>OY751402.1:1437094-2874188 GCA_963565295.1 Epirrhoe alternata
TTTCGTTTCTATTCGTAACTGATTCAATTTGAATCTGCCGGCATCTTGAAATAAATTGGACTGATATATTATCATTTCTCTGTGAGTGATATTGTGTGTGATGTGAATGTGACCTAAGAAGAAAGACCTGACAATGGACCAATAAACATCTGACCTTCTCTGTAAGTGGGGACTATTGGAATATGTGAATATATTCGCAGGTGAGTACTGTTTGCCCAACGAATCTAGGCATTCGTGAAGTTAGCACTTTATCTGCGCAGTAACCGCTTTTTCATATAAAATAGTGTTCTGCGCAGACAAACGGCTAACTTCACGCATGCCAAGATCCGTTGGAAGAACTGTAAGAAAGAAAATTACGAGTGCTGTTTTTCTGTTTCTATTCGGTGCATGTGTTGCACGTCTCAGCAACCGTGTCGTGTTCTTCGATATTTCTCCAGCATCAAGCTTGTACCTACAAGCAAAGTGCTGGTGAAATATCGAGACGGGACTCCGCTCATTGCAGGAGTCGAGGCGGAGGCGCGCCTCGCGGGAGAGGTGGGTTTCTTAGACACTAACAATAGGGTACTAATCTAGTTTGTAAGAGTTACTTACAAATTTACGGATCAATGGTCTGAAGTAAACTTATTTTATTTATAACCCATTTAGTTATCTACCTATTGTGTAATGGCTGTGTTTGTATGCATTTACTAATCTTGTATATGGTGGCTTCCGTTTTGTTTAGATGCAAGAATTGATATAACCACACTACAACTTATTGGTGATAGCGATATAGCATCACTTATTGGTCCAATTGGAGATCGATTAAGACTAAAATCAAACCTAGAAATATGGAAGAAGGAATTAACAACAAGTGCTAGTTCAGAGTTACCTTCGAGTCTGGTAAGGCCACTAACAAATAGCTGTGCATTTAACTAATTTGTTTAGTAGTAAGCAATATACTTATGTACAGTTCTTCCAACGGATCTAGGCATTCGTGAAGTTAGCCGTTTGTCTGCGCAGTAACTGCTTTTTCATACAAAATTGTGTTCTGCGCAGACGAACGGCTATCTTCACGAATGCCTAGATCCGTTGAAAGAACTGTAGTCTGTGTTTACTTTAATTAGAAAACAATATTTTATTACAATTCACAATACTTACTGAAATAATTATGATTGTTGCAGCTTCCAGAACTCAATTCTAGTTTTCTGAATGATATTAACCCTCCAAGCCCAAGCACCAAAGCTAATATTGAACCGCAGTGGCCAAAAGAAAATTTAAATAATGAAATAACTTTTAAAAATTCGGTAAATAGATTTTATAATTAACTAACTCTTACTAACTAGGCTTATTTAATTTTGTCAAGTCAAAGTATTTACTACTGTACTAACTAGTCTTTATGTACCTACCTACTAGTTATACAGGATGCATTTTTGAGACGGAACAGTATGGCAGGTATCTTAACCTCTATGGTTTCAAGAAAAGAAAACATTCTGTGGAGACTATCCATAGCTCCGCCCTTACTACATACTGCCCTGTCTGAAAAATCTACTTGGAAATATAATAGGGACCTATTATTTTTTCAGGTTTATCCTGTGTAAATCCCAATCCTGCGAAAATTTCTGGATAAAAAGTAGCCTATATGTTGACCGATCAACCTCCTCTATCTTCCAGTGAAAGTTCCATCAAGATTATCCCGGACAAACAGACAGACAGACAAAAAATTTTTTTAAGTTAGATTGTGTTTTAGTATCGTGTAAATAACATGTACTTTGGTATAACACAGTTATTTTGAAATCACAGACAGACACTTCCATTTTATTTATTTGTATGTATGTATTGATAGGTTCCTATTACTTGGATAGAATAGTTTCATATTTAGTTTATTTGCAGGTCCTGGAAATACTTAACCAGAAAGCTGAAGGTCGTGCAATCCTCACAAAAGGCAATAATGGTCTTTTAAATTATGACCTTAGAAAACAGTTGGCCAATATTATTATTAAAAACAGATTAGAAAATGAACCTGGCAAAGCTTTACAAGGACCGGATTTTTTAAAATTCACTCATGAAATCTATGAGCTATTTCCTAAAGAGTTGCCAGCAGTCTACTATGCGCCATATTTAGCTCAGACCAAATATCAGGCAAAAAGAAATGCATCCGGAATTCTTTTTAATGCCTATACAACAAGAAAAAAGCATCTGAGGAACCTCGGCATACTACCTGAACCTGCTAGATCTCGATCACACTCTTGTACTTCTACAATTTCTAGCACTGATACTACTGAACTGACAGTACCTGGATCAGGAATTCAGCTTTCTGAATTGCAACGAGGTTAGTTTAAAAATATGAATTCCATCGGGATATTTACCATGATTCAATGATATTTACATTTATTATTTTATTTCTGTTGGTTCAATCTGTTCAATGAAATTAATTAATTCAATCAAGATGATTTTACCTGTTTTGATAAGTAAAGGTTTCTCTATTAGTATTACCCTAATGAATATCTATTATTATCTGGTATACTATGGAATGGTGTAACCAACAAAGTGTATGATAAGATTAAATAGCTAAATTTTATTTTCAGATGACCCAATAGTAAGCGAAGAGAATCTTACGATTTTAGAAAGTCCAGACCCAGGGCCATGGCAACACGTGGAAAGGTGTTGGAACAGCACCGTGTGTGCCCTCGCTATCTATATTATGAGAAGGGAACGCTAACTGACTACCTAAACAGATTTCCAATTTTGAAATCACCCTCAGGATTTACACTTCTACTTCAAGATTATGAAAATTTATATCCGAATAATACTGCTGCCCTGACAAATTTGCTGAGTGTCTGTAAAAACATTATAAAAATTGCTGTAGCTAAAGCAAACACAACTACAGATGCTACCATCAAGAAAGCTATCCAGGGCTATATAAACGCTATTGATGGTGAGTACTCAACTTGCTTATTGGTTTACTTGGGTAAACTTGATATCATCATCATTAACCTATTAATACCCACTGCTGGGCGTAGGCCTCCTCTCTAACCCGCTACTCTTCTCGGTTCCGTGCTATCTTCATCCATTGTCGTCCAACCACGCCGACTATTTCGTCCGACCAAAACTTGACTGAATTAAACTTATCAGCTAAAGGTCAATTTTCTTTCATCTGTGACAAAACAATGTGTATTCTTTATTTAATAAGTACCTTTATTTTGTTTCAGAAAATAATGAAGAAGATATAAGCCTGCTTGTGCTCCCTTACATCATAAACATTCCACCTGTACGGAGAAAAGGCGCTTGGAAGCCATCTCGAGCTGAGTTCAGTTCAGATGCAACCACTTAAGCTGATTATTATGATTCGTTAGGAATAACGTAAACATACAACATCTGATTAGGTCCTATCATATTTTGGTCAATGTAAGAAATGGAAATGTACCTAAAATATGTCTAGTATTCTTTCATGCTAGTGTATACAAGATTAATACAGTACCTATGTACAAATATTGTTTGTATTTTAATAAAAATAAAACAATGATTACCTTACCTTATGTGTTTATTTTTTCTGTTTACACCTAAAATCCACTTACAATAGGTATACCGAGTTATGATCATAAAATATTGTATCTGTAAGTACTTTACCTAGGTACTTTATGTTAAATCTGTGTGTATTCTGCTTTGGTATGCCATATTATATTATGTAATAATAAGGTTCTTTTTATATTTCTAGGCTTTAATGTTGTTCCATAATGGTTTTACTACTTGACTGTCTGCAATATTAGGAGAAAGTAAATCTAACAGGACCTCTGTTAGATTTACTTTCTCCTAATATTGCGGGTGGTTCCTAGTTTTCTCGTGGACATATTTTACCATTACCACCTGCCCCTTTAGCACGGGCCAGGGATAAAAAAAATTGTCCCCTGTTTAATCCACCTTCAAGAGTATTTTATCTCAGGTGGATAAAAACAGGAGATTTTTTTTTAATCCCCGCCACTGTTAGGGTCGGTTCATATCTAACGGAAGATCCGTCGCGTATTATCGGTCGCGGAACGCCAGAACTGACAAATGTATAGAAAAACACTCGACCGTTCACACTCAACCGATGATACGTTAGTCCGTCGAGTGTGAACGGTCGAGTGTTTTTCTATACATTTGTCAGTTCTGGCGTTCCGCGACCGATAATACGCGACGGATCTTCCGTTAGATATGAACCGACCCTTAAGGTGGCAGGTGGGTAATGGTAAAATATGTCCACGAGAAAACACCCCTGCAATATTAGGAGTAAGTATGTACTTCCAAAAAGCGGTAATATTACCGTTAATATATTGGGAAAGCATACAGATTTGACATGACAGTACTAATAGTTTATAGTTATGAGAGGTCACACTATCCTTAAAATACCAACAACAATTAGGGTAGGTCATGATATATTTGGATTTCGTAATGATAAACTACTAGGAAGCTCAATATAAATGTCATGACATTCAGGAAAGATATTCTCAAGTTTCACAAAGCATAATTAGGAAATTGCTACTGATTATCATGATGTCCGTACCAATATGACATTCTAATAATGATACCGTAATATGACTTTAACAATTTCTATAATTCCGATCATGATTTCTCATAATTATTGTTAGGAGTATTCATAGAGTTCGTCATGACAAAATGTTATGACGCGTAGCGATAACACACGAGTATGCAGCACTCAATATCATTCCCGTCATGATTGAAACTCATTTCTAGTAATGATTGCTAGACGCAAGCAGAGAGTTAGTCATGACATTTTGTTATGACATGTAACGTTAAGACGCGAGTTTACAGCACTTTGTAATAACGTGATATTGTAATGATGTTCATTGGTGATGAGTTTAATGATAGATTGTTACGATTTACTCACAAAGTGTTAGTAAGAACTCTTGGTCCGTTTTTGATGGGAATACGGATAAAATTGCTGGAATTCCTTTATAATTGTTCGTAATCATGAACGTTATTTCTCTCAGTGGACCCTGCTACGAAAAACCCCTGCCACTTCTAGAATAATTAGTTAAAAGGAAGTTAGTCAGATCCCCTCATCAACTTGACGACCTCTGTGGCGCAGTGGGTGAAAGCCCGCTTGGGACGCAGAAGGTTGCGGGTTCGATCCCCGCCGCGGGATAAATGTTTGTATGATCTGCAAATATTTATTTCGGGTCTGGGTGTTTCTATGTATAATATGTATGTATTTACAAACAAAAAGTATATAAGTAGTTTATCAGTTGTCTGGTTCCCATAATACAAGCTACGCTTAGTTTGGGGCTAGATGATGCTGTGTGAAATGTCCAGCATAAAAAAAAAAAAAAAAAACTATTAAAGAGCTGATGATCTTCAAAGGGCTGATGGTCATGGTTACCTTACCATTAACACGGTACCCCTTTCGTTCATAGGGAAAAATTATAATGATTTTGGACACCACAAACAGCATAATACTCACAATGCTCCAACTTTGAGGGCTCTCACATTGCTCAATGCCTATTTGCATGAGGTCCAACATGTCGACATTTTCAATGACAATCTCTCCATTATTTTTAACACCTTGAGAATGTACTTAAGTTTTAACCTTAGATAGTTAGCGTTTTGGTGTTCTACTGTAAGCTTTCTATCAAAAACTGTTATAATAAATAAATAATTAAATAAAACGTATCTAATAAAGTCGCACAGTCCAGCCAAGCCGAGCGTACTGTCAATTCAATAGAGAAGATGTTGCTGACGTCAGAAACGAGTCGCATTTTTTGACGTCATCAGCATTTTTGTATAGATAAATGACTGCGGCGCGTACGGCGTGTGTAAGTGTGCAATCATTGCATTTACTCGATGCGATTTCAACCCTTCTGACATCGTATCGCACGGCAATCCACAATTTCACATCCACATTTTTCATACGCACCGCCAAATTGTGGAACTCATTGCCGGGCTCTGTATTTCCCGAAAAGTACAATTTAGGGGTCTTCAAATCAAGAGTAAATAGGTACTTCTAAGTAAGCATGCTCCATCTTAGACCTCACTACTGCTTAACATCAGGCAGAGTGAGGTCAAATGCAGACCTATTTAATTTAAAAAAAAAAAAAAATCGCTCATCGTAGGTACGCGATTTAGTTAGCGCGACTCATCGGCAAGTGCAATGGGCGGGGCTTAGCAAATCGTACGAAAAATCGCATTGCACAGTACAACCATAGGTATAGGTACCTATAAGTTTTATGTCTCAGTGCGAACTTTTTCGAAGGCACGATTTAGAAGAGTTTAGGTAAACGGAACACTTATCTTCGTGAGATGCTTTGGGGTGCCAAGGGACGATTTCCTCTATGACGGCCGTATTATAGCGGGTTATGGGAATATTTATTTTTTCTCTCTACACGTTCGTGACCGGCATTTGTGTATCATCGGCGAATATGTAGAGGGCCCTTACGGTTCGTAGCAGTTTGCCAGTGTACCTATAATAGCTGTAGTAATAGTAGGTACCTATTAGGTATTACAAGACCTATTAGATACAACAATGAATTTGTATTTCCCCCCCCAATTCGCTTAGTGAAAAGAAATATATTATGATCTGACTGAATATTTTACTGTTAACTAATGAAACAACCAGTTGCAGTGATAATATAAAAACTGTATTACGCTTTCGGTAATTACATTAGGATCTAAGAATAATTACAAGAATCCTCTGATCTTTTTCACAAATCGATGCCGGCAAAAGTGACAGTTCTCACGCGTCCCGTTAGGGGGCGCTCGGGCTGTCACTTTTCCCACAGAGTCAATATAATATTTTTGAATAGAGATGCCCTCACAATGGACAACATTTGTAATAGAGTTGGGACAACTAAGCAAAGTAACAATCGACCATCCTGACATGTGCCTGTCCCTAGGCACAACAGAACATGTAAATAAAATCATTATATTTTGAGTAATGGCAAGTTCACATTCAACATCGGAGTATTTAAAATTAAATAAAAAAAAACAAAAATATTTACTTAAAACAAAGTTACCATTACAGATGGAAATAAATAAAAAAAATTAGAAAACAAAATTATACTGTTATAAAAAATAATAAAAACAGAAAAGGTTTGGTACATCCAAATTTGTTACTGTCGAAAACAAATTAAATGAAGCATGATCAAATTATTAAATTATATTCAAATCAAATTTATTAACAGTAGAAAGTTTCATAACGTCTTGGGTTTAGGAACTGTTTGAGAGTTGAATATAAAAATATATATATTAACGCAGGTTTACAAAACGAATTATTATCTTCATAATAGTTAGAGCTACTTCGGCCATCCTATTAACATCGAATGCCCTCATTTCGATCAACTTAACAATAGCGACAGATTTAAAACTAAAACATTATTATGAATTCTCTTTACTCTAACTCTATTATTTTGGCTGTGTTTAAAATATTAATATATTTGAAAGTTAGTTAGCTAAGAAACCAAGTCTAACCTATTAGTACTATCTATAAAGAGTATTATTAAACAGTATTAACTGATGAGATCGGTTTCATAATTTAAATTATGATTACTAATTTATCAGTCCATATTACTATTATGTTTCACCCGTCGCGAAATTTATCACGGTTCATTAACGTATCACTTCACTCACACAAACAGGCCATTATTAACATATGCTTACGCATATCAAGCACTTTTGTACACTGGACTTCTGTAAAGGCCGAAATATATCCTTTATTTCGGCGACAGTGTAGTGTAGACCTCCGTGAGGCAGTTTATAGGCGGCAGCGATGCTTGCCCTCACTAAGGTCATCCTTCTCGCCCGAGTTCGCTTTGTGTTACTGACGCTTAACCACACTGGGGTTAGGACCTCGACGTTTGGAATTGGACCGACGCTTACCCGCCCAGGGTTACGTCATCCAGGTCTTGGTAATTTATGCAGACGCCTAACCACACTGGGGTTAGGACCTCGATATTTGAAATTTGACCGACGCTTACCCGCCCAGGGTTACGCCATCTAGGTCTTGGTAAATTATGCCGACGCTTACCCACAGTAGGGTTACGACCCCAAGACATTTTATAGTATGACTGTATGACCGACGCTTGCCCATCCAAGGCTACGCCATCAAGGTCAGCGTGTTGTTGATGTCGCTGCTTACCCATGTTAGGATTACGGCCTCAGGACATTTGAATAGGACCGACGCTAACCTCACCGGGGTTACGAGCTCAGGGTATAATCATTCTTGCTGTTTTCCACCGTTTATCACTCGCAAGGTGTTACGGTCTCCTTCCAATATCACACGTGTCAAGGATAAGGATTGGGTAGGGTAAGTAGATAAATAAATATAATACATAAATAATTTGGAGACTAAAAATAATATCTATGCCATATTAACAACAAAAAAAATTAGATCCCGTCACTTTCTGCGGATGAACTCTCTGATTCAGACTCTGTAAACTTGCACCATGGTTTAATTTTATCTACCGGAAAAGTACCGGTATACTTTTGTTTGGCATAGCCTTCAATGCTGCTTATTTCGTAACGATCGTGGTCAAATATCGCGCTAATTTTGTAGGGCCCATTAAAAGCGGGAATCAATTTGTTACTCTCACCGGGGGTCTTAGTGTTCCTCTGTACCATTACTAAATCACCTACTTCGTACTTTCTAGCTTTACATCTCTTTTTGTCATATCTAAGTTTCATTTTTGCCTGTTGTTTAATTATGTTTGAACTGGCTTCGTCTCTTATTTTTTGAACATTTTCACTTGAAATTTCATTTGTTTGGTTAATATCATGCAAGTGTCCCTCCGTTAAATTGATACTGGGTCTGCCTAATACTACCTCCATGGGTGTTTTTCCCGTACCCTGGTTGACTGTGTTATTTAAACTCCACTGTACATCTGGTACGTGTTGGTCCCAGTAACGGTCGTCGGTCCCGTGACAGAGAGATATTAGTGAGGAAAGTATTGACCTGTTATACCTTTCTATTTGGCCATTTGCCCTCGGAGTTGCTACAGCATTCAATATATGTTTCACACTTATATCCTGGATAAAAGATTTAAATTCTCTGGATGTGAAACTGCTTCCACGATCCGAGATTAAGGTAGATGGTGTACCAAACATCGCGAATACTTCTTTCAGTACTCCTATGGACGTTTTACTCTTAGTGTCCTTAACCGTACGGAGTATGATGAATTTAGAGAAAGCATCTATAATCCCCAAAATGTACGTGTTATTCTTTTTGCTCTTAACGAAAGGACCCAAGTGATCAATGTGAAGGCATTGAAATGGAACATTTGGTTTAGGAGGTGGATGTAAAAACCCTTGCTTCTTTCCACCAGGACATTTTGAATAAGCACAAGGGATGCAAGCCTTCACGTACTTCCTTCCAAACTGAACCATTTTAGGGAACCAATAATCACGTTGCATTTTATCTAATGTTTTCTCAACTGAAAAGTGACCAGCTTCATCATGGCACATCTGACATATTTTCCACCGCGCATCTTTGGGCACCACCCAGCGTAGACCGTTATCGGTTTTCCTGAAAATTTTGCCATCGTTGAGCTCGTACTTACTGCGCACCTCCTTGGCTTCAGCCGACTTTGTGTCTAGAACGGCTTTGATATGAATCAATAACGGATCGCTGAGCTGTACCGCTTGAAGCCAGTGGACACTGCTGATTTGCAGCACATCGATCGGAAATACTTCAGGTATTGATTCACGACTTGGGTTTCGGCTTAGAGCATCTGCATGGGCTAACTGTGTACCTGGTCGGTATTCGATACTGAAAGTATACTCTTGCACCAACAACCACCATCGAGCAATTCTGGGTATCAGATCTCTTTTCGTAAGTGTTGTTCGAAGCGCGTTACAATCAGTCACCACCTTAAATTCAATGCCTAATAAATACACCCTGAACCTATTCAAAGATGAGACAACGGCTAGAGTCTCTAGTTCATATGAGTGAAAGTGGTGCTCTTCTGGCGTTGTCTGTCGACTAAAATAAGCAACGGCCTGTAACGCACTAGATTCCGTAGCCCGTTGCAGTAATATCCCTCCAAGTCCTATCGAGCTTGCGTCTGTGTGTAATTCGGTTTGATAATCAGGATTAAATATGGCTAGGACTGGGCGGCTTATAAGAACTTCCTTGAGTTGTTTAAATGACTTTTCTTGTGTTTCACCCCACACCCAAGGAACGTCAGATTTTGTAAGAGAAGTTAGTGGTTTGGCGATGGATGCAAACCCCTCCACAAATCGACGGAAAAAACTCGTTAAACCTATAAATTGTCGTACTTCATGTACATTTTGCGGCGTCTTGAAGGCTCTTACTGCTTCGATTTTTTTTTGTTCCGGGACGCACTCCTTCCGCAGACACCTCAAACCCAAGGTACTCTATTGATCTTCTAAAGAAATGACATTTACTGAGATTAAGCGTTAAGTTAGCTTCTTGTAACAGATCAAGTACTTTTGACAATCTTTCCAGCCCTTCTTCAACGGTTTTGGAAGCTATGATGATATCATCCATGTATGCCATAACACCTGGCGTGTTATGCTTTCTCAACAAACCCAGGATCAGCCGTTGAAAAACAGCTGGTGCATTCGTGAGCCCGAAAGGCATCCTATTATATTCGTAATGCCCGTCAGGCGTCACGAACGCTGTCACATGTTTTGATCCTTCGGATACAGGTACCTGATAGTAACCTGAAGTCAAATCTAAAGAAGTGAAGAACATTTGACCCGATAAGCTATCTAGCTGGTCATCGATCAATGGCATTGGATACTTTTCCTTAATAGTTTTACGATTCAATGCTCGATAATCCACACAAAGTCTAGTATCGCCGCTCTTTTTTGCCACCAGAATAATGGGACTGGCGTATTCTGAAGTCGATTCTCGAATGATGTCATTAGATAACATCTCATTAACCATATCTTTTACCTTACTACGTTCTGACAGTGAGAGGCGATAGGGGCGATAGGTAATTGGTGTGTCGTCTTTTAATTTTATTTGCATCTCTGCTAATGATGTTTTTCCCAATTCTTTAAGAGAAAAAGCAAAACAACTACGTTTTTCGTTCAGCAGATCACACAGTTTCATTCGAATCTGCATGTCTAAATCATCATCAACTATGATCTGTTTATCACCTATTGGCTCGTCATTTGTCTCAATCCGGAGTATACTATGCGTAACATGCTCGTTCTTTTTCTGATCTACGTCAGTATAAGGCTTGTCAGTTTGTAGGTTTGTACTCACTACAGCGGCTCTAGCAATCAGCGTGTCTGCTTTCAATGTAAATGGTTTGATACCTAAACCCATTACTAGTACCGAACTCAAACCTTGTCTAACGGAATAAATTCCCGGCAGCACCATGTACTCTTGACCAGATTTTGAGCAACTTTCCGTTTCGACATAAACGATACCAGTATCTTGGTTTCCAGTTTTGGTAGGAACAGTTGTTACTCCCTGGATCACTGTATTCTCCAGACAAGTCATTGGTATTTTCCCTGATTGGACCCCGGATTCTTTGTATAAAAACAAGACACTATCAGATTTGTAAGCTCTTACGCCTGGTAACTCGGTCAAAGTATGTCCAATCAACATGTCAGTAATTAGTAGCCCGGGTTGCACTAAGAAAACTTCAACCACTTCATCGAGACCATCCACAATAACTCGTACCATAATCCTACCACTAGGCACTACACTGCCATTCCCAAAACCATTCAGGGTAGGTAAATTGTTTTTGTCTATCGGGACATGAAGTGTTTTACCTAAATCTTCGTTCAACAGCGTGCATTGGCTGCCTAGGTCGACAAACGCATGGATCTGATGATTGTTAACTAAAACCCGCTTATAATATTTATCAACACCCTTTTGTCCACAGGCAATGTTCAAAACATTTTTAGTGGTAGTCACATTTGTCGATGGAGTACGAACTTCACTATTGTAGTGGTTCCCACTGGAACTCGTACAGTTTTGGACATAGTGTCCAAACCTTCTGCATTTTGTACACTTCATTACCTGTTTTGGGCACGTGGTTACCATGTGACCTATTTCTTTGCAATTGAAACATTGTGGTTTTTTTCTGTATTGGTTGCTACTATTAAAGTCACCTGTACTTTGTTGAGGTTTCCTAACCACTTCGGTGGTTTTATTATTATTATTATTAACCTCACCTGTACTATGTTGAGGTTTCCTAATCACTTCGTTGGTTTTATTGGATATGTTACGGAGATATTTAAGGACTTCTTCTGGTTCCTTAAAATCACCACCTTGGACATTCATTTTCACATTGTAATCGTAGATTCCGTGACTAATACAATCAACGGCTTGTTTGCCGGTAAGTTCGCATCTATTTATGAGCGTCATTTTGTCGTAGTAATACTCTTCAAGAGTTTCGTTTCTGCGAGACCTCCTAGCCAACATTTCAGTTAATAATTCGCCATAGTTATATTCGCAGGGAAAAGCCGCGATCAATTTCTCCTGCCACTCGGCCCATGTATATTTGACTGTAATTAGGCCGTCATACCATCTCTTGGCTAACCCTTCCAGTTTGGGTAGAGCGTAAAATATAGTTTGTCTCTCTGACCAACCAAAAACATGAGCGGACTCATTAACCTTTGCTAACCAGTTCTTCATAGTTTGTGATTTTCCATTTGGATCAAACCCAGGTATGACATTTTGAGACCCTTGTACGCCTGGTCCAGCAGAACTAGGAGCCCCGGTGTTGTTTTTCTCACTGAGTAAGCTAACTAATTTTTCTAATACGTTCGGAATACTACCCGTACGCGCATCCTTCTTCCTGCGCCCACGTTTAGTATGTCCACGCTTAGTTGGAGATGGACTATCAGAAGTTACTGAACTAGCATGCGAGTGTCTTCGTCTTTTACTTTTACTTAAATGTTTGCGCTTGCGCGACCTACTCTCATGCTCGACTGGAGAGGGCGTGCGAGCTGAGCCTGAATCAGAGTTTTGATGCTTATATTTACTATTTAAATTTTTGGTTACTTTGTCAGGAGACGGCATTTTACTATTGATCAATATAATATATTATATTAATAACAGTCAATGGAGTAAGGGGTAACAAAAGGGGGACACGGTAATTGTATCTGAAACCAATTAATTCTTTTACAATAACCGCTATGGTAACCAAAGTACCTATTCCGAATTTCTGACTGCGAAATTCTCATCATTATAAGTCTCATAATCATCATCATATTCATTCTTAAAACTTCAGAGTTCAGAATTATCACTGTTTCTAGCAAATAGAATATCAAATAAATACTTTGTAAGATTTCATTTTACTAATGTTAATATTCAATCATTCAACAGTAATCACTAATCAGGTAGTCAGATCTGAAATCAATTTCGTCATTAAAATAACCTCAATGATATGATAACTCAAATATCAGTAATATAGAATCCTTTAGAATAATTCTTCACTTGTCAGAACTCTGAAAACTACAACTGCAGACAAGCAAACAAACATCAATTCCACTCTCAATTAGATCATTAAATAACAAAACTTCCATTTATTTCATAAATAGGTTCATAATAATCAGTTGGTTATAAGCTAATATATTGTAAATGTAACGCGTATGTCAAACACATACAGGTCTTTTCCCGCAATCAAGTGTTAAAGATTATTTTAATAATATCATGCTCTTTAAGTTAGTGCAAATCATTTTGCCATAATTATGTTGCAGTCAAAGTGTTAAAGATTATTTTAATAATATCAAGCTCTTTTAAAAGTTAAGTTCAAATCAATTGTTGCAAGCATAAGCACCCTAGTAGGATCACCTCTATAAGCAGACTGTTTCACAATAGTATAATCCAAAATAAATCAACCATTAAACCCAACGCCAATAGCCGTCCACAAGCAAAATCTATGTGATAATGCATAAAGAAAAGTAAAATTAAGTAAGTAGATGTTTTTCTCACTCAACCTGAGAAAACATTGAATGTCAAATTCAAAATACTTATTTGGAACAAACATGAGAGTTAATATACATAAATAAATGTTGACTACCGCAAAAGTAAAAAAAAACTGAGTAGCAGAGTCAGCGCTCTCCTCCAGCCAATCGAGTTCATAATTTCATTGTTTTCTTTAAAAGCCTCATGTAGGTACCAAAATCAAATTAATCATGTAGGTATCCCTAAACTGTTTATTTAGGAAACAAAACATGGCACAACAAAACATATATGTAACAATAATGTCCGCATTAGTTTTAAAACTGTGTCGCAGAATTAAACTAAATATTCTCAAGCAGCATACATGATATTTAAATCTATTAAATATAAAACAGGATGACTATGAATGAAGCACTTGATATTTAATATTGTTATAATTTACTACATTTGTACTAATAAACCCAATTTTGAGTAAAATGTATTAGGGTTCTACGTTTCATTTCCTTCAACAATAAATATAAGTGATAATAAAGCTTCTCTATTTGTGTAAGTACATAAATTGTTTATAAGTACTAAGGTTATTGTTATTGTGTGCTATTATGGTAGCTAAATACTAGATTGTAACTTTTGTAAATCTGATGAAAACTCATCACTTTATTTTAATTCTGATTTATTTAAGCAATGTTATGATTATTTTTCAATCTGTTCTCTTTCATTAATGTAATTGGGTCTTCCGTGTTAATTAAAGTAAATAAATAAATAAATCACGGGATTGGGAAACCCTGTCACCTAGAATATTACTAACCAATGATTAACCTGTCGGTGAGCGTTGAGTGTGCATAATTAATGTATGACTGTAGGGTTAACTCTATGTATCTATTTGCTAATTAGCTTTACGGTAAATCAATAAGTAATACCACAAAACATACCCAAACACAAAACCCCAAATAAAACAATAAAATCATCAGCATCATGCGACAAACACAACACCAAAAAAATACCAGATAAACATACCGATTGACATAACTTGAGTGCATTTGAACCAACCATTGCTTCGTTTGGTCACTGAGCTTTATGCAAAACCTTTGGTATGGCTGCTGGGTAGGTACTGTAACAGCTTACTTACACATACTACTAGTCTAGGTTGTAAATTATGGTAGGGCCCTCAGAATGAGACTTTCTACACATCAGTCTATCTATGCAAAATGTGTGAAGAATTTACGCCGGGCAACAATGTCAATCTCATTCTAAGGTATGAAGTACTTGGGTATGAAGCCTCAAATGTGTAGACAATGTCTTGTCTACCAAAACGGTGCCGTACTTATGTATTGCCGCAGCTTTCCTCTTAGTTATGAATTATTGCAAACCAATTTCTCATAATATTTCGATTCCTTTACGACGACTAACACATTATTTGTTAGCTGCAAGATAGAATCCAATAAAAAGACTTACCAGGGTTTCTTCGACCCGAATTTTACCTTTCCTTTCTCGTGGGTCCACTTCTGAATTTGTTAACTAATGAAACAACCAGTTGCAGTGATAATATAAAAACTGTATTACGCTTTCGGTAATTACATTAGGATCTAAGAATAATTACAAGAATCCTCTGATCTTTTTCACAAATCGATGCCGGCAAAAGTGACAGTTCTCACGCGTCCCGTTAGGGGGCGCTCGGGCTGTCACTTTTCCCACAGAGTCAATATAATATTTTTGAATAGAGATGCCCTCACAATGGACAACATTTGTAATAGAGTTGGGACAACTAAGCAAAGTAACATTACCTACTTATTGTGTTTAAAGATCATCAGAATTTAAAAATAGTTTAAAGTTCAGATCAATGTTTTTTTTTTTCGCCGACTAACTTAAAAAGGGCGCTTTTGCCGCGTAAAAACAGTGAGCAAAACTCTATTTTGCTCACACTATGAGGAAAAGTGATCTGAATTTAGAATGCTGCAAGCAAGCAATGAGGATCGAATATTACAGGCCGCAGCGTGCGCCCTAGCGAAGCGCTCTGGTTGTTGGACTTTAGCCTGCCGCTTGAGGGGCAAAAAAAGCGGGAATTGGTTTTCCTTACATCATGTATTTTTTCGCTAGTAAGGTAAAGTTGTATGTACACGAGACTAAAATAATTTGTTGCTTATGCTTTTGAATCTCTCACTACACTCAGGATTCTAACATAGAATCACTCGCTACGCTCGTGATTCAAATTAGAATCCTTCGTTTGTTCGAGATTCAAACTCAGCATTCGCAACAAAAACGAATTTTGCTCTCTTGTGGTACAATGTACTATTGTTGCTTGTGCTTTTGAATCCCTTGCATTTCGCTTAGTTATTTACGATAAATCGCTTCTAAGCGATGAGAAAGCCCATTGTCCATTATCTTATTAAGTTTTATTCGTTGATAAGAGTTTTTTATTCATTCATTCATTCATAAATGATTCATAGAAAAATCTTTAGAAATAGCGTTGCTTTGCACCTAGCGATAGGTACAGAGTAACAAAAAAGCTGATACTGGTCCTATTTGGCACACCATATCACAGACCTTGCACCTACCTATAACTGTTTTGTGTTTTTCTTTTTTTTATGCTTTAGGTTAGTTATGCAGTTTTAACTTGTGTTAGTCTAAGTACCTGTCTATGTTTTTGTTTTATTATTAATTGTGTCTGTGTATCTGTGCCAATAAAGTTGTATCTATCTATCTATCTAAATAATTCAAAATCATGGTTTACGGGTTGAACATAATATGACGGACATCGTTTTTCAAACGAAAACTAAGTAAATAACATAAATCGAGCCACCCCGGGGCCGTCAGCGGAAGTTAAGTTATGGGGGCACTTGGGTTCACTTAGGTACACTTACTTGAGTAGACTCACACTCAGGTTAACAGCGCTGGTTTCTCGAACACTTGTCAAATCTTCACTGACAAGTGGCGAAATCAAGTCGAGTTGCAAGCCCTGACACTGTCAAGAGATTTGACCAATAATTTGATGATTTGCGTTCGAGAAAACGGCTGAGCTTCGCAAATATGACAAATTAACAATAATTTTGAAAAAAGGTAGTGTGTCTAATATAATGTAAATGTTATTTATTTAGGTATTTTGTTTTTAATTTAATTGAACATTACTTATAATTAGTGTAATTGGTTGTTAACCGTTCTAATTATTTCCAATAAATAAATAAACTGAACGGCGCATTGCAGTGATGTAGGACGCTTCGCAGTTGCGTTCGCGTCAAGCCGCCCACGTAAGACGCAGGGACGACTTATTAAATGCGAAGCTCGCTCGGTCACATGGCATCGGCTTAAACAAGGCAAACATTGCATCTTGTAAATGCTCTTTAAAGGATGAGACAAGCCAGAGATTTATTGACCGAGCGAACGAAGCGAGCGAAGCGTCTCAGTTTCGAGATTGGCCAAAAATGCTTTTGTCCTTCTGTCCGTCCGTCCGTCCGTCCGTCTGTCAGTAATCGCCTACAGGTCGCATTTTTCAACCAATTTTGACGAAAATTGGCATACTGGTTCCTTGACTTATTAAAAAACGATTGTCGATTGCGATTTTTGATTGGAGCGAATATGGGGGGGAAAAGGGAGGAAGTTTGCTGTAGCGTTATTTATGGACAGATTTAAGTCAAATTTAAAAGGCATATTATGGACTTCATTCTACACAAGTTGTTATGAAAAGAAAATCCAAAAGGGGGAGGTGAAAGGGGGGAAAGTGGCTGGATGTTTGTTTAAGCGTTATAAAGGACGTTTTTTCGTAAAATGTATACCTACCTATACCAATCAGACTACGCAATCCTCTCCGCCTTCACGAGACAAACCCGTTGACACCAGATTCGACCCCTTAGGACCAAAGGAACGCGAGTAATCACTAAAAACTTATTCCTCTCTTTTGCTCAAAAGTGTACATAGGCATAGGTAAGCCTATAGGATAATACAAAGCATCTAAATTTCAATTTTGTTCGCGAGGTCTCCTGTTCTCACAGAACCACTAGTTAATTTATTTTTAAGTTGCACCAACAAGATAATCACCAAAACAATATAGGTAATTATAGTTCATTAGTTGTACACAAACCAAGTGATATCCCAATTATAAATGCAAACAGTAATGCAAAGAATACAACAGCAATTAGGTACATAAAACTTACAGAAAAATTTAACAAAGAATAAACATAGTGAATTCGCACTTTTCAATAAAAAAAAAAGTTTGTAAAAGCGTGTTACATGGATATAATTATGACAATATAATGAAAAAATTATGAAATAGAGAAATGTAGAAAAATATAGGGGAGGCCTACGCCATGCGCCAGAGAGGCGACTATGACATTATAAAATAATCAATTGTGCATATTACTATGATAATTATTTTCTCATTTTATAATCTTAATTTGCCTATGCCTATGTGGCCTATGTCCAGCAGTGGACTATTATAGGCTGATGATGATAATCTTAATTTTATAGAATAAATGCTATTTTTATTTATTAATAATAAAAATAATTTTTATAAATGCTTAAATGCTCTTAAAGCTAGCCACTATGCCAGCACGGTTCGGATTATCAATTAAAGAAGTCAGCCAGACTGTTTCGGCAACTTGTTAGTGGATAATTCAATCGCGGGCAATCCTGGCCCTAAAGTTTATTATCCTGTTAGGGGTTTAAGGATCAGTTTTCGGGAAAACGGACGTCTTTTAGCGACTGCGTAAGTTTACAGGCTGAGATCTTTTATGTATTCTAGATACTTTGAAGATGTATTCGTATTAGGTTGTAGTCAGAGGCATGTTTGAATAAATATTTGACTTAGGTACGTACAGTACGTACCTACATGCCCACATTTTGAAGTTTTTGAAATGAAAACTTCCTTAGGCGCGTTTGGCAGTTTTGAGATGAGAAAAATTTTTGGATTCACCTCGAAAAGATCACGTGCGAGTGACGTGATTGCTCACCGACACCGGGTTATTTGTCAAGTTTAGAACCGTTCAAGTGTTCACTTCTGCCGGCACTCCTGGAGTCCCCCATATTTTTTTTAAATAACAATTAGGTACACACCATAAGTCATCGGATTTTAATGATGCCCTCATTTTTTTAAGTACTTACTCATTCAAGTCTTTAATTTGCGTAACATTTCCTTTGCGTCTGGCCTGGGATGTTTTTTATGAGCCCTCTGCATATTCGCCGATGATAGACGAATACCCGCGCTCACGAACGAGTACCTATAGTATAGAGGGTCTATTCGTCTGTATTCGTCTATCGTATATATAAATAATAGTTATATGTGTTCTTCTTGTTCAATAAATATTATTCTATTCTATTCTATCATTGTCTATCCAATAAATAGTTCGGCGAATAGAGAGGGGCCATTACGCACTTCATGAACATTTTAATTTTATTCCAAACGCGTCAAAATAGAGAAACTCATTTGTTTTCGTTGGCTGACGGCCGCTTTATGTTAGTGACGTTCTTTTAAAAATGTTTCAATGGATTCGCGCGTAGGTTTGAACAAAAATGAATGGTTCAAAGTTTAGCAGATCAATCATTTCAGGGATTTGTTAGCGAACAAACAGATTTAATAACTTATCAATAAATATTTATTTACCTATTATTATGTACTAGCTCCTGCGCGCGGGTTCGCCCGTGTGTTACCACCATTTTGAATAGCCTATATGCTATTGCTATATGCCAGAGCTGGTTGTTCACAACCCAGCATATGCTGAGTAAGGCCCGTTTTGCAGCATTATATACACCGCTATTTTATGACTACCAAAAAAATTTTAAGGACAGTTGCAGCAGATGCAGAAAATGATAATGGCATGGTCAGAACATTTTTTTATTTAACTATCACAAAGTTATCGAGGATTGTAGTCAACCAAAACCGAACAAAATTTTATGAAAACTGTACAAATAGGTACTAGCCAACAATCGCGTACAGAATCTCAGTCGAACTATGTTCTCGTATCATCCCGAGTCAGTAAAACCGCAGTAGCTATCATAAATCCATGTCTGACTCGTCTCATCTCCTTTTGAGGTTATAATTTTTTTTTCTCTTTTTTTGAGTTTTAACTACATAAATGTGATCAGTAACAGACACCGAGACCATGTTTAAAATTTTTTTGGTAATTAAAAAATAGGGGTGTATATTTTTTGTTCCTTCTTTGTACCTATTTTCGTACCTATGTTGCAAAATAAAATATCTATTCCAGGTCACTATCTACATCTATTCCAAGTTTCGTCTTCAATTGAGCGTACAGCGTGGATTGTGTGCGGGAAAGCCTGCAATCGCGCGCGATATTTTTTTTGAAGCTTGAAGCTATGAGTTTTTTCGCGCGCGTCACGAAAGATTGTGCGTGCGAAGGCCGCTTTGCAGTCGGGTTTTTTGATTTTTAATTATAATACTTGTTGAAGGTTGTAGCCGTAGAGTAGCCGCCACATCCGTGGCAACGGCTGCGTTGTTCTGGCAAACCTACACAGTTAAAAACAATTTTTGTTGAGTTTTTAGCGAACATTTTCGGTATTTTTATACCCGTTTGGAGGAAAAGATTAATGATTGTAACATAAATGACCCGTTTACGTAGGCATAGGTTGTCTCCTCTGGTTTAAACAGATCTACCAAACATGATTGAGTCAAAAAGCGTATTGTACTTAGCTTGCTTATTTGTCTTTATAGATCGTACAAAACATGCTGATGACGTCAGAAAATGCGGCTCGCTTCTGACGTCGTCGTCTGACGTCTCGCACAGTGCAGCCGAGCCGCGTACGGCTCGGCTGCACTGTGCGAGCACCCTTACCCATAAGAAACTACCTTTTTAATTTATTTATTTATTTATTGTAAATAATTAGAACGGTTTACAACCAATTACACTAAGGGCTGGTTTCACCAAACTTTAGCTAACAGAGCGTTAGTTAATTTGACATCAAATTTAGTAGGACAACTAACAACGGATTAAGATTTTAACAGACCGTTACGATGTTTTGTGTTCTTTCCAAGGGAAATCTTCACTAACAAGCCGCTAAATCTAATCGCTGGTCGGCGGCCGGTTAGCTCACTGACAGTGGACATCGTAGAAAATTAAAAATATGTCAGAACAACTTGAAAAATCATTCAAAAGTTCGCGCCGTAACCATAGCAACAGAAATAACAACGAAGTTTGAAGGAAATATTCTTTATTAAGGATATCATTAAGGACTTTGGTGAAACCAGCCCTAATTGACCGAGCGAGCGAAGCGTCTCAGTTTCGAGATTGGCCAAAAATGCTTTTGTCCTTCTGTCCGTCTATCAGTAATCGCCTACAGGTCGCATTTTCAACCGATTTTGACGAAAATTGCCACACAGGTTCCTTGATTTATTAAAAAACTATAGTCGATTGCGATTTTTGATTGGGGTGAAAATAGGGGGTAAAGGGGGGAAGTTTGCTGTAGCGTTATTTATCGACAAATTTGAATTAAATTCATAAGGCATATTAAGGACTTCATTCTACACAAGTTGTAATGAAAAAAAAAATCCAAAAGGGGGAGGTGAAAGGGGGGAAAGTGGCTGGATGTTTGTTTAGGCGTTATAAAGGACGTTTTTTCGTAAAATGTATACCTATCTATACCAATCAGACTACGCAATCCTCTCCGCCTTCACGAGACGAACCCGTTGACACCAGATTCGACCCCCTAGGACCAAAGGAACGCGAGTAATCACTAAAACTTATTCCTCTCTTTTGCTTAAAAGTGTACATAGGCATAGGTAAGCCTATAGGATAATACAAAGCACCTAAATTTCAATTTTGTTCGCGAGGTCTACTGTTCTCACAGAACCACTAGTTATAAGTATTGTTCAATTAAAATATTAAAAACAAAATACCTAAATAAATAACATCTACATTAAATTAGACACACTACCTTTTTACAAAATTACAACAATAAAAAATACAAAAATGTCAATGGTCTATTAAATCACCTTCCGTATAGGGTTACAATGCGCTAGAATAAAAAAACACTAGGAAACATAAAAATAAGTAAATTCATCATTGGCCTGCCCTTATCCCGCTTATGGGTCGGCACCACATGTTCTCTTCTTCCACTCTCCCCTATCACTCGTCATCTTCGTATTCACTCCCTTCTTACCCATATCTTCTTTCACACAATCCATCCATCTTTTCTTTGTTCTACCTCTACTCACATATCCATCCACATTCATAAAAATAAGTAAATTATAAAATATTAATAAAAATCCAAATTGGTAAAAAGTTCTAATAAGTTATGAATAAATACTTTTTGACATTGACTTTGAGCACACTTTGAGTTGAAAATCCTCACTCCGTCCGTTTCATTATTATTCTAAGAGCGTAGCAAGTTTTCCTCCTTTGAAAGCTTATAGGCAAAGTTGTTGGGTACGTGTGACGTTTTGTAAGTGACTGAATGGAACGCAAATTAGTTATTTTTCTCTTTGTTGGCATGGTGTTGTGAAAAGATTTATAGAGGGTGGAACTTGGTGTTATTTAGGTACTTTACTTACTTACACAATCGTGTAACACCAAATCTCAGTTTAGGAAACATTTGAACTTTCTCTCATTTCAGGCTGCTCGCTCAGTCAGTATGCGACTATTGGTGAATTTTGGTGCACACAACAAAAAGATGTTTGTAGGTATTTTAGTGTTCATTTGTCTTGTAGCGACCTCTATCCGATATCGCCACATAAACTAGTTATACCACCTAGCTAGAGTCTACTTCAGTATCAGTATCACTAGATGGCGCTGAGAGCACAGATAAGCAAATTCCCATACAAATGGCAAAATTTGTACTGTAACCTGAATCGCGATTACGAAGTTTTCAAGCACAACTAACCTTTATAGAACTATCCAACTTCAACCGTTGGCCGTAAGGCCAGCCAGGTAAGTGAGCCAGATGGGCCGACCTGGTGAGGGGAGCTCTACCTCTTTGGACTTAATTTGGGGATTCCACCTACCCCCAAAGTCTAATAGTTATTGTACTTCCCAGTCCAAGAACAGAGTAGTATTGATTGTCAAAGTTCAGTTGGATAAGTACCTACCTCGGATCGCTAAGGTAGTGAGTTCAAATCTGTAATTTTTTTCGTTTTTGCTTACTGCATATCTTTTCGACGCGATTTTTACCAAAGCATCATTTACTCTATTCTTCATAGAGATAAAGTCCTAATATGCAGGCTGGTTTTCGATGAAGGGTGATAATTCTTAGTCCATTTCAATAAGCATGAGCACCGTCAGCCATTTTAAGTTGTTAGAGATGTATGATGGCAAAAATCGATTGACAAAATATCGATTACAATAAATTCCGTTGATTATAGAAACCGGGGCATAAGTGCGTAACTAAGGGTGTATTCACTCGGGATACGTCCTTGACGGACCGACACGAATCGTGAAAAAAAACTATTACTTTTAATGTGAACAACCCATTAGTTATGCCATAGCCATGACGACCTTTATAGCGCAGTGGGCGAACGCCCGCCTGCGACGCAAAAGGTTGCGGGTTCGATCCCCGCGGGACCAATGTTTGTATGATCTACAAATATTTGTCTTGGATCTGGGTGTTTCTAGGTATAATATGTATGTTTACAAACAAAAAAGTATAACAGTCATCTTAGTACCCATAACACAAGCTCTGCTTACTTTGGGGCTAGAAAATGCTGTGTGAAAAAAAAGTCTAGTCCATGATTTATTTCATTAGGTTTACTTGAAAATAATAGTTTTTCTCCGTAGAAAAACAGTGAAACTGTCAGCATTCACGCTGAATGAAATAGACTACCTACCTAGATAATATTGCTCATGGATGCTAGTCAAAAAACCGTAAATTAGATCCCTATCGACTTTTCACCCCCGCCCTGGCTTTTAAACCCATAATCGTATCAATTACGTCTCTAAAGCCTCATCCACACAGTCAAGTTACGAAACGCTAAGAACCAATTTCACTATAGGTACCTTCTTAGCCTACTGCGCTTGTGATGTACCTAGCTTGCTGTCGTTCTTGACAGATCGTCTAAATCAGCAACGATCAGTAAGTGGATGGGTGACCGCTACTGGCACTATCAATTGAGCGATTCCGTGCTTCGTAGATGTTAAATTGTCGGTCCCGGCTATTAAGTCGTTAAGCCATGACAGAAGTCCTAATTCGTCCTAAAACCGTCGCCAGAGTTGGCCACTGACTCATACGAACTTATTTTAAAAGAAAACTAACACAACGAAAGCGTAGGCATATTTCTCTCTTAAAACATAGCCCTCTGTTTATTCAGGTCGAGTAACCCCAATTTATCTCCCCCGCTCTATATATCATCATCAAGTAGTTTGGATAAGATAGGAGTAATTTGTATCAACCAACTTTAAGGAGGTTCTCAATTCGACTGTATTTTTAACCTACTTTAAAAACAGGGTGGTTCTATATTCAGTTGTAGATATGTAATGTTTTTTATGTACTTTTATTTACCGACTAGCTGTCCGTCGCTGTTACCCGCGGTCCCTCGGGAAAACATCACTTTCCCGGGATAATATAGCCTATGTTCATCAGGGATAAAGTAGGATTCTAATGGTGAAATAATTTTTCAAATCGGTCCAGTAGTTTCGGAGCCTATTCAATTCAAACAAACAAACAAACAAATCTTTCCTCTTTATAATATTAGTATACATATAAGTAGTATATCAGTTACCTGGTTCCCATAGTACAAGCTTTGCTTAGTTTGGGGCTAGATGATGCTGTGTGAAAATGTCCAGCATTATTTATTATTATTATTATAATATTAGTATAGATACGGATAGTATAAATAAGCGTTTGTCCGCGCCGTACACGCCGCAGTCATTTTTCTATAAAAAAAAAAATACTGATGACGTCAGAAAATGCGGCTTGCTTCAGACGCGTCAGCATTCCTTTATGAATTGACGGTTCAGCGATGGGTCGTGCGACCACCTATTACCGTCAATGGCGGACCGATTTCCTTTTTTTTTATTTGAAAAAGTATCTCAAGGTGCATGTTCAATATAAATGCTCCTTCCTAAGAGATCGATAGTTTTCCCATAAAACTCATCCGAAAATTACAAGTGATTTTTTCAACCCTGAGTCGAAATTTGGTCGGTTTATTTATCTCGTTTTATGTGGTGTTTGTAAACTTTCATTTCACACATTCACAAGCAAAGCCTCTAGTTTGAAAGCTGTCAAGGATGAGCCTCTATTATGGATAAGCCTTTATTTAGGCTCAGTAATCGTATCACTTGTCCGGAATCGTGCTCATATCGATCGATAATGTGTTTTTATTGAAAACGAAGCGAAAATCGAGTTTTAAAACGTATTCCCCTCTCTATAGTCAATTTGTGAATATTCAGATGTTACATTATACAGGGTGTAAAAAGACATCTCCCGAAGCCGAAAGGGGTAGGTAAGGTACAGCATCCCAACACACAACCAAATCCAAACGGATTTTCCGAAAAAATCATTATACACTGAAAAAAATATATAGCTTAACTGTTTTGGCTAATTGAAATTTATCCAAAATTTGTTTATTCATTACTAAAGTTAATATAAAATAATAAAACTGGTTTATTAATCAGGCCCTTAACTTGTTTTGTTACTAACCCGTAGGTTAGATGCAGTCAATTTTTTTGTTATTAGTAACCTAACTTCTGTAGATAAACTGATTCATTTACCTGTAAGCATCCGGAGAAAACAGCGTTTGAAGAGTACTGTTTGCGTATGTTTTGGGCGTGTTTTTTTCTCTATCTTCATCTCCGTATCCACTCTTTTCTTACCCATATCTTCTTCCACACAATCCATCCATCTTTTCTTAGGTCTCTACTCACATATCCATCCACATTCATTTCCATCACCCTTTTAGTTACATGACTCCCCTATTCATAATTTGTGTATAATTTCAACACAACATTAGGTATTCAGTTGGTAACTTTTAACGTATTCACTGCCCTCTGGGATGCCCTTTAAAGGATCCCACTCTTTTAGTCTCAAAATGTACTTTGATTTATTATAAAAATGTCCAGTAATTTGTATTCTGTATGTGAATTACTTACTTAGCTGTTTTCTTTCGTTTTGTTGCCACACTTACAAAGCTAATGACGTACCTGAAAGAAAAAACAAAAATGTTAAGTACATACTTAAAAGCTCTTTAGAATATTAAACGTGAATAAATTACATCGAATCAGTTCTTGGAAGAGATCGCTTTTATCAATAACTAGCGGTTCGCGGTGTTACCCGCGGTCCCTCAGGAAAACTTCACTTTCCCGGGATAAAATAAAGCCTATGTTCATTAGGGATAATGCAGGATTCTAATGGTGAAAGAATTTTTCAAATCGGTCCAGTAGTTTCGGATCCTATTCAATTCAAACAAACATACAAACAAACTCTTTCCTCTATCTAACATTCATTCATTCATCTAGGTACACTAAGTACCTAGATGAATGAATGAATGTTTATTTAGCACGTACAAAAAATATTGAAAACTACACTTTAGGTACATCAAAAAATGGTTCGGCGCGTACCAAAATTTTAATTTAGCATTGTATAAAATTATTGCTGATTTTAATTTGTGTTTCATTTTTGTGGATGGGTGTATTGTTGATGATGTAGCTTTAACGGGGTAGGTATTGCAAAGGCTAATCCCGAAAAAGTTTTCCCTCATCTTCTTTTATTAAATGGCAACTGACGACCTCTGTGGGGCAGTGGGTGAAAGCCCGCTTGGGACGCAGAAGGTTGCGGGTTCCCCGCGGCGGGATAAATGTTTGTAGGTACCTAATGTTTTGTAATAAATGATTGTATGATGATCGGGTCTGGGTGTTACTATGTATTATATGTAAGTATTTACAAACAAAAAGCATATAAGTAGTAATTAGCTATCTGGTTCCCATAGTACAAGCTTTGCTTAGTTTGGGGCTAGATGATGCTGTGTGAAATGTCCAGCATTATTAAAAAAAAACAAACTGTAGTATCCGTATAATTCTGCCAATGTCAAGTAGGAAAAAATTATAAATTCATATGTCAGTCAGTCAGTCCTGTCAATTTGGTTTTGAACAAAACACGGCGGCTTGTTTCTTCAAAACTGCAACGGAAATCTTTCGTCAAATGAAAAATCTTCTTCAATACTCCCATTCCATTTGCCAAATCTCCTGCCAAGTACCCAAGGCTTCATTAGTAAAATGCCACCGAAATAAACCCACTTTTACCAAATTAGTCAAAGTCAAACATCATTTATGCAGTAGAACCGCAGGGATCACTTAGAATAGTCTTAAAACTAATATTACTCCTGTTCTTTCGCGACCAACACCGTGAAGAATCAGGGCAACAAACACGGTTTGGGGCCTATCATTCTTTTAGATGATCCATGGATCCATTGAGTTGGAGCAAGTCCCAAGCTTTTTTGTCATCCAAATAATCAGATATCTTATATGGCTTTGTTTAATTGTCAATCTCAATGCGACGCTTTAAAAACATGAACTTTGAAACTAGGACGC
This sequence comes from Epirrhoe alternata, assembly GCA_963565295.1. Classification (NCBI taxonomy): domain Eukaryota; kingdom Metazoa; phylum Arthropoda; class Insecta; order Lepidoptera; family Geometridae; genus Epirrhoe; species Epirrhoe alternata. Next base: position 1,464,410 of record OY751402.1, read on the forward strand.
TAGTAACCGGTAAGTGAGAATACACATTAAATTCTCAGACAGTAAAAGGATCTTCATGTGAAATAACACGCGCCATTAAAGCATCCCCATCCGGTGTAGACCGGAAATGCTAGCGACGTCTCGAAAACCGACGTTTTGATAAATGATTTCATGCTAAGTTATTTGTCAAGTGAAATTACATGAGCCGAATGGAAGCTTAGTCAGCTCCACACATATTGTGTTGGTTTGGATGAAAAAAGATTCTATCTCAATGTCCCAGCCACTATAGCGTTGTGTGGAGGCATAGGCGACCTTTCTGGCGCAGTGGGCGACGCAGAAGGTTGCGGGTTAGATCCCCGCAAATTCAAATTCAAATTAATTTATTTTGCAAAACAAGGGTTAACAATAAAACAGATGTCTGAGGAAAATATATGCACAGCCTTGTTTAGCCTAACAGCATGCAAAATGTTACCAACTTAAACAAAGCAGCGGGATAAATGTTTGTATGATCTGCAAATATTTATCTCGGGTCTATTAAACTATTTGCGTTCTATTATAACGACGCCCACTTGACCGGTTTTTCAAACAATACGCTTCTTGCCATTTGAATTATTCCAAACAATGCTTTGAACAAAGTCCTATAAAAGTTTGATTGACGAAGTGAAAACATAAAAATGCTTTTTCCAATACAACTAGCTTTTATGCTTATTTGGTTCATATTTCACCTATTAGAACTAAAGGTGCATTATGATTTGTCACAGCGCGACGCTCGTCGGCATACTCAAAGGGCAGGGCTTAGCAAATCGTACGAAAAATCGCATCGTGTAAATGTAGATAGATAGATAGATAGATACAACTTTATTGGCACAGATACACAGACACACTTAATAATAAAACAAAAACATAGACAGGTACTTAAACTACCACAAGTTAAAACTGCATAACTAACCTAAAGCATAAAAAAAGAAAAACACAAAACAGTTATAGGTAGGTGCAAGGTCTGTGATATGGTGTGCCAAATAGGACCAGTCTCAGCTTCTTTGTTACTCTGTACCTATCGCTAGGTGCAGAGCAACGCTGGTTTTCAGATTATAATAAATAATAAATAATGCTGGACTTTTTTCACACAGCATCATCTAGCCCCAAAGTAAGCAGAGCTTGTGTTATGGGTACTAAGATGACTGATATACTACTTATATACTTATATACAGATTGGGCCTGGGAAGAGGTGACTACACGAACAGAGAGAGCAACACAAAAAATGTACCTGCACTTTCAAAGTTATTTCATTATGCGCACTGCAAAAATTTTGAATCAGCTTCCAGCAGTATTTCCGAGTTCTAGTCCGCCTTAAGGCCGTCATGACAAACGGGACCGAGAATTTAACAAGCTCTCCGAAACACAAAAGCACTCAGTTGATAGTCACTAGTCACCCATCCACATTCCACACTGACCGTTCAGATCGTAAGTCTAAGCTACACACACAGTATCTATGTGTAATGTACCATTAAATGAATTATCGGACGTCGTGAGAGCATGTAACTACGTTACCGGACACCTTCATTAAGCACAATCAATACTCTACAGAGTAACTGTATTCCTAGGACATTGTACAGACAACGTCAACAATTTGTAACGAGTCGGTCTTCTACAGATTGTACTACAGGGACTTCAGACGCACAGCTGATTATCACCCACACCTGGTTGATATTCCACTTATTAGAACTAAGCGCTTTGAAAGTTCTTTTATTATGCGCACTGCAAAAAGGAATCAGCTTCCAGCGTCTGTATTTCTGAGCTTACCCGGTTTTTTTTAAGAAGAGAGTTAATAGGCAATTAGGCACGTTCTTGGTAGGCTCGCTCCATCGTAGACCTCATTCTTGCCTATGTAAGTTTCGAAGTCAAGAGCCGACGCATTCATAAAAAAGAATTATTGGGCATTTTTGAGCCGGGAAAAAACCATTGACTCCGTAAAATTTTGCCAAAAATTGACAAACTTCAGTGTCTGTCAGCGTTTCCCATCACGCACCTTGTCAGCTTGCATCCAGGGAGGGAAGCACGCGGTTTTTTTATGTCAAATTTTTCAAAATGTCTTTTATGAGGCTGAAAATTTTCTTTGAAACTCAAAAATGCAGCTGTCGTGTGCTTCAGCTTCAAATAAACCTTAGGTAATCCTGCGGTGGGATTCGAATCTACCATCTTCGTTACTTCCACTACGCCACAGAGGTGAAATGATGACATCGCCTTTGGACAAAGCTTCTAGTAATTAGGTTATGGACGGACATAAAGTTTTTACTCCCTATCGATCGGGGAGCGCCTTAATTTATTATGTAAATTACAGTTTCCAATGAAACATGTTTTTAAATGGTAGGTAAGCTGTTGGCTGTGAGGATTAGTGGTTCAATAAGCATCATCATCACCCCTTCTTGTCGTGTCAAGATAAAAATGTTGCAGTGCCCCAGCGGGGTTCATGTTATGAAACACCTACCTATATAGGGTCATTAATTTTAAACTAACAGTATTCAGGACAGTGTTGCCGTTTTAGCCACTTTGTGGCTAGATCTAGCAGATTTTCAACGGTTTTAGCCAAAAAATATTCAATTTTAGCCACCAAAAAGAATCTAGCTACTTCTAGCTACTTTTGGTATTTTTTAGATAATTACTGTTGGAGGTCTTCCCGAGTAGGTAATTTTAAAGAAATCTGTGGTTATTGCCATCTAATAAGTGTAACACTACTGCGTTCCGCTCTCCGCGCCGCTGTTAAAATTCCGAGGTTTTCTGAAATGTATTTGATACTGTTTTAATTATACCCACATATCCATATCCCTGTTTGATAACAATATAATATCAATAGTAATCAAATATTAAAGTAGGCAAAGAATATTATGATATTCAGCCACTTCTAGCCACATTGCGAAAGCAATTTTTTGTACAAAACTGGCCACTTTTTTATGCTATGTAGCCACAAACAAGACTGTCATAGCGGCAACGCTCAGAATCAGAATCAGAATCAGAATAATTTTATTGCATAACTGTTGTACATGTTAAGGTCTTATTTTAAATAGGTACAGGTTTCTACAGTCTATCCATTTCGGATGTGCAACATCAATGGTTAGTTACCTAAATACAAGCACAAATAGGTAAGTAGGTAAAAAGGTTTCGAACCAAAATTAAAAGAAACAATAGGTAGTACTCAAATGCGAACTAATTTAGAATAATTTAGAATAAATACAATTACTTACTTAAATTAAAAATATATAGGTATGTTGTATACTTGTTGATGATTCAGGAATTGAAATAAGTTAAAAAATATTTATGTAACGATTTTTTTTTGTTTTGTTATGAAAATCTCGAGAAAATCGATAAAGACTATCCTTTTAATTGATTGTTGCTTCTTGTATAACTTAGTCCATTCGAGCGTGAGACGTGATGTTGTTGCGTTGTGATTGGTTAACGTCTGTTCTCCTTGAAAATGTTATGCAACATGTTATAAAAATCAATAAAAGATACTCTTTGAAGTGAAAACTAAAATCGGCTTAGGAATTAAATTGCGTCAAACGTCTATTTACAACCCAAAAATGAAGCCCTGACAGTTTGTGTAGTTTAAAATGAAAGACCCTGTATTTTAAGATCAAGCAATAAACGAATTTGAATTGAATTGAATTGAAGAAGTAGAGCCGTGTTGGTCGAATGGGGTTGTGCTTCGACTTTCACTCCGAAGGAAGGAATCGAATCCCGGTCGTGCATCAATGGATTTTCGTTTACGTAAAATGTATATGCGCTTTAACACGAGCTCTTAACGGTGAAGAAAAAAATCGCGAGGAAACCCGCAGCTTGTATGTATAATTTTAAAAAACCTATATTAATCTCATGCCATTATAGTCTGTAGTGTGAACGAAATAAGACCACATTTCCCGTTTATACCTATGAACATCTGTGATACGTTATTCATCGATAGCTTATCTGCATAATATTGATCGCACAAATAATATGCCATTGAATTCATATCAGAGGCCGAGATTCGAATATGATAGAGGTACGTACAGTCTGCAACGAAAGTGGATTAACAGACGACCTCTGAGGTGGCGCAGTGAGTGAAAGTCCTCTTGTGACGTAGAATGCGGGTTCGATTCCCGCCGCGGGATCAATGTTTGTATGATCTGCAAATATTTATCTCGGGACGGTGTTTCGATGAAAAAATGTGTGGAATGTTCAGCTTTATTATGACTTTATTATTACTTTAGTATGACTTTTAAAAACAACAAGTAAACTTTCCTTGTGTTCGTATGAGTCAGGGGCCAACTCTGGTGAGTTTTTAGGCCGCCTTAAGGCCTCCGTCATGGCTTAACGACTTCAGCCAGAACCGACAATTTAACTTCAATTATTTCAATATTATTAACCTTAAGATGTACTGTACTTTAACTACTTAAGATGTACTGTACTTATTGCTCTTTAACTTTCATATATTTCTTGTTTGAATATCTTTAGTTTTAATTTATTCTATAGTGTTAAATGATACCCACATAAATTTTCCTTCAGAACTATGTTGTAATAATGTCAAGGAGGTGGCGTTGAGACTGCTACACAGTTTATTAAACTTTTGCAGTTCTCATCGTTCTATTGTAATCAATGTTTCTATGTACTTTGTTCTGAATAAATAATTTCGATTTTGATTTTTTTAACGTGCCCTAAAGCAGTTGATAATGCCACTAACAGTCACCCATCCACTTACAGACCGTTTCGAACATTGCTTAACTTCGACGATCAAGAACGACTAAGCAAGCACGACCACGAGCGCTTCTTGCCTCACACTAGTTTGAAAGAACTAGTGACGCAATAAGAAGACTTTTAATGGAATTACGAATTCATAACCAAGTTTTTACAACAGCCATTTTGTAGTTCATGCTGAGAGCATGATAGCTGCTAAAATATTTACACTTTGTGGACTGAAATGCCCGAGCCAAACAGCCAAACGAAGTCTGGCCGTAGGCACTCCACAGATTATAGATGTGGCTACATCATTCGAGATTTTTCGTTGATATTTTCGATGTTAATAAAATATACGTTTAAAGCTGTGTCCCCAGTAGGCAAACTGTTAGCGGCCGAGTACGACATAGTCGGCGCGCGTAACGCTGCAAACTGCGTACAGTGAGCGCAAAACTAGCAAACTGTGGACACTCCGTTTCAAATACACCGCTATTTTATGACTACCAAAAAAATTTAAGGACAGTTGCAGCAGATGCAGAAAATGATAATGGCATGGTCAGAACTTTTTTTTTATTTAACTATCACAAAGTTATCGAGGATTGTAGTCGACCAAAACCGAACAAAATTTTATGAAAACTGTACAAATAAGTACTTGATACAACAATCGCGTACAGACTCTCATTCAAACTATGTTCTCGTATCATCCCCAGTCAGTAAAACCGCAGTAGCTATCATAAATCCATGTCTGACTCGTCTCGTCTCCTTTTGAGGTTATAATTATTTTTTCTCATTTTTTGAGTTTTAACCACAGAAATGTGATTAGTAACAGACACCGAGATCATGTTTAAATTTTTTTTGGTAATTACAAAATAGCGGTGTATATGGAAGGGCGTACTAAATCGATACGCCGCAAACTCAGTCGGCCGCTAACAGTTTGCCTACTGGGGACACCCTTAAAAACATATTTTAGTAAACTACTAAGTACAATATGTACATAAAATGACGCGTTCACGCGTTCCAATAACGAGTTATGGACGGAATTCCCCTTTCAACATTTTCTGCCGGTTTTTGCGGGGGACCAAGAAGCACACGAACGCATTTTGCACACACTTATGTATAAAAAATGACAATACACTCTCATTTTTACGCACACTCTTGCTTTCGTATGACGTACATGATTTGGAAACGTGTACATTTTAACGGAAACATAAGGTAAAGGCTCATCCCGTCTTTATGATCTAAGGTTAGTTGCCATGCCATGTGGCCATTTATTATAAGAACAAGACGAAGCGTAGCCTGGAACTTGCCTGGCACGCGTTGTCCGTAGCCTTAGAGAACCAGCGGTATTTTCTAAGCTGTGACTTCAAAAATCTACTCTTTGCTTGTTTTACAGAGGCAGATTTAATTAAATGGCTGTTGTTTTTAGATTTTTTACTCTGTGGAGAATAATACCGCGTTTTCTGAGTGGGATAATGACTCTTTCGATTCGAAAGTCGTGAGTTCGAATCCTCCGTGCATCACTGATTATTATGGGATTTATAATGCTTTAGAGAGTTTAAATTCTTTAAACTTAAACATAAGCATCTTAGTTAAGTATTATAGTTACCTAAACTAAGTAAACTCTCAATTTTCTATACCTAGTTTTCTCATTTTTTTTTCTCTTTGTTGCCCTGATTCTTCACGGTATTGGTCGCGAAAGAACAGGAGTAAAATTAGTTCTAAGACTATTCTAAGTAATCCCAGAGGTCCTACTGAATGAATGCTTTTTGACTTTGACTTTCATTCATTTTACGTGAACATTTTGTAGTTTTTATGAGAAATAAAATAATTCTTTAACCTACTACGAAACGATTTCAATGTGCATTATTGTTATTTAGTACAAAAACATGGTGTGTCTGATAAGTCTGCCAAGGACATACAATTTCAGCTTTCTAACAGCATCCGAACCGAAGCTTTGAAGTTTCGAAAATACGATGAAACTTGAATTTTCGAGGAAAGGAAAATAGAATTATTAGTCTGCTCCCACAAACAGACCCACGCAGTGGCAGAGTCTTTTGACTTGTGTTGGCGGAGACTTTACCAAAGATTGACGAAAAATATTTGCTCATAATAAAATCCACTTGTTATGATAAAGATCTAATAAAATTCCGCTCGTGTTCGTGCTTGCTTAGACCCCTCGCAGACTACAGACTTTCTATCGGCCGTTAGTTGAGACGGAATATACATCGGCACGTAGTTAATGAGTATGGAGAAGTACCTATAGCCCGTCTCAACTATCGGCCGATAGAAAGTCTGTAGTCTGCGAGGGGTCTTAGTCGTTCTTGATAAATCTATACTTCTATACTAATATTATAAAGAGGAAAGATTATTTTTTTGTTTGTTTTATGTAGGTATGTTTGTTTGTTTGAAATGAATAGGCTCCGAAACTACTGAACCGATTTGAAAAATTCTTTCACCATTAGAATCCTGCATTATCCCTGATGAACATAGGCTATATTTTATCCCGGGAAAGTGAAGTTTTCCCGAGGGATCGCTGGTAACACCGCGGCGGACAGCTTGTAATAAATATTTAAATAATGCTGGACATTTCACACAGCATCATCTAGCACCAAACTAAGCAAAGCTTGTACTATGGGAACCAGATAACTGATACACTACTTATACACTTTTTGTTTGTAAATACATAACATATTATACATGATAGATCGTTGAAGTTAAGCAACGTTTGAAAGGGTCTGTACTGTACCTAAGTGGATGGGTGACCACCAGCGGCATTTTCATCTGAGCGCTTTACGTACTTCGGAGAGCACGTAAAATCGGTCCCGGCTATTTGAGTCGTTAAGCCATGAGGCCTTAAAGAGGCTTAAAAACTCCGTCACCAGAGTTGGCCACTGACTCATACGAACTTACTTTGCATATACAATTCTCCCTAATAATCGGGTAACTAATGCAAGCAACACTGCTACTATAGATGGAATTGATTAACCTCCTTGCATAGCATCTGGTCTAATATTGACGCCACCAGGTCAGCCCTGGGAATTCTTAAGTAGCTGTGACCGGTAAAACACGTTCGTAATAGTTTATATATAGTTATCGACCTCTGTAGCGCAGTGGGCGAAGGTCCGCTAGCGACGCACGGATGCGGGTTCGATCCCCGCCGCGGGACAAATGTTTGTATGATCTACAGATATTTGTCTCGGGTCTGGGTGTTTCTATGTATAATATGTATGTATTTACAAACAAAAAATATATAAGTAGTATATCAGTCATGTAGTACCCATAACACAAGCTCTGCTTACTATGAGGCTAGATGATGCTGTGTGAAAAGTCCAGCATTATTTATTTATTTATAGTTTAGTTTATAGTTGAGTCCATTATTAGTACATGCTATGGCATCCTTTATGGGTAAACTGTAGATAAGTTATTAAAAGTTTGTCAAAGTTGATCAACTCGGGACTATGGAGTACCAGAGCTCTGATAATCATGTGTGGAGCCGAAGCCAACACACAGACGCCACACACAATATTAAAAAAGTATCCCACTCATATAATAAAGCTGAATGTTTGTGAGTTTGTTTAGATGTCTGTATGTTTGTGTATCAATCACGCCTAAACCAGTGAACCGATTTGGATGAAACTCGGAATAGGCGTAGATAGTGACCTGGAATAGCATATAGGCTATTCAAAATGTTGGTATCATGCGAAGCCTTTTTTTGCAAATATTTATCTCGGGTCTGGGTTTTTCTATGTATAATATGTAAGTATTTACAAACAAAAAAGTATCTAAGTATCAGTTATCTGGTTTCCATAGTACAAGCTTTGCTTAGTTTGGGGCTAGATGATGCTGTGTGAAATTGTCCAGCATAATTATTTATTTATCTAAATAGAGGAACCGGCATCGACTCAAATTATTTCTAACTTGCTATTGCGCGCGTCTTCGCGTGGTACCAACATTTTGAAAAGCAATACGCTATTCCAGGTTACCTACGCCAATTCCAAGTTTCATCCAATCGGTTCACTGGTTTAGGCGTGATAGAAACACAAACATACAAACATCTAAACTCACAAACAAAACTCACAACTTTATTAAATGAGTGGGCTAAAAAGACTTAGAAAACATTTAATAGATTAGAAGAAGAAGAAGAAGAAGAATATTGCTTTATTGCACACCATGAGAAAAAAAACAACAAATAAAACAGTTATTACATTAGGTACATTACATTGAAATAAATCGATGATGTTTAGAGTTTACCCACTTGAACCTCATTACGCGGTCACCGTTATATTAACGCCGCCAAAGTGACTACTTAAACAAAATTGCTTTTCAAGATAAATTAAGCTTTAAAACAGTGGGGCAGAGTTGAAAATGAATGCTGTTCCAGGTAACCAATATTGTCACGGAGTAAATTTAATCAGAGGCTCTCGTCGAGACGGTATATATTACTCTCTAGGTACCATAAAGTACATAGATTCTAGATAAATCAGCACCTTATTCTTCCAAAGATTGCAAGTTCGAATCCCGCCATTGACGACCTCGGTAGCGCAGTGGGCGAAGGTCCGCTTGCGAAGTAGAAGGTTGCGGGTTCGATCCCCGCTGCGGGACAAATGTTTGTATGATCTACAGATATTTTTCCCGGGTCTGGGTGTTTTCACTACATAGTATAAAACAAAGTCGCTTTCTCTGTCCCTATATCCCTATGTCCCTATGTATGCTTAAATCTTTAAAACTACGCAACGGATTTTGATGCAGTTTTTTTAATAGATAGAGTGATTCAAGAGGAACGTTCATATGTATAATACATGCATAATATAGTAGAGGAACACTGATAATTTTAAAGGTATCTAATGTGATGTCGTGAATTACTAATAAATTTTTTGCGCTTACATTGCAAACGCTAATGTTTAGCATCAGCATTACACCTGTGCGAAGCCGGGGCGGGTCGCTAGTCCATGTATAATATGTATGTATTTACGAACAAAAAAAGTATATAAGTAGTATATCAGTCATGTACCCATAACACAAGCTCTGCTTACTTTGGGGCTAGATGATGCTGTGTGAAAAGTCCAGCATTATTTAAATTTATTAAAAAAGAAAACAAGTGACCTAGTACCGACGTATGTAATGTATTTAGGTAACTAATTAATAAAAGCGAGCTACTCGTACAGTGTAAGCCATATGTTTACAAGTCATATGTTTACACAAAATTCGAGTAGACTAAACCTGTCAGCTAATTTCAGGATTCCCAAACAATGGCGAGAGGGCAACACAGTATTGACGCTTTGTAGTTGCAGCGTTTGCAAACACGTATGAACAAAGTCAAAGTCAAAAAGGATTTATTCTTTACTAGCTTTCCTTCGCGGCGTTACCCGCGTTCCCTCGGGAAAACATTACTTTCCCGGGATAAAATTAAAATAGCCTATGTTCATCAGGGATAATGTAGGATTCTAATGGTGAAAGAATTTTTCAAATCGGTAAAGTAGTTTCGGAGCCTATTCAATTCAAACAAACAAACAAATCTTTCCTCTTTATAATATTATTAGTGTAGATGTGAAAATTCTTTCACTATTAGACACTGCATTATCCCTGATGAACATAGGCAATATTTTATCCCGGGAAAGTGAAGTTTTCCTGAGGGAGCGCGGGTAACACCGCGGCGGACAGCTAGTAATAATAATATAATGAAGAAATATTTGTTTGTTTGTTTGAATTGAATAGGCTCCTAAACTACTGGACCGATTTGAAAAATTATTTCACTATTAGATTCCTGGATTATCCCTGATGAACATAGGCTATATTTTATCCCGGGAAAGTGAATTTTTCCTGAGGGAGCGCGGGTAACACCGCGACGGACAGCTAGTTTATAATATTAATATGGATAACCGCTGGAATCACGTAGAATAGTAATAAAACTAGGTGATATACTCCTGTTCTTTCGCGACCAATACCATGAACTATGACAACAAACAACCAAACCCCGCAGCCAACATTGAAGTTGCTTTTCTTTTTAGTTTTTAACTCGCTTCTGCGCGGCTTCGCCTGCATGCTACCAACATTTTGAATAGCCTATATGCTATTCCAGGTCACTATCTAATCTACGCCTATACCAAGTTTCATCCAAATCGGTTCACTGGTTTAGGCGTGAGTGAAACACAAACATACTGAAAAACTCACAAAATTTCAGCCCCCTAGCCATGTCACAAATCTCAATAGAATAGAAATCGAATCAACAGATAACGCTGAGACTCCACCAGCGTCAAATGGCATTAATTGTCATAACTGCATACATTTTCTGTGGAGTATCGCGGTACGTGAGTTCCTGGCATTATGTCAAACTGACGATTTACATAGAGCCAGGTACGCTGACGATTTACATAGTACTCACGTGCCACGATACTTGACATAAAATGTATGATTTTTTGGAAATTAATGCCGTAAGACGCAGTTGGAGTCTCAGCGTTACCTGTCGATTCGATTTCTATTCTATTGCGATTTGTGACATGGCTAGGGGGCATTATTATATGAGCGGCATAGCTTTTGCTTGGCAACCGTGAGATTCAAATCAATTTGCGTGTCTGTTACGCGGTGGTAGGTTCTCGAAAAACCTTTTTGCCGACCCTATTCGTCATCGGATACCCTCCGTCTCAAGTTAAATTACTCCATTAGACAATTCGAAAAGTTTCGTAGAATGTTGGGCCTTTCGAATAGTTTCAGGCAATCTAAGATATTGGATATATTGAGAAAACGTTGATGCGTTAAGTTGGTTGCCTAGCATAATTAGATTAGACTATTTTTTAGTCGTTTGACAAAGCAAGTGTATGAGGCGAGTGTTTTTGGGACAGCTGGAAGACCTTTTTTTTTTTTTTTTTTTTTTATGACGTCAGAAAATCCATTATGGATACCCGACCGCCGTGGGGACAGCGGAAGGGTTATGTCGGACTCTCACCGACTAAAAACTGACGCGTGGCCGGCCTCCATGCCTGTCAAGGGGCTCCGCGATCTCCTACGGAACACAGCGGTGCCCCTCTCGCATTTTGCCTAAGCACTGTCCCGGGAATAGCACCCACAGCCACGCCCGGCACCCTCGCGGTGCTTACGGCGGCGCTCGCCACAGAGCGCCGCCGCCCTCCCGGGGTCCGCATCGTGGACAGTCGAAGTCCCCACTTCAACCATCCGCGGACCCGGAAAGTCCCCTATTTGGCAGATGATACCACTCCGCCCCCCTCACGGGGGGGCAGGCGGTGCGGGACGGCCGTTAGCGCCCCGCCTCCGCCTTCTTCTCCGAGCGGGATCGGCCCTCTCACGATCCCGCTCAGCTGCCTCTTTCTGGACCAGAACGGCTTCACAGAAAGAGGCCACAGCTGGAAGACCTAGGCGAACCTTCTTGGATCAAATTGGCGACATTTTGGAGAAGGGCCAGGTCAATACCCTAAACCGACGAGCATGTATGAAGAATGTAATGAGAGTGAATGAGGCGAAAGTTGTGTGTCAGGATCGTAGCGACTGGAGATCCGTGGTCTCTGCCTACCCCTTTGGGAAATAGGCGTGACTATTTCCTATTAGTATGTATGTATGTATGTATTTTTTACTGAGTTCCCCGGTCTAAACATTCGCCGAACTATTTGGCGAACTATTCGCTAACTATTTATGCTCGGTTTTTATATAAAACACTTAAATATTAGATCAGCTTTACCATAACATAACACTGAAAACCACATCCAAATCGCATGAACCATTTCTGAGATAAGCGTACACATTATAGAGTCTGAATAATACGCACAAACGCTCAGACAAACTGACTAATTTGTGTTCTATATCGTTAAAAATTAAATACACCTAAAATAAAAAAAAACAGGGTCACGACTGTATCCCCAAGGCGCGGTAGACATTCTCTCAGATCTTTTTTATATTCCAGATCCTTTGAAGATGTCTAAGGGGGTAGTCAGAGGCATGTACAAATACATATTTGATACATGCCCACATCTTGCAGAAGTTAGTAATTTATAAGTGACAGGTTGCAAGCCCAAGCAATATTTTGAATATACTTGATTATGCTCCAACTCGTTTGAAAAAATTAAAAATGTAATAAATATCCAAAATGATTCTATACATCCAAAGTAAGAAATGAAAAATCTTATCAAAATTTTCGATCCCGACGGGATACGAACCCGCAGCGATCAGACGATCTCCTAAAGTCGGAGTGCCATACCGCTCGGCCACGACACCCTAATCATCATAATCGAAATCTTTGATAAGCTCATATTTATCGGTTAAGCACCAGTCGTAGGAATCGAAAATTTTGATATGACTTTTCATTTCTCAATTTTTAAAAATATATCCAAAGTTATTTCAATGAATAAACTAACTAATTTTGACTTTGACTGTAAAATAATTTAATAATGAGTCTACCGCGACTTGGGGAAGCATTCGGTATCATGTTGTTTTGTTTTTTATTAACCCACCTTTTGGTGACCACACAAAGGTTTGCGTACATAGGGCTACAATAAAAATGCCTGTACAATGTAGGCATGACGTAAAATTCCTCCTCTTGAGGGGATTACCCAAGCCGTAAATTTTCCATCCGAATTTGTGTACTTTTATGATTTTCCTTGTTTATGATGAAAATATCTTTTACCTGGAGCAGATATAATTTATGAAATACACATAAACAAAGCTATCGGGACCGGTGGCCAAAAGAGGAAGTAACGACGCCATTTTGAAATGTCAAACTGTCTGTCATTCGTTTCCAGTTGCCATAACCGCCATTGCTTGTTTGCTGGGTGTGTTTTTTTTTCGCTTGGTGCTTTGTGGGTGCTTTGGTCCCTTGCTTACCCACTGTACTGTGAAATGTTTTTTTTTGGCAACCCCAAAAGCCATAGACATTTACTTTCTCTATGCCAATTTTTCAGTTACGCTATTTTTTTTCATATTCATGTTAGTTACATACATTACTTTGCAGTCAAGATTCAGAGATTAGGTTGAAAGCAACAATGGTTTGCCAAGACTCTTACGCTAACTGTTTTTTTTTTCAGATGTAGTATATCACACCAATTTGTGATAGGATCACACAATCAGTTACACCTACGTTTTGAAGGAAATCTGATAAGTTCACACCTAAAATGTGTAGCGTAACTGACTTTTTGTCTAGATAGAATTTTTTAAATCATGCCATTCGAAAGCGCAAAAAATTCTAAGAAAGACTGTATATTCAACTCATTTTACGTGTTTTGTCAGTTACCCCAATTGACTCTGCAACCGACGATAATGTAATGCTTATTAAATTGCTACCTCTTTTGTTGAAGTTAAGATATAGGTATTCAAGCTGTCGAACTTTGTTTGCAAAACTCAAGCAAAACTTTACGACATATTTGTAAAGTTCAACCACATCACACTTCATAAAGCTCATGTATGCGTACGGACTACGCGTTTTAGGGCTACGCGTTCACACGTTCCAAGGCTCGCGCGAGTCGTCAAAATCGTATAACTACGTTTTGACATTTATTCCGCGGCGGGATAAATATTTGTATGATCTGCAAATATTTATCACGGGTCTGGGTGTTTCTATGTATAATATGTATGTATTTACAAACAAAAAGTATATAAGTAGTATACCAGTTATGTGGTTCCCATAGCTATAGCATCCATAGCTTTGCTTAGTTTTGGGCTAGATGATGCTGTGCGAAATGTCCATCATTATTTATTTCATTTATTTATTATTTTACATCGACTCGCGCGAGCCAGAACGAGTGAACGCGTAGCCCTGGAACGCGTAGTCTATACAAGGCTTAATAATCACGACATACTAATACAACGAGGCTTCTTCTGCTTCTTTTATTAAATGGCAAGTTACGTTTTTAAATTTTATATTTTCTGTTTCTCTTTATTTCATTTTGTAGGTATATTGTTGTTATTAGGTATTTTCAATAAAATTATATTCTATTCTATTCTATTCAACTCTTAATAATCACGGCACACGTGAGTTTTACATCTGAGACTTTCACGCTAAAACTACTGAATAGATTTGTTGCGCTAATGGAACGGCGCCATTTAATGAAATGGCTAGGCGTTCATTGAATGGCTGATTAAACCAGTTGGCTGCGACAGATGTATCAAGAACTAAACTAGTACAAATTATCTTGATTTATACGAGAAACGTGGAAAAATATTTTTCGGCAATTTCTTGTGTAACACCTGTTTCATGGTTCTTGGTGCTTATTATTCCCGCTATGTTGCCTCTGAATCGAAGGTCGAATATTTGGAATTGTTTACGTAGAAAACAGGCTGATTTTAGATATAAAAATAAGCCACGATACACGATACCATTCTGAAGCCCTGTGCGGACTACGCGTTCTAGGCTATGCGTAGTGAGTACGTAGCTAAGGTTCAAAGTGAATCAGTTTCTACGTTCGGCTGTGTATAAGTATGTTTTTTATGAATTTTCACATGTATCTCGAGGTGATTCTTAATTGATTGCATTATCCATAAAGACTTAATTTAAAGAAGCCCTACCTTCTAATTTTCTGTCTGAGCCCAACAATACAATAATAAATAAATAATGCTGGAATTTTCACACAGCATCACTAGCCCCAAAGTAAGCAGAGCTTGTGTGTGTGTACTACATGACTGATATACTACTTATATTTTTATGTGTTTTTATATGGATTTTTTATCTGAAATAAATGAGTTAATAATAAAAAAATAATATACTTTTTGTTTGTAAATACATAGAAAACACCCGAGACAAATATCTGTAGATCATACAAACATTAGTCCCGCGGGATCCAACCCGCAATCTTCTGCGTCGCAAGTCACCCACTGCGCTACAGAGGACGTCCAAATTGAAATTATACAATATTGAAGTTCCTTTTTTAACCGACTTGAAAAAAGGAGGAGGTTCCCAATTCGCATGTATGTTTTTTTTGTATCTTGTTACGCGATTACTCCGCCAACCGTGGACCGATTTTCAAAATTATTTTTTTGTTTGAATGGGTATACTCCAGAGGTCGTCCCATATAAATTTTATTCCTGAGGGTTTGATTGTTTTCCCGTAAAACTCTAAAACCCTTCCCTCCTAGCCATTGTAAATCGAATCCACAGATAAGTCTAAGACTCTATGCATTATGTCAAACTGACGATTTACTAATGCCAGGAACTCACGTGCCGCGAAACTTGACATGAAATGTATGCAGTTTTGGTAATTAATGCCCTTAGACGCCGGTGGAGCCTAAGCATTATCTTTTGATTTGATTTCTTTTTCTTATTTCGATTTTTATGGACGGCTTTATTCCCTGAGTCACGCCGTGTGTAGAGTCGAACATTGAAGTCGGTTTTCTTTTAGTTTTAAAACGTAATTATTCAGAATGAAAAGATTTCAAGGTCCTCAAGGGTTGTACCTGGGTTGTGCGCATATTTATGTTTTACGTGTAAATTCTCAGCCCGCCTACAATCTTTACGACTTACGTTCCAACTAGGGTTGGGTCTCGGGAATTCTTGCGTTCCGAAGTTACGGGAATTTTTTAATTAATTGTCGAGATTTTTAAGGAATGTGCCAAATTATAGGCATCTTTACCTTTAGATTTCAATGGATTTGCAGATAATAAAAGAGACAGTGTCTACCGCAACTTGGGAATACAGTCGTGATCATGTTTGTTTGTTTTATTATTTATATTTGTTAATTAGCTTCTGCGTGCGGCTTCGCCCACGCGGTACCAACATTTTGATAGCCTATATGCTATTCCAGGTCACTATCTACGCCTGTACCAAGTTTCATACGAATCGGTTCACTGGTTAAGGCGTGGTTGAAACACAAAAAAATATATATTTCAAGCAAAACATAGACACAAACACAAACATTCAAATATCTAAACAAACTCACAAACTTTCAGCTTTATTATAGTGGGATTAGAGTGGGATGGGATGGGATTCCAGCTGTTAAAACTGCCTTAATGATGAAATATCAGAATTAGAGAGTTTTAATGCTAGACAGTATTCTCAGACACTGCTAATATTTATTTGATTTTATGATTAATGGCCTCGCTCTTGACCTCGAATCTTACACAGGCAAGAATGAGGTCTGCGCTGGAGCGAGCCTACCCAGAAGGTGCCTATCTTCTTAAAAACAACAGAGTCGTAGCTCAGCGGAAATACAGACGCTGTAAGCTGGTTCCAATTTAGTTTTACACTATTTTACCGCTAGGTGGTGGATATTTTTATCAATGGCAATAAAAAGATACGATTTATTTGACTTTGAACTTCATACTAGCCTTTTTCTGCTTTCTTGCAGACTGGAAATATGCCGGAATTTTAATCGCGGTCCTTTATATTTTTACTTTGAACTTCCAAGATTTTTTATTCTCAAATTCTCGAAGTTTCGGGATATCCCGGCATTATGAGATTAATATTCACCTCCCTAGTCCAACGT
Organism: Epirrhoe alternata; assembly: GCA_963565295.1. Taxonomy (NCBI): domain Eukaryota; kingdom Metazoa; phylum Arthropoda; class Insecta; order Lepidoptera; family Geometridae; genus Epirrhoe; species Epirrhoe alternata. Next base: position 1,481,514 of record OY751402.1, read on the forward strand.
TCGGTGTTTCGCCTTTCATTCACTTTATTTGTTTCAACGACAATATAAAAATAAACTTTTTGTTGTGCCTCTGTCGAGAACTCGTTATTCTCATCGCGTGAGAGTTTTTGAAGTTTTGCGTGTTTATTAACTGTGGTGTAATTTCCTTGTTTTTATTAAATTTGGAACTTTGGTATGTTCCAATCATTTCCCGGGATAAGCAATATACACCAACTTAAATCAAAGTTAAAACATTAATAATTTATTCATTTGGACCGCTGGGATCACTTAGAATAGTCATAAAACTTAGGTGATTCGGTGAGGAGCAGGAGTAGCTCCTTCGCGACCAATACCGTGAACCAGCAATACCTAAACACGGTTTGGAGTTCAGCCATCTTTTAGATGGCTAAACATCAAATCAAATCAAAATCAAATCAAATCGTTTATTGCGAAATATGGTCAAAAAGGTCTTAAATTATATAAACAGTGTCACATATTTCACCAACAAACATTGGCATGCAAACATTAAATTACACAAAAAAAAACGGGTGTCAACAAAAACAATACACAAAAGAATGTCATAGTTATATAAATACAGGGTGTTAAAAGACTGCTACTAATAATAATATAATAAAAAGCTTTATTGGAAAAAGAAACCTTATGATACTATTTAGAAAGCCATGTGCACAGTTTATGTGCTAAAACTATACTATACAACGCAAGGTATCTGCAAAGTAAATACCTAACCTATTTCTATTGGTAATCCTCGAAACTTGGCTCATACAAACATGTTAGGAAGGTGGCATCTTATGGTACTTTTACAGTCTGTTATTGAGCTTACAGTACTAATTAATGTTCAAGAGCTCATTCACATTATAAAAAGCTTTTTCAATGAGCCATAATTTTAACTTTTTTATAAATAGTCTTAAAGGTAAGTTTTTTATGTCATTAGGGATTTTATTGAATACAGAACCACACATGGCGTTACAGCTCTTTCCATACAAAGTTGTCTTAGCTGTCGTAGCTAGAACAATCCGGTTAGGATTACGTATATATGTATGTAAACCTAGAATATTCTAGGTTTTGCGTGAAACAGGAACAAACATCAAAAAGTAATGTGTATCTCTTTCTTCGATCAAGAATACTAGTCCCATTACATTTCATTACAGGCTTGAACGCCTAATTTTTGCATCACTGATAGTGTAATTAACACAAAACCGGTAGTGCCGAGAGAAGTGAAAACTTGAAAAATTAGGTGCCTAGTATTTTTGAATCGTCAGGAAATCGAAAAATATATAAAGACTTCACACGTTTAGTTAAAAAATGAACTTTTAGAAATGTAAAAATATTGCAGTCAAAGTTTACCGAGTACAGAACTAGATGGCGCTACTGAGGTGTCGGTGAGCAGTCACGTGACTCGCACCGAGACTAAATCCGATAACACTAAAACGGCTTCATTAGTATTAGGCTCTCAAAAAAATATTTCAAGGCGAATCCAAGAATTTATTCTCATCTCAAAACTGCCCAACGCGCCTTTATTATTATTAAGAAGTATTCAAAAATGTGTAAACTACCTAGTGTTATTTCTTATGTGGCAACAAATAAATTGACGACCTCTGTGGCGCAGTGGGTGTAAGCCCGCTTGGGACGCAGAAGGTTGCGAATTCGATCCCCGCCGCGGGATAAATAATTGAATGATCTGCCAATATTTATCTCGGGTCTGGGTTTTTCTATGTATAATATGTATGTATTTACAAACAAAAAGTATATAAGTAGTATATGAGTTATCTGGTTCCCATAGTACAAGCTTTGCTTAGTTTGGGGCTAGATGATGCTGTGTGAAATGTCCAGCATTATTTATTATAAATGTATATTCTTCTCTTAAGACAGAAAGAACCTTTTATTCTTCAGATTATCAAGTTAAACAGACAATGGAATATTTGTAGAGCATGTAGTTTTAATAAACTGGGAGTTTTATTTCAAAGAAAGCTGAAGAACCCACGTGACGCCATTAAAGACGAAGTCACTTCAGAGATCCGCAGGTGAAAGGTAAAGAGAAAACCTTTTAGATAGCACAGGTGCAATTACACGATGCGATTTTAACCCATACATTTGTATCGCACGGCATTTTATCAACGACGGGACGGAGGCCTTAAGGCGGCCTTAAAACTACATCACTAAAGTTGGCCACTAAAAAAGTAAGTAAGTTCGTATGAGTCAGTGGCCAACTCTGGTGACGGAGTTTTTAGGCCGCCTTAAGGCTTCCGTCATGGCTTAACGACTTAAATAGCCGGGACCGACAATTTAACGTGCCCTCCGAAGCACGGAAGCGCTCAGATGCCACTGACGGTCACCCATCCACTTACTGACCGTTTCGAACGTTGCTTAACTTCGACGATCTATCAAGAACGACTAAGCAGCTTCAGTTGGCGCTTCAGTTGGCCACTGACTCATCTACACTAATATTAGAAAGAGGAAAGATTTGTTTGTTTGTTTGAATTGAATAGGCTCCGAAACTGGACCGATTTGAAAAATTCTTTCACCATTAGAATCCGACATTATCCCTGATGAACATAGGCTACATTTTATCCCGGGAAAGTGATCTTTACCCGAGGGAACGCGGTTAACACCGCGACGGACAGCTAGTACAAACTAAAGGTGCATTTATTGTATGTAATTATTAAAATTATTGGATTAATAAATTATTTGTGTAGGTATAGTTTAATATTATTATTACTTACTCATTATTATCAAATTTAGTTCATACGATGTTAATATCTAATCTGAACCTAAAGTTATATTATGCAAACCGCCTTCCATTATTGCCTATAATGCTTTTCTCACGTAAATGGTTGCCTGGAAGAGATCGCTTTCAGCGATAAGGCAGCCAGTTGTCTACCTAAAGTTAAGTGTATTTTTTCTTATATATCTTCTTCGCTGTGTGTTTGTGTATACAATAAAGAATTATCATTGAACATGCCGACAAGCGTCACACTATGACAAGCATACGATGAGCGGTATACATACAGTCGAACAAAAACCTCCTTTTTTATGAATTCGGTTAAAAACGAATTGAAACTAAATCCTAAAACGTTAGACACTCTCAGATCAATTAACTCAATATCCTTGAATATGTCGAAGTAGGTAATTTATTTATTTTCTTTTGTTTTCCTAAGGAAACAAGCAGTCGTTAGAAAAGATGTACGTAACTAAAACTAAATGACCATTATCAGTTATCTGGTTCCCATAGTACAAGCTTTGCTTAGTTTGGGGCTAGATAATGCTGTGTGAAATGTCCAGCATTATTTATTTATTTATTACATGTTCTAAATGTAATAAAAGGCAAGTCCAAACACAATGAACTCCCTATAGATCCGAGAGTCTACCGTACCTTGGGGCTGTGACCGTGTTTATTTATTTTTGCAATGTCGAATTAACTATTACAAATTCAGTGTAAAACGCAAAATGCAACATAATTTAGCATTCAAATATGCTACGCTAATGGCGGCTACGACGTAGCTACGAGCTACGGCGTAGCAGTAGCGCACAATCATTGCATAGAAGTGAATTTAGCTATAATATTTGTTACATCTAGCATGATATTATTTTTTAATTTTGTTTTCTTTAGACCCCTCGCAGACTGCAGACTTTCTATCGGCCGATAGTTGAGACGGAACATACTTCGGCTTACTTCTCCATACTTTGACGACCTCTGTAGCGCAGTGGGCGAAGGCCCGCCTGCGACGCAAGAGGTTGCGGGTTCGATCCCCGCGGCGGGACCAATGTTTGTATGATCTACAAATATTTGTCTCGGGTCTGGGTGTTTCTATGTATAATATGTATGTATTTACAAACAAAAAGTATATAAGTAGTATATCAGTCATCATAGTACCCATAACACAAGCTCTGCTTACTTTGGGGCTAGATGATGCTGTGTGAAAAGTCCAGCATATTTATACTCATTACGAGCCGAAGTATGTTCCGTCTCAACGAAAGCCGAAAATTACGTTGCGTTTTCGCGCTCAAAATTACGGCCAAAAGTTCGCGGCTGAACTTTTGGTGCCTTCGGCAGATGTGTCGCTTAGTTTTGTATCTATGTAACTTCTATCTCATGTCAGCGGTGGAGCTATATAATAAAACAGTACGGATCATGAGATGTCCTGTAGTTTTAAGATTTCAATATTAAATTAGAAAGCTGACGACTAAAGAGTTTGCAAAGTTTTAATTGTAGATTAAACCAATGTTTTTCATTCATTCATCAGCCTGCCCTTATCCCGCTTATGCGGGGTCGGCACAACATGTTCTCTTTCTCCACTCTCCTCTATCACTCGTCATCTCCGTATCAACTCCTTTCTTACCCATACCTTCTTTCACACAATCCATCCTTTCTTGGGTCTACCTCTACTCACATAGCCATCCACATTCATTTCCATCACCCTTTTAGTTACATGAGTTTCATCCCTCCGCATTACGTGCCCATACCACGCTCCTCAACTTTTCAGTCACCGGCGCTACTTTCAGACTTAGTATGATCTACAAATATTTGTCTCGGGTCTGGGTGTCTCTATGTATAATATGTGTGTATTTACAAACAAAAAGTATAAAAGTAGTATATCAGTCATTTATGGTGCGGGTGAGCAATGACTTCAATGAGTTGTGTAAGCGTTTGGATCTTGATCTATTCTGTACGAGTGTTAACTCGGCTAGGCAGCAGTTGAGCAGATACTTTTTTGGCGTTGGTGATATTTTAGATTAGTGGTTTGTGCTAGTTACTTTTCTGTTTTTATTTTACAAAATGTATTGTTACTTAGTTGTTTTTGTTAGCGTCCACGACCTTACTGTATCCTAAATTGTTTCTTATACGTGAAAACCTGTTATTGGCTTTCTGCTTCTATCTAAGTGATCTATCAGTTATTGTAGCTGTTGGTTTTCCTATAAATAAATAAATAAATAAAATAAATATTAGTACCCACAACACAAGCTCTGCTTACTTAGGGGTTAGATGATGCTGTTTGAAAAGTCCAGGGTTATTTATTTATTGTATTTAATTGTAAGCTAAAGGGATAAAGCATGTGTATTACGAGTGCCATATTGAATTTCGATTAGATTCTAGAGTTAACTCTTGAGCGGAAGCGAGGGTTTTATACTTATAAATTTTCATGACTGAAGGTACTTGTATCACGTACCTACCTATTTTGTTTTAATAATGTTACCGACAATTCCAGAAATCTACATATACCAAGCACTCGAACTAGATCCCTCGTCCATCATTGACGACCTCTGTGGCGCAGTGGGTGAAAGCTTGGGACGCAGAAGGTTGCGGGTTCGATCCCCGCCGCGGGATAAATGTTTGTATGATCTGCAAATATTTATCTCGGGTCTGGATGTTTCTATGTATAATATGGATGTATTTACAAACAAAAAGTATGTAAGTAGTACATATATCAGTTATCTGGTTCCCATAGTACAAGCTTTGCTTAGTTTGGGGCTAGATGATGCTGTGTGAAATTGTCCAGCATTATTTTACTAATTACTAATATAAGACAAGCATATTAAATACTAACCCGAAATGGACTTAAAAGTTGTCTGATATAATAAATTGATTTGATTTGATTATTTATTATTTATTAAACCCGCAGCGGCACAACAACATACAAGGCTTAGCGAAGCCTTGTATGTAAAAACGCGTTCCAAGAAGGCATCTTGGCTACCAATTTTTTCATTCCATTCATTATGACGGGTTATTTTCATACATACTCTTCGTAATCTATGGCATAATCAAGTACAAAATTAGTGCAACATCGCCAAATCAGTGTTGCCAGAGCGACCACCCGACGTCGGCGTCCGCAATAGGCGGAAATTCGTGTTCATGCCCAGAAGACCAAGAAACGTTCTTGGCGATCCAGACGACGATATCACCATCGCCAACGGCGAAGTGATATCGTCTAGTCATGATAGTTAGGTAGTTAACTTGACTCCGGCAACAGCCCAAGCCGAGGCTCGTACCTACTAGAGGTGCCCTTGCGCATGTTGTCTTAACTTCTCTCTCTAGGCGCCTCGGCACCTTCAGTGCCCGCCATAGTCCGGTAACACTAAAACGGCCTCATAGGCCATTAGTATTAGGCCCTCCGAAAAAAAAAAACACAAATCAATGACGATGGAAACGAAATGTCATCTTGGCTAGCAGGCTACGCGTTCCCGAGTTCCACGCTCGCGAGTTCAAACGCGTAGTCCGTACTTCGTACGCGTTCAAACGCGTAGCTTCAGAGTTTTTTTTAAATCCCTGGTTTCTGATTTATGTGCTACGGATTGATTGCTAGGATCAACAAGAATTTCCTTGTACCATTTATATTGTTTATTTCGTACCGTCTTTTATTGCGATACTAAACGAAATTAAGTATTACGAGTAGTGTCGTTCTTTTATATAAATAATAAATAAAGTAAAAGTAAAAAAAGTAAAAATTTTGTTTATTGACATAATAATCATGTACAAGGTATTTTGAATCCATAGGCTCCCAAACTAGTTAAAATCTGTATTTCAGGAGCCAGAATGAAATAAATAAATAATGCTGGACTTTTCACACAGCATCATCTAGCCCCAAAGTAAGCAGAGCTTGTGTTATGGGTGACATGACTGATATACTACTTATTTATTTTTGTTCGTAAATACATACATATTATACATAGAAAACACCCAGACCCGAGACAAATATCTGTAGATCATACAAACATTGGTCCCGCGGCGGGGATCGAACCCGCAACCTTCTTCGACCACTGCGCTACAGAGGTCGTTCTTGATATTGTCGAAGAGCAACGTTCTTTGCGGTCACAAAGTAGATAGGTGACCGTGAGACATTGTCAACTTGAGCTTCCGATCTTTGATAGGTATCAACGCATAGGCTTTACTTTTATCCGGGAAAATTCATTATTCCCGAGGGAATTTTGGTAGCACCGCAGGCAGGTATACATATAATTAAGCTTTTTCTTCGTAGGAGCTTAAAACGATAGATTTCAACAATCATATTATTCGAAGTAAATTTTATGTGACTGGTAATTTCTGCTTATATTTCTATTAATAACCAATATACTTATTTAGACCTAGGCGAACCTTCTTGGATCAAATTGGCGACATTTTGGAGAAGGGCCAGGTCAAAAGTACCCTAAACCGACGAGCATGTATGAAGAATGTAATGAGAGTGAATGAGGCGAAAGTTGTGTGTCAGGATCGTAGCGACTGGAGATCCGTGGTCTCTGCCTACCCCTTTGGGAAAGAGGCGTGACTTTATGTATGTATACTTATTTAAAGATTAATTATTCATACTACATACGTTTTTTTCATGTATATTGGCCAAATGCGTGATATTTTATCAAATTATATTAGTTATCTTTCATTTAGCGTAGGTTTCATGTCCTTTTCCGTTGCTCCAAATATTTTCACAAAAATGTTACAAAATAAAATAATTTTTGCTTAAACAACACATTTGTAATTCAACCGTACAAATTAGACCCTAAAACACTCGTCAGCTAATTTTCCTTATAAAAACGCCCAAACTTACCGACTCAAATTTTTATAAATGTAAATCTGGATAAAAATATTCCATTCCGTACTTAAAACGGTCAAAATTGTTAACCTTGGCTTACCTTATAAAAAAACACCAACCATCACATCTACACAGATTGTCATTCAACTATATTACACGGAGATATAAAAAAAAGTGTTCGATTTTTGTATTTTCACCGGCCGCGAACGCGTATGCTCTCCTCTACGTTCCGAGGGCGACTGAGGGGTAAAAGCGATGCCTCCTATTTATGTATCGTTGGGTGTGAGGGAAAGCGTGGTAAGACAAAATTCAGAGTTTTTAGGTCAGTTGGCTATATTTATCGAAGGGGGACTCTTGTTGCGTGAATTATTGTGCATATTAGAAAAACGTTTGTACTACAAAATATTATATTTTTAAAAGCATAGAAAATAAGTTTACCTTTCGCGGTGTAGTGAACATCTGCTTAAAATGTTAAATTAGTTGGAAGAAAACAAAAGGTAGAGTCGTGTTTTCCGTTTAAAATAATCTATCTCCTCTTTAAAAAACTTAGGCCTTCACATACAGGGTGTAAAAAGACGTCTACCGAAGCTGAAAGGGGTAGGTACAGCATCCCAGGATTAAAGGATTTTCCGAAAAAATCATTATATCCGGAGAAAACAGCGTTTGAAGATTACTATTTGCGAATGTTTTGGGCGTGTTGTTTTACGTAGATTGCTGGATTTTGAGTTTTAACTGTTTTTTTTTTTTAATTATTAGGTCTTAAATTAGTAGGTATGATGGTCTTATTATGTTGTAATAGTAGTAAAGAAAATAACATAGCATGACGAAGCTAAGTCAAAAAAAAATTTTTGCGTTTTTTTTTCGCTAAATATGTTTAGAATCATGCTCTGATTGCATCCTCTCAGTTTTCGGTAGTTGTATTTTTACACCCTGTATATACTTGATGATTCGTACAGTGTCAGAAGGCCATATTCATACACTCGACAGGACGCAGTAGTGCCTGCGACATTGTTTGAGATAGAGGCTTGCAGTACCTTAAATGAAGAGTTCCCAACAATAGAACAAGCAACTCACTTTGTTGCCCTGATTCTTCACGGTATTGGTCGCGAAGGAACAGGAGTAAAATCACCTAGTTTTAAGACGATTCAAAGTGATCCCAGCGGTCCTACTGAATAAATGCTTTTTGACTTTGACTAGTAAAAAACAATAAATATATGCACTTTTTTTAACTTTATACCTAAAACCATCCTCTCAGTTTCATCACAGCCAAATTGTGGAACTCATTGCCGGGCTCTGTTTTTCCAGAAAAGTACAATTTAGGGGTCTTCAAATCAAGAGTGAATAGGTTCCTTCTAGGTAAGCATGCTCCATCTTAGACCTCACTACTACTTAATATCAGGCAGAGTGAGGTCAAATGCTGACCTATTTAATAAAAAAAACATTATCATCCGCCTATTGAAAAAGTGAAAGCCTAGTGGGTGAAAGCCCGCTTGGGACGCAGAAGGTTGCGGGTTCGATCCCCGCCGCGGGATAAATGTTTGTATGATCTGCAAATATTTATCTCGGGTCTGGGTGTTTCTATGTATAATATGTATGTATTTTCAAACAAAAAGTATATAAGTAGTATATCAGTCATCTTAGTACCCATAACACAAGCTCTGCTTACTTTGGGGCTAGATGATGCTGTGTGAAAAGTCCAGCATTATTATTTTTATTATTATTAGCAGACCAATGCTGGACAGGCTTCCCCTAATGAGCGCCATTGCCCCGAGTCCTCAGCTCGACGCATTAGCTTAGTCGGTCTTAAACACAAATATTTGATTCTACTCCTGTTACTTTAGCCTTCTTTTAGACCCCTCGCAGAGCACAGACTTTCTATCGGCTGATAGTTGAGACGGAATATACTTCGGCTCGTAATGAGTATGAAGAAGTATAGCCCGTCTCAACTATCGGCCGATAGAAAGTCTGTAGTCTGCGAGGGGTCTAAAAGATCATTGGTACAGTCACGGACAATAAGATCCCATAATGTTTCAACCCATGTACAGGTCACTCCATACAGACAGTCCATAATGTTTCAACCCATGTACAGGTCAACATGTCCAACAATGTTCTGGTATTTTTATTGATTTCGAAACTAGTTCAATGTGAAATCAATTTCCGCTTTTTGTTTTTAACCTACATCTATTAGTTTAAGTGTGATATTAATTTTAAAAGTATGGAGTGTATACATCTTATTGTCCGTGACTGTACAAGGCGTATCAGATTAAATTATACAAGTAAAGTCAGGGCAAGTAATAAGCAAACAGTAACAAAACCTAAAGTATTTTCAGCAAAGTAAATGAAGTACGATTTAACTTTGAGAAACGCTTATACAACAATACAAACTCTGAAAGTTTTCTTTGTAAAAAATTCACCATTAATTATTATGGTTTTACCTAAAACGTTTCATTTAGAGTAAGATTAAAACCCCTCGCAGGCTACAGACTTTCTATCGGCCGATAGTTGAGACGGGCTATACTTCTCTAACTCATTACGAGCCGAAGTTTATTCCGTCTCAACTATCGGCCGATAGAAAGTCTGTAGTCTGCGAGGAGGTTAAACACTAACGTCTATATAAATTACTATGTAGCATGCACATGACGTTACGAGGTACCGTATTCCTTTTTTCATACTACCCTTTTTTTTCTCGACCTATATTTTCCCACTGCTGGGCAAAGTCGCCATGTAATTTATTTATTTATTTGTTTCCAAAAACAGGAAATACACAGTAAAAAAATATACATAGATGTTTTAAGGTCTTAAACTATGCTTACATATAATTTACACTAACTTTGGTCGCCACACTAGGATACCCTGTGTCGTGGTGACCAACATTGGATTTATAATAGTTACCACAGCTACACTGTTCGATAGTGATAGGTACTTTTAATTACATATGAAAGGGTGTGATGTGCATTTCCAAATTTTATCTTTAGACAAGGTCAAGAGGGTTAAGGTATGTATCGTCGTTAAGTGTTGTTTAGGTAGGTATCAAATGATTTATGTGTGTGTGTAAGTGTGTATACATATTTTGTGTGTGTATATATGAAAAGGAGTATATAACATGTGTGTGAGGTATATGTTTGTGTGTGTGAGTTTATATAGATGTGTGTGTGTGTGTGAGTGTGTATGTTTGTGTGTTTGGGAGAGCGTGCGTGAAAGTTTATCTAATTGTGTCAGAATATGGGAGTATGGTCTAATAATGGGATTTAATTATGTTCTTTGTTCTGGAGGTCTTGTTGAGTGATACAGCTTCATTATGTAGACGTGCTACTCTTTGGTGTCCGAGTGTGAAGTCCTTACATTGATTCTGATATTAACTATTGTTAAGCTATGGTACATAAGAATGCGCTGCGCTTGCGCGCTCACACTACAGTCTCCCCCATATCACATTCATTCACACTACCCATACGGGTAGATTTTCAAATCCTTAAGCGGCTGTTACACAAGCAGAGTAACGCAAGCGAGCGGCGAAAAATCGTATGCGATTATCCCTCGACAAAACTCGCCAACGAGTAACATACATTCACATCCATCCCCCATTGGCGTAGCTAAGCCAAGGGCCCTGGTGCAAAATAAACTGGGGCCCTAACTAAACGGTTTGGGTATTATCAAGTCAGAACATGCAAGGGCAAAATGTAAACGTATTTTGAATTTCTTGTACTACGATTTGATTCATGATTTTCTGGGCTGACTATACGGGGTGTAAAAAGACGTCTACCGAAGCCAAAAGGGGTAGATATAGCATCTCAACACAAAACCAAATCCAAAAAGATTTTCCGAAAAATCATTATATCCGGAGAAAACAGCGTTTGAAGATTACTATTTGCGTATGTTCTGGGCGCGTTTTTTTACGTAGATTGAGTTTAAACTGTTTTTTTTCTTTTATAAATGAAATTATTAGGTAGGTATGGTCTTATTATGTTATACTAGTAGTAAATAACCGAAAATAACATAAAAAGACTAAGCTAAGTCAAATTATTTTGTGCGGTTTTTTTTCGCTAAATATGTTTAGAATCATGGTCTGATTGCAACCCCTCAGTTTTCGGTAGTAGATAGATAGATAGAAGATAGAAAATACTTTATTGTACACCACATGGACATTACAAAATACAAACAAAGATACAAGAAAACATTTAAAGCGAAGTACAATGGGCGGTCTTATCGCTGTGAGCGATTTCTTCCAGACACACACAACACACACACACACACACACACAGACAGAGAGTAGTAATCTTTTTACACCCTGTATTTACGTACATTATTTCAAAAATATAAAAATGCTGTAGTTTATATTTTAAAAATAATGGTACCTATAGTTTCCTAAAAACAAAACCTTCCGGACTCTCGGGCTTCTGACTCACACCGGTATTCACTAACATTACTATGACATTTCACAGTGCGCGCGGACGCACAGGGTCCCAAAATCAGTAGATTTTTGGGACCCTGTGCGTCCGCGCGCACTGTGAGACCTCATAGTAATGTTTGTGAATACCGGCCTCAGAGTCCGAGGGCCCTTGACTTTGGGGGCCCCGGTGCACTGCACCGCCCTCTGGTAGCTACGCCACTGATCCCCCAAACTTTTGTATTTAAAAAAATTGCTTGTCTGTAAAGTCGGTTTACTGACGATAGTTGAACGTGACAACGTTTGTGCTTCTTTGTCGCTCGTTCCGCGCTCTCGCTTGCACTTCAAGCCTTACATGGAACGCCTCAAGTAACGCCGAGGTAACGCTGCATTTTTTCGTGCGTGCAGCCGGCTCTATCGAATTATAAGACGTTGTCACGTCAATATTAGTAGAATCTGTTCATATTGACACATCAGCATAGTTTTTATGACTCTGTTGTTCCGTGGTTTGAAGCTGCGTAACTTTCTTTGTAATATCGTTTATAGATAAAGTTGTTTCGAAGCTGTACGAGTTTCGTTTCGTTGTTAATTATTTGTTTTCATAATATCCACGATTTAAATGTGGTATTTTAAGGTGGTCGCGTTCCTCTGTCAATAAAGGAAATGCTAACAGAAGCTAGCTGCATTTTCTAACGTCATCAGATTTTTTTGTATTGAATAATGACTGCGGGCGTACGGCGCGGACAAATGTGCGATTAGCTTTAAGGAGCAGTTGGCCCAGGATGTGCCGACTTTTAATCCGAAAATTGCGAGTTTGAATCCCAGCCGTGAGTAAAACGAGTTCGAAGAAGAACATAAATATTAAGACAGTTAACTATTATACTAGCTTCTGCGCGCGGCTTCGCCCACGTGGTATCAACATTTAGAATAGCCTATATGCTATTCCAGGTCACTATCTACGCCAATACCAAGTTTCATCCAATCCGGTTCTCTGGTTTAGGCGTGATTGATACACAAACATATAAACATCTAAACATACTCATAAACTTTCAGCTCTATTATACAGGGTGTAAAAAGACGTCTACCGAAGCCGAAATGGTTAGGTACAGCATCCCAACACTCAACCAAATCAAAAAGGATTTTCCGAAAAAATCATTAGGTACTAGCAAACCCAGCGAACTCGTGACCGCTGGGATCACTTTGAAACGTCTTAAAACTAGGTGATTTTACTCCTGTAACGAATGCAAAACCGTGGAAATCGGTTCGTGCGTTCTGGAGTTATAGCGTCAGGAAGGAAAACCCGACTTATTTTTTTATAGTAGATATCCGGAGAAAACAGCGTTTGAAGAGTACTGTTCTGGAATAGCATAACGGCTATTCACAATGTTGGTATCACGCGGACGAAGCCAATTGTTCAAATTTTCACTTCTCTCGGCACTCCCAGAGTGCCACGGTTTTTTCCTGCTTTTCCTGTAACTCGTTAAAACCTCACTTGTATCCTACGTAATATAACATTAATGTCGATTTTCTTTTTCGTTTTTAAAACTTAATTCTAACAAAATGAGATAATTTGTCATTCGATTCTGAATGTAACTTCGGACAATGAGCATGAGTTCACTAGTGAAACGTGTAGATGGCGCTAACCGGTGCGTAACCGATATACGAGTATATGAGCTTATCAAGAATTTCGATTGTGACGACTAGAATTCCGTGGTCAAGTGGTAAGACACTACGGCTTTAGGAGGATCGTCTGACCGTTGCGGGTTCGAATCCCGTCTGAATGGACAATTTTGATAAGATTTTTCATTTCTCAATTAAATACCTGTGTGTGTGTGTGTGTGTGTGTGTGTGTGTGCAAGTGTTTAAAAATGACAAAATTTAAGTGTGATAATGGGAAAACCATAATCAATTTCGCTTTAAAGCCCTCACTTATAAACAAGAGACACATTAAATGTCAACAATAATAAACGTTGTAATTATTTACCGAGCGCGTTAATTAATTTAATAAGCATATAATTCAAGGTGTGTTAATTCTCTGAAAGCTACCAAAGCTTACATAATAATTTGTTCGATAACATAAACTAACTTAATACATAGGTAATAATATGTATGTATTTACAAACAAAAAGTATACAGGGTTATTTGTAAAACACCGGTAACCTCTCAGGACTATATTACTATCACCTTAAACAGCAACTTATAATAAATAATGCTGGACAATTTCACACAGCATCATCTAGCCCCAAACTAAGCATAGCTTGTACTATGGGAACCAGATAACTGATACACCACTTATATACTTTTTGTTTGTAAATACATACATATTATACATAGAAACACCCAGACCCGAGATAAATATTTGCAGATCATACAAACATTTATCCCGCGACGGGGATCGAACCCGCAACCTGCTGCGTCTCAAGCGGGCTTTCACCCACTGCGCCACAGAGGTCGTCAAGTCGTCAAGTCGTCAATTATGAGAATAAACTCTTTAAACCGACAATTGACTTCCTACTAATACACTGAAGAGCCATGAATTCGGGTCTCCGGGAATCCGGTAAAGAAACCTATAAATCTCAAAAACTAAGAATGCTAGCTTAATGACGTAAATTGTGTTTAATAGACAATTTATTACCCCGTATATGAAAGTAATAAAATTTATGATTGCCTGCATTTTATTTACTAAAAATTACATAAAGAAAAAAAACTGCTGACTTTTGTACTGTTGACAGCGACACACCGACAGTCCTAGCTGTATCGCGCTGACTCCAGCCGGAACTCTATCAATATGGTTTATATGATCAATATGGTGGCGATCTCTTCCAGGCAACCATTTACGTGAGAAAAGCATTATAGGCATAAATGGAAGGCGGTTTGCATAACATAACTTTAGGTTAGATTACGTATTAAGAGTGTGCAGGAGAGATTTAAGCAATTTTGTTGTTCGAAATCGTTATTTATCTCAGAATCTGTGAAAGCTACAACCTTCATATTTAGGTAGGTGATACTTCATTGTTTTATCTTGGATTTCGTGTTTTAAAAAGACGATTGGTGAAAGTTTTCTCGATAAAATATTTTTTTGAAAAACACATGTTTTGCACACTATTTGCTATTTATCTCAGGAACAGCACACGTTTATTGGTGGGTTTTTGTTTTGTCAAGAAACCTATAAGTATTTCTTTAGTTTTGTCTTTTAATTTTTCGATTGGTTGTTTAAATAACTTTTAATTAGCTAAAAAGTGTTTTAGCGCCATAAATAACTTTGCGTATCCATAGCTCTGTACTCCTCGCACGCCGAACAAATCACACTCGCTGTCCCGCTTACAAAATGGCGGCGTATGGCACACTCTTAACATCGAATGAACATTTTAGGTTCTATTTTAAATTGACATATTTGACATTTGAATTTTGTAAGTAGGTATTGTAATATTTTAGTAGAGTTTTTTTGTATTTTAATTTTAAAGATGAGTTTGAATTTGGCTACACTATTGTATTAGGTTAAGCCTGTAAAAATAGTTAAGAAGTGGTGAATAAATAAATAAAAATACCTATCCACTTAAATGAGAGATTAGAAAAGAAAGCAAAATCAAATGCAGTAATTTCGTAGGTCCATCTTCGCAAGTCTCCCTTTTTCAAATTTGTTTTTTTATGACAATTTTACAATAATTAAGAAGTGTGAATACCTTTATTTAAGAAGTATTAATTTGTCTATTAAACATAATTTATTTCATCAAGCTAGCTTTCTTAGTTTCCGAGGTTTCTTTATCGGATTCCCGGAGACCCGAATTCTTTGCTCTCCAGTGAGTAAATCTAAAAGTTTGTGAGTATGTTTGGATGTTTGTGTTTCAATCACGCCTAAACCAGAGAACCGATTTGGATGAAACTTGAAATAGATGTAGATAGTGGCCTAGAACAGCATTTTATGCTATTCAAAATGTTGGTACCACGCGAGTGAAACCGCGCGCTGAAGTTAACAATAAGACCCCTCGCAGACTACAGACTTTCTATCGGCCGATAGTTGAGACGGGCTATACTTCTCCATACTCATTACGAGCCGTAGTATATTCCGTCTCAACTATCGGCCGATAGAAAGTCTGCAGTCTGCGAGGAGGCTAAGCGTTTTAAAATGTTTTTACATTTGACTACCTTCAGTTTCAAAATTTGAAACTCAGGAAACCATCTTTGTTCAACGCCATGCAATTTCCAAACTTAAATCTAGCTACTGACAACTCAATTTCATTTGACAGAGACAATCCTAAATTTTTCCGTAATCCTAACAATTATTCCGCAAGCTACTTTGCTTGCTTTGGGCTTTGAGCTTTGAGCTTTGGGAGACTGTTATAAAGCTCAATTTCGGTAAAAACTAGGCTGAATATAATTGACTTAAAGCTAAATCCAGAGATGGGCGTTTTGACATGACAGTCCCAAATTACCGGTTGCTAATACACCCATATTTGTGGTTGTGCTTCGTTTGCATATGCGAGTACACTTGAACAAACACTGGCTATACTTGAGATTTTAGACTAAAATCCATACTAATACTAATATATACTAATATACTAATATATACTAATACTAATATACTAATTACTAATATTACTAATTTACTAATATTACTAATTTACTAATTTACTAATAATATTATAAATGTGAAAGTAACTCTGTCTGTCTGTCTGTCTATCTGTCTGTCTGTCTGTTTGTTACCTTTTCACGCCCAAACCATTGAACAGATTAGGCTGAAAATTGGCATGGATAAAGGGTGTATCCCAGGGACGGACATAGGCTACTTTTTATCCCGAAAAAATCCCGAGGGACCGCGGGTTACACCGCGGGAGCGCAGCTAGTATGAAATATAAAGAAGCGGCTTCAAAAAACTCAAGAGTACTTTACACGATGAAAATTTAGGCACGTTTTGCTAAGCTAATGCCATTAGGTGGCCGAGCGAGTGTCGCACTAGCAGCTGATGACTGTTTTCACGTAAAAATTTGCATGTGCGATGCGTTATCGTGGATTGTAGACAACTTTATACCACTATATTATACCACTACTTCTTGATTCTCCGTGGCAAAGTCAATAATCCGACCATACTGAGCATGATCTCACTCTATGTGCCCGACAACTACGTACGTTGTGGCCGGCGCTATCATTCTCTGTTCGCATGCCACATCCCGCGTACCAATTATGCGACCAATGCTCCAACTTTGAGGGCTCTCACTTTACTTAATGCCTATTTGCATGAGGTCCAACATGTCGACATTTTCAGTGACAATCTCTCCATTATTTTTAACACCTTGAGAATGTACTTAAGTTTTAATCTTAGATAGTTAGCGCTTTGCTGTTACTGTAAGCTTTCTATCAAAAACTGTTATAATAAATAAATAAATAAATAAAATAAATAAATAAATAAACTTTTTCCCTAATGCTTAAAAAACCACATAAGAACTTACGAAATATACCTAACTACAATACAAGTTCATTTATTTATTTTATTTAAACTAAGCTACTACAATATGTACATTAAATTACAAAATACAATAGGATCAGTCAAGCTATCTAAGGATGTCGTTAAAACGATCTATAGATAGCTCAACTGATCCAGGTCAATACCAGTCGTGCGTGAAATACTGGCGGCATTGCCACGCTGAACTGCAAGTCTACACTAATACTATATAGAGGAACGATTCGTTTGTTTGTTTGAATTGAATAGGAAAGTACTGGACTGATTTGAAAAATTATTTCACCATTATAATCCTGCATTATCCTTGATGAACATAGGCTATATTTTATCCCGGGAAAGTGAAGTTTTCCCGATGGACCGTGGGTAACACCGCGACGGACAGCTAGTAGTTCATAAAACATAGACTGGGGCTAGCGTGCTAAAGTGCCTACTCACCTTCAAGTAGCTCACTCTCATCACTGGCTCGTTAGAACAGGCACAGCTTTTGGGTCAAAACCGCACTTCTAAAAATGTTGTTTTGGTATATTTTAATTAGTATCTCAATGCAAATATTTTGACAGTAAGTATTATACAAATACTTGTTGAATTGCGGCCACATGTACAGTCACGGACAATAAGATGTATACACTCCATACTTTTAAAATTAATATCACACTAAAAGTAATAGATGTAGGTTAAAAACAAAAAGCGGAAATTGATTTCACATTGAACTCGTGGCGAAATCAATAAAAATACCAGAACATTGTTGGACATGTTGACCTGTACAGGGTTGAAACATTATGGATTGTATACATCTTATTGACATGTCCAAATTCATATTTGATAACATGCCCACATCTTGCAGAAGTTAGTATTCCATACGTGACAGGTTGCAAGTCCATCACCGCCTATCAATACTAACTGGTTTCCTCGCGATGTTTTCCTTCACCGTTAAGAGCATGTGACACACTAGCTGTCCATCGCAGTGTTACCCGCGGTCCCTCGGGAAAACTTCACTTTCCCGGGAAATATAGCCTATGTTCATCAGGGATAATGTAGGATTCATATGGTGAAAGGTCCAGTAGTTTCGGAGCCTATTCAATTCAAACAAACATACAAACAAATCTTTCCTCTTTGTAATATTAGTGTTGATATAAATATAAAACGCAAAATCTATTGATGTACGGCCGGGATTCGAACCCACTTTTTTACCCCATTCGTCCAACACGGCGCTTGTAGTAGGAAATATTTACCATCTACTAATTTTGTACGAAAAGCTGAAATCCTTTATGTACATTAGTACCCTATACACTGTGCGCCTCGGCTATATAGCCTTTGAGGTTTCCAAAAGCAAGTTGAATGAATATTCAACTACTACCACTACTATACTTGAATAAGTACTTACCTACACTAATAGGCATGATGACAGTAATCAAGTTTCGCCAAAATATTTATCTGGTCTAATAAAAAAGGATTCCAGGATTGATAAAAATGCATTTATTGTCCGAATATCGAGATTATTAAATTATTTAATAAAATAAATCTACAAAATACAACAATCCGCCATGATAGCAATCAGAGCGCGTGACGTCAATACTCAATATAATAGACCAAAACTGCTCCTTTTGTTTCCTTTCAGCTTTAGCTATGCACGTAGTTTTTGCTGTTGCAGTGGTGAGCTGTGACGTCAAAACAGCCGCCATGACACCGACGAGCTTTTGGCGTGAATTTCAAATTTTAATTTTAAATTTGATTTTTATGTTTGAAAACCTTTATTTTCTACTGAAATACGATATTTTTTCACTTAACAAATCATTCTGAACAACATAGAACAGATTTTGAAAAATTGTCATCATGTCTAGTAAGGCAGTTGTCCGACCGCGAGCGTAGGGTTGAGCGTTGATGCAAGTATCTATAGCTGGGCTATGACTTTTTCATCGCCCAGCGCGATATTTTTATTACCACCGGCGGTGTGAACGCCCGGTGTTTATATGTATAATATGTATGTATTTACAAACAAAAAGTACCTATATAAGTAGTATATCAGTCATCTGACCCATAAAGACAAGCTCTGCTTACTTTGGGGCTAGATGATGCTGTGAAAAGTCCAGCATTATTTATTTATTTGCCGAGGTCTGAGTCGCACTATGTTTGTGGTTACTGTACGTGGGCGGTACCCTCCAGGGCTCAAAAGGCCCGTTGTTTAATTAAATAGGCTCTATGTATGAGAAGTATTCTTGTGGATCATATTTTATACCAAACTAGGTAGCAGAAGTATTTGTATCAGGTACTAGCAAACCCAGCGAACTCCGTTTCGCCACCAGATGCCACCAGATTTTTCCTGAATTTTCTTTGCTATAAACCTCACGGAGCCCGAGACCTTTCCAACGAATGCAAAACCGTGGAAATCGGTTCGTGCGTTCTGGAGTTATAGCGTCAGGAAGGAAAACCCGACTTATTTTTATTTTTATATTACTTAAACTTACTTTTTTTTGTACTTTAGTTTTTGTTTTGTTGATTTTCTAAAAAGTCCACAATTACTCTGTAACGATGACTTAGTTCGTAAAGGTACTCTCATGTTTGTACAACTCGGTTTCCTGCGACACAGGTTTACACCTCGTGCGGGGACCAACAGAAAGTTAAATGTATCTAGTATAGTTTTTCGTTGGCAAAATAAAGTTATTTGTATTTTAGTATGATAAAAATCGAGTCAAAAATAAAAATGTCTTAGTGAAAAACTAGCATTAGTTAGCTCTTATTGGTGAAGGAAAACATCATGATGTAACTTAGCTTAAAGATTTTAAAATACATCCCAAGCTTAAGGTGCATTAACACGATGCAATTTTCAGTACGACTTGCTAAGCCTCTCCCATTGAACATGCCGACAAGCGTCGCACTATGACATATCGCATACGATGACCGTGACACGTGATAATAATTACGTTTTAAAACTAAAAGAAAAACCGACTTCAATGTTCGACTCTACACACGGCGTGACTCAGGGAATCAATAAGTCATCCATAAAAATCGAAATAAGAAAAAGAAATCAAATCGACAGATAATGCTGCTTAGGCTCCACCGGCGTCTAAGGGCATTGATTACCAAAACTGCATACATGTTATGTCAAGTTTTGCGGCACGTGAGTTCCTGGCATTAGTCAATTTGACATAATGCATAAAGAGTCACTTATCTGTCGATTCGATTTACAATGGCTAGGAGAGAAGGTTATTAAAGTTTTGCGGGAAAACTATCAAACCCTCAGAAATAAAATTTATATGGGACCACCTCTGGAGTATATCCTTTCAAACAAAAAATAATTTTGAAAATCGGTCCACAATTGGCGGAGTAATCGCGTCACAAGACACAAAAAAAAACATACAGGCGACTTGAGAACCTCCTCCTTTTTTTGAAGTCGGTTAAAAAATTGCCGTGCGATACGATATCGTATGGATTTGTTGTATCGTGTAATCTCCACATTTGTTTACTTTGTCTTTCCTGTGGAAAATTAGAGCTTACGGTTAAGAGCTACGAACTGTGCTACGCAGCTACAAACATGCTACGCAGCTACGAGCTACGCCAATCTCAATTCAACGGGGCTATTGTAACTCAACTGATAATGGAGCTCGGCTTCATTTTGACATTTGAACCCTAGCCTGGACTTCAATTGTCATTATCGTATTGTGTGATTGGTTGAGCTCTATTGGGATGACAACTGGAAATGGATTTCAAGTTAGATAGGGCTGCAGATAAGATGATCTTGAGAGATCATCGAAAGCAACGTTCTTAACGGTCAAGTGGATGGATGACTGCAAGTGGAATTATCAGAAGAGCGCTCCCGTACTTCGGAGGGCACGTTAAATTGTCGGTCACACTCGTTTAAGCCATGACGGAGGCCTTAAGGCGGCCTAATACTTCGTCACCAGAGTTGGCGGACTCATACGAACGAAACATCCAGTACAAAGAAAATTGAAGCTATTTAAGTTTGACTACCTCTATGGCGCAGTTGGTGAAAGCCCGCTTGAGACGCTGAAGGTTGCGGGTTCGATCCCCACCGCGGGATAAATGTTTGTATGATCTGCTAATATTTATCTCGGGTCTGGGTGTTTCTATGCATAATATGTATGTATTTACAAACAAAAAGTATATCAGTTATCTGGTTTCCATAGTAAAGCTATGCTTAGTTTGGGGTTAGATGATGCTGTGTGAAATTGTCCAGCATTATTTATTTATTTAACTACACATCATTTTCGAAAATGAGAAGTCCAATACGAACCCTGGACCTTCTTAAAAAAGGCTACCCCACTAAGCCAACAGGGATCGTAACAGGTGTTAGTATGGTTTTCAATATCTGTTATAACTATGAAAATTTGTTACATCCAGCTTATCAAAGAGATACAATTAAACAAAGAGCACATGAGTATGAACGTTTTGGTATGAACGCGACCACTGTGGCGCAGTTGGCGAAGGCCCGCCTGAGACGCAGAAGGTTAAATTAAATTAAATTAAATTAAATAATGCTGGACATTTCACACAGCATCATCTAGCCCCCAAACTAAGCAAAGCTTGTACTATGGGAACCAAATAACTGATATACTACTTATATACTTTTTTTTTTGTTTGTAAATACATACATATCATACATAGAAACACCCAGACCCGAGATAAATATTTGCAGATTATACAAACATTTATCCCGCGGCGGGGATCGAACCCGCAACCTTCTGCGTCCCAAGCGGGCTTTCACCCACTGCGCCACAGAGGTCGTCACAGGTCGCCACAGAGGTTGCGGAAAAGCAATTTTTTTTATACAGGGTGTAAAAAGACGTTGACCGAAGCCGAAAGGGGTAGGTACAGCATCCCAACACACAACCAAATCCAAAAGGATTTTCCGAAAAAAGTATTATATTCGGAGAAAACAGCGTTTGAAGATTACTGTTTGCGTATGTTCTGGGCGCGTTTTTTTACGTAGATTGCTGGATTTTGAGTTTTAAATGCTTTTTTCTTTATAAATAAAATTAAATGACTAGGCTAAGTCAAAATATTTTTTTGCGTTTTGTTTCGCTTAATATGTTTAGAATCATTGTCTGATTGCAACCCTTCAGTTTTCGGTAGTTGTCTTTTTACACCCTGTATACAGACAAAAACTCATATATGTGTTTTTTTTTTCAGGGCCACTGAGGGTAACTCTGAAACCGTGACAGCTATCGAAAAGTCATGAGTTCGTGCTCGATTTTGATAAAAATCATGAACTGCGTTTAAAAAAGTCCAAAAAGTTTTTAAAAAATGTACTTTTTGGAACTTTTGTTTTTTACTTTTTGGTATTTTTTTTTATTGCAATATTGGATGCTCTATCTGATAACAAACAAATACTCCAAAACAACTATTGGTCTAATGTTGCTGGAAAAATTTAAATCCTACATTTTAGTTTTCATACAAAATGGAGGAAATATATTTTAGGTTCTTGAATTATTTTGCATTTTTGGATGCTTTGTGTGATATCGAAAAAACACTTCCAAGGTGGATGGAACACTTAAAAATCCTACATTTTAGTTTGCCTACAATTGCCGCTACATTTTTGATTAAAACTAAAATGTAGGATTTTTATATATAATTTAATGTGTATATAATTTCAGAAATAAATTACCTATGGCTTGTTCGCTTATCCCTCCGCCACACATCGTTCGCATCGATAAAGCCCCGTACACACTGGAGCGTGAGATCAAAGCGTTCACTGAGTCCTAAGATTATTTCGCCTGCCTTACCCCTTTACCGCGCAGCGTCATAGAACGTTCCACTAATTAACAGGTAAAGGGATTTTTAGTCGATTAGTTCTAGTGTGGACGAGGCTTTATAGGCGTGTGGGTATGGGTTTATGCTCTCTTTGATGCACGATGCAACGTCTATTTATAGTAGAGATACGTTTTATTTTTATTCAACCTCTAGGCTGCGTCTTACGTGGGCGATTTGCACGGTGCGGCGCAGAAACAACAAACAGTTGATTTACTACTGAAGTGTCCTTTGTGACCGGCGCGACGCATATTGACTGTTTTTTGTTTTGTGTTACGCTGGGTAAGAGATAAAAATGTAGAACAGGCAAAAAACTGCATATCGAGTAATGTATGTATTTTTATGACAAATAACATTATGCGAATTAATAGGTCACCGGTGGAACTAAACTTAAAAATTCCGCGCGTACTGCTCCGCTGTGCGGCTCGGCTGCACGGCGCGGCTGCAGTGTGCGATCACGTTTATCTTTACATCTACATTATACCAGGCGCGGTCCGAGGGGGGTCGTTACGGGGGACATGACCCCCCCCAGCCCCCAAATCGTACACGTACAATAGTAAAATCCTATTTTTGTGCAATAAAGTCTATTATTAGTGTAGTGACCCCCCCCCCCCCAAATTTCAGTAGTGACCCAATTTCAGGCTGCGACCGCGCCTGATCTTTACATCTACATTATACGTACTAAGCTGGGTACTCACTTAGCAGTGTAGCACGTAACGTATCAGATACGGTATCAAGTGAGTACGTAGGCACGAGCCCGCTGCGAGCCGCTCGCGCGTGGAGCGCTGTAAGCTCGCAGTGACCCGCCGAGTGGCGGTTTCACTGCGAACACAAAGGCGGCTCGCAGTGTGCTCGTGGACGGCGTCACGACCGCTTGTGTGGTGAGTACGTACGCGCGAGCTTCAAACGAACTGAATATGAACGCGGCGTGACGTCGTTGCGAGCACTGCGGATCCGGCAGCTCGTAGCTAGATACGCGGAGGACCGTGGACGAGCCGTACCCACTTGCAGGTTGATACCGTATCTGATACGTTACGTGCTACACTGCTAAGTGAGTACCCAGCTCTAGATGATATATACAGCGTCAGGAGGCAACCTATGCCTACACTCAACGGGACGCTAGTGCCTGGGACATTGTTGGAGATCTTAGATCATAGAGACGGGATGAGTCTTTACCCCTCTGCCAAAATGTACACGATTCCGTTCTACATTTTCTACCGGCTTTTGCGGGGGACGAGGTAGCACACGAACGCATTTTACACACACTTATGAATAGCTGGCCGCCGCGGTCCCTTGGGAAAACTTCACTTCCCCGGGATAAAATATAGCCTATGTTCATCAGGGATTATGTAGGATTCTAATGGTGAAAGAATTTTTCGAATCGGTCCAGTAGTTTCGGAGCCTATTCATTTCAAACAAACAAATCTTTCCTCTTTATAATATTAGTATTAGTATAGAAAAATGACAATACACCCTCATTTTAACGCACACTCTTGCAAATTTCGTTTATGACGTACGCAATACTACAAGACGTACATGATTCGGAATACATTTTGGCAGAGAGAATACAATATAGGCTCATTTTGTCCAAGTTTGAGATGGAATAAACTTGCCCAGCACCTAAACCATTTTCAGTTTAATCAGGCTTACGTGTTGGATAACTTGTATCTTGAAAGTATGACCATAAGCTCCCATTTTACCATTACACCTTAGGAACCCACCTGTTGCAAACGCAACTACGTCGTATTTTCTACAATATTTATTATTTATTTTGCTCGCTTGGAAAATCAAAAGGCTCATCTCTTTGTAGACTTAAGTTACATGGATGAATGATCAAAGCATCGTTTGCCACACGGCCGATTAAAGAAAATAAGCTGGTTCGTCTATGGTCGGCTCGCTGACCAATCATTAGCCGCGGTTGACGCGTTCTTTATTTAAAATTATGACGTGAAGGCGCAGTTGAGCGTGGTTGGTCGGTGGGTAAGCATGGCATTGTTTTCGCTCTAATAATATTTATTTATTTTACAAAGGAAACATACTACAAACACAAGGCGAAGTTACTGTAAAGCTGAGCACGGACTACGCGTACCAGGGGCAGTATTCGCGTTCCTTTTTTCGTTCGTTTGATGAATATTCGGATGCTTCCCACCACGTTTTCTGACTTCAATGGCTTATTTTTAAGAGTTTCGTAAAATTTATATGCGCTCTAACACGAGCTCTGAACGGTGAAGGAAAACATCGTGAGGAAACAAACCAGTTAGTTATTCTTATAGGCGGCGATGGGCTTGCAACCTGTCACGTATGGAATACTAACTTCTGCAAGATGTGGGCATGTATCAAATATGTATTTGTACATGCCTCTGACTACCCCCTTAGACATCTTCAAAGGATCGTAGTTGGATAACCTAATGTGTTGAGAAAATAAACAATCTGGAATATAAAAGATCTGAGAGAATGTCTACTGCGCCTCGGGGATACAGTCGTGACCCTGTTTTTTACGTTTTTTTACAGATCAAAACTCCTCGAGATTGAGGCATCATTCCACTAGGCCAACATAACCTATAAAGTCATAAGAACCTGGAAATTTTCGTCCCCTCTGAAATTGAATGACTCCGTCAACTTTCCTCCGAACCGGCAATAAGGAAAGTCCTATAATTACAGATTGACAGAGTAATTAGATAAATTGCTTCCGAGATACTGTTTCAGTCATTACTGTGTTGTTTCTTAGGTTATTAATAGTAGATTATTCACCAAGGGGATAAAGCAGTGTATTATGTCACGGGCGCCATATTGAATCCCAAGCGCATCGAAGGATTCTTTAGTTAACTCCCGAGTGAAACGAGGGAGTTGTACCTATGACTTATACAGGGTGTAAAAACAAAACGTAAACGTCTACCGAAGCCGTAAGGAGTAGGTACAGCATCTCAACTTACAACCAAATCCAAATGAATTTTCCGCAAAAATCATTATATCCGGAGAAAACAGCGTTTGAAGAGTGCTGTTTGCGTATGTTCTAAGCGCGTTGTTTACGTAGATTGCTGGATTTTGAGTTTTAACTGTTTTTTCTTTCATAAATGAAATTATTAGGTAGGTCTTAGTATATTGTAATAGTAGTAATAGTAAATAACCGAAAATAACATAAAATGACTAAGCTTAGTAAAAAAAGCCTGAACGCATAGTCCGTACAAGGTTAGATCGACGAAGTGAAGCAACATTCTGAACGGTCAGTAAGTGGATGGGTGACCGCTGGCATTATCAAAGACTAAAACATCTCATCTCTGTTTGTTATTATACACCCCTATTTTTTAATTACCAAAAAAATTTTAAACATGGTCTCAGTGTCTGTTACTGATCACATTTATGTAGTTAAAACTCAAAAAAAGATAAAAAAAAATTATAACCTCAAAAGGAGACGAGACGAGTCAGACATGGATTTATGATAGCTACTGCGGTTTTACTGACTGGGGATGATACGAGAACATAGTTCGAATGAGAGTCTGTACGCGATTGTTGTCTATACTACTTATTTGTACAGTTTTCATAAAATTTTGTTCGGTTTTGGTTGACTACAATCCTCGATAACTTGGTGATAGTTCAATAAAATAAAGTTCTGACCATGCCATTATCATTTTCTGCATCTGCTGTAACTACCCTTAAAATTTTTTTGGTAGTCATAAAATAGCGGTGTATTATTGTTTATTATTTATTTATCTTAATATAAGTTATGACTACGCTGCGCACGCGCCACACAAAGTGCTCATGTACAGTCGCGGAACTAGTATACTCTTCGTGTCGCTCTGACAGTACACCACTAGGCTTGTGCGTTTGAGAACTATTTTTATATGGTTGTCTTCTCTGGTTATTCTGTAAAAAACAAAAGAAAATTTTACACTAGCTGTCCGTCGCGGTGTTACCCGCGGTCCTTCGGAAAAACTTCACTTTCCCAGGATAAAATATAGCCTATGTTCATCAGGGATAATGTAGGATTCTAATGGTGAAAGAATTTTTCAAAACGCAGTAGTTTCGGTGGCTATTCAATTCAAACAAACATACAAACAAACAAACAAATCTTTCCTCTTTATAATATTAATATAGATATAGAAAGACCACAACAAAGTCAAAGTATTTATTGCTTACATGTGTGTGTACAAGGTCTTAGACATAGGTGTACATAATAGCTAACACATGAGTCCTGCAAGGACATCGCAAAATTTTATGAGTAGGTAATTAAATATAAAAATTGTGTTTGTGTAACAAACATTTCTTAACATTATGAGATCTTTTACTAAATCTTAAAAAATAAAAACAATTAGATATACCTTTATTAGAATTAGATAACCTAAGTACTACTAAATTCTATTAGAATTTATAGTACCTATTCATACTATTTATAGCCAAGTATTTATTTTTATAGCCTACCTACCTAGTAAATTATTTAGAAAGGAATTCTTCCAAAGAATAGAAGCTGTGTTCCATCCCGTTCTATTAAATATTTCGATCCAAGTGCGTTAAAATTTAAACTTAATAATATTTACGGTTTTGGTAAGAGATTCCAGCGGTCCTACTAAAATAATGTTTTTTTCACACCCGGTACAAGAATACCATACATTTTTTCGTCTCACCTTCTTAACACAAAGTAAACCATTACTCCCTCCTAAAAAACAAAATGGCCGGCGGGAGGTAAAGTTGTATGGGATTTCATTTCTCCCTCTGAACCTCATGTGAACAGATAAGTAATGAGATTTGAATTTCGAACTTCAACATTTCTATTAAAATTTTTACTATTGAGTCCACACCCAATAGAACTTATACGAAAAAAAAAGAAAAAATGTGGCAACTAATTGTTCTTTCGAATTTATTTTTGATGTTTCTATGAAAATGTTTACCATAGAGACCTGCACCAAGTAGAATTTATTCAAATTTAAGGAAAAAGTGTGGCTAATGCCTCCAAACTATAGAGCGATCTAATGTTGTTGCATATTAATGCTAAAATATTTTTTAAGAACGAAAGGACGACCTCAATAAAATATTTTTTGAGAATAAACGGACGACCTCGACTCCTTCGATAGCGGGTGGTGGGAGCTATCAAAGAAGAGAGATGGTTGGAAAGAATTGGGGGAGACCTTTGCCCAGGAGTGGGACAGTGTAGGTTGAATAAAAAAAACGAATAGATTATTATTATTCTACCTATAAAACCTGTTCATTAAACTTGCTTGCTATTTTCTGGGTTCATTATTTTTCTCGCAGTACCAATGTGTGAAAAGCAGAGTATTCACCTCGGGGTTAAAGCTGTCTTAGTCTTGGGCGCTCTTGAATCCCTCGCTGTCTCAGGATTCTAGTCATTAACTCCCTCGTTGCACTCGGGAGTTAACTATAAACACCCTCGCTGTCGCTCGGAAGTTAACTAAAGAATCCTTCGATGCGCTTGGGATTCAATATGGCGCCCGTGACATAATACACTGCTTTATCCCCTTGGTGAATAATCTACTATTGACTTACAAGAAATGGTCCCCCGCATTACTGTCATCGATGCCAAGCAGTTCGTCCACAACCACGCTGAACCCGCCATTGTATATCCTGACACCTTCGGGGACAATTAGCACTGCAAATCTGTAGAGAAAAAAAATAAAAATTGGTTGTCTGTAAAGTCGGTTTACTGACGATAGTTGAACGTGACAACGTTTGTGCTTCTTTGTCGCTCGTTCCGCGCTCTCGCTTGCACTTCAAGCCTTACATGGAACGCCTCAGAGCGAGGTAACGCCGCATTTTTTCGTGCGTGCAGCCGGCTCTATCGAATTATAAGACGTTGTCACGTCAAAAATAATGCTGGACATTTCACAGCATCATCTAGCCCCAAAGTAAGCAGAGCTTGTGTTATGGGTACTAAGATGACTGATATATTACTTATATACTTTTGTTTTGTAAATAGTTACATATTATACATAGAAACACCCAGACCAGAGATAAATATTTGCAGATCATACAAACATGCGCAGCGGGGATCGAACCCGCAACCTTCTGCGTCCCAAGCGGACTTTCACCCACCGCGCCACAGAGGTCGTCTTGACCGTGAATTGACCGTGTATGGGGGTGGATTGGCTTGATCCACCCCCTTATGTATGCCACCGTCTTAATTTGTTAATCTTTATCCTGTCCATCCAAAGGTTAGCTAGAAGAAATCGCTTTTAGCGATAAGGTCGCCCATTGTACCATATTTTTACATGTTTGTTTTTATAATGTTATTTTTCTGGTGTACAATAAAGTTGTATTCTATTATATTCTTACGGTCAATTCTAACTGACCAAATTAGAAGCATCATGCCGACTGAATGATTGACATGGTCGCTAAGCGACAAAACCCTTAGATAAATAAAAAAAAAATAAAAAAAAAAAAAAAAAAATTGGTTATCTGTAAAGTCGGTTTACTGACGATAGTTGAACGTGACAACGTTTGTGCTTCTTTGTCGCTCGTTCCGCGCTCTCGCTTGCACTTCAAGCCTTACATGGAACGCCTCAGGTAACGCCGAGGTAACGCCGCATTTTTTCGTGCGTGCAGCCGGCTCTATCGAATTATAAGACGTTGTCACGTCAAAAAAATGATTGACATGATGATTGATGGTGTATGCCCGGCATAACACGTGGGTGTCCTAACTTTTTAATACAAAATCTTGCATCAACGTGACGGATGGCAAGCTCACTGAAACTGACCTTGGTTTATCATCTTTGCAGTCTGCCAGCATGAGGTCCTGTGTTCCAAGCATTGAAGTATCACCCGATAACGTTTGGATATATGGCCAATGAAGAATACATTCTCCTGTAAAAGAAAAGTATGGACTGAACTTAGCTAAAAGGTAAAGTTTAATAGATGAATGAACGAATTAGTGTGCATGGGAATGATAAAGAATGAAAGTGAATGAATGAATTCATACTATATTATTGTACGCCCGTGATGGGCAAACTGTTGATACCTATCTATAAATATCTTTACATCTTTGATAAACACAGTTGAACAATACATTTTTCTTATTTCTTAATGAATGAGCGAATTAATGTGCCTACAAGAATAGGAATGATAAAGAATGAAAGTGAATGAATGCGTGTGAACGAACAAAATAATCTAAATAAATGAATGAATATGAATTAAATGCAATGTGAAAGAAATAACATAAAATAATGAATAGGAAAGAATGAATGTAAATGAAAATTTTGGTGAATGAATTTTAATGAATGTATGAAAGTGAACGAATGAATGTGAATAGTCTAATGAGAATTTTTGAATTTATATTTCTGATTAAACTTTGAAAGTAATATATTCCACTAGATCGAAAACTCTTTGCGTCCCAACTCACGGTAGAATCCGAAGTTCTTTTTGATCTGCATATCGGTCCACCTGTCCAACAGCCAGGAGAAACTGTCAGACTTCAGCTGCACTTGTGTCCCGTTGTTGATGTTCACAGATGATATACCATTGTTGCCCTTAAGGTAAGTGTTAGGTAATTAATTCAATCATCATTACACAACACTTAGACGATTGCGAGACACTCTTTACATATTTTTATTTTTATTTTTTTTTGTTTTTGTTTTTTTTTTTGTTTTAGTTCGTGTTTTTTTTTCTGGTTTTTTGGTAGTTATTGCTGTTGCAAATAAATATTTTTTCTTTCTTTCTTTCTTTCTTTCTTTCATTATCAATCCCACTCTTATATCCCACTCTTCTATTATCACTTATACCAAAGCTGAAAGTTTGTGAGTTTATTAAGATGTATATGTTTCAATCACGCCTAAACCAGTGAACCGATTTGGATGAAACATAGAATAGGTGTAGATAGTGACCTGGAATAGCATATAGGTTATCCAAGATGTTGGTAGGTACCACGCGAGCGTAGCCGCGCGCAGAAGCTAGTAGGTACATAAATGAAAGAGTCTGTCTGTGATTACAAAATAACAGTGATATCGTTATTTACACAATACTAAAATACAAACAAACTGTCTTACATGTCTGTCGTTCTTCCAGGGCTTATCTCTATCTATAGAACGGCTGAATCGATTTTAATGGGATTTTCATTGAAAGATGGAGGAGAAGGCAACATATACTACGTATTTTTATCCCAAAATTCCCACAGGATTGGGATTTACGCTAAAAAAAACCGGGGAAATAAATAAATAATAAATAATGCTGGACTATTCACACAGCATCATCTAGCCCCAAAGTAAGCAGAGCTTGTGTTATGGGTACTAAAATTACTGATATATTACTTATATACTTTTTGTTTGTAAATACATACATATTATACATAGAAACACCCAGACCCGAGACAAATATTTGTAGATCATACAAACATTGGTCCCGCCGCGGGGATCGAACCCGCAACCTTTTGCGTCGCAGGCGAGCCTTCGCCCACTGCGCTACAGAGGTCGTCAACTAATGAGTGCATTCATAACTAGTCATATAACCTACCTTAATAACAGCCGTGATATTGATGGGGTCTTGGCTATACGTCTTTAAAAGCTGCCCCCACGCAGTCTGCGATATGAGTCCCGTTTCTAAGAAATCTGTATTTGATAGCTGAAAATAAATATTTCTCGTATTACATAAGACTTAAACAACATTTACATGATACCAGTTCGGCATACCATCTTGCCTCTTGTTTTTAAAAGCTTTTAAAACTTGCAATGTTTTATACAGGGTGTAAAAAGACAACAACCGAAAACTGAGGGGTTGCAATCAGGCCATGATTCTAAACATAATTATGTATCGAAAAAAAAACGCAAAAAAAATTTGGACTTGGCCGAGGCATTTTACGTTAGATTCGGTTATTTACTACCAGGACAGTATAATAAGACCATACCTACCTAATAATTTCATTTATAAAAGAAAAAAAACAGTTAAAACTCAAAATCCAGCCATCTACGTAAAACAACGCGCCCAGAACATACGCAAACAGCACTCTTCAAACGCTGTTTTCTCCGGATATAATGATTTTTTCGGAAAATCCTTTTGGGTTTGGTTGTGTGTTGGGATGCTGTACCTACCCCTTTCGGCTTCGGTAGACGTCTTTTTACACCCTGTATGTTTGTCCAGGTCAAATCTTGCAAGCTCAATTTGACCCATTTTCCGATGTCCGATTGAGCTGAATTTTGGTGCACTTAAGAGTCTTTGGTGACAATGCATTATTATGGTGACAGTTAGCTGATGTGATGATGGAGTCAGGAGCTGTTCAACGGAACTCCTCAGAAAATAGAGCGATTGAGTTGAAACTCGGTTTGTAGATCAAGTATCATCTAAAATTTTAAAATATGGTGACAGCGAGCTGGTCTGATGACGGAGAACGGAACTCGGAAAATAGGTCGATTGAAATGAAATTTTGTACTTACATCGGTGAGTTCAATCAGCTCACGGTAACCTATTAAAAGCTTGTACTTGTTGTTTTTTTTTTTTAAACTTAATTTAACTCAAAGGAGCAACAGCTAGTATTCTATGGCAACAAGAGGCAAGAATGTAAACAACTTAAAACGTTAACAGCGTCACAACTGTATCCCCAAGGCGCGGTAGACATTCTCTTTTTTATGTATCAGATCTTTTGAAGATATCTAAGGGGTAGTCAGAGGCATGTCCATGTTTGATACACGCCCACATTTTGCAGAAGTTAGTATTCCATACGTGACAAGCAAGCCCATTGCAGCCTACAAGAACTAACTGGTTTCCTCACGATGTTTTCCTTCACCGTTTAGAGCACGTGCTAAATCGCATATAAAGGAGATTGACCATTCTGGACCAATGACGCTGCCCAGGCATGGGAATTCTTTTATTTTTTCCCTTACATGAAGATATATAAAAAAACATAAAAAAAAATTCTCGATACTCCTCGGATAGATTTTATAGCGCTTTGGGTTACAGACTGGTACAAGACTAAGGAACATTATGCACTATGATTCAATGCTGGGCAGCACTTGGTCCAACGTCCATACAAAAATGGTCAATCTCCTTTACGAAACGCAAAATCCATTGATGCACAGCCGGGTTCTGAACCCACGGATTGAAAGTCGAGGCACATACCATTCAGCAAACACGTCTCGGTCTCATGTGTGGACTTGATAATACGTTTTATTCGTCCATGATAATACTTACATTCTTCCCACTAGCTCGCACTACAAACTCCCTGCCGTCACTCCAAGGCTGTCCTTCATACTTCACCAGCAGCTCACTATCCTGAGGCTGCTCCTCCGTGAGGACCAGGGTCATGGAGCCTTCATAACTAGCTGGCTCCGAAGATATGTCCTTAAGGAATGATGTGTGGAGACGCTCTTGACCTGTTAGTCGTATCTGGAAGATTGAATGAATGAATGAAAATACTTTATTGCACACCATTAATAAAAATTACAGAAAACAAAGAAAATAAATAAATAAATAAATAATGCTGGACATTTTCACACAGCATCATCTAGCCCCAAACTAAGCATAGCTTGTACTACGGGAACCAGATAACTGATATACTACTTATATACTTTTTGTTTGTAAATACATACATATTATACATAGAAACACCCAGACCCGAGATAAATATTTGCAGATTATACAAACATTTAGAAAAAAATCTGATATGTACAACGGGCGGCCTTATCACTAAGAAGCGATCTCTTCCAGGCAACCCTACCCTTCTTGCAGTTTACTAAGGCTGGTGAAACGCTGCTCGTTCTTGATAAGGGTGGTCGCACAGTCCAGCGGAGCTGTACGCGCCGAACTATCAATTCAATAGAGAGAATGCTAACGTCAGAAGTGAGCCGCATTTTCTGACGTCATCAGCATTTCTTGTATAGAAAAATGACTGCGGCGCGTACGGCGCGGCTAAGTGTGCGAACAGGTTAGAGCATCGAAATGAAGCAACGACCTGAACGTAACCGCGGCGGCCTTAAGGCGGCCTAAATAGGTACTCCCGTCACCAGAGCCACTAAGCCATACATCATGGCTTAACAACTAAGTTCCTCTTCATCCAAAGGTTGCCTGGAAGAGATCGCTCTTTAGCCATAGGGCCGCCCATTGTACATTGTTATCTAGTTGTTAAAGTCATTATTTTATTTTATTGTACACGGTGTACAACAAAGAATTCTCATTCAGTCATTCTCTCATTCATTCATTCATTCATAGCCGGAACCGGCAAAGTTACATGTGGTATTTGACATTGACTTTTGTCTAACCGCGACCCTCAACTTACCCGCCACTCCTTCTTCCCAGGTTCAGTAGCGTTAGGCTGGTGTCCATGCAGTGTTAGTTCATATGACGTGGTTCCTTCCCTCTGTCGTAGCAGCTTAGCGTCAGCTTCCACCTTCATAAACACGTTGTTTGGATCGCCTTGACTGAAATAATGATTATTAATGCCCAGTTTCTATATTCAACGGACATTCGTAGGTAAGATCTACGACTCGTTTCTACATACAAAAGTTTGACAGCTAACTTACCTCCGGTTTCTAGCTGTCAAACTTTTGTATGTGGAAACGAGTTGTAGCTCTTACCTACGACTGTCCGTTGAATATAGAAACCGGGGGTTACAAATTCATCTAGATGTCGGTCGGTGAGGAAACCAGGAAAACTTACCTGTTATACCTCAAACGAAGGGAAACTTACCCAAAATACTTCAGAAGAGATGTAGCTCACCCAAAATACTTCAGCCGAAAGGTCCAGTCACTTCAGGGAATCAGAGAAACTTGCCCAAAATACAACAAACACAGGGATCAGTCCATTGGAACCAGGGAAACTCACCCAAAATACTTCAGCCAGAAAGGTCCAGTCACTTGAACCAGGGAAACTTATCCAAAACACTGAAAACACAGGGACCAGTCTATTTCCGGAAACTTACCCAAAATACTTCAGCCTGAACCACATTTCAGCCTTCAGCACATCCTCCAGGAAGCTCAGCTCCTCGAGATGGACCCTCACTTCCAGTACATCATCAGATGCGGTGACAGTTGGTTGGAGGATAACGCCGCAGGAGCCGGGAGGTGGGGAGCTAAAGAGGACCAGCCCGTTCAGGACTACCAGGGAAGGCTGGATGGAGTGAAAGAAACTGGAAGCACAAAGATTAGGGAGATAATTACTTTTTTACGTTTTAAACATCTAAACGGAAAGTGACTTCAAAGTAAAAGTCAAAAAGCATTTATTCAGTAGGACCGCTGGGATCACTTTGAATCGTCTTAAAACTATGTGATTTTACTTCTGTTCCTTCGCGACCAATACCGTGAAGAATGACTTCATTGTTCGGATGAGGTCGAAAGGCTTTTTGAGTTTTGCGGAAAAATTATCAATTCCTCAGGAATAAAACTAATATACCACCATCTCGAAATTCTACTCTTTCAAACTATAAAAGCAATTTGGTAATCGGTCCACAATTAAAATAAATAAATAATGCTGGACTTTTCACACAGCATCATCTAGCCCCAAAGTAAGCAGAGCTTGTGTTATGGGTACTAAGATGACTGATATACTACTTATATACTTTTTTTTGTTTGTAAATACATACATATTATACATAGAAACACCCAGACCCGAGACAAATATTTGTAGATCATACAAACATTGGTCCCGCCGCAGGGATCGAACCCGCAACCTTTTGCGTCGCAGGCGGGCCTTCACCCACTGCGCTACTCGTCATATACTACACGTATACGATTGACGTAGATATACTACAGCCGAACATAGAACCTCTCACTTGAAGTCTGATAAAAAGGTTTATAGTATAATGGCTGTAAGTTGTAAAGGTGTATCTTTTATCAATAATAACCATGGAAGTACTGAAATAAATGCTGAAAGTTTGTATGGGGAAACGAGCTGTATGTATTCCATGCTGTCAAGGGAAAAAACAAATATAATATTTGTGTGGACTCACTCGTGATGTTTTGTGTTGGACGCCAAAAGTTTATTAATAACTTCAGCTCCAGTCATCGGTCGTTTGCAGTCGAAGAATATGCTGTCCTTTTTGTTCTACAAATAAGAAAACTTACTCCTAAACCTGATCGCATACTTGTCCGCGCCGTACGCGCCGCAGTCATTTAAATAATGCTGATGACGTCAGAAAATGCGGCTTGCTTCTGACGTCAGCAGCATTTTCTCTATTGAATTTTCGGCTCGGCTAGACTGTGCGATTATTCTTGCCTCTACGCTGTGTCTTACGTGGACGCGAACGCGGAGCGTCGCGGTGCGGTGCAGAAACAAACAGTTGATTAACTATTGAAGTTACGTGAGCGTCGCGGCGCGTATTGACACTTCAATAGTAAGGGTCGATTCACATCTGACGGAAGATCCGTCGCGGATTATCGGTCGCGGAACGCCAGAACTGACAAATGTATAGAAAAACACTCGACGGATGATACGTTAGTCCGTCGAGTGTGAACGGTCGAGTGTTTTTCTATACATTTGTCAGTTCTGGCGTTCCGCGACCGATAATCCGCGACGGATCTTCCGTCAGATGTGAATCGACCCTAAATCGACTGTTTTTTGTTGCCGCGCCGCACCGCGCCGCTTCGCGATCGCCCACGTAAGACGCAGGGTTACTCTCTCAAACTCAACGGAGCAAGAGCTAATTCTGTTGCAAATTTTCCTTTTTCATATTTTTAACACATACCCAGAGAAATGGGATACTACTTACAGTAGTAACTTATAGTAGTTACTTATAGTATACAACATCATTGCATATACCTACTTTATCTCCTGGCATTAGGTCACAGTCTTCAGCTTTCCTCTTTTCCCTTTTTGTTTCATTTCTTGATCTCTGTCTTTCACCTCAAGAGACAAGAATATGCCAGAATGAACACACAGTGTTCGGCTATGGCTTCGCTCGCTCGGTAAAATCATTTTAAACAGCATGCTATTTAGGCAACGATCTACATCGCATAGGTATTCCCATCTCCCAAGTATCCAACTTGGCCCACTGGTTAAATCGTGATTGAAACGAACCAAGCATCTATTTTTTTTATAGTGTGACCAATACACAGAATTTCTTAGCTAATTAGCTTCGAGGGTCTATAAAGAATGACTACCACATTTTTCAAACGTTTAAACACGGCCCTAACCTAGGTAGGACTAATATTTTAGTCCTAATATTTTAGGACCTAACCTAACCTAGGTAGGACTAATATTTTAGTCCTACCTAGGTTAGGGCCGAACCAAAAAATTTGTGAAACCAGAAATCGTGGTGGGAAACATCCAAATATTCATCAAACGAAAGAAAAAGGAACGCAAATACGGCCCCAGTGCGATTAATAGAATGCGAAGTGTACCTATAGGTACATACAAAACAAACCCCTCACCTCGACTTCTCCGGTATTCAGCATGAGCCCATATCCATCGTTGCTGGTCTCCGTGGAGACTTCTGCGCGCGCGTGCATAGCTACACCCGCTTGTTGATCACCTGGATTGGGCCATGTTAATCTGTCAATAAAAATTTATTTTTGAATGAACGAACGAATGAATGAGTGGGTGAGTGAGTGAAAAATTTAATGAATGAATGAGTAGGTGAGTAAGTGAGCGAGCGTGTGAAAAATTGTATGAATGAACGAACGACTGAATGAATGGCACAGATGGCACACTGATGGTGCCATAACTTACACTAAAGATTTATCAGCGCTGGACAGAGAGACGTTGAACTTCATAGGGAGGTGGGCTACCAATGATTGCTGGATTCTTGCCACGTGGACTGTTTGCAGCAGTGGAGCGGCAGTTGACAGTGAGGTCACTGCTGTGCCTTGGTACCTGGAAAAGCCCTAAATATTGATGGACATTGACCTCAGTGGGCGAATTATTGCATGTTCGCCCACTGCAAAAATTCCGATGGTGATCCAAGATGCATTTTTACGAAAAAAGTACCTACAATGAAAACTTTTTACAAATATTTGGTAGAATGTTACTGGCCGCGTTTCAGCAAAAAAATCGGCGGCCATTTTTAAAAACATATTTGTTTAATCTTAAGCTATTGCCATACTGACGCGTTGATTTTCGCTAAAAGTTTTTGATTTTGATAAAATTAAAATTGATGGTTTAACAAACATAATCGTACGCAAAAAATATTAATGAAATCATATATGATAAATATGAGCTTTTGACAGCCTAATTAAATCATTCAATTATCAATACGAATCAAACACTGAAGTCAAAGCCGCGTCGTTGTGGCTTCACCTTAAAAAATATTTTATTTTTCTTTTTTGCATCGCTCATTTCCAGCCAGGAGAAGGTTGACACCTTTTTGAATATTAGAAAACCAAAAAGTTGTACCAAATCTTTTAACACCAAGGAGGTTTTCTTTCCTCTCACAAACTCCTCAATCACATTTTATTCTTCAATTACCTGATATGCAAATCGTTTCTCCAAGTAACATCTTCATCAGAGGGTGCTGTGAGGTTCCCGCGTATCGATGTGAACGACAAAATGGTGGACTGCAGCCGTATCGGAGTACCTGACAAAATAATAGTTATGTAGGTATTCGTATATTAATTAATGGAGCCCCGGCTATTGTTTCAGCTAATAATGCATCATCATCCACAGCCCGATTTAGCCTACAACCGAGCATGAGAATGAGAAAACAAATACCTACTTTAAGAAATGAAAAGTCTTATCAAAATTTTGGATTCCGACGGGATTCGAACCCGCATCGATCAGACGATCCTCCTAAAGCCGGAGTGCCTTACCGCTCGGCCACAGAATCCCTTGTTGCCGGTATCCAAATTTAACATCAAGCGACATCTCTTAGTCATTTGATTCTGAATGTAATTTCAGACAATGAGCATGAGTTCACTAGTGAACGTGTAGATGGCGCTAATCGGTGCTCAACCGAAAAATATGAGCTTATCGAAAATTTGGATACCGGCAAGAATGGATTCTGTGGCCGAGCGGTAAGGCACTCCGGCTTTAGGAGGATCGTCTGATCGATGCGGGTTTGAATCCCGTCGGAATCCAAAATTTTGATAAGACTTTTCATTTCTTAATGGAATACCAAGTGTGGATCAGCACTATAAAACAATTACAAAAATACCTACTTTGTTTATGATTTTGGGTAGAGTTAGTTAGTCTGAAACCTTGGGCTTTATTGTGTAACTCAACTGGCAATGGACATCGGCTACATTTTGACATTTGAAACCAATCCTGGACTTCTATTCAAATCAAATCAAAGCAATCATTGATTTGCAGAATACAGTACATAATGTCAAGATCTTAAACTAGTTATGATGTGGAGGGTGGATTTATTCAAAATCTACTATATAAAAATAAGTCGGGTTTTCCTTCCTGACGCTATAACTCCAGAACGCACGAACCGATTTCCACGGTTTTGCATTCGTTGGAAAGGTCTCGGGCTCCGTGAGGTTTATAGCAAAGAAAATTCAGGAAAAATCTGGTGGCGTCTGGTGGCGAAACGGAGTTCGCTGGGTTTGCTAGTATAACTATAAAGCTTATCTAAAAAGTACCTACCTAGGTCCAAATCATGGTTCACGGTAAGTAGTTTTTTTACTTCTGACTGTGAATTGTTGATCGAAGCTTTGAAGAAGGGGTGGAATTCAAACCCTCAATTTAATCTAAAGAGGTAGAGCTCACCTCACCAGGTCGGCCCATCTGGCCCACTTACTTGGCTGGCCTTACGGCCAACGGTTGAAGTTGGATAGTTCCTTATAGGTTAGTTGTGCTTGAAAACTTCGTAATCGCGATTCAGGAGTTTCATTTGTATGGGAATTTGCTTATCTGTGATCTCAGCGCCATCTAGTGATTCTGATACTGAAGTAAGTACACTTTTAGCTAGGTGGTATAGCTAGTTTATATATTTATATCGGATAGAGGTCGCTACATACCTAAGTGCACCAAGATTGGTCAGGATCTACTCACCTAGCTCCGTAGGTATATGCACGTCTGTTTGGAATGGATAGTAAACAATTTGTTGGTTGATGTGGCTTCCGAAACGTAAGAAGTCCACTATGTACTTATCTGTGAAAGAAACGAAACACATTCACATACCTATCTGCAAGGCACAAGAGTCATTTTTGACTTCAAAAAAAGGAGGAGGTTCTCAATTCGTCTTGTTACGCGATTACTCCACCAATAGTAGGTAAACCGATTTTCAAAATTATTTTTTTGTTTGAAAGGGTATGCTCCAGAGGTGGTCCCATATAAATTTTATTCCTGAGGGTTTGATAGTTTTCCCGTAAAACTCTAAAAACCTTCACTCCTAGCCATTGTAAATCGAATCGATAGATAAGTCTAAGTCTCTCTATGCATTATGTCAAACTGACGTTATAGTCACGCCGCGTGTCGAGTCGAACATTGAAGTCGGTTTTTCTTTTAGTTTTAAAACGTAATTATCTCAGATAAAGTTATTCACCACGGCTCTGTGAAAGTCGCGGGCTCAAGTTACGCATAGATATTTTTAAGGTGCATTTAAAAGACCGTGGTATTCCCGGGAGTGCCGATAGAAGTCAAAACTTGAACAGATTATGTGCCTAGTTTTTTTTTTTATCGTCAGGAAATCGAAAAATAGCTTCACCCGTTTAGTTATAAAATTAATATATTTTTTTGAATCTACAGGAAATCGAAAAATATCGAAAGATAACTTCACCCGTTTAGTTATAAAATGAGCTTTGAGAAATGTAAAAATATTGCCGTAAAAGTTTATCGAGTACATAACTACTTAGACGGCGCTACTGGTAAGAAGTAAGTTCGTATGAGTCAGTGGCCAACTCTGGTGACGGAGTTTTTAGGCCGCCTTAAGGCCTCAGTCATGGCTTAACGACTTAAATAGCCGGGACTGACAATTTAACGTGCCCTCCGAAGCACGGAAGCGCTCAGATGAAAATGCCACTGGCGGTCACCCATCCACTTCCAGACCGTTTCGAACGTTGCTTAACAACGACGATCTATCAAGAACGACTAAGCAAGCACGACCACGAGCGCTACTGGTAGGTGTCGGTGACCTTTTGGAGGTAAATCCAAGAATTTATTCTTATCTCAAAAATGCCCGAGGCGCCTAAACAAGTTTTCACTTCAATAATATTTGTTGAATTCCGTAGGTGCATACATTCTCACAAACTTTTGTATTAAGAGTGTGCTAGAAACGATTTTGTATTCTAAATCGTTATTTATCTCAGAATCTGTAAAAGCTACCACCTTCATATTTAGGGAAATGATACTTCGAACTTTTATCTCGGATAACTTCTTTTTAACCGACTTCAAAAAAAGGAGGAGGTTCTATGTTCGGGTGTATGTATGTTTTTTTTTTTTTATGTATGTTCACCGATATCTCCGTCAGTTGTGAACCGATTTCCAAAATTATTTTTTTGTTTGAAAGGGTATGCTACCATAGTGGTCCCATAAAAATTTTACTCCTGAGGGATTGATAGTTTTCCCGTAAATCAAAAAAAATCACCGATCTTTCCGAAAAATGTGGACCGATTTCCAAAATTTTTTTTTGCTTGAAAGGGTATCTATATCTCGAGGTGGTCCTCATACTTTTTTTTCCTGAGGGATTGATATTTTTCCTGTAAAACTCAAAAAACCTCATTCTCACTACACAATCTGAGTCAAACGTTGAATAATTTGACATGTTTATACTCTCGAGGTGGTCCCATATAAATTTTATTCCTGAGGGATTGATAGTTTTCCCGTAAAACTCAAAAAACTTCATTCTTACTACACAATCTGAGTCAAACGTTGAATAGTTTGACATGTTTATACTCTCGAGGTGGTCCCATATAAATTTTATTCCTGAGGGATTGATAGTTTTCCCGTAAAACTCAAAAAACCTCATTCTCACTCTAACTTCTTTAATCTTGACTATTTCAATATCTAACCTAACCTACTATATTATTTACACTTACACTTTATTTACACTACACACAATGTTTATTTACACTAAAAATTGAAAAATAAAAATTGTTGAAAAAAAAATTGAACCGACTTCACATAACACATACAGACACTAAGAACCTTCTATGTACCTACACTAAAAAGAGAAAAATAAGAATATACACATGCAAGTATTATTTACAGTATTCAATTAATAAATTATTATGTTATATTATGTATTTGAAGTCGGTGCCAACTATTCTACTCCAACTACTCGATACAATTTTGCACCCAAGTTCTATTGTACTCGTAATTTCTTCTTAGATGTAAATGCATAGTTGGCACCGACTTCAAATATAATATAACATAATAATTTATTAATTGAATACTGTAAATAATACTTGCATGTGTATATTCTTATTTTTCTCTTTTTAGTGTAGGTACATAGAAGGTTCTTAGTGTCTGTATGTGTTATGTGAAATCGGTTAAATTTTTTTTTCAAAATTTTTTATTAGAAACACGATTGGTTAAAATTTTCTCGATAAAATAATTTTTTTATTACCACGGGGGTTACCTTACTATCTGCCGAAAAATGTAATCCAGATAACGTTTGACAGATTTTTGATTAACCTTCTTTTCGTAATACAGATAAACGAAATCCAGATATTTCAAAATCCAGATTTTCATTTGGTATTTTTTTCACATAACAGATGTATTAAAATACACTCAATTTTAAAATCCAGATAATTCATTATAAGGTCCAGTGGGGTAAGAGGAACATACTTTATTTAAAAAAAAGTTTGAGTGTTGATGACGTGAAAAAAAATCATCTGAAGGTATTTTAACTATTTTTAGTATACTCTATAAACATTAACCTTAAACTAGATTTTTATATCACTTTACTACGTGAAACTAATCTTCAGTTATTTATGAAAACACTTAGGTCCACGGTGACTGTCCCTCTTACACCAGAAATGGGGTAAGAGAAACAGACTCAATAATTTGCCTTTTCTTTTCTCCTACAAATCTAAAACACAATCGATCAGTACAGGTAAAGCTATAACACTGTAATTTGAATCGTATCCGATCATAATAAAGTCTAATTTAGGAAAATTAGAACGCTTTGATGTTTTTGGGGGAAGTGGAACATACACGTTCGAGCAGGGGTCAAAAACATTGACCACTAAAACAATTAGATACAGTATCATAGTATTTTTTTATTTCTTACTTAGGTACCTAATACAAAAAAACAAATACAAAATTTACTGAATATTATAGTTTTTCAAAGATAATTTAAAAATTATTTCACCTCTGCGACCAATAATGGGTTTTGGCAGTTTAAGGACAACATCCTCCATGTGACGTAAATCAGATATGTCGTCAACGGGAGGAAAAGTGAATACACTACCTTCCTTATTTTTTTAAAAACGTTTTTCTTGTATATTTTATAATAGGGAAGCCATTTTCATATTTTGTTGGCGTCGTGTATGACTTTACTACACCCACATAGTGTTTGATAGTTTTTTTAGTACAAAATTTTACTAAGAGCCATTCATCTTCATAGACTCTGTAAATTTTTTGATTATCAGGGTCAATGTCCTCACTTTCAGTCTCTTCGTCAGTCATGTTCTCTTTATCATCATCATTATAAGACAGGATGTCTTCGCAATATCTTACATAATCAATTTCAATTTATCTGTAACAATATTATATATTATAATTAGTAGATTATATAGCATATTAGTAGACGTCCCGACCCGACTAAAGGTATGCTATAAAATATATAACCCGATAGGTTCACTGTTTTCCTTCTTCATTTTGAGCACGTGTTAATGATTAGCAATAAGCCGTGTTGGCCGAGTAGGAGGTGCCTTGACTTTCAATCCGAAGGTCGATTGTGGGTTCAAATCTAGGTAGTTTACCAATGGACGGTTGTTTTCGAAAAATGTTAAGTTAAGTATGCATTTAACACGTGCTTTAAATTTTAAAAGAAAACATCGTGAGGAAACCAGTTAGTATTCTTAAGCGGCGATAGGCTGTCACGTATTTACTATACTTAACGTATTTGTTACTAGCTACTGCAAGCTTAAATACCAAACATTTGGACGTGCCTGTGACATCTTCTTATAATCTAAATACCTGGAGATTCGAGATGATGTCTACAATACACTCGTGAGCCTGTTTTTTGTTATTTTTTTTTATATAACAAAATTAAAAGTGCATCTACGGAATGCCGAGATGTGAGCCACACAATCTTAAGATCTAAAGTTAAGATACCTCTTCCTACTTAGGTAATAATGCTCTCAATTCCTTTTCGCTCTTTTCTGACAAAGTGCAGTAAAAAAAGGTTTTCTACTTCTGACACCGGGAAAGAGGAACATATGTTTCACTTGACCCGGCTTGGATGGTTTCACTTACCCCAGTCGGCATTTTTGAGGTTAGGTTTTTGTTTGTATCAATAAAACACTTTCGAAGCATTATTTAAACAGGATATTAAGAAAACAATCAACAATTGATTATGACGTCACACTTACCAGCAAAG
This sequence comes from Epirrhoe alternata, assembly GCA_963565295.1. Classification (NCBI taxonomy): domain Eukaryota; kingdom Metazoa; phylum Arthropoda; class Insecta; order Lepidoptera; family Geometridae; genus Epirrhoe; species Epirrhoe alternata. The sequence continues at coordinate 1,525,994 of OY751402.1, forward strand.
ACACACTGTTTAATAACTTTTTTATCGTCAAAACACTCGCGCACATAATTCGACGCCAACTCGTGGTTTTGAAGTTTAACAATGACATTTTTTGTTGTGTCATTTACTCTTACTTTTTTTGTAACAATGCCATCTGTGTACAAGTTTTGAAACTACATCGTAATTTACTAAAAAGAGAACTAAGTATCATAAACGTACGTCGTCCAGCGTCCGATTTACGGCAAACAGTTCCACTTCCCCCGTAGTTTCTCTTACCCCACAGGACCTTACCACATGTTTGTATTCCATATAATTTGTTATCCAGACGCTTCTGGCACTCGCCGGCCGCTGCCGCGGCACGCTTCGCTCGGCTCGTGCGTGGTTTATCACTATGCACCTAACTGCTCCTCGCAACCTATGCTACAGGTCTGTTAGCCTGGGTTTGATTTGCACGAATTCGGTATTACATTATTATGGTAAAAATTACTTCTGGATTTGAAGACTTCGACTTATACCTAGTTAGTTCTGTCAAATGAAAAAAAAACTAAATGATAATCTTTCTTTAGTGTATCTGTCAAATGAAACATCTGCTTTGTGTAATGTCGGAATAATAAAACGATGTAAAACGTACTATCTGGATTTTGAATATCTATCAAACGTTATCTGGATTTCAAAATTCTGTATTACGTTTTTCGGAAGACAGATAGGTTACCACCCACGGGCCATGTAAATGTTGTCATCCCATTGCCGACAACTCAACCCTGAAGTTTAGGTAGGCGGCGGCGCCGGCGCTCGTATATACAAAAATCGTAGTGGCATTGAACGCGTTAAAATATTGGAAGTAGGTACTCACAATCTTCTTCATTCCATCGCTTGAACCTAGTTTCGTTCAAATGCGTCGCGTAAACAGTTTTATCATGAATTTTCACGACTACGTCTATGTGTAGCTGAAACAATCCCAAAAATATATTAATTTCCTTATCATCAGTCCCACTGCTGGGCTCCAACCGCCGTATTTTTTAATTAGGGTTTTTTAAGTGTCTAACTCTAGATAACCACATTTTGCAGAAGTTAACATTCAACGTGACGGATTGCAAGCAAATGGCCGCCTATAAGAATACTACTAGTTTTCTCACGATATTTTCCTTCGCCGTTCAAGCGTACTAGCATAAGCGCTAGTGAATGAAAAGATGAGGAGCAGGCTAGCATGGTATGGGCATGTAATGAGAAGGGAAGAATGTCATGTAACTAGGAGAGTGCTTGGTATGAATGTTGATGGATTTACGAGTAGAGGTAGGCCAAAGAAAAGATGGATTGTGTGAAGGATGACATGAGTAAGAAAGGAATGAGTGTTGAGATGACGGCTGATAGAGGAGAATGGAAGAACACATGTTGTGCCGACCCCACATAATGTGGGAAAAGGGGAGGAAGATGATATTTAGGCGTACTGGCATACTAGTACAATGCACATACATTTTCAGGCATATAATCTAGATCATGTAATTGAATGAATGAATGAAAATTCTTTATTGCACACCATTAATAAATACAAAAAAAAACAAAAGAAAAATCAGATACAAAATGTACAATGGACGGCCTTATCGCTAAGAAGCGATCTTTTCCAGGCAACCATTGGATGGAGAGGAACATCAGTGAAAAGACGATTGGTCGGGTGCATAGAAAGACACAATCATCATTCATCATTGGCCTGCCCTTATCCCGCTCATGCGGGGTCGGCACAACATGTTCTCCTTCTCCACACTCCTCATCGCCATCTCCATATCCACTCCTTTCTTACCCATATCTTCTTTCACACAATCCATCTATCTTTTCTTGGGTCTACCTCTAGGTACTCATAAAAAGAGACAATATTGAATTCTAAAACAATAAACAGATTATAACTTAGGTGTAATTTATAATAACAGTGGCTCACCTTCTCTGCTTTCTTCCTCTTCCACGTCTTCATCTTCTTGAGTACATCTAGAAGCTTCTCCGAGTCTATCTTCATCGGATCGACATCGTATAGATCTTTGTATTCGTGTACATTCGTGATAACTCCTTCTACTATGAAGTATATCTGGAGAAATGATGATGAAAAACATTATAATGTTTAAATAAATCATTAAATCAATATTACTAATACCTCTGTGGCGCAGTGGGTGAAAGCCCGCTTCGGACGCAGAAGGTTGCGGGTTCGATCCCCGCCGCGGGATAAATGTTTGTATGATTTGCAAATATCTCGGGTCCGGGTTTTTCTATGTATAATATGTATGTATTTACAAACAAAAAGTATGTAAGTAGTATATCAGTTATCTGGCTCCCATAGTAGTACAAGCTTTCCTCAGTTTGGGGCTAGATGGTGCTGCGTGAAATGTCCAGCATTATTTCGTCAAAATCTTAGATCATAAATAAATTTTACATCATAACTCACTCACCGCAGCCTTATAAGGCCTCCGTCCTCCAGTGAACAGCTTGAGCCCCACAAAGGTGGGCAGGGCTCCCAAATCGTCTCCAATACTGAGGACCTGGAGCGAAGGTGCCCCATCCTCCTCTTGACCGCTGATGATGTAGTTGTTGGTCGCCCAGTATAGAGGGTCGGGGTTCGATACCTCGTGGGCTATGAATGGTATATAAAAGGACCTGGAATACCAGAAAGTTGTATTTATTTATTTATTTATTAGATTCACCAACAGTTTACACATGATATCAAGTAATTTACTCAAGTGTGAAAGCAATTACAGAACGCAACATGCACAGTAAGCTAACAACGAAAACAAGAAGCATAACGATTATTACTTCAAGTATTATCAAGAGCCGTGTTGGCCGAATGGGGTTGTACCTCGACTTTCAATCCGAAGGTCGTGGGATCGAATCCCGGCCGTGCATCAATGGATTTTGCGTTTCGTAAAATGTATATGCGCTTTAACACGAGCTCTGAACGGTGAAGGAAAACATCGTGAGGAAACCAGTTAGTATTCTTATAGGCGGCGATGGGCTTGCAACCTGTCACGTATGGAATACTAACTTCTGCAAGCTGTGGGCATGTATCAAATATTTTTTTGAACATGCCTCTGACTACCCCCATAGACATCTTCAAAGAAAATTTTAAATTTTATAACGGGACTTAATCGCGTAGATATAACATTTGTTTATTTACCTTCAAAGGATCTGGAATATAAAGATCTGAGAGAACGTCTACCGCGCCTTGGGGATACAGTCGTGACCCTGTTTATTATCAATAGCTGATCGCACATATTTCCGCGCTGTACGCGTCACAGTCATTGTTTTATAGAAAAAATACTGATGACGTCAGAAAATGCGGCGCTTCTGACGTCTCAGCATTTAACTATTGAATCTCGACGCGTTCGGCGCGGATGAAAATGAAAAATGAATGATGGTTCTTAAAAATACTTACGAAACTCTATATCCAGTGAAATCCCTGTTCAAATTCATATTCTTTACAGTAGAATACCAAAACCTCTTCAAATGCTTCGATCCACATGATAAAATATAGTTGTGGACGAAGAGAAGATCAGTCTCTCTCACATTTGGCGATGAGAGGAAAGAGTGCAGAGCTATTATACGCATCTGTATGTCTTCTGTCTCGTTCGTTAGGATTGGTAGAGTTGTTTCTAGGACCTAGAAGACAAGAATTTAGGTAAAAAGTACGTTTTGAAAACTAAACCTGATCGCATAATGTCCACGCCGTACGCGGTGCAGTCATTTTTCTATACAAAAAATGCTGATGACGTCAGAAAATGTAGCTCGCTTCTGACGTAAGCATTTTCTCTATTGAAAGTTCGGCGCGTACGGCTCGGCTTGACTGTGCGACCCTAAAACGAAAACAGACTTCATTTTGTCTCAGGGCGAGAAGTGAGAATGAGGTTTTTTGAGTTTTACGAGAAAACTAGCAATAATCCCTCAGGAATACAATTTATATTGGACTGCCCGTGTACACTTTCAAACATACTTATAAAAAAACCTGTAATTCTTTATTGAGAGTAGTGACAAAAACAAATGTTAAAAAGTACATGTACAAAGGCGATCTTAAGAGCCTATAATACGCCGTCATTTTGTAAGCGGGACAGCGAGTGTGATTTGTTCGGCGTGTGAGGAGTACAGAGCTATGGGTGCGCAACCTTATTTACGGCGCTAAAACACTTTTTAGCTAATTAAAAGTACAAAAAATCCTGTTAAATCCTGTTTTTACTGTGTGCTTGTTTGTGTTGCAAATAAATCATTTCATTTCATGTCAAAAACAAAAAAAGATCAAAATTCGGAACAACGGGACCACGTAGTGTACTAAGCTGAGTTTAGATACAAAGTTTTACTAGTCTAGCTAAAAGTATTTATTGAGTACTTTTGTTTTTAAGTAAAATTCAGAGGGAAGTTTGTGATTACTTTCTATCGAGAAAATATTTAGTAATCGTGTTTTCACTACAATGGAGCAACAGTTTATATCCTCAACTATAATATATATTTTTTTCAATAATATTGGTTCAATCCATACTTCCATACTAATATTATAAATGTGAAAGTAACTCTGTCTGTCTGTCTGTCTGTCTGTCTGTCTGTCTGTTTGTTACCTTTTCACGCCCAAACCGCTGAACCGATTAAGCTGAAATTTGGCATGGATAAAGAGTATACCCCAGGGATGGACATAGGCTACTTTTTTTTGTTAATTACCATAAGGGGGCGGGAAAATAAGGGTTGGAAGTTTGTATGGGGAAAAAAGTTAAGCAACCCTGGGCGCGGTCATAAAAAGGATGGGTGACCACCGAAGCCACTTTTTGCACTCTAGATTTTTTTAATTTTTTTTGTATTTTGCATAATAAATTATTTAAAAATTAATGATAAACATGTAACATGTGTATTCCCACCCATCAATATATCCCAACTCCGAAGTTATGATTTTTTGATATTAAAATATTTTTTCCTTGGCTATAGTTAGAACGCCATCTATCGGTCTAGAGGTCAAAACTACTTTACACTTTTTCTCCTAGGTGGCGCTTCTAAAAACGTTTTTCGAAATACGATCGAGTATAATTTTCTTCGATTTTGAGTTTTGAAAAGTTAATGGAGATTTTTGCTTAGAGTTTTCGATATTTTTATATTGCTGACGAAGTCGCGGGTAGGTAATATTAGTTAATCGTTTTATTTCGAAATTCAACACCACACAGTAGGTACTTGCTATTCAAAAAAAATTATGTTTCGAGTCAATTTCTTCAAAAAAATTGCCGCTCGCTTCAGCGATTCTATACCAATTACCGTATTCGTTTTGTTCTTAGCATTTCAACATCTGAGTAAGATTTTCCCTACCTCTATCTATTAAGGGATTCTTGAGAGAAACATAAATATAAAAAAAATATTATTATTATATCAAGCGACGGAGTTTTATATTTTGTATATACCTACTCTCGATTCACTCAAAACTCCTCTACTTTGTTCCTAATAATGCGCAGACGAAGTTGCGCGGGTCAGCTAGTACTTTTATAGATATGATCCAGAGTCAAAGCAGTTTTGAGGTAGTACGCGCCCTTAACCCTAAAAGAGTTTTCTAAAGGAGTACAAAACTCTCTTTATGAAGTCAGATAAATGCCTTTTTATGTTTACCCAACGTAGCGCTCGTGGTCGTGCTTGCTTAGTCGTTCTTGATATATGCATCATGCACCGTTCTTATCAGTGGCATTGTTATCTGAGCGCTTCCGTGCTTCGGAGGGCACGTTAAATTGTCGGTCCCGGCTATTCAAGTCGTTAAGCCATGGCGGAGGCATTTAGGCGGCCTAAAAACTCCGTCACCAGAGTTGGCCACTGACTCATACGAACTTACTTTTTACTTAATCTACACTTATATTATAAAGAGGAAAGATTTGTTTGTATGTTTGTTTGTTTGAATTGAATAGGCTCCAAAACTACTGGATTTGAAAAATTCTTTCACCATTAGAATTCCATATTATCCCTGATGAACATAGGCTATATTTTATCTATCTTGCCATGTCTGGTTACTGCTAACTGTTCGTAGTGTTTAACAGTAGGTAAGTTATTTGTAGTTTAATTTTTATTTTTCAGTGCTCTATGTATAATCTGTGTGTGTTGTGTTGAGTGTATAGGTAGGTGCTTGGTTTGTCGCTTTTATTTTGTACACCGCTGTATTTCTGTTTCGACTATCCTATCCATGCAAATGGTTGCCAGGAATAAATCGCTTTTAGCGATATGGCCGCCCATTGTACAATGTTTATTTATTTTTGTTTTCCGTGTATAATGTTCTTGTGTACAATAAACAGTTTATTTATCTATCTATCTATATTTTATCCCGGGAAAGTGAAGTTTTCCCGAGGGAACGCGGGTAACACTGCGACGGACAGCTAGTGATTTATAAGGCGACAAGAAGAACAAAACATTCCTAATTTTGCAGAAGTTAGCCCTCCATACGTGACATATTGCAAGCCCATCACCTATACAACTATCATCTTCCCAATTCTCACCATATAAGGCTCCTCAGTTTTAGGGCTCCCAGCCAAGGCAGCCCAGAGCCGCTCATGCCTAGGCCGCGCGGTGTCCGCGGCCACGATCCTTGTGTAGGCCTCCGCGGAGAAACCGATGTTGCAGAGACCTTGCAGCCAGACCATCTTGTCTAGGTAGCGGGGGCAGTCTGGTACAAATTGATAATTAAAGAATGATTGATATAGAAGTTTAGCGATGTGCAGGTGAGTTTTCTTGAGCGTCTCTCCCTGTGAGGGAAATATACAACGGATAAAGTTATGAGAGAATGATGTTGGGAGTCACGGATTTTGATAAATTAATATTAAAAGAAAATAGATTTTTTAACGCCTGAGTCCACAAGAACCAGTAAGTACTGCGCGTTTTAATTTTTTATACATATTTTGAATGCTAAACTAAAAAAACAATTCCAGATGTTCCACATAATCCTAATCGGATCCATCCCCATTGGTGGAAAATAATGATTTCTTTCCAAACTTCAAAGTAGGTAGCTATGGGCCAACACCTTTAAATCCAACATTTTAGTTTTCAATTAAAGAAAAGACCTAAGAAAAGATGGATGGATTGTGTGAAAGAAGATATGGGTAAGAAAGGAGTGGATACGGAGATAGAAGAGAATGGAGGAAGAGAACATGTTGTACCGACCCTACATGAGCGGGATAAGGGCAGGCCAATGATGATGGTGATCGCTCAGTCCAGCTGAGCCGAATGGGGCGAGAAAATGCTGCTGACATCGAAAGCGAGCCGCATTGTCTGACGTCATCAGCATTTTTGTATAGAAAAATGACTGCGGCACGTACGGAGCGGATGAGTGTGCTCAGGTTGAATGATAACATTTTAGTCGTTTGTCGACTTTGGTGACGGAGTTTGGAAATAGCCTAAAGCGGTATAATGAACAATACATACCACTATACATCCTGAAGTATTTAACGACGACTCCGTCAAAGTAGTCCTGTTTCACCTGGGCCGCTTCCATGGTCTTGTGCGTGAGGGTCGCGAAGCTGAGGATACCAGCGTGGCGGATGTCTGCTGGGAAGTCTAGCCCTGGGCACAATTACAATTTATTTAACACTAGCTGTCCGCCGCGGTGTTACCCGCGATCCCTTTGGGAAAACTTTACTTCCCCGAGATAACATATAGCCTATAAATAATAAATAAATAAATAACCATTTATTTCAGGCAACACATAACAAATTATACAATAAAATGCCATTGGCCCATATTTATACATACCTTACAGACTAACATACATAAAAATATTAAATATTCGAGTCATCGACGCTCCGATGACGTACGCGCGGTGTCGTTTGACAGGCGTCCGATGAACTTTCTGTAAACGACACCTTTCGGCCAAAACCCACTGTCCATATACGTTGAGAGTCGATCTGTCGGCACTCTCACCATAAATGAACCGAAGTTCACGTTACGGCGTGACACCAATTTTTCGACTCTCGAGGAGATGCCGGTCTTCTGCTTCAGGTACTATGTTCATCGGGGATAATGTGGGATTCTATTGGTGAAAGAATTTTTCAAATCGGTCCAGTAGTTTCGGAGCCTATTCATCTCAAACAAACATACCTACATACAAACAAATCTTTCCTCTTTATAATATTCGTCGATCGTTAAACTATCTATAGATAGCTCAACTGATCCAGATCACAGCCAGTCGGAAGCGTACCCAAACACTGACGACATTACCAAGTACTACGAGTAATATATCGCTAATTATTATATGCGAAAGTATATAAATAAATAAATAAATAATGCATCATCTAGCCCCAAAGTAAGCAGAGCTTGTGTTATGGGTACTAAGATAACTGATATACTACTTATATACTTTTTTTTTTTGTAAATACATACATATTATACATAGAAACACCCAGACCCGAGACAAATATTTGTAGATCATACAAACATTGGTCCCGCCGCCGCGGGGATCGAAATATATGAGGATGTATGGATGATTGTTTCTCTTTCACGCGAGAAACGGATTTGAATGTGGCACACACAGGTACCTATAGATCTAAATCTAAGTCTGGAATAGCACATAAGGCTACTCTTCATACTGAAAAAGTATCCCGAGGGATACCGTGGAGCGCAGCTAGTGTTTGTACCAACCCATATTTTTCTAGGTAATTATGACCCATTTCCAAGTGTACGAAAGAGTGGCAAAAAAATAATTTTATGTACGCTAATTTCTTCCGGTCTTTGTGACTTTTTACAAAACTTATTACATTTACCCAAAACAAACTTTCAAGATTCCGTTGTCATATTTAACACATTGTCCTATCTAACATATTTCAGCCCCCGCCGCCCAAACCACACTCCCCTCGCTGTGTACTATCGCTTTCTTATGCTTCACATAGACTTGGACATTTAGAGCGTTCAATTTAAATATTTTTATTTTTGTATGAAAACCTGAACTAAATTAATGATGAATTTTTAAAGTCATAGAACAAAATTTGTTGTTTATGATGATAGTAAAACAATCCTGAGAGGTTACCGGTGTTTTACAAATAACCATTGTACCTAGTTTAGTCAGTACTTCCAACTCCTCGAGCAGATGCTGAGAGTGCGTCGCCACATTGAACGGCAGCTTTCTGATGAGGGAGAGGAGAGCTGCGTCTTCTACCTTCTCCTGCAATACAAACCAATATTCTAACACTTCCATTGACATCGACGTTTGACGCCGACCTTGAGTTGCTGAGACGCAAGAGTTGCGAATTCGATTCTCGCAGCGAGACTTAAGGTCGAGGTCAGGGTCAAGGTTAAGGTCAAAGTCGAGGTCAGGGTCGAGGTCAAAGAGCCAAGGTTGATGTTTAGGTCAAAGGTCGAGGTTAAAGTAATTGGAGGTCAAATGCCGAGGTTAAGGTCAAGGTCGAGGTCAATTTAGATATAAACACATTAACTGTCAGGGTCATAAACACATTTCAGTCAAGGGTCGAGGTTTTTCGAGGCCAAAGGTCGAGGTCAATGTTGAGATCAAAGGTCGAGGTCTACGGTCGAGGAAAGGTCAAGGTCACTAAAGCAATAAACACGTTTGCTACCTTCTCCTCCAGCACCAAGTATTTGATGAACCTCGCGCATGCATCACTCCTGACGTGAGGCAGAATCTCCAAGAAGATGTTTCTGGAAGTCTCCATATCATAGCTGGTTCCTAACACCAGGTCGTTGAATAGCTTGATCAGGGACTCGTATTTTAGTTGGGACATCGTGCTGCAAGGAGATACTTCATTGACGACCTCTGTGACGCCTTCTGCGTCCCAAGCGGGCTTTCACCCGCTTGGGACGCAGAAGGTTGCAGGTTCAATCCCCGCCGCGGGATAAATTTTTCTATGCTCTCGGGTCTGATTACTGATTCTGATCTAATTATTTGGATGACAAAAAAGCTTGGGGCTTGCTCCAACTCCATGGATCCATGGATCACCTAAAAGAATGACAGGCCCCAGACCGTGTTTATTGCCCTGATTCTTCATGGTATTGGTCGCGAAAGAACAGGAGTAAAATTAGTTTTAAGACTATTTTAGTGATCCCAGCGGTCCTACTGAATAAATGCTTTTTGACTTTGACTTATTTATTTTATTGTATTTTATCATATGGGTATGTTACAATTAAAGATAGGTATATTCTTCTTCTATTTCTAGGTATGGGGGACAAATCGACATCTTAGCGCCCTCGCAGACTGCAGGCAGACTTTCTATCGGCCGATAGTTGAGACGGAAGATACTTCGGCTTACTTCTCCATACTTATTACAAGCCGAAGTATGTTCCGTCTCAACTATCGGCCGATAGAAAGTCTGCAGTCTGCGAGGGGTCTTAATGATGATGTTCTCTTACTTGAGTAGTTCAATGAAGTCCAAGTTGTGTATAAGTGATGCATTCCTTACGATATTGTCCGCGTCAATACCTTTTCTGGCGATTTTTAAAAGGATCTGAAAATATTAAATAAGATTTAGTATCAGTCATATAACCTTCGCCGTAGTGCGTATTTTTGTGACACTTCGTTAAGAACTATAATTTCTATCCAAAACATTTGTAGCGAGAATCGACTCACCTATTATGTGGCTTCATACTAGTTCGCACACTGCATCACAGAGATGCCGCGAACAGACCATTCACAATTCAATCTTATACACAAACTTATAAAAATAACTTATTTATTTATTTATTACGGTTTGTAGGTACAAAAAAGGGTAGTAACAAAAAGCTTATAAAACTGTTACAAATAACAAGTAAAATTACAGTGTTAGAGCTATTAAAATAGGTAGGTACTTATAGCTAGTTATTGACTATATTAAATCTATGCTAAAAGTGCCCTAGCTCCCACCCTAGGAAAACCTGTGTTGTGGGTAGCTAGTTCTCTTTCGCAAAAACATGTGTGTAGCGCGGGATATTTATTTAGGGGGCAGCATTCGAACCCTGTTGAATTCGCAAAGGAACCCTGAAAACCGCGTTACAGCGCTGTCCAATGGGGACGCAGAGCGTCATACGAACGTTGCGCGCGAACAGCCAATCAGGGATAGCGTGGGTCGTATAGTTCGTCTTTTCCTCACGTGGAGGCGCTGATTGCTGGACGACAATCGTGCGCCGCCGCTACCGAGTCAGTCGGCTTGATCACAGATTAGGTAGAGATAAATCAGATGGTCATCGCAGGAACATTTTGCTGAAGACTTGTGTCATAGCATGGCTAATAGTTACTTACTCCTGATTGGCTATCGGAAACAGAATAGGTAGAAGTTACTTGCTCCCTGATTGGCTATCAGAAAATGATGTATGACAAGTGTACGACGATTCTTTTCTTTTTTACGGCACTGAGCAGAATGATCATTCTACCAAACAAATGAATTTGGTGGTACCTACCTACTATTTTCGTTCATTTCAATATATACCTAGGGTAAGGAAGGTGTTGTGTCGATAGAAAACAACAAAAGTACAAAGATAATTATTTATTTTGTTTTTTAAATTTTTTCTTATATTTAATAAGTGCTTTTTTTGCATTTCAGGAAGCACCCTGTTTTCTAATATTACAATATCGGTACCTTTTAGAATTTTTGAAATTACATTACACCAGTTGTGTATTGTCATTTTTATAGTAATTCGAAGCAAGGCGTCAATAACAGCCTCGCGGTGGACTCGGCAGGATATTCGGTCGAAAGTATTGTTTTTCATAATTTCTTCAGTGATTTCTTTCGAAATATTTTGTTGGCTGGGATTTGTTTCTAAATATTTATTCGTTTCACCGAATATCGTGCCAAAATATCGCACAATGTGCTCAGCAGGGTAGGTCAATTTGTTTTCAGCTAATTCTTTGTATTCTCTATAACTTATCCATTTGTGGACTTCTGTGGTTTCATTTGTGGTCAGATCATTTTTACATGTAACACATTTATTATCAATTCGAGAAATAATTTTCCTAACCACCCACCCTGCAGTATAAGCACGCGCCTGTATATTGAGACGTTCACGCCTTGCCTCAATTGAAATTGGATGAGTCTCAATATGAGATTCAGTTTCACCATGGTCACTGCATCTATTATTTCCTGACAGCTTATGATCAAATAATTTTTTGATTTTTACAAGCTGAGTTGCTTGGTCACTTTCACAGTTAAATGTTAAACTTTATGAATCCCGTAATTAAAAGTGCTTTAAAAGTATTTTTGAAATTGTGGCAATTGGGATTGATCGCTCTCGAGCTGTAGGACCGAACCTGTCCAAAATAATTTTCTATTGCATCGGAATTGATATAACGTGGTCTCATAATTTTTATATTTTTTTCTTTCAGAAATTGCCACATCTTCTGAAAACTTTTTAGAGTACTCATCCAATTTTTTAGACTTGGTACACTTGTTTTTCTGTAATTTTTATCTATAAATTTTATTTGTTATTGATTTAGGTTTTTTATCGCTTCACACCAGAATTTGTGGTGTACACTGGTGTCTGTCACAGCCGACCGTAGTTTTTTCCCTCTAGATTTTTTGTTATATACTGCGTTACCGTTCACACTGTCGAATAGATCGTCGAAAAAGTTCACAACTTCAGCAGTATTTTTCAAAGTCGCGCTTACTTCTCTTCCATCGGAGTAGTGAGCTGTAAAAATAAATAAAATAATTACTGTTCTGTTCTACTCAAGCAAAAAAAATCAAGAGTTTTGTCTAAACTGAAATAAATAGTGCTAAACATGTTTTATCATCTAGCCCCAGAGTAGACACATAAATCCCACTCATATAATAAAGCTCAAAGTTTGTGAGTTTGTTTAGATGTTTGGATGTTTGTGTATCAATCACGCCTAAACCAGTGAATCGATTTGGATGAAACTTGGAATAGGCGTAGATAGTGACCTGGAATAGCATATAAGCTATTCAAAATGTTGGTACCACGCGGGCGAAGTCGCGCGCAGAAGCTACATAAATTAAATACCCAAGATAATAATATTTTCAGATCATTCAAACTTACTAATCTTAGTTTATTAACATTTTAATATAAATAAATAATCCTGGACATTTCACACAGCATCATCTAGCCCCAAACTAAGCAAAGCTTGTACTATGGGAACCAGATAACTGATATACTACTTATATACTTTTTGTTTGTAAATACATACATACTATAGGTACATAGAAACACCCAGACCCGAGATAAATATTTGCAGATCATACAAACATTTATCCCGCGGCGGGGATCGAACCCGCAACCTTCTGCGTCCCAAGCAGGCTTTCACCCACTGCGCCACAGAGGTCGTATATTTCTCAAATATAAAAGGAGTTATAAAATATATATCACTAATTATAAAGACCACAATTTAGGTAATAGATAGAATAGAGAAGACTTAATCTAAGAGTAATTATTAAACAATACTTACAAAATGCTGAGGTGAAGTTTAAAGCCCCTGCTACTGTCTTGCTAAAAACTCGAACACAATTCTTAACCTGCAAAAACAACAGTAGGTATGCATTAATCACGTCATGTGAACGTACAAGCAGATTATAGTAAGTGTAGATTTAAAATGGCAAGTACCTTCATTTTTTTTATCTTTTCAGGTATAACATGCTCGTCGTTTAGTTTATGTAACAATCGAGTTTCTCCGTGTTTACAATCTGTCTGATAGACATCAACAATATCAGACCACTTTGCTTTTTTGTTGCTGAACATAATATCTTTTGTTAAAAAGTTATTACGCAACCCCTTAATTAAATGTGGTGGATCAAAGAACACATGTAGCAGGTTCCCATTTATGTTTATGGTGTCATCTGTAAAATTAGGAATAGTTAGAATTTTCTGATGTAATAATATATTAATGTATAATTATTATCATAAACATTTATTTATTCACAATGTATTTATTTCGAATGTGTTTATAAGTGGATCAATTATTATCATTTCAACTTTTTCAACTTCAAATTTAAACAACTACATTTTTTTTACCTGTATTTTTGTTTGCAAGTATTTGCTCTCTTCTAGTATCCTCTTTTAAACTTTTCAATGCAGACTGGAATGAAGCTCCCTGATCTGAGACTAAAGCTATTGGTATCAGCCCAGTATCGCCAACAGCAGTCACAATGTTTTTCAAAATTTCTTTGAGCTCACTTCCGGATGTAGAACCTTCACAAAAATAATATGCGATAGGCTGCTGCCATTTATGCACCACTCCCTTTATCATAAAAACTAACGCATGGTCAGCAAACTGTGGTTTCTTTTCGGATAACTCGGTAAATCCAGATATTTCATCTTTAAATGTGTAGGTCACTGCTGCTTCTAGAGACATTTCGTCGAAGATGACACTACAATATTTTTTTTCTTCTGACCATGTTTGAACCTGAAATCAGAATATTACATTATGTATGTTATAATTTCTGTATCATATGATTATTTATGTTTATTTTAGTTTCACTTAATAGGAACTTACCTCCTCTTTGATGCATTCAAAAATTTGGGGATTGAGGCCAGAATTTAAATCTAATTTGGCAACTGTTTTCTTTAATGTTGTCAGTGATGGCAGGATAAAAATCTTTTGCAAAAATCGGTAAGATTTTGGCCCCTGTTTCAAAATTGACAAGCTTATAAGCTTTTCATCTAGAGTGAACCTTCGTGCTTTCTTGTTTGGTGCACATCTTGATTTGCATGTTGAAAATTTTCCTTGCGTATGGATTCAAGCCTGCCACTTTTTCTTCAAAGCACTGTTCTTTAGAAAATCTTAATGCTTTATTACACCTGCGTTTGAATTGATTCATCAGTTTACTTGATTTTCTATATTCATTGTAGATTGTTCTACATTTCGGTGTCAGTGTTTGAACTGCGGTCACAACTTTACACTTTTTGTTGCTTAGTGTTTGTTCATCTGAAAAGAGCATAAATATTAATAACCTTTATTTGAATTAGCAGGCATAAAGACTATGTACTAGCAACACACAACTCCACAAGCAACTCGTAGATAAGCTGAATGGTAATTAATGAGACAGCCACTTGTTAACCACCATTTCTTTAATTATTTAATTGCAACAGGTGAAACGTCAGGAAATAAAATAAGGTAATTGTACGCGATAAATTTCGTTTTAATAAAACATAATTATGAATAGTGATCGCAAAAGTTTAAGAAAGACTAATCTAATTTAGATATTTTTTTGAATAGGTACGAACCTGATAACTGAGCTTGACCTAAAGATGGCTCTTTTTGCACTTCTTGTGATGAAGTTGGCATTAAAATTTCATGAGGTGACAACGGCACCTCTTCAGGCATTAATGGTATTGGTATTTCATGAGGTGACAATGGCACCTCTTCAGGTGTTAATGGTGTTTCAGGTGACAATGGCATCTCTTGTGGTGATTCTTCTTGAGATGTAGAAGGGCTGATGACATGGTCTGAAATGGCGTAAGGTTACAATATAGTTACCATCTAAGCAAAGCTGTGGGCAGAATCTAGTTCATTAGAATTGGTGAAGTAGATTGACATCTTTTTGGTATGAAATCCAATAAAACCATTAACATTGTTATTATTGAATAATCATGTACCAACCTGCGATAATAAATCAAATTGTATTTGATGTATTCTAAAACTCGCAAACCTAATAGTCTCACCTGTGTTGAAAAGCTCCTTTCCACAGTATGAGTGATCTATGTGCTCCCTTCTTGCATATGGATGATCAGAATGGACTGGATTCACACTCTCTGCTGTAAGTAATATCAGGATTATGGATTTTTCATATTGTAAATATAACAACAGAGTGAAAGGGAGATATTAAAGTCTTACTTTCTAGCTCATAGAATGCAGTATTGACCGTTCGTCGGCACAAAATAGATTGAATGAAAGGCTATTTATTTTAAACTACAAACTTACCGTCAGTTGAGTTCAGCGGAATTGTATTGCCATCCAAGAACAATGTAGGGTATGCATTGATCAGGAGACGTGATTTAGAAGTCACAAATCGGGCCTCAAAATGCCTGTGACACACTTGGAGTCCTGAAATCTCGTTCAAGCTCTTGTTTCTCAACGTATCACTGTTTATACAATCGAGCCACTGTTTGAGTCTTTGACTACACACTGGTAATTTATGTAACATAGCGTCCTTTCGCGAATTTGTGCAACCTGGCACAACACAGCACTTATAATACATCGTACTGAAGGTACAAACCGTACATTTGCAGTTAAATGTGGAACAGAAATAGGCGGAAATTAATCGACGCAAATGCACAGTAAACAAATTCGTAATTTCGTTCGATAACGTAACGGCCAACACAGATTATCTATAGTAGACATAGAAACCATTCATTCAATACATCGAAATCGTTCATTATACCAAAATAGCGACTCATTCGTTGTCATACATCATTTTCTGATCAAGCACAGATTAAATACAAGTCCTCACTTGTAGTTCGCAGCATTTCGACCCGTGGGCTTGATATACGAGCGTGTCGAGGTTGTCTCGCGGCCACTCCTCCGCGATCCGACAACGCCATTTATAAAGTAAAATTGTGTGCGTTACAATCAGAACTGTATTCTTGTAAAGAACTTTAATCTCGTTTCCCTTTCTTGTGTTGCCCTTGTACTTTTATTGTACTTTTATGTGTTATCGTGCTTATTTTATTATTATAACTTTACAAAACTATTTAACGTGTTTTGCATTTGTGAAGAAACCCCAAGTTCCGCAAATAGGAGAAAGAATCCCGTTAAATGTGTCCATTGTAGTATTCAATAACGAGGTGTCAACAAGGTGTGTACGCCTTGAGAGGGTGCAACAGTGCAAAGAAATTTATTAATGATGACATTTTTAATTTTTTAACTGATTTTTTAACTAAAATATTTTAAACAATAGGATCTCCTTCTGGACCGCCAAGCACTTTGTGGTCGGGGAGAGCCTAACACAGATCGCGACGTCTAGAACGAAATGGGGAGGTCTTTGCCCATCAGTGGGACAGCAACAAGAAAAAACTATTGCCTGGAAGAGATCGCTTTCAGCGATAAGGTCGCCCATCGTAATTCTTTTTTTTTGTGCCTATATTCTTTCTTTGTTATTGTTTGTTTTATGTTTTAAAATAAAGATATTGTATTGTATTGTATTTTATTGTATTGTATTGTATTGTGTTGTATTGTATTGTATTGTATTGCATTGTATTGCATTGCATTGCATTGCATTGCATTGCATTGCATTGCATTGCATTGCATTGTATTGTATTGTATTTCGTTCTTTTTCTACCAGGTTGTATGAAAATCATATTTTTACTTACCGTGTAACATTTGTTAGCCAAGTAGAACTCAGTAGAGTTGGCGATACCGTTAGTAGGATCACTGAAGTCTCCAGCAACGTATTGTATCGTGGTCTGTGATAGATTCAACTTATCTATGATAACTGGAGGGACATCTTCCTTGAAGCTTAGACATAAACTGTAATAAAATAATACTTAGGCTCAATGCACATTGAATTGGCAAGCGCACGTCAATTAACTCTATAGCAAGCCATTATATACCTTATGAACAATGGTAAAAGATAAAGAAACGTTTGTAGAATGAACCGCTTGCGCTGGCGCGTCCCGCTAGATGGCTTCGCTAGATCTCGTTAATTCTACAAGCGTTTCTATATCTTGTACGTTGATCATAAGGTTTATAATGGCTTGCTATAAAACTAAAAGACGCGTCGCTTCCCAATTCAATGTAGCATAGCCCTTAGGTTACATCTATATTAGATGATCTATACAGCGTCAGGAGGCAACCTATGCCTACACTGGACGGGACGCTGTAGTGCCTGACATTGTTTGAGATGGAATAGGCTTGCCCAGCACCATCCATCAGGGAAGACCAACGTCAATACGTGTGGAGCTGACCAAGCTGCGGGCTTCCTCACGATGTTTTCCTTCACCGTTAAGAGCTCGTGTTAAAGTGCATATAATGAAACGAAAAATCCACTGATGCACGGCTTGGATTCGAACCCACGACCTTCGAATTGAAAGACGATTCGACTGCTTAGTCGTTCTTGATAGATCGTCGAAGCTAAGCAACGTTCTAAACGGGTCTGTAAGTGGATGCGTGACCGCCAGTGGCATTATCAACTGAACGTGCTTCGGAGGTTGTCGGTCCCGGCTATTAAGTTGACGGAGACTGACGGCCTAAAAACTCCGGTCACTAGAGTAAGTCAATACAAACTTACTTTTTTACTTCAGCAATTGATTTAAACTAAAGATAAACAACAGTGTTCATGTCTCCGACCGCAGGTAATGTGCCCAAAAGGCTGGCGGCATTACCTCGTTGGATGGCTATACTTATCCTCTGTCCGAGGTAAGCACCAGCCCTTTGGTCATTGGTCTCGTCAATCAACCTCTTGGATAATTCTCTGAAAAGGAGCCACGTAAAGTTTCTACGCCAAAAGGCAGAAATATATACCCATCACCGATAGGTATTTCCGCAATCAATGGGAGAAATCACTTACTCGGTATTGACAGACAGAATGTGATCATGTGTTTTGTAAAGATACGTGCTTTTCAAGTCCAAATTAACCATTCCTTTCTCATTGTCCAACTCGTAGAGCCTTTCTGCTGTTGAAATTGAATCGACCTGAAAATAGAAGACTGATTTAATAATGTGACTCTTACTCCCTTTAGCCTCCTCGCAGACTGCAGACTTTCTATCGGCCGATAGTTGAGACGGGCTATACTTCTCCATACTCATTACGAGCCGAAGTATGTTCCGTCTCAACTATGGGCCGATAGAAAGTCTGTAATCTGCGAGGGGTCTATGACTTACTAACTAGATGATTTTATACACCGTCAGGAGGCCTACACTCAACGGAACGCTGTAGTGCCTGGGACATTGTTTGAGATGGAGGCTTGTAGCACCTAAACCATCTTCTCGGCCTTGTCCAGGAAAGACAACGCGACAATATTATGTGGTGCTGACTAAGCTGGCCAATACCTTAGGTAGGTGCTATTAGGCTTTGGTGATTGACTGACATATCAACCCACAGCTTAAACCACTTGTGAGGCAATTCATGACATTTCACTTTGTCGAACTCTGTGGCGCAGTCCGTGAAAGCCCGCTTGGGACGCAAAAGGTTGCGGGTTCGATCCCCACCGCGGGATAAATGTTTGTATGATCTGCAAATATTTATCTCGGGTCTGGGTGTTTCTATGTATAATATGTATGTATTTACAAACAAAAGGTAGGTACCTATATAAGTAGTTTCTGTTATCTGATTCCCATAGTACAAGCTTTGCTTAGTTTGAGGTTAGATGATGCTGTGTGAAATGTCCAGCATTATTTAATTATTTCATGTTTCCAAGACTTATCTTGGAGACATGAATAAACCGTTGATACCATGCGAGCGAAGCTGCGGGTGTGCCAATTCCCTAAGCTGTATATTAAAGGTAAACTCACGAAAGGCCTGCCAGAGGACTCCGAGGTCCAGGGTACAGAACCCCAGCTGTAGCTACTCTTCGTGGTGGGGATCCGAAGGCTGGTGTACTTCTTAATGGTGTTTTCTTTCACCGTGTACACCATCACACAGATCTCGTCGAGACACGGCTGAAAATGTGACAATTTACCAAGATCAGGGATTCATATAGGAAACAGCGAGCTAAACATTTGAAGAGTCTCTTTCTCACGTTTTAGAATAGAAATAGAATGTAGAGATAACGGGGTCATATTGTAATGGTGAATTCCTTTTTCCTTGGTCATCACTTCACGAATGAACGGCTGGACCGATTTTGCTAAGTAGTTATTTTTTGTTATTGTGAAATATGAAAATTGCGCGGAAAACATTTTAAAAACTTAACGACTACTTTCTAATGTAGGTAACCTTAATGGCGTTGGACTGCTTGACATACAATATCTGTCGAGCCAAGCCTAGTGCCAAATTAAAAAAATACTCACCTCGTTCATGGAGTAAGTCTTTGATGAGCCAGGAGCGTTGTTCCGAGTCAGCTGGAGGTTCACAGAGATGGCACGCTTCAAGTTGACAGACCATGTTGGCTCCGAACCCACGTAGATGGACTTTATGAAGCCGTTATCCTGAAAATATCAGAAGGAATTGTCTAGAAAAAGAGTGAGTCAGATGGCAGCTGATAGAGAGAAGTGGAAGAGGTGGTACATGTTGTGCAGACCTTGCAAAAGGTGGGACAAGGGCAAGACGAGATGATAAAGTGAGTAAGTTCGTATCAGTTCTTAGGCCGCTGACGAAGGCCTTAATATGTTTGCCAGTGGATATGTGACCTCCAACTGAGCGCTTCCGTTCGCGTTAAACTGTCGTCCCCGGCCAGTCGTTAAGCTATGACGGAGGCCTAATAAACTCCGTCACCAGAGTTGGCCACTGACTCTTACGAACTTAGATAATTTAGGGTAGGGATGATGGGACAGAAAGATCTTGGGTCTAGTCCAACGTGAAGATGGTACCTGGCGAGTGAGGAATAACCGAGAGATTGCTGAGCTTGTGGCCGAGCCTAATATCATTGGCGAAATTAAATCACACAGAATACGCTAGCTCGGTCATGTGTTGCGTATGAGAGAGGATCGTGCAGCTGGGCGGGCTTTTCATGGGGTGCCAGTCGGCCGTCGACCAGTCGGCCGTCCCAGATATAGGTGGAAGGATGAAGTGGAGAAAGACCTTCGTTCACTTCAAATCCTTGCACCGGACTGGGTGGGAGCGGCGCAAGACAGAGACCGATGGCGTTCTATTGTGTTGGAGGCCAGGACCTACTTTGGGGTCGATGCGCCAGGATAGTAAGTAGTATGATGGGACTAACCTGGTAGTCCAATTCCCAAGGCTGGGCTAAGTAGTTGTCTCCATCCACACCTTGGAAGTAGTAGTTCTCGGTGCCGTTGTCACTCACATTACCGACCACAGTTTTCTGAAAATATCATGGTTGATGGGGACATCCGGTTTGTCTGGAAGAAATCGCTCACAGCGATAAGATCGCCCATTGCACTTCGTTTTAAATATTTTCTTGTCTCTTTGTATTTTGTAATTTCCATGTGGTAAAAAAAATCTTGCTTGTTTTGATGGTCATCGGCTTTTAAAAGTTTTAATGCTCTTTCGGCCGCTTAATGGCATCATCGTCCACAAAACGAGCCGAAAATTGAATCGTGCATTGTTTTAAATCGTGTAGGTAATGCTGTCTTTAAAACCATAGACGTTAAGGACTTTTTTACATCCTGAAGCCGATATTTAAAACGAACCTAATTTCTAAGGATCAAAATCTTCTATAGGCTATTTTACACCATGTAAGAAAACACATAAAAATGCATGTATACCATAGGTTTTTTACAAGTAAACGATAAACGTCGATATTTATTCATAAAAATGCAATAAACATTTTAAAATTCAATTTTAAAAATCGTTATTTTTCTTCTATCTTCATGCCACCAAAAACGCCGTCTGCCATTTTGTGACGTCACTGTGTTAAGTTAGGAACAAAAATAGTTTATCTTTTACAGTCGTTTTGTTCACAAAACAAACCATGTGACGTCACAACATGGCGGCTTTTCGGGAGGCGTAAGACAACTAAACATCATAAATTAAAATGCATTTTTAAGGCATTTAAAAAAAAATTAATAAAAATTCTACTGGTTTATTATGACCTCAGGATTGATTGAAATCAGTTTTCAAAAAAGTGTAAAATAGCCTATTGCAACAGTTTTAGGATGATGATGTCTGGTAGAGATCGCTATTTAGCGATAAGACCGCCGATTTTATGTCATTGTGTTTTTTGTTTAGTTTTCCATTTTTGTTTATTTTTATTATGTGGTGTGCAATAAAGTATTTTCTATCTATCTATCTATCTATCATTGTTATTCTTGAACTTACCTTAGATACTTCCAAGTAGAACCTAGCTTTGCTGTAGTTATCATAAGCCTGCACCCTCAGCTGGCCTTCCATAAGCCATGACGAAGCCTGCTCACTCCTAGGCTCTGACCCTGCAACATAAAACCTAGTTATTTTGCAAACCATGCGGCGGGAATCGAACCCGCAACCTGCGAGCAGCCAAGGCGACTAGCGACCAAAAGCATACCTAAAATTTTGACAAGACAACAATGGACAAATCTAATTTATTGGTATCACATGTGTTCGCGCTAATAAATTTCATTTAGGTATCATATTATAAGTATTTATCATTAACTAGCTGTCCGTCGCGGTGTTACCCGCGTTCCCTCGGGAAAACTTCACATTCCCGGGATAAAGTATAGCCTATGTTCATCAGGGATAATGCAGGATTCTAATGGTGCAAGAATTTTTCAAATCGGTCCAGTAGTTTCGGAGCCTATTCATTTCAAACAAGCAAATTTTTCCTCTTTATAATATTATTATTAATATAGATCGTATAGACTAGGATCCTATAGATAAAGGACTTCTGAATGTTGAGTGCTGTACTTACCTATAGAGACATTAGTCTTCAGATCGTAGATATATTGTCTATGTAATGGAAAGAGTAAACGAAGCCCTGTCTCCAGACCCGTAACCGCCGACACAGCTGAAAAGTATGAAAACCAAATTCAATGTTGGGCTATTAATAAAACTTGCGAAAAGTCCTTTTTTGAAGTCTTTTCATCTTTTTCTTTCGTATGAGTCAGTTGCCAACTCTGGTGACTGAGTTTTTAGGCCGCCTTAAGGGCGCGTACTACCTTAAAACTGCTTCGACTCTGGATCATATCTATAAAAGTATTGAACCAATATTATTGAAAAAAATATATATTATAGTTGAGGATATAAACTGTTGCTCCATTGTAGTGAAAACACGATGACTAAATATTTTCTCGATAGAAAATAATCACAAACTTCCCTCTGAATTTTACTTAAAAAGTACCTACTCAATAAATACTTTAGCTAGACTAGTAAAACTTTGTATCTAAACTCAGCTTAGTACACTACGTACGTTTTTTATTTTTATTATGTTTACTTGTATTTATTAGCTATAACGATTTGGATTTTATCTGTGATGTTATAGATAAGTTTGTAAATAAATAAATAAATAAATAAAACTACGTGGTCTCGTTGTTCCGAATTTTGATCTTTTTTTGTTTTTGTACTTTTAATTAGCTAAAAAGTGTTTTAGCGCCGCAAATTACGTTGCGCATCCATAGCTCTGTACTCCTCACACGCCGAACAAATCACACTCGCAATATAGCGGCGTATTATAGGCTCTTAAGGCCTACGTCATGGCTTATCGACAGCCGGGACCGGCAATTTAACATGCCCTCCGAAGCACGGAAGCGCTCAGATGAAAATGCCACTGATGGTCACTCATCCACTTACGGACCGTTTAGAAAGTTGCCTTCGGCGATCTATCAAGAACGACTAAGGGTCGATTCACATCTGACGGAAGATCCGTCGCGGATTATCGGTCGCGGAACGCCAGAACTGACAAATGTATAGAAAAACACTCGACCGTTCACACTCGACGGACTAACGTATCATCGGTTGAGTGTGAACGGTCGAGTGTTTTTCTATACATTTGTCAGTTCTGGCGTTCCGCGACCGATAATACGCGACGGATCTTCCGTCAGATGTGAATCGACCCTAAGAACTACCTACGAGCGCTTCTTGAAGTCTGTTAAAAACTGGTGGTCATTAAAATCGAGGCAAAATTAATTATATAGGGTCTTTCATTTTAAACTAACAATATTCAGGAATTGGGTTCAGCAAATAAATTAAAAAATATTTAGTAATTTTTTTTTGTTTATATGTTTGTTATGAAAATCTCGAGAAAATCGATAAAAGCTATCCTTATAATTGATTGTTGCTTCTTGTATAACTTAGTCCATTCGCGCGTGGGACGTGATGTTGCTGCGCTGTGATTGGTCAACGTCTGTTCTCCTTAAAAATGTTATGCAACATGTCATAAAAAATCAATAAAAGATACTTTTTAAAGTGAAAACTAAAATCGGCTAAGGAATTAAATTGATACGGTCAAACGTCTATTTACAACACAAAAATAAAGCCCTGTCAGTTTGTGTAGTTTAAAATGAAAGACCTGTACCTATAAAGGTAGTTCAATGCATATTTTTCGAATAACTTATTAAATTCTACTGTCCTTATCTTTCAAATATGTCCTGTCCATCCAAAGGTTGCCTGGAAGAGATCGCTTTTAGCGATAAGGCCGCCCATTGTAATTCATTTTTTTTTCTGTGCCTTTACTTATTTTTTTTTCTTTGTTATTTTTTGTTTTATATTTATTGTATTGTATGGTATATTTTTTTAAACCGTGATCCGCTACTGTCATTTCACTATACTACTGTACCTACCTAGAGATAGAGTGACCACTATGATAATTTTTATTAATTTTGTCGTTCGTGCACTTGACAAAATAAGGTTCTACAACGCTCGTGGTCGTGCTTGCTTAGTCGTCCTTGATAGATCGTCGAAGTTAAGCAACGTTCTAAACGGTCTGTATATGGGTGGTGACCGCCAGTGGCATTATCATCTGAGCGCTTCCGTGCTTGGGAGGGCACGATAAATTGTCGGTCCCGCCTATTTAAGTCGTTAACATGACGGAGGCCTTAAGGCGGCCTAAAAACTCCGTCACTAGAGTTGGCCTCATACGAACTTTACGGGGTTCTACGAAATGCCGGTTCCCTCACGATGTTTTCTTTCACCATGAGAACTGGCATGATGTCGAAGAAACTCTTTGAAGTTCTAAGCAGATGCACATCTTTTGGACATAAAAACTCATTGGTGCATGATCGGATTCAAACTCCCACGGAAGGTAGGAGCCGCCTAGATCACCTTATCTTTAGATTGTCGAAATAGGTACATAACAAATGTAGGTACTTACCTACTTAACACCTTTTAAATGACAGTTATGTTCACCAACTTACCGAAAAGAATAAAACACACTTTAAACATCATATTTCATGTTTAAACCACATAATCACAACACAAGTTATGATTTAATAATACAAAATAATAATTATTGTTGCTTGAACTACGGGAGCTGTACCCAAACGGACGGTGCTGGGGTGACAGGTATAGGGACGAAACTGCGACTTGCAAACTTTTCGTGCCACAGAAAAGTAGCGCTACTTTTCTGTGGCACGAAAAGTGTGAACGCTTGAACATTCTGTTTCGTGTTAAAGCGCATATACCTACCTACATTCTACGAAACGCAAAATCCATAGATGCCTAGCTTCCCATTCGGCCAACACAAATAAAATTTATAAAATATTAGGTAGTAGAGGCCGGACGAGGGCTAGCCTGAAACCGAAAACAAAAGGCGATTTCCAAAAATAATCTATATATATAAAAGAAAGTCGTGTTAGTTACACCACTTATAACTCAAGAACGGCAGAACAGATTTGGTTGAAAATTGGTAGGGAGGTAGCTTAGAGCCAGGAGACGGACATAGGATACTTTTTTTTGTCAATTACCATAAGGGGGCGGGAAAATAAGGGTTGGAAGTTTGTATGGGGAAAAAAGTTAAGCAACCCTGGGCGTGGTCATAAAAAGGATGGGTGACCGCCGCCAGCCACTTTTTGCACTCTAGATTTTTTTATTTTTTTTTGTATTTTGCATAATAAATTATTTTAATTTTAATGATAAACATGTAACATGTGTATTCCCACCCATCAATATATCCGAACTCCGAAGTTATGATTTTTTGATATTAAAATATTTTTTCTTTGGTTATAGTTAGAACGCCATCTATATCACCGACGTCAAAATTACTTTATACCTTTTCTCCTAGGTGGCGTTTCTACTATAGCGGAGATGGAGATACGATCGAGTATAATAATTTTCTTTGATTTTGAGTTTTGAAAAGTTAATGGAGATTTTTGCTTAGAGATTTCGATATTTTTATATTGCTGACGGAGTCGCTGGTAGGTAATATTAGTTAATCGTTTTATTTCGAAATTCAAAACCATACAATACTTGCTATTCAAAAAAAAATACGTTTCGAGACAATTTCTTCAAAAAAATTGCCGCTCGCTTCAGCGATTCTATACCAATTTACCGTATTCGTTTTGTTCTTAGCATTGCAAGATCTGGGTAAGATTTTCCCTACCTCTATCTTTTATGGGATTCTTGAGAGAAACATAAATATAAAAAAAATATTATTAATAGGTATAACAAGCGACGGAGTTTTATATTTTTGTATATACCTACTCTCGATTCACTCAAAACTCCTCTACTTTGTTCAATAATGCGCAGACGAAGTTGCGCGGGTCAGCTAGTATAAAATAAAAAATGGATGACACAGTATTATATTATCTGGGATAACACATACCAACTCAATTCAAAACGTTTATTGCTTCATGTTAGTTTCAAGATCTTAAAATATAGGTAGGCGTTTCATAACATGAACCCCGCTGGGGCACTGCAACATTTGGTAGGTACAACTTTTAAGTAAAAAAATTTAGAATATCAACTAAATAAATAATAACAGGGCAGAGAGTGAACTAAAGAATGTGTCTCTTTTTATGCACCCGACCAAACTTCTTTTCTCTGATGTTCCTCTCCATCCAAAGGTTGCCTGGAAGAGATCGCTTCTTAGCGATAAGGCCGCCCCTTGTACATATTTATCTGATTTTTTTCTTTTGTTTTTTGTATTTTTTTATTAATGGTGTGCAATAAAGAATTTTCATTCATTCATGGACTAAAGAAAACCACGGCTCTTATGTAGGTCTGTGATCCTAATTATTAATTTCAATACTACAGAAAATCGTAAAATAGCATATACCGCCCTATACCACAACTGTTATCGGAAAGCGTTGATAACGAATTGACCTCCGAACTCGTGAGTGTAGCACCGACCAGTGTAGCTTGGCCTTTATCTCACAAACCAGTGTGGCCGATACCTTATTTATTTAGGTAGGTAGGTACCTACTTATTTTCTCTATCTTACAATACCTACCTACTTTTATGATAAAAATGGGAAAGTTTGTTGCTCTTTACTACCTATACAGTAGTATACGAGTATCAGTTATCCGGTTCCCATAGTACAAGCTTTGCTTAGTTTGGGGCTAGATGATGCTGTGTGAAATGTCAAGCATTATTTATTTATTTATACGTTCAGATACCGATCAGATTTTCTAAGCTACCGGTCAGCATACATATGGGGTAAAAGCCATAAATACCTATACCTATATGCTGACTCCCATGATAAAGGTAGATGATTTAGATACCTAGGTAGGTACCTAAGCTTATAGGTAAGCATGCCCAAGGGTCTTGCTCAACAGGATCGGGCAGGATCTCAGTCTGCCAAACGTAGTAGCAGCTATGCTGGCAGACGACACGACGACACGGTTCAGAAAGAGGCGGCCCGTCGGCCGTCCCGCACCGCCTGCTCCCCGTGAGGGTGGCGGAGTGGCATCCCCTGCCAAACAGGGGACTTTCCGGGTCCGCGGGTGGTTGAAGTGGGGACTTCGACTGTCCATGATGCGGACCCCGGGAGGGCGCCGCTCGCGGAGCGCCGCCGTAAGCACCGCAAGGGTGCCGGGCATGGCTGTGGGTGCCATTCCCGGGACAGTGCTTAGACAAAATGCGAGAGGGGCACTGATGTGTTCCGTAGGAGATCCTGGAGCCCCTTGACATGCATGGAGGCAGGCCACGCATTAGGCGCACGTTTTTAGGCGGTGAAAGTCAGACATAACCCTTCCGCTGTCCCCACGGCATAATGGATTTTCTGACGTAATAAAAAACAAGGTAGGTACCACCTAATGTACCACCCACTCTCGAGGATACACACTTAATTCAATTCAAAACGTTTATTGCTTCATGTTAGTTACAATAAGATCTTAAAAATATAGGTAGAGTTGCATAACAACATAAAAAATAGAGATTGATACATTTCCAGTAAAACTTAGAAAATCTCATCCCCATTTATAATCTACTAGCGACCCGCCCCGGCTTGGGTCGGGTGTATAATGCTGATGCTAAATATTAGGGTTTAGCCAGCGTTTACAATGTACCTACCTAAGCGCAAAAAATGTATTACCTAGTAATTCACGACATCACATTAGATACCTCTAAAATGCACATTTTAAACTTTCGCGACTCGAAGACATTTTAAATTTTATAACGGGACTTAATCGCGTAGGTATAACATTTGTTTATTTACCTCGACGTTAAATAAACAAATGTTATACCTACGCGACTAAGTCCCGTTATAAAATTTAAAATACCTCTAAAATGGTTTATATGTATAATATTATGCATGTATTATACATATAAACCTTCCTCTTGAATCACTCTATCTATTAAAAAAACCGCATCAAAATCCGTTGCGTAGTTTTTTAAGATATATGCATACATAGGGACAGAGAAAGCGACTTTGTTTTATACTATGTAGTGATGTAATTCAACATTGAAGTCGGGTTTTCTTTTAGTTTTATCTTACCTGATGATCTAATAGGTAGTCCGGAGTACTCTTAGCATGAGTGAATAGCTCAAGATAAGTTGGTCATCAAATTACGTGACTCAATGGAAGACAAGGCCAATTTTTGTTTGATGTGCACTAATTGTAGGTATAGGTAGTATAAGTGCATAACTCGAGAACGACCTCTGTAGCGCAGTGGGCGAAGGCCCGTTTGCGACGCAAAAGGTTGCGGGTTTGATCCCCGCGGCGGGACCAATGTGTGTATGATCTACAAATATTTGTCTCGGGTCTGGGTGTTTTTATGTATAATATGTATGTATTTACAAACAAAAAAGTATATAAGTAGTATATCAGTCATCATAGTACCCATAACACAAGCTCTGCTTACTTTGACGCTAGATGACGCTGTGTGAAATGTCCAGCATTATTTATTTATTTATACCTAGGTATTGAATCATTGTATATACTGTTACCTCATTAAATGCATTTTCATTCCCAACTACCCCATTAGTGGGGAGGTTAGTGGGGTTATCGGGAATAAACCTTAATCTTTGAAGAATAAAATTGAATTTTGAATTCCTCCTAAAGAATCTGAGACTGCCTACCTGAGAGGACTGCCGTTCCTCGAGCCTCGAGAGCAGATTTTTTACACCTTTTGCATAAAAATCTTGCTATTCTTCGTGGGGAAAATGGTAGGATAAACATAAAGAGCAGCCTTATTGTATAACTTTTTTTTTTGATTGGTTGAGCTCCATTGGGATAACAATCAATCAATCAATCAATCATTTATTTATTATTGTTTTAACATAGGTGAATTAAAAAACAGATCTTATAAATAGGTCGATGTAGGGTCTCCATGTAATTTACGCTGGTGTACAATAATTTTTCCCTAATTATTATGGGCCTATAATACGCCAACATTTTGTAAGCGGTACAGCGAGTGTGATTTGTTCGGCGTGTGAGGAGTACAGAGCTATGGATGCGCAGCATCATTTACGGAGCTAAAACACTTTTTAGCTAATTAACAGGTTAACTGTCCGGGCTCCAGTGTAGGAATGGTATATAAGTCCAGTTATGTTTTTATTAAAAGTCGGTATATTTGGAGTTAAAATGTATATATATATATGTTTATATATAATATTTATAATCTACCGAAACTATTTTTTTTAACACAGACCACATATGGTCTGTGGACTCGTAGCAATTTCTGGATAAGAAAGATGGTACATTACAAAGGCGAAGGTGTACAGGTTGTTACGAGCAACATAAGATTGACAGGGTATACAGCACAGGCGGCCACAAATAAGGAGAAAAGAGTTTCGCAAATATGCAATATTTGCACGAAACCTTATTGTTTGCAATGTTTTCAAAAAGTTCATGTATAAGTTTTGTTCTATATAATACATTATTTTTATAATATCCCGTATTTTTGTTACCTACTTACCCATCGTTTAGCTAGTTCTAAGTATTGAAACAATAAAAACTCAAAATAATTATAATAAGACCAAAGAAAATATAAAATTTTTGGCACTTTTTTATTTCATACTCTCAAAAAAATTTTTATCGATTATTTGCCTATGTCCCATCACTTTTTATAATGCCTATGATATGTCCTGCCAAGTCCGCATCAATAAGAAGACTTTTTCCTTACGTCCACAGTGTCAGATGGTTTAGAAATTGTATGGGCGAACAGACCACATACGGTCTGTGGACTGGTATGGAAGTAGCTCTACAGACCATATGTGGTCTGTGGACAGTTAACCTGTTAAAAGTACAAAAACAAAAAAGATCAAAATTCGGAACAATGGGACCACGTAGTGTACTAAGCTGAGTTTAGATACAAAGTTTTACTAGTCTAGCTAAAGTATTTATTGAGTACTTTTGTTTTTAAGTAAAATTCAGAGGGAAGTTTGTGATTATTTTCTATCGAGAAAATATTTAGTAATCGTGTTTTCACTACAATGGAGCAACAGTTTATATCCTCAACTATAATATATATTTTATTCAATAATATTGGTTCAATACTTTTATAGATATGATAAAGAGTCGAAGCAGTTTTGAGGTAGTACGCGCCCTTAAGCGAGTGGATTTCAAGTTAGACATGAATAAGACTGTTTCTAAATTCGTTCAAAAACTAAAAACTACCTACTACTAGTTACAGTGCCACAAACTTATCTGGACCGGTGGCCAAAAGATCACGAATTTTACTGCAAAATGTATTTTTCTGCCAACACCAAATGCGAACACCAAGAGCCGTGTTGGCTGAATGGGGTTGTACCTCGACTTTCAATCCGAAGGTCATGGGATCGAATCCCGGCCGTGCATCAATGGATTTTGCGTTTCGTAAAATGTATATGCGCTTTAACACGAGCTCTGAACGGTGAAGGAAAACATCGTGAGGAAACCAGTTAGTATTCATAAAGGCGGCGATGGGCTTGCAACCTGTCACGTATGGAATACTAACTTCTGCAAGATGTGGGCATGTATCAAATATGTATTTGTACATGCCTCTGACTACCCCCTTAGACATCTTCAAAGGATCTGGAATATAAAGATCTGAGAGAATGTCTACCGCGCCTTGGGGATACAGTCGTGACCCTGTTTACGTTTTACGTTTTTTCCAAATGCGATAACGCGCCTCTCTCATCGGTACAGATTTTGTGGCACTGTATGTCATTTTAGGTAACTTAGGTAAAAATAATACATTTATTAGAAAATTTATTTATTACCTCCATGTTGTCGTTTCATATGCCTACCCACAGAATCTTTCGACTTAAATTTAGTCTCGCATAAACTGCATGAGAACATACTACCTCCCTCATGCGTCTTCTCATGCCTTCGTCTATCAGTCCTTGTGAAGAATCTTAAATCACAGAATTTACATTGAAAATTTCTCTCATTTAAATGCACACTTCTGAAATGCGTCTTCAAGAAATTATGATCTTTAAAAACCTTTTTACAGCTATTACATTCAACTGTGTTATACTTGCCGCCATGTTTTTCAACCATATGGCTTTTAAGTTGGTACGGATAACGAAATGTCAGTTGACATCTTAAGCAATGATGCTTAACCGGTGCAGCATTATGGAACTTTCGTTTGTGACAGACTAATTTAGTTGTTGTAGCAAACTTAAGAGGGCAATCTGAGCAATTATGCTCCTTATGAATAGATCTTATGTGGTTCCTTAAGCTGATACGATTGAAGAAAGCCATACCACAAGTCTCACATACATTGCTTGTTGCATGACAGTTCATATGTATTGATAACCGCGTGAACGTATTAAAGCTGTCTTTGCAAACTTCACATTTAAACCCTTCCTCCAGTTTGAAAGGTATTAATATATGGTTTGCATCGCCAAACGTGATACTATGAGTTTCAATTAAATGACTTCTTAAAAAATCAAGATTTTCACATGTACCCGAGCATATTTTACAAATTAAATTCGTTATATCAACGTTCTCATACGACTTTCCACGCAATCTTCGAAAACGACGTTTGAAATCTTCTGTTGTGTGTATTTTGGAATGATTTCTCAGTTCGGTTATGTCGAAGAATTTCTCGTTGCAGACGTAGCATGCGAATCTGGTCCTTAACGATTTGAATATGCAAATATTTGAGTATGTGATTAGCTTGATTGAGTTTTCGCGTTGTTCTTTCTGGAGCTCTTTTTCTGGGTTTGTTTTTTCTGAAAAATCAAATGTTGATAGTTAAAATCACATATCATCTTCTACTGTTTCATCCCACAGCTGGGCATAGGCCTCTCTTCACACTCAACTAAATATGTTTGTATGATCTGCAAATATTCATCTCGGGTCTGGGTGCTATGTATAATATGTATGTATTTACAAACAAAATGCTGTGTGAAATGTCCAGCATTATTTATTACTAGCTAATACGCGCGGCTTTGCCCGCGTGGTACCAACATTTTGAATAGCCTACATGCTATTCCAGGTCATTATCTACGCCTATTCCAAGTTTCATTCAAATCGGTTCACTGGTTTAGGCGTGATTGTTACACAAACATCTAAACATACTCACAAACTTTCAGTATTATTATGTTATATTAGGATTATTTATTTAACTACTTGGTAAGTCCTAGGTACTTACTTTTTACTTGCTTAGTGCATCGGAGTTTGTCTTTCCGCTTGGATTTGATTTGTTGAACTTCACTCTCGATTACACTAGACATCTTAAGAGAGTTTCTTAATGGCTCCTCATCACTAAGTTCCAATTTGATATCATCTGTAAATAAAATGTTCCAAATAAATACAGTACTCACAACACGCAGCCAGTGAACGAACTACGCTCGCAGACTCAATATAAAGTCATCTCGCTCACACTGCGTGCACGAGCGCGGAGAGTGGCTGAGACAGTATACCTACACGCGTTGTTTTCGCAGTTTCTGCAGTTCCCTACCGTCATTGCAATAATGCGAGCGTGGTTAGCGAACTTTGCTGTACAGTTTTAGTGATGTGTTGCACAAATTGTTAGCTAAACACCT
The DNA here is from genome assembly GCA_963565295.1 of Epirrhoe alternata. Taxonomy (NCBI): domain Eukaryota; kingdom Metazoa; phylum Arthropoda; class Insecta; order Lepidoptera; family Geometridae; genus Epirrhoe; species Epirrhoe alternata. The sequence goes on from OY751402.1 coordinate 1,558,765, forward strand.
ACCTACCTAAGCCTACCTATTAGTTAAGACGAATGTGAGTGCCTACTCAAACCTATTAAGGTTTTCAGGCACAATATTATGATAAATATGTAGTTACTCAAGTAAATAAATAAATAAATAAACAAATTTTTATTCCTCCGAACTGTTGCGCAGAACCCATTTTTAATGACCTATATAAGACGAAGACAGTGTTGTACAGCTGCCTCGCTCACTATCCAAAGTTTATTAACAACCAAGTTAACAGCAGTAATCCACACAAGTTCACAGAACCTAACTTTCAATTAATAAGTTTTCTCAATTACAAAAACACTTTTAAAACCCTAGAAATAAAATACATTTATTCATCAAATCAACTAAGTAGGTAAGAAAACAAAACAATAATAAAATTAACACAAATGAAAACTGACTGTTGAAAAGGCAACTACTCAGCAACCGACTTCAAAAAAGGAGGTTCTCAATTCGCCTGTATGTTTTTTTTTTGTAACTTGTTACGCGATTACTCCGCCAATTGTGGACCGATTTTCAAAATTATTTTTTTGTTTGAAAGGGTATGCTCCAGAGGTGGTCCCATATAAATTTTCTTCCTGAGGGTTTGATAGTTTTCCCGTAAAACACTAAAAACCTTCCCTCCTAGCCATTGTAAATCGAATCGACAGATAAGTCTAAGACTTATCTCAGAAGACTAAGATTAATTAAGACTCTAAGATTATGTCAAATTGACGCTTTACTAATGCCAGGAACTCACGTGCTGCGAAACTTAACATATAATGTATGCAGTTTTGGTAATTAATGCCCTTAGACGCCGGTGGCCTAAGCATTATCTGTCAATTTGATTTCTTTTCCTTATTTAGATTTTTATGGATGGCTTATTGATGCCCTGAGTCACGCCGCGTGTAGAGTCGAACATTGAAGTCGGTTTTTCTTTTAAAACGTAATTATTTTTTCATTTTTACAACATATTTATTGAATTCAATAAATATTTTCTATAGAATTACCTTCAGTTTTGACTTGGCAAGATTCACTGCTAAATTCATCATCTATGTCTGATTTCACTCTATCCTCACAATCTGAAAACAAAACATTGTTGAACACAGCGCCATCTGTGTGTGTATTTAATATGTAGCTGTCATAGTAACGTGAGCTCGATCTTTTTATTACAATAACTTTCATCGATAATACTTTTACAAATTAGTTCGGACAGTCGCCACAGTGGCGCTGTCCTGTTGCTATATAAGGTTGTCTGACCTGTCATTCGGCCTCTTTTTGCCATCTCCTGATCTGTACCGACGTGACAATATAATAAATCCTGAATTTCTGTTATAGCTGGCTTTCCATTTCCTGCATTTTACAACATTAATATATAAATATAAATACTGGACATTAAATTTCACACACAACATCTGGCCCCTTAATATAAATCCTACTCATCCTACTCATATAATAAAGCTGAAAGTTTATGAGTTTGTTTAGATGTTTGTATGTTTGTGTTTCAATCACGCCTAAACCAGTGAACCGATTTGGTTGAAACTTGGAATAGGCGTAGATAGTGAATAGCTTGGCTGGAATAGCTTAGAGGCTATTCAAAATGTTGGTACCATGTGGGCGTAGCCACGCGCAGAAGCTGGTAATAAATAAAACAAAATGCGTTGGACTGATTGTTGGTCACTATAAAGTGATGACTATAAACCACGATGAATCTGCTAATTGATTGAAGTGAATCCGTCGCGGACCTGACCAGTAAAACATAACCCTTCCTTTGACAGTCAGGTAAAAAACGGTGCTATTCATGGCCATTCATTATAAACTAGATGACTTACCAGATTCATTCTTATTTTCCTGTTGAGTTAGTTCACTCAATGCAATTTCTACGTCCAATATTTGTTGTTTAAACGCAGCTGCATCTCTGAGCCTCACGATGCATTTCTCACAGATAGACATATTAGTGTAGTATACCTGAAAATAATAAAAAAACTTGTAAGACTTACTTCAGTCTTAGTACTGAAGCCATGCCATTCCTAATAAGCGGTTAAGGTGTGTGTGTATGACAGCTGGAAGGGGCAGGCCTAGGCGAAAGTACACCTCACAAATATCAGAGGTCTGCACTCAAATCTCGTAGAAGTCCACGACCACCTTGAGACTGAAAAGCCGCACCTTCTCTTTCTTACAGAGACATATCAACCCCGTCGGACGTAAGCTACCTCAACTACCGGGATACTCTCTTGAACACAAGTTCAAGAAGAAGGCGGGTACTGTGTGTCCGCGACGATAATCAACATAAAAAATAAAAAAAAATAAAAACTTGCAAGGCAAGGTTGGTATTTAATTTACATACCAAGCATTACTCTAAAGCGGCGAACTTCAAGAATGTTTAGCTAAGAATTAGCAAGAGGAAATCTGTGGTCTTAGCCTACCCCTACAGGTAACTTGAAAAACATGAACATACACTGAGGCTGAAAGTTTTCTTCAACATTTCTCCATAATTTTCTGACTTGCCATCATACAAGTAACTGTTAGATAGCTCCTTTTGGCACCCACTTGAGAGACAACAACGGCATTCATTAGTTTTCTTCATGTTTTATGTAAATAAGAGCGAAATCAGTATTTTATATTATGTAAACAAAACAAAACACACCAAGACAGTACTCTACTATCATCTGTCATTTTTAGGTCAGATTGACATTGACAGTTTCAATTGATTTCGACTGTGATTCCAGCTTTTTTTCCAAAACTCCCTTTGCGATTGATCTTCATGTGTGTAATAAAACCACTAACTCAGTACTTTACTTTACCACTTTGTAGTGTACAGTCAACCTCTGTAGTGAGTATTGGAATGAATGTTCAACATTTCATTTGTAAAAAACACCTAGATCCATAAATAAAGTTAATAACTTAAAATTCCGGCATAACCAGTTGTTTATACCTGGTTTATTTCTTCCCTATATCTTAGCATATGTTGCATTAGTTGGCAACATCAATACTAACGTTCCAATTTACGCAATTTTACCAGTGCCGGAAGGTAATTTCATGTGGTTTCTACAAAGATAATTTGTCTGAGGGTTTCTACTTCCTCATATGGTTTAAACTTTTTGTTGTTCTTTCACTCAGATAAAAATGATCTAAGTTCTATCAACGGATCGAAGCATTTTGTGAAGCAGAACAGTTTTGTATGGAAAAGCAGTCGCTGCGCAGACCACTGATGAAGGAAATTCTGTGGACCAACGGCTAACTATAGCTAAGATCCATTGAACGAAGAGTAATAGTCTGTTTGAGAAGATAAGATAAATCAATGGAATGTATTATATTTTATTGAATTCGCTCATCACAAATGTCTTAAAACTAGTACATAAATAAATAGAAAACTTGACTTAATAAAAATTCATGCTGCCATTAGGCATACCTAGATAAAATTGTGGTTTCACCGAACATTTTAGGGCCTAAAAATTTTATCACATTTTTTCGCTGCAAATATTTTGCAGTAGCATTCCAATGACGCAAACATTTAACAAAAAGTATACAAGTAATATAACAGTTATCTGGTTCCCATAGTACAACCCTTGCTTAGTTTGGGGCTAGATAATGCTGTGTGAAATGTCCAGCATTATTTATTTATTGTATGAATTTATGACAATTTATTCAATTTTCACGGTCAGTAGAGCTGTCTGGAAGTGGCAGTTCTTCAGCTGTTCCTGGACTTGCCTGGAACGAGCCCTGGCTAGTGTCACTTGGCTGTCCGCTACTCGGATGCTCTCCTGGAAATATTTAAATGAAAAAAACAATCGAATATAAGTAGACATTTTTTTTTTTGAAGATGGTTTAAAAAAATGTTGACTCCTATTCTTTGAGCATTCATGCATTTGCCTCATGCAGCAAGGAAGCTAGGCTTTACATCTATACTAGATGATTTATGCCGGGGGCAACCTTTGCCTTCAAATCAACGGGACACTGTAATGCCTGGGACATTATTTGAGATGGAATAGGCTTGCCCAGCACCTAAACCATCCTCTCTAATCAGCCTGGCCCACAGGAAAGACAACGTCAATACGTGTGGAGCTGATTAAACAGCGGGTTTCGCGATGTTTTCCTTTACGGTAAAGCTGCTCATTTTACGAAACGAAAAATTTATTGATTTAAGTACGGACCACCAGTCTTTGATCTATAGTCGCGAATGTACAATCTTTATATTCTAGTGATCGAAGCAGTCCTACTAAATTTTATTAAAAAAAATTGCAGACAATGTCCTTACATAAATAAAGCTTATATAAAGCTTCTATCTATCTATCTATCTATCTTACCTGTAAAGCTAGGAGTTCTCTATTCAGGCTTGCCATCCTTTCATAGGCTATCTTCATTGTGTGGAGCCCTAGGACTTCAATGTCGCGACGCATTGAGACGTTCACCTCCCCTGAACATAAATCATCAGATTTTATTAATTTTAAACCTTAACTTATTTCCAGAAAGAATGGTGTGATAGGAGGGGAAAATATTACAATATTTAAGGTGGTTAATTTATCCTATAGCTGTGGAACCTGTTGTAAGCGGTAGGGGTAGGCCTAAGAAAAGATGGATGTACTGTGTGAATGCAGATATGTTAGTGAAAGGAGTGAGTTCTGATATGACGAGTGATAGAGGGAAATGGACGAGAGAAACATGTTGTGCCAACCCCACTTAATGGGATAAGGCAGGAAGAAGAAGCTGTGGAACCTGTATACAACTATGATGGGCTTAAGTGAAGGTACTTACACAAGCGATGATGAAGTAAAGAGTTGCTGACTATCTTAAGATGGTTGGGAGAAATCGGTGGAGGCGGTAGGCTTTCCCTTTTGGGTGGTGGCGTTATGTGACCTGAAAAAAAGAGGACCTCCAATTTATTTTTGACACTTTTAATATAGTCTAGGAAGTATAAACTATATAGATAGATAAATAAACTTTATTGTACACAAAAACATAATACAGAGAATACATAAAAAGAGCAAATTATTTTCAAAAATATACATCTATTACTTAAGTATTATTTTGAAGTTGTTGAGCTGTAGTGAAATGTAGTAGTTTTTACAAGCTTAATCTATCAAAAAACTGCTTACTTCCAGATTATATAACTAAGGACCCATTTAGTAACGTAAAATAAATATTAATTTTGCCAATTGTGGTACAGGTTATTTAAATAGGTATTCTTAAAAATTAGCAAAAATGGACACCACTCAGCAATATGCAAGTACAGGGCAGTATGCCTACCCTGCACGAGTGCTGGTATTATGTGGCACCAGATGCGAGCCCTGGTATTCTGTGGCAGCAGATATTTGTCTTCTTGACAAGGCATAGCTCTCGCCCCGTAGCGTATAGACTTTAAGTGTTTACTCATGTTTGAACTTGTGCAGTCTAGTGTTACCTACATTGACTCATCTGAATGACAGCCAACTTAGACCAGCTTGGCTAGACTGGTTTCCCTCGGACGGGCCGTATAGGCCCGTGTCCATCAGATTTGCTAAATCGCTTCCCATTTTTTAAAACTTAGTACATCATCATTACTTTTCATTGTAGATAATAATATGTTTATGTATTTAGGATTTTTTGTTAGTAGTAGATATTTTATATGTTATTATTATTATTATATTTAATACACAGGCAGCTCTCAGAGCTGATGCGTGTATATCTTCCTTGTCAGTGCGCTTTAAATATTTGTCCAGTCTATTCTTGAAAGAGTTCACTGAGGGGGCACTTATCACTGACTCTGGTAACCGGTTCCAGTTGTGCACAACACGATTGGGCAATATGTGCTCTCTTGGATTGCTGGTACTTGGTCCACAATGCAGCTTTAGTGAGTGTCCTCTCAACCTTTCATTTCTGTGTATTTATGTTATATATGTAAGTATATTATTATTATAATATTTTAACTTATTCCTATAAGTATCATAATGTATGCCAACGTCCTCATTTGTTAATCTTTATCCTGTCCATCCAAAGGTTACCTGGAAGAGATCGCTTTTAGCGATAAGGTCGCCCATTGTATCGGCATTTGTACACGCCCATTGTACATTTTTCTGGTGTACAATAAAGTTGTATTCTATTCTATGTTTCTATGTATAATATGTATGTATTTACAAACAAAAAGTATATAAGTAGTATATCAGTCATCTTAGTATTAGAATATATCTAATCAAGGACTGATGACTCTAATAGGTTATGGGCCCAGAACCCAGAGTGACGCCCGCCGGTAATGTACAAGTGTAGGAAGTTCTGACAATATTGTTTTCCAAAACATAATTTTTCAGACTTAGTAAAGGCCAAACAAAATGGCGACATCAAGCACCACGACACCGGCAAATTTTCCTCAACTGAAAGCCGAAGCATTTGATAATTGGCTTTTTAGGCTTCAATGCCTACTCGAGGAGCGAGGCCTAAAAGAGGTCGCGGAGGCAGATAAGGTAGATGACAAAAACAAAAACTACGACGCAAAAGCAAAAAGTGTAATAGTCCAATGTCTAACTGACAGGCATTTGAATCTTGTGAAGGAATGCAAGAGTGCCAAGGAAATGCTATGTATTTTAAAAAGCACATTCCAGAGAAAAAGCGTGATATCAAAAATCACACTACGAAGAAAATTACTAAATTTAAAACAAAATGGAAGTAAGTTCGAAGATTATTTTGCCAAATTTGATGACATCATACGTGAACTAGAAGTCTCAGGAGAGAAAATAGAAGAAAGTGACAAGGTTTGCTATCTCCTGACAGGCTTAGGAGAAGAATATAATCACATCATAACAGCAATCGAAACCGTGAATAACGAAGTAAAATTAGAATTTGTGAAAATAAAGCTGTTGGACCACGAAGTAAGAAAAGAAAGTTGTCCATCAAACCAAGATGATCCAAATCAGACTTCATTCATGAGCAGTGTAGTATGTTATCGATGTAAGAGAAAAGGACACAAGGCGTATGATTGCCGAGCAAATAGTAGAGGCAGAGGAAGATGGTTTAGAGGTCCAAGAAATAGAGGTGGAGCAGCTCATCCAGCAAAAGAGGAGAGTTCGCCTATGTTCATCGCATCAGAACAAGCATTAGCAGCCGAAAACCTACAAACCAACCTACTGTCATTTATAGTTGATTCAGGAGCTACACAGCATTTTGTCCAGGAAAGTTATGAGCAACATATGACTGAGCTCAAAGACCTGTCGCATGAATTAAAGGTAAAAATAGCAAATGGAGAAGTATTGACAGCGAAAAAGAAAGGTATTCTAGAGGCAGTATACAACAATGAAAAGATAAGAATAGAAGCAGTGATTTTACCTGGTCTAAGTACAAACTTGATGTCAGTTAGCAAACTAGTAGAGAGAGGAATGGAAGTGATTTTTAAAAATGAAAAATTACTCATAAAATATCGAAATAAGATGTATCATGGTTTGAAGAAGGGTCAGTTGTATACATTCACTGTAAAATTGAATTCCAAAATAGAAGATGCAAGTTCATGTAATGAGACAAACGAAGATAAGGAAGAAAATGTTAACATATGGCATCAAAGATTCGGACATATGTGCAGAAAGAATTTAGCAATATTAGGATTGCCATATAGCAAAGAAGTATGTGAAGCATGCATGAAAAATAAAGCTACGCGATTGCCGTTTAAAAGAATTCAGAGTCCGAGATCCAGTCAAATAGGTGAATTGATACATACAGATATTTCAGGTCCGTCCAGAGTACCGACCAATGAGGGATACAAATACTTTCAAACTATAATTGATGATTACAGTCATTTCACACACTTTACTTCCAGTTATTGACAGATCAAGACAGACGCTTATCCATAGACTATACTAAACATTGTTGCATAGACAATCTCTCTCTAACACTTAGTACCCATAACACAAGCTCTGCTTACTTTGGGGCTAGATGATGCTGTGTGAAAAGTCCAGCATTATTTATTTATTTATTCTATTCATAGATTAAATTTATAGCCTGCCGGCAACAGGCCTTCTTCTACTCCATACACATATTTCCTATCTGACTAACTCCGATCACACATACCATGTGTGATTACAACTTTTTGGTACTTGGTAGTTACCTTCATCTTCCGATTCTGATGCCTCCCCTGATATGACAGAAGCTTGCACATTCACTTCAGGTATCTCTGCTTCCTGAAAAAATAACAAGATATGATGAGATCTGAGATCTAAGTACACAAAAGGAGAATGGGCAAAAATGAATGGAAAAAACACTTTTAGCGCGATATCGAACTGTTCCGTATTACATTTTTGTATGTGTGGACTTTGTGGACGATTTGAGCGCATTACGGAACAGGGGGAATTTGTTATCGTTGCTACCATGTTCTTACTGCTTAAAAGAGCCGGTATTTGCGAAAAAAGTATAAAATAAACAAATAAAAAGAAAACTTATTTTTCAAACACTCATAACTTTTTACTGAGTGAGTATTTTTTTTTTCGCGTAATAGTGAAAATTGTTTGGTATTTAGTGGACTTTAAGCCTACATAGGTCTCATCAGTGGTGGAAATTTGGACCACTTTTGCCCATTCTCCTTTGTGGTGTATTCAACAAATTTTGTGTGTATTAGTATTAGATCTCAGGAACCACAACACAAAGATACACTATTTGATGGATATTGACTAGAGGGTTCGGAAGAAGTTATGTGGGGCGGTAGAAAGTAAAATAAATAATAACGAGAAAAACTTACAGGAGCTTTTCCGATTTCTACCTCAGAATCGGATTCTGAGGCTTCGCCATCGACGACTTGAGGTGTGTTAGACATGTTATTAGCTCAATCGCGAGCACGATACACTCCACTTGCAGTTACAGACAGCTACAAAATAACAAAATAAAAAACTTCACTTGTTTGTTTTCATCACAGTTTCACAAAATTAATGTTTACAGCTGATAAAAATAAATACTCTTATGATTGTAGTGTGCGTGTGGAAGTCATTTCTCTGGAGGAAGTTTAAATGTAAAAGTAGGCTTATTTATTTAAATTAATTTGATTTTACATTTTTTTAACGTAGTTAGGGCTGGTTTCACCAAACTTTGGCTAACAGAGCGTTAGTTCAAATTTAGTAAGACAAATAACAACGGATTAAGATTTTAACAGACCGTTACGATGTTTTGTGTTCTTTCCAAAGGAAATCTTCACTAACAAGCCGCTAAATCTAACCGCTGGTCGGCGGCCGGATAGCTCACTGACAGTTGACATCGTAGAAAATTAAAAATATGTTGCATCAACGTCCAAAATCATTGCAAAGTTCGCGCCGTAACCATAGCAACAGAAATAACAACGAAGTTTGAAGGAAAATTCCCTAACCGCGATTAACTAACCAGCTGTTAGATTGACTTTTGGTGAAACCAGCCCTTAGTGAAATTACTAGAGTTTTTGAATACCTTTATTTTTGAAATGTGCTAAATCTACAGTGGCAAATTTGCCAGGGGGCCAGGCCAAGTTGGAAACATTTTTTTACGTTCCATTCCACGCGTGGAAAATGCCTTGACCTGCTAAGTATTCCTACATTGAAGAGATTCCAGTACAATAAGCCGGTTATAAAAAAGGAGGTTCTGCTTTACATATTCTGTGGTTGGTACCCGCTGCCGCTTTCTTCTTTCCTGTGCTTCTTTCAGATTCAATCAGTTTCAGTTTACTTTCCTACCCCCGATATTTATTTTATTTACGTACGCTTTAAGCTAAATAAATATAGTATCACTTGTAGTTCCTTCAGTATCACTTTGAGACTCGTAAAGTTTGAGTTTCTTAGAGTTCGCAAATTCTCTAGAATTTCTCTCTGACTGAGCTGAGGTGGTTAGACGTACTCATTTAGTTATAGGTAGTTACTCTGTGGGTCGTACAAACAAATGTAGGTAGGTACTATGGAAGAAATTAACAACAATTATTCAGAAGGTAAATGTTTATTGAATATGAGTTCTTTTCATATGCCGCCTCAGGGAGTCCCTCGAAGCAAAGGGATTGCTGCACAGTGAACAAGCGTAATTTTTCTCTCCCGTATGTGTTACCTTGTGCCTAGCTACATCAGATTTCGTATAAAAAAGATGATGGCAGACATCGCATTCCTGATTTTTCTCCTTCATATGAACAACTTTTACATGATTGTTTAGCAAACTCTTTGTTATAAAACTCTTTGAACAAAACTGACAGTTTAATTCAGGTTTTTTCATGCCATGCTTCTCGACTAAATGTATAACTCTTAAGTTTTCTTGAAAGAATCTATCAGAGCAGAATGGACAGGGAAATCTATTTTTCCTTTCAATCTTGAGTCCATGTATTTCTGTATCATGTCGTTTTTTGTCTGTCCGATTTTCAAAGCTTAAATTACATTTCTCACAATGAATCGGACGGTGAGATCTTGTCCGATGAAGATTTAAGAACACCAAATTTGAAAATCCAGCTCCACATACATAACATACATGTTTCTGATAATGCCTATTCATATGAATGTTCAAAAGTCTGAACAGTGTGAAAGGTTCAGAACATATTTGACATATAAGTTTACTCTCGATCTTAAACGGAACTAACAAATGGTCATCAACGACAATGTTATGATCCACTAAATGTTCTCTTAACAGATCCAAGTCTTTTAATTCCTTATTACATAATTTACAGTTTAAACTGGAGATTTCTACTTTGACGAGTCTGTTTTGCTGGTTTATTATCTTTCTCTGTATCTCGTTAAGAGTATGACAGTTTGTATGGGTTTTTAATAGATTGATGTCTGAGAAGGGTTCCATGCAGCAGAAACATCTATAGCGGCTTTTGTTCCACTGGAATACAGCTGCAGTGGAGTGCGCAAGGAGCTTAAGAGAGTTTTCTCTTAGGATAGGTCCTTTGCCTCGATGCTCCATCAGTTTTGTTATATTTGTGTCTTGTTCTTCTGAAAATGTAAATTATTCTAGTGTCAGGATAAACCTAACATAGGATTTAAGACACTACTAACCAGAACAAAATGTAATCTTTTTCAATAATAAACACTATCTATCTATCTATTCTTATTTGATTTTAGTCAGACTAAAGAAGTGAATCAAGATTTGACGAACTGAGGGTAGATATAGATTCTACATAAAGAAGCTAGTTCAATACACATCCATACTCCATAGACGCTGCAATGCATTCAAGACTTTTTGGAAAACTAAAACAAAGGTAAGTTTTCAATGCATCTATTAAGCCAGGTACACAGCGCCGTGTTTTTGTGTTTTCTAATGTTAAGCTTAATTTAATAATAATATAATTTATAAGAGTTACCTACTAAAAAAATGGATCTTTGGTCTGAAATAAACAAATATTTTATTTATTTAGCTGGCACCGGCAATTGAATGTGCACTTAGCCCCTGTTCGCACGACGACGTAATTTTTACGCGACGTAATTTTATCGCGCAGTGCTCTATTCTCAACTCTCAACTCTATGCCCAACGCTCAACGCTGAGAATAGAGCACTGCGCGATAAAATTACGTCGTCGTGCGAACAGGTACATGGAATTTATTTTGTTCTATTTGGACGTAAATTTTACGTCCGATAAAATTACGCTCGTGCGAACGAGGGCTTAAGCACAGAAGTGCTTAGTTGAAAATGCCACTGGTGGTCCACTTACTGACTGTTTAGAATGTCGCTTAATCTTATAACTTCATCAAGCTATGTTATAATTAATTATAGTAGGAGTATTATGAATTTCACATATAGCTAATACTCTTAGTAGAGAGAAAGGGCAAAAAATCTTACCAATGCCATACTCTTTGGGTTTTTTTCTATTCCTCTCCGATTTAAAAACGGTTTCTGAAGAGCGACGTTTTTTGGTAGATTCTAAAATGGCGCCACTTTTGTGAGTTTCAAATTTAAGATTGGCTAATACTTCTGAAAGTCAAAAGGCATTTATTCAATAAGATTACATCAAATTATGATTCTACTCCTGTTAAAAGTAGATAATTATTGTCAATAGAAGGTGCTAAGGGTGCTCGCACAGTGCAGCCGGGCCGTACGCGCCGTACTGTCAATTCAATAGAGAAAATGCTGCTGACGTCAGAGGCGAGCCGCATTTTCTGACGTCATCAGCATTTTTTGTATAGAAAAATTACTGCGCGGACAGTGTGAGATTAGGTTAAATCTATGGGCTCGCTACCAATTCTGTCTGCATCGAGCCTTAAAGAATTCATTCAAATATACATCCCTATCTAAAAAGAGTTGTACCTTCGATTTAAAAGTACTTACGATCATCATCATCATCACAACTGTTGTCTGGAGCATTGAAATCCTCGTCATCAGGTACTTCTATCTTAATTCCCTCAATTTTAAGGTCAGAATCATTGGTTTCTGAAATCCATAATTTACAAAATTATGCTTGGAACTCTGATTGTAGGTTTATTCTTATTTAGAAAATTATAACAGCATAAAATAAAAATAAAGAAAAATATAATAAATAAAACTTAAGTGGCAGGACACTTGGCCAGATGCGGTGATGAGATGGAGTAGAGTTATTACGAAGTGGTGCCCCCGGGAGAGCTACAGAAGAGTGGGTCATCCGGCGGCTAGATGGGTTTACGACATTATAAAAATAGCAGGTCGTACAGTCACGGACAATATGATGTATTCATTCCATACTTTTAAAATTAATGTCACACTAAAACTACTAGATGTAGGTTAAAAACCAAAAGCGGAAATTGATTTCACATTGAACTAGAGGCGAAACTAATAAAAATATCAGAATATTGTTGGACATGTTTATCTGTACATGAATTGAAACATTGTGGAGTGTATACATCTTATTGTCCGTGACTGTACATGGGTCAGACAAGCGCAAGATCGGAAAGGTTGGCACAAGCGAAGGGAGGCCTATGCCCAGCAGTGGGATGAAAAAGGTTGAGGATGATTAATGATAACAATGGGCTTTTAAAATATGTAAGCGGATAGTTGGGTAAACTTTGCAAGCTAGGTAGTTTTACATCCTTCATGATTGCAATTTTAGGGGTACATTTTTAAAATTCCTGCATTTTTACCTTTTCTATGTAGATTTTCAAGACATTCCAAATATCTTTCCTCATTTTTGATCACCATTTGTCTGAACAAGCTTGCTTCAAGGAGTCTTGAAATGCACTTTTTACAAAAATAAAGTTCTGAATGTTCTTGCAAAATCTGAAAATTATATAAAAACCCTTCTCAGAAACCACAGTTCTACTTTGTTTGCCTCTTCTCTCTCTAGAAATTGGAATTTAATATAGATTGTGGAAGACTGCACAACTAATTTTATACAAAATGTAGGGGTATTATCTGAGGTATGGGTAAGTAACATGACTTCATTCATAACATAAAATAATGCTGTACTCGTACCTGAATATTAAATACATCTTCCAGCATCTTTTCGTAGGATTTTCTTTCCTTATCATCGTTAAAATCGGTTGAAATAACTGCAGTTGTTTCCTTGCTGAGACAACAACGACAGACATTGAATTGCTCCGGGACCGTGACCGTATCTCTCCCGTTGTACCACGGGTAATTCATTTCAATACGTAAAATACATGCAGCACTACACAATAATATTATCTGCTAAAGATTTCATACAAAAATTTAATGATTTACAAAACGAAGGTGGTTTCAGGTAAAAAAATAAACAAACAAAGCTAATGATGACAGACAATTGACAAACTGTCAAGTTGTTACACACACACACACACACATAATGTGACACATACACATGCACACTACTGCAAGACATAGGGATGTGCAATCATGCTTTAAGATCTTCGATCATTCGTCCGGGTATAAGATTTAGAATATCGCTAATAATAATTCAAAAAAACTATTTATATTTTAAAAGAAAAGTAAAAATTAAGAGCATTTTAGAAGAATTATAAATCCAAAACATCGTTTTGAGATAAGTTTAGGACAAAACTAACATTTAATTAATTTTGTCTTCGTCACGTCTTCGGTAAACTTATTTGACAGCTGGCAACACTGACTTCTATCAATAGATAATACTACAATTCCAGCATAGACAAAGCCATAGTCTAAAAAAGTATATTATTTATACCATAGTCTAAAAAAACAAGGTCTGGCATTCCGGGAGTGACACATGCTTACGTCACTATTCAGTTGCCACTTTATTGCAACAAAACACTAAATTATGGAAACATTTTCGGCCACCATTCTATTTAAAAATAAATATAAATCATTTAAATAGTTGTTTTAGTTTGCCTGATCAAACAAAACAATTCAATTTAATCATATACTAAAGTAATTGTAATTTAAAACTTTAATGTTTGATCGGATTCGCACAGGTAATAAAGGTGGTTAGGGAGTTAGTATTTAACACTACTGGTAACACAGAAACGGGCTGTCTCATTGATTGGTGATGACGTAGACTTGTGTCACCCACGTGACCTCTGTGTCTCGGAATGCTATACCTGGCGAAGTATATTATTTTAACATGATTTATACCATGCATGAACAAAGCGAGCGAGCGAGGCGAGTCGCCATTTTGTAGGTTGTCCAGTTTTTTGTTGAGTGTATGAAAACCGTGTAATTTGCTCTGAATTACTGTGATTTTAGTGTTTTAAAATGTCTAAACGAAGAATTGAAGTTGTGGACCCATTTATCAAAAAGAAAAGGTATGGCATCATTATATTTCATGTTTGGCGTAGAAGTACACCATGCTTGAAAACTAACTTCTTGAAAAATATTTGTTTGTGGCTCCCTGTCCTCAAAATTATTTTATGGAGCAGTAGCTCAATGTTTTCTGGATTAGAAAATGTTTAGTTCTGGTTGAGCTTAACATTTACAACATCTTTTATGAACTGTTTAGGGTTCTGCATAAACAAATTTATCTGCACCATTTTGGAGGTGCAGCATGCTGATAATTGATGGGCCTATAATTGCGACGTTCAGCGTGACAACTAAGCGCTTTTGTGCTTTGAAGGAGGCTCGCTGGCGTTCGCATAAAATTTTCAATGGCTATAGAACTTTTTTCAAGAACTACTTGCGTTAGCGCTGTTTTTATGGTCCTACGCAGCGCTGGTACACCAACCCTGAGTACGGGCCTTCAAAGCATAGTTTCTTATGTGAAAGTATTTTTATGGGGATTTTCTATATTCAAAATTATATTTTATGTGATGAGTAAAGAATTTAAAAAATATTTACAGAAACTAAGCTACTACAATATGTACATAAAATTACAAAATACAATAGAATCAGTCAAGCTATCTAAGGATTTGATTTTGATCAACTGATCCAGGTCACTGCCAGTCGGAAACGTGCCCAAAATACTGGCGGCATTGCCATGCTGATTCGTTGTGCCAAAAAATCGCCAACTCTCGAATCACGCGACGCTTCGACCAGATGCCCTGAAAGATTTTTGAAGACGCGATGAGCCCCTTAACCCCAATAAATAAATCAAAATACTTGTCCACTATTTATTCAAATGCAACATATTCAAATTCATTTATTTTGCGAAACAAGGGTTAACAATAGATGACTGGAGAAAGATATATGCACAGCCTTGTTCAGCTTATCAGCATGCAAAATGTTACCTGATACAAAAAAATAAAAAATCTAATTACATTTTTTTTGACACATTCAATGCCCATGAAAGCTGCAGTCCCATAAAATGTGGCAGGGAACATGTATTTTATGTTTCTGAGTTAAAACACATTGTTTCAGGGAAGAAAAAGCAGCTGCATTGGCCAAAGCAGGCATTACTGGGGAACCTTCTGATGCTGTGAGCACTATCGGCACTGCCCACCCTCCTACAGCGACCAGCACCCCGGGCATCAACCCTTATACTGGTAATTAATGAAATCATACAGTCTTCTATGATATATGTATGCTTGGTGTAGTGTAGGGGTTCATTGTAAATTGTACCTACATATTATAGGTATGTACATAAGTGTCCTATTTATTTAAGAAATAAAATATTATGGTATCTCAGTTAATAAATAAATAAAAATAGCCTTTATTTCTTTGACCTTTCTACAATGAGGTAAATAACTAAAACTTAACTTAATTGACTTAGCTTAACTTAAATTTACTTATTTTACAACTTGGGTTTCAGTGTTGGTCAGGTCAGGTTTTCCTTTGACATAGGCCTCCTCCAGGTTCTGCCAATGGTTCTCAGTTATTATTTGCCAAAGTTGTTCCAATGGATTTCTGCCCCACAGAGGATGTTATCTTAAAAGTGCTTTCCTGTTCCAGGCCTCCCGCATTCTCAGCGCTACCATGAGCTCCTCCGTCGCCGCCTCGGCCTTCCCGTCTGGGAGTACAAAGCAGACTTCATGAGACTCCTCAACCAGCACCAATGTGTGGTGCTGGTCGGAGAAACGGGTTCGGGAAAGACCACCCAGATCCCTCAATGGTCGGTTGAATTTGCCGCTGTCACAGCCGGGAAGGGTACTGGAGTAGCTTGCACGCAACCGAGAAGAGTAGCTGCTATGTCAGTCGCACAAAGAGTAGCTGAAGAGATGGACGTAGCGTTAGGCCAGCAAGTCGGTTACAGCATCCGTTTCGAAGACTGCTCTGGTCCGCACACAGTACTGAAATACATGACAGATGGTATGTTGCTCCGTGAAGCCATGTCAGACCCTATGCTGGAGCAATACAGGGTAATTTTGCTTGACGAGGCTCACGAAAGAACGCTAGCCACTGATATTCTGATGGGTGTGTTGAAAGAGGTTATAAAACAACGCTCTGATCTGAAACTAGTTATTATGTCTGCTACTCTTGACGCTGGCAAGTTCCAACAGTACTTTGATAATGCGCCATTGATGAATGTGCCGGGCAGAACACATCCAGTAGAAATATTCTATACTCCGTTACCTGAACGGGACTATCTTGAAGCTGCCATAAGAACTGTCATACAAATCCACATTTGTGAAGAGATCTCTGGTGATATCCTACTATTCTTGACTGGGCAAGAGGAGATTGAAGATGCTTGTAAAAGGATTAAGCGAGAGATTGACAACTTAGGACCCGATGTGGGAGAATTAAAATGCATTCCTCTATTCTCTACTCTCCCACCTAACCTCCAGCAACGAATCTTCGAACCCGCACCACCGAACCGACCGAACGGAGGCATCGGAAGAAAAGTTGTGGTCTCGACAAACATCGCAGAAACCTCACTGACTATCGATGGAGTCGTCTTTGTAATAGACCCTGGGTTCGCTAAACAGAAGGTGTACAATCCTCGCATCAGAGTGGAGTCACTCTTAGTATCTCCGATCAGTAAGGCTTCGGCTCAGCAAAGGGCTGGCCGAGCCGGACGAACAAGACCGGGGAAGTGTTTCAGATTGTACACCGAGAAAGCTTACAAGAATGAGATGCAAGATAACACATATCCGGAGATTCTGAGGTGATTTTACAATGGTTTTGTATGAACTTTATTACTTTTAAAAGTAGAACATATTTGATTTAACAGGTTTTAATTCGGCTGTGGTGTTTCTCATAATCCTACTCATTTAATGAAAGTTTGTGAGTTTGTTTAGATGTTTGTGTATCAATCACGCCTAAACCAGTGAACCGATTTGGATGAAACTTGGTATAGGCGTAGATAGTGACCTGGAATAACCTATAGGCTATTCAAAATGTTGGTACCACGCGGGCGAAGCCACGCGCAGAAGCTAGTTCGATCTAAAAATGATTTCATTGTTATAACCAGGCATTTCATTTAAAAATGTCGAGACGCGAATTAAGTCATTGTCCAACCATATTTACTTTAACAATAGTTTTAGCCAATATCAAATTATACTTTAATAGTATGAAAAGTGTGTATTATCAATACATTCGTGAGTAGACATTGTAGCTACACGGGAATTACTTAAAACTATCGTCGATTTAGACACTGTCTCTATTCATTCAGATTCATAAAGGAGGCCGTTTCCACAAGCGAGAGTACGACGATACTATCGTGGCACGTATTTCTATACATTCTCTATACTATAAAATACTAGCTGTCCGCCGCGGCGTTACCCGCGATCCCTCGGGAAAACTTCACTTCCCCGGGATAAGACGGCCATCACGTAATTCCCGTGTGCAACAAAGTAGTAATAGATAAAGCTGTCTTGTACGAAGCTAATGTGCCGCGCACTTTGTTTCGCCAATTGCAGATCGAACTTAGGGTCTGTAGTTTTGCAGTTGAAGAAGTTGGGCATCGACGATCTTGTGCATTTCGACTTCATGGACCCACCAGCGCCGGAGACCCTAATGAGAGCATTGGAACTGCTCAATTACCTCGCTGCGCTGGGTAAGTTATTTTAAATTAACCTATGTTTAAGATCTGCAACCATAATGTCTAACTTGAAATCCTTTCCCATTCCAACCAATCACACAATACGAAAATGACGTATCATGACAAAATACGTCATTTTCGTGTTGTGTGATTGGTTGGAATGGGAATGTATGTCAAGTTAGACAATAGGCCCCCTGCTGCAGCCTTATTGTCTAACTTGAAATTCATTCCCAGTTATCATCCCGATTGAGCTCAACCAATCACACAATACGAAAATAGAAAATGGCGTGTTTTGTCATTTTCGTGTTATGTGATTGGTCGAGCATTTTTTTGTGCATAATCACTACATTGCAAACGCTGGCTGACCCTTAATATTTAGTATCAGCACCCGTGCGAAGCGCTCGTGGTCGTGCTTGCTTAGTCGTTCTTGATAGATCGTCGAAGTTAAGCAACGTTCGAAACGGTCTGTAAGTGGATGGGTGACCGCCAGTGGCATTTTCATCTGAGCGCTTCCGTGCTTCGGAGGGCACGTTAAATTGTCGGTCCCGGCTATTTAAGTCGTTAAGCCATGACGGAGGCCTTAAGGCGGCCTAAAAACTCCGTCACCAGAGTTGGCCACTGACTCATACGAACTTACTTTTTACTTTACCCGTGCGAAGCCGGGGCGGGTCGCAAGTGTGTACTAAAATTCAGCTCAATCTGAGGCTGGATCAAACTGGCCCTCCATAAATCTTTTTAAAACTTTGACAAACATACAAATTTTTCAAGTTAAATAAAAGCTTATAAATGATGTATCAATTCCAGATGACGACGGAAACCTGACGGACCTCGGCGCGGTGATGGCGGAGTTCCCCCTGGATCCTCAACTCGCCAAGATGCTGATAGCCAGCTGCAACCACAACTGCTCCAACGAGATCCTGTCCATCACAGCCATGCTCTCTGGTAAGAACCCTGGATGATGGAGTTCCCCCTGGATCCAGGTCAAAGTCAAAAAACATATTCAGTAGGACCACTGGGATCACTTAGGTGCTCCTACTCCTGTTCCTTCGCGACCAATACCATGAAATAAATAAAAATAAGCCTTTATTACTGTTAGATTAGTTACATAAATATTAGGTAGTAGGTACTATTCACTGACGGTTGAAACAACAGCTTGTCCTTCGACATAGGCCTCCTCTAAATTCTTCCAACTTTATCTGTTTTTTGCAGTTCTGGTCCATTGTATGCCAGCTACTTTTTTAATGTCGTCCTCCCATCGCTTCGTTTGTCTGCCTTTACTTCTTTTCCCAATACCATGAACCAGTAACAAACACGGTTTGCGGTCTAGGAATCTCCCCACATTTATCGACGCGGCATCGGCTAACGACAGTTAGACAAAAAAAGCCTTTATGTCTACGTAATAAGGGTGTTACTAATACCATTCGCATCGGCTCGACTCGGGACGACGCGTCGCGACGCCCCGGCCCACGGCGAAACGAGCCATTTGTCGATAGTAGATAAGTAGTGATGAGTAGTGTATACGCACTCGGCTTAAGCCGATTCCGCGTCGATAAATGTGGGGAGACCCTAGTTCACTTGTATGTGGTCCATCTTTAAACTAAATAATCTCGCTCCAGTGTGGCGCCAGTCGAATAAAGGTGAGAACAAAATAAATAAAATAAATAATGCTGGACATTTTCACACAGCATCATCTAGCCCCAAAGTTAGCAGAGCTTGTGTTATGGGTACATGACTGATATACTACTTATATACTTTTTGTTTGTAAATACATACATATTATACATAGAAACACCCAGACCCGAGACGAATATTTGTAGATCATACACACATTGGTCCCGCGGGGATGGAACCCGCAACCTTATTCGCAGGCTATGGAGGTCGTCAAAGAAAAAAAAAAAAAAATACACAATGTGACAAACTCCGTTCAATATGAATTTATAATTTCCAGTACCACAATGCTTCGTGAGGCCTAACGAGGCGCGCAAGGCGGCTGACGAAGCCAAGATGCGGTTCGCACACATCGATGGAGATCACCTGACATTGCTGAACGTATACCATGCTTTCAAACAAAGTGAGTACTAGGATAAATCTGAAGCTATCTGTTGGATAAGTTGTTGATAGTCTTATCAACTTTAACGTTTATTGATTTACAAGTAGAGGTAGGCCAAAGAAAAGATGGATAGATTGTGTGAAGGATGACATGAGTATGAAAGGAGTGAGTGTTGAGATGACGGCTGATAGAGGAGAATGGAAGAAGAACACATGTTGTGCCGACCCCACATAATGTGGGAAAAGAGCAGGGTGATGATGAGGCTTATCAACTTTAACAGCAAGTGACAATTTCTTAGGGGGTAGTCCAAATACGACGAGCTCTGTAGCATTGTAGCCTGCTTGTGACGCAGAAGGTTGTAGGTTCGATCCCCGCCTCGGGATAGTTGTTTGATCTGCCCAGAACACAAGCTCTGCTTACTTTGGGACTAAATGATGGTGTGTGAAATGCCAAATAATATATATTTTCTTCGAGGCACATCGAAATGAATGGCTACTCTCAGCAATGGCATATTATAAGCTGTGGATGATGATGACATTTTGAGTAACCAGTTAAACAAATGATGATGATTATGTTCCCAGATATGGAAGATCCGCATTGGTGTTTCGACAACTTTATAAACTACAGATCGCTCAAATCCGGAGACAATGTGCGCCAACAGCTCAGCAGAATTATGGACAGGTGAATAAATAAATGCTATACAGAATGGGGCTTTTTAAAAGCTTATAATTAACTTGCAATGTTTGAATGTTTGTGTGTTTGCATGTATGTTTGTCCGGGTCAAATCTTTGCAAGCTTAATTTGACCCACTTCCCGGTGTCCGATTGAGCTGAATTTTGGTACACTTGTGAGTCCTCTGTGACAATGCAATAATATGTTAACAGCGAGCTCATCTGATGATGGAGTCATGAGCTGTTCCAGGGAATTCCTCAGAAAATAGGCAGATTTTATTACCTCATTGATCTCTCTTCAAAAGAAAAGCATTTACGAATGTTGCGAAAAAATTACAATGTAGTCTCAAATCAATGCTATTTCCAATCCACCGGAAGATGTTACTTAATTTTCACTCATCTTTGGTTCATTAGCAACAACATTTGCATATTACAGATTTAACCTGAAGAGAACCAGTACAGAATTCACAAGCAAAGACTATTATATTAATATAAGAAAAGCGCTCGTAAATGGATTCTTCATGCAGGTGAGTTACAGAGGCGTTGATTCTGTTGTTCACTGACTAAAGTTAACTAAACTAAAATACTTAGTTCTTATTTCGTTAACGATAAAGTCCAAAATGGAATGACTATTATAGTGGCATTCTTAAAATTTCTTAATTTTACTAAAAATGAAGTGTGGGTAGATTTAGTCAAGACCATTTTGCTTGCCGTATAAAACAGCTGCTAAAGTAGCTCAGAGGTGCCATTTTGATTAAACTTTTAGTTATGTCACTTTCAACGACATGCTATTTTCGTCTTTATTGAGAACGAAATAAGAACGTTCAACATACATACATAAAGTCACGCCTCTTTCCCAAAGGGGTAGGCAGACACCACGGATCTCCAGTCGCTACGATCCTGACACACAACTTTCGCCTCATTCACTCTCATTACATTCTTCATACATGCTCGTCGGTTTAGGGTACTTTTGACCTGGCCCTTCTCCAAAATGTCGCCAATTTGATCCAAGAAGGTTCGCCTAGGTCTTCCCCTTCCAGCTGTCCCATGCACACTCGCCTCATACACTAGAACGTTCAAGTTTTAGTTTAATTAAGTTTAGTCAGTGAACAACAGAATCGACGCCAGAAACAATTTACCGACATTGTTCTTACAACGAATATTTTTCGAAACGGTCTTCTACAGACTGTACTACGGTGAGTGTGCCCAGGAGCTACACGACCTTATTCCGCCTTCACCGTTCTTTTACAGGGACTTCAGACGTACAACTGATTATCATCCACACCTGGTTGATATTCCACTTATTAGAACTAAGCGCTTTCAAAGTTATTTTATTATGCGCACTGCAAAAATTTCAAATCAGCTTCCAGCGTCTGTATTTCCGCTGAGCTACGACCCTGTTGTTTTTAAGGAGAGAGTTAAAAGGCATCTTCTGGGTAGGCTCGCTTCATCGTAGACCTCATTCTTGCCTGTGTAAGTCTTGAGGTCAAGAGCTGACCCATTCAAATTGGTCCTTGAAGTCAGAAATCGTGATGGGGAAGCATTGGAATATTCATCAAACGAACGAAACAGCATCATCTAGCCCCAAACTAAGTAAAGCTTGTACTATGGGAACCAGATAACTGATATACTACTTAATATACTTTATGTTTGTAAATACATACATATATGGAAACACCCAGACCCGAGACAAATATCTGTAGATCATACAAGCGTTTGTCTCACGGCGGGGATCGAACCCGCAACCTGCCTCACAGGCGGACCTTCGCCCACTACGCTACACAGTTCGTCAACATTTAAAATGAAAGACCCTGGCCCCGATTCTGTTGTTCACTGACTAAAGTTAACTAAACTTAAATGCTTCGTTCTTATTTCGTTAACGATAAAGTCCAAAATGGAATGACCATTACAGTGGCATTCTTAAAATTTCTTAATTTTAGTAAATAGAAGTATTTGTGGGTAGATTTAGTCAAGACCATTTTGCTTGCCGTGTAAAACAGCTGCTAAAGTAGCTCAGAGGCGCCATTTTGATTATACTTTTAGTTAGGTCACTTTCGACGACATGCCATTTTCGTCTTTAGTGAGAACCAAATAAGAACGTGCCAGTTTTAGTTTTAATTAAGTTTAGTCAGTGAACTACAGAATCGACGCCCCTGTAGTTAATTTAATATATCATTCCAGGTAGCACACTTAGAGCGTACCGGCCACTACCTCACAGTAAAGGATAACCAAGTGGTCCAACTGCATCCGTCCACCTGCCTCGACCATAAGCCCGACTGGGTCATATACAATGAGTTTGTGCTCACCACCAAGAATTATATACGCACCGTTACGGATATTAAACGTGAGTAATCATCATCATCAGCCTATACCACTGCTGGACATAGGCCTCCCCTAATGAGCGCCATTGCGCCCTGTCCTCAGCTCGACGCATCCAGCTTCTGCCACGAGTAATCCTACTTATATTATGAACTAGCTCCTACGCGCGGCTTCGCCCACGTGGTACCAGAATTTTGAAGGTCACTATCTACGCCTATTCCAAGTTTCATCCAAATCAGTTCACTGGTTTCGGCGTTATTGAAACACAA
This sequence comes from Epirrhoe alternata, assembly GCA_963565295.1. Classification (NCBI taxonomy): domain Eukaryota; kingdom Metazoa; phylum Arthropoda; class Insecta; order Lepidoptera; family Geometridae; genus Epirrhoe; species Epirrhoe alternata. The sequence continues at coordinate 1,582,278 of OY751402.1, forward strand.
ACTTTCAGCTTGATTATATTAGAAACATCGTCGAAGGTAAGCAACGTTAGAAACTGTCTGTAAGTGGATGGGTGACCGCCAGTGGCATTTTCATCTGAGCGCTTCCATGCTTCGGAGGGCACGTTAAATTGTCGGTCCCGGCTATTTAAGTCGTTAAAATCAGGAATATTAGAGGAAGTTTGAAAGTTTCGCCAGTGACGGATAAGTTGAAGAGTAATAGTTGAAGAATAATAGGTTGTCGTGGTATGGGCATGTTATGAGGAGGGAAGAGAGTCATGTAACGAGAAGAATGTTAGGTTTGAAAGTGGAGGGATGTAGCAGAAGAGGCAGACCAAAGAAAAGATAGATGGACTGTGTGAAGGATGATATGGGTAAGAAAGGAGTGAGTGTTGAGATGACGGCTGATAGAGCGGAGTGGAAGAGGAAAACCTGTTGTGCCGACCCCACATAAGTGGGATAAGGGCAGGGAAATGATGATGGCTATTTGGGTCAATCAACTATTTTACCCACACAATTCTGTCATCGAATGCTTTTATTAGATCATTCTTCGCGGGCTGGCAACTTGAAGACACAACCAGAGGATACCACCGCGACATGCGAGCGAAAGCAAAGACAAAAGAAGCTAATTATGGTAAAAGGTGCCATTTAAGTGTTTCCAGACGATATTTAAGAGGGTAACTCAGCATACGAATTTTGATAGGACATCCTAGAATTTGTATGCTGAGTTACCCTCATAAATTGCAACTGGAAACATTTAGATGGCACTTTTTACCGTAATTAGCTTCTTTTATGTTTACTTTCGCTCGCATGACGCAGTGGTGGTGTCCTCTGGTTGTGTCGCAAGTTGCCAGTCCACCAAGAACATTCTAATAAAAAATTTCGGGGACAGAATAGTGTGGGTAAAATAGTTGATTGACCCATTTAAGTCGTTAAGCCATGACAAAGGCCTAAAAACTCCGTCACCAGAGTTGGCCACTGACTCATACGAACTTACTTTTCCGGAAATTACCACATAAATGTTTATTTCTATTTCAGCTGAATGGCTTCTGAAGATAGCGCCTCAATACTACGAGTTGAATAACTTCCCGATGTGCGAGGCGCGGCGTCAGCTCGAACTGTTGCAGACCAGGCTCGACTCGAAGCATTATCAGGAGGGATTCTAGGGCTCCGCTCTGGTGTCTAGGTCTCCAAGACTCTTGGTCTCTGAAGGGATATTTAACTACCAGGGAGGAACTTGAACTCTTTCCTGACAATTTTTTAACTGCATGTCAATTTTGATACAAAGAAACTAATTTAATGGCGGCGCTTATCATGCTCTCTCGCTTGCACATAGGGGGTCCATAAATTACGTGAGGCCAAAGATAAATAAATGTACCAAGAAGGTACCATGCTAATTCCATGCGTGAGGCGTCTAGGGGGACGGGGTCAAGCCAAATCTCACGTGAGGGACAGGGGGGTCTCGGCAAATCTCACGTAATTTTTTTCGACAAGACAAGTGTAAAATTGCGATAAAACTGGGTTAAATAAGTAAAAAAAAATACATAAAATATCACTAATAGAAACATGAAAATAAAATTGTCTTTTCTGTCTGTGATTTCAAAATAACTGGGGTTTTTATGTGATTAGAGGGGGTAGGAGGGGGTCAAGCAAAATCTCACGACATCTCACCAGGGGGGGATGTCGCCCCCTTAGTGATTGCTCTTCCGCCCCATGAAATACCGTTTACGTTATTTTTATCGAGAAAAATTCTTTTGAGCATTTTTCTTTTTGGGTTTTTCAGAATCTGTTAAAGATGAAAAATGCTAAAATTTGATTACAATTGGAAATTTCATCGTCTATATTGAGGTAGTATCCAAATGATTTATTTAGTACATAATTCAATATTTATTAGTTTCTTGGGTGCATACAAAAAAGAACCCCGTTCTCTTCCCGTTTCTCCGAGGCAATTCAGTAGGCTAGTGCAAGCTAGAGAACATTATAAGTTGCATCGTTTGTTTAATGAGCCGAGTTATTTGAAAATAGCTACTATTTCTGCTGCCATCATTTTGAATAGCCTATATGCTATTCCAGGGGCCCTACTATGAGGTCTTAGGCTCAAGCCACATTGAATTGGCAAGCGCGCGTCAATTAGTTTTATAGCAAGTCATTTTAAACCTTATCAACAATAGTACAAGATATAGAAACGCTTGTAGAATGAACCGCTCGCGCCGGCGCGTCCCTCTAGATGGCTTCTCCAGATCTCGTTAATTCTACAAGCGTTTCTATAACTTGTACTATTGTTCATAAGGTTTATAATGGCTTGCTATAAAACGAATTTACGCGCGCTTGCCAATTGAATGTGCATTGAGCCATAAAAGTAAAGTAAGTAAAGTAAAGTAAAGTAAAAGTTTATTTTGCTAAATTTGTGGTAGGTACAAGTTTCAAGGTACAAGTTACATTCATGTTATTAGCAAAAAAGGTTACCACTAAAACGATCCAGTTTAGGTCCTAAACTGAACTGCTTCGCTTTATACCATGACGTATGATAATAAAAGTTACTAGAATTGTCGTAAAAACTGAATCGTTTTGCAATATAATACTTAAGTAACAAGTAAAACAATTTTCTGCTTGTCACGTCACGTCGTCACGGTACGAAAACTTTGTGAAACTTTGGAACCTAATCTAAAACAGAGAGGTCAATGGAAGAAAAATACATGTTGTGCCGACCCCACATGATGTGGGAAAAGGGCAGGGAGATGATGATTAGGAACCTAAAGTGGATAGTACCCAAACTGAAATGTAGCTCATGGCACCAAGTCTATCTACGCCTATTCCAAGTTTCATCAAATCTCAGTCAATATCACTATACAGGGTGTAAAAAGACTGCTACCGAAAACTGAGGACTTGACCATGATTCAAAACATATTTAGCGAAAAAAAAATTTTTTTTTTTACTTAGCTTCGTCATGCTGTTATTTTCGGTTATTTACTATACTAGTACGACTAATAATTCCATTAAACTACTACTAATAATTTCATTTAAAAAATAAAAAAACAATTAAAACTCAAAATCCAGCAATCTACGTAAAACAACGCGCCCACCTACTGGGCGCGTTGTTTTACGTAGATTGCTGGATATACGCAAACAGTAGGTACTCTTAAACGCTGTTTTCTCTGGATATAATGATTTTTTCGGAAAATCCTTTTGGATTTGGTTGTGTGTTGGGATGCTGTACCTACCCTTTTCGGCTTCGGTAGACGTCTTTTTACACCCTGTATAAGTAGTATATCAGTCATCTTAGTACCCATAACACAAACTCTGCTTACTTTGGGGCTAGATGATGCTGTGTGAAAAGTCCAGCTTTATTTTATTTATCTTCCCAAAAACCTTATCAGCTTTATTATATGAGTGGGATTGACATGCAGTTCGAAATTTGCCAGGAAAGAGGTCTAAATTGTGTAAGAAGCACGTACAGTATGCACAACCAATCTTTAGCTCTCTGAAGGGTGCACTAAACGATTGCGCAGGTTTGGTAGAGTAGGCGATACGATGCAACAAACTAACCCTGACTTACGTCATTCATCATTCAGTTCGAGTCAATGGTACTCGTATAACTTTATTCAGCCACCTCTACGGCCTCTGCTGTTGCTAGGTTGAGCTGTTCCCGGGTGCAGATGGCACTGTGGGCAGGAGAGCAAGTGTCACATTGTCTGTGTGGGAGCCCCGCACTGGCACTGGGCTTTGTTTGCTGTCTTGTTTGCGTCGATTATACCCCACTTGGCCAGGTTACTTCTACGGCGACCAACTTGGGTACGGAGTCTGTTGAGCGACTTCCATGTCAGCCACTGCAGACCGGCGTCTTACGTGAGCGATCGCAAAGCGGCGCGGTGCGGCGCGGAAACAAGAAACAGTCGATTTACTATTGAAGTGTCAATACGCGCCGCGACGCTCACATAGGACACTTCAATAGTAAATCAACTGTTTGTTGTTTCTGCGTTCGCGTTCAGATCGCCCACGTAACACGCAGCGTGAGCGGAGACAGCTGTACAACGCTGTCTTTTAGGCGTCATCAAAAATGGGTTCTGCGCAGCCACTTCAGAGAGCTAAAGATCGGTACGCAAGTTTGTTTCTGTGCAAGCGATATTGAGCGTATCCGAGCCTATACGCACACATAAACAACGTGCATGTGACACAATTAAGACCAAAAATAAAACGACTAGGACTACAAGAGACTTAGAAACTTTTTTAAGATGTTAGGAGTGTTTTGCAACTTATTTAAGGGTACTAGAGTTTGAGGCTCAATGCACATTGAATTGGTAAGCGACGCGTCAATTAGTTTTATTGCGCACCATTATAAACCTTATGAACAATGGTACAAGATATAGAAACGCTTGTAGAATGAACAGCTCGAGCCAGCGCGGCCCGTTAGATGGCTTCGCCAGATCTCGTTCATTGTACAAGCGTTTCTATATCTTGTACCATTGTTCATATGGTTTATAATGGCTTGCTATAAAACTAATTGACGCGCGCTTGCCTATTCAATGTGCAGTAGTCACAGCGGATCTTAGCTCTCTGAAGTTAGGTGCACTAAACAATTGCACAGGTTTGCGCATGTAGAGTAAGCGAGATAGAACAAACTTAAGCGAGTGAGCGAGGCCTATACAACTCTGTCATCATCTTATAGTCATCAAAAGGGTTCTGTGCAGCTACTTCAGAAAGCCAAAGATCCGTGCCTACTGTTTTTGCTTTAGGTGTCTTCAAGAAACTTAAATGTAGTTTTGTGTAAACGAAGGGTTAGGGGATTCTAGTACCCCCGAGAGGTTGCTCTAGTATAATAAAGCTAGTTTAATGTACACTAATGTTATGATTATGCTATATGATTCAATATAGGGGCTTGTGCAAGCTATGTTGTCGTTTTATTTACCTTTTGACTACTGAAAACCCTATAGTCATACCAAGAAATAAAGCTTTCCTTTACATATTTACTAGATGAGACAATGTCCGGAGCAGAGAATACAGAGATGAACCAGGGTAGCGAGATTTCAGCGGAATGCATTCGGTTCGGAATAGGTCAGCTGTCTCCGACCGCAACCAATCACAGTGCAGGAATTGATCCAGAATTGACGTTTTTTGCACTGTGAGTTGCGGTGAACCGAATGACATCTGAATCCCTAACCCAGGAGGCAACCTATACCTACACGGACGCTGTACAGTACATGCTTGGCATTGTTTTGTAGCACCTAAACCATCCTCTCAGCTCAAATCAGCCATAGGTATATGAGTGTCAGAATGGCTGGTGTACCAGAGCGAATCGAGTCGTGTTTCGTATCAAAAAAATGTACTAAATTGTACTATCTATACAGACAACCAGGAGCGGTCCGAGGGGGCGTGGTCACGGGGGACATGACCCCCCCAACATCGTACACGTCCAATAGTAAAATCTTGTTTATTGTGCAATAAAGCCTATTATTATTATTATTACCCTAAACCGACGCGCATGTATGAAGAATGTAATGAGAGTGAATGAGGCGAAAGCTGTGTGTCAGGATCGTAGCGTCTGGAGATCCGTGGTCTCTGCCTACCCCATTTGGAAAGAGGCGTGACTTTATGTATGTATGTATGTAAAGCCTATTATTAGTGTAGTGACCCCCGCCAAAATTTCAGTAGTGACCCCCCAAAATTTCAGGCAGCGACCGCGCCTGCAGACAACGTCAATGCGTGTGAAGCCCACTAAACTGCGGGTTTCCTCACTGCAAAAAGTTCATAATAGTGTCAGACCGTCAGGATTATAATTATTGGCTATTATCGTTTTGATAGTGGATTGGTGTGATGAAAAATGTGGGTAACCAACCACTAACTACTTTCATCACACCATCCGATCCGTCCGATAGATTTTCTGCGCACTAGGAACAAAGAATCGTACGATTCAATTGGAATTAAAGGAAGATTGGATTATGGGAATTTATTATTATTATCTGTCATCTTTGGTAGGTAGATTTATGTACGGTCTACTGATTGTTGGCATAGAAAAAGAAAATGATAGATAGGGCGATGTAGGATGAGACCTCAGAGTAACTACAAAAAAAAATTAGACCCTAATACCTCGGACGAAATATAAAGAGGACGTCTGATTGAAGGAAGTCCTCATACAAAATTTTCTGTCAATTTTTGCGGGGGACGAGGTAGCACACTAACGCATTTTACACACACATACGCATTTCGTTTTTGTATCGCTACACAAGCACACTACATAAAAAATACAACACACTCTCATTTTTACACACACTATTGCAAATTTCGTATAAACATAATGTAGCGACGTAAAACAGAAAGTAGCACACATCAAGAAAATTAGGGAAGGGAACGTCAATAATATTATCGTTATCGATTATATGCGTGAATGAGTGAATGATGACAAATTATTTCTTCCATTTCTCAGTTTCTATTAATCGTATATTTTGCATTGTGAATAAAATTAACTTAACAATGCTTTACAATGTAGTAGATAAGTTAATAACAAGTAAAAATCGGTTAGACCGTAAAATTTAATTGTACAGTGCCACCAAAATATCGAATTTCGAAACTATTAATGTGTGTAAGCTATCGGTCTATTGATGTCGTCCCACTAGTTCTTTCGAACCAGTGTGGCGAAAGGATTTCAAGTGCGCCCTAAAGAGGCGTCTTTATACGTTGACGATGACGAGTTTACATAGGTAGGAACTTATATTTTCTGAATACTTAGGTACTGTAAAACTAGTTTATTTAAATCTAATAGCCTTGAACCTTCATTACAATTATAGCTACTTCTGCCATATGTAAGTATATACAGGATGTCATAGGAACGACAGTCAAGCGGAAGTCCAGTGATGCAGACCACTGTTGCTGCAATGTCACAAAAATATGAATAACTTCTAAACTACAAAAAATCGTTGAACATACATGGGGGTGATTTGGGTAGCCCTTGGGATGTTGCATCACTAGACTTTTGCTTGACAGTCGTTTCTGTAGGGATGTTTGTTGCTTTTGTAGTACTTAAACCTCAAATGGTCCCATAGGCTTTTTCGATCCTTACATGAAACTGAATCGATTTTAGTACAAAAAGTATAGGAAAAGTTTTTGACAATTTCTGAATTTTCTAGTACCTACTCAAACGACCCCATAAAGTCTTTTGATGTTTACCTGAAACTGAATAGATTGGAATCAATTTTTTTTTCCTTTTGCCATTTTTGTCGCTGTCTGTACATTTTTTCAAAATCTGCGAATGCAGTTTAAAATATCTCAAAAAGATAGGGAGCGTTTTCTTGTAGCTACAATGGTTAAGGTACCTGCCCTCCATGGCCCATCTCAAAAATCCACCTGTATAGTCCGAGTAGGCGTCCAGGATGGATGTCTATTGCATGCTTGTTTCCATTTTTCTTTAATAATCTCTTGGGAACATAAAATCAACAAGCAAAGAAAAGTAGGTACATACAAAACTTTTAAAAATGTTCATCTTCCGTTCATTCATTTAAATCATCGATATCAATACCACTGCACTATAGAACATTTCAACTAGTCAAGTTAGGGTTGTCATCAATTTGAAATAATTATGACTATGTTTTAAAATGCCTGCCAAGCGTGGCGATTATGGCAATTCCTCCCAAATGTTTGGGAGAGGCCCTTGCCCAGCAGTGGGATCCCTACGGGCTACTAAAAAAAAAAAAAAAAAAAAATGTTTTAAAATAAATTACCTATAATTATTTTGCGTGGTTTCATTTTATTTTTAATTCACAATATATTCATAGTTATTATGTCGGATTGGGGGAGGGGGGATCAAAGTTCCCACTTTTGGGCTTTTCGCTTATATTCCGATAGCGGTGCGTCGTATGACAAAAAGTTTGTAAATTAAATGAAAGATCATATAATTCTCTACGACTTTTGTAATATACTATTCCGAATTTTCATCAGGTTTTGCGGTTTTGAGACACACGCTCCGGAAAAAGGCAAGCTACACGCTCCGGAAGAATAAAAGGAAGCTACATTCCTTTTCAGCTTTATAACTTCAGAACCAGTCATGTTAAGCTACAAGGGTTAAAAAAACCTAACTTAAAGATAAAAAAGAAAATTTTTACGGAGCTTGAAAACGGTTGGAAATTCTGGAAAAGGGTATGGAGTTGAAGAAAATTTTATGATCTTTCATTTAGCATAAGTAAATTAATTTGGCATAATAATTGCATTGAAACGCACCGTTTTTGATAAATTAGTCAACTCCCTCCCACTCCGGCTCACCTCCTAGACATCAGTACTTTTAGTATGTTCACTTCCTAAGCACCCAGAACAAGTTTCTTAAGGAACCGCTTAAATACCAGCTCACGCATTCTACAACTCTCTTTTAATAACTGAACTGTTGGCAGTTTATTAAATGTTAAAAATTATGGAACACATTATAGAAACGCAATTAAAATGTAACTAGATTAAAATAAACGTGTTTTGATTTTGAAAAAACTTAGTGACATCCCTGACTCGCTACATAGATTATTACATAGTATTGTAGTCACGTGAATAGACTTATTCATTCATTCTTATGGCGGAAAATTCAAATTACTCAAATATAAGTATCATAAATTCATAAGGAAATTAATAGTTATGTTACAAATTAAATACTCGCAAATGAAAAGAGATGCCGTCACTTTTGAAATTTGATGTTGCCGACTTGTTTCGATAACAAAATACAGCACAAATAGGCATTTTATGGCAGCTCTGTTCTCGCTCAGGTTCAGAAGTATTGTGTCAAAATGGCTACCGAAGTAGTTTTTATAAACTGAAACGACTCGGAGTCGTGTACATTTGACAGAGGGGAAATACAAGTTATGGCGCATCCCTACCTTAATGATCGAAGCCTAATACGCACAGAGTAATAAGTAAAAAAAGTAAGTTCGTATGAGTCAGTGGCCAACTCTGGTGACGGAGTTTTTAGGCCGCCTTATGGCCTCCGTCATGGCTTAACGACTTAAATAGCCGGAACCGACAATTTAAAGTGCCCTCCGAAGCACGGAAGCGCTTAGATGAAAAGCGCTCGTGGTCGTGCTTGCTTAGTCGTTCTTGATAGATCGTCGAAGTTAAGCAACGTTCGAAATGGTCTGTAAGTGGATGGGTGACCGCCAGTGGCACAGAGTAATCTCTGGCTATGATGCGCGGAGTACTCATCAAAGTTTATTTATTAGTTAATTTTCTTTATAACGCACAAACATGACATTTTCATGGCGATAGCTACGGATGACTGCCCATCAGGATAACACTAAATATGATATTTCTTAGAACCTTTTACCTCTGGCAATTCGGAGTAAAAAGTATGTAAGTTCTTTCTACGCTTGTAAAGGCGCGTACAGACATCGCGAGGAGTGCGACGCGAATGGTTCGTCTCGCATGCCTCAACCTGAGGCATACGACGGTACATTTATACGTGCGTCCCGAACGACACATGCTCAAGCTGAGCAAGCAAACCACCACGCACGGTGTTCGTCAGTCCTCCAGGCTCAGGCCTCCATGACGCATGAGCGCGCAACGCAAACAACATCTGTCCGTCCACACGGAGCGCACGGCTCGTACTTGAGGCGGCGTTCGCAACGATCGTATGACGCGAATGCTCACTGTGAGCACACACGTCCACACAGCCCGAGGCATGCGAGACGAACCATTCGCGTCGCACGCCTCGCGATGTCTGTACGCGCCTTAGAATGAACGAGGTCTGGCGAAGCATCTCGAGCACTTTCGTGCGGTTCATTCTACAAGCGTTTCTAGTATCTTGTACCATTGTTTATAAGGTTTATAATGGCTTGCTATAAAACTAATTGACGCGTCGCTTGCCAATTCAATGTGCATTGAGCCTTAGTGGGATTAGGACTGGATGAATAAAAAACAATGTAATAACAATAACATCTATATTCATCATCTACCAGACTACCGCCATACACACAAGACATACAAAAATATGGAATTCATAGTAATCATTCAACACAATTATTACACGGACCTTCCGAAGTATTTCACAATCATGACTTTCATTGAAACATGTTACAAATGATTGAGAATGTTTCCGACACAGACTTGCAAAGAACCAAAACCATTCAATTCAATGAAACAACTTCTAGAAGTAATTTTTTATAGTGCTAATCCACACTTGGTATTTCATTATGAAATAAGTAAGTTCGTATGAGTCAGTGGCCAACTCTGGTGACGTAGTTTTTAGGCCGCCTAAAGGCCTCCGTCATGGCTTAACGACTTAAATAGCCGGGACCGACAATTTAACGTGCCCTCCGAAGCACGGAAGCGCTCAGATGAAAATGCCACTGGCGGTCACCCATCCACTTTTCATTATGAAATGAAAAGTCCGCTCGGCCACAGAACCCTAGTCATTCTTAACTCATATTTTAATCTTATTTCATTTCTTAACTTCTAGAAGTTATTTGAATCGAATTTAAAAATAAAATATGAATCGTATTGACAAATATCCTTCTAACATATAATAAACATGGCCAGTGGCCCTTGATGCAGAGTTCAGCGGAATGCATTCGGATCGGAATAGGTCCGCTGTTCAACCGACCGCAACCAGTTTTTTTATTAAATAAGTTAGCATTTGACCTCACTCAGCCTGATGTTAAGCAGTAGTGAGGTCTAAGATGGAGCATGCTTACCTAGAAGTAAACTATTTACAGTACGGCCGGCGGATTTAGACCGGTCTGAAGTTGCGCAGGTTACCCCGCGTCTCACCACCTATTCGACCCTAAAAGTGACTACTGCGCAGCGTTGCGACGAACTTAACGCCGGTCTAGATCCGCCGGCCGTACTGTTCTCTTGATTTGAAGACCCCTATAGTACTTTTCGGGAAATACAGAGCCCGGCAATGAGTTCCACAATTCGGCGGTGCGCATGAAAAATGTAGACTCAAAACGCTTTGTACGAACTCTGGGAATGTCGATGTACAAGTGGCGTCTTTCCGGGAACCTGTTGCCCCGATAGAAAAATGGGGATGAAGTGTGACAGTGCAAGGAACGTCAGTTTTGAATCGATTCCTTTTTGATTTGATTGGTTGCGGTCGGTTGAACAGCGGACCTATTCCGATCCGAATGCATTCCGCTGAAGTCTGAATCACTAGGCCTAGGCGTTCTTGAATTTGTCCGTTTTACTTGTGGTCTTCTAATCCCACTCATATAATAAAGCTGAAAGTTTGAGAGTTTGTTTAGATGTTTGGATATTTGTGTATCAATCACGCCTAAACTAGTGAACCGATTTGGATGAAACTTGGAATAGGCGTAGATAGAGGCCTGGAATAGCATATAGGCTATTCAAAATGGTACCACGCGGGCGAAGCCGCGCGCAGAAGCTAGTAATAAAATATCTTGTTCATCAAAACGGCTAACTTCACGAATGCCTACATTGACAATGTTTTAACAGAAATGCAAAAATGTTTCATTGTGTTATAAAAGATTATGTACAACAAAGTCTTTGGGTTGTTCAATTATGGTTACCTGACTTAAATTACACTACGCGCCTGGGTGTTACACGATACTGTTACAATTTATAGTATTTTTCACGTAGGAACGTATCCTTGACACATATAACTTTTACGTTTTACGCTGTACAACAATGAAAAATTTTGAAATAAATGAAATCTAGTACCTACTAAAAGATACAACTTCAATAAAAAAGGATTTTGTCTATTTCCTTTTTAATTATTTCAGATAATAACATAAAAGCGCCTTGTCACGGAACCGTTCCTACGTGAAAAGGACTATAATTGCTGCTGCGTGTCCTGCAGTCCAGTCGAGCCGAACGTGCCGTACTGTCTGAAAATGCTGCTGACGTCAGAAGCGAGCCGCATTTTCTGACGTCATCAGCATTTTTTGTATAGAAAAATCTGTGGCGCGGGCAGTGTGTATTCATCAAACAGGAATAACTGTCTTGGGAGATATTTTTGGTTATTAAATTCGACAGCGTTTGAAACTAATTAAAATATCCCTCTTGATCACTAAATATTTACAGTCGAATTGAATATCATTGTAATATCGTTTAAGGTCAGGTCCCACAGTTGCGATCACTTAGCGACGCCCACTAAAGCGGGTCGGACGCATCTCTCGCGTAGTTTGTAGCCTGTTTTGCTGACAGCCACTACCGTGCCGGATTCTGCACCTTCCACCTCCTGGAATAAAATAAAAGGAATTAGGCCCTTACTAGTAAACTTGACATAAAGTTATGTCATGCATAAGTCAAAGTTAAAAAGCATTTATTCAGTAGGACCGCTGGGATCACTTAGAAAATGTACACGATTCCGAATCATGTACGAAATTTGCAAGTGTGCGTAAAAATTTTGTATTGTCATTCTTTATGCATAATTGTGTGTAAAATGCGTTCAAAGAGGAATTCTGTCAATAACTCGTCCATTATATTTTGTCTAAGGACTGACATAATTTAAAAAAAGGATTATACCTGTTGGAATAGTGCTTCGTGTAGGTTCGGGTCGAATTTCTCTCTCAACGGTGACACCGCGACTAGGCCATGTCGATTGAACACCTGCAAAATATTTATCGTTTTAAAAAGAAGAAACCGACTATCATGTAGTACCTAAGTATATGTATAGAAAATTAGTAGCGAGGATGTGGTTTTTCTATACTTTCTTATCACTACATAGTATAAAACAAAGTCGCTTTCTCTGTCCCTATATCCCTATGTATGCTTAAATCTTTAAAACTACGCAACGGATTTTGATGCGGTAGATAGAGTGATTCATGAAGAAGGTTTATATGTATAATACATGCATAATATAGTAGAGGAACACTGATAATTTTAGAGGTTTCTAATGTGATGTCGTAAATAAACATTTTTTTTGCGCTTACGTTGCAAACGCTGGCTGAACCCTAATATTTAGTATCAGCATTGCACCCGTGTGAAGCCGGAGCGGGTCGCTAGTAATATTATAATGAGGAAAGATTTGTTTGTTTGTTTGAATTGAATAGGCTCCGAAACTACTGGACCAATTTGAAAAATTCTTTCACCATTAGAATCCTGCATTATCCCCGATGAACATAGGCTATATTTTATCCCGGGAAAGTGAAGTTTTCCCAAAGTAACGCGCTGGTTGCAAATAATATATGCGGGAATTGAACACAGACTGCTTTTTAGAGTTCCGTACCTCAAGAGGAAAAACGGAATCCTTAAAGGATCACTTTGCTGTCTATCTATCAAGACCATATCTCGGGATCGCATGGTCCCTTTAAGCTGTGAAAAAATCAAACTCAAACTTATTAGAACTAAGCGCTTTCAAAGTTCTTTTATTATGCGCACTGCAAAAATTTGGAATAAGCTTCCCGCGTCTGTATTTCCGCTGAGCTACGACCCTGTTGTTTTCAAGAAGAGAGTTAATAGGCACCTTCTGGGTAGGCTCGCTCCATCGTAGACCTCATTCTTGCCTATGTTAGTTTCGAAGTCAAGAGCCGACCCATTCATCATAAAAAAAAACTCCTCGTTGGTCGTCCGGCAGCGAGATGGGCAGACGATTTGGCATCGAAGGCCGCATTTGGATGAGGTTAGCACGAGACTGTAATAAGTGGCATAAAAAGGCCTATACCCAGAAGTGGGCAAATTCAGGTTGTGGATGATGATGATGAGTGACCTGGAGCCGGTTTCGTCGTGGATGTGTTCCACTGAAGAATCTGTATGCTGGGCCTTCTGTCACCAAGTGGAATGATATTCACCTGGTCGAGCTGAGCTCTGGTGAGTCGAACTCCATCGGCTAAGGCTCTGAGTGCGGGGCCACCTGCTTCTCCCTCTGGGGCACTTTCTGCTGCTGCACCTAGTGTATCCGCTACCTACAAATTATAAAGTTAAAGATTTTGATGAATAAACATTAATAAACTATTTTTTTTTTATAAATAAATAATGCTGGACATTTCACACAGCATCATCTAGCCCCAAACTAAGCAAAGCTTGTACTATGAGAACCAGATAACTGATATACTACTGATATATACTTTTTGTGGTGAAAGCCCGCCTGCGGCGCTAAAGGTTGCGGGTTCGATCCCCGCCACGGGACAAATGTTTGTATGATCTACAGATATTTGTCTCGGGTCTGGGTGTTTCTATGTATAATATGTATGTATTTACAAACAAAAGGTACCTATATCAGTCATGTAGTACCAATAACACAAGCTTTGCTTACTTTGGGGCTAGATGATGCTGTGTGAAAAGTCCAGCATTATTTATTTATTTATTTGTTTCGACCAGTCGCTGAGATCTCATATGACGTGATAATTACGTGCGCCGTTCCTATTGGCTAATTATGAAATTGTTCTCTTTCCCCTATCCAGATTATTATTTAAACTTTACCACTATTACACATGCTTTTTCAAATCATCCAGTAGTTAGGCTTAAAATTATTAACAGGTCCGCGCGAATCCTAAGTTTTTTATCCATCTCAAAAGTGCCTAACGCGCCTACCGAAGTTTTCACTTCAAAATTTTTTAACAGTACTTACATCTAGCAGATCTTTGCAGAAGCTCTGGATGGCGAAGGACTTGGCGTCCTCAACTTGCTTCATCATTCTGCGTCGGACATTCTCGCCGTCAGCCAAAGCGCGCTTGTATTTGTCCTGAAATATAAAAAAAAAAATATTACACAGCTCACCTCAGCAAACAAGGAGAGTACATTGCCCAAACATGTAGACCAAAGTTGGAACCTCAGTCAGAAATGTGTCTTTTATTTGTAATTTTTTTGTGTTACTCCACACTTGGTAAGTATTTCTTTATGGAATGAAAAGTCAATCGATTCCGAAGGGATTCGAACCCGCGACGAGCCTAAAGCCAGAGTGCCTTCAACCGCTCGGCCACGGAAGCCTGAAGGCAGACTTGAAATTCTTGATAAGCTCATAGACACATAGGCCTCCTCGAGGAGGCCTATGTGTCGACAGGACACGCTGAGTAGTAGCCGGACTGGTGTGCAAAATAGATTAAGAAAAAATTTAAAACTCTAAGGCTTTGAAATTGACTATTAACTAACCCCAGCTAGGATCAACTCACTTCATAATCCTTGACTTGAGTTTTAAGAGTGTTCAATTCATTTGTCAATGTCTCGATCTGCTTGTGGCACTCCTCAATCGTCACCGGCTTCTCTGTCTCCGGTTCTACCGGCTTCTCCTCTGTGCTGTAGCCTCGGGCTGAAACTCTGAAAAAAATCACTTAAAATAAATGTTGTCATTGTTTCTAGCTTGTCCCACAGCTGGGCAAAGGCCACCCCTCGAGTTTTCCAAGCTTTCCAGTGAGTTTTCCAAGCTTTCCAGTGAGTTTTCCGAGCTTTCCAGTGAGTTTTCCAAGCTTTCCAGTCTAACGCCAGTGCCTACCACTGATAGTCACTGAATGAATCCAGCTCGTCGTGCCATCACTTACGTAGTCTGCCGCGCCGTCTCACTGTCTCCACTCAATGGTTAAAATAAATAAATAATAAGTGCAGCAATAATAAGAGCTGTGAGTGAAAGCCCGCTTGGGATGCAGAAGGTTGCGGGTTCGATCCCCACCATGGGATAAATGTTTGTATGATCTGCAAATAATTCTCGAGTCTGGGTGTTTCTATGTATAATGTATGTATTTACAAACAAAAAGAGTATAAGTAGTATATCAGTTATCTGGTTCTCATAGTACAAACTTTGCTCAGTTTGGGGCTAGATGATGCTGTGTGAAATGTCCAGCATTATTTTTTATTTTTATTTTAGTAATTTTGTTAAGATGTTTGTGTCTCAATCACTCCTAAACCAGTGAACCGATTTGGATGAAAACTTGGAATAGGCATAGATAGTGACTTAGAATAGCTTAAAGGCTATTCAAAATGTTGGTACCATGCGAGCGATGATGCGCGCTGTAGCTAGTAATAAATAATGCTGGACTTTTCACACAGCATCATCTAGCCCCAAAGTAAGCAGAGCTTGTGTTATGGGTACTACATGACTTATATCAGTCATCAGTCATCACTTAAAATTTAGCTCAATATGATTTAAATGACAGTTTTTAGTAATTCTTGGAAGGCTCGACTGATTCCATTGCATTTTGTTAGTTGAATTATGTTGTAGTTTAATTTTTGCATTGATAGTTTGGGGGGAGACTTGCCCAGCAGAGGGATATGGGTTGAATAAAAAGAATAAGATTCATTTGGTCATGCAGATGCATGCGGACCTTGAATATAAAATCAAATAAAATCGTTTATTTCGTTAACTTAATCTATACAATGACATAAAGGCTTTGGAAACCCCCTTTTAAGTAAATATATACCTGTGTTAGGGGTATGAAGCGCTCATGCTCGTGCTTACTTAGTCGTTCTTGATAGATCGTCGAAGTTAAGCAACGTTCAAAACGGTCTGTAAGTGGATGGGTGACCACCAGTGGCATTTTCATCTGAGCGCTTCCGTGCTTCGGAGGGCACGTTAAATTGTCGGTCCCGGCTATTTAAGTCATTAAGCCATGACGGAGGCCTTAAGGCGGCCTAAAAACGTCAACAGAGTTGGCCACTGACTCATACGAACTTACTTACTTAGGGGTTAGGGGGTTTCACTGAATAGTTATGGTTCTTGTTATAAGTATAGGTACTTACTATAAATCTTATAGATACAGCCGAATGAACCAGATTAGAAAATGTATGATGCAATATTGATGATGATTGTTTTCCTCAAAATATTCAAATTTACTGATAAATATAGTAAAACCAGCAATCATAATGACATGTAAACTGGATAATCTATTTAGTACTTACAATAGAGTAAAAACTTTAGATAAGTACCTGGGTAACATATCTTTCTCGTGTTTTTATTATTCTATCCGCAATAGCTAACAGGCTCACGTACTAGTTAGTGCATTTATGAGGTTTTCGAGTAGTAAATAATCCTAATAGGTTCTTTTTTAGGCCTACAATTGTGTAAATAAAACCGATTATAGGTTATATGTTAGTTGCGCAACCAACCTGCAAGTATTTGAACGTAGAGTCCTGAAGGATGATTCAGTTAAATATCTCGCTAGTCGCCCCACAGAATACACTTTTAAAGACGCCATCAGAAAGCAAATTCGTGAATTTTACGCGTTTTCTAAAATATTTTCACAAAATGAGGTTATGTCTAAATTCCTTTTCGAACCACTAACTAAATGTCAATGTCAAAAACGAATAGTGATGTATTTCATAGACAGGGTTGTACCTTAAATCGGTAAAATAAATCGATAAATAAATTGATGGTACTTTGACTGAGTACAATATTACTCCATAGATATTTTGTCTGAGACTTACTTATCTTAACCATTTCGGTACGGCTAGGTGGCTGAAAGCTCGTCGCTGATTTTCACCTGAATGTTAGAAAAGTCAGAGAAACGCATGACCTTCCTAAGGTGCAATGCGTCGTTGTGGGGCGTTATACAGAAATTAAGTCCCTGCTACGAATAGCTGGCTGAACAAAAGCGAAAATACAAATATATGTTTTAAAATAGGTAAGTATATTTTTAACATAAGTAGTTGGGTAAATACTTACAAACTTGTGAAAGGAAGAATATCATTATTATCTAGAAGAGTGCTTGATTTATCTAAGATAATGATTAAAGAAATAATGGATGACAAGTAAGTGATAGAGGGAAGTGGATAATTATTGCTTTGTCTTACAAACTATGAACCTTAAGTTATGACATAGACTTTTTTTTTTAATTTGACTAGATACAATCTTACTTATTAAAAAATTTAAAATTATAGACTAGACTTATCAATGACAAAAAAACACTAAACTAGAACTAATTTATGGGGAACATTTTGTGGCTTTTAGTGTGCATGTTATAACGCCATACTGTTTGTGTATGTGTAAATGTAAATGTGTAAGTTTGCACTAGTTTGCATGTTGGAATGTGTGCGTATAGCCCAGAACAATCCCACTCATCATTTAATAAAGCTAAAAGTTTGTGAGTTTGTTTAGATGTTTGTATGCCTAAACCAGTGAACCGATTTGGATGAAACCATTTCTCTGAGCCAGAATTATTTAGGTTAGTTACAAGATACAGGTGTGTATGTTATTGAGTATGTGTGTGTTTGCATGTTGGAACGCCACGCTAGAGGGGTGCGCTATGGAGGCGTCATGCTGCCTCCATATTCAGGGGATGCGCCACGACCTGAAACACAAAAAAACTCAACTGCATTTTTTATTTTGTAAAAATTATAGGTTAGATTTTTTTTAATGAAGTAGGTAACAATATTTGCAAAAACTTATAATTTCATTTGTTAATTTTACATGGGAAAAATTGTTCTGTTATTAGCGTAGATTGAGACTCGTATTTTGTCAAATGTAATTCTAAGGCTGACTTTTAAATAAAAACAGTATGTTTTTTCCTTTAAAAAGAACAAAACCTTTAAATTGCCACTAGCGGTCACCCATCCACTTACTAACAACAGCTTGCGTGTCCGACTCGCACTTGTCTTACCTCGGCCTCTGCCGCGGCCCCGCCCCCTGCCCCTCCCGCGGCCGCGTCACCTGCGCCCATCGCCTAGACCCACCATGTCTGGAACAAAACATTTCACTTAACACTTTCATTGAAAAAACATTAGTTTTTGTTAATGTCTGATATACAAAGCTTGAAACAAATTATAGGACAACCGAAAAATATGAGCTTATCGAAATTTTGGATACCGGCAATAAGGAATTCTGTGGCCGAGCGGTAAGGCACTCCGGCTTTAGGAGGATCGTCTGATCGATGCAGGTTCGAATCCCGACGGAATCCAAAATTTTGATAAGACTTTTCATTTCTTAAATTATAGGACGGCTGACGGACGTGACTGACAGCCGCAACTGACAACATCCAGCGCGCCAGATCGTTGTCGGACGTCCGAAAGCTCAAGGACACGTCCGCGACTTACGTCCGATAGTTTGCACAGCGAGCGTGTACAATCATTATCCAGATCGCGGCTGTCAGCTGCGTCCGTAAGCCGCGTCCGATAGTATGTTTCTAGCTTTATTCAAGAACTTTACGCTAATGATTATGATGATTTATACTGCTAGTGCGAACCGAACCGATAGCTGTCCGAAACTGCCTGCACTGACTAGGTTAACCGCGCGTTTCACCTCGTGCGACCTACATAGCCAAATCTGGGGGCCTATTGTCATCCATTCCCATTTCCCATACCAACCAATCACACAATACGAAAATGACGTATTTTGTCATGATACGTCCTTTTGTATTTGGTTGGATTTTTCGTATTTCGTGTCGTGTTGTATGGACCTGTCGTGTTGTATGGATCTGAGTGCTGGGCCACGAAAGCGACAGATGAGAGAAGAGTGCAATTGAGTGCATGCGACAGAGATGCGAATGCTGAGATGGATATGTGGAGTGACGCGAATGGATAAGGTGAGGAATGAATATATTCGGAGAAGTCTGAAAGTAGCGCCAGTAGGTAACTGATAAGTTGAGGAGCAATAGGTTAGCGTGGTATGGGCATGTAATGCGGAGGGATGAAAATCATGTAACTAAAAGGGTGATGGAAATGAATGTGAATGGATATGTATTAGAGGTAGACCTAAGAAAAGATGGATGGATTGTGTGAAAGAAGATATGGAAAAGAAAGGAGTTGATACAGAGATGACGAGTGATAGGGGAGAGTGGAAGAGGAGAACATGTTGTGCCGACCCCGCATGAGCGGGATAAGGGCAGGCCAATGATGATTTTCGTATTTTGTAATTGGTTGGAATGGGAAATGGGGATGGATTTCAAGTTAGATAATAAGCTAAGGTGTTCGTGTATCGAACACCTTAGCAACCTTTGCAGTGCCCCAGCGGGGTTCATGTTATGAAACGCCTACCTATATTTAAGACATTGTAACTAACATGAAGCAATAAACGAAATTGAATTGAATTGAAGTGAACATACGTCTTAAAGAACGCTACGTACTACTTACCTATATTGGTAGCGGTCTTCTCCAAGTACGAGAGTGGTCCTTGAAGCGTCGCCGCCGAGTATCCTCGACCCATGAACATACCTTGAGCGAGACTATTCTGCATCTGAGATAAAACAAGTTAAATAAAAGTTCATATCAGTTTTAATAACTAGTGCAGATATCATAAAAGCAGATATGCCTGGAAGAAGGCCGCCCATTGTACTAATGAACTTGTAAATGTTTCTAATGTAGTTTTCGTTGATGTTTTGGTGTACAATAAAGTGTTCATTCATTTATTCATTCATATGCAAAGCTCGTATCATTCAGACCATCCTCAACACGTTATTTCCCAGTTATCGTACATATTGCCCTTTGTTCCGAATAAATAAATAATCTTCAATCTTAGATAAAAATATGTTCACCGATTTTTTTTCATATGTTTCAATTTCAATTTATTCACAAATTAAAATCATTGAATGAATGAATGAACACTTTATAATACACCAAGAAATTAATAAAAGCAAAACATTTACTTATAAAAATAACAAGTTATAAATAAATAATAAATAAATAAATAATGCTGGACATTTTCACACAGCATCATCTAGCCCCAAACTAAGCATAGCTTGTACTATGGGAACCAGATAACTGATATACTACTTAAATACTTTTTGTTTGTAAATCTATCTATCTATTCAGCCCGGTTGCACCCACTGCTGAGTATAGGCCTCCTCTCTATATCGCCACTCTTCTCGGTCCTGTGCAGTCCTTTCGCACGCTTTCCCAGCTACATTAGCGATGTTTGTAAATACATACATATTATTTATTTATTTATTTTTATTTCTTAGGAAAACAAACAGTCATTAGAAATTATGTACGTAACTAAAACTATAACTATTGACCAATAACATGTCAATAGTTATACATTATTATGCTTAGTTTGGGGCTAGATGATGCTGTGTGAAATTGTCCAGCATTATTTATTTATTTATTATTTATAGAAACACCCAGACCCGAGATAAATATTTGCAGATTATACAAAAATTTATCCCGCGGCGGGGATCGAACCCGCAACCTTCTGCGTCTCAAGTTCTTAGTACAATGGGCGGCCTTATCGCTGAAGATAGATAATAAGTAGATAGAAATTACTTAATTGCACACCACATAAAACAAAAATATAAAACAAAACAAAAAAAACTCAACTATGTTATACAATCGGCGGTCTTATCGCTAAAAAGCGATCTCTACCAGGCAACCTCATTATTAGAGATCATTCATTCATCATATTATTATAGTAGGTAGGTACTGTTGTTTACAGTGATCACATAGGCACCAGCTATGTTGGTCAAATGGTGACTGGACTTTGAATGTAAAGGTCGTGGGTTCGTAAATAGGAATTAATGTTTTTTTTTAATCACCTCGGCGTGATTTGATCCTACTTCGGTCAAGCAAAGTAAGTAATTAAAAAAAAACAAAAAAGAGCAAGTAAAGTAATTCAAAATAATAAGAAACAGTAAATTGGAAAAGCAAATGAAAATGTAAATCGACTTAATAACTATAAATAATAAAAAAACATACCTTTTAAAAGTGCGAAATAAATAAGCTGAGAAGGAAAAAAAATAAAACACAAAATAAATTAAACAAAACGATATACTTATTAAGAAAATCACATATTAAACGTGCAAGTAGCTTACAAAAGTTACAAATCATCTCCAAGTAATGTCTCAAGTATACTAACTAACAGATAAAGCAGACTAGCTTTATATAATTTTTTAAGGACAATTTCAGACTTTATATCAGCGCCATCTAGGGATTTGTTATAAAAGTTCGACAACGCCATCTAGAATTAAACGTATTTTGTGTTATGCTCTTTTCTGTGGCTTACAAAAGAAAATTCTGCTCCATCCTGTGAGGAACTAATATACAATTTGTCTTTGAATAAAGTGAGGATGTTAATTGATAAGTAGATACCTAGTATACCTACCGAACTACAACGCTAACGTAAGGCTCAATGCCTGCTCAATGCACATTGAATTGGCAAGCGACGCGTCAATTAGTTCTATAGCAAGCCATTATAAACCTTATGAACAAAAGTACAAGATATAGAAACGCGTGTAGAATGAACCGGACGAAAGTGCTCGAGCCAGCGCGGCCCGCTAGATGGCTTCGCCAGACCTCGTTCATTCTACAAGCGTTTCTATATCTTGTTCCATTGTTCATAAGGTTTATAATGGCTTGCTATAAAACTAATTGACGCGTCGCTTGCCAATTCAATGTGCATTGAGCCACATTGAGCCTAAGCCCCTGTTCGCACGACGACGTAATTTTTACGCGACGTAATTTTATCGCGCAGTGCTCTATTCGCAACTCTATTTAAACTGGGTGTAAAAGAATTACTCCCTAAAACTGTTATTTTATTTCGTAAAAACTGTATTAAATTCAAGTTAAAAAATACATCTCAGATTCAAATTCAGGACCTAGATCGTATCTATACTATACTATAATATTATAAAGAGGAAAGATTTGTTTGAATTGAATAGGCTCCGAAACTACTGGACCAATTTGGAAAATTTTTCACCATTAGAATCCTGCATTATCTCTGATGAACATAGGCTATATTTTATCCCGGAAAAGTAAAGTTTTCCCCAGGGAGCGCGGGTAGCACCGCGACGGACAGCTACTATTTTATAAAAACTGTATTTTTAACTATTTTATTTTATAAAAACTGTATTAAACTTAAGTGAAAAATACATCTCAGATTCAAATTCTGGACCTAGATCGTATATTTAATTAAAGAATCACATTTTTTACTACTCCTAATAACTTACTTTTGTAGGAAATATATTATCAGCGAATATATCATCGCTATGTTATCTGCGTTGCATAGGCGCGTTAGCCGGTAAGGCAGATAGCGTCACAGTCGGCTGCTAAATGACTGCTATACGCCTTTAAGATACTATCTGCGCTGTATATCGCTGGTAAAGGAGACTATGTGCGCTGACTGCATGTCATATTGTAACGTGAACGTTATATCGCTCCAATATCCACTTAGGCTCAAGCCATAGAATTGGCAAGCGCGCGTCATATAGTTTTATAGCAAGCCATTATAAACATAATGGTACAAGATATAGAACGCTTGTAGAATGAACCACTCGAGCCAGCGCGGCCCGCTAGATGATTCGCCAGATCTCGTTAATTCTACAAGTATTTCTAAATCTTGTACCATTGATCATAAGGTTTATAATGACTTGCTATCAAACTAATTGACGCGTCGCTTCCCAATTAATATAATAGTTAATTAGTAATAGTTATTTTTTTTAGCACATAAGTTATCAGTGTAGACTTATTAGTTTTAGTACAAACCTCCGTGGTTTCTTAGAACTAATTCAATTGTTTTTGTATGTCAGATTTTTTTTTATAAGATAAATAAATTTAAAAAAAAATCAATGTGCATTGAGCCTTATAAGATATTATGTGTAATAGCCCTGCTTTATAACTGCAATACGCTCGTTAAATACACTACTATGAGCAGCTATTATATGACTGCTATACACCTATGACTCCCACTCTCCTGATTGGACCACATTAGCTCACGATAGAGAGGAGTGGAAGAAACGAAGGGAGGCCTTTGCCCTGCAGTGGGACACCACAGGCTATTAATAATAATAATATACGCCTATAAGAGAAGACTATCTACGCTGCATGGGCGCATTAGCCGGGTAAGCTGGCGGAGGCTGCGGGCGCGGTACCTGCTGCTGCAGAGCTTGTTGCTGCAACGCCTGTTGTTGCGCGGCCGCCGCAGCTGCCATTTGCTGCGCCTGGAGGAAGTTACAATGCTGGACAAATGTTAAGGAACGCTAAGCGCGATCAGTTTTGGGATGGGTGACCGCCTCTTTTTGTATGTACAGTCAGCGTCATCAATTGGTAACCCCCTTAGATAGATAGATACAACTTTATTGGCACAGATACACAGACACACTTAATAATAAAACAAAAACATAGACAGGTACTTAAACTACCACAAGTTAAAACTGCATAACTAACCTAAAGCATAAAAAAAGAAAAACACAAAACAGTTATAGGTAGGTGCAAGGTCTGTGATATGGTGTGCCAAATAGGACCAGTCTCAGTTTTTTTGTTACTCTGTACCTATCGCTAGGTGCAGAGCAACGCTGGTTTTCAGTAATGCCTTAGTAAGGCGGTTTGTACTGCAAGGGGGGGTACCAGTTGGTGACGCTAACCGTACACATGGAACCATTAGGTTAACATCACCAATATCAAAACATACTACATACATATCTACTTATAAATAAAACTAGCTTCTGCGCGCGACTTCACCCGCCAAGTCCCAACATTTTGAATAGCCTATATGCTACTCCAGGTCACTATCTATGCCTATTCCAAGTTTCGTCCAAATAAGTTCACTGGTTTAGGCGTGATTGAAACACAAACATACAAACATAACTTTCAGCTTTATTATATGAGTGTTAAATAAAATTGAAGTGTCTTCTGTCTGTGTTTTTTATTGTTATTTACTTATATGTTATAACCACTTTAGAAAATACAGATAGGTACGATATTAAAAAACAAATTATTTAAAATTTTTGTCTGTCTGTCTTTCTGCTCGTTCAGGCTAAGCTAACCTCTGGAACGGCTGAATCGATTTAAATGGGAGTTTTACTGAAAGATAAGGAGGTTATTAGGCAAATTATCATCATCATCTGCTGCCAAGAATATCCCACGGCTGGGCTGGTATGAGCTAATTCCTACGGGATCCAGCTAGTTTGAAACTGATGATACTGATGATGTACAGTTTTCAACTGCACATTTTTGCTGACGCCGCTATTGGCACGAGCGCGCGTCATCGTACATACATACATAAAGTCACGCCTCTTTCCCAAAGGGGTAGGCAGAGACCACGGATCTCCAGTCGCTACGATCCTGGCACACAACTTTAGCCTCATTCACTCTCATTACATTCTTCATACATGCTCGTCGGTTTAGGGTACGCCATCGTACTTAGGTATTTATTCGTATTTCACTCATTTTTATATTAGTGAACGAACGAGGAAGGAATTATCAACATTGTACGAATTACTATCAATAAATATATCTACATTGATTGGGATCTTTTCTCTCCACACTCAACTGCAAGTGTATGGAACCATACAGATGTTTTGAATGACTAACCTGAACAGTCTGTTGCATGCTGCAGGGTTGTCGCGGCGAGGCGGCCTGCTGGATCGGCTGTGGAGGCGCCTGCTGGCATTTGTTGTACACTGTGTGACCCTGGGTTAAAAATAATATAATTTATAATATAACACTTGCGAACGTTTGCGGGAATGCGCTTTGCTAGCTGACAAAATAAATGTTCTACCCGTAAGGTTTAATGGTCTGTGGTTCAATCGATGTTTACGCCGGTAACATTTTCGGAAAACCCTTTTAGATCTAGTTGGTTGGGTTGCTGAATTTACCACTCCTTTCCGTCTTTGGTAATAGTCTTTTGACACCCTGTAGGCGCTTACTGTGTAGGAAGACAGACAATAGATTTTGGAAAGCTATAATATTATAAACAGGAAAGATTTGTTTGTTTGTATGTTTGAAATGAATAGGCTCCGAAACTACTGGACTTTGAAAAATTATTTTACCATTAGAATCTTACATTATCCCTGATGAACATAGGCCATATTTATCCCGGGAAAGTGAAGTTATCCCGAGGGACCGCGGGTAACACCACGACGGACAATAAAAAAAAATGATCAAAAAAAATAAAAAAATTGACGCGTCTCGCTTGCCAATTCAATGTGCATTGAGCCTTACAGTTAAATTAAATAAAATGTTTTTTTTTTTATTTGAAACAAAAAGTTTACTTTTTCTTGGATATTATGGGCTAACTATGGATTTCGGAAATATTCAGCATTGTGAAACTCCACGTTGCTAACTGTACCCTGCCTCAGATGTTTCCAACATCAGAGGGGACATCTTACGGTCTGTAGGTACGTAGGTATCATCATCATCTTCCTGCCCTTTTCCCCTATTATGTGGGGTCGGCACAACGTGTGTTCTTCTTCCAGCCTCTATCAGCCGTCATCTCAACACTCCTTTCTTACTCATGTCATCCTTCACACAATCCATCCATCTTTTCTTTGGCCTACATCTAATCGTGAGTCCATCAACATTCATATCAACCACTCTCCTAGTTACATGACTTTCTTCTCTTCTCATTACATGCCCATACCATGCTAGCCTTTGCTCCTCATCTTTTCATTCACTGACGCCACTTTCACACTTCCTCTTATGTACCTACTCATTTCTTACTCTATCCATTCGCGTCACTCCATACATCGCAGCGCTCGTGGTCGTGCTTGCTTAGTCGTTCTTAATAGATCGTCGAAGTTAAGCAACGTTCGAAACGGTCTGTAAGTGGATGGGTGACCGCCAGTGGCATTTTCATCTGAGCGCTTCCGTGCTTCGGAGAGCACGTTAAATTGTAGGTCCCGGCTATTTAAGTCTGTAAGCCATGACGGAGGCCTTAAGGCGGCCTAAAAACTCCGTCACCAGAGTTGGCCACTGACTCATACGAACTTACTTACTTTACTCCATACATCCATCTCAGCATTCGCATCTCAGCATTCGCATCTCAGGTACCTACGTAGGTATATTACTTGGAAAAAGCAAAGAGCCAGACCTGAAGATCAGCGAGTAAATTCTGCCATTGTGTGATCTTATCATAATGCCGTCGAAGCAGCTCTTCCTTCCGCTGCAGCTCACACTTCAACTCATTGTTGTCTTCCTTCACCAGCAGTTCTGGCTTCATCGCTGATAGGAGGAACCTGGGATAAATGATATTTAAAACTGAGTTGAGGGACGCACTCAATCACGAAGTAGTATCAATTAAGAAATGAAAAGTCTTATCAAAATTTACAATTCCGCCGGGATTCGAACCCGCAACGGTCAGACGATCCTCCTAAAGCCGGAGTGCCTTACCGCTCGGCCACGGAATCCTTAACGTCGCTAGATAGATTTGCTCCTGGGTTTTATGGTTTCTCCAACTAAAGACAGCAAACACAACACAACAGAATTTGATAGTCTGTATCGCCCACAGGTGCCCTCTGAACTCGCGTGACAAAAAAGTACTACCTAAGTTTATTTATTTATTTGTTATGGCACACAAAACAGAAGACAATCACAGATTAACAATATATAAGTAATACAAATTAAAGACCTAAATTGAATTCCAAAGCATGTGTACAATTAAATACAAAGCAGTTCTGTGTAATAAGACAAGGATTCTAGAGTTAGAGAAAAAAAAACGAAAACAAATTAAATTAATACATAAGCTAAAGAGTTTGAGAGTTTAACCAAATTACACCCTTTGCACCCAGTAATAAAGTCACAAATCCTCAAAACATTATCATAAACTTACGATCATTCATCACGAAAAAGTCAAAATTCTAAAAAAATAACGAAGACCACTTTGACATGTAGAACTCACCTCTTCTGCAAGAAGAATGCCTCCATCTGCCTCGCGAGGTCAATGAACCTCTCCACCTCGACCTTCACTTCTTCCTTCTCGACGCATGGCGATGCTTCTTGCTTCGTCAGCACATTTAGACATGCCTAGAGAACGGCAGGATTAATTTATGAGTAAACCTAAAGCGCAATACACACTGAGCCCGCCGGGCCGCCGACACAGCCCGGCGGCCTGTATGAAAAGAATCATGTCGGCAACATGTGCCCGCGCGTGTTACCCGCCGACATGTTGGCGGCTTGTGTTGCCTGCGCTCAGATGCCCGGCGGCATAAATTATATGACACAACCACACAACTCATCTCAAGCCGCCGACAAAATTTTCCGACATGTAATAAGTGAAGCCGCCAACATAAATGTTGCCGACATATGTCGGCGGCCCGGCGGGCTCAGTGGGTATTGCGCTTAACTAGCAGTACCTTTAGTAGGTAGGTAGTTAGGTACCTACCTACAAGATTCTCTTTTCCTTTTCCAGAATATAAAAGCCAAAAGTCAAAAAAACGTAGGACTATGATTCTTGTCCTTCCTTCGCGAGTCGCGACCAATACCATGCAGAACCAAAGCAACAAAACATTTTGGAGTGGAGCCTAGCTTCCTATCAAACTAACTTACCTCTAGGCCAAAATTTCAACTCTATTCGTATTTAACCTTTTTTATCCGACTGTCAATGGAAGGGTTATGTTTTTACTGTAATTGTCTGCTTACCAGTCTTTGCCAATGTACCTGAGAGTCAGAATGGCTGGTGTATCACAGCGAATCGAGTCGTGTTTGGTATCAAAAACATGTAGCAAAATTGTACTATTTAGTACCTCTTTGAAACTAATTTCCTAATCTGCACATAATCACATTTTGAACGGACAACACAGTGATACAGTACGCACAACCGATCTACAGCTCTCCGAAGTAGCTGCGCAGAACCCATTTTCGATGAAGCCCCAAAGAAAAAGACAGCCTATATCTGCGCGTTGTATAGGTACCTCGCTCACTCGCTTAGTTTGTTGCATCGTCCTCTCTAGCCTACTTTAACAAACCTGCGCAATCGTTAAGTGCACCTAACTTCAGAGAGCTATAGATCGGTTCCTTCCTACCATGCTCCTATTAAGGTTTTCATTTTCTAACTGACTAATGCCCGGTTTCTATATTCAACGGACATTCGTAGGTAAGAGCTACGACTCGTTTTCACATACAAATTTTGACAGCTAACTTACCGCCGGTTTCTAGCTGTCAAACTTTTGTATGAAGAAACGAGTCGTAGCTCTTACCTACGACTGTCCGTTGAATATAGAAACCGGCGGTAAGAGAGGTTAGTAGACTTCGAAGGTAATCCATACTAATATTATAAATGTGAAAGTCTGTTACCTTTTCACGCCCAAACCACTAAACAGAGTAGGCTGAAAATTGCCGTGGATAAAGGTTGTATCCCAAGAAAGGACATAGGCTACTTTTTATCCCGAAAAAATCCCGAGGGACCGCGGGTTACACCGCGGGAACGCAGCTAGTTTAAAACAAAGACAAAATATTTTTCATAATTATTTTAATTCATAAATCCATTTTAAAACAGCTTTATCATAAATTAGATCTTAATCTAGAATTAATAGTAAGTAATAACTTTTTGACTACGGTGTTCACTTTGATATTGATCAAAATGCCAAGTTAAAGTGATATTTCTCCTAATCATAATTTACCTATGACACTCTTAAAGACATTTTGCTCAAAATCATTGCCAACTTTAATTACACGTGGGTTTAATCTAGCTTTACAGGACACAATTACAATGTACAATCTAGATCTAGTTATTAATATTAAGCTTTAAGAAACTTATCTTCGACCACAGAATAGTTTAAATTAAAAGTCCAAAATTAAAAATAGCAAAGCCTACTCATACGAGCGAAAATTATCATAGTTCAGTTCAAACATCAAAACAAAGGAGGCAATTCATTTTGGGTCAAAAAGTCAAAAGCCGGCCAACGAAAATAAAGGTGTCACCATTGGGGAAGTCAATAGGAGTATTTTACAGTAAGGCCTCAGGGCCTCAGTCAACTACTTCAAATGATTTTGTAAGTAAAAAAAATTAATTGTATAGAAATCCAGATTTTTCTACTCCGTAAAGAAAATACTCGGATTGACATTCCCAATAGTGGTGAGGCCTTTATTTTCATTGGACAGCACTTTTAACTGTTGGGCCCAGCCTTGTATGGAGCGTGAATGGCTTCCTTTGCGGAATACAGACTTCGATCGAATAAAAGTCATTTTTTGTCTCAAATGTAGGCCTTTGGACCTTTCAGTTGGCAAAAGTATCTAATATTTTGCAAGGTTGTCTTGTCAGTGAAGTCCATAAACAATGTGAGAATCATCATGCACCTTTTTCATCTATTATGGGAAAATTGTGATTTGTTTACATAATAGCGATGCGAAGTTTCTAACCAAAGACGTACATGACGAAGACAGTTTTTGAATAAAAATTATACATACAACTTGCTTTTAAAAGCGAATACTTTGATTTTTAAACCTATGGGTACTGGTGATGAAAGAATATGGTACCATTTAGTTTACGGATGGTCCGTACGGAGCTCCGCAGTATGGATCGTCCGTACGGTCAACCAATAACACTACTAAACGCAATATTTGATTTCTAGCTCCGAACAAAAGTCCGTACGGACCATCCAAGCAAATGGTCCCTAAAAACATCAAGAGATTTCATGAACTAGTCGCTGGCCGTAGTAGGCTAATCAAGTAAGCATAATCACAATCAAGGTTTCACCATCTCGCAATACTTCACCTAATCAATTTTACGATGACTTGTATATTTTTAAGTATTCAATTCAACACTGATTATTTATTTACACACACTCTTTGCAAAAAAACACATCAATTTGTGAAAATTATCAAACTAAAGTAGTAAACTAGCCGCCTCTGTTGCCACTCGCAAGGTTCCCTAAGCCCCACAACATTCTAGGAAAGAATTACTTACTTACCTACTATTGAAAACAAAAAAAAAACGTTTTATGATACAAGCATTCATATCGATAAAGGTGGTAACTGAAACGCCTACCAGGATACTACAGGGGCAATATCTGTCGTGCTTAGCGCAGGGGCAATTTAGTTAGTTACTTCTCCACAATCTTCGCAGAGACAACTAGCAAGAATTTCTTGCGATTCTGCGGCTCAAAGAGAGAAAAAATACAGTGTTTTATTCAGTAAAGCGCTCGGTTCGCTCAGTGATTAAACACTGGCTGTTTCTTCGCGACCAATACCGTGAACCTAACTTTCCAGCAAATTGTCCCTGCTTGCATAATATGGAGGCAATATTGTTCCGTACTTTGTTGAGGCGTTAGTTTTTTGTACTTAATGAGCATCTAAACTTACTTTGACGAGCCTCAATTCTCTTTGACTGGCTCCCAACTGGAGCTTAACTTTTAGTTTTAAGATGGATCACCTAAAAGAATGATAGCCGACCGTGTTTCTTACCCTGATTCTTCACGGTATTGGTCGCGAAACAACAGGAGTAAAATTAGTTCTAAAAGACTATTCTAAGTGATCCCAGCGGTCCTACTGAATAAATGCTTTTTGACTTTGACGATATCGAAATTGCCCCTAGGGCAGTCGTGTCACTATTTTAACGCGACAAGTGAATCAAGTCACCCCTTTACCCAGATGAATCGACCCATTATCAATTTTTTTAGGTATTTATACGGACAATATTTTGGAGTCATCATTGGCCTGCCCTTATCCCGCTCATGCGGGGTCGGCACAACATGTTCTCTTCCACTCTCGTCATCTCTGTATTAACTCCTTTTGGAGTGTGTTTTAATATTGTTGTGATGCTTGAGAGAACTATAAATTCAAGTTTTCCATGTAAATTACCTTAATAACTTAAACATAATTCCACTTTATTATAATAATTCAAAGGTACATCAACGTCTTATCATAAATACATCTATTATGTAAAGCTGAAATACGGCGGTATTCACATACACAAAATCTTGATTTCATGCGAAATAATTCGTTGATTGAGAAACCAAAACACTGTAAGGAACTTCATTAATAATAAGTTTGTAGTTAAAAGATGGACAACCAAACGGTAGGTAGACTTATTAGGGAGCACAAAAAATATATTTGTCTCATGTGAATTCCGCCTAGGACTAAATTAGTCTATACTTAATCTATGCCTGTTTTAAAAATAATTTTCAGTCAGTAGTTTGAACTAATATTGAAACTTTTAGAATAACATAATTAAATAATGGTGAATTGGTGATTGCTGTGCAGACAGACTTATAAATAGAGTCAACTTCAAGGTGGAATATTTACTAACATATGAGATCAGCTGGGTTTTGTCACTTACATGTTCAGTTCGCACTTCATTTTTCGGTTTGGAATATTTTGTCCTAGGTCAGGACTTAGGACTTGAAGTCAGGAATCGTGGTGGGAAGCATCCGAATATTCGTCAAACGAACGAAAAAAGACCTCACCAACGTCGACAGCAACGGCATCGTCAATGCCCATCAACGCGTTGATCATCGCGATAAAGATAAAGTACCTGCTTAACGCCGGAGAGAGAGCAGTTGGGGTGGCCTCATACTGGCAAAAAAATGGTTTGAAGCATTGAAACGAAAGAAGAAAATCGCGATAAAGTGAGTGGTCACACCATCGTCAACGGCAACATCAATGCCCATCAACGCATAACGCGAATATGTCCGCTCCCTCGCTGTTACAGTGCACACTGACTTCAACTCATTGATCATCGCGATATCTCTTTGATGTAGCGCCACTCGCCTGGAAACGGCATCGTCAACGGCCTTCAACGGCATTGTAAATGTCGTTTCCCGTTGATAGTGGTCACACCAACGTTCAACGTGATAATCAACGGCGTTTCCGTCAGTGTGGCCGCAGCATTGGTTAATTTCTGCTGTCACGTGATAGAACTGTCAGTCCAATGTTTGTAAAAATTCCACATCGAGTTTGGATTTAAAGTTTAAAAGGTTTTCAACTAAATTAGAATATTATGTACAAATGACAGACATCTAAGGTATCAACTTAACACAAGACGTGCCTTATAGATCAATTCAATGTCTTAAAATGCTCAACAGCCCAGGCAGTCAGTGGTCACCCTAAGTGATATTCTAGCCTAACTTTATTCACACTTTTCTAAACTAATCCTGAATACTGTTTACTGATAATCAAACCATGGTGATTCGAATGGACGTCTATAGTAACTATGATTCATCTGACTAAACATGGCCAAGTTTTGTGGTGGATGCTGGTAGTATTCCGGAGTCGGCCACTGACTTCTCGGATCGAAAGCTTGGGGCTCCGACGTTTGTGGTAGGGGATAGTTTGGTTGTATTTGTGGCGGTGGGGGCAAGAACATGTTATCATTATACTGTCCGACAGGCAGTGGGATATCATTTGATGATGTTTTAGGTTTGGCTGGCTTCTTTTTCACTGGAGCTCGAACCGACAAGACAGGGTCGTCCTGAGTTTTTGTCATGAACTTATGGAACTCCCCTTCAAATGCACTCGGGTTTTTGTTCAATGGTGGAATTACTTTAGGTACTCTTAAGGTTGTGTCCGGTAAGCTCGGTGCAGTCTCAGTGTTTGTTATTATGT
This sequence comes from Epirrhoe alternata, assembly GCA_963565295.1. Lineage (NCBI taxonomy): Eukaryota > Metazoa > Arthropoda > Insecta > Lepidoptera > Geometridae > Epirrhoe > Epirrhoe alternata. The sequence goes on from OY751402.1 coordinate 1,615,308, forward strand.
GAGGTTTTGAGAGTGACTGTGGTTTGGACAGCATGTGACTGTAGGAGGGACGAGTGTTAGGTTGGGCTGGTATTATGGAAGGTCTGGTTGCCTGCGGCTTCATGTGAGCATAGGTAGGTTTGTAGGTATTGTGCTCCCGACTCATAACTGGCATTAACGGGGAGTTGTACTCAAAGTTGGCAAATTTTTTAGGTGTCCTCGGTTTTCGTGGCTTCTTTTCTGCCCCTTCAACTTTAGGCTTTGGTTCTTTTTTAGGTTTAGGCTCTTTCGGTTCCTTTGGCTCCTTTTTAACACGTTCTTTCTTAGGTTTTTCAGTCAGTTCTCCATTCTCATTTTTAACAGGTGATTTTCTTTTTTTCGGTTCTTTTTTATCTTCAGTTACTATTTCTGTGAGTGAGCCTTCTTTCAGTGGGTCACCATCTTCTCCAGGAACGGGAGCAGGGATTGCTACTTCATCAGGATGGGACGGAGAGGGCCAGCCAGACACCAGAGCATCCATATCTCCGAGTTGCTCACTGGATAACTTCTTAGTTTTTATCTTCTTTCCACCTGATCTTGGAAGCTTTTTCTTCTCAACTTCTGGCCCTTCTGTCTCCTTCTTAGTTTTCTTCTCTTTAGTTGCTTTTTTTGGCTTTTCTTTATCACAATCCTTCTTTTTCTTCTTCATATCTGCTTTCTTTTTCTTCTCTTCAGAAGGATCCTCATAATCAGAATCTTTGTCGGAGTCCATATACCCAACATCGGGTAACTGAGCTTCCGAAGGTTCCATCTCATCACCTTTCAGCCAAATGTCTTCCAAAGCATCTAACTGGGTATCATCAGGATGTAAAGGCATGTTAGGTCTCTTCATCGAAGTCATCATATCCAAGTCTCCTTCAGCCATTGTCATTTCATCATCATCCATCACATCATGGCCAAGGATGGACACGGCAATGGCTCCTTCTGATATGCTCTTGCTGGCCATCGCTCTCTTCAGATGTAACGGATGCCGTTTCTTTTTCTTAGACCCTTCTTCTTCAGCTTGTATGAATGACTCGGGTAGCTCTGTATTGTTTTTGTTGCAAAGGATGTCCTGTCCGGAGGGATGTGGGGCTGGTACCATCTTTTCTGGTTGTTCAGGATGGCATCCAATATCTTGTCCTTTCAGCCATAAGTCATAGCGTTCAGGTTGGAAGCGTTTGACAAAAGTGTCCATGGATATTTTCACCATGTCGTTGCTGCAAGTGCATTGTGTAGCACGCTTCCCGTATTCCACCCATCGAGGTGCAGCGAAGTTTGTTGATTCAGCGCAGTTGAAACCGTGGTTGAAACCAGCGTGATACCCATAAGGGAATGTTATCATGATCTCGCCTTTATCTTGTGTTATTTTATTCACTGGCACCGAGTATTGTTTGAGGATCTGAGGGGATATCAGTGTCATTTTGTGTCGGAGGAAAGCTTGGCAGGTTTTGGCAGAGGTGGGGAAGAAACCGGCAGCTATCCTTTCAAATCTCTTGCCGTGCTCCGGTGGGATGCAGTACCAGGTTTTAGGCTCACCGAAATGCAGATAGTTTATCGAGTACAGGTCCATGTCTTCAGTGTGCCAAGCGAATGTAGTCTTCCACATGCCGAAGTAGAGGTAAGCTGTGTTAACTCCATCAATTTCAATCCCATAGTCCGAGTTGACATAGTCGAGGATGGTACCGAGTCTGTTTATATTCCATTCATTGACATCAGGGTCGGTAATGCTGCCGTTCACGTCAGCACCGTATATCGGGGCAACATACGTGACATTCTTCCAATACTTTCTCTCCAAGTCCTCGTAGTTTGTATGACGAGGGGTGCAGTATTTGGCAGAATTAGCCATCACCGCAAATTGTTTTACGTTCATAGATTTCTTTTGGATGTTTATCTGTTGGAACAAACCTTGCTTGCCAGTCACTACCTGGCAGATCGGCGACGGGATGGTTACGTTGAGCTCGTCGAGGTTGTAGCCAGATTTCCGAGGCACCCATTCGGGAGGTGGAATCACTTTCGCGAGACCAGCTTTGTGGGCACCTTTCGATTCCATAAACTGGATGTATTTGTTGAAATCTTTGAATTCCTCCCATGTTGGGCGGAAGGTCTGTATGCTGACACCACCCGCGCAGCTTCCAACCTCCTCCACGGCCGAAGACATGATGCTTGTTTCAATCACAAAACCCGAAAATCCAATCAACAGTATTTCATCACATAGTCCAAAAGATTACACCATTTTTCAATACAGATATTTTCACTATTGTAAAAGACATGAATTATTAACGTCTCTTTAACTTTTGTCCATAGAACAATTAAAATACACGCGATATTACTCTCGTAATTTGTGAAAACATTAGGAGTAAAATGGCCGTCGAAATTGAGTGAGATAGAGTAGAGATGCGCTTTGCTTGCACCAAAAATCCCATCATTGACTTTTCTAGGGTTGATAGAAGATGCGTAAGCGAAATTAGGTCACGTACACACCGAAAATGCTTGAGAATAATGTTTATTTGAAATATTTCAGTATACGAAGCTTCGACTACACACAGCCACGATTTTATTCGTTTTGATAGGTTGGCAGTAACTTATTTTGACATATAATTGTAGACAAACCTATTTCGAGGTTAGAATTAATATTTCTAGTTTTCGTAATGGATTTTGTTCGAAGTTGGCTAAATGCAAAGGTTTTACCTGAAAGGATTCTTCAAATTCTTCGACTAGGTTTCCACTACCGTTTGATGGCGCCGCCATATTTGCTACACATCAATAACACAACAAACACTGTTTAGGGCTGTCACAATCTCAAATCACCGCTCCATCCACTCCCACTACGACGACCGTTTTGTTCATTCGTCCGTCTCGCTCACTATCAAAAAAAAAATGGCTGGGCCGGATGGGCGTCTAGCTGTCGTCGATATGTCGGTCGGTCGTTGCGGGGCGCCCGGCCAGAAAATTCTCTGTCTCGGACGAATCTATATAACTACATCTTTAGATAAGGAATTCTGTGCGCGCGGCGGCCGGCGTTACTGACAACGGCAACCAACGTCGTGCCCTGACCCGCGCCCGCAACCATTTCCATTCAGTCTAAAGATGAACGGACAGACGGACGGACAGAATGATTTTCTGTTAAATAGAATGAGTATAATTTTCTTTGGATAGAATGAAGTTGGTAGGTACTATTATTACGTCTAGATCTGCTAACTAGTAGGTAGATCTGCTGTGGCTGTGATAACTGATACCTAAATATAGTACCTAAGTAGGTACTTTTTTAAACAACCTATTGTGTCCCACTGCTGGCACCTAAGTACTTAAGTGGCAATGATCTTTTTTATGTGTGCTTATTTTGTGTGTTTGTTTGTTTACACAGTCCTCTCGACCGGCATCTGAGGGGAAATCTAAACGTGTACTACCTACCTATAGTTTTGTTAAAATGTTAGGATTTACGGGCTCGGTTTTGATAAAAATTGAAACTGCATAAAATAAGTAAAAAGCTTTTTAATTTTTTGAGAAAAAATACTTTTTTAATATGGGTACCACGGATACGGGTAAAAAAAACAGATTTTGAATAACGCGGTATATTATTCATGAATGTGTTATGTATACCACATTCATGTATACCTATGTATATTACATTTATTATACATTTATTTTATTATTTTACATTTATTTTATTATTTATTATACATTTATTTTATTCAACCTATACTGACCCACTGCTGGGCAAAGGTCTCTACATACATTTCGTATGAAAATTAAAATGTAGGATTCTTGAGTGTTCCAACTAGAGTGCCACAAACTTATCTGGACCGGTGGCCAAAAGTGGAAATAACGAATTTTACTGTAAAATTTATTTTTCTGCCAACACCAAAAGGGATAACAGCGCCTCTCGTACTGGTTTACAGAAGTTTGTGGCACTAATTATTTTGAAATATTTCTTTGTTATCAGAAAAAGCACAGAAAATGCAAAAAAAAAAATTGACTTCCATGATAGCCATTTAGATTTTGCTTCCCCTCAGAGGATGGTCAAGATTACTCACCCTGTATCTTAAGTACATACATACTTATATTTATCATGCACTCCATAATTATTATACCTAGGTAAGTTAAGTACTTACTTCCTATGGCATTTTTCTACGTACGTACCTACTTACCTACATATTATAATTATGTAGACATGACGTTACTGTTTACATCACGTGATCACAACAGTACAGCGCAATGACCTAGTGACATGACATGACGTAACTACGACGTAACAGACTGACCAACATGGAATCTTATTATTTTAGCAGAATTATCGGTATGCGATCATTTACCAGCATTTTCAGTGTTCCGTAGACACATCTGATGATCTATGCATAGGTATGTAGATAATACATACATACATACTACTTTTAGTTCTCTAAAACAACCATAAGTTGAGTTCGTTATATAAAAGGGGTAAAAAAAAGATACAGAAAAGATAAAGTTTATGGTGATACACTTTTGCTATACAATAACATTAAAAATGTAATATCTCGTGTCTACTCCACTTCGTTTTTGTATTGTAAAATAAAGTAGTTGAAATCCCTAGAAGTTGTGTGTGACTCTCAGAGTAACTATGTGTGCATCGTGCACTCGGACCAAGAATCATACTTGGTCCTAGATCGTGCATCTTGTTCACATAAAAATACCAACTGTGAAAAACCAATTCAAAAACTGTCTGTGGTTCGGATATCTGTATCTTAATTCTGTGGTTCGGGTTATGGCTACATTTAATGCTACATTTTCATCTATTGACCACAGTTACCTCAAGATGTTTTTAATATAGCTAATAAAGCTAATATTATTATGCTGTGCTAGGTGTGACGAAAAGAAAGTGACATTGACATCTAATCAAACAGACAGCTATAGCGTGACGTGACGTCTATTTCAATTTGTCTGTCAAGATGAAAGCTCTTTCTTTTCTTGTTTTTCTCTCTGTGCTCGTTTCGTGTTATGTTGTGTTGAAAAACGAATGGTTTTTACCATCTTTACTATAACCACGCGTGCCAATCACGCCAAAAGGGGCGAATACTCATGTTTTTTGTCTAGAAGTACAAATAAACCGCCAAAATTGCTGCTAAAATGCAAAGCGTGAGCGCTCCTCGCGAGCCCACGCAACCAGTAATGAGCACCAGCTCTACCATCCTCAGCATGAGGGAGAAGGAGAAGTACATCGAAGATTTCGACTTCCCCTTCTGCGATGAGTCTTCCAAATACGAAAAAGTCGCAAAAATCGGCCAAGGAACCTTCGGCGAGGTGTTTAAAGCACGAGCTAGAAATAGCAGCAAAAAGTTCGTTGCCATGAAAAAAGTCCTTATGGACAATGAAAAAGAAGGTTTCCCTATCACTGCCCTGCGAGAGATAAAGATCCTGCAACTCCTGAAACACGAGAACGTGGTGAATTTGATAGAAATATGCAGAACTAAGGCGACATTACACAACAAATATAGGTCAACATTTTACTTGGTTTTCGATTTCTGCGAGCACGATTTAGCTGGTTTGTTGTCGAATGTAAACGTGAAATTCAGCTTGGGTGAGATTAAAAAGGTTATGCAGCAACTTCTAAATGGCTTATACTATATACACAGCAATAAAATACTCCATCGAGACATGAAAGCAGCAAATGTATTGATAACCAAGAATGGGATACTCAAACTGGCAGATTTCGGTCTGGCGAGGGCCTTCAGTGTGGCTAAGGCTGGACAAGTGAACAAATACACAAATAGAGTGGTGACACTGTGGTATAGACCCCCCGAGCTTTTGTTAGGTGAGTTTTAAGTGTATTCCATTCTGAAATACATTGCTGACTAGTTTACTGTTTACTGTGGGATATCCTAGGGGATACTTCTATGTTCCTTTTTTGGAAGTTTGATCAAAACTACTATTCAAAATCAAAAATCATTTATTCGGTAGGACCACAGGGATCACTTAGAATAGTCTTAAAACTAATTTTACTCCTGTTCTTTCGCGACCAATACCTTGAAGAATCAGGGCAACAAACACGGTTTGGGGCCTAGCATTCTTTTAGGTGATCCATGGATCCATTGAGTTGGAGCAAGTCCCAAGCTTTTTTGTCATCCAAATAATCAGATATCTTATAGTAGGCTTTTTTACAGAGATGACGTTTAATTGTATTTATAAATTTAGTGATTGATAAATTTTGCAATTCGCTTGGGACTTTGTTATAGAAGTTAGGATTCAGTAGTTAGGATTCGGATTAAAAGCACAGATATAGATTAAAGTCTGTAAAATGCTCCTTATATAAAAATTTAAGAGTGTATTTAAGTTATGTTAGTTTAAGATAGTTAAGCGCTTTGGAATTTTCTGTAATTTTTTTATTCTTTTATTATTATTAGCCATTGCTGTCCCACTGCTGGGCAAAGGCCTCCCCCCACTCCTTCCAGACGTCTCGATCTTGTGCAAGGCTCTCCCAATCGTTCGCAAAGTCGAGTTCATCCCACCATCTCGTCTCGGTCTGCCGAGTCGCCTTCTCGCTGGGTCGGGGCGCAACTGGGTGGCTACCTTCGCCCACAGCTCACCTGGCATGCGACAGACGTGCCCAGCCCAATTCCACTTTAGTTTGGCGGCCTATCCTGACACCCAAAATGCTGCGCTCCATCGTCGTTTATTTTTTATTTATCATTTACGTAAATTTTTTATCTATTATTATTAAATAATTTCATTTAATTACAGGTGATCGTAACTACGGCCCTCCGGTTGACATGTGGGGTGCTGGTTGCATCATGGCGGAGATGTGGACAAGATCACCTATCATGCAGGTACCTCATTTTTTAAAATGCACGCTCGCAACACTCGCCCGTAGTTTTTCACTATCCTAACCTAACATGGCGGCAGCGGCCGCCGATGCGCCAGAAATTTAATATGTTTTCTTTATTACCTAAGATAATGACTTGGGTAGGCAAGTGATTAAACCTGGGGGTCATTTGCCTAGTTGTTTGATTAAATGGCTGAATATCATTCAGGCCGTTACTTGAGCTGGTTAAACCTGCCTGCAAATCAACTGTTCTTTTCCTCAGGGGCCGACAGAGCAGCAGCAGCTGATCTTAATATCGCAGCTGTGTGGCTCGTGCACTCCGGATGTGTGGCCCGGGGTGGAGAACCTAGACCTGTATAATAAGATGGAGCTGCCTAAGGGGCAGAAGAGGAAAGTTAAGGTAAGTCCAGCTTGTCTTCTCATTCTTGGTCTTCTGTCTTCGCATCATGTTTTGTTGCATTAAAGAAACAGTGGCAATCCCAGGAGTGCTGACAGACAATCAAAACTGACCGAACGTTGTCGGTAACAGGTCGCTCGCGAGTTTTTTTCCTCATCTCAAAAGTGCCCAATTTTTATCATGGATAAGTGAACTGTAGCTAAAGTAAATTACTGCGGGTAAAAGTAAGTAAGTAAGTTCGTATGAGTCAGTGGCCAACTCCGGTGACGGAGTTTTTAGGCCGCCTTAAGGCCTCCGTCATGGCTTAACGACTTAAATAGCCGGGACTGACAATTTAACGTGCCCTCCGAAGCACGGAAGCGCTCAGATGAAAATGCCACTGGCGGTCACCCATCCACTTACAGACCGTTTCGAACGTTGCTTAACTTCGTCGATCTATCAAGAACGACTAAGCAAGCACGACCATGAGCGCTTCGCTGCTACTGCGGGTAATAATCAAAGTAAGGTTAGTGCAGTACTACTGAACTGTGTATACAGAATCTATATATACAGATGCACAGACATGTGTCTTCTGTGACTGTATAGGTAAATAAGATAAGATAAATATATTATTTCCTGCCTTTCCAGGAACGCCTAAAGCCTTATGTGAAGGATCCGTACGGCTGTGATCTCCTTGACAAATTACTGCAGTTGGATCCTGCTAAACGGTGAGATAATTAATAACATCTTAGGCTCAAACCACATTGAATTGGCAAGCGACGGGTCGATTAGTTTTATAGCAAGGCATTATAAACCAACAAGAATAAACGAGGTCAGGCGAAGCCATCTAGCGGGCCGCGCTGGCTCGAGGACTTTCGTGCGGTTCATTCTACAAGTGTTTCTATATCTTGTACCATTGTTCATAAGGTTTATAATGGTGCGCTATAAAACTAATTGACGCGTCGCTTGTCAATTCAATGTGGCTTGAGCCTTACTAATATTATAATTGTGCAAAAAGTACTGAATAATAAATAAATAATGCTGGACTTTTCACAAAGCATCATCTAGCCCCAAAGTAAGCAGAGCTGTACTAGCTGACTGATATACTTATATGTATACTTTTTTGTTTGTAAGTAAATACATTATACACAGAAAACACCCAGACCCGAGACAAATGTCCGTAGATCATTCATTCGTCCCGCGGGGATCGAACCTACAACCTTCTGCGTCGCAGGCGTGCACTGACTGCGCCACAGAGGTCGTATAAAATAGTCCGATATCTAAAGGGACAGTTTTTCGTTCATTCATAGACATATTTATCTCGGGTCTGGGTGTTTTCTATGTATAATATGTATGTATTTACGAAAAAAAAGTACCCATAACACAAGCTCTGCTTACTTTGGGGCTAGATGATGCTGTGTGAAAAGTCCAGCATTATTTATTTATTTATTACTAGCGACCCTCTTGATTCCTGATTCCTCTTGAATTACTCTATTAAAAAAAACCGCATCAAAATCCGTTGCGTAGTTTTAAAGATTTAAGCATACATAGGGACAGAGAAAGCGACTTTGTTTTATACTATGTAGTGATTATTTTCAGATTCGACGCAGACACAGCATTGAACCACGACTTCTTCTGGACGGATCCGATGCCGTGTGAACTAGCGAACATGCTGGCTCAGCACACGCAGAGTATGTTCGAGTACCTGGCGCCTCCGCGCCGGCCAGGGCATCTGAGGCATCATCACCACGTGCCGGGGCCGCAGGCCAAGCCAGCGCAGCCGCAAGACTCCACCTACCAAGATAGAGTGTTCTAGAACAGTGAACTGGGACATGTTTGATGATGAAACAAGTTGGGATGTTAGAAGACTGCAACTATAAAGATGGAGTATAAAGTAAAAGATGCCTATCAAGATAAATAATGCTGGACATTTCACACAGCATCATCTAGCCCCAAACTAAGCATAGCTTGTACTATGGTAATCAGATAGATAGACTGGCTGTCCGTCGCGGTGTTACCCGCGATCCCTCGGGAAAACTTCACTTTCCCGGGATAAAATATAGCCTATGTTCATCAGGGATAATGCAGGATTCTAATGGTGCAAGAATTTTTCAAATCGGTCCAGTAGTTTCGGAGCCTATTCATTTCAAACAAACATACAAACAAATCTTTCCTCTTTATAATATTAGTATAGATAGATAGATACCAACTTTATATAACTACCTACTTTTTTTGTTTGTAAATACATACATTTATACATAGAAAAACCCAGACCCGAGATAATATATTTGCAGTTCATATAAACATTTATCCCGCGGGGATCGAACCCGCAACCTTCTGCGTAACACACGGGCTTTCACCCACTGCGCCACAGAGCTCGTCAAATAGATCTTTGAAAAAGTTTGGGATGGGATGATTGATCTGGTTCCCATAGCTTTGCTTAGTTTGGGGCTAGATGATGCTGTGTGAAATGTCCAGCATTATTTATTACTATTGGATTGAAGAAGTTTATTTCGGACTTGGGCCATAGAAAATAAAAGTTAGGTATCGCTTCCCGCTATTTTGTATTTGTTTGGAATAAGCTGCGAGTATCATTTATTTACACTTATGTCAATGTCAAATAATATATTGTTTTAGCTTCCCGCCTTTTTGTATTTTTCTGTTTTCATTAGGCCGGGTCCACAGCGTCGTGTTTTAGTGTTTTCTAACATGTCATCGTTTTCCACCAATGGCACGCGCCTATTCGGTTAATAACATGTTAAAAACACGAAAACACGGCCCTGTGGACCCGGCTTTAAACTGGACTTTTTTCTGTTTTCATTAGACTTGATTTTAAATAATAAATGGACTTTTGTGAATAGTTTCTATGTGAGGTTATTGTAAATATGATTATATGCAGATAAAAGACTGTTCATTCAATATTATTAAACTTTATAAATAAAGTATGTAAGTACCTACTTATAGTTAGGAACTTGTCTAGACTGTAATAAAATTAACTGAAGGAATTATTGTTTTTTATTCACTGGACTTTGGTACTTTTCGGCGGCCTCTTTATCTACTTCGATACGCCAAGAATGGATTTTATTTCGTAGATAAAATTATGGTGAAGCCATTACGAAATTACCTAATCGTTTTATTTATTTTAATAGTAGCATCTTTTTTACAGAAATATTTGTAAAAAAGCTGTAAAAATAAAAAAGTCGACAGCCATTTAAAAAAAAAAAAAAAACCCTGAGCTGCTGCCAAACTGACGCGAGGCGATATGCCCACAAAAAAATAGCATTAGCATTTATTTTTCTTTTCCATAGCTCGGCTAAAAGCGTTCTCCTGAGTGTTCCGTATTCAAAACCAAGAAGGTTGAAATTTTTACAAAACCTACCAAGGTCTAATTTCAGGGACTTACTACAAGGATCAGATAAGGAGGGTACCTTAGATAGGGTGGTAAAAAACTTAGAAAAATAAAACAATTTTTGTAATATATTAAAGTAAGGTATATTTTACAACTTCATAAAAAAATCAAATACAGTACTATTTATAAAGTATTTAAACCTATTTAAGCTCGTAAAAAAAACAACGCAGCCTTAACAGAAAATGTTTTAGGCTCAATGCAGACTGAATTTGCAGCGACGAGGTGTAACAAGACATTATAAACCTTATAAACAATATCACAAGATTTAGAATGGCGGATGCTACACACTCGATAATTATCGTGATCCTGGATCACGATCCAAATTTTGGATCGAAACTACTTATATGCCCGGTTTCTATAATCAACGGACATTCGTAGGTAAGAGCTAGGACTCGTTTTCACATACAAATTTTGACGGCTAACTTACCTCCGGTTTCTAGTTGTCAAACTTTTGTATGTGGAAACGAGTCGTAGCTCTTACCTACGACTGTCCGTTGAATATAGAAACCGGGGGTTAGTGCACACTCGATACGTATCGCGTCAGTACTACGGTAGATTTTTGTTGACTAGGGCTTCGGCAGAATACCAGCGCCTTACCACTTCCCAGTGGGACGGCAGAATGCTGAGTCGACGCCTTTTTGCTGCTGTGACACACAATCACAATTCTTCAACTTTTCATTTTTTATTATGCTTCTTCTTTTTTATTTTGTTTTTTTTTTATTCTAGTGATTGTATTGTGTGCCAAAGTAGTGAATAAATGTCTGTCTATGTCTATTTTATTCACCACAGACGATAAAAATTACATAATTTGACATTAGATCCATACATTTTTTGACAAAACGCTCGCTTTGAAAAGTGCTCGAGCTAGCGCGGCTCGCTAGGCTTCGCCAGACCTCGTTCATTCTACAAGCGTTTCTATATTTTGTACCATTGTTCATAAGGTTTATAATGGTGCGCTATAATAATTGTCGCGTCGCTTGCCAATTCAATGTGCATTGAGACATATTATAGTGTAGTCTGATGCCGGCTTTAGATGTAAATCCTGCTTGACATAATCCGTTATTAAACCAATCTAAATTTTTTCCTAAACCACAAAATACCAAACATTCCTAGATCACTCCTAAAATTCAAAACTACATCAAAATACATTCAGCGGTCGCAAGCTGAGTATAACTTATCATTAATATGTACAAAATTGCATTATCATACTTTCATGACCTTATCTATAAGATACAGAATACAGTAAAATTACATATAGATTAAGTTTTGAGTTTTGTCGTACGTAATTTTACTCTATTCTATATAGAAGTCATGTTAAGCAGGCTGAAGTGCGAGTTCGATTCTCGCTTAAGGACATGTTTGTATAATAATTGAAATAGCGTCGACATAAATTTCTAGGTGCCTACTAATAAACCTGGTATAAAGTTATTTCTGAGTGTAAACTGTCAAAATGTATGGTTATTCTTAGTTTATTCCGAGGATACTTATGTCACGTTTTATGGTAAGGCTAGTGTGGGACTAGGAATTTATGTCGTTGGTATCAAAAACTAAGGCCGTTATTATTAAACGTGGTGTTAAGTTACGCCGGGTGTAACTTATGAGTAACCATACAATTTTAGGAGTTTAGACCTGGCGTATTTTATTTACACCATGTTTAATAACGGCCTAGTAAGTTGTTCCTTATCGCCATTGCATTAGTGTAAGCGTGGATTAGCGAATCTATAATTTCATTAAGATTTTCCGATTTTCATTAAGAAATGAAAATCGGAAATCGGTGCTCAACCGAAAAATATGAGCTTATCGAAAATTTGGATACCGGCAACTGGGATTCTGTGGCCGAGCGGTAAGGCACTCCGGCTTTCGGAGGATCGTCTGATCGATGCGGGTTCGGATCCCGTCGGAATCCAAAATTTTGATAAGACTTTTCATTTCTTAACGGATTAGCGAACTTTGATTTTTATACTTATTTCTTTGTAAAACATAATTTAGACGCCTGAGCCGTGAGTGCCTACTCAAACCTATTATGGTTTTCTGGCACAATATTAAGTAAATAATGTAGTCTGTATACTGAATAAAAAAAAAGTAGCACAATAATCTTGATCGAAGGTACCACACCATACAACAGCCAGGAACTTTTTGATACGAGGTACGAGAATCGAACCAGCACCAAAGCCTCACGCCAAGATATGTTCCCACGTATATAAGTTCACTGTATGGCAGTTATTTCATATTGCTTAATTGCATTTAAATAGGCATACGACAGTTTTAGGGTCGATTCACATCTGACCGAAGATCCGTCGCGTATTATCGGTCGCGGAACGCCAGAACTGACAAATGTATAGAAAAACACTCGACCGTTCACACTCGACGGACTAACGTATCATCCGTCGAGTGTGAACGGTCGAGTGTTTTTCTATACATTTGTCAGTTCTGGCGTTCCGCGACCGATAATACGCGACGGATCTTCGGTCAGATGTGAATCGACCCTTAGGCTCAAGTCACATTGAATTGGCAAGCGACGCGTCTATTAGTTTTATAGCGTACCATATAAACCTTATGAACAATGGTACAAGATATATAAACGCTTGTAGAATGAACCGATCGCGGCGCGTCCCGCTAGATGGCTTTTCAAGAACTCGTTAATTCTACAAGCGTTTCTGTATCTTGTACCATTGTTTATAAGGTTTATAATGGTGCGCTATAAAAACTAAGTCGCTTCGCTTGCCAATTCAATATGGCTTGACCCATAATCACGCAAATAAATGAACATTATTAGTGACTAATTTATTTATACTTTCATAAGATATTCGTGTTTGATAAATAGGTTGACGCATGACAGTGACATAACGAAATAGCGCGAACTTGAATCAACCAATCACAAAGCGAGTTTAGGGACTTCTATCGCCATTTTAGGAAGAAGCACTGCTCTGCTATTTTATTTTCGTTTTCTCGTGTTTTACTAGGTTTTATTATGTAATTTCGGTGGCATTTTACTAATGAAGCCTTGGATACGCAGATTTGGCAAATGGAATGGGGGAGTGTTCAAGAAGATTTCTATATTTAACGAAATATTTCCGTTGGAGTTAGAAATGACAGGCCGCCATGTTTTTTTCTAAACCAAATTGACAGGACTGACATGATATGAATATTTAAACATCAAAACTTGACATTGGCAGAATTATACTGATATTACAGTAAGTTGAAGAAAGCAAGTTTAGTCCACCATTTTGTTTTCTTTGAGCTTTGTGATTGGTCAATACAAGTCACGTGATGCCAATTTCCATATGTACATAGAAAACTGGGTGGATTAACATGACTCTTCATGGCAGTTTTCGAACCGCTTTCAATACCCGTTTCAATAGAAACGTCGCAACTTATCATGTCCTCTCGCTTGCACACTGCAAATACTTGCGAAATAAAGATCATGTTAACCATCCAGGGAGGTTATTCCCGTTCGTTTGATGAGGTCGATAAGATCAATAAAACACGGACCAAATATTCCAAGCCGAAAAATTGGCCCTTGAAGTCAGAAATCGTAGTAAGAAACATCCGATTATTCATCAAACGAACGAAAAAAGAACGCGAACGCCCTTGTACTGTTTTGAGTACTTTTTACAAGTTTTCATGTAGAAAATGAAGAAGTGTAGCTTCGTAGTGTTTCGCCGCGTGAACTGCGCGTAGTGAGTGCCTTTCACCCGGGTATACCTGGAAAATAAGTTATTTATACAGGGTTATTTGTAAAAAAAAAAAAAAAAAACAGGGTCACGACTGTATCTCCAAGGCGCGGTAGACATTCTCTCAGATCTTTATATTCCAGATCCTTTGAAGATGTCTAAGGGGGTAGTCAGAGGCATGTACAAATACATATTTGATACATGCCCACATCTTGCAGAAGTTAGTATTCCATACGTGACAGGTTGCAAGCCTATCGCCGCCTATAAGAATACTAACTGGTTTCCTCACGATGTTTTCCTTCACCGTTCAAAGCGCATATTTTTACAAAACGCAAAATCCATTGATGCACGGCCGGGATTCGATCCCACGACCTTCGGATTGAAAGTCGAGGTACAACCCCATTCGGCCAACACGGCTCTCCTCGGTTATTTGTAAAAAGGTATGTTGAGATGGTTTGGGCATGTAGAGAGGATGGATGACAGTCGTTTGACAAAGCAAGTGTATGAGGCGAGTGTGTATGGGACAGCTGGAAGGGGAAGGCCTAGGCGAGCCTTCTTGGATCAAATTGGCGACATTTTGGAGAAGGGCCAGGTCAATACCCTAAACCGACGAGCATGTATGAAGAATGTAATGAGAGTGAATGAGGCGAAAGTTGTGTGTCAGGATCGTAGCGAGTGGAGATCCGTGCTCTCTGCCTACCCCACAGGGAAAGAGGCGTGACTTTATGTATGTATGTATTTGTAAAAAAAAAAACCGTGTTGGCCGAATGGGGTTGTACCTCGACTTTCTATCCGAAGGTCGTGGGATCGAATCCCGGCCGTGCATCAATGGATTTTGCGTTTCGTAAAATTATAATGCGCTTTAACACGAGCTCTGAACGGTGAAGGAAAACATCGTGAGGAAACCAGTTAGTATTCTTATAGGTGGCGATGGGCTTGCAACCTGTCACGTAATACTAACTTCTGCAAGATGTGGGCATGTATCAAATATGTATTTGTACATGCCTCTGACTACCTTAGACATCTTCAAACGATCTGGAATTTACGACTTCTGTAGCGAAGTGGGCTAAGGCCCGCCTGCGACGCCAAAGGTTGCGGGTTCGATCCCCGCGGCGGGACCAATGTTTGTATGATCTACAAATATTTGACTCGGGTCTGGGTGTTTCTATGTATAATTTGTATGTATTTACAAATTTTTTTACAAACAAAAAGTATTTAAGTAGTATATCAGTCATCTTAGTACCCTTAACAAAAGCTCTGCTTACTTTGGGGCTATAGATGATGCTGCGTGAAAAAGTCCAGCATTATTAAAAAAAAAAACGATCTGGAATATAAAAGATCTGAGAGAATGTCTACCGCGCCTTGGGGATACAGCCGTGACTTTACGTTTTCCAATTTCGATGTTTACCTGTACCCGATGTGGTTTCCCTAATCGCACGAGCTCAGACAACAATGCTGCTGTGTGACAGAAATGTACGTTCTCATCCGCTAATCCATGTATTATTAATAGTCTGCCTTCCCTGAAACAAATTTATTTTATTTATTATTTATTTATTTCATACATAAATAATTTACAAGGGACCCCGCACTATCGCGGTAGACCGAGTAAAAAGATTTTTATAAAAATATCTAATAATTTTTATTATATTTGTTAATACCGTGGTATTAACAAATATAATAAAAATTATTTAGACTATTGCTATAAATACAACTATGTATTATGTAGAAACACATAAATATTATAATAATTACCTACTTATTAACTAAATCTACACTAGAGGGACTTTGGTTTAGCGCTGCCTCCCTAAAGCGACGGTACACGATGCCCGTTGGCCAGAAACAAATACAAAATATACAAAATCATAGTTCCATTGAGTGGGGGACCTACAAGGGGACCTTAAAGTGTTTTCGAACCTAAGGACTAGTCACCCATCCTAATTGTTGGTTCTAGCGAAAGTTGCAAGCCCACAAACTTTCCTATATTTGAGTCAAAAGTACCAGGCGATCATAAGAATGTAGGAGTAATCTATTGGATTTATCAATTCTCTTACAATAACTAGAAATCTTTGGTGACCCCATACTTCTAGGACATTCGACGCAACATTTACAAAATCATCGTTCCATTTGGTGGGAGACCATTTTATTTAGTGTCTTCGAACCTAAGGAGTGGTCACCCATCCTAATTATTGCTTCTAGCGAACGTTGCAAGCCCACAAACTTTCCTATATTTGAGTCAAAAGTACCAGGCGATCATAAGAATGAAGGAGTTATCGCTTAGTAGAATCGATTCCCTTACATATTAAGTAGGAATCTTTGATGATACAGACTTCTAGGTTTATACCCGGTCGCCCATCTACTTACTGGTCCGGGAAGAACGGCGCATGCGCGATGACAGAAGCCCGCGTATATGCGTGCGGAGCCCTGGCCGGTAAACCCATATACCTCTCTGTATATGCCGTGTCATACATCCTCCAGCATGTAACCGGGGCTCCAGCTACGCATACCTTGAAGATATTCGGGCGAGTTGCTAAACCTAAGAGGGATAGGTAGCCACCTGGAAAAGAAGAAAAAAATATGGAAGATTCAGCCTGACTGCCTGAAAAGTGTGACTGAACTGTGAAAGTGGAGGTAGTGAATGAAAAGATGAGGAGCAACAGGCTAGCATGGTATGGGCATGTAATGAGAAGGCAATATAATAATAGTAGATTATTCACCAAGGGGATAAAGCAGTGTATTATGTCACGGGCGCCATATTGAATCCCAAGCACATCGAAGGATTCTTTAGTTAACTCCCAAGCGACAGCGAGCAACGAGGGAGTTAATGACTAGAATCCAGAGAGAGCGAGGGAGTCAAGAGCGCCCAAGACTAAGACCGCTTTAACCCCGAGGTGAATACTCTACTTTTCACACATACCTCCCGCCGGCCATTTTGTTTTTTAGGAGGGAGAAATGATTTACTTTCTATTAGGACTGTGAGACGTAAAAATGTATGGTTTTCGAGAACCGGATGTGAAAATAAATAAATAATGCTGGACATTTCACACAGCATCATCTAGCCCCAAACTAAGCAAAGCTTGTACTATGGGAACCAGGTATCTGATATACTACTTATACACTTTTTGATTGTAAATAAATATTATACATAGAAACACCCAGACCAGAAATAAATATTTGCAGATCATACAAACATTTATCGCACGGCGGGGATCGAACCCGCAACCTTCTGCGTCCCAAGCAGGCTATCTACTGCGCCACAGAGGTCGTCGCGAGGGAAGAATGTCATATAATAGGAGAGTGCTTGGTATGAATGTTGATGGATTTACGAGTAGAGGTAGGCCAAAGAAAAGATGGATGAATTGTGTGAAGGATGACATGAGTAAGAAAGGAGTGAGTGCTGAGATGACGGCTGGTAGAGGAGAATGGAAGAACAACTTGTAAAATAGTAGTGAAGGTAGTATTCTTAGTAGTCTTCATTTGTTAATATTATCCTGTCCATCCAAAGGTTACCTGGAGGAGATCGCTTTTCGCGATAAGGTCGCCCATTGTACCATATTTTAACCGATTTAAAAAAAAGGAGGAGGTTCGCCTGTATGTTTTTTTTTGTATCTTGTTACGCGATTACTCCGCCAATTGTGGACCAATTTTCAAAATATTTTTTTTTGTTTGAAAGGGTATACTCCAGAGGTGGTCCCATATAAATTTTATTCCTGAGGGTTTGATAGTTTTCCCGTAAAACTCTAATAACCTTCTCTCCTAGCCATTGTAAATCGAATCGACAGATAAGTGACTCTTTATGCATTATGTCAAATTGACTAATGCCAGGAACTCACGTGCCGCAAAACTTGACATAAAATGTATGCAGTTTTGGTAATTAATGCCCTTAGACGCCGGTGGAGCCTAAGCATTATCTGTCGATTTGATTTCTTTTTCTTATTTAGATTTTTATGGATGGCTTATTGATTCCCTGAGTCACGCCGTGTGTTGAGTCGAACATTGAAGTCGGTTTTTCTCTTAGTTTTAATAATGTTTGTTTTTAATTTATGTTACTTTTCTGGTGTACAATAAAGCTGTATTCTATTCTATTGTTATTAGTATTTACCATAACTCCAGCCGTGGATAGCAATTCGCTCCATATCTATACATCCAGTCTCCTTCGCCAACCATTGTAGTACTTCTACCTGAAAACAACACAATTTGACATAGACATAGACAGAGATTTATTCACTACTTTGGCACACAATACAATCACTAGAAAAAAAAAACAAAATAAAAAAAGAAGAAGCATAATAAAAAATTAAAAGTTGAAGAATTGTGATTGTGTGTGACAGCAGCAAAAAGGCGTCGACTCAGCATTCTGCCGTCCCACTGAGAAGTGGTAAGGCGCTTGTTGTAGGGTGTATTTGTGTGATTTTTACGACATAATACTATCTTACTTAATTGATTCATGTCTGTCCAACTTTCTGGTTCGTTCAATAATGACTTAAAAACTTGTTTTTAACAAAAACATGAAAAAAATTCGCGAACATACATTGTATGCATTAAAGTACAATTAAAGGAGATTATGTTACGAGAAAAAACTTAAAATAAACGATTTTACACTCTCAATAAACAACTTTAAATGTAAATAACTTGAAAACTACAAAATAACGGGTAACATGGGGTACTTCGGACTCCTTGGATCGGAGGATTTCTTCAATCAATCAATTATTTCTTTTGACGTCACCGTTTGTCACTCTTTATAGGCTGAAATAATAAGTACTAGCTACTGCGCGCGCCCGCGTGGTACCTATATGCTATTCCAGGTCACCATCTACGATTATTCCGAGTTTCATCCAAATCGGTTCACTGGTTTAGGCGTGATTGAAACACAAACATCTAAACAAACTCACAAACTTTCAGCTTTATTATATTAGTTCGACGACCTCTGTAGCACAGTGCGCGAACGCCCGCCTGCGACGCAAAAGGTTGCAGGTTCGATCCCCGCGGCGGGACCAATGTTTGTATGATCTACAAATATTTGTCTCGGGTCTGGGTGTTTCTATGAATAATATGTAATATGTATGTATTTACAAACAAAAAGTATATAAGTAGTATAGTCATGTAGTACCCATAACACAAGCTCTGCCTACTTTAGGGCTAGATGATGCTGTGTGAAAAGTCCAGCATTATTTATTTATTTATTACTTTACCTGGTCATCCAGTTCGACTTGCCCCATTTTCCCCCTTATAACAGCTTCCCACGCCCGTCCTCTGTGCTTCGAGCCGCGGGAATCTATCGCGACCACATTGAAGCCACGAGCGGCTAGCATATGCATTCTTAGTTGACGAATACCCTGTAAATAAATAAAAGTATTTGTAAAAAATGATGACGGCACAGTGGATGAAAAGCCCGCTTGGGACGCAGGTTGCGGGTTCGATCCCCGCCGCGGGTTAATTGTTTGTATGATCTACAAATATTTATCAAGGGTCTGGGTGTTTCATGTGTAATATGTATGTATTTACAAATAAGTAGTATATCAGTTATCTGGTTCCCATAGTACAAGCTATGCTAAGTTTGGGGCTAGATGATGCTGTGTGAAATTGTCCAGCATTATTTATTATTTCCCTCTCATCTTTGGCCTGCCCATATCCCGCTCATGCGGGGTCGGCCCAACATGTTCTCTTTCACTCTCCCCTATCACTCGTCATCTCCATATCCACTCCTTTCTTACCCATATCTTTGACTCGATAGAAAAATATCACAAAGTTACCTCTAAATCTTCATCATAAAGCAGTTTCATTTGCTGGTTGTTTAAATTTTTTTTATGAAATTTCGTCTACGTGTTCCCTAATAAATACGGTAGAGGATTACGTATTTATTTTATTGCCAAGGAGTATTATTTTGTAGCAAAAAATACATTTATAAATAACATTCAGTGTAATAGTGCGCGGGCCGGCCAGCACACCAGCAGACGGCCGCGGGGGGCTAGGAGGGTGGCGAGCGCGGCGGAAACCAGAGCGCACTTCACCTTAAGCATATCATGATAATATGCGCAAAGATCTGCAAACATTATACAAAATACCTTGTATGTATTAGTGACAGTCTGTACTTCAGGCCCTCCATACACATGTAAGACGGTAGGGCTCCGCCCCGGGACTCCGCTGCGCCATAGCGCGCAGTACGCTAGGGCTCCACAAGACAAGCGGGTAGAGTATATCTGTGGTGGCGGGATGTCCGTGGATAGAGAGTTTTCTGGAAATTAATATGATTATGTTTATATGCCCACATCTTGCAGAAGTTAGTATTCCATACGTGACAGGTTGCAAGCCCATCGCCGCCTATAAGAGCACGAACTGGTTTCGTCACGATGTTTTCCTTCACCGTTCAGAGCTCGTGTTAAAGCGCATATAAATTTTACGAAACGCAAAATACATTGATGCACGGCCGGGATTCGAGCCCACGGCCTTCAGATTGAAAGTTGAGGCACAAGGCACAAACCTAAAAACTAATGAATGAATATTAAGTCATACCATGAAGCGAAGAAGTGCTCGTGGTCGTGCTTGCTTAGTCGTTCTTGATAGATCGTCGAAGTTAAGCAACGTTCGAAACGGTCTGTAAGTGGATGGGTGACCGCCAGTGGCATTTTCATCTGAGCGCTTCCGTGCTTCGGAGGGCACGTTAAATTGTCGGTCCCGGCTATTTAAGTCGTTAAGCCATGACGGAGGCCTTAAGGCGGCCTAAAAACTCCGTCACCAGAGTTGGCCACTGACTCATACGAACTTACTTTTAAGTCATACCATAACCCTGTTATTAATAAACACGAACTTGGGTGGGATTAGAGCTAATCCAAAGCATAAGGCAGTAGTAGGTCAAATCTGTATTAATAAAGAAAGACCAGGGAGGAAATAAGCTAATCCGACGCTGCTCTCGGAGCAAGAGTTACGCCTAGGTGCAACCTAGTATAGAGATGGAGTAAGCATACTCTGTCATGAATTTTGACATTTTACTTCATAATATTCATGTCATAACCAAAAAAAGGTTGTGCAAATAGGATGGATATGTTGATGGTTTGAGGAAAAATTTAATGAGGTTGGATGGATACCAATTACAATAAATGAGGCGAGTGAAAAATTACAATATTCGTAAAATTTCATTTTAAGATCTCGAAGAAACTGAATTTAAAATCCAAGTAAGTATAGATTTTGAGGTAAAAAATCATTTAGCATTAGCAAGAAACAAAAAAACAGTTAAAAATGACTAAACACAGTAAATACTTTTTTTATGACTAAAAACTTTTTGGTCAATATTCACTTGACCAAAAATTTTGAGAAGAATAAAACCTCAAACCTCTTTAAATAAAACAGATTATCAAATACAAATTATTGTCTATCTCTGTCATTCATATAATTAGTGACAGAGACAGACAATATTTTAAATGATCATAATATTCGTTCATTCACTCGTTTTTATTTTAAATTTTATGGGTTGCCATAACGCGCGCGCTAGTCCCGATGCAAGAAATGTATTACTGATTCGAGATAACTACCGATTTATTAATAACCTTAAACTCATCATGTTACTCCAAGAAGTAACAGTTCTGAGAGCAGTCTCGGATTTAGCTAGAATTAGGGTTTTCTAATTAATAAGGCGGTAAAAGTATATAAGTAGTATATCAGTTATCTGGTTCCCATAGTACAAGCTTTGCTTAGTTTGGGGCTAGATGATGCTGTGTGAAATTGTCCAGTGTCCAGCATTATTTATTTATTTACCTCTGACTAGTAGACCCGTTTCGGAGCAGTCTTCGTCATTATTCGTGTCCCATGATCCATTGTAGCTTCGAGTTTGTGGCGTTTCTGTTCAACAAAACATGGTCATTCATTTTAAACTACACAAACTGAATTCGATGACCTCTGTGGCGCAGTGGGTGAAAGTCCGCTTGAGACGCAGAAGGTTGCGGGTTCGATCCCCGCCGCGGGATAAATGATTGTATGATCTGCAAATATTTATCTCGGGTCTGGGTGTTTCTATGTATAATATGTATGTATTTACAAACAAAAAGTATATTATAAGTAGTATATCAGTTATCTGGTTCCCATAGTACAAGCTTTGCTTAGTTTGGGGCTAGATGATGCTGTGTGAAATATTAAATAAATAAATAATGCTGGACAATTTCACACAGCATCATCTAGTCCCAAACTAAGCATAGCTTGTACTATGGGAACCAGATAACTGATATACTACTTATATACTTTTTGTTCGTAAATACATACACATTATACAGTAATTAAATGTCCAGCATTATTTATTATTTTTATTTGAAGGCTTCATTTTTGGGTTGTAAATAGACGTTTGACCGTATCAATTTAATTCCTAAGCCGATTTTAGTTTTCACATCAAAAAGTATCTTTTATTGATTTTTTAGGACATGTTGCATAATGATTTTCAAGAACAGACATTCAACCAATCACAGCCCGGGTACATTCGAGCGCACATGCACGCTCGAATGGATTAAGTTATACAGGAAGTAACAAATACGAACAAAGCCATTGGGTGCTGCACAAGATCGATCGCTGTGGAAATCTATAGCTTTGGTCTGGTGATCATGCCGCACAACGCTGCGGCATGCGCCGCAACGCAGCGTCACGACGCAGCATTTAGCGTCCCTGCGGAGAGGTGGTCAGTTGATTTTGCCGCAGCTACCAAGGTAGACGTGAACATGAACAATTTTTCTGTAATTTGTGCTTTGCTTGAAGAGGAAGAATTGTTACTGCTTCTGAATAGACAAAGAAAATCTCCGAGGAACATGTTTTTACAACGGAGGAGTGAAGGTTGTTACGAAACCTTAATAAAAAGTTCAATTGATTGTGGATTAAAGAAGGATAGTTGCGAACTAATTTTATTGAATTGTCTTCGAAAAATTCCATATTGACCCGTGACGCACACCGCACACCGCAGCGTTGAACCGAGAATGACGCCGCGCTGTGCGGGAGTACACCTCCCCACTTCACCGCGCGCCCCTCGCCGCTGACGCATACTGCGACGGAACAAGAGAACATTGAGACGTTTTTCATATGATTGAGTGTCCGGCAACGCATACCGCATACCGCAGCGTTGTGCGTCATGATCACCAGACCAAAGCTTATGGGGGAGGCCTATGTTCAGCAGTGGACGCTAGATGGCTCAGATGATGATGACGGTCTAGGGTTTTTTTTTAAATTTTGTTATAATACAAACCAGGTTGTTCACACAAAGTTCCCATAAGAACGAGGGTAGGCTGTGGCGTGTGTACAATCGCGAACACTCGAGTTTTGGGCACTGTGCTTATGTTGGATGATGTTATGACCGCGGTTGTACACTCCTGTAACAAATACATTTTACATTGAAAAGTGAATAAGGAAAAAGAGGCGTGTTTTTATGTATGTGTATGCATAGTTAAAATGAGTTGTGTAGTCGAGTTTACTCACATCCACAGTGCACGAGTGCCCCACCGGCGTGAGTAGCTGGACGTCGTGTGGCCGAGGCATTAGTGGCGCCATATTAGTCAAGTTGTGTAGTCGAGTTTACTCACATCATCAATATCCACAGTGCACGAGTGCCCCACCGGCGTGAGTAGCTGGACGTCGTGTGGCCGAGGCGTTAGTGGCGCCATATTAGTCAAGTTGTGTAGTCGAGTTTACTCACATCATCAATATCCACAGTGCACGAGTGCCCCACCGGCGTGAGTAGCTGGACGTCGTGTGGCCGAGGCGTTAGTGGCGCCATATTAGTCAAGTTGTGTAGTCGAGTTTACTCACATCATCAATATCCACAGTGCACGAGTGCCCCACCGGCGTGAGTAGCTGGACGTCGTGTGGCCGAGGCGTTAGTGGCGCCATATTAGTCAAGTTGTGTAGTCGAGTTTACTCACATCATCAATATCCACAGTGCACGAGTGCCCCACCGGCGTGAGTAGCTGGACGTCGTGTGGCCGAGGCGTTAGTGGCGCCACGTATAAGTGACGCTCTAGCGGAGTTTCGCGGAGGCCCACGAAGTACACTAGGTTTCTGGCTTCGTCTACCTGTGGGTAAGATCATTTTTCTTTGATTCTTTATTGTACACAATAGAACACAGAGAAAAATATGTTACAAAGTACATGTACAAAGGCGAGCTTAAGGGTCGATTCACATCTGACGGAAGATCCGTCGCGGATTATCGGTCGCGGAACGCCAGAACTGACAAATGTATAGAAAAACACTCGACCGTTCACACTCGACGGATGATACGTTAGTCCGTCGAGTGTGAACGGTCGAGTGTTTTTCTATACATTTGTCAGTTCTGGCGTTCCGCGACCGATAATCCGCGACGGATCTTCCGTCAGATGTGAATCGACCCTAACCCTAAAAGTGTTTTCTACCAGCAAACCTTTGAGTATAGGAAAAAGCCATGAACAAAAGTGGATACGTATTTTTGAAACTCCAACTTTTATATTTTTGAATGTGTAATTATTTTACTAATTTAAATTATAGTACCACGAGGATATCTGTTCTGGTTAGGCGCTGCTATCGCATTTGGCATAGAGAAAGTAAATGTCTATGGCATTTGATGTTGCCAAAAAAATCACAGTAAAGTGCAAGCAAGGGACCAAAGCACCAAACGAAAAAAAAACACACCGAGCAAACAAGCAATGATATGGCAACTGGAAACGAATGGCAGACAGATTGACATTTCAAAATGGCGTCGTTAGTCGTTATCAATCACTAAATTTAAAAATACAATTAAACGTAATCTCTGTAAAAAAGCCTATTTTAAGATATCTGATTATTTGGATGACAAAAAAGCTTGGGACTTGCTCCAACTCAATGGATCCATGGATCATCTAAAATAATGACAGGCCCCAAACCGTGTTTGTTGCCCTGATTCTTCACGGTATTGGTCGCGAAAGAACAGGAGTAAAATTAGTTTTAAGACTATTCTAAGTGTTCCTTGCGGTCCTACTGAATAAATGAATTTTGATTTTGATTTGAGTTCCTCTTTTGGCCACCGGTCCAGATATCTTTCTCGCGCTATACACAATTTGACAGTACGTTTTAGTCTAAAATATTTTTTCTGTCAAGAAGTTGTAGAGTTGATATATATATATCGCTTTGAAGCGATAAGGCCGTACATAGTTCATTTATACGTAATAAAGTAAGTAAGTTCGTATGAGTCAGTGGCCAACTCTGGTGACGGAGTTTTTAGGCTGCTTTAATGGCCTCCGTCATGGCTTAACGACTTAAATAGCCGGGACCGACAATTTAACGTGCCCTCCGAAGCACGGAAGCGCTCATATGAAAATGCCACTGGCGGTCACCCATCCACTTACAGACCGTTTAGAACGTTGCTTAACTTCGACGATCTATCAAGAACGACTCAGCAAGCACGACCACGAGTATACGTAATAACAAAATAATATATGTCGCCGCGCTAATTATGTGGCTTGTCAAACATTAATTAAGATGATTATTTATAGACCCTAAAATCGTTTATGGTTATTTAGATGTAAAGTTAATTCATCATAAGTTATTTTTCAATCGGTTTCGTCAAATTGTGCATTGATTTGACTACCAACAAAAGGATGTTATCTAAAAAGTAAGTAATTTGTCCATTTGATTTTGTTAATACGCTAAATGCTTTGATAATTCATAAGTAAATCAGAAAATGTTTTTAGGATTATTCTTATTTATTTCAACAATAATTTCACGACCAAAATATTGTGAAACAGTGTTCTTTTGTATTTAATTAATTTCTAGTAAAGTTATAAGTAGATACTTCCAAAATTCCTTCATAATTTAATAATGATTTTTAGAATTTATTTGAATTGATTTGTGTAATGTTTTGATTATTATTTCAAGCCTCTAAGGCTTGAACTTCCTATGAAAAATAAATTAATTAAGGGATCTATCGCTCTTAAAATTCATGAATAATTAATTTAGGATTTTTGGAAGCAGGTTTAGATTTTACTACGCAAGTTTTCATAATGTTTCAATTTTCTGACGCCATCTCTAAATTATGGGAAGATGGCGTCCATTTGCAATAAATGTGAATAACTTCCTTGGACAAATAAATTAATTTAAGGTTTCTATCATTCTTAAAATTCATGAATAATTAATTTAGGATTTTTGGAAGTAGATTTAGATTTTTCTATGTAAGTTTTCATAATGTTTTAATTTTATAACGCCATCTTTAAAAAGTCTCAAGCGGAAGCTTGACAGGTGGGAAAGATGGCGTCCATTTCAAATGAAATATGAAAAAATACGAACACTTTTGGTTGAGCGGTCAAACTGTTAACATGTGAGCTAAAACTTTAATAAAGCAATTTGAGTTTTGTTGAGTTTGTTGTTTGAACTTTCTTTTAAAACTATTTTGTGATTTTACAATAAAATAATTCGTTAAAAAGTGTGTTGCTTAAAGCTTAAATAAAGAGAATAGTTAAGAGTAATGTTTTAATGCAGAAACGAGGTCAACGTTTCTGCCTCTTTTATTTTTAAAAAGCTGAGGCCTCTGGCATTTTTCGATATCAGAAGCGTGGATTGTTGCTCAAGTTACCCTCTTTCTGTCCCGGTCATTATTATTTTTCAGAACCTACCTGACAACGTCTAATCATGAGCGAGCCTGAGCCGAATACACCTGATTCAAGCATGCCGAGAGTCAGCACGTCGGGAGCTACCACATTGCTGATCACCAACAGCCTACCACCTACGAGCTCGCATGGACCAGGTGGAACGAAGCCAAGCACTTATCCTAATAGTGCGCCCCCTAATCTGGTTATGGCACCACATCAATTTGGTAATGTACCACCTGAATTTTTCCTAAACATGATAAGCATGATGCAAAATACATATGAGTGAACTAGCTGTCCGCCGCGGTGCTACCCGCGATCCTTCGGGAAATATTCACTTCCCCGGGATAAAATATAGCCTATGATCATCGGGGATAATGTAGCTTTCTATTGGTAAACAATTTTTTTCAAATCGGTCCAGTAGTTTCGGAGCCTATTCATTTCAAACAAACAAACAAACAACTCTAGCTCTTTATAATATTAGTATAGATGATTACTGATCCAGCAGCAGCCTTGCAATAAAGTCAAGATAACAAATATTTTTATACCGTCTTACGACCCAGACGGTAACGTAGGAGTTCGTGAGTGGTGCAATCACATCTCTACGGCTAAAAGCACCAACTCAGTGAATACGACATTCGCATGAAGGTGACTAGCTTATTGAAAGGTCGTGCTAAAATTTGGGCTGATAATTGGCTTGTCACTACGACAACATGGGATGAGTTACATGATGAATTCAAGGTTATTAATAATAATAAATCGGTAGTTATCTCGAATCAGTAATACGTTTCTTGCATTGGGATTAGCGCGTGCGTTATGGCAACCCATAAAAATTAAAATAAAAACGAGTGAATGAACGAATAATATTATCATTCAAAATGTTCAAAATATTGTCCGTCTCTGTCACTAATTATTTGAATGACATTCTTCTCAAAATTTTTGAAATATTGACCAAAAAGTTTTTAGTCAAAAAAAAAAATAAAAAAAAAGTATTTACTGTGTTTAGTCATTTTTAACTGTTTTTTTTTTTTGTTTCTTGCTAATTCTAAATGATTTTTCACAACAAAATCTATAGGTACTTACTTGGATTATTATATTCAGTTTCTTCGAGATCATAAAATGAAATTTTACGAATATTGTAAAATTTCACTCGCCCCATTTATCGTAATTATTGGTATCCATCCTATTTGCACAACCTTTTGTTTGGTTATGACATTAATATTATGAAGTAAAATGACAAAATTCATGATAGAGTATGCTTATGTGAGTTTGCTTATTGTACCTAATTGCCAGCTGGCTTTTGTACTTTTCTCTTTCTTCTGTGTTCACTGTTGGTACCTTTTTTTGTAAAAATTGTTGTTGTGTACAGCTGCGAATAAACGTATGTCTATGTCTATGTCTTACTCCATCTCTAAACTAGGTTGCACCAAGGCGTAACTCTTGCTCCGATAGCAGAGTCAGATTAGCTTATTTCCTCCTTGGTCTTTATTTATTCAGATTGGACCTACTACTGCCTTATGCTTTGGATTAGCTCTAATTCCACCCAAGTTCGTGTTTACATAACAGGGTAGGTGTATGCGATTATGTGATTAAGTAGTAAACGCCGTTTTTGATAGTGAAGCTGAATGTTATCTTAGCGTGAGTCTGCGTAGATGTCAGACAGTCGCTTACTTGAGGGGCATAGGGCCATTCCCAGTCATCTCGTTGAGCATCCTAACACTATTCGCTACCATTCCCCTCTACCGTTGATTGCGAATCAAATTAATCAACTGTAATTTATATACAGATGTAGATAGATGACCAACTGCGCTCCTGCGATGTGACCCACGGTTCCTCGGGTGGGATCTTTTCGTTATTGTTTTTTTCCTTCTCGAAAAAGAAAAAAAAAAAAAAAGTAGCCTATGTCCTTTCCTGGAATAACCTTTAACCATGCCTAATGTCAGCTTAATCTGTCCAGTCAGAGGTTTGGGAATTAAAGGTTAACAAACATACAGACAGACTAATTCTTTATTGCAAACCACATAACGAAAATACTTAACTTATAGGTACCTTGTCGCTGGTAACCTTATAGCTGAAAGTGATCTTTTCCAGGCAACCATTTACATTAAAATTTAAAAGTTATATTAGTATGAACCTTTATGGAAGTCATAAGCAAATGTCGTGATTTCTCTGTCGGGTTGGCATAATAGAGAGGATTTTAATTACATTGCGCGATCAGGTTTCTCAATAAATATTGATAAATGTCTTATTCTTCAAACGCTCTTCAGCTCCTTCCTAGGGAATTTAATTGAGGGTGGTCAAGTTCGTCCCAGTCCTAATAAGATTAAAGTCTTGAGGCCCCTGTGCCAACAGTGTCAAACAAATTCGACAATATAATGGCTTGGCGGGATATTTCCGTATATCTTTGACTTTGCACGCACATGTGGCGCCCCTGTACAACTTTACTCGACAAGACACTAGGTGGCAATGGACTCTTGTTCGGGCCATCAAGCACTTCAGGTGGTGGTCGTAGGTATCTTCAAAACTTTTGAGTTTCGAGATAAAGTACCTACAGGAAGGGCGAGCGGATGCAGCGACGCGATGCCCAGCTGCAACTAATCATTGACGCCCTACATAACGGAGACTTTGTTCCGAATTATTTCCTTGAAGGAAATTTACTCCAACACAAATTATCTATCAAAATACCATGGGTGAATATAAGCTAATATTTTGTGCTAAAAGCTTTTTAGTGGAGCGTCCAGGCGGCCGGGTCGCCCCCGATGAACAACAACCTAGACCCACGGATGCCGTGCCGGCATCGGCGCCAGTGCCATCTTCTGTGGCTGCCTTGCAAACCATAACGCAGGCTACAGAGTGATGTAGTTACGTCATACCCGGTGAGAATCTTTCATACTACATCCTAATCTAAATATGTTAACGTCAAAAGATGCTAATTAAGTCGTGGAGTCTTATAAGCCTAACCTAACATGAACTAAAAGATGCTACTAATGCGTGGAGCGATAGAGCCTTACCATGAACTAAAAGATGCTACTAACGACTACATCCTAATCTAAATATGTTAACGTCAAAAGATGCTAATTAAGTCGTGGAGCCTTATAAGCCTAACCTAACATGAACTAAAAGATGCTACTAATGCGTGGAGCGATAGAGCCTTACCATGAACTAAAAGATGCTACTAACGCGTGGAGCGTTATAGCCAAATTAAACCCCATATCCTGAAAGAAAAATAGTCCCCTGTGTACCACGGCGTTCAAGACCGCCCAGAGCACAGCATCGACCTTTCCCATTTCCTTTAGAGCCCTGACTTCAGTCCCCCTGCCTACTCCTTAATCCTATATTAAGAGAAACTGTTGAACTAAAAGATGTTACTAACGCGTGGAGCGTTATAACCAAACTATCCCATATCCTGAAAGAAAAATAGTCCCCTGTGTACCACGGCGTTCAAGACCGCCCAGAGCACAGCATCGACCTTTCCCATTTCCTTTAGAGCCCTGACTTCAGTCCCCCTGCCTACTCCTTAATCCTATATTAACAGAATCTGTAGTCATGTGGAATGAGCAGTTCATCGAGTTTATAATTGTTCGCATTTTCAATCTGCAGTTACGTTGAGTGAGCAGAGCACTAATCTTAACAATGCATTTATCGCCATATAATTAAATATTGAAAATACTGACTAGGTTGTACTGTGGAAGTACCCAGCCTCAAAGAAAATTTTTATTTACAGAAAAATACTGGAGCATTGCAGAGCACGCACTGCATATCAGACTGGCCGTGTCGCCGCGCTAATTATGTGGCTTGTCAAACATTAATTAAGATGATTATTTATAGACCCTAAAATCGTTTATGGTTATTTAGATGTAAAGTTAATTCATCATAAGTTATTTTTCAATCGGTTTCGTCAAATTGTGCATTGATTTGACTACCAACAAAAGGATGTTATCTAAAAAGTAAGTAATTTGTCCATTTGATTTTGTTAATACGCTAAATGCTTTGATAATTCATAAGTAAATCAGAAAATGTTTTTAGGATTATTCTTATTTATTTCAACAATAATTTCACGACCAAAATATTGTGAAACAGTGTTCTTTTGTATTTAATTAATTTCTAGTAAAGTTATAAGTAGATACTTCCAAAATTCCTTCATAATTTAATAATGATTTTTAGAATTTATTTGAATTGATTTGTGTAATGTTTTGATTATTATTTCAAGCCTCTAAGGCTTGAACTTCCTATGAAAAATAAATTAATTAAGGGATCTATCGCTCTTAAAATTCATGAATAATTAATTTAGGATTTTTGGAAGCAGGTTTAGATTTTACTACGCAAGTTTTCATAATGTTTCAATTTTCTGACGCCATCTCTAAATTATGGGAAGATGGCGTCCATTTGCAATAAATGTGAATAACTTCCTTGGACAAATAAATTAATTTAAGGTTTCTATCATTCTTAAAATTCATGAATAATTAATTTAGGATTTTTGGAAGTAGATTTAGATTTTTCTATGTAAGTTTTCATAATGTTTTAATTTTATAACGCCATCTTTAAAAAGTCTCAAGCGGAAGCTTGACAGGTGGGAAAGATGGCGTCCATTTCAAATGAAATATGAAAAAATACGAACACTTTTGGTTGAGCGGTCAAACTGTTAACATGTGAGCTAAAACTTTAATAAAGCAATTTGAGTTTTGTTGAGTTTGTTGTTTGAACTTTCTTTTAAAACTATTTTGTGATTTTACAATAAAATAATTCGTTAAAAAGTGTGTTGCTTAAAGCTTAAATAAAGAGAATAGTTAAGAGTAATGTTTTAATGCAGAAACGAGGTCAACGTTTCTGCCTCTTTTATTTTTAAAAAGCTGAGGCCTCTGGCATTTTTCGATATATATTAAAGAAATGAAAAGTCTTATCATTTTCGATTCCGACGGGATTCGAACCCGCGATCAGACGATCCTGCTAAAGCCGGAGTGCGTCAACCAATCGGCCACGGAACCCTGACGTCAGACTCGAAATTCGTGATAAGCTTTTATCATTTCTTAAATACCAAGTGTGGATTAACACTATAAAAATTACAAAAAATATATATTCAAGACGACCTCTGTAGCGCAGTGGGCGAAGGTCCGCTTGCGACGCCGAAGGTTGCGGGTTCGATCCCCGCAGCGGGACTAATCTTTGTATGATCTACAAGTATTTGTCTCGGGTCTGCGTGTTTCTATGTATAATATGTATGTATTTACCAACAAAAAAGTATATAAAGTAGTATATCAGTTATCTGGTTCCCATAGTACAAGCTTTGCTTAGTTTGGGGCTAGATGATGCTGTGTGAAATGTCCAGCATTATTTATTATTAAGAGTCTTTAATTTTATTAATTCTTATTTTTAGTAGGTCGTTGTCATCACACTTGCAACATTAGAGGAAAGCAGAGGAAGATAGACTTACCCATATCTTCCGTCCCATGATCTCCCACTCTCCAGCGGTCAGAGCCTCCTTGCTGATGATATTGGGACCCACCGCGTTGGTCTCTTCATCTGTTATCATCAGCTCTATTACAGCTGGAACAAACAAAAATATATTACTATTTTACTAGCGGAACACCCGCGACTTTGTCCACGTGGTACAGTCACGTTCAATAAGATGTATACACTCGATAATGTTTCAACACATGTACAGGTCAACATGTCCAACAATGTTCTGATGTTTTTATTGATTTCGCCACTAGTTCAATGTGAAATCAATTTCAGCTTTTTGTTTTTAACCTACATCTATTAGTTTTAGTGTGATATTAATTTTAAAAGTATGGAGTGTATACATCTTATTGTCCGTGACTGTACCATAAACCTTCCTCTTGAATTCTATCTATTGCTGAAAACTGCATTAAAATCCGTTGAGTCGTTTCATTTTATACTAAAGATAAAGATTAGCAAGAGATGTGTAAGAGATAAACAAGACAGTAAAATGACCATTATTTGGATAACAAATGGAATCGAATGTGTGAATAATTTGTTCAACATAATTACGTTTTAAAGCTAAAAGAAAAACCGACTTCAATGTTCGACTCTACACGCGGCGTGTCTATAACGTCAGTTTGACATAATGCATAGAGAGTCTTACAGTGTCACCAATAAACACTATGTAAAGTTTTTCTTTAGTTCAACTTAAGAATAAGCAAAATGGCAACCAATAAACCATTTAGAAAGTTCCACCTTGCATAACTTTGACATTTCTTTCATACAAACGCTATTCCGAAGTTCCACCAGCTAGCACCCTTGTTTAAATTTAGTGTAACCACAGAATACATATTAGTAGGTACTGTAAAAATATTTTCATAGATACCACCAAAGAGTTCGTATATATTTTACTCGTACATACCAAGGAGTTTTTGTTTAAGTACTTCCAGATAAATTTACAGGAGAAAAAATAACTTTATCTGGAACAAATCTTACATTCCAATAGAAGAGGTAGCATGGCGAGAAGGTTTTATAAAATAAAAATCGTAATTTGATAATAAAAACGAGCGCGGAAATCAAAAATGATTTTGTAATAAAAAAATTACATGTGAAATATTGGCGAATGCACAAAAAGTGCGAAGCCATTATAAGAAAAAAAAAACAAGAATGACAAACAAAATGACCAATTCAGTCAGCTTTCATAGACAAAATGATACTTATTTTGAGGTTTCTCGTTGGATGCGATGTTGCCGATCTGTGCATCTTCACGTAACAGAAGGACAGTTACCTCAGAGTTCCACCTTGTTTATTGGTCAGAATTTTTTCTGACTTATTCTGAATTAACGCAAGGTGTATGTTTGCGATGTGTAAATTTGATAGAACTTCGGAGTAACTAGTTTTTATTGGTGAGACGGTTAGGGTCTAAGCCTTAGACTTATCTGTCGATTCGATTCACAATGGAGGGAAGGTTTTTAGAGTTTTACGGGAAAACTATCAAACCCTCCGGAATAAAATTTATATGGGACCACCTCTGGAGCATACCCATTCAAACTAAAAAATAATTTTGAAAATCGATCGCGTAACAAGATATATAGGCGAATTGAGAACCTCCTCCTTTTTTTTAAGTCGGTTATAAAATTACATTACACCCTAAATCACTATTCCTTCAAAATATGACACAATACCTTCAAAAACAGACACAAAACCTGCAAAAAATGACACTTTACCTGCTAAAATGTCACCAACAGATCAAGATATGACAGTATCCCTTTCAAAAACGACCCTGTATCTCCAAAAATCTACCAAGACCTTAACAAACAGACTACCCCTTCAAAAACCCCCATTTTTCCTTCTAAAAACACCACCATCCATAAAAAGTCCACCAACACCTGCAAATTTCTCATCAACTTACTAAAACCTGTCAATCATCACCACCTGTAAAGACCATCTACTCACAAGTCCTCTCCTCCTTGTCCCTGTGACCGAGCCGACAGGTGTACAGACACAGGTGCAGGTGTCCGCTCTCCTCGGTGGCCCACAACACTCGCGCCTGCGCACGCTCTGACGGCAGGAAGTGTAACACATCGTGCACGTTGATCCACGCTTCTGGCGCCATCTCTGTTATTAATACTTGAATGTCGTGGATCTCCTGAAAGGAAGAATACTAAATTACTAATTAAACAGATCCAAACAAAACTGGTGTTAAGTAAATTAAAGACTGCTGGTAGAATAATAATAATAAATAATGCTGGACAATTTCACACAGCATCATCTAGCCCCAAACTAAGCATAGCTTGTACTATGGGAACCAGATAACTGATATACTACTTATATACTTTTTGAGAATACAAGCATTTTGTATATATGACGACCTCTGTGGCGCAGTGGTTGAAAGCCCGCTTGGGACGCAAAAGGTTGCGGGTTCGATCCCCGCCGCGGGATAAATGTTTGTATGATCTGCAAATATTTATCTCGGGTCTGGGTGTTTCTATGTATATATATGTATTTACGAACAAAAAGTATATAGTAGTATAACAGTTATCTGGTTCCAATAGTACAAGCTTTGCTTAGTTTGGGGCTAGATGATGCTGTGTGAAATATCATATTTCAGTTGTAATATAATGACTTGCCTGTTGTACAATTTGTGTGTTCGTAAAATCACACAGACCCTCAGGTGCGTGTGGATAATTACTCCGAGCGTTGAACTCCGAGAGAGGGATTAGAGCCAGCTCGAGTCGCTGCTGTTTCCTGTCCAACAGCTGCACCCATACACTGTAATCAGGTGTAAAATTGTATGAGTCAGTGGTCTCTGGTGGTTTTAGGCCGCCTTAAGGCCTCCGTTATGGCTTAGCAATAGCCGACCGATAATTAACGTGCCGGAAGCATGGCAGCGCTTTGATGATAATGCTACTGGTCACCCATCCACTTACAGATAATTGCGTTAAAAATTAAAAAAAAAACTTTTGAAACTTTTGTCATTGAAATAATTATTATCCTTACGCGTCGTATGCGTTGAACGCAAGAAGCGCGCATGCGCATGCGTCGCGATAATTGTGGTGCATGCGATGCCCGCGGTGCATTTGCCTTTTACCTAAGATTTCTCAAAATTTTGTTAGTTAAATGATAAAATGATTATATTTCGAAAGCTAGATAAAATTTATATTTATGAATAAAGAGTTTTTATCACGTACCCATAGTAAAAAATAATAATAAGAAAATCACAATTTACAAGAAAACAGAATTCAATTATGAACTAAACGAAAACTTCTGCGACTTTTTTTCGAGTTTTGCGTTAAGCTGGGTCTCCTGCGACACTGTTTTTGTGTTTTCTGAGGGTGTTACCTTCGATCATATATCTCCTCTAGATAAAGGCATTGAAAATCCGTCCGCGCGAAATATCGCCTCACTTCAAAAGTGAGAGCATATTTCGTTGAGTTCGGTTGAAACTTTAGAACTGTCAACACGCGTCGCAATGCAGCAATGTGCACTAAAATATTGCAACTAAAAAAGAATTTGACGACCGGGACGTCATATTTTCGGTAAGTACAAAAAAATTGTTATATTATTGTAGACTTTAAACATGTAAAAATATCAAATTTTGAAAAAAATCTATTGCAACAACAATGTTTATTATAGTTCGGTTCATTGAAGAAACGAATCTAAAATGGCTTCTCTTGCTTGTACACTAGGTGACGGCACTGTGTGCAAGCGAGAGAACATAGCTTAGTCTTATAGGTTTTATTTTAGGAATCGATTTAGGGTCGGTTCACATCTGACGGAAGATGCGTCGCGTATTAGCGGTCGCGTAACGCCAGAACAGACAATTATATGAGAAAACATTCAACCTTTCACACTTAACCGATGATACGCGATTATGATAAACGAAGACCGTTGAGTACGCTGGACGTATCTTCCGTCAGATGTGAACCGACCCTTAAACTTACAACTGTCCACAAGGTGTCCATCCAACTCTTGCCAAATACTCGAACCAAGGGAAGGTGTCTTTCAATGGCTGACGTAGTTCATACCAACGGATATCTGTTACTTCCATGTCATTCAATTCACACGCTGAAACAAACATTATCAAATTTTTTTTGTAAATATTTAGTGTTTTTTTTTTTTTTTTTTTTTTAATTAGCCTAAACTGTCCCACTGCTGGGCAAAGGCCTCCCCCGTCACCTTCCACACCTCGCGATCTTCTGCGATTTTTCGCCAATCCTTCTCAAAGGCGTCCAGGTCATCGCTCCATCGCTTTTTAGGCCTGCCCCGGAGTCGCCTGCCATCTACCGGGATCCAACCAGTCACCACTTTGGCCCACCTGTCTGGGTGCATGCGGGTGACGTGACCTGACTCCCATTTTAACTTGGCAGCCTTTACGCCCACGTCAGCAATACCGGTCTTTGAACGCAGCCAGGTGTTCCGGATTCGGTCGATTCTTTTCACACCTAGGATGCTGCGTTCCATTGCTCTTTGGCAAACCCCGAGTTTGGACTTTTGAGAATCGGTTAGTGACCAAGACTGGGCACCGTAGGTTAGGACCTAACCTAACCTACCTTTTAAAGTGTTAACATTAAGAAATTAAAAGTCTTATCAAAATTTAACCGATAAATTTATCTTATCAAGAATTTCGAATCCGACGTACCTATGTGGTTCTGTGGCCGAGCGGTCGGAGGCACTCCGGCTTTAGGAGGATCGTCTGATCATCGCGGGTTCGAATCCCGTCGGAGTCAAAAATTTTGATAAGACTTTTCATTTTTTTTTATCAATGTTTAAAAGGAGAAACATAAACCACACTGAGGCCTAAAAACTTCATTTACATCTATATTAGATGATTTATACAGTGTCAGGAGGCAACCTATGCCTACACTGAACGGGACGCTAGTGCCTGGGACATTGTTTGAGAAGAAATAGGCTTGCCCAGCACCTAAACGACCTCGGTAGCGCAGTGGGTGAAAGCCCGCTTGAGACGCAAAAGGTTCGATCCCCGCCACGGGCTAAATGTTTGTATGGTCTGCAAATATTTATCTCGGGTCTGGGTGTTTCTATGTATATGTATGTATTTACAAACAGAAAGTATACAAGTAATTAAACTTTTTAAACTTTCGTAATTTGGTGACATCATTATTATTTTTAAACCGGGATTTATCACGTACCTATTGTTATTATTTCTATTTTCCGACGTTTCGGACGCATTGCAGCGCCCGTGGTCACGGATGAACTGAGGCACGGCGAGTTAGCTTCTATTATTGAGAGTAGATTGCGTCTACCCTCAATTCGTGTTCAGAATCCGATAAGGCCAGATCAGATCAGATCGAGATCAGATCAATCTGGCCTTATCGGATTATCTGGTTCCCATAGTACAGTCACGGACAATAAGATGTATACACTCAATACTTTTAAAATTAATATCACACTAAAACTAATAGATGTAGGTTAAAAACAAAAAGCTGAAATTGATTTCACATTGAACTAGTGGCGAAATCAATAAAAATACCAGAACATTGTTGGACATGTTGACCTGTACATGAGTTGAAACATTATCGAGTGTATACATCTTATTGTCCGTGACTGTACAAGCTTTGTTTAGTTTGGGGCTAGATGATGCTGTGTGAAATGTCCAGCATTATTTATTATTATTAAACTTACAATCATTATTTCCTTCTTGATAATAGTCCAGGACAGTAGTAGGGGATGTCTTCTGGAGTCTAAAAGTCACCATTTTGAGAACCGACTTAGCGTTGGGCGTGCCGGCTCGCGGAAATCTAAATAAATAACAATAAAGTAAGTAATAATCAACATAAATTAATAATAATCTGACCTACTCAGTAATTCAGACTAAGGGTCGATTCACATCTGACGGAAGATCCGTCGCGTATTATCGGTCGCGGAACGCCAGAACTGACAAATGTATAGAAAAACACTCGACCGTTCACACTCGACGGACTAACGTATCATCGGTCGAGTGTGAACGGTCGAGTGTTTTTCTATACATTTGTCAGTTCTGGCGTTCCGCGACCGATAATCCGCGACGGATCTTCGGTCAGATGTGAATCGACCCTTAAGCGGAATATACGTAAAAAAAACAGGGTCACAACTGTATCCCCAAGGCGCGGTAGACATTCTCTCAGATCTTTTATATTCCAGATCCTTTGAAGATGTCTAAGGGGGTAGTCAGAGGCATGTACAAATACATATTTGATACATGCCCACAGCTTGCAGAAGTTAGTATTCCATACGTGACAGGTTGCAAGCCCATCGCCGCCTATAAGAATACTAACTGGTTTCCTCATAATGCTAGTAAATAATGCTAGACTTTCCACACAGCATCATCTAGCCCCAAAGTAAGCAGAGCTTGTGTTATGGGTACTAAAATGACTGATATAATACTTATATACTTTTTGTAATACATACATATTATACATCCACACCCAGACCCGAGACAAATATTTGTGGATCATACAAACATTGGTCCCGCCGCGGGGATCGAACCCGCAACCTTTTGTGTCGCAGGCGGGCCTTTGCCCACTGCGCTACAGAGGTCGTTGGAATGCATTCAGCCTTATCATCTAACTTGAAATCCATTACCAGATATCATCCCAATTGAGTTCAACCAATCACGTTTTTCTATGTATAATATGTATGTCAAAAGTACCCTAAACCGACGAGCATGTATGAAGAATGTAATGAGAGTCAAATGAGTAATGTAATGTGAATGCAAAAATGTGGAATCAGCTTCCCGCGTCTGTATTTCCGCTGAGCTACGACCCTGATGATTTTAAGAAGAGAGTTAATAGGCACCTTCTGGGTAGGCTCGCTCCATCGTAGACCTCATTCTTGCCTATGTAAGTTTCGAGGTCAAGAGTCGACCCATTCATCATAAAAAAAAAAAAAAAAAAAAAAAAGAGTGAATGAGGCGAAAGTGTGTCAGGGTCGTAGCGAGTGGAGATCCGTGGTCTCTGCCTACCCCGCAGGGAAAGAGGCGTGACTTTATGTATGTATGTATTTACAAATAAAAATTTATAAGTAGTATATCAGTTATCTGGTTCCCATAGTACAAGCTTTGCTTAGTTTGGGGCTAGATGATGCTGTGTAGTGTCCAGCATTATTTATTTAAACACATTTTTTTTATAAATTGGGAGAAATTCCTTCTGAACTCCAAAACTTGTATTCTTACTCCTAAGTTACACCCGGCGTAACTTTACACTACGTTTATTAATAACGGCCTGTGTGAAATGTCCAGCATTTCTTTTTTACCTGAATTCCTCAACTTCTCCACTGCTAGTCTGAGAGGAAGGAAAATTGTAGATCTTGACTTCACTCTCATCCACCTCCTCATACACTATCCGGTAGATATCGTCTGTAACAATAACAATAGGCATGATGACAGTAATCAAGTTTCGCCAAAATATTTGACTGGTCTAAATAGGATTCAAGGATAGAGAAATATGCATTTATTGTCCGAATAATGTCGAGATTATTAAATTATTTAATCAAATAAATCTACAAAATACAACAATCCGCCATGATAGCTGTACACCAATCAGAGCGCGTGACGTCATTACTCAATATAGTAGAACAAAACTGCGCCTTTTGTTTCCTTTGAGCTTTATTAGTGTCTATGCACGTAGTTTTTGCTTTGCAGTGGTGAGCTGTGACGTCATAACAGCCGCCATGACACCGACGAGCGTTTTGGCGTGAATTTGAACAAATTGAAATATAAATTTGATTTTTATGTTTGAAAACCTTTATTTTCTACTGAAATATGATATTTTTTCACATAACAAATAAGTCTGAACAACATAGAACAGGTTTTGAAAAATTGTCATCATGTCTATTCAATATTATGTAGTTCAATTTCGTCAGTGATGCCATGACAATAAGGCTCAATGCACATTGAATTGACGCGTCAATTAGTTTTACAGCAAGCCATTATAAACCATATGAACAATGGTACAAGATATAGAAACGCTTGTAGAATGAACGAGGTCTGGCGAAGCCATCTAGACGAGAGATCTAGAAACACCCAGACCCGAAATAAATATATGCAGATCATACAAACATTTATCCTGCGGTGGGGATCGAACCCGCAACCTTCTGCGTCTCAAGCTCAAAAATAAAATAACTCAAAACAATATTAAAGCCATAATAGGAAAACATTATTTATCACTATAATAGTTCTAACTTATTTATATATATTTTTTTTCTCTAAAATGCATTAATCTCAATAAACCTAATTTTGATCTATTTTATCTTTTCACTATTTTACTTTGCCAAAAAAGGAGCATCCTATAGCCAAGCTCAGGCGCAGCGTTGTCACTTGTTGCGTTTGCGCGTGCGCAACTGCATACCGCGCTACAGCTAGAACACAAAACGGTGACACCGCTGTGCCTGTGTGTGTGATAGGTACTAACTAATTAAGCGTGTTCATATATAATATCAGAGAACTCTAGTGTCAGGATAAACCTAACATAGGATTTAAGACACTACTAACCAGAACAAAATGTAATCTTTTCAATAATAAACATAGGTACTATCTATCTAAAAAGCAATTACTAAGAAAGTGGACTGTAAATTATACCTAATTTACAGTCCACTTTTTGACGTGTTAACGTCTTATAATTCGATGGAGCCGGCTGCACGCACGAAAAAACATGACGTCATGCGTCGTTACCTCGTCATGCGTCGTTACCTGACGTCATGAGGCGGGCCATGTAAGGCTTGAAGTGCAAGCGAGAGCGCGGAACGAGCGACATAGAAGCACAAACGTCGTCACGTTCAACTATCGTCAGTAAACCGAGTCAAAGTCGAAGTCCGAGGTCGACCTCGACCTCGACCTCGAGGTCAAAAAAAAAAAAAGCACAAACGTTAACACGTTCAACTATCGTCAGTAAACAGACTTAATACAGACAACCATTTTTTACAATCCATTGAGTATACCCAACAGCAAGTGACTTACCGTTAGACTTAGGCTGCCACCAGAATCCGGTGTATCTTGAAAACTCTTCCTGTGTCACATAACAAGGCACCCCCGCCTGTTTAGGATCATCAGCCAGTCTGGGAAAATCATTAGGATTATTTGTAACTAGCTGTCCGTCGCGGTGTTACCCGCGGTCTCTCGGCAAAACTTCACTTTCCCGAGATAAAATATAGGCTATGTTCATCGGGGATAATGTAGGATTCTAATGGCGATAGAATTTTTCAAATCGCTCCAGTAGTTTCGGAGCCTATTCAATTCAAACAAACAAATCTTTCCTCTTTATAATGGGTCCCTAATGATTCACATAACGTCTCTTATCCTATTTTTAATTCCCATACTGTATTTGGTACTAATATTAAATTGTCCTAATGATTACTCGACATAACAATACTACACCTAATTAACAATAGTCATAGTATTAGGTGAACATAACATTAAATAGTCATAAAATCACATCTCCTAACATACGGTAATCCTAAAGTTATAAGCCCTAACAATATTTACTCCTAAAGTTATAAGCCCTAACAATATTACTCCTAATAATCAAACATAATAACAATTGAAATCATAATAGCATTCAATCCTAAAAAAATACCATATATACCCAAATAGATTCCTAACTATGTCAACTTTGTAAGGTTTAATAAATTAACTAACATAACTTCGGGTTCGCTATGTTTTCCAATAAACCCACTTTTACTAATTGCGTTTGCTATAACTTCAGCAGCTATAACCGAAAAAACGATTGTATAAATAAAATACTAGACTTTTTTCTACCTATAACAAGTTTAATATAATAAGGTTTAAGAGAAACAAGTCGGTTCTGGCACTCGCCGGCCGCTACCGCGGCACGCTTCGCTCGGCTCGTGCATGGTTTGGTCCCTATTGAAACCATGCTCGTCGCTACGCTCCTCGCAACCTATTCTACAGGTCTGTTAGCCTGTTATGGCAACACGATAAATTTACAGAAAGTTCCTATTTAGAGCAATTATAATTTTATGTAATATTTCAGTTATATTTATAATAATTATATAAAC
Source organism: Epirrhoe alternata (assembly GCA_963565295.1). Taxonomy (NCBI): domain Eukaryota; kingdom Metazoa; phylum Arthropoda; class Insecta; order Lepidoptera; family Geometridae; genus Epirrhoe; species Epirrhoe alternata. Next base: position 1,657,573 of record OY751402.1, read on the forward strand.
TGCACAATATAGCAATATTAAACTATATTAAATGATACAATTATAACAAAATAACTCAACTTTATATACTATATAATATAACTTTATATAACTATAAATAGTATTTATTAGGATAAATAAACATTAGGACGACCAAAAATAGGACAAAATAGTTTATGCAACTTAACAATAGTAATAATAACTATTATGATAACATATATTAGGAGTTGAGGTGAATATGTAAATATAATGGTATGTCTTTAATATATTAGGACAAAATATATGTATGTCAGTTTAAGTCTATGGAAATTTAACAGTATGACTACAGTATTTTAGGACTAGTATGTTATGTGTATTTATATTAGGACAATTAAAATTATGTAAATCGACAGGATCCCCTTTATAATATTAGTGTTGATTATTATTCTTCATTGTATTGTGATTTAGTTAAAATAATTAGTCTAAGCCGTTCTAATTAAATAAATAAATTAAATAAATCCCACTCATATAATACAGCTGAAAGTTTGTGAGTCTGTTTAGATTTTTGGATGTTTGTTTCAATCATGATGTTACACTTCAAAAGAAGGCACATTGGTCATAATTGTGAGTAGATTCAAATATAATAAATAATGCTGGACATTTCATACAGCATCATCTAGCCCCAAACTAAGCAAAGCTTAGTTTATGTTACTTAGTTATATGAGTTTATCAAGAATTTCGGTTGTGACGAATAGGGTTCCGTGGCCGAGTTGTAAGGCACTCAGGCTTTAGGAGGATCGTCTGATCGTTGTGAGTTCAAATCGCCTAAACCAGTGAACCGATTTGGATGAAACTTGGTATAGGCGTAGATAGTGACCTGGAATAGCATATAGGCTAATCCAAATGTTGATACCACGCGGGCAAAAACTACCAACAATTTGGAAGTTTTTAGGTTTTTAGGCTTCCGTCATGGCCTAACGACTTAATTAAACCGGGACCGACAATTTTACGTGCCCGAAGCTTTTGAGGTGTAGCAACGGTATAGCTACCAAGGTATATAGCTTCTTTGTAGTAAGTCATATTACCTGGAAGGCTCATGTCCCCGACAAGCGTAAGTAAGCCGCGTAGGGCTCCGTAGGGCTCCACCACCAAGCCAGATGTCACCACGGGCCGCGTGAGCAGCTAAAGAGGGCGTCATTGGACACATCGCGGGCGTTAACGGCGCTCCGCCCCCCGTGTTGAGAGAACGGGGTATTAGCGGTGGTGACTGTAAGAGAAAATATGTTTTAAGTCCACATTTTGTGACAAGTTAGGGCGTCATTGTGCACATCGCGAGACGGTACTTCGTGTTAAAAGAATGGGGGATTAATGGCGATGGCTAGAGAGATAAGAACCTATCTTAGGTTCTTATTGTTCTTAAGTTACATGCCCAAGTTAGAAACAGTTATAGTCTTTTTCACGGCGGAACGTATGCATGACACTTCGAGATGATGTCAAAATCAGTCTAATAGTAATGTCCTAAAGTTTAATCGAGATTATCAAAATCGATTTTTGTTTCACTACTATCAATTCATCTCAATCGATTACAAGGTTCATTCATAGACAAAATTACTAAACCAACGATTATTTTTTTACATATCGATTAATCGATTTTCATTTTCACACTTTCTAATTGATTACGTTCACTTTTACTCAGTACTGTTATTTGGCGGAGTTTTTTAGAAAATGTTTATTGTTTATTTATTTATATTTTATGGCTCATTTATGATAATTTATGAAATAATTAAACAGGAAATAGACAAAAACATTTTTTTTGTATGTTTTATCGTTTCATTTTTTTTCTTGATTTTTTTGTTTCAAAATTGTTGTGAGCTACACAACATGAAACGAAACAAGTTCAATGTGTCTTGCATACGTTCCACCGTGAAAAAGACTATAGGGCGTCATTGGACACATCGCGGGCGTTAACGACACTCCGCCCCCCGTGTTGAGAGAACGAGGGATTAGGGGTGGTGACTATTAGAGAAATATGATAGTTTGACCAAACTATGCATATTTAGGCTGAATAGATAGTATTTGGGCATTTCCTGCTAAGCTACTACATTGTACTCAGTCATGAAGATCAAAGTATGAACTCGATCAGAACCAAGTATTCCTAAGGAAGTTTGCAGCCCAGCTTTCCTTTCTTTTATGTGATCCATCTTAAAACTACATCAGCTCCAGTGGGGGGACCCAGTCGAACAAAAGTGAAGGTCGAGCTTGTGAAGTTAGCCGTTTGATTGTATGAAATGGCGCTACTGCGCAGACAAATGGCTTCACGAATGCCTAGATCCATTGAACGTACTTTACTCGTGCTTCTAAATCTTGGTTCTAACTACCTATCTCCCTCACTCGCACACATTTCCTCACCTGTCCCGCTCTCTCCTCAGCCACAAACAGACTAGATGCACAAGGAAACAGCACTCTCCCAGTGGCTGCATGCAATTCGTATGACGCGATACCCCAAGCTGCGACTCTCTGCCTTTCCCAGAGCAGTTGTTCTTCACGGGACCATTTGCCAGCGGTCACGCTCAGGGCTACTGATTCGAAGAGTGGCTTCCAGTCCAGCCTGGAAAAAAACAATTCTTTACTAAAAAAAAGTTCGTATGAATAGACGTACGATAGTCGTAGACGATATTGTACACGTCGCGGGCCGTCACTGGGTCCGATTAGCGCAGGATCGTGGTGGATGGCACAAACTAAAGGGACATTTGTTCAACAAAAAATTAAAAAAATGGCTTATTGATAAATGGATTTACTCCGTAACTGAATATTTAAATGTCCCTAACATTCAATTATTTCTCTTTTACTTATTATTATATCGACATTAACTAAATTTGGAAAACTATTATTATATAATGACATTAACATAAGTACCTACCAAATTAAATTACAATGAATTAACTACTAAGTACCTCAAAATTTGCATGCCTCAAATTTTGGCAGGACATAGAATGGACAAAATAGACTAATTTTAAGACCTTATTCTAACACATGTGTTCGTGCAAATAAATTTCATTTATCATTTAACTTAGGGAGGCCTTTACCCAGCAGTGGGTGAAGTCAGGTTGTGGATGATGATGAATTAGTGGCTGAAGCGCTCGTGGTGTTGTTGCCCTGATTCTTCACGGTTCTCGCGAAAGAACAGGGGCCGGTATTCCGGTTCTTTTGTTCGTTCGTATAATGAATTAAGCTTCCCACCACGATTTCTGACTTCAAGGGCAAATTTTTCGGTTTGGAATATTTGGTCCTAGGTCCTTTGGTCCTACCTTGTTTAACGTTTGAAAAATTGGTCCTTGAAGTCAGAAATCGTGGTGGGAAGCATTTTGGATGCTTCCCACCACGATTTCTGACGATTTTCGATTCATCAAAGGAACGCGAATACGACCCCAGGAGTAAAATTAGTTTTATGACTATTCTAAGTGATCCCAGCGGTCCTACTGAATAAATGCTTCTTAACTTTTGAGCGTTTCCGTGCTTCGGAGGGCATGTTGAATTGGCAGTTCCGGGTGATAAGTAGCTAAGCCATGATAGATGCCTAAAAACTAGTGGTTCTGTGAGAACAGGAGACCTCGCGAACAAAATTGAAATTTAGGTGCTTTGTATTATCCTATAGGCTTACCTATGCCTATGTACACTTTTAAGCAAAAGAGAGGAATAAGTTTTTAGTGATTACTCGCGTTCCTTTGGTCCTAGGGGGTCGAATCTGGTGTCAACGGGTTTGTCTCGTGAAGGCGGAGAGGACTGCGTAGTCTGATTGGTATAGGTAGGTATACATTTTACGAAAAAACGTCCTTTATAACGCTTAAACAAACATCCAGCCACTTTCCCCCCTTTCACCTCCCCCTTTTGGATTTTTTTTCATAACAACTTGTGTAGAATGAAGTCCATAATATGCCTTTTAAATTTGACTTAAATCTGTCCATAAATAACGCTACAGCAAACTTCCCCCCTTTTTCCCCCCATTTTTACTCCAATCAAAAATCGCAATCGACAATCGTTTTTTAATAAGTCAAGGAACCAGTGTGCCAATTTTCGTCAAAATTGGTTGAAAAATGCGACCTGTAGGCGATTACTGACAGACGGACGGACGGACGGACGGACGGACAGAAGGACAAAAGCATTTTTGGCCAATCTCGAAACTGAGACGCTTCGCTCGCTTCGCTCGCTCGGTCAATTATCGGCCTCAAGACTCGAACTTGCACTGCAGTCAGTGGTAGTCACGCATTTACCCGCCTGGCGTTTCCATGTTATGACAAGATATTCAATCCGTCCTTTCACTTTGTTCGGTCAAGCAACCCGATTATGGATAATGTGGAGGTATTGATTACATGAAATTGTTTTGTTTTCAACCAACTGTGCTTTGTTTTACTTGCTATTATAGATAGATAGAACTTTAAGAAATGAAAAGTCTTATCAAAATTTTGGATTCCGACGGGATTCGAACCCGCATCGATCAGACGATCCTCCTAATACCAATGAAATACCAAGTGTGGATTAGCACTATAAAACTACAAATTATAGATAGAACTTTATTCGACAACACACAGACACAGGTACATTACATCAACAGAGAATAGGTACACAATAAACAATAGTAGGTATGAGCTAAGTAGGAACCTATACCTACTCATCTACATACAATCTACAAAAAAAAAAAAAAGAGCTAAGCAGTAAAATAAAATTAAGTGAGTACAATAAAAAATTACAAGTAAGTAATATGGTCTGTGCTGGTGTCAGCCAAAAAGTAGTCTCAGTTTTATGTTGCTCTGCACCGGGGTACAGGGCAATGCTGATTTTCAGCTATTAGATAATTACCACTATGCCAGTACGTACTGTCAAACGGTGAAGGAAAACATCATGAGGAAACCAATAAGTTGTAGAACCTAAAAGTTCAGAATAGACATTTATTGAATTGAAAACTCAGCATAATGCCTCACCAAAACCATCGGTCAGTCAATACAACCTGTGAGGATAATTATGTGGAATAGTGTGAGCAGCCTGACTTCATCCACTGCTGGGTATAGGCCTCCCTCTGCTTTTGCCATTCTTCCCGGTCCTGTGCCAGATAGGTCACCATCTGGCACAGGACCGGGAAGAATGGATGACAGAATGGTGGCCTAGAACTGGCAAGAGAAGCGTCGGACGTCCGGCAGCGAGATGGGCGGCTATGTGTATAAACTAAATAAATTATAATGTTTGCCAAGTAACAGAGTAAATAAATACCAATCAGGACCATTAAGTTGGATTCCCCGAAAGTTGAATCCCATTAAGTTGAGTCCCATTATGTTGGATTCCCATTATGTTGAAATCTCATTATGTTGGATTCCCATTATGTTGAGTCTCATTATGTTGAATTCACATACAAATTACATGTGTCAAGTGCACAAAAGGAGCCTCATTGAGGAGCCTAATTATAACCCTTTCACCAAACTCTGGTTCAGAATAAGAAAAAAAATTGGCGTTAGTTCATTGAATCTTATGCTGATAGTGTTCTATAAAACAAACAAACTCTTCAGGATTATAATTAGTAAAGACCTGTATTATCTGTCACAGGTAATCTATTTTATGCATTTCATGTACTGGGTCGACAACATTGAAATTGCTGGTTTGAAATGGATTAGATAAGAACAGGATAACCAAGGTTAGCATAGCGACAGCTTGCAGTGTATAGCCATGTTATAACTAAGTTTTTATGAGTCAGTGGCCCACTTTGGTGATGGAGTTTTTAGGCCATTAATTCCCACATTATGTAAAATAATAAAAGTGACTCGCAAGCATTCTCGAGAAGCAACTCGATTCTTTTTTGCTATCAGTTTGGTTTTGGTCTTCAGTGCGGCTAGTTATTCTAATTTTCTCTGTATAATAAGGTTAGTTATACAGTGGACCCCCGGTAGTCCGGCCCCTGTCTAATCCGGCGCCCCCTGTAATCCGACATGGTCTATTATTTATTATTGAATAAGTATTCGCTAAGCATGATTGAACAAGTTACAACTTGTACGCACCATCACTATTGTGCTCGACGCATATATGTATATATAATATGTATGTATAAAGAATCTTATCATTGGATCTGTAATTTGTTGGATTACAAGGTACTCTTTTGTAAAAAAATCCGGACTATAGGGGGTCTTAGGCAGTACTCTATAATCCGACGAATTTGATAGTCCGACACTGCCCTGCAAAATGTTTGTCGGACTACCGGGGGTCCACTGTACAGAGATCCATTGGAAAAAAACTCTGTTACTCAGTTGGAAGACTGCAGGTGTATGAATGTGCAATTTTTGTTATACTTTACAAACATAAAAATCAGCTGATCAATGTCAATAAAACTTACTTTCCCTCCGAAGGTTGTTGACTTGGCGTGATATCAGTATACAAAAGCGTTATTTCCCACCCATGCTGGGGAGTCCTTAGAAAGTATATCCTTGTCTTTCCATTACTGAGTTTCCGGAAGGAAATAGCCATAGGAATCATCGTGGAAAGGGAGGATAACTCCTTTCTCAGATCGTGTACCGCCTGGCGCACTTCTGCCCATGAATACTTCTTTGGAGAGGTCCTGATGAAATCCCCGGACGGAGCGCCGTCCCCTGCCTCCCTCACCTCCATAATTCTCAGTTTATTTCCCAAAACGATTGTCTACTTTCACCGAATTATAACATTTCTCCAAGACAAAGGAGTAAGTAGATAATTTAAACAATTTCGACACGTATTAGTACATTGGACTAGATACACGCATCTAATTATACTTTTAGATTAAGAGTTAATAAATTTGGCTTTTTTCACTAAATTACAGCCAGCACAACACAGCAGATTGCTAATTTTGACTTTTTAATTTGACTATTTTGACTTTTCAATCTATCAAATGCCAAATGGTCGTGACCCCTACCCACTGACCAGTGACCCTACCATTGAACTATTTTCATTCGATCCACTCGAATTACAAACATGCTGTCTCCATCTAAATTACTACGTTAAAAAGAAAAGAAGCTACTTCATTCGATGAGTTGCATTCGAGAACATTGCCAACGTAACAAAATAAATAAGTGCGTTCGGAAACAAGGTTAACAAAGTTAATATATTTTTTATTAGTATTAATATTATTAATAGTGTGTTTCAATAACATTGGAACAGTGCAGTACCGGAAAAAGTAGCGTGAAATTAAGAAGGTTTATTGTAGGTAGTGTAATTTAAAAGTAGATAGTGAGTGTTGGACGATTTAAGGGGTAGTTAGTGGGTAGATGTGATAACGATCGCATAACTCAAAAAAGGTTTTCTTGCAATGAAGTGATACTTTATCAATCTAAGTTTATTTAGTATCATTGAATCTTATTACCTACCAATGATCTTCCATACATTGCATTTCTCTGCTACCTACACATTTAATTTTTCTTGAATGGTTTCAGAACGCGCATTTAAGGGGGATTTTCATTCATAGAATTTTTCCGATTCGCTTTATTTTGACTTTCTCGCGTGACTGAAAGATGTACTTCAGGATTTAATAATTTTATAGTAATGTAGCTGAAGTTTTAAAAATATGAATAGATTTTCTGGATTGAATGAGTAGAAAAGATCATTCTCTTGAACCGGATATACATTTAATTTTATTTATTCCCGCAGTTCCGGTTAGCAATTGCCGCCGAACTGTCAATCGTATCAAACATGTCGCTGTAGTCTACGACGGAATTCCGTATTTCGTTTTGCTATTTTTCGCGTTAGAAAAATGGCATCTACCTCAACTGTGCTACGGACTTGTGGTTTAACATTTTACCTTATTTTACAAGTGTACGCTACAGTGAATAACTCGTCCCAACTATTTATAAGATCACTAAAAGTGTCTAATATAACTTGCGATGTAAATCGTTGTAAATATTTACTAAATGTTAGGGGTAGCGAGTTTCTGGGACATTACCCGTGGAGGTTGACCTCGGAAGAGGGTGCTAAGGGTGGAAGCTGTGAAGTCATTTACCCTAACTACGAGTTGAAGGAAATAGAAACCGTTCAGTGGTTTTCTAAAATTGAGGTTTTGGTGCCGAAAAATGATGGAAAAATCTACTTTTGTCTTCATGATACTGGTGGAAACTCCCCCTTCGGCGGCAAGTGGGTGCACCAGGGGACGGAGCATTTTCTGGAACCGAAAAATGATGTTGCTTCTCTGAAAAATGAAGGGTATTCGTAAGTTGAATTTTATTTTTACTACCTACCCCATAGTGGATTTTATTTGAATGTCATACAGCCAAAGCGAATGTCTATCGTGCGCGATAACATTAATGTGCTTTCTACATAGAGCATGTTGTAATTTTAACCTGCCTGGTATTTTATAAATTATAATCTAACTAGCTGCGCTCCCGCGGTGTAACCCGCGGTCCCTCGGGATTGTTTCGGGATAAAAAGTAGCCTATGTCCGTCCCTGGGATACAAACTTTATCCATGCCAATTTTCAGCCTAATTTGTTCAGTGGTTTGGGCGTGAAAAGGTAACAAACAGACAGACAGATAGACAGACAGACAGAGTTACTTTCACATTTATAATATTATAGTATATATAGTATATAGTATGGATATAGAAAGAAAGAAAAAAATATTATTTACTAGCTTGTGCGCGCGGCTTCGCCCACGTAGTACCAACATTTTGAATAGCCTATATGCTATTCCAGGTCATTACTACGCCTATGCCAAGTTTCATCCAAATCGGTTCACTGGTTTAGGCGTGATTGAAACAAACATCTGAACATCCAAACATCTAAACAAACTCACAAACTTTCAGCTTTATTATATGAGTGGGATTTTGAAATCAAGATTGACTGTGTACGGGCCTTGATATCACAGTCCATGCTCACAAACTTTCAGCTTTATTACTAGCTGTCTGTCGCGGTGTTACCCGCGGTCCCTCGGGAAAATATCACTTTCCCGGGATAAAATATAGCTTATATTACAGGGATAATGCAGGATTCTAATGGTGAACGAATTTTTCAAATCGGTCCTGTAGTTTTGGAGCCTATTCAATTCAAACAAATCTATCCTCTTTTTATTATTAGCGTAGAAGGAGGAGTAGGTAGGTAAGTAGGTAGGTATTGAGGATAACTGGTAAAAGAGATTATGTGGGTAGGTTTTTAATCATTTCAGGAAATAGCTGTTTTTCCACTTGACTTATCTCGCTAGTTAATTTCAATTACCTCAAATATTTTCTTATATTATTCTATCAAATGGAATGCTGAGTCTGCCATCTACACTAAGGCTCACTTTTTTTTTTTACTAAGTCTCAATGCACAATGAATTGGCAAGGATGCGACTGACGTAACAAGACATTATAAACTCACACCCACTCACACCCTTAAAGAATGGAAACAGGATAAAACTCAAGCTATGCCCAGAAAGTCAGGTGGCAAGATTATAAGATTAAAAAATTATATATCACTACATATGTACCACGGAGATGGCGGGACGAGTTAGATGTGCATCTTCCAGATTGGCCCACTGCAGCCATGGATAGAAAGACCTGGAAAAAAGGGAGGGAGGCCTTTGCCCTGCAGTGGGACAATATAGGCTGAAAAAAAAAACATATGTAATATAAAACTTTGGAAGAAAGAATGAACAAAGACCTTCACGTGGCCATCAGCTTAAACTCATTCGTGACCCCGCCCGCTTACTTACCGCCTATCACTTCTTCGGCAACAGAGTGGTTCACAATTGGAATGCACTACCAAATGACGTTGTTACTGCCACTTCGGTCAATTCATTTAAGAACAAGCTCGACAACTGGCTACGAACTAATAAATCAGTGCTTAAAAAGATTAACCAATCCTGAACAATCGGACTATTTCAACACTGTGATATAGACATATCAGCAACAGCTGCTCGTCTATCATCGATAAATAAATAAATAAAACAAAGTCGCTTTCTCTGTCCCTATATCCCTATGTATGATAAATATTTAAAACTACGCAACGGATTTTGATGTGGTTTATTTCCATAGATAGAGTGATTCACGAGGAATGTTTATATGTATAATACATGCATAATATAGTAGAGGAACACTGATAATTTTAGAGGTATCTAATGTGATGTCGTGAATTACTAATACATTTCTTGCGCTTACATTGCAAACGCTGGCTAAACCCTAATATTTAGCATCAGCATTACACCCGTGCGAAGCCGGGGTTGGGTCGCTAGTCTAATAATATTTTATTTTCGTAATAATCATTGTTTCCTGATTAATAAAATTGTAATTATAATAGATTGTGTTATTGCATTACAGATTTGTAATATTTCCTTGTAATTGATGTACGAATAATAATTATCATAAGTGCCTATTGTAAGGATTACGTCATTAGTCTAGTTGTGATGCAGCTTAGAATGCATAGATAGGGAAACTAGTGGCTGCGTTCTTTTGTGTATTTCGATCTCTTAAGGCCATGTATTCGAGCAGATGCCGCGCTTTTGTGATTTTTTTAAATCATCTGAGACATGGAAAATAGAGTTTAGACGTCTGTACAAAATAATACATTACTCAACGTATAAGATATAATTTAGTCAAAGTTGCAGTCAGTTACAAGATTCAATTCGAACTTGCTAAAAAAAGCCCCAAAGTTACCCCTTTACGTTACGTTTTTTCAATATTGTAACTGAACTACTGATATTTTAAAAGTAGAGGTAGGCCAAAGGAAAGATGGATTGTGTGAAGGATGACATGAGTTAGAAAGGAGTGAGTGTTGAGATGACGGCTGATAGAGAATGGAAGAACACATGTTGTGCCGACCCCACATAATGTGGGAAAAGGGCAGGGAGATGATGATGACCTACACCTTACAAAGTGAGCGCACGTGCGACTGGCATGTGGGCACGTGTATTGCGTAAGTTTGTTGATCCACGGAATAGACTTTCTGGATGTCAGCCAAAGACTCATATTATCGCTTTATGTTAGATTTTTGTGCGTAAAACTGAAGGTTGTTGGACGAATGGAAATGAACGTAGACGTAGATAGACTAGACATCTTATTATGCCTTTAGGTACTTTACTTACAAACAAAAAAAGTTTTAACTTTTTTTTTTCCAAGCCGTAGGCATGTACCCGAAGCTCGTATCGTAGTGTAGCTTTCTTACAGCCTTACCATAAAACGTGACATAAATAATTATTTAATTATTTCTCGGAATACATACATACATACATTGGCCTCTCTATTAAAGATGATTTAGGTGACGTCAGTCAAGAAACACCACATGTGGAGTTTGAACATTTTCGTTAGATATTAAAAATGGTAAGGAAATATATAGTAACAATCCGCTAATCTATTCTCAAACAAAGGTTTCTTAAAACTAGTACTCACCCTAAAGCCACCCAACCACCCACTAACCTCTGCCAAGCCTCCTACAACTTAGGCTCGGCAATCTGGAACCGTGAGCAGCACCGGGGCGCAAGCAAAAGAACACCTTCATTTGATTTCGACACGTGTTTCGCCCCTCCACGGGGCATCCTCAGGAATAAACTTGACTACTTCCGTGCAAACGCAGACGTCTTGTCGCTACGAGCGCCGAACGAAAAGACGACTTTTCGTGCCGAGCCTAAGTTGTAGGAGGCTTGGCAGAGGTTAGTGGGTGGTTGGGTGGCTTTAGGGTGAGTACTAGTTTTAAGAAACCTTTGTTTGAGAATAGATTAGCGGATTGTTACTATATATTTCCTTACCATTTTTAATATCTTACAATGGACTTCCGCAAAGTCACGCCTGAATCAATTCAACATTTTCGTTAGATTTTTTTTTTGGATCATTTATTTGCACAAAATGTGGGCGTGGCTGCCACTCCCGTACCTATAGGCCTTTTCAGCCATGAACGAAAATGTTCTCGGAATAAACCAATCGGTTCACTGGTTTAGGCGTGATTGTTACACAAACATCCAAATATCCAAACATACTCACAAACTTTCAGATTTATTATATTATTAGGACTAGCTTCTGCGCGCGGCTTCGCCCGCGTGGTACCAACATTTTGTATAGCCTATATGCTATTTCAGGACACTATCTACGCCTATACCAAGTTTCATCCAAATCGGTTCTCCGGTTTAGGCGTGATTGAAACACAAACATACATACACCCGAACATAGAACCTCCTCCTTTTTTTGAAGTCGGTTAAAAAGTGGCTCCGGCGGTCACCCATCCTTTTTATGACCGCGCCCAGGGTTGCTTAGCTTTTTTCCCCATACAAACTTCCAACCCTTATTTACACGCCCCCTTAAGGTAATTGACAAAAAAATGTAGCTATGTCCATCCCTGGGGTATACTCTTTATCCATGCCAAATTTCAGCTTAATCGGTTCAGCGGTTTGGGCGTGAAAAGGTAACAAACAGACAGACAGACGGACAGACAGACAGACAGAGTTACTTTCATATTTATATTGGCACCGACTTCAAAATATAATATAACATAATAATTTATTATTTGAATACTGTAACATGCTCACGACTGGGTAAATACAAGCCAGGAATGTCAAGGCCTATTAAAGCGACCTTTCAATCTGCAGAAATCGTTAGGGACATCTTGCGAAAGAAGGCGGACTTAGCACTCCAGGACAAATATATTTTCTCAGATAGAACTCCTCAACAACAGAGCTATTTAAATACTCTCAAGGAAGAACTCAAGACCCGTCAGGAACAAGGAGAGGAAAACTTAGGCATAAAATACATAAAGGGAGTACCAAAGATCATCTCAATGCAGCCAAAAAACCAGTTATGTACAATGAGCCTGAACAAAATTGATCAAAAACACAACATATTATGAAATCTTTGAAGATCCTACACGTACATTCATTACTAGGTACTACCCTAATTTATTTGATGTAAAAACAATACCTTAGCATAATTAAACTTATTATCGTCATTATTATAATTAACTTAAATTGATGTATTTAAGTACTTACCTAACGCAAATCTAGTAAAATTCTTCATTGAAAGTGAATTTATGCAAAATCGAATTATCTGATAATCGGTATTCGGGTTAACACAAAGCGTTCGTTCACACTTTATCGGTGCAACTGGTCCTACACGCACAAAGTTCTGCTTAGTTTTTGATATTTTTATGCATGATTGATAAAACTACCCGAATTATTTCATTTAAATTTTGCTACTTAATCTGATTTTGTCATGTTGTTATGCTTATGTAAAATGTAATTAATGTTTATTGTAATCATTTTAATACTTATTTATCGCTCACTGTATTCAAAATGTGTAAATACTTTGTAGTATGATAAGGTTTCTCAGTAAGTGATTTATTTTGTAAATCTTATGAGAAATAAATAATCTTTAATCGTAATCGTAATCGTAATAATTGCATGTGTATATTCTTATTTTTCTCTTTTTAGTGTAGGTACATAGAAGGTTCTTAGTGTCTATTTGTGTAATGTGAAGTCGGTTCAATTTTTTTTTTTTTGTATTTTGCATAATAAATTATTTTAAAATTAATGATAAACATTTAACATGTGTATGTTCCCCAATATATCCGAACTCCGAAGTTATGATTTTTTGATATTAAAATATTTTTTCCTTAGTTAGAACGCCATCTATATCACCGAAGTCAAACTACTTCATACTTTTTCTCCTAGGTGGCGTTTCTACTATAGCGGAGATCGAGATACGATCGATTATAATTTTCTTTGATTTTGAGTTTTAAAAAGTTAATGGAGATTTTTGCTTAGAGATTTCGATATTTTTATATTGCTGACGAAGTCGCGGGTAGGTAATATTAGTTAATCGTTTTATTTCGAAATTCAACACCATAGAGTTATGCTATTCAAAAAAAATTACGTTTCGAGTCAATTTCTTCAAAAAAAATTGCCGCTCGCTTCAGCGATTCTATACCAATTACCGTATTCGTTTTGTTCTTAGAATTGCAAGATCTGGGTAAGATTTTCCCTACCTCTATCTATTATGGGATTCTTGAGAGAAACATAAATATAAAAAAAATATGATTATTATATCAAGCGACGGAGTTTTATATTTTGTATATACCTACTCTCGATTCACTCAAAACTCCTCTACTTTGTTCCTACTAATGCGCAGACGAAGTTGTGCGGGTCAGCTAGTTGTCCTAATAATGTCGAGATTATTAAATTATTTAATAAAATAAATCTACAAAATACAACAATCCGCCATGATAGCTGTACACCAATCAGAGCGCGTGACGTCATTACTCAATTTATTAGACCAAAACTGCGCCTTTTGTTTCCTTTGAGGTGAATAAGCACGTAGTTTTTGCTATTATGACGACCTCTGTGGCGCAGTGGGCGTAGTGTCTGCGACGCAAAAGGTTGCGGGTTCGATCCCCGCGGCGGGACCAATGTTTGTATGATCTACAAATATTTGTCTCGGGTCTGGGTGTTTCTATGTATAATATGTATGTTTCTATGTACAAACAAAAAAGTATATAAGTAGTATATCAGTCATCTTAGTACCCATAACACAAGCTCTGCTTACTTTGGGGCTAGATGATGCTGTGTGAAAAGTCCAGCATTATTTATTCATTTATTTATATTGGCGTGGTGAGCTGTGACGTCAAAACAGCCGCCATGACACCGAGGAGCGTTTTGGCGTGAATTTCAAATTTTAATTTTAAATTTGATTTTTATGTTTGAAAACCTTTATTTTCTACTGAAATATGATATTTTTTTCACATAACAAATCATTCTGAACAACATAGAACAGATTTTGAAAAATAGTCATCATGCCTATTCAGTCTATTACGTTCTTGCACGCCCTTCCTGTAGAAAGCGTCAGACGAATGACGTCACCGCCTTTCTGACGTCACAGCGAAGGAATCATGCCCGATAGCCATCTACAGGGCTGTTTGTTTGTGTCGTGTGGATAAAAATACATAAATCTGATAGTTCGTGAAAATAGATTAAACCACAGCACATCTGAGAACCTCTATGTTCTGTGAAAAAAACCTAAGTAAACAAAATCACAATTGTATCCCCAAGGCGCGATAGACATTCTCAGATATTGATACATGCCCACAATTTGCATAAGTTATTATTCCATGATGAATTGAGGCACGGCTTAAAGCTATTCCGCGGCGTCTCACAAAGACGTCAAAGTTAGTACACGTGATGGGACCGGCGGTGTACAACCGACTTCCAACATGTGTGACCGATGCTACCTCACAACTCACATTCAAAACTAAGCTCAAGGGGTGGTTGATTGAGAAAGCTTTTTATAGGGTAGATGAACTTTTATGAATCACATTGTTTCATTTATTTTTAACTAAATATTTTATTATTATTATCTATTTATTTTTAAACATGAGGTACTAAGTGTACTTATTTTGAATTTTTATTTCAATAATGTTGGTGACCTGTAACTTATAATTGTTATCAATAAATTACTATGACTATGACGGCCACGATTCGAACCTACGCCCTTCGGATTGAAAGTCGAGGTGGCAGTCCATTTGGCCAACACACACGGTAAAATTTAATAATATTTTATTAAATATTAAGACGTAATGTAGGACGCCCTCCGGCCAGGTGGAGTGACGATCTGCGAAAGGCTGCTGGCAGAAGCTGGATGCGTCGAGCTGAAGACAGAGCGCAATGACGCTCATTAGGGTAGACCTATGTCCTGCAGTGGACTGATATAGGCTGATGATGATTATGATGATGACCAGGAGCGATGCCGCGGGTAGAACCTAAGTTATAGATTTTTTAATTTGTGATATAATTTTAAACCTTGTCCACAGAGAATCATCAACAGAAAAACATACACAAGATGTGAATGAGAATAACCAACAAGAAACCCAAGAGATCAAAAATGACTGGATAGATCTAACCCATGATATTGATGTGAACTATCTACCCAGTGCAGCTAGACCTACGAGGGAAGAAAGAGATGTAGAGATCCTTGTAGATGGTATATTCGTACCTATCAATGAACTACATGATATATTTACTGATAATAATGAAAATATACAGGAAAATAGCGTAGAATTATATAAAGAAAATAATGTAGATAATATTGGAAGAGTTCCAAATGAAAACGAAGTTATTAATGTACCAAATACTTTAGCGCAGAATCTGTTTAACGATACTGTGAATAAAAGTAGTATTCATATAAATTATATTAATGAGAATAAAAATAATGTATTTAATGATATAGCAAGTGAGAATATAAATGATATTAAATCAGAGAATACAATTTCCAGTAATATAGTCGATTTTGATGTAGTTAACGATGATAAAGCCAATAAATATATAGAAATCAATGAAAATAGTAAAGCCAGTGAAGATATACTATCTAGTAATACACCCCGTGTGAAAAAAACATCCAAAAATACAATAACCAAAGGAAATATGGTAAATAATGAAGCTAGTAATTCCATAATGGATAGAACAACTACGAAAACTAAAGTTTCAAATGATAATAATACCAGTGAATTGAACAATGAAGATATAGAGAAAGATTTAACTAACAGAGATATAATCAATAAAGATATAACCATTGTAGATATAGAGAAAAATATAAATAAAGATACAATAACTATTGAAGATATAGAGAATGATATAACCAAATATATTATCAATGAAGATAAAATAAGAAGACGCCGTCAATTACCCATCACAGAAGTGGATTTTCACAGCGTAAGATCAGCGGACCCTCGTCCTGTTCCTCTCATCATTGAAGGTATAAGAGTGGAAGACTCTTCTAAAGAACCGAAGATTATTGATGATGGTATACCTAGTGTCTTGGCTGATTCATCCGTCACTTTGAGGTAAGTTGACTTTGAAAATATCGCAAAAATAGAAACATTGTATAGTTTTTACCATGCTAATTCTGAAGCGCTCGTGGTCGTGCTTGCTTAGTCGTTCTTGATAGATCGTCGAAGTTAAGCAACGTTCGAAACGGTCTGTAAGTGGATGGGTGACCGCCAGTGGCATTTTCATCTGAGCGCTTCCGTGCTTCGGAGGGCACGTTAAATTGTCGGTCCCGGCTATTTAAGTCGTTAAGCCATGACGGAGGCATTAAGGCGGCCTAAAAACTCCGTCACCAGAGTTGGCCACTGACTCATACGAACTAACTACCATGCTAATAAAAGCGTGTTCTATTCTAAATAATGGCAGTTAAAATATTCTGTTCTGCGTCGGCTTCTTGTCATGTCATTAGTTCTTACGATCAGTATGGTGAAAGGGTTTTAAGTGCGTCCTTGACACATGCTTTTAACCCCCGACGCAAAAAGAGAGGGGAGGGGTGCTATAAGTTTAACTCGTGTATTTGTGTTGTCTGTGGAATCCGTCACGACGTACGTCAAGCTACTAAGTTGCTCCGCGCTTTAATATTATTTTACTGGTGATAATGTCGCTAAAAACGGTGGAAAGTGTTGTGCGCGAACTACAATTGACTGTTAAGACACTGGTTAATAAAGTTGAATCGCTAGAGTGTAAAATCTGTGAACAATCGGAGATTATCGCCAAACTCAGTACACCTAGTGCTAACAATCCTACCCGCAAATCGCTGTCAAGCGCCTCGACGCAAGCAGCTGTCGTGCCTAAGCGTCCAATTCGCGCAGCGCACGTACAAGCCTCGGCGGCTTTAGCTGAGAATCCCAGCGCAGCGAACAAACGCCGCAATGGACGCGAGAGTACTGCGATACCTACAAAAAACGATGTTCCGCTGGTTTCGCCAACGACTGCCACTCAAAGCAAAAAACAAAGCATTTCTAATGAAACAACCTGCATCAATGATTCATCAAAAGGAATTACTACGAATAAAACTGTGACGACTGTGTCTACTGTAGGATCGGAAGACACAATGAATAGTGTAGACCAATCTGAGAACGAATGGCAAGTAGTAAGCAGACAACGTAGGCAAAAACAACGTCCCGTTGTTGTGGTTGGAACGGCGAATAACACCGACGATCTACAAGCAGCTGAGCGCGCTAGGTACATCCAAGCGTGGAGTTTCAAGCCGGATACTACTACCGAATCGGTACTCAATTTCTTGAACAAGATTACCAAATCTAACTACACCATTGAAAAACGTAATATTAAATCGAACAGACATGCTTCTTTCGTCATCGGAATGCCCGAGAATATATACGCCGAAGTGACGATACCGACCGCCTGGCCGTCGGGTATTCGCTTCTCAGAGTGGTTTCTATACAGGCCCCGCAGTCCGCGGGGCTGGGACAAAACCGACTAGGCCTTCGGTGCCTACCGTTTCCAGGACGATACGAAGTGACGAAGAGAACTATTTTAACAAGTTGGTGGTTTGTCATCATAACATTTGCTCTCTTAAAAATAAAACTCTACTATTAGAAGTAATGGTTGAACATAAAATGAAATGTGAAGTTCTTTGTATAACCGAACACCACTTGAAAGACTTTGAAATCGAACAAATTACTATAAATAACTTTTGCTTAGGTTCTTACTATTGTAGACCAACCATAATCCGTGGCGGATCATGTATTTTTGTTAGAAATGACATTACATTTAAGGAATTTGACTGCACCGATTTATCCATCGAGCAAGTATGTGAGGTATCAGCTGTGGAGCTTACCGATTTTAATATAGTAGTAGTATGTTTGTATAGATCAAACAAAACTCTTGTTTCTCGATTTTTTCCACTCTTGGAACGCTTGCTCGATAGGCTAGTAGATAGTGGAAAGGAATGCGTCATAGTTGGTGACATGAATGTAGACTGCATATGCCCACTGAACAGCGACCAGAAAAAACTGTACGATATACTTTATACGCATAATTACTGTAATATTGTAAACGTCCCTACGAGGATAACCGCTACCACGGGTACATGCCTAGATCATGCCTACGTAAGTAGTGAGCGTGTGCAGACAGGAACTGCGCGCGCGACCGCGATGCACATGCTACGGAGCGACCACCATGCCGTACGAGTCGAGTTGCTATGCGAGTTGAGCAACCCACCCGCGCCCGCGCCGCGTCTTGCCAGGTCATTTACTAACGCTAATCGATGTAACTTCATATCATCGATTGGTAGCGTTGATTGGTTTGAGGTAAGTCAAAAGCAAGAGACTGCAAACAAGCTAGCCCAAACAGTTGTTAACATTCTAAAAAATAAACTGGATATATGTTTTCCTTATAAACGCGTGTCAGTCGGGACCAAGATGAAGTCATGGGTTACGAATGAAATTGTCAGTCTGGAGTTCCTACTTAGAGAAATTAAGATAAGTGTTGGGAAATTTACTTTAAATGCAGCTTTGCTAAACAAATTCGACGAATTTCAAAATAAATTTGATAACATTTTAAGAACGGAGAGAAGTCGTTTTTATTGTAATATTATATCCAACTCGACTAACACAACTAAGTCTATGTGGGATGTCGTGCGGCTCGAAACCGGAAGGCGTCGACCAAACCCTGAGCTTATCGAGTCCCTTCGAAAGCCGGACGGTTCCAAGTACACGTGTGGGGCTGAGGCGGCGGATGCAGTGAACTCACATTTTGTGAACGTCGCAGCGACCTGTGGCGCGCCTGCCGCAGACTTGACGGCCGCGCTGCGCGCGCTGGCGGGTGCACGATCTGCTGCAGACCGCTCGCTCAGGCTTAAACATTTCACCCCTCGAGAGGTTTTCAAAATTATATCGAGCGGAGTAGCGCATAAGCCTACTAAAGATATTTATGAAATATCAGTGTCCTTAGTTCACGCTGCCGCCGCATCACTTAGCTACATCCTGTCAGTTCTATTTAACCAATGCATGGACGAGGGACAATATCCTCAAGTATTTAAAAATATCAGAGTATCGCCCCTGTACAAGGGTAAAGGTAAAAAAGAAGATCTGAACAGCTACCGACCAGTCTCAATAATACCTGCAATAGCAAAAATCTTCGAGTATGGCCTTAGCGCAAGGCTCATAGAATATCTGGCAATCACTCAATCCCTGTCCGACAGACAATTTGCCTACAGAGCGGGAAGGTCTACGACAGACGTAGCCCGAGAGCTGGTGAGTCGTGTGCTGCGGGCTCGCGAGGAGCAAGTTCATGTGGCGGTAATTCTGTGCGATCTTTCAAAAGCCTTTGATGTCGCCGATCATAGCGTTATAGTGGCGAAGCTAGAACACTACGGCATAAGAGGTCCCGCACTAGCTCTCTTGGGAGATTTTATGAAAAACAGGTCGCAGACCGTGACATGTAGCGGAAACGTTAAATCGGAGCCTCTCACAATGTCTATAGGTGTGGCCCAAGGATCATCGCTGTCCAATATCATGTTCTCCCTTCTCCTCAACGACCTGCCTGACTGCATAGGTGACGCACATGTACTTATGTATGCAGACGATGTTGCTGCTATAGTCATGGCACCCACTGTGGACGTCTTGGAGAGAAGGTTGAACATGGTAGCAGAGAAGCTGCATAAGTGGTTCCATCATAACGGTTTCCTTTTAAACGTCACTAAAACTAACTTTATGCACTTTAACCTAGCAGGCCGTACCTATAGACCCTTAAATGTATCCCTCGGGGGTGCTGCAATCGCGCAAGTCAAGCATACTCTTTTCTTGGGATTTACGTTAGATGAGGGCTTGAAGTGGGATTTGCATATTGATAGACTCTGCGAGAGGGTGGGCAGGGCCTGCTTCGCCCTATGGCGTCTATCGGCGACTCTTGAAGCGGGGATGACCAGAAGCTGCTACTTTGCATCCGTTCACTCGCTTCTTCAATACGGCGTGGAGCTGTGGAGTGGAGCTGCCGATTGGGAGCGGGCTTTCAGGATGCAAAAGAGGGCTATTCGAGCTATTGTGAGGGTACCCCGGGACACATCTGCTCGTCCCTTTTTCAAGGAACTCAAAATAATGACAGTACCCGCCCTTGTCATCTTTAACGCAGCTGTGTATGCTCGTCTCCACTTGGGCGAGTTCGCAAGGCTCGGTGACATCCATAGATACCCGACCAGGCACGCCCGAAGACTACGTGTGGAACGGCAGCGGCTCGTAAAGTCGACTAAGCTTGTTCACGTGATGGGCCCGGCCACCTACAACCGCCTCCCGGTCTATGTTACAGCTACAAAATCAACGCAAGCCTTTAAATTAAAGCTAAAAAAATGGCTTATCGAGCGAGCCTTTTATAGAGTGGACGAATTTTTTAATAGTTGTGCCTGTACAATATAGCATTGTAGAATTTTTTAATTTTGCTTAATTTATACATATATTTACTTAATTTAATTCAATTAATTTTAACTATGTATTTAGGTATACATTAGAAATTAATTTACAATTTAATTTATGACATGTAACCATTGACGTTATCAATAAAAAATCTGAATCTGAATCTGAATCTGTGGTATCGTAGCTCCCAAACGGATGAATCTATTTTCGTTTAGTTTTTTTTTTGTGTCATAGATAATTTTAACTAACTCATATCAACTTACTACAGGGTGTACGGAGAAGGGTTGACACCTGGAACAGTAATCGCCTTTACACACGATGCGCAGCCTTTTGGACAACCCTGCAAGTTTCTACTGAAAGGGGAGTATGTGGTAAGTTAAACCCTTCAAATCTATCTATCTATTTAGCCCGGTTGCACCCACTGCTGGGTATAGGCCTCCTCTCTGTAACGCCATTCTTTTTGGTCCTGTGCAGTCCTTAAAAAAACAGTGGCACAATTGTTTGTAAGTAATTTTTTATAGTGCTAATCCACACTTGGTATTTCATTAAGAAATGAAAAGTCTTATCAAAATTCTTCGATTCCGACGGGATTCGAACCCGCGACGATCAGACGATCCTCCTAAAGCCGGAGTGCCTTCAACCGCTCGGCCACGGAACCCTGACTGAATAAATATGAGCTTATTAAGAATTTCGAGTCTGACGTCGGTGAGCAGTCACGTGCGAGTCACGTGCTGCTCACCGTTATCTACCAGTAGCGCCATCTAGTTCTGTACTCGGTAAACTTTTAGGGCAATATTTTTAAATTTTTAAAAGCTCATTTTTTAAACGAATGACGTCATTATCTTTCGATATTTTTCGATTTCCTGACGATTCAAAAAATTAAAAAAAAATTAAGTTTAAGTAGGTACCTAACCTAACCTAATTGTTTAAGTTTTCACTTCTCTACACTCCTAGGTTTTAGGAATTTAACTATTCAATACATCAACGAGTGTTTTCGTATAAATATATTTTGAAATAGGCTTGGCCAGCTAAATCCTTTCAACTTACGTAATTATTTGTATATATCAAACATAAAAGTAAAAATGCTATAGATAGTTCCTAATCTCTTAAAAGGTAGCGCATATTCGTAGAAAATTGCGTACTGACATTTTAAGAGGTCACGCGATGGATATTTGCAGGATTCTAATCTTTATTTCAGTGAGAATAGGGTGGGGTTTGTAATAACTGGTATTATGGTATGCGTTTATCTATGGCTTCTTCGGGGTATTGACTCAGATTATTTGACGACCTCTGTGGCGCAGTGGGTGAAAGCCCGCTTGGGACGCAAAAGGTTGCGGGTTCGACCCCCACCGCGTGATAAATTGTATGATCTGCAAATATTTATCTCGGGTCTGGGTGTTTCTATCTATACTAATATTATAAAGAGGAAAGATTTGTATGTTTGAATTGAATAGGCTCCGAAACTACTGGACCGATTTGAAAAATTCTTTCACCATTAGAATCCTGCATTATCCCTGATGAACATAGGCTATATTTTATCCCGGGAAAGTGAAGTTTTCCCGAGGGACCGCGGGTAACACCGCGACGGATAGCTAGTGTATAATATGTGTGTATTTACAAACAAAAAGTATAAAAGTAGTACGATTATATCAGTTATCTGGTTCCAATAGTACAAGCTTTGCTTAGTTTGGGGCTAGATGATGCTGTGTGAAATGTCCAGCATTATTTATTTCTTTCTCTTCCAGGTAAAAGAAGGCTCGTTAAGCCACAAAACAGCACTCTTCGACATCACAGTCCCTTCCCCCATAACAGGCGACAGACTCTACATTTGCGCCAAAAATCTTAAACCAGGCAATCTAGATCCAACCATCGACGAAGAGAAATACCTCCACCAAGGCACAGAAACATGGAAAATGCTCGCATCACACAACAAGCTCTTACCTCTATGGGTTGCTTTGACGCTAATACTAACATGTTTGATGTTTTCCGCGCTATTCTCCGGTCTTAATCTTGGTTTAATGTCGTTGGATAGGACGGAATTGAAGATTATATCGAACACAGGGACGGAGCAAGAGAGGAAATATGCTAGAGCGATTATGCCTGTACGCGATCACGGCAACTATTTACTCTGCAGTATTTTATTAGGGAATGTGGCTGTGAATTCAACGTTCACAATATTGCTTGATGAGTTGACCTCTGGGCTATTTGCAGTGATATTTTCAACGCTAGCCATTGTGCTTTTGGGTGAGATTACGCCTCAGGCTATATGCTCCAGGCATGGACTGATGGTTGGAGCTAAGAGTATAATGGTGACTAAGGTGAGTTGGAAATGTTTTCAGTTAATGTAATAAAAATATCGTCTTCACTGGGTACTTTAAAATGAGAGAGCATCATCATCATCTCCCTGCCCTTTTCCCACATTACGTGGGGTCGGCACAACATGTGTTCTTCTTCCATTCTCCTCTATCAGCCGATTATTTAAAATGAGAGAGCATAAAAGTTAATTTGACTAAAATATAAAATTTGGAAATATCACTTTATTCTGTTTTGGAATGGTGGTTATCTTCGAGGCCGTGTTTCTTTATCTTTACATAATAATATGTAAAGATAAAAAAACAATTTCTTAAAGTAAGTATATGGGCCTCATGTTGTTGGAACACATAAAAATAAAAAAAGTATTTGTTTGTTATCAGATGAGCACCCAAAATTGCAACAAAAAAAAAAATATACCAAACAAGTCAACTTTCTCGAAAAATAAAAAACTTTTTCAATTTTTTTAAATGCAGTTCTTGATTTTATCAAAATCGAGCACGTAACTTCTAACATGACTTTTCGATAGCTCTCACGGTTTCAGAGTTATCCTCAAAAAAAAAACTCACCCTGTATAACCACCCCCATTTTCGAAGTATTTTAAATACTATAATACCCGCTGACTTCATCAAAAACTCAACGAGTAGAAACCTCCTTATATAACTTTAACTACTTATAAATCTGTGATATATACACGGTAGACAACAACCTTGTCTTGTGTGTCTACTGATCCTATTTTTCTACATAGTGGGATGATAATGATGATGTTTTCAGGCAGTAATGGCGATCACAGCGCCCCTATCGTTTCCAGTGAGCAAACTCCTAGACTACTTCTTAGGGGAGGAAATCGGCAGCGTCTATAATAGGGAGCGGTTGAAGGAGCTAGTTAAGGTAAGTGTGCTTTAGGAATGAGTGAATGAAATATTTGAATGAACGACTTCAAAGATTTGATAAAAAGAAGAAATGAGTGAATGAACGAATGTGTGATATTAGAATGAACAACTTAGAAGATACATCATAAAATATTTTAGAAATAAATTAGTGAATGAACGAATGAATGAAATTATTTAAATTAGAAATATCCATTTTTATAATCCTTTTTTTGTGTAATTAATGTTTGCATGCCAATGTTTTTTGGTGAAATATGTGACACTGTTTATATAATTATTTAAGACCGAATTTCGCAATAAATGATTTGATTTGATAATAAATGAGTGAATGAACGAATGAATGAAAATATTTGAATGAAAATCATAAAAGATATTTAAAAAAGAGTGAATGAACGAATGTTTTCATTAAAATAATTGAAGAATAGCAGAACGTCGGATAGCTTCAAGGATCTATCAAGAATAAACAACTTACACAATTACACCACCAGTGATTAGTTTTAGAAAGTAGTGATATGTATAGTTTTTATGCATGGTTTATATTATGTAATTGGTATGTTATAAATGTTTGATCCCCTTAAAAGTTTTAGTTTTACATGAAAATATGTAATCATCATCATAATTTTGCCTTTTTCCATTGCATTTAAAATCTGGGTTACAATAAAACACAAAAAGTTATTTATTTAGGTAACTATCTTTTATAAATAACTATAATTTATCTTAAAATAATAGTTGTGTATGTTATAGTGTATCAATTTACATTTTTAATTGCATTTTTGAGAACTTACAAAATAGTGAAGTGATTTGCCCACGTTAGTTAGAGATATTTTAAAAATTATAAGGTGTGGTTTATTTCTATTAAAAATATAGTTTACTTCCGTTAAAATATAGTTGCTCCCGTAAACTCCAGATGTTTGCCTTGAAAATACAGTTATTTCCTTTAAATTATAGTTGATATCATAAACACCAGTTTTGCCTTGGAAATATAGTTACTTAATTCCCATTAAATTATAGTTGTTTCCGTAAACTCTTTTCTGTATTGGGATTATAGTTATTTCCATTAAATTAGTTGTTTTCATATACCAGTTTGAAAATATAGTTAGTAATAAAATACCCTGATAACTAACAAATATGAAATGTCAATACTAACATGAACTAATTACAATTTATTTGTTCCATGAATCATTTTCTAGATTATGGGGAGGCACCATACCAACGTACGTAAATTCTACTATATACAACAGCGGCTTTATTTAAACAAACACTAAAGATAGTCCTGATTTAAGCCATGTATTAAAAGAGATTAAAATGAGAAATTAACTAGCGTTAACGTTAATGAAATTAACTATAATTTAGTAATTTTGAGTTAACTATTAAATAGTTTAACATCAATTTAGTAATGTGAATATAAGATTTACTTAATCAAAAAAAACATTTGCCTACAGAAACAAATCGACCACATAATTATAATTTACATTTGTGAAAGATATTTATCTCATTTCTAATGTAATTTTTTGAAGTCAATACTCATGATAAAATATCAGCTGAGATTTGAAACAAGCTCAGCTTGATTCAGAATTTTGCAACTTTGATTTCTCATTCTGCCTTAAGCTCAAGTTTAACATTGTTTAAACTAGAATTATCTTTAGTCTTTGTTTTATAATAAGGCCGTAGATGTCGTCGGTACTGCCTGTATGAGTTTTGTATGCTTACGATATTAGAAAATAACTAAAAGCGCGGCTTTGCTCATAAATATTTACTTAAATGTCATTAAACATATTTAACAAGCTTTTAGTTTTTAGTAACTAACTAAACTTTTCAAGTATCCTGCTCAGAAATAGTAACTTAATTAGGATTAAAGTTTTTAACAAGTCCATTATGCTTTTGTAAGTAATACTAATTGTATTATTTCGGTGTTGTTTTTAAATTATAATTACTTAGAATGTAAAAAAATTAGTAGGGGTCAGTTTCATCGACTTAAATCTTGTTAAATGTTTTGTGATTCTACTCATTTTTCGTGACCAATACCGTGAAGAACCAGGGCAACAAACACGGTTTGGGGCCTAGCTTTTCGCTGATTAATCTACTTAAGTCTTACTAAAAATTAGCCAAACTTAAGTGAGATTAAAATACTTATAAATAAAGCTTCTATCTAAATACAATTTATCCGCATTTTGCTGTAAAAAACGCTGTTGCTTCATTATAAACTGTTTTAAAAAATGCTTAGCTCGATCGTAAGCATTCAAAATTCACTTCACACTCTACTTGCCCTATGTAGGTAGGCAGGTATACTGATATTTTTAATTCAATGCACACATTGCGTATGGTCAGCTAATTCTGGTATGATAATATGCTGTTCAAAAGTAGATTAACATGCTCGGTAATATGTTGATTGGCGTCAAAATTATGAAGAATTAGAAAAAAACAAATTCACCCATAAAATATGTGTCTGATTTATCTTGATTTAAAAACGTAGTACGTAACATCCATAAATATGTTTTTAGATGAAAAAAAACAGTCTTCATTGTTTTATAATCCTCTCTCGTTCAACCAACCAAAGGTTGCCTGAGTGATAAGACCCCCCACTGTGCCAACAGAATTAGACTTGAGTTTTTTTTAGTTTTCAATTTTGTAATTTATATGGCGTAACAATAAATCTATATATTTATAATAAACTAGCTGTCCGCCGCGGTGTTACCCGCCATCCCTCGGGAAAACTTCACTTCCCCGGGATAAAATATAGCCTATCTTCATTAGAGATAATGTAGGATTCTATTGGTGAAATAATTTTTCAAATAGGTTGAATAGTTTCGGAGCCTATTCTATTTAAACAGACAAACAAATCTTTCCTCTATAAAGTGTAAAAATCTATAAATAAATTAAATTAACTAAAAAAACTGTGTTCATTGTTTCATAATATTACAAAAAATGCGTTTCTCTATAAAATTATCTATGTAAATTTTAAATCTACAAGAAGATATCTACATAAAACCAAAGAAATAACCAACTGTTCTATTTATCCTTGTCACACATATGCTAAAGAAAAGAGACGACAACAGACTAGCCTTCATGAAATTGTCGAAATTCGATCCATAAATTCCGCTTACCATACGCAATGTCAAAAGGCTATATCGACGACATCTTCCCACTAAAACCGTCCTTATGCCGCTACAAATAAGGCCCATTACAGGTGACAACAGACGTCAACGACTTGGACAAAGATGAGGTAAACATAATATCTGGAGCTCTGGAATTGAGGAAGAAGAAAGTGTGCGATGTGATGACGAAGTTAGAAGATGCGTTTATGCTGCCGATTACGTCGATATTGGACTTTGAGACTATGTCGGAGCTCGTCAAATCTGGTAAGTCATTTTTAAACGACTTCAAAAATAGGAGGTTCTATGTTCGGCTGTATTTTTTTTTAATTATAAGTCAGCATTTGACCTCACTGCCTGATGTTAGTAGTGAGGTCTAAGATGAAGCATGCTTACAGGAACCTATTTACTATTGATTTGAAGACCCCTATATTCATTTTTGTTTTGGTGCGAAGCGCTCGTGGTCGTGCTTGCTTAGTCGTTCTTGATAGATCGTCGAAGTTAAGCAACGTTCGAAACGGTCTGTAAGTGGATGGGTGACCGCCAGTGGCATTTTCATCTGAGCGCTTCCGTGCTTCGGAGGGCACGTTAAATTGTCGGTCCCGGCTATTTACGTCGTTAAGCCATGACGGAGGCCATAAGGCGGCCTAAAAACTCCGTCACCAGAGTTGGCCACTGACTCATACGAACTTACTTATTTTTGTTTTAATAACGGGACGTCACGAGAGTCCCCTCGTGACCACGATCGGTGCAATCCGATCGAAACGTCGAGGTAAGATAATAGTTCGTTATCCAAAACCTATACGCGATCTCGTCCCGTTATTAAAACAAAATTGAGTTTAAAACGTGTGAGTGTCACTTGTTAACAAGTGGACCCCTTTATTGTACTGTATGTATGTTTTTTTTATGTATCTCCGTTAATTATGGACCGATTTCCAAAATTATTAAGGTATTTATCGGTTCAGCACCGGTTAGCGCCATCTAGTCATCTTAGTGCTTAAATATGAGCTTATCAAGAATTTTGAAGTCTGACGTCAAGGTTCCGTGGCCGAGCGGTTGAAGGCACTCCGGCTTTAGGAGGATCGTCTGATCATCGCGGGTTTGAATACCGTCGGAATCGAAAATTTTGATAATACTTTTCATTTCTTAATAAAATACCAAGTGTGGATTAACAGGTATATTCCCAACGACCCCACTAACCTCCCCACTAGTGAGGTGGTTGGGAATAAAAATTCCCAACGACCACCTAGCCTCCCCATCAGTGTGGTCGTTGGGAATAAAAAATCCCAACGGCCCCACTGACATGAGCAGTGGGGTCGTTGGGACTTTTTATTCCCAACCACCCCACTAGTGGGGAGGTTAGTGGGGTCGTTGGGAATATATCGATTAACACTAAAGTAATTTCAAAAAAATTAACTCGTTAGTTCCTCTTTTGGCCACCGGTCCAGATAAGTTTGTGGCACTGTACTAAACTTTCGTATTCATAATTTATCGTCATAGGTTTGTAGGGCCTAACGTTTGGAAGTGTTCCAAATGATATTTCTAATTTTATAGTTCTAAATATACTTGCAAGTCCTTCATTTAACGGGCGTAGGGACAAGCGTCTGGTTTGGTACTGTCACCTACGAATTCCTTGCCATGACGACCTCTGGCGCAGTGGGTGAAAGCCCACCTGCGACGCAAAAGGTTGCCGGTTCGATCCCCGCAGCGGGATAAATGTTTGTATGATCTGAAAATATTTATCTCGGGTCTGCGTGCAAAAAAAAATGCTTAGTTAGATTCGTATAAAATAAAATACTTACTGGCCCCGATTCTGTTGTTCACTGACTAAAGTTAACTAAACTAAAATGCTTCGTTCTTATTTCGTTAACGATAAAGTCCAAAATGGAATGACTATTACAGTGGCATTTTTAAAATTTCTTAATTTTAGTAAAAATGAAGTATTTGTGGGTAGATTTAGTCAAGACCATTTTGCTTGCCGTGTAAAACAGCTGCTAAAGAAGCACAGAGGCGCCATTTTGATTATACTTTTAGTTATGTCACTTTCAACGACATGCCGTTTTCGTCTTAGTGAGAACATAAAAATTTTTGAAAAAAAAATGGAACCAACTTCACATAACACA
The DNA here is from genome assembly GCA_963565295.1 of Epirrhoe alternata. NCBI lineage: Eukaryota > Metazoa > Arthropoda > Insecta > Lepidoptera > Geometridae > Epirrhoe > Epirrhoe alternata. Next base: position 1,687,094 of record OY751402.1, read on the forward strand.
AATAGACACTAAGAACCTTCTATGTACCTACACTAAAAAGAGAAAAATAAGAATATACACATGCAATTATTACTTACAGTATTCAAATAATAAATTATTATGTTATATTATATTTGAAGACGGTATATTCTTATTTTTCTCTTTTTAGTGTAGGTACATAGAAGGTTCTTAGTGTCTATTTGTGTTATGTGAAGTCGGTTCCATTTTTTTTTCAAAAATTTTTATTTTTCAATTTTTGGTGTAAATAATATAGTAGGTTAGGTTAGATATTGGAATAGTCAAGATTAAAGCAGTTAGAGTGAGAATCCCTCAGGAATAAAATTATATGGGATCACCTCGAGCGTATTTAAACATGTCAAACTATTCAATGTTTGACTCAGATTTTGTAGTGAGAATGAGGTTTTTTGAGATTTACAGGAAAACTATCAATCCCTCAGGAAAAAAAAGTATGAGGACCACCTAGATATGGATACCCTTTCAAGCAAAAAAAAAAATTTTGGAAATCGGTCCACATTTTTCGGAAAGATCGGTGATTTTTTGAGTATTACGGGAAAACTATCAATTCCTCAGGAGTAAAATTTTTATGGGACCACTATGGTAGCATACCCTTTCAAACAAAAAAAAAATTTTGGAAATCGATTCACAACTGACCGAGATACCGATGAACATAGATCCAAAAAAAAAAAAAAAAAAAACACATACACCCGAACATAGAACCTCCTCCTTTTTTTGAAGTCGGTTAAAAATAAGAACGTGCCAGTTTTAGTTTTAATTAAGTTTAGTCAGTGAACAACAGAATCGACGCCACTGAACTATTAGTTCGACTGTACAAAATCGATGGTTTTAGCTGTGGTATGAAAAAGAAACATATTATGGGTCGAAACGCGGGTTGAAACAACGACATAATGTGGTGTGAAACAGAAATAAAATATCTTTGGGTTGAACCTGTGGGTTGAATAAGAAATACACCGTGTGCTTTCTATTTATAATATGTATTTACAAACAAAAAGTATTTAAGTAGTTTATCCTTCGATCAATCAGCGCAGCAAAACAGTCCTCGTAAACAGCTCGCACCGTTATTTTGTTTAGCATTTTGACGTTTTTCGTGATGAATGATCGTCAGTTTATGATAATGTTTTGAGGATTTGTGACTTTATTACTAGGTGCAAAGGGTGTAATTCGGTTAAACTTAAAAATTGTTTTTCACGTCTGAATTTAGCTTTGATTTTGTACGTCACGCACGCGTCACGTCACGTCAATCATTCTTAATCGAAGCGTATATCAGTCATGTAGTACCCATAACACAAGCTCTGCTTAGTTTGGGGCTAGATGATGCTGTGTGAAATGTCCAGCACTATTTGAATGAATGAATGAAAAACTCTTTATTGTACACAATAATTACAAAACATACACATATGAACCAATAGAACTCAACTAGACAATGTACAATGGGCGGTCTTATCGCTTAGAAGCGATTTCTTCCAGACAACCTTTGGATGGAAAGAAACGAACATATTGAAGGTATGACAAACATTTATAGGAATAAAAATAATTTTACTAATAAAATAAAATAAAAAATAATTTAACTGTTTTAAAAGTAAACATACTTACATAAAATAATTTTTTTTTTCTAACCTATGCTGTCCCACTGCTGGGCAAAGGTCTCCCCCATCATTTTCCAAGACTTGCGGTCGCCAGCTTCGTCCCACCAGTCAGCTCGGAATGCATCGAGATCGTCACGCCAGCGTCTTCGAGGCCTGCCTCGGCGTCGCCGCCCATCGTCAGGCACCCACTGCGTCACGATCTTAGCCCATCTATCGGGATGCATTCGGCTCACGTGGCCCGCCCAATCCCACTTCAGCTTGGCAGACTTATCCCCTACATCGGCGATTCGAGTTGCTGAACGCAGCGTGGTGTTACGGACTCTGTCAGTCCTCTTGACTCCAAGCACGCTGCGCTCCATCGCCCTTTGGCAAACCTTGAGACATAAAATACATAAAATTTTTAATTTTATATTTAAAAATATTTGTTTATTTAATATTTTAACCGACTTCAAAAAAAGAGGAGATTCTATGTTCGGTTGAGTTCATCAATCAATTCTCACTATAGTCTTTCTTAAACTTTCGCGATCATTATTCACAATTACGTATTAATTAAACGGGATTTATCGCGTACCTTATTTTATTACCTTATTTTTAAGTTTGCCCGCGACCACGCCTGTTGCATCACAGGCGAAACGTCGGGAAATAATAAAATAAGGTACGCGATAAATCCCGTTTAATTAATACGTACCTAATTCTCACTATGATCAATGAATAAGTGACCTATTTGAAGCATATTTTGCCTCTATTTATATGTTCAATTAGTACAATTCACCCGAAGGTGTTAGTTACTCTGTAAATAACTATGTATATCTGGCCTTTCATTCCGACTTCAGCGAAACGCATTCGGGTCGGAATCCGTCAGCTGTTCAACCGACCGCAACCAATCACAGTGCAGGAATCCAAAACTGACGTTTTTTGCACTGTGATTGGTTGCCGTCGGTTGAACAGCTGACCTATTCCGAACCGAATGCATTCCGCTGAACTCTGAATCGCTACCCAGGAATCCAAAACTGACGTTTCGTGCACTGTGATTGGTTGCGGTTGGTCATAATTGTATGTAGATTTGTTTCTGTGTAAGCGCTCATCCATGGAGCGTTCCATACACACAGAAACAACGTCCATGTGCGTTATGCCGGCCACCCACGATCAAGTTTACCGTCCAGTCTGCCGCGGACTGGTTGCGGCGTCCAGTAAACTTGACGGTGTATTGGTATGGGTGTGCATGACAAGCGAAAAAGAACTTCTACCGACGTGATCAAGTTTGCAGCGCTGCAAGCTGGACGGTAGATTGAATCGTGGGTGGCCGGCATAATAGATCTATCACACGATGCGGATTGATCGTATTTCTATCACATACAGCTGGTGCCGTTCCATGATCGTACCATTCAGTTTGGGTGCTATCCAGTTTAGGTTCCTAATCTGAAGCGCAAAGTTTTCGTACCGTGACGACGTGACGTGACAGGCAGAATAGTACATTTCTCACCTAATAAGAAATGTCTCGGATCACATGTAACACATGTCGACAAACATGTGATCTGAGGCTTTCTTATTGCCTGCCCGTGGTGAGAATACTATTTTCCTACTCGATGGAGGCGGAAAGCGGCATTTTGGTTTAGCGCCGCGGGAGGAAAATTGACGCTTTCCGCCCGGAGTGGAGAAAAATTGTTTTACTTGTATTACTTTAGTATTATATTGCAAAACGATTCAGTTTTTACGACAATTCTAGTAACTTTTATTATCATTCGTCATGGTACGTTATAGCGAAGCAGTTCAGTTTAGGACCTAAACTGGATCGCTATTAAGAGCTCATAGTAGGGTATAATAATTCACTTGAGAAAAACTGTTATTTTAAAAGCACAGACAGACACTTCAGTTGTAAATGTCACCATTTCCCTGCCCTTATCCCACTTTTACGTGGGGTCGGCACAGCAGGTTTTCCTCTTCCACTCTGCTCTATCAGCCGTCATCTCTACACTCACTCCTTTCTTACCTATATCATCCGTCACACATCCATCTTTTCTTTGAATTTTTTTTGAACGATCATTTTTTTACTTTAGTTTTATATGTGATATATCTTTCTCCCCAGGTTTCTCTCGCATTCCCGTCTACGAAGGCCACCGCGGCAACATAGTTACAGTACTCTTCATAAAAGACTTGGCGTTCGTCGACCCCGATGATAATACTCCACTACGCACGCTCTGCCAGTACTACCAGAACACTTGCAACTTCGTCTTCGAGGATGTCACCCTGGATATCATGTTCAAGCAGTTTAAGGATGGTACGTTTTTGGTCCTTCGAACCGGATGATTTGCAGTTGGTCCTTCGAACCGGATGCTAATAGTGTGTCTGACTCGGTTCGGTTTTGATTTTCATTGTGGTCCCTCGAACCGGATATATGCATTTTGGTCCTTCGTGCAGTATAGCACCATCATCCGGAGTCCGGACCATAAGCTCAACCTATTCTTCAAATGAAATACTATTTAGTTAATTTTCATTTTGGTACTTCGAACCGGATGTTAATAGTATGAATCCGGTTTGAAGAACCATTGCTCTCGAGTTGATTTGCATTTTAGTCATTCGAACTCGAATCATTCCAATCAAATCATCGATTTTTGGATGCCCTGTTCAATCTGTCCATCCAAAAATGAATATAATAAAAATATGATTGTTTACTATTAAATTATTATTTCAGGTCACAAAGGCCACATGGCGTTTGTGCACAGAATCAACAACGAAGGCGAAGGCGACCCGTTCTATGAAACAATCGGACTGGTCACCTTGGAGGATGTCATCGAAGAGATGATTCAAGCTGAGATTGTTGATGAAACCGATGTATTCAGTAAGTTCGTAGGGTTTTCTAAGGTACGAATGGCTCAGTGGGAGAATGTTTGACTGAGATGCGTGAGGTCCGAGCTCGATCCTCGTCAAGGGAATTGGGATTTTTGTAGGTTTTAGATGTTTGTGGTAGTTTTTGTAATATTTTCACTGGTTCGTGAAAGAACGGTGGTCGTGAAGTTGGAGCAGAATTTTACCTAGTTTTAAGATTAAAATAAGATATTCTATGTGATGCCAGCGTACTTTTTTTTTTTATAACGTCAGAAAATCCATTATGGATACCCGACCGCTGTGGGGACAGCGGAAGGGTTATGTCGGACTCTCACCGACTAAAAACTGACGCGTGGCCTGCCTCCATGCATGTCGAGGGGCTCCGGGACCTCCTACGGAACACACCGGTGCCCCTCTCGCATTTTGCCTAAGCACTGTCCCGGGAATGGCACCCACAGCCACGCCCGGCACCCTCGCGGTGCTTAGCGCCAGCGTACCTACTGAATAAGCTTGGAGGATGTGATCGAAGAGATGATTCAAGCTGAGAGTGAATGAATGAATGAATGAAAATACTTTATTGCACACCATTAATAAAAAATATAGAAAACAAAAGAAAAAAAATCAGAAAACTGATGTAACAGATGAAACTGATGTATTTAGTAAGTTCATAGTGTCTTATAAAGTATGAATGGCTCAGTGGGAGAATGTTTGACTGAGATGCGTGAGGTTCAAGTTCGATTCTCGTCAAGGGTACGAAGGTCTTCAAGATCTTCTCCTAGAGGCACCAAGGGATCATGAGGATCATATGAAAGTTCAGAGTGTGTTGTATTTAAAATAAAGAGTTGACGAACGCTAGGAACTTGGGAGAGTGTGATTCATTTCAAGCTGGAGTGCCTTCAACCACTCGGCCACGGAACCCTGACGTCAGACTCGAAATTCGTGATAAGCTCATATTTATCTATTCTCTTAATGAAATACCAAGTGTAGATTAAAACTATAAAATTACAAAAAATACATACATATGCACGGATCTCCAGTCGCTACGATCCTGACACACAACTTTCGCCTCATTCACTCTCATTACATTCTTCATACATGCTCGTCGGTTTAGGGTACTTTTGACCTGGCCCTTCTCCAAAATGTCGCCAATTTGATCCAAGAAGGTTCGCCTACAAAAAATAATAGATAATTATTATCTTCACAGCGGACAACCGCTCGAAACGTCGCCGCAACAGACCACAGAACAAACTACAAGACTTCGCGGCGTTCGCAGAAAGGCACGAGAATCAACGCATACATATCTCGCCGCAACTCACTCTGGCCACCTTCCAGTTCTTGAGTACTAGTAAGTTAAAAACCGGACAAGTGCGAGTCGGACTCGAGGGTTCCGTACCATGACACTGTGGCACAGTGGGATAGCCCGTTTGGGACGTAGAAGGTTGCGGGTTCGATCCCCGCCGCGGGATAAATGTTTGTATGATCTGCAAATATTTATCTCGGGTCTGGGTGTTTCTATGTATAATATGTTTTTACAAACAAAAAGTATATAAGTAGTACGAGTATATCAGTTATCAGGTTCCCATAGTACAAGCTTTGCTTAGTTTGGGGCTAGATGATGCTTTTTTTTTTTTTTTTTTTTTTAATTAAATAGGTCAGCATTATGACGTCTCCTGAGACAAGATGTCATACATTACATCATGCTGTGTGAAATGTCCAGCATTATTTATATTATTCACTAGCTACGCTCCCGCGGTGTAACCCGCGATCCCTCGGGATGTTTTCGGGATAAAAAGTCTAATGTCCTTCCCTGGGATACAACCTTTATCCATGCCAATTTTCAGCCTAATCTGTTCAGTGGTTTGGGCGTGAAAAGGTAACAAACAGACAGAGTTACTTTCACATTTATAATATTAGTATGGAAGTATGGATATGGATTTAAAGCTACAGAGTATGTATGCAGGCGCAGTCCGAGGGGGGTGGTCACGGGGGACATGACCCCCCCAAAATCGTACACGTCCAATAGTAAAATCCTGTTTATTGTGCAATAAAGTCTATTATTAGTGTAGTGACCCCCCCAACATTACTGTAGTGACCCCCCCAAAATGGCAGGCTGCGACCGCGCCTGTATGTATGTATATGAATTTTATTTTCAGGTGTAGACGCATTCCGTCCGGACACAGTCTCGGAGACTGTGCTTCGTCGTCTCCTGAGACAAGATGTCATACATTACATCAAGGTTAAAGAGAAAACTAAGAAGGACGCTACTACTTATGTCTTCCAGCAGGGGAAACCGGTAAGAAAAGAAAAAAACAGCGACAGAAGTGAAAACGAATGTTTCGTTATAGTCTTTTTCACGCCGGAACGCATGCATGACACATTGAACTTGTTTCGTTTCACGTTGTGTAGTTCACAACAATGTTGAAACAAAAACATCAAGAAAAAGAATTAAACGATAAAAAATACAAAAAAAAAATGTTTTTGTCTATTTCCTGTTTAATTATTTTATAAATTATTATAAACGAGCCATAAAATATAAACAAATAAACAATAAACATTTTCTAAAAAAACTCCGCCAAATATCAGTACTGAGTAAAATGGAACGTAACCTATTAGAGAGTGCGAAAATGAAAATCGAAACAATCGATGAATCGATAAGTAAAACAATAATCGTTGGTTTAGTAATTTTGTCTATGAATGAACCTTGTAATCGAATGAGATGAATTGATAGTAGTGAAACAAAAATCGATTTTGATAATATCGATTAAACTTTAGGACATTACTATTTGACTGATTTTGACATCATCTTGAAGTGTCATGCATACGTTCCGCCGTGAAAAAGACTATAAGCTGCGTATCGATTATGCGCTCCAAGAGATCGAACATTGGCGCGCGCTCCAGGTGCGCGAAATGGATACCATTTTGGAACGCGCGCCAATGTGTTCGTTGGAGCGCCCGAACGCGGAGCGGTCCGTTCCGTCGGCTGTCGGTTTTTTACCGCGCATCAATCGCGGCGCGCGCGCCAATGGAGACGGACACGTTGTATTTTTTTGTGTTTGTGCGCTCCCATTATGGATAACCAAAGCTTCCATGATGAAGGGTCAAACACTGGAACGGTTGCTACGCGCGCCAGGCGCGCTTAGTTGATATACTTCAAAAGTTTGGCACGCGTTCCGCGGAACGCACTCTCGGCGCGGTCATTCATGGCGCGCGCGTCATTATTTTTTATTTATTCAACCTATCTCGTCCATGCTGGGCAAAGGTCTCCCCCAAACTCCTCCAATGGTCTCTATCCCCTGCCACGTTCCACCAATCGTCCTTAAAGGCATCGATGTCATCTTCAAAAAAGTACATACAAAACTTTTCTTTTTTCAAAAACATACGATGATGCTAATTATTCACAAACAATACTTGGCTCAGTAAACTAGCAATACTATGCAAAGTAAGGCATTTCTCAGTGCGTTTCAGATGGCAAGCCTTCCAATTCATAAACAATACTCAAACTACTCTTAGCTAAGCAAACGCACTGCGTTGAATAGAGCTCTGTGATTGGTTCGTTTGTGTTACGTACTTCACTTCGTTGACTGACATCTTATTATACAGCCGCACTCAGAGTCGATTTATATAAAAAACCGTTACGAAGCAACGGATATAAGTAGACGTTAGAGTGACTCTGAGTACTGACATAAATCTTTTTGACGTAAGCTGGCACTATTTGACGCTATGCGTTGTCTAATATAGCTGGCTGGCTCCCTTAGCTATGCGTTCGTTTGAAGGGACGCATAGTGCCGATCGCCACTCAAGTATTATCTATGAATAGGTTTTTGGGACACTGTGCGTCCGCGCGCACTATGAGACTTCATAGTAACGTTTGTGAATACCGGTGTAAGTTACTTTGGGAAAAGTTTTCCTTATGGGAAATAGCGTCGATTGAGATCTACTTGTTTTTTTTTTTTGCGAAATGTAATTTTTTAGGCGGACAGTACATTTTATCAAAAATCCAAAAATGCAGTTGTTTTTATTTTTAAAGTATACTTAGTTTTCTAAGAACAAAACCTTCTAACTACAAAAGAAAAGGTAGCTGCCCCGAATGTTGTAAAATTTGCCACATCCTGTAGATTTAGCTAAAGCGACATCTCTTCGTCATTTGATTCTGTATGTAACTTCGGACAATGAGCACGAGTTTACTAGTGAAACGTGTTGATGGCGCTAACCGGTGCTTAACCGATAAATATGAGCTTATGTAGAATTTCAATTGTGACATCAGTGGATTCCGTGGTCGAGCGGTAAGGCACTCCGGCTTTGGAAGGATCGTCTGATCGTTGCGGGTTCGAATCCCGTCGGAATCGAAAATTTTGATAAGACTTTTCATCATCATCATTGGCCTGCCCTTATCCCGCTCATGCGGGGTCGGCACAACATGTTCTCCTCTTCCACTCTCCCCTATCACTCGTCATCTCTGTATCAACTTTATTTTATTTATTTATTTTTTAACACCCTTGCTCGTAAAGCTGATGTAATTCCACCGGTTTTAGATATGTAAAGCGGGTCATAACAAACGCGTGTGTTATCAAAGCAAATAGTTATGTTATAGTCCATACAAATTCCATAACAGCATTATTTGCCATTTCAAATATGGAACTGATCGCCGCCGAGCTGGAGTCGTGCCTCCAGCTAGTGAGCAGCGCGCTGTTGCTATTCAAAGGAGAACTAATCGCCGCGCGGCGCCACTCAGTAGGCAGGCTGTTCAAATGGCGGGAAAGCAACATGCTGCATTCACAGATTGAGTTTATTTCAATGTTTTTTTTTTCTGTTTCCTCGCAAATGTGTTAAAAACGTCGTACGATATACGTGCGTATTGGTTATAACATGCTCGGCTCAATTACGCCCTCGCCTGCGGCTCGGGCTGAAATTCCGCCTCGCATGTTATAACCATCTTTACGCACTAATATCGTAATGTACTATTCGGTTATTTACTACTATTACTACATAATAAGACCATACCTACCTAATAATTTCATTTATAAAAGAAAAAAACATTTAAAACTCAAAATCCAGCAATCTACGTAAAACAACGCGCCCAGAACATACGCAAACAGTACTCTTCAAACGCTGTTTTCTCCGGATTTAGTGCATATTTCGGAAAATCCTTTTGGATTTGGTTGTCTATTGGGATGCTGTACCTACCCCTTTCGGCTTCGGTAGACGTCTTTTTACACCCTGTATGTAATATGTTTGTAACTATTAATATTTTATTTACAGGTGGATTATTTCGTCTTGATACTTGAAGGTAGAGTCGAAGTGACGGTTGGTAGAGAAAATCTTGTCTTCGAAGCCGGTCCGTTCACTTACTTTGGTGTGCAAGCTCTCACGCAGAATGTTGGAGTCGGTGAGTTATATGATTTTACTAGCTATTGCGCGCGGCTTTGTCCGCGTGGTACCAACATTTTGAATAGCCTATATGCCGCAGATCACTATCTACGCCTATTCCAAGTTTCATCCAAATCGGTTCACTGGTTTAGGCGTGATTGAAACACAAACATACAAACATATATAGGGTCTTTCATTTTAAACTAACTTAATTCAGGAATTGGGTTCAACAAATAATTTAAAAAATATTTATGTAATGTTTTTTTTTTGTTTTGTTATGAAAATCTCGAGCAAAACGATAATGACTATCCTTTCAATGCATTGTTGCTTCCTGTATAACTTAGTCCATTCGAGCGTGCATAGTGCGCTCGGATGTAGCCGGGCTGTGATTGGAGGAATGTCTGTTCTCCTTGAAAATCATTATGCAACATGTCCTAAGAAATCAATAAAAGATAAATTTTGAAGTGAAAACTTATAACGGCTTAGGAATTAAATTGATACGGTCAGACGTCTATTTACAACCCAAAAATGACCCTGTATACATCAAAGACATCTACCGAATCCGAAAGGGGCCCTTTCGGATTCGGTAGACGTCTTTTTACAACCTGTATTATTTATGTTACAGCTGAATCCCCCACACCATCAGCGATGGGTTCCCTCCAGAATATAAACATGGACGCCATGTTGCGTCACACCTTTGTCCCTGACTACTCCGTTAGGGCCATCACCTCTCTACACTACCTCACCGTTAAACGGTAAGCTATATGTTAAGAGCCAAGCGTTAAGCTGTTTGCCATATGATAAGCCATTTGCCAAATGATAAGCCATCAGGTAAGATTGCCAAGTGTTAAGCCATTTGTCAGATGATAAGCCATTTGCCAAATGATAAGCCATCAGGTAAGATTGCCAAGTGTTAAGCCATTTGTCACATGATAAGCCATTTGCCAAATGATAAGCCATCAGGTAAGATTGCCATGTGTTTAGCCATTTGTCAAATGATAAGCAATTTGATAAATGCCAAGCTATCTACAGGTGTGGCAAAATTTTACAAAATTTAGCTACCTTCTAATATGTAGTTAGATGTTTTGTTCTTTGGTATTATAAGTTTATTTTGAACAAACAAATTACTTTACTTTTTCCTACCACACGTTACTTTGGGAACTTACCAAATCAAATCGTAAAGTTTTTGCAAAATATTAAATAAGGAAAAATCTGTACAATTTCAAGTATCTAGATTACATATATATTCGACGACCTCTGTGGCGCAGTGGGTGAAAGCCCGCTTGGGACGCAGAAGGTTGCGGGCTGGATCCCCGCGGCGGGATAAATGTTTGTATGATCTGCAAATATTTATCTCGGGTCTGGGTGTTTCTATGTATAATATGTATTTACAAACAAAAAGTATATCAGTTATCTGGTTCCCATAGTACAAGCTTTGCTTAGTTTGGGGCTAGATGATGCTGTGTGAAATGTCCAGCATTATTTATTTATTTATATTTTAATAAAATAACTTATTTATTACAGATCTCTCTACTTAGCAGCAAAACGTGCTACTCTTATGGAAAAAGGAAATATATCGAAAGGAGGTACCAACGAACAATTTGATACGGAAGTAGATAAGGTAAGACATATTTTTATATTATTAGTGCGTTAAGTCTCTACCTTAAACCCTTACCTATTAGGGGAAAACTGGTTTTTGGGGGTAACCCATTAACCCCCAATCTCATTACCCCTAACTCTCATATCCATAACCCCTAGTTTTGCCAGACCAATCGCTAAGCTAATTTAGTTTAGCTTAGTTCGCATAGCTGATGTAGCTTTTCATACTTTTTTTAGTTTTCATAGAAGCTGCGTAAGCTATACAAAATAAGCTAAACTTAGTTGAGCTCTTGGTCTGCAAGCGGTATAAATGCTATTTTCTTTGTCCCAATAACCCCTAACCCCCCCTCTCATCCCCTACCCTATTCCTATCTATCTTATTGTTCTTTCTATTTTAGATCGCTTATTAGCGATAAGACCGCGCCGATTGTATGTCATTGTGTTATTTTTTGTTTAGTTTTCTATTTTTGTTTATTTTTATGTGGTATAAAATATTTTCTATCTATCTATCCTATTACACCCCTCTTTACCCCGTAGCCCCCTTTATCCATTACTCCCTTACCCCTATTACCCCATTACCCCTTTTCCAGCACCTTTGTAACACATCAAGCGCAAATATACCAATATCTATGATATCGAAGAAATTACTCGGAAAATCAACAAGTACAGCGTCGACTAAAGAAGAAGTTTTGAGCTCTACGTCCGGTTTCAATAAGGTCGATTTTTGTTCGTATTTTATAAAAAAATTCTACCATCACATTATCTTGTCAAATGTGTTGGACATGCCTCTGAATACCCCTTAGACATCTTCAAAGGATCTGGATAACATGAAAAGATCTAAGGGAATGTCTACCGCGCCTTGGGGATACAGTTGTGATCGTGATCGTCTACGTTTAATAACAGTCAAAAAAGGAAAATGTTCCTGATTCGTCGGGTTTTTTTTTAAATATTTTTTTGTATGTTCTTCTATTCCCACTGGTTCAGTTGTCCAGTTCAGTTGACTGAATTAAAATTATTTTTTTGTTTGAAAGGTCCCTAATATTTATTTTATTCTTAGGATTGATACTCTACCCGCAAAACTAAAAAAAAAACTCAAGAATCCGTTTTATTTTCACTTTTAAATCATTATTTTATTACAGCTACCCTCAAGATTAAATATAATTGAATTGATGCAAATTGCTAAGTCTTCAGACAAAGAAGAATCACACATGAATAAGTGCGCTGATAGGGTATATTATTTATTATTTAAAATTATACAGGGTGTAAAAAGACAAGTACCGAGAACTGGGTGGCAATCAGACCATGATTCTAAACATATTTAGCGAAAAAAAACGCACTTAGCTTAGTAATTTTATGTTATTTTCGGTTATTTACTACTAGTACAACATAATAAGACCATGCCTACCTAATAATTTCATATAAAAAAGAAAAAAAGTCAAAACTAAAAATCCAGCAATCTACGTAAAGTAACGCGCCCAGTACATGCAAACAGTACTCTTCAAACGCTGTTTTCTCCGGATATAATGATTTTTTCGGAAAATCCTTTTGGATTTGGTTGTGTTGGGATGCTGTACCCCTTTCGGTAGACGTCTTTTTACACCCTGTATACTATGGGATGGGTATGTGCCAAATACTTGGCTACCCAAAATCACATCAATTAAGTATTATTTCACAATAGCATTTCATCTGAGCGCTTCCGTGCTTCGGAGGGCACGCTAAATAGGCATGATGACAATTTTTCAATACCTGTTCTATGTTGTTCAGAATGATTTGTTAAGTGAAAAAATATCATATTTCAGTAGAAAATAAAGGTTTTCAAACATAGAAATCAAATTTGAAATTCACGCCAAAACGCTCGTCGGTGTCATGGCGGCTGTTATGACGTCACAGCTCACCACTGCAAAGCAAAAACTACGTGCATAGATACTGATGACTTAAGCACAAAGGAAACAAAAGGCGCAGTTTTGTTCTACTATATTGAGTAATGACGTCACGCGCTCTGATTGGTGTACAGCTATCATGGCGGATTGTTGTATTTTGTAGATTTAATTTATTAAATAATTTAAAATCTAGATTAGACATTATTCGGACAATAAATGCATTTTTCTTAATCCTGGTATCCTATTTTATTAAATATTTTGGTGAAACTTGATTACTGTCATCATGCCTATTGTCGGTCCCGGCTGTTAAGTCGTTAAGCCATGACGGAGGCCTTAAGGCGGCCTAAAAAATCCGTCACCAGAGTTAGTGACTCCTACGAACTTACGTAGTCACAAACTTATCTGGACTGGTGGCCAAAAAGACTTAACGAATTTTACTGTAATTTTTTTTCCAACACCAAATGAGATAACATCGGCTCAGATAAGTTTATGGCACTGTAGTAAGATTTTCTTATTTTTTAATACATTCAAGCCTAAACTGGACTATACAAACGAGAGACAATCCCAGCGGGACATAGACGCAAATAGTTGCGCTGTCTGTGTCAGAAACAACTTTTGGATGGACAAGTCTGTGTTGAACAAGAGCTTGGACGACAAAAGTGGTTAGAACTATTTAAAGGGTTACTGCTGGTCATTTTTTTTTTCACACAGCATCATCTAGCCCCAAAGTAAGCAGAGCTTGTGTTATGGGTACTAAGATGACTGATATACTACTTACTTTTTGTTTGTAAATACATACATATTATACATAGAAACATCCAGACCCGAGATAAATATTTGCAGATCATACAAACATTTATCCCGCGGCGGGGATCGAACCCGCAACCTTCTGCGTCTCAAGCGGGCTTTCACCCACTGCGCCACAGAGGTCGTCTTTCTTCTTCTTTAGGCGTTGGGGATTTTTGAGATGAGAAAATCTTTTGAACTCAGACTGAGGCTCAATGCACATTGAATTGGCAAGCGACGCGTCAATTAGTTTTATAGCAATAGATCGTCGAAGTTAAGCAACGTTCGAAACGGACTGTAAGTGGATGGGTGACCGCCAGCATTTTCATCTGAGCGCTTCCGTGCTTCGGAAGGCACGTTAAACTGTCGGTCCCGGCTATTTAAGTCGTTAAGCCATGACGGAGGCCTTAAGGCGGCCTAAAAACTCCGTCACCAGAGTTGGCCACTGACTCATACGAACGAACGAACGAACTATAGCAAGCCATTATAAACCTTATGAGCAATCAAGATATAGAAACGCTTGTAGAAAGAACCGAACGAAAGTGCTCGAGCTAGCGCGGCCCGCTAGATGGCTACGCCAGACCTCGTTCGTTATACAAGCGTTTCTATATCTTGTACCATTGTTCATAAGGTTTATAATGGCTTGCTATGAAAGTAATTGACGCGTCGCTTGCCAATTCAGTGTGTCTTGAGTCTGACAGTGTTACCGACACCGTCAGCGCCATCTAGTTTCGAACTCTGTAACTAAACATGGTAAACCTTTATCACAGCGTTTCCCGCCGCGCGCCCGGTGACGATTCAAAATATTAATAGCAAGAAGCGCTCGTGGTCGTGCTTGCTTAGTCAATCTTGATAGATCGTCGAAGTTAAGCAACGTTCTAAACGCTCTGTAAGTGGGTGGGTGACCGCCAGTGGCGTTTTCATCTGAGCGCTTCCGTGCTTCGGAGGGCACGTTAAATTTAAGCCATGAGGGAGGCCTTAAGACGGCCTAAAAACTCCGTCACCAGAGTTGACCACTGACTCATAAATGAACTTATAAAATAATGCTGGACAATTTCACACAGCATCATCTAGCCCCAAACTAAGCATAGCTTGTACTATGGGAACCAGATAACTGTTATACTATTTATAAACTTTTTGTTTGTAAATACATATATTATTATACATAGAAACACCCAGACCCGAGACAAATATCTGTAGATCATACAAACATTTGTCCCACGGCGGGGATCGAACCCGCAACCTACTGCGTCGCAAGCGGACCTTCGCCCACTGCGCTACAGGGTCGTCAAAATAGTTAGCATACAAATAGAACTTCGATTTAAAATATATTCTAGATTCTGAGCCTTGTAAGAAGAAGAAAGCAACATTCCACACCGACTCTACTCTTCTAACTTATCACAAAATATCCTCTACAAGTCAAAACGCAAAGGATATCGATTATAGAACGATGAATCGAGATATAAAATCGAACTATAAAAGAGACGATTTAAATCGAGACATATGGCAACAAGGAATGTCTAGTTCGCAAAAAAGAGACGATTTTAATCGAGATATACGTTCCGAATTCAACGATTATGCAAAAGACGATAATGGCAAAGAGCAACACAAGACACAAAGCGATCATCGCGAATGCAAAAACGATTGCAAACGTAAAATCGATTTCAAATCAGAATCTCAATTCGATAGAAATTACATTCGGAACGATTATCCCCCAATCGATTATAAATATGAATGCGAGTCGCAAGAAAAATCGAATAATCAAGAACTAGATTCAATCGATTCATTCGATCGATTTTTGGAGTTAGAAAAAGATACGATAGATTATGAGAAAGATATTAAAGAAGAAAAATTTGCTGTTGAACGAAGGAGATTAGAGACTGAACAAATTATGATGTTCCAACTCTCCAAGATAATCAAAATGCTGGAGAGGACTCATTCTTGATGTTAGGATATTTTCATTATAATTATGACATTTTCACACAGCATCATCTAGCCCCAAACTAAGCAAAGCTTGTACTATGGGAACCAGATAACTGATATATTACTTATATACTTTTTGTTTGTAAATACATATTATACATAGAAACATGACGACCTCTGTGAAGCAGTGGGTGAAAGCCCGCTTGGGACGCAGAAGGTTGCGGGTTCGATCCCCGCCGCGGGATAAATGTTTGTATGATCTGCAAATATTTATCTCGGGTCTGGGTGTTTCTATGTATTATATGTATGTATTTACAAACAAAAAGTATACACCCCTATTTTTTAATTACCAAAAAAAAATTAACCATGGTCTCGGTGTCTGTTACTGATCACATTTATGTAGATAAAACTCAGAAAAAGAGAAAAAAAAAAAATAACCTCAAAAGGAGACGAGACGAGTCAGAGATGGATTTATGATATCTACTGCGGTTACACTTACTGGGGATGATACGAGAACATACTTCGAATGAGAGTCTGTACGCGATTGTTGTCAGTAGTAATTATTTCTACAGTTTTCATAAAATTTTGTTCGGTTTTGGTTGACTACAATCCTCGATAACTTTGTGAAAGTTAAATAAAAAAAAGTTCTGACCATGCCATTATCATTGTCTGCATCTGCTGCAATTGTCCTTAAATTTTTTTGGTAGTCATAAAATAGCGGTGTATAAGTAGTATATCAGTTATCTGGTTCCCATAGTACAAGCTTTGCTTAGTTTGGGGCTAGATGATGCTGTGTGAAATGTCCAGCATTAGGTATTATTATTATTAAACACCCAGACCCGAGATAAATATTTGCAGATCATACAAACATTTAAGTCGAGGGATCGAACCCGCAACCTGCGTCCCAAGCGGACTTTCACCTACTGCGCCATACAGGTCGTCAGGAATACATAATATTTCCTTTACTGATTCATATTTTTTGTATTTATTTTATTCAACAGTTGCTTCAATCTGTGGACGAAGATCTCAGCATAACTGGAGAACACAAGACACCATCAAGACAGGTAACCGGTTTAATACATGTTTACAACAATATGAAAAAGTTGTAAACATATCTATTGAAATGAGAGCGTTGCGTATAAGTGGGGTAACGTTGAATGATAGAGTGAGAAATAGTGTGATAAGGGAACAGTGTAGAGTGAAAGATGTAGTGTTGAGGATCGAGAAATGTATGATAAGATGGTTTGGGCATGTAGAGAGGATGGATGACAGTCGTTTGACAAGTGTATGAGGCGAGTGTGCATGGGACAGCTGGAAGGGGAAGGCCTAGGCGAACCTTCTTGGATCAAATTGGCGACATTTTGGAGAAGGGCCAGGTCAATACCCTAAACCGACGAGCATGTATGAAGAATGTAATGAGAGTGAATGAGACAAAAGTGGATTGTCTGGATAGCATTTCCCCATACAAACTTTCATCTAATTTCAGCCCTTCTATATGGGCTATATAAATAATTTTTTTGTAATTTTTATAGTGTTAATCTACACTTGGTATTTTAAGAAATGAAAAGTCTCATCAAAATTTTCGATTCCGACGGTATTTGAACCCGCGACGATCAGACGATCCTCCTAAAGCCGGAGTGCCTTCAACCGCTCGGCCACGGAACCCTGACGTCAGATTCGAAATTCTTGATAAGCTCATATTTATCGGTTAAGCACCGGTTAGCGCCATCTACACGTTTCACTAGTGAACTCATGCTCATTGTCCGCTCATAACATGCTCTATGATATACAGGGTGTAAAAAGACTGGTACCGAAAACTGAGGGGTTGTAATCAGACCATGATTCTAAACATATTTAGCGACAAAAAACGCAAAAATTTTTTTTGACTTAACTTCGTCATGCTATGTTATTTTCGGCTATTCACTACTATTACAATTACAACATAATAAGACCATACCTACCTGATAATTTCATTTATAAAAGAATAAAACATTTAAAACTCAAAATCCAGCAATCTACGTAAAAAAACGCGCCCAAAACATACGCAAACAGTACTCTTCAAACGCTGTTTTCTCCGGATTCAGTGCATATTTCGGAAAATCCTTTTGGATTTGGTTGTCTATTGGGATGCTGTACCTACCCCTTTCGGCTTCGGTAGACGTCTTTTTACACCCTGTATTTTGAAAAAAAAAAAACAATCTGTTCAAAATGTATTTTTATTGGTGTGACTTGGTTAAATACATTAATAAATATGTATTATATTTCTCTAAATAGGTATCACCAAATCCTATGCCAGTGTCACCCGCCCCCCGTTCTTCGACTACCCTCGAGCCGAGAAATGGACATGCGTACGCGCCGGCAGATGAACAAGAGCGGCTGTTAAAATAGATGGGTGACCGCTAACTGAACATCAAACTCGCACGGAATAACTCTGTAGTGGTAGATGTACTTATGTTTTTTGTGTTGTGTCAAAAATAAAAATACCTATCGTATGCATCGGTAGACGAACAAGAGCGGTTGCTTAAGTAGATGGGTGACCGCTAACTGAACAAACTCACTATTCAAACTGAAACAGCATTTGCAGCTGTAGTTTTAAAGTGTTTTTGTATATTGTCTCAAAAAAGAAATATGCGAATGAACAAGAGCGGTGGCTTAAGTCATGGGTGACCGCTAATATAGATGGGTGACCGCTATCGGAATATCTCAGGTATAGACATTATGTATATTTTATTTTTTCACAAAAAAATTACGTGTGTTTTGTATGATAGATTATGTTTTGTATGTTGTAGGAACAACAAAGAAGTAGTGATGTGTCGAATCAAAATCATATGATCCGATATTATTTAAAAAAACAAAAATAAAAAACAATAAGCTGATTCTATAATTTGTAATTTTATAGTGCTAATCCACACTTGGTATTTCATTAAGAAATGAAAAGTCTTATCAAAATTTTGGATTCCGACGGGATTCGAACCCGCATCGATCAGACGATCCTCCTAAAGCCGGAGTGCCTTACCGCTCGGCCACAGAATACTACTTAACCAACCGAAAAATATGAGCTTATCGAAAATTTGGACACCGGCAAGTAGGATTCTGTGGCCGAGCGGTAAGGCACTCGCGGATTCTAATCCCGTTGGAATCCAAAATTTTGATAAGACTTTTCATTTCTTAATAAGCTGATTTATTTAAAGAGGAGAATAAAAGTGGGAATCTATGGTCTCTGTGTATAGGGTCTTTCATTTCAAACCAACTTTATTCAGGAATTGGTTTAGCAAATAAATAAAAATTCCGAGAAAATCGATGAAAACTATCCTCTCAATTGATTGTTGCTTCTTGTACAACTTAGTCCATTCGAGCGTGTGAGCTGTGCTGCAATTGGTGGACCTTGAGAATCATTATGCAACATGTCCTAAAAAATCAATAAAAGAGAAATTTTGAAGTGAAAACTTATATCGGCTTAGGAATTAAATTGATACGGTCAAACGTCTATTTACAACACAAAAATGAAGCCCTGTCAGCTTGTGTAGTTTAATATGAAAGACCCTGTATAATGTAAGAGGAGAATGGGTTAAACATGGCTTAACACAGCTGTCATACATACAAATAAAAAAAATACCTTGGCTATAAGCTCTTATTTCCAGGCAGTTCTCGAACTAAATGTCAATTTCGAATAACCCGGTTCAAAAAACGTCGCCTATATTCTCTCGCTTGCACACTCGTTCAGTCTCTTGTGCAAGCTAGAGAGCATGAGCGCGGCCATTACATTCGTTTCTCTATGGTCAAAATTACTATGCAGTACCCTCGGGATTTTTTCATTTTTTCGGGATAAAAAGTAGTATGTCCTTCCCTGGGATAAAACCTTTATCCGTGCCAATTTTCAGCCCAATCTGTTCAGCGGTTTGGGCTTGAAAAGGTAACAGACAGACATAGTATGGATTGCCATGTTAAAAAACTGCCTGGAAAGATGTCATGCTAAACCACCAGAGCGTCATTCTCTCTTTTTAAGGTTCCGTACCTGAATAGGAAAAAACGGAATACATATACAGGGTGTAAAAAGACAACTACCGAAAACTGAGGGATTGCAATCAGACCATGATTCTAAAAATATTTATAGAAAAAGATACGCAACCAAAAAATTTTACTTAGCTCAGTCATTTTATGTTATTTTCGGTTATACTAGTACAACATAATAAGACCATACCTACTTAATAATTTAATTTATAAAAGAAAAAAACAGTTTAAACTCAAAATCCAGCAACCTACGTAAAATAACGCGTCCAGTACATACGCAAATAGTAATCTTCAAACGCTGTTTTCTCTGGATATAATGATTGCTGTACCTAACCCTTTCGGCTTCGGAAGACGTCTTTTTACACCCTGTAGAATCACTTTGTTGTCAATCTGTCTGTTTTGAAACAAACTTAGTCATAAAAATATCAAAGTATTTTTTTTATAACGAATATTATGTTAATTGATAAAGGAAATTTGTTAGATTCCTTACTATTGTAATCTTAAAACATTGGGGAAAGCTGTGGGTGAAGTTAGATTATAGTTCCATCGCATGAGGGTTGGTCTTGATTGTGTGTAGATTTGTTTCTGTGTGTGAGCGATACTGAGTGCTCATTGGTCCATGGAGGAACAACGTGCATCTACACACACAATTAAGGGTGTGCGGGAGCGATTTAAGCAATTTTGTAGTTGTTTATCTTAGAATCTGTAAAAGCTACCTTCATTTTTAGGGAAATGATACTTCGAACTTTCTTAGATTACGTGTTATAAAAACACGATTGGTGAAAGTTTTCTAGATAACATATGGTTTTGATTACATGTTTTGTCATTTTGCTATTAATCTCAGGAACAGCAAACTTTTTTTGGTAGGGTTTTGTTTTGTCAAGAAACCTACAAGTATTTCTTTAGTTGTCTTTTTATTTTTCAATTGGTTGATTAGTTAACTTGTAATTAGATAAAAAGTGTTTTGGCGCTGTAAATGACGTTGCGTATCTATCGCTCTGTACTTCTCACACGCCGAAAAAATTACACTCGCTGTCCCGCTTACAAAATGGCGGCTCCTGCACACTCTTAACCAGCGCGCCTTTATGAGATAGAATAAGTACGTAAGCTATTAATGATAATTGAAAGTACAAATTTTATTTTTAATTGGGTTTCTTTAGACTGATTAATTTATTATTTATTTAAATCGCCGAATTAACATTATGAAAGTATAATCGAAATAATTATTTTATTTGTTAAAAAAAAAACTAAAAATGATTTAGTTTTTGCTTATTTTTTTATCTAAAATATAAGCGATGGCCTAGGATTTTGAATAATTTAATTTAATTTATTCATACTAGATTTCAGCCATCTGACCCGCTTTTCATACTGGGTGTAAAAAGATCATTCTAAAAATTATATTGTTAGAGTTATATTACCTCCAAATAAAACATAAAAACCGTTTTAATAGTTTAATAATAAATAATTTATTTTAACGAACAAAAGGTTATTTATTACAATTATAATCCTACTATCAAAAAAAGTTCAGTGCTAGACAGATTTCAATGTTGTTTCTTATTTATTTCTGAATTATTGTAAAATCTCGAATATATTTACACCTAGTATAACATGTACCCAGTATAACACTATGTAAATAATGTGATAATACTAGTATTATGTAGTGTACACGCTTATGTATAGCTTAGTATATTAGGTGATTATTTGACACTGTTGAAAGTAGTCTTTTTTTCTACACACAAATAAGTAAAACATGGTGTCTGTTGTTTACTATAAAAATATCGGCATTCTAACTAAATAATTATGAAAGTATCATAACTAATAATACTTGGGCTCAATGCACATTGAATTGGCAATAGTTTTAAAGCAAGCCATTATAAACCTTATGAACAATAGTACAAGATATAGAAACGCTTGTAGAATGAACCGCATGAAAGTGATCGAGCCTGCGCGGCCCGCTAGATGGCTTCGGCAGACCTCGTTCATTCTACAAGCGTTTCTATATCATGTACCATTGTTCATAAGGTTTATAATGGCTTGCTTTAAAACTAATTGACGCATCGCTTGCCAATTCGATGTGTCTTGAGCCGTACGGCACATGGAACAGAAAACTTTTTCTGTTGTTGTGCTATTCGAAACGGCTGGGCCGATTTTGACAGAACTTTCACTGGCAGATATGAATACTAAAAGCCATGTCGGAGGCCTTAAGGCGGCCTTAAAACTCCGTCACCACTTCACCACTATTTACTGTGTCCATAATCACCAAGTACTTTAGTGAAGCATTTAAGTATTTTGTTTGTGTAGATAAAGAAATTGTTACTTAATGGTTTTTGTATTAATAGAAAAGCTAACATATTCATAATTCATTTTCGCGTTACATTCTAATAAGCGGCGATGGGCTTGCAACCTGTCACGTATGAGTAACTTCTGCCAAATATTTGTATATGCCTCAAACTACCCCCCATAGACCATTGAGTTAGGATACTAGAGTTACAATCTCTAACTGACAACACTCAAAAAATGTCCGAGCACCGTTCTTTGATGACATTTGCACGAATGTAGACGTTATCTCACTTGTATAAGTGTTCAATGTCGCTTGTACGCAAAAACTAAAACTCGGCGCATTGCCTAGCGTGCGCCGAGTTTTGGCGCGAACATTTATTTTGTCAGATTGCAACTCTTTAGCTCAATGCCTTAGACATTAAAAACTCATAAAATCAGATCTGAGAGAATGTCTACCGCGATTTGGGGACTCAGTTGTGTTTATGTTTGTTTTAGTTAAAAAATAATTATTCTAAAAAAAAAACGGGGTATTTTCGATTTTGTCTCAGTGAAAGGTTTTTTTAACATTACTGTTGGACCACCTTGTAGATGTAGCTTAAGTTTTTGTATAGTGTTAACTTAAATGCTGAAGTTATGAATAAGTTATTAAGAGTAACAAATACGATTTTGTTAGTAATTTGAATAAAGATGTGCTTTGCATACTGCTTTCTTTCATTTTAAAAGCTTTTAATTAACTTGGAATGTTTGTATGTTTGTCCGGGTCAAATCTTACAAGCTTAATTTGAGCCACTTCCCGGTGTCCGATTGAGCTGAATTTTGGTACACTTATGAGTACTCGGTGACAATGCAATAATATGGTAACAGCGGGCTGATCTGATGATGGAGATCGGAACTGTTCAGATAATAGGTTGATTGAAATGAAATTTTGTACTAACATCGGTGAGTTCAATCAGCTCACGGTAACCTATTAAAAGCTTGTAAGTACTTGTTGAATTTTTTTTCAGAAAAACTTATCGTTTGAATTGAAGCGCTCGTAGTTCTTGATAGATCGTCGAAGTTAAGCAACGTTCTAAACGGTCTGCAAGTGGATGGGTGACCGCCAGTGGCATTTGAGCGCTTCCTTGTGATTTAAGACGTTATGCCATGATGGAGGCCTTGGCGGCCTAAAAACTTCGTCACCAGAGTTGGTCACTGACTCATGCGAACTGTTTTAAAAACTAAAGAGTATAAGATACGGCCGTTTATGCCGCAAAAAAAGTATTATTCAGCGCAATACACACTGAGCCCGCCGGGCCGCCGACACAGCCCGGCGACACAACCCGGCGGCCTGTCTGTATGAAAAGAATCATGTCGGCATCATGTGACGGCGCGTGTTACCCGCCGACATGTTTACGGCTTGTGTTGCCTGCGCTCAGTTGCCCGGCGGCATAAATATATGACACAACCACACAACTCATCTCAAGCCGCCGACATGCCGCCGACAATATTTTCCGACTTGAAATAAGTGAAGCTGCCAACATAATATGTGCCAACATAACATAATATGACATATTATGTCGCCGACAAAATGTTGCCGACATATGTCGGCGGCCCGGCGGGCTCAGTGGGTATTGCGCTTAAGACACTCGATAAATCAAAATTCATAGGGTACTTCCCGTTGACCTAGAACTATGAAATTTGGCAAGTAGTATGGTCTTAGACTACAAGTACAGGGAAAAATCTGAAAACCGTAAATTTTTAGTTAAATCACAAAAAAAACAGGGCATACTGCAAGGAATGAGGGCCGAAATTTTGAAGTGAGTAAACCGTGTCATGTGGGGTATCGTATGAAAGGACTTCATTAGCACAAGCTAAACAGACTTTTAATATGTTTTATGATGTAGGTTGGTATAGTTTACAAGGTATGATGAAAAAAAATCACTTAGTTGGTAGTACCTACTTAACTGTTTGCCCTGTTATACGTACCTACCTACTTAGTTCTTGATACGGGACCCTCTGTGGGCGAGTCGCACTTGTCCGGTTTTTTTATACCTAGAGAAGATAAAGCAATAGGCAACTTACATGTCATGAGGGGGACAAAACATATTTCCCGTGAATCATAAAAATACCATTTAGGTATTTACTCAGTTGCTTGCTTGACCGTTTATATCTAAGTAGGTACCTAATACGTAGGTAAGTATATTATATACCTACAAGTTTTTTTTCATAGATAAGTAACAGTACGATTGAAAACGAAAAAAAAACGAGCGTATAATATATACTCCAACTTTGACGACCTCTGTGACGCAGTGGGTGAAAGCCCGCTTGAGACGCTGAAGGTTGCGGGTTCAATCCCCGCCGCAGGATAAATGTTTGTACGATCTGCAAATATTTATCTCGGGTCTGGGTGTTTCTTTGTATAATAATTGTATGTATTTACAAACAAAAAGTATACGAGTATATGTAGTAGGTATATCAGTTATCTGGTTCTCATAGTAGGTAGGTACAGGCTTTGCTTAGTTTGGGGCTAGATGATGCTGTGTGAAATTGTCCAGCGTCCAGCATTATTTATTATTATTTATGTCAATCAGTTAGTCCTGTCACTGGTTTAAAACAAAACACGGCGGCACACGGCGGCTTGCTACTAACATCAGAACCCTGTGGCCAGGCACGTAGAGACCTGGATGCTATCCTAATGTTTAGGGAATCGTAGGTGACGCAGCATGGTGTGCTTCTTTTTATTTGTGACGGTCTGGTTGAGATATTCACTAAAATATGAGCCACATCGGCGAAAAGTTTTTGCAAATTACTCGGTAACGAGTACACCAAAACGGATGAATCTTTTTTATTTTCTTCAAAACTCCAACGGAAATTCGTGAAATGAGAAATCTTCTTCAATACTCCCCCATTCCATTTGCCTTATCTCCTGTTACGTATCCAAGGCTTCATTTGTAAAATGCCACCGAAATTACTAAAACCTAGTAAATAAAACACAAGAAAAATAAAATAAAATAGCAGAGCAGTGCTTCTTCCTAAAATGGCGAAAAAAACCCCCAATGCCACTTGTCATCGTCGAAATATGGAAACCCAATATCTATTTTATCTGGCACAGATTAATTTACAGTTCCCTAGTACCTAAGTAGGTATATAAGATCTATTACCGATTCATCCGCAAAACTCATCCGAATTATTTTAGTTCCCGATTCATCCGAAAAAATATTCCCGATTCATCCGAAATCCAAATTATAATTATATAATTACCAATTCATCCGAAAAAATATTCCCTTTTCATCCGGCATGAAAATATCCTTAAATAAGACAAGAAAAAGTATAGATAGCAGAAAAAATATTTTAAAATATATTAACTCATATTTTTAATATACTGTATTAGGTATTACAAATTATATGTATGTATAAATACAAGTACTCACTTTTTTACAATATTTTTTCAAAATAATTTAAAAAAAAACTGACTTCTAAAAGGTAAAAATAATAAACCTTCCCGACTTCTCAGAATTGAATATACCTGTCCGACTTCTAAGTACGTGTTAGAAGTCGGGAATAATAAGTGTGCCTAACCAATTGTTCTTATTACGAGAATTTTGCAGTCGGCAACCGAACAAAAGGGCTACGAAGCGTCAGGTAGGTATTTAAAAATACGAGCTCTATATTGCATAAAAGGGGTTTTATGATGGGATAGATAACACTGGTGAGAGTTTTCGGAATGGATGATGTAAAAGTTTTTAACTTTGCTTTTGTCGGCATCATAACGCAAAACCACCCTTCTTTTTAAAAATTATGTCACATATTTTGCATAAATGAAAATTTAGTTGACTTTTCGCTCGCGATCAGGAAACATCTCTACTATCACTTACTGTAATCACTTTCTGAACATTTGACCCTTGCTCGTGATCGGATTTGTTGTTATGCCTACGATTTGGATTAGTTTATCATGGATTCTACTTGTGAACCTAGTAGTTCCAGTCAGACTCAATTAGTTTTTGAGCAATCAGAACGAGGAGGACTTCTTTTATTGCGTGGTGGCTATCAGCATAACAAAAAACGCGAAAACAAAAACGGTACAACTGTTTGGTGTTGTGTGAAGTGGCAAACTCTGAAATGTCGTGGACGTGTAGTCACAAAAAACAATCTAGTTGTGAGTGATGATCCTCATACATGCCAACCAAATTTTGCTGCCAACATAATAAAGACACAACTGAACCAATGCCGAAAATTAGCTGCAACGAAATCAGACCCAATACCAACGTTATTCAACAATGAGATGTCTTCGCTCGCTGATTTTGGCCTCGACCTAGTAGCAACAATACCGAAGTTTACATCAATAAAGAACAGTTTATACCATTCCAGAAATAAAGCACTGGGAGTGAAAAGAACCACATTTCAAACTGCTTCTGCCGTTGAAATCCCAGATGCATATAAAGACAAAATATTGCTGGCTGACTATACAGACCAAAGGAACAGAATCATAGTATTTGGAACACATAATGCGAAGCACTTACTAGCAACAGTTGAACATATTTTTGCAGATGGTACGTTTAAAATATGTCCTAAGCCCTTCTACCAACTTTACACAATCCATGGAGATTTGGGTAGTTCCGAAGAAACATCTAACGTTGTCCCGCTGGTATACGCGTTATTATTAAATAAGAAACAGGCTACTTATGAAATCCTTTTTCAAATAATAAAGTCGCAAGTGCCGGATTGGAATCCAAAAAAATTTCAATCTGATTACGAGGCAGCAGCTATGAACGCAATGCAAAAAATAATGCCTAATTGTAAAATTGTAGGTTGTTATTTTCATTTTAAAAGTGCTCTAAGAAAAAAAGCAAAAGAATTAAAATTAAATAAAAATCCCGTACATAAAGTTCACGTTGCAATCTGTGGCGCTTTATCACTTCTGCCACAACACTTAATCAGTGATGGTTATTTATATATAATGGAAGATTGTTCCAATAACGGGCAAATATTAGCTTTTAATGACTACTTTGTGAACGCCTGGATTGAATCTAGTTTTTTCGGAAAATGGTCATTCTACGGTGAAAGATTCAGGACCACAAATCATTTAGAAGGGTGGCATTCAAAGTTAAATAAAGGAATATCGAATGCAAAACCGTCATTTATTAAATTTTTAGATCTCCTATTGAAAAATATAAAAGAATTTGATCTCAAAATAAAACAATTTGAACAGGGTATTCCAATTTCATATAGAAACAAAAATGTCATAGATTTTGATAAACGCCTCGCTCATATAATTACGCAGCATCAAAACTGTGAAATTACCTTGGGTCATTGCTTAGAAAAAATTTGCAACTTAACGTAGTTATTAATATTAAAGTCTGAAATTTATACATCATAGGCTTTCGATTTATATGTATCAAACCTATACAGGAAGAATAATAGATAAGTCCTAAAGTTGATTTTTGTGTGTATTACTTAAAAAATATTATTATCCAAATCTGTATGTATCAAACCTATACAAAAAGGGTAATAGGCATTAAAGTTGATTTTGTAACACGTTATTACTAATGTAGTAATTTAAATATTGTATTTGTTACTGTTTACAGCTTAAAAAAGAATTAACAAATAGTTGTATATCCAGATTTATATGTATCAAACCTATACAGGAAGAATAATAGATAAGTCCTAAAGTTGATTTTTGTGTGTATTACTTAAAAAATATTATTATCCAAATCTGTATGTATCAAACCTATACAAAAAGGGTAATAGGCATTAAAGTTGATTTTGTAACACTTTATTACTAATGTAGTAATTTAAATATTGTATTTGTTACTGTTTACAGCTTAAAAAAGAATTAACAAATAGTTGTATATCCAGATTTATACGTATCAAACCTATACAGGAAGAATAATAGATAAGTCCTAAAGTTGATTTTTATGGTACTGTATTACTGGTGTTATATTATATGTTACATCTTACTATTTAAAGTTTTACAAAGAAATAATATATATTTACATAATTAAAATATTTGTTTTATTTGTCAACCCTCCATCACTTTTTTTATTAATAACTATCTTTAAAACTCTCGGATGAATCGGACATACCATTTACTCTTCGGATGAATGGGGAAAATATCATAGGTATTTCAATATTTAATCAAATTTATCCGGATGAATCGGGAATAAATCGTATATAATTAGGTATGTTGGTTCATACTTACTATGGTCATCAGTTCTTCTTGGATACTCAAAGAGTTTACATGACAGAGTGATATTCTTATTTGACCTTATTGTGACTGAGATAAGGTTCCAGCTGTTTAGTGCTACGACAAGATGTATAAGTGAGTTTGATTACCTATTTAATTTTATTGATTTTAAATGAATAATTTATATGAATATTATAATGTCTAAGTCTAGTGGTAGTCAGAGGCATGTCCAAATACATTTTGATACATGCCCACGTCTTGCAGAAGTTAGTGTTCCATTCAGTATTCTAGACGACCTCTGTGGCGCAGTGGGTGAACGCTCGCTTGGGACACAGAAGGTTGCGGGTTCGATCCCCGCCGCGGGATAAATGTTTGTATGATCTGCAAATATTTATCTCGGGTCTGGGTGTTTCTATGTATAATATTATGTATGTATTTACAAACAAAAAGTGTATAGGTAAGTAGTAGGTATAACAGTTTTATCTGATTTCCATACAAGCTTTGCTTAGTTTTGAGGCTAGATGATGCTGTGTGAAATGTCCAGCATTATTTATTTATTTATTCCAATAATAATGGTTGGTAGCTAGCTAGGTAGGTAGGTACGGTACTGAAAAATAAACAAAACTTTTTTTAGGTTTTTCTTCGCTTGTGCGACTCTGGTCTGCGTGTTAGCTCAAGACACAAACGACACAGATACATCGGTGACCAATGTGGCCATTCCAAAAGTAAGTACACCTACCTCCCTTTCTAGCTGTCACCCATCCATCACACCGCACCGCACAGAACTTATTCTTTGTAGAAAAGACTTCTGCGTATGGCTACGCTCGCTTGGTACCTACCAATATTTTGAATAGCCTATAAGCTATTCTAGGTTACAATCTTTACCTATTTCGAGTTTAATCCAAATCGGTTCACTGGTTTAGGCGTGAATGAAACAAACGTACAACTCCGGCGAATTAACATGACAGCTGGCTCGGAACTCGAGTTCCGAGCCAGGTGTCATGTTAATTCGCAAACTTTTAGCTTAGCCTATCTATCCAGCTGCATGAATGCAATTTTTCCTGACATTATTTTTGATTAATAGGCTTCCGGCAGATTCGATCATAGTGGAAAATCTGCGGGATGTGGGGATAGGCGGAATTCCCCCAATTTACTTCAAAGAGGGAGTACTTGGCTCATCCAAGGTCGACCCATCTGATCCACTTACCTTGGGGCCTTTCGTCCAAGAGTTAATGTCGGATAGTTCTATATAGGTTAGATTTGCTTGAAAACATCGTAAGCGCGATCTAGGATTCAGTACAAATCTCGTCATTTGTATGGGAATTCGCTTACCTACGATCCCAGCGCCATCTAGTGGTACAAGCTCTGAAGGTACTCTTTTAGCTAGGTGATAGCTAGTTTTTGTGGCGATATCGGGTAGAGGTCGCTACACATGTAAGTCAAATATACATTATAATGTCAGTAAAAGTTGCCAAATTCAACTGCAAATATTTCAATTTCTGCAGGTTGGAGTTCTTGGCTGATAAACAGTGAAATGTAGTGCTTTTGACGGTCTACCGATTCCACCACAATGCCCACTCTGCGGGCGATCATTTTTATGATTTGGGCGGGATTGCCCATTCTCCGTAGAAAAAAAACTAGTGATTGTACCCTACCACTTACCTACCTACAGGTCCCAGTTAAGCCTGCAAATGCCTCGATGACAGTTATCGACCAAGATGGCGGTTCTTGTCAATGCGTGCCGCACTATGCGTGCGATGCAAACAAAGTAACCAATTCGAGCATGACCAGGTGAAAATCAATCTCTTATTTATTTGATAAGTGATTAGATAAAGTATTTTTCACGTAGGAACGTATCCCTGACACATATAACTTTTACGTTTTACGCTGTACAACAATGAAAATATTTGAAATAAATGAAATCTAGTGATAATACAACTTCAATAAAAAAGGATTTTGTCTACTTATTTCGGTTTAAAGATACTTTATTCTCATAAGAACACTGTTCACTTAAATGAGAATTTAAAATTAGGTTAAGTAATAGGTAGTTACTTATATTAATAGTCTATTAGCTAGTGGCAAAGCATGCAGGAAAACTTAAAAACTAAGAGCTTAAACATTCAATTTCAAAACTACAAAAACATAGTTATTTTTTGCTAAACATTCAAAAACAAATCACTATTACGATAGTTTACATTGTTTCAATCGAAAATTATTTTATTCTACCATCACTTAGTTCAATATTTTTTATTTCCTTTTTAATTATTTCAGATATTAAGATAAAAACGCGTTATCACGGAACCGTTCCTACGTGAAAAGGACTATATTAAAGTTGTTTCCTATTCACACATTTAATTACGTCATGATCACAGGACAAAATTCTGAAAAGGTTTTTCCGTCCGTTTTTTTTAGTCCGTGTAAGGAGAATGAGGTGTGCTGTAAGGTGGAGCCAAAGCAGGACTCCACTGTGCGAGGGTGTGGGTACAGGAACCCTCAGGGAGTTGGCGTTCCAATGCACAATAATAATGTAAGTAGGTAATTTATTATTTTATTATATAAGATATCTCAGAAATGGCCAAACACAGTATTCCAATATGACAATACTTATTTATTTCATAAATACAAACATAATCATCAATTTACATTATTATCCAGCAACCATTTTTTCTTTTTTAATTTTTGCCTATCGTCAATTACCTACGCATTCCACCTTCGTCAGAGTGACCGAGTGCAAACTTTTTCATAAATTCTGCTGATTTAGTTAGACATTACTTTATACAAGTAAATCAAACCTTACACATAAGTAATTTTTAATGACCTTATATAATAATTATATATGTGTTAAGAACTAAAAAGAAAACCAACAACAACGTCGAAAAAAATTACAATTGTATTTTGTTATTTACAGAAACTAAGCTACAATACCTATGTACCTACATAAAATTACAAAATATACTTATTTATTTATTCATTCATTCATTTATTTATTTATTTACAAAATTAACTATACCTAACATCACAGACAAATCCAAATCGTTATAGTTAATAAATAAAAAAACCATCAGAAAAAATATACTTACTAAACAAACATTTTAACAATATGTATTTATTTTATTTATATACTTGCTTATGTATCAAATATATATTTGTACTTGCCTCTGACTACCCCCTTAGACATCTTCAAAGGATCTGGAATATAAAGATCTGAGGGAATGTCTACCGCGCCTTGGGGATACAGTCGTGACCCTGTTTTTTTCTATACTTATAAATAATTTTAATTTTTTCTATACTCATATAAAAAAAATACGTGATGTTTTTTTCTTTCTAAGATTTTAAATAAAAGATCTCATCATAGCGTAAGAAATTTTAATGTTTGTGTAACAAACACAATTTTATGTTACTCACTATTTTTGCGATGTCCTTCCAGGACTCATGTGTTAGTAATTTAGTACACATTTATTTTAAGACCTAGTAAACACACATGAATGCAATAAATACTTTGAATTTGAATAAAAAAAAAATATTATTTCAGGGCAGTAATGCTGAGTTTGGAGAGTTTCCCTGGGTGGTCGGGCTACTGAGACACTCAAAGGATCTTAACGTATACACAGGGGTTGGAGCTGTTATCCATCCACAAGTCATCATGACCACTGCACATAATGCCAGAACGTAAGAAAAAAAAAACGGTTTTTTTTTCGCCATTTTAGGAAGAAGTTCTGCTATTTTATTTTCATTTTCTTGTGTTTTACTAGGTTTTATTATGTAATTTCGGTGGCATATTACTAATGAAGCCTTGGATTTGAAACAGGAGATCTGCAAAATGGAATGGGGGAGTATTGAAGCAGATTTCTCATTTGACGAATTTCCGTTAGAGTTTTGAAGAAAACAAGCCGCCGTGTTCTGTTCAAACCATCGACAGGACTTGACTGACTGACATGGCTACAAATCTATAATTAAAACTTGACATTGGCAGAATTACACCTAGTTGTGTAGATTGTCATTATATAAAAGAAGAAAAAAAAATTTAGGCCACTTAACCGCGCCGTACGCGCTGCAGTCATTTTTCTGTACAAAAATGCTGATGACGTCAGAAAATGCGGCTCGCTTCTGACGTCAGCAGCATTTTCTCTATTGAAATGACAGTGCGGCGCGTTCGGCTCGACTGGACTGTGCTACCCTAATTTGAGATGGAATAGGCTTGCATCACTTAGTGTAGATATAGATTTAACCTAAAAAATAAAATGTATTTTTTAAACAAAAATTAACTAGGTACCCACATAACCTATTAAAAATTAATTTATTTTTTATTTAACCTATTTTATCCCACTGCAAGGCAAAGGTCTCCCCCAAATCCCTCCAACCATTTCTCCCTGGAGATCTCCCACCATTCTCTCTCGAAGGCGTCGAGATCGAACCGCGAGTCCCGCCGCCCGCAACCCCGCGTCCCGTCGGGCTGCCAAGATGTTATGACTTTCGCCCACTTACCAGGGATTCATTCGGCTGACGTGACCCGCCCAGTCCCACATGAGTCGTGCTGCTTTTCTGCCGACGTCTGCAATGCCTGTGACTGAACGCAGTATGCTGTTTCGCACTCGGTCGGTGCGTTTGAATCCGAGGATACTGCGTTCCATTGCTCTTTGGCAAATCTTGAGCTTGGACTTTTGTAGTTCAGTCACCCCGACCACGTCTGAGCACCGTAGGTTAGGACGGGCAGGATACACATGGCAATGAGTTTGCGTTTGAGAGCCAGAGGCAGGCCCTTCATATGCGCCTTCATGGACCAGTAGCTATTCCATGCGTTCTCGATTCGGCGATCAATGTCTTTGTCCTGCCTGCCTGTTTTCGAAGCTCGCTAACTGGCCCAAGTAAATGTACTCATTATTATAAGATACTAATTTATTTTATTGCAGAGACGACGCGCTGATGATTCGAGCTGGAGAATGGGACGTAGGGTTGTACAACGAGACCCTGCAATTCCAAGAGCGATCGGTCCAGGAAATATACATTCACAATGGTAAATAGTACTGCTTTTTTTACTCACCTATTTCGTCCCACTGCTTGGCAAAGGTCTCTCTAAAGTAAAAAAAGATTTAAGTAAGACCTTTGAACGCGTTAAAAGAAATGCGTGTTTTTTTGAGAGAACTCAGTGTTTTTCAGAGCAAAAACACGATTTGGGGCCTAGTTTTCTTCATATCTCTCCATTATCTTTCCTTAAAGATCTCTCACTAATTCTCTTGATGGACAGGATATGAAAAAAACCCTTAAAAAGGGGTAATATAAGTTGTCAAAGTGTGGGAACTCTTTGACGTAATCCGATTAGTTTGAATCTCAGTTCTTTTTGACAAATATTTGCAGATCGTTTAAACATTTGTCCCGTTGCGAGGATTGAAATAGAACCTATTGCGTCACAGGCGGGCCTTCATCCACCGCACTACAAAGACAAAGTCAAAAGGAGCATTTATTTAGTAGGACCGCTGGGATCAGTTAGTAGGATGTCATAAAGTGCTAGGTGATTCTATTTCTCGCTTACTTTACAGAGTTCAACAGAAAGAGCTTAAAGAACGACATAGCTCTCCTTCGGCTAAGCCGGCCGCTGCATTTGGCCGAGCACATCAATATGATATGTCTACCGGAGGCCAACGAGAACTTCGATGACAGCAAGAGCTGTGTGTCAAATGGATGGGGGAGAGATGTATTTGGTGAGAAAGCATGCTAACGGACGGGTTGTTTTTCGCCATTTTAGGGAGAAACACTGCTCTACTATTTTATTTTCTTTTTCTGGTGGTTTACTAGGTTTAATTGTGGTTTAATTTGGTAATAATGGTGATGTACTAATGTGCATTACCATTAGCAAAGATTTAGGGTGTATAAATGACCGAATGAATGAATTTTATTAAGTTCATTCATTCATTCAGTTATTCAATCGCGTTTTAGTTCACCTTATACATCTATGCTTTACCTTACTCAAAACCTCTCATCAAAAAATCTCATAGCTCATTCATCTCCAGGTCTCCAAGGCCGCTACAGCGAGATCATGAAGAAAGTATCCCAGGACATGGTGCCACACGCGCGCTGCCAGTCGCTGCTGCAGCAGACCAGGCTCGGCCCACACTTTAAGTTGGATGGTAGCTTCGTATGCGCGAGAGGGGAAGAGGGACAAGACACATGCCAGGTTCCTAAAACTTGGGCCTTTACATCATGTTAGATGATTTATACAACGTCAGGAGGTAACCTATGCCTACACTACGGGACGCTGTAGTGCCTGGGACATTGTTTGAAATGGAGGCTTGGAGAACCTAATCCATCCTCTCAGCTTAATCGGCCTTGTCCACAGGAAATCTAAGCTGCGGGTTTCCTCACGATGTTTTCCTTCGCCGATAAGAGCTCGTGTCTCGGACCAAGATTGGTCCTAGGCTCGTGTGAAAGTGATTTGACATTGACATTGACTTCATAATTTTGACGTTTTCCAGGGTGACGGCGGGGCGCCGCTAGCGTGCCCTATCGGCAACGAGCGCTACAAGCTCACAGGGCTAGTGGCGGGAGGTATTAGCTGTGGCCAGAAGGACGTGCCCAGCGTGTTTACCAACGTGCCCGCTTTCCGGACCTGGGTTGACGACAAGATGCGTGACTGGGGATTTGGGACCAGCTCTTATACTATCTAGAGTATTATGCTAAGAAAGGAAATAAGGCGTATTAAATAAATAACTATATAGATACTTACCTACATTTTAATATTACGTTTGACAGTTGACTCAGTTGAACATTTCTAGTCACAGAATACCGTCTGTTATGCAAGCCGTCCCCAGGAGTATAAAAGTAGGTAGGTACTTTTATTTGAATAAATAAAAAAAAAAGGTGACACGAAAATAGGCTTAAAAAAATAAAAAATAGGAATTAGGATCGATCTATTTTATATTTGGTTAATAATTGTAATATTTATGAATTAAGTTTTATTTTATTCTATTCATTTTCGGTAAACTTTCAGCTAACAAAAGTATGAACTTACATATAGCTTAGGTGCTAAGGGCCAATTACAAGTTTTCACAAATATACAGCTGATTGATACAAATAGTCCAAATATATGTATAATACATGCATAATATAGTAGAGAAATTTAGTATCAGCATTGCACCCGTGCGAAGCCGCTGTTATATCACACACTGAACACTTATGGCCACACTACACTCACAATCCAGGGCAGATATGGCGCAATCTTGGTGTAGACGCCGGCTCCGCCGAGAAAACCACATTCCCTCCCATAAGACGTCACACCGATTAGAGTGTGAACACATGTGGGGTAGTGGGTGTCTACTTGTAAGGGACCACCGCTGTCGCCCTGGGGAAAAAACACTTATTTTTAGCCCAGTCTAACACTTATTTTTAGTCCAGTCTAACATTTTTTTAGTCCAGTCTTAACACTTTTTTTAGTCCAGTGTAACACTTATTTTTAGTCCAGTCTAACACTTGTTTTAATCCAGTCTAACACTTACTTTTAGTCCAATCTAACACTTGTTTTAATCCAGTCTAACACTTACTTTTAGTCCACACAAATAGTTGTCCTGTATCGCGATTCCATACTACAGTGGAACGCGTCCGCAGGGAAACCGCCCCATGATTACCTACAAATCTCGCGACAG
The DNA here is from genome assembly GCA_963565295.1 of Epirrhoe alternata. Lineage (NCBI taxonomy): Eukaryota > Metazoa > Arthropoda > Insecta > Lepidoptera > Geometridae > Epirrhoe > Epirrhoe alternata. The sequence continues at coordinate 1,723,170 of OY751402.1, forward strand.
GCTAATCTCACAGTCACCGCTGTCAGACTTGTGTTACACGGACGTAGTTATGCGTAAAGGAACCAATGCAAACTCATGTCGAAATTGAGTAAAATATAATTTCTAACTCGACATGAGTGTGGATTGCGCTTATTTACGTCCATTTATCACAAGTTTGATAGCGGTGACTGCGAGATTACGATCTCGCGACAGGCTAATCTCACAGTCACCGCTGTCAGACTTGTGTTAAACGGACGTAGTTATGCGTAAAGGAACCAATCCAAACTCATGTCGAAATTGAGTAAAATACAATTTCTAACTCGACATGAGTGTAGATTGGATCCCTTACGCTTATTTACGTCCATTTGACAGCAGTGACTGCGAGATTACGCCTGTCGCAAGATTCGTAATCAAGGGGCCCATCCGTGGAATTCTTCCAAAAGTGACGTTTCCTGCGATTGGTTGCAATTGGTTGAACAGTTTCATCGCGGATGGAAATCAAACCCAAATTACATGAGATGACCTACCCTGCATGTATCACGGACTACAGTCTTGTGGCCGTAGCACATTTGTGTGGTTTTGTTGATCCCGCGGCGCTGTAGACGATGCTGTGGGTAAAGTTCCTCGCATTCCTCATCGCTGAATTTGTGTAGTTTCACCTGGATAGGATAACATGGTTTTAGCGAGCGTAGCGAGTCGGGTTTTTGTGACAACCTGCTTCAGAGATTAATAAATAAATAAATAAATAATGCTGGACAATTTCACACAGCATCATCTAGCCCTATGGGAACCAGATATCTGATACACTACTTATATACTTTTTGTTTGTAAATACGTACATATTATACATAGAAACACCCAGACCCGAGATAAATATTTGCAGATCATAACAAACATTTATCCCGCGGTAGACGTATATTACTGTGACGTATCTTTTTCTTTACTGTTTTATAACTCGCGTCACGTAAAAAGAACGCTGGAAAAAAGTGGTGGGTGTATGTTTGCGCATGGGTACACTCACGCACGAAAGTACTCAATCTACTGTTTTATTTTTGAACTAGCCTTACGCTTGCGGCTTCGTATATTGGTTATTGGTTACATTCAAATTTGGAATCAGCTTCCCGCGTCTATAATTCCGCTGAGCTACGACCCTGTTGTTTTTAAGAAGAGAGTTAATAGGCACCTTCTGGGTAGGCTCGCTCCATCGTAGACCTCATTCTTGCCTATGTAAGTTTCGTGGTCAAGAGTCCTATCAAGAGTAGATAGGTACCTACCTAGGAGCTTGGGGCCCCGGTGCACTGCACCGCCTAGCCCTGCGGTAGCTACGCCACTGCCTACTTACCTACCTACCGTAGAGGCAGAGAGTCATGGAAAGCTTTTAGCTTCGAGCAAAATAACTTCCCCTCTAAGAACCTTCTATAGTTAAAATAATACCTTCTGCATAGTATCAGCCAAGTCCATGTTGTACCCGAGGTCGCCCCAGCCTGTCGCTGTGATGCCTGCAAATTATATTTTTTAGAGAATTATAAACTGAAGTTATATAAAGATGAACTTCGAGTACCTATTAGTAGAAGGGCGGCCTTGGTAGTGTTTCATTTATCAATTATTTTATTGGTAGTGTTCGCAATTTTTGCCACAACGTACGCGCCGCACGCATTTTTCTGAAAAATGTGTGCGGCGCGTACGGTGTGGATAAATGTGCGATGATCTTAAGAACACTTCAGCGTGAGATTGGGTGAGGTTCGGCTCAACCCCCTCCCTCAATCAATCAATCATTATTGTTTAACTTAGGTGAAATATACAGATCTTATAAATAGGTCGATGTAGTGGGTCTCTATGTTACCAATTATGCTCAAGCCACATTGAATTGGCAAGCGACGCGTCAATTAGTTTAATAGCACGCCATTATAAACCTTATGAACAATGGTACAAGATATAGAAACGCTTGTAGAATGAACCGCTCGAGCCAGCGCAGCCCGCTTTCTATATCTTGTACCATTGTTCATAAGGTTCTTAATGGCTTGTTATAAAACTAATTGACTCGTCGCTTGCCATTTCAATGTGCATTGAGCCTTAGCCTCTCCCAAACACTAATAATTGCAGAGATCTTGATCATTATGTGAATGGAAGAAAGTTGGGTAGGTCCTACCACGGATCCCCCCCGGTGGATACCGATCTTGTCGCGATGGGGGGGCTCAGTAACCGTGCCGTGGGACACGGTGAAGCCAAAAGGAATCCCAGGCGGGGAAGCTCCGAGTGGGCTAGCGGTTGGGCCCGCTCTGGATGCGTCTGAGGCGGGTGCGGAGGACGGAGTAATTTCTGTCCCCCGCAGTCAGGAGGGGTTGCGGGAGAAGAGGCGTGTCGGTGTTTCGTTGCCGTTTGCCCTATCTTCCGCGACCAAACGGTGGCGCACCGTTGTTGCGTTGGCGGTGGGGCCGCAGTGGACGAGGAGTGTCGGTGTTACGTTGCCGCTCTCCCTATCCTCTGCGGCCGTTCGGAGGCTTCTCCACGCGCAGCTCCTTCATTAGAGCGCGCAGTGGACGAAGGGAGCTGAGAGCTCTGGTGGTGAGTAGCGGACGCTAGGTGCGGGGGCACCTTCGTCCGCCTTGCACTGCTCACTACGACGCGGGGCCCGCCGTAAGGGCGGGGATCGCCGGAGGGGGTCTGGATGTAGAGGCTCTGCCAGTTTCCCGGACCCCCTCCATTCCAGGCGACGCCGGAAAGGTGCTGGGACGTTTAGTGGGTATACCGGGAGTCCCCGGGGAGTCCCACATACCCCTCTCGCCCCCCGGCGGAGGGGATGCGTAACGCATTTTACCCAGCGACAAAAAAAAAAAGGTCCTACCACGGATGAAGGAAATGAGGTTTATGTCAATTTAAAAATTAAACAATTGATAAATTACCCATCCTCAAGGCACGACAGACCATCCTGCTTACCTGCAGAGAACTGATCGCCAATATCATATATAATTTTGTCTTCTTTTACCGGCAGGCACGCTGGTATTACTGCATACATCACGAACTCCACTCTGAATAGTAATAGGTATAACAATGAAAAAAACTGGGCTAGGTACATCTGGGTAGTTTGACTGGCCCCCCACTGGAGCTTGAATCACCAAGAATGCTAGGCCCCAAACCGTGTTTGTTGCTCTGATTCACGGTATTGGTCGCGCAAGAACAGGAGTAAAATTAGTTGTAAGACTATTCGAAGTGATCCCAGCGGTCCTACTGAATATGCTTTTTGACTTTGACTCTGTTACCTACTACCACCAGTACCACGTACCACTATTACAATTATTACTACTACTACAAAGTCACTCGCGGCCTCTTAGCACAAAATACTGCTCCAACAACGCGATGTCTAGGTAGGTACCTACTTGGCTAGCGGTTTATACTCAGGGTGCGGCACTTGTGATCTTACTTATAAAACCCACCACTAGGTACTTTTACTACACCGGTAGGTTACTACCATCACTACTACTTAGAATCTTTCATTTGAAACTAACTTAATTCAGGAATTGGGTTCAACAAATAAATTAAAAAATTTGTTTTTTTTTGTTTTAGTTATGAAAATCCCGAGAAAATCGATAAAGACTATCCTTTCAATTGATTGTTGCTTCTTGTTTAACTTAGTCCATTCGAAAATGAGACGTGATGTAGCGCGCTGCGATTCGTCAAGCGTCTGTTCTCCTTGAAAATAATATGCAACATGTCCTAAAAATCAGTAAAATTAAATGATAAAGAAGTGATAAAGAAGAGTTAAATTGATACGGTCAAACGTCTATATTTACAACCCAAAAATGAATTCTTGTCAGTTTGTGTAGTTTAAAATGAAAGACCCTGTATAGACTACCATCACTAGTACTAGCACCAACTCACGGCTTCTCAGTCTCCAACAGCGCGATATCATGGTATTTGGCTGGCGGTTGGTACTCAGGGTGCGGTATTGCGCGTTTGATCTTGTATTTGCGCCAGTACTCAGGTGGGTCTGAGCGCTTGAGTACACCGAATGCAGCTTCAGTCACTGGCCCTCTGAAATCAAATCATCAGTGCACAAGCTCCTAGAGGCGCACTTATCCCTTTCCCCGCACTGGTTCGAAGGGACGACAAGAAGATAATAGGTATCGTCATTACATGCAGTTGGTTTGGGGGTAGTTGGAATTCCCCCAATTTAATCCAAAGAGGTGGTGAGCCAGATCGGCTCGTCTGGCCCACTTATCTAACTGGCCTTACGGCCAACGGTTGAAGATGAATAGTTCTTTTGATCTTGTATTTGCGTTAGTACTCAGGTGGGTCTGAGCGCTTGAGTACACCGAATGCAGCTTCAGTCACTGGCCCTCTAAAATCAAATCATCATCAGTGCACGAGCTCCTAGAGGCGCACTTATTCCTTTCCCCGCACTGGTTCGAATGGACGACAAGAAGATAATAGGTATCATCATTACATGCAGTTGATTTGGGGGTAGTTGGAATTCCCCCAATTTAATCCAAAGAGGTGGTGAGCCAGATCGGCTCGTCTGGCCCACTTATCTGGCTGGCCTTACGGCCAACGGTTGAAGTTGAATAGTTCTTTAAAGGTTAGTTGTGCTTGAATACTTCGTAATCGCGATCTAGGATACAGTACAAATTGCTTATCTTTGATCTCAGCGCCATCTAATGATACTGATACTGAAGTACTCTTTTAGCTAGGTGTGGCGATATCGGATAGAGGTCGCTACTCAATAACAATTAAATATTGAGGAGGTACCTATACTGCCTATACCTACTTTGGTTGGCTGATTTTCTGGTTGCACGACCCATCCGCGCCGAACACGCTAAACTGTCAATTCAATAGAGTAGGATATAGGAAATGCTGAGACGTCTGAAGCTAGCCGCATTTTCTGACGTCATCAGTATTTTTTCTATAGAAACTGCGGCGCGTACGGCGCCGGACGTATGTGCGAACAGCTTTTGAGGAATGTACCAGCTACAAGTGACTTACAGGTCGCGACTGGAGAGACAGTGTCCAGCTGTGATGATGAATCGATCGCTGATGAGGGAGCCGCTGCAAGCCCATTGTGATGGGGTCTCTGTGCTTTCGTAGCCCAGTAATGCCTGACGAAAATATTTATTAAGTACCTATTTACCTACATTACACATTTATCTGTAGAAATATGTAAATAATGTTGGTTTCGCACATCATCATCTGACCCCAAATTAAGCAGAGCTTGATGGGCAAAACTAAAGTTGTCTAGGCAGGGGCGGCGCGGTAGCTACCGCCGTATCTGCCGTTTCAATTATACGGGGCCCCGGGCCACGAGCCCCCCCCGACCTGCGTAAGCAAATATTAATAAAAACTTCCCAATTTTTTTTTTATTTCAGAAATGAAAAAAGTAAAAAAAAGTAATTTCTTTTTTTCCCGCGTAAAGCGTGCGTTCAAAAGTTGGCAACACCCTACATCGGTCGGACGAATAAAAATTTCTTTTAATTTTAAGCAAACATTTTTTTTCTTTTATGAGAAATCTCGATGATAATTATAATAGAGTACAAGATACACCATCTCCTCCAACGAATCGTGACACGCTTTCGGGCTAAATATCTACGGGCGAAATTACCTTCCTCTATTGTACGCTAGATGTCACTGTATAAACAGTAAAAATAGCCCGGTTTCTAAGGCTCAATACACATTGAATTGGCAAGCGACGCGACAATTAGTTTTATAGCAAGCCATTATAAACCTTAGGAACAATGGTACAAGATATAAAAACGCTTGTAGAATGAACGAGGTCTGGCGAAGCCATCTAGCGGGCCGCGCTGGCTCGAGCACTTTCGTAACAATGTTGATAAGGTTTCTATGGCTTGCTATAATTGACGTGTTACTTGCCAAAAAACCTAAAAGTGAAGGTGTGCTTCTCACTCATAGATGGCGATAAAAGCGATGAGTTTTCAGTTTTGAACATTGAAGTCGGTTTTTAGTTTTTAAAACGTAAATAGGTGTTAAAAAATGTTAAATTTACTTCAATAAATATAATAAAAAATTAAATTTTTAATAAATATGGATGAAAGGATATGGGGGAGACCTTTGCCCAGCAGTGGGAAAATATAGGTTAAAAAAATAAAAAATAAAAAATATGGGTTTAAAAATAATCCTGTGAATAAAGGGTATCAATGAATAAATCTTGATCTTAACTCACCATATGTGGGTATTCCCCTCGTATCACGTCTACGCCTCCGACCGCGGCCATCGAGCTGGGCATGTAGACATGACAGTTGTCATCTGTTGTGATCCTACTAACCTTGCTCTGGTAGGAACAGGTTGCGTATCTATACTTCTGAGCGTATTCTATACATTCTGTAAAATTTAGTGTTTTTCATGCCGTGTTTGTGCAAGATCAATCGCTGTGGAAATCGATGGGGGCGGCCTACGATGTTCAGCAATGGACGACGGCTGAGATGATAATGATGATGAACTGTTATTGCTGGCCGTTATGAATGAATGAATTAAAGTCAAAGTCAATCAAAGTCAAAAAGCAATTTTATTCAGTAGGACCGCTGGGATCACTTTGAATCGTCTTAAAACTAGGTGATTTTACTTCTGTTCCTTCGCGACCTACCGTGAAGAATCAGGGCAACAAATTATATGAAATAAAAGAATGAATGAAAATTATTTATGTGCAATAAATAATTTTCACTTATAATACCACAAGAGCTTCAAAATTATCGGGTATTTCCCGATAGGTTCGTTGCAAACAAATGAAGGAGTCAAGTTTTTCAGGTTAAAAAATCAGTGATTTTTCCTGAAAAACTTGACGATTTTATTTGTTTGCAGGGAACCTTGAGGGAAATGCCAGATAATTTTGAAGCTCGTGTGGTATTCGGGGGATTATTTTTCCGTCCCAAATGTCGGCCAATAGAATTGCACCATGAGACGAAATGTACAGTTAACAAATAAGAATTTCATAATGAATATGTTTTTTTTGCCTTCTCCGTATTAATGGGAACATTTCCTTTGACTTTTTTTATCGATGGTGGACAGAGAACAAACTCCAAATCGACTCATTTTCATGCAAAATCTCCAATTTTCACAATTGAATTCAACCTGTCAGTTTGACGTGTGGTTAATTTGACTGGATCATGTTTTGTTTTTTATATATAGCAACTACCAGAGAAAATTTTCAAAAAATTATCAGTTTATTACCATGTAGGTTGTACCACGTGACGTCGAATGGTGCAATTCTATTGGTCGATATTTGGGTCGGAAAAATAATCATTCATTCTTTTATGTCCACCATTAATACAATTAAAACAAACAAAAACAAGAGAAAAATCAGATAAAAAATATACAATGGGCGGCCTTAATGGGCGAAATGAATGAATGAAAATTCTATAATGTACATACCTAGGTACATGTAAAAATCTTAAAAATAAATTATATGATAAGAAGAAAAATCGCTTAAAAGTGATTTCTCGCAGACAACCTTTGGGTGGAGAGAAGTCTAAGTTGTAGGTAACCTGCCTACAAAGTCAAAAGTCAAAGTCTAGCATATAATGGAAGTAGGTTAAGTAGGTATATTAAGTATAGCTAGAAACATACTATCGGACGGGGCTTATGCACAGTACAAAAACACCCAGCGCACCAGATCGTTGTCGGACGTCCGAAAGCTCAAGGACACGTCCGCGACGTGTCCGCGACTTACGTCCGATGGTTTTCGCAGCTCAAATAATCATTATCCAGATCGCGGTTGTCAGCGGTAGTATGTTTCTAGCTTAAGGATCGTGGTGGATGGCACAAGCTTAGGGAGGCCTATACCCAGCAGTGGGTGAAGTCAGGCTGTGGATAATTGATGGTTAAGTATTATGTAGGTATTTACTTACTATCCCATGCTTTATCTCCAGTCTTCCACAAAAAACCCCTATCAGCTTGGTCCAAATGAGCATCACTAGAAACAATAAAAGTTGTTAGGTTGATTTTTAGGCGCGCTTGGCATTTTTGAGATGGGATAAAATTATTGAACTCGCGTCGCGAGTCACGTGACCGTCACCAACACCATCTCTGACAGTTATTTTCGGCATAGATCGACAAACTTAAATTGTTCTTAATTTCGTCACACATTATCGTAAGTTCTGACCTCTACCTATATTATCTAGGCAAGTTCAAGACTTTTTGGTTCTGCACTTTTTTTTATATACATAAGTAGGTACTTTTTTTGAAGTTTAGACTCGAAACCTCGAAGTTTCACTTCTGTCGGCACAGTGAGTCAGTGGCCACGGCCAACTCTGGTGACGGAGTTTTTAGGTGACTTATTAGCCGGGTGCCTTCCGACTCCGAAGCACGGAAGCGCTCAAATAATAATGCCACTAGCAGTCACCCATCCACCTACCGACCGTTTCGAAAGTTGCTTCTTCGAGGTCCCAACAAGAACGAATACCTACCTAGGTACCTACTCGTAGTAGTTTATAGTACCTAACCTATACAGGGTGTAAAAAGACTGCTACCGAAAACTGAGGGGTTGTAAATCAGACCATGATTCTAAACATATTTAGCGAAAAAAAACGCAAATATTTTTTTTTACTTAGCTTCGTCATGCTGTGTCATTTTTGGCTATTTACTACTATTACAGCATAATAAGACCATACCTACCTAATAATTTCATTTATAAAAGAAAAAAACATTTAAAACTCAAAATCCAGCAATCTACGTATAAAAACGCGCCCAAAACATACGCAAACAGTACTCTTCAAACGCTGTTTTCTCCGGATTTAGTGCATATGTCGGAAAATCCTTTTGGATTTGGTTGTCTATTGGGATGCTGTACCTTTCGGCTTCGGTAGACGTCTTTTTACACCCTGTATATTCAAAGATATTGTTGGTATCGATTTCAGTCGCAGAAGATTGCGGGTTCAATTCCCGCCGCAGGGCAATGTTGAACCTTCAATTTCTACTTGGGTGTTTAGCGTAATATTTAAGTACTTACTTAGTTATTTTAGGTTACCTTGAGTTAGTCACTAGTTCACAGTCCGTGCAGCAAACTCCTTGCTTGCCACCCGTCATTGTGCAAGGCTGTAATAAGTTACAACAAGATACGTTAGGACTCAATGCACATTGAATTGGCAAGCGACGCGTCAATTAGTTATAAAGCAAGCCATTATAAACCTTATGAACAATGGTACAAGAAGAAACACTTGTATTGATATTGAAAATTAAGAAGTAAAATTTGTTAAACAAAAAAAAATTTGCTTTAAATGCTTTTAACTCGAAAACTAAAAAAAATCGTAGAACATACATGGGGTATTTTCGGATAGCCCTGGATGTGTGGAACCTAGTTTTTTTCTTTTGTCGTCACTGAGTGGACCACCCTATAGGTCATTAAGTACTTATAACTATTTAATTATCAGTATTAAAAGCTTACTAACCAATGGGTAAATGAGTCCGATAACATAGGGGTTAGTTGAGAGGCATCGGTGAGCCTCTACGCAGGTTCCGTTCAACTTATCATCACCAACGCAGTCTGCTTCTAAAATGTTAATTAAAATGGATTAAGATAAATTGCTTATTTGCTTGAACATAATGTAGGTACAGATGTTGAAATAGGTATTTTGGTTTCTGTTCTACTAGGATAAGCATGCAACTGTTAGGTACAGTTGGTTGGTAGATTCAGATTAAGTACCTACTTATTCAAATAAATTTTCACATAGATTTGTAATTTTAAACGGATTGTTGGATGAAAATCACGTTCAAAACTTTAAGTTCGAATCAGACGGTGCATTTTTCGTTCATTCGGTCTTTCCCCACACTTTCACTCGGAATGAAATAAACACAAAATGAAAGAAAAATGAAGCATTCACTTCACTGGTGTGAAGCATTCATTCGAGTGAACCATCTGATATCACCTACAGACTCATTGTAACTCGAATGATCTACAATCTACATACAAGTTAGGCAATACAAGCGTAAGACACATTTATGGTCACAACATCCTCAAAGCGTGAAAAACGTTATCTTCGATCTTTTGACGACCTCTGTAGCGCAGTGGGCGAAGGCCCGCCTGCGACGCACAAGGTTGCGGGTTCGGTCCCGCGGCGGGACCAATGTTTGTATGATCTACAAATATTTGTCCGGGTCTGGGTGTTTCTATGTATATTAAGTATGTATTTACAAAAAAAAAAGTATATAAGTAGTATATCAGTCATCTAAGTACCCATAACACAAGCTCTGCTTACTAGATGATGCTGTGTGAAAAGTCCAGCATTATTTATTTAATTTATTTATTATTTATTTTGACGACTTCTCAATATTATAAATAAATAAAACTCAAACAGTTAGGAAGGTAAGTACCTACTTAGGTAAGTAGGTACTTACCTTCCTAACGGTATAGGTAGGTACCTATACCTACTTATTGACCGAAAAAAATCAACCCTTTGGCTCAATGCACATTGAATTGGCAAGCGACGCGACAATTTTATAGCAAGTCATTATAAACCTTATGTAAGCCATTAAAGCCCTGTCAGTTTGTGTAGTGTAAATTGAAAGACCCTGTATAGAAACGCTTTATAGAACAATATAATACATAGAACATATTATAGTACAAGATAAAGAAACGCTTGTAGAATGAACGAGATCTGGCGAAGCCATCTAGCGGGCCGCGCTGGCTCGAGCACTTTCGTACGGTTCATTCTACAAGCGTTTTATATATTGTACCATTGTTCATAAGGTATAAAATGGCGTGCTATAAAACCAATTGACGCGTCGCTTGCCAATTCAATGTGCATTGAGCCTAAGTATCCCACAGGCTAAGGGGGGTAGTCATAGGCATGTCCAAAATTAAAGGATTAAAGGAATTGAGCATGTATCAAATATGTATATTTGATACATGCTCAATTCCTCACATCTTGCAGAATTTAGGCACCTATTTATTTATGAATTAAAAAAAACTTACTTTTTCCCCAATTTCTTTTGCTTGAATAGGTATATGCACTGTCTGCAATGTAAAATGAATAAAATAAAGTAAGAATTAATATCAACCTCGACTGGTCCATATTGTTTTCTTCAGAGGTCAGAACTACTGTGCATGAGATAAAGTCAGTTTTTTATATAAAAACTGGTAGGTACATAGATTACCTAGGTAGGTTAGGTACATACCTACACTTAGGTAAGAATATCGATGTTTTTGCCTTTTAATTATTTACGTTTCTTTGCAAAGATTGATTTCAGCAACAGAATTAATTGGTTGATTAATTGGACGACCACTGTGGCGCAGTGGGTGAAGGCCTACGCAGAAGGTTGCGGGTTCGATCGAGGGATTTTGAATGTAGTATGATCTACAAATATTTGTCTCCGGTCTGGGTGTTTTATATGTATAATGTGTATGTATTTACAAACAAAAAGTATACAGGGTGTAAAAAGACTGCTACCGAAAACTGAGGGGTTGCAATCAGACATACGAGTAAACATATATACTTATAACGAAAAAAAACGCAAAAAAAATCTTGACTTAGCTTCGTCATGTTATGTTATTTTCGGTTATGTACTACTAGTACGACATAATAAGGGGTCCCTAATGATTCACATAACGTCTCTTATCCTATTTTTAATTCCCATACTGTATTTGGTACTAATATTAAATTGTCCTAATGATTACTCGACATAACAATACTACACCTAATTAACAATAGTCATAGTATTAGGTGAACATAACATTAAATAGTCATAAAATCACATCTCCTAACATACGGTAATCCTAAAGTTATAAGCCCTAACAATATTTACTCCTAAAGTTATAAGCCCTAACAATATTACTCCTAATAATCAAACATAATAACAATTGAAATCATAATAGCATTAAATCCTAAAAAAATACCATATATACCCAAATAGATTCCTAACTATGTCAACTTTGTAAGGTTTAATAAATTAACTAACATAACTTCGGGTTCGCTATGTTTTCCAATAAACCCACTTTTACTAATTGCGTTTGCTATAACTTCAGCAGCTATAACCGAAAAAACGATTGTATAAATAAAATACTAGACTTTTTTCTACCTATAACAAGTTTAATATAATAAGGTTTAAGAGAAACAAGTCGGTTCTGGCACTCGCCGGCCGCTACCGCGGCACGCTTCGCTCGGCTCGTGCATAGTTTGGTCCCTATTGAAACCATGCTCGTCGCTACGCTCCTCGCAACCTATTCTACAGGTCTGTTAGCCTGTTATGGCAACACGATAAATTTACAGAAAGTTCCTATTTAGAGCAATTATAATTTTATGTAATATTTCAGTTATATTTATAATAATTATATAAACTGCACAATATAGCAATATTAAACTATATTAAATGATACAATTATAACAAAATAACTCAACTTTATATACTATATAATATAACTTTATATAACTATAAATAGTATTTATTAGGATAAATAAACATTAGGACGATCAAAAATAGGACAAAATAGTTTATGCAACTTAACAATAGTAATAATAACTATTATGATAACATATATTAGGAGTTGAGACGAATATGTAAATATAATGGTATGTCTTTAATATATTAGGACAAAATATATGTATGTCAGTTTAAGTCTATGGAAATTTAACAGTATGACTACAGTATTTTAGGACTAGTATGTTATGTGTATTTATATTAGGACAATTAACATTATGTAAATCGACAGGATCCCCATAATAAGACCATACCTACTTAATAACACACATTTACACAAGAAAAAAACAATTAAAACTCAAAATCCAGCAATCTACGTAAAACAACGCGCCCAGAACATACGCAAACAGTACTCTTCAAACGCTGTTTTTAACCGACTTCAAAAAAAGGAGGAGGTTCTCAATTCGCCTGTATGTTTTTTTTTTATTATTTTTTTTTTGTATCTTGTTACGCGATTACTCCGCCAATTGTGGACCGATTTTCAAAATTATTTTTTTGTTTGAAAGGGTATGCTCCAGAGGTGGTCCCATATAAATTTTATTCCTGAGGGTTTAATAGTTTTCCCGTAAAACTCTAAAAACCTTCCCTCCTAGCCATTGTAAATCGAATCGACAGATAAGTCTAAGACTCTCTATGCATTATGTCAAACTGACGTTATAGTCACGCCGCGTGTAGAGTCGAACATTGAAGTCGGTTTTTCTTTTAGTTTTAAAACGTAATTATTATTATTTGTAATTATTTTTTCGGAAAATCCTTTTGGATTTGGTTGTGTGTTGGGATGCTGTACCTATCCCTTTCGGCTTCGGTAGACTTACACCCTGTCTATGTAGTATATCAGTCATGCAGTACCTAGTACCTACCCATAACACAAGCTTTGCTTACTTTGGGGCTAGATGATGCTGTGTGAAAAAGTCCAGCATTATTTATGCATCGATCGGAGGTCGCGGTAGATCGTTATTTTATTTTTACTAAGATATATTATCAACAAAATTGGCCAAGGTCAATTTCTATGATAATGTTAAAATCAACAAAATTGACAAGCTAGTACCTATACTCGTATAGGTAAAGCAGGTACCTACCCACGATATAAGTGCGTGGAAATTGAAACATGAAACGGTCATATTAGCACAGTTTTTACTTCAGTTTGCGTCAAACAGAGCGACGTGTTCGCCAGTTCCACCTATCCAATCTATCCCTACTGGTAGGGAAGAATGGTTTTTTTCCCACCTATTACTTACTACATTTCCACTTATATCCACCGTTATAACCATTCAGGAAATAGGTATCATATCGAAAATGTGTAGTGCTTCACTATGGCTCAATGCACATTGAATTGGCAAGCAACGCGTCAATTAGTTTTAATGAACGAGGTCTGGCGAAGACATCTAGAGGGCCGCGCTGGCTTGAGCACATTCGTGCGGTTCATTCTACAAGCGTTTCTAATCTTGTAACATTGATCATAAGGTTTATAATGGCTTGCTATAAAACTAATTGACGCGTCGCTTGCCAATTCAATTTGCTATGAGCATGTGTACTGTTTGTTTCTAGCTCCAATTTTAAACTTTGATACTATGAACTTATTAGGTAGGTAGGTACCTATAAGTTTTTTTTTCTTTTAGGAAGATAATTATCAACAAAATTGGCCAAGTGCAAGTCTGACACTGATAAATCAACTCTCATAAATCAATAAACAATAATCTTTAGGTTGTATTTGTTCTTGTAAATAAAACAAAGATTATATAAATGAGAATAAATATTTATTGTCTACACGCTCTTGGCCAAGTCTTGAGCTTTGGCGACCACATCTTCAATGGTGCCCACCATGTAGAATGCTGCTTCCGGGATATGGTCCAACTCACCACCTAGGATCTGTAATACAAAATATAATTTGTAATCTGTGTGTCTGTGTGTGTGTGTGTGTGTGTTTGTTAATTGTAATCTGTGGCGCAATGGGTGAAAGCCCGCTTGGGACGCAGAAGGTTGCGGGTTCGATCCCCGCGGCGGGATAAACGTTTGCATGATCTGCAAATATTTATCTCGGATCTGGGTGTTTCTATGTATAATATGTATGTTTTTACAAACAAAAAGTATTTATGTAGTATATCAGTTATCTGGTTCCCATAGTACAAGCTTTGCTTAGTTTGGGGCTAGATAAAGCTGTGTGAAATGTCCAGCATTATTATTAGCATTATCATTATTAGCAGTCAGTAGGAGTTTTCAACCATACTTAGTAGGTAAATAAGGTCGTGGACTGATTATGCAAACTGTGAGCGGTCGCCAGTTCCACATATCCCTACTAATCTATCCCTACTGAGAGGATGGTTTCGGAACTTATGGCCTATTCTTTCTCGATGACCCAGGCACTACATTATTTACCGCTCTACATTTTAGCTTCGTGATTGGATTATTTTGTTATGATACCCTTTGAAATCCTTTAATGGTCTCTTCTAGTTTCACCAGCTTGCCCACGTGGCCTGTGAAGACTTCGGCAACCTGGGGAGATAATTCATTAATTGAGTCACTATGAAAACTGTGAAGATTTTCTAGAACTACTAGAGCGAGCGAATGAGTGAGTGAATGAATGAATGAATGAGTGAATGAATGAGTGAGTGAATGAATGAGTGAATGAATGCGTGAGTGGAATATTCTTTATTCCCTGGCCTATCATTCCCGTTAAATGATGTCAGCACAATATTTAATTTTTATTTTCTTCCTCCACTCACTCATAACACTCGTCAACTCGAGTCAAATGATGCTGTGTGAAATGTCTAACATTTATTTAATAATTCTTCTTCTAAAATGCTGTAGAATAAAAATATAATTTAGCTACCTGGAAAGGTTGCGAGAGAAATCGCTGTATCTTCCTAGCGCGGGCGACAGTCAGCTTATCGTCTTCCGACAACTCGTCCATGCCCAGGATAGCGATAATATCCTGCAGGGACTTGTAATCCTGCAATCAACACATTATCTAAGCAACGCTGAGCGGTCAGTAGTTAAGTGGATGACCGTAGTGGCATTATCAACTGAGACAGTTGCTTAAGATCGACCATCTATGAAGAACAACTAAAGCTAGCTACACAACTAAAGCTCTTAGGCTCACTCAATGCACATTGAACTGGCAAGCGGAACGACAATTAGTTTTATAGCAAGCCATTATAAACCTTATTTTACAAGTTATAGAATCGCTTGTAGAATGAACGAGGTCGCTTGCCAATCCAATGTGCATTAAAATAAATAAATAATAATAAATAATGCTGGACATTTCACACAGCATCATCTAGCCCCAAACTAAGCATAGCTTGTACTATGGGAACCAGATAACTGATATACTACTTATATACTTTTTGTTTGTAAATACATACATATTATACATAGAAACACCCAGACCCGAGATAAATATTTGCAGATCATACCAACATTTATCCCGCGGCGGGGATCGAACCCGCAACCTTCTGCGTCTCAAGCGGGCTTTCACCCACTGCGCCACAGAGGTCGTCGTAATTTTAAACATTGGGCCACATTGAGCCTAAGAAGTTGTCTAGGAGTTTGCTCACTGGAAACGATAGGGGCGCTGTGATCGCCATTACTGCCTGGAAACATCATCAGTATCATCCTACTATGTATGTATGTACTATGTATGTAGAAAAATAGGTGGCAGGTTTTGAACTGCATCGCAATTTTGACATAAACTTTGTAATGGCGGCGATTATCATGCTCTCTCGCTTGCACATAAGTAACTGCTCTAATTAGTAGGATTTAGGACATAGGTTAATATAGGTACAGGGTTATTGGTAAAACACTGGTAACCTCTCAGGACTGTATTACTATCATATACAACAACTTTTGTTCTATGACTGACAGACAAATAACCCTGTATACAGTACACTCCAATTCTTACCTGCAAAATCTTCTGCACTCCTCTAGCCACTCCGTAATGCTCAGCGCCAATTATGTTGGGATCCATGACCCTAGAACAAAAATATATTGATTGATGATTTTTGTCTCGACTGATGGGCGATTGATGATAACTGACGACCGATAATCGATGATTGATGAAGTCTGACGAGAGGTCCAATCAAGATCTACGACCTAAGACCTACGAACTACGACCTACGACCTACGACCTACGACCTACGACCTACGACCTACGACCTACGACCTACGACCTACGACCTACGACCTACGACCTACGACCTACGACCTACGACCTACGACCTATGAACTACGACCTACGATTACCGAGAGGTGGAATCCAGGGGGTCGACAGCTGGATACACGCCCAGCTCAGCGATGGCCCGCGACAACACCGTGGTGGCGTCTAAATGGGCGAATGTGGTCGCAGGAGCAGGGTCAGTTAGATCATCTGCTGGTACGTATACAGCCTGGAAAATTATTATCATCATCATCATTTGCCTGCCCTTATCCCGCTTATGCGGGGTCGGCACAACATGTTCTCTTCTTCCACTCTCCCCTATCACTCGTCATCTTCGTATTCACTCCCTTCTTACCCATATCTTCTTTCACACAATCCATCCATCTTTTCTTAGGTCTACCTCTACTCACATAACCATCCACCTTCATTTCCATCACCCTTTTAGTTACATGAGTTTCATCCCTCCGCATTACATGCCCATACCACTCTAACCTATTGCTCCTCATTTGTTTATGGAAAATTATTATCATTATCATGATAAAAAAGTAAGTTCGTATGCGTCACTAGTGACGGAGTTTTTAGGCCGCCTTAAGGCCTCCGTCATGGCTTAATGACTAATAGCCGGGACCGGCAATTTAATGCCCTCCTCAGCACGGAAGCGCTCAGATGAAAATGCCACTGGCGGTCACCCATCCACTTACGGACCGTTTCGAACGTTGCTTATCTTCGGCGATCTATCAAGAACGACTAAGCAAGCAAGACCAATAGCACTTGACGCTTTGTGAAGATCATAACATGGTGTTTTATGACTGCCTTCACCAACCTGTACGCTGGTGATGGAGCCAGTCTTGGTGGTGGTGATCCTCTCCTGCATGGTGCCCATGTCAGTGGCCAGGGTGGGTTGGTAGCCCACGGCGGAGGGGATACGGCCTAGCAAGGCGGATACCTGAGAGTTGATCCATAAGTCATTAGTCGAATGGGGTTCTGCCTTTCAATCCGAAGGTCGTGGGTTCGAATCCCGGTCGTGCATCAATGGATTTTTCGTTTCGTAAAATTTATATGCACACGAGCTCTTAATGGTGGTGGAAAACATCGTGAGGAAACCCGCAGCTTAGTCAGCTCCACATGTATTGACGTCGTCTTTCCTGTGGACCAGGCTGATTAAGCTGAGAGGATGGTTTAGATGCTGGCCAAGCCTATTCCAACTCAAAACAATGTCCCAGGCACTACAGCGTCCCGTTAACAGGCATAGATTAATATTAGATGTAAAAGCCTAAGATCCTTACATCAATCATATAAAATAATGCTGGACATTTCACACAATCGTGTACCTAGCCCCAAGCAATCATCTTCTTCGTGCCCTTGTCCGACATTTGTTTGACTGGCTCCCTGCAGCTTGGGGTCATGGCTTAACGACTATCAAGAAGCACGCAAGCTCTTATTATTTATTTAACACTCGCTGTCCGCCGCGGTGTTACCCACGATCCCTCGGGAAAACTTCACTTCCCCGGGATAAAATATAGCCTATGTTCATCGGGGATAATGTAGGATTCTATTGGTGAAAGAATTTTTCAAATCAGTCCAGTAGTTTCGGAGCCTATCTTCATAATTTAATCTTTCCTCTTTATAATATTATAGTATAGATGGTATAGATTAGTGGAATTAAAGTCTGCATTTCCTTACCTCAGATCCAGCTTGAGTGAACCTGAAGATATTGTCCACAAACAGCAGCACATCTTGCCCCTCCTTATCGCGGAAGTGTTCAGCTAAAGTTAAACCTGTGAGGGCGACACGGGCTCGAGCGCCTGGGGGCTCATTCATCTGTCCGTACACTAGCGATACCTGGGGAGAGAGTGTGTGAGTGAGAGAGAGAGAGAGTTGAAAGTATGTGAGTGAGAGAGAAGTATTTAGCGAGAGTCAGGAGCCGTACCATGCCCTCTAAGTAAACAATTCAGTTTGGTTGCTATCAAGTTTAGATTTCTAATCTGAATCGCAAAGTGACAGTTTTCACAGAAAAGTGACGCACCTAATTGGTGGTCAATTGGTGTGGGCGATACGATCACGTGTCTGGAGGCTCGGTTCATCTGTCCGAACACTAGCAACGTTTGGAAAGGAAAGAGTAGTGTGTTTGGGAGAGAAAGAATTGTGTATATGTTGGTATGTGAGAGTGAGAGAAAGGATTGTGTGTGCCTAAGAATGAGTGTGAGAGAAGTGAGAGTTAAACTCGTAAGAGAAAATTGTCTAGATCATCTTACTTTAGATGTTTTGTAGTCATCGGTGATGACCCCGCCGACCTTCATCTCGTGGTAGAGATCGTTCCCCTCACGGGTCCTTTCGCCAACACCCGCGAACACCTACACAAAGAAACTCTTTAAAAACGGAGATGGCGGGACGAGCTCGACCAGTTCCTAACGGACTGGAGGGATGTTACTGGGGACCGAGATGTCTGGAAGGAGTGGGGGGAGGCCTTTGCCCAGCAGTGGGACGCTAACGGCTGAAAATAATAATAATTAAGTAGGTACTAACTGAAAAACCACCGTGGGCCTTTGCGACATTATTAATCAACTCCATAATAAGTACAGTTTTGCCGACACCAGCTCCACCAAAGAGTCCAATTTTACCACCTGTCAAAAATGTTAGTCAATGAAATATAAATCAAATCAAATCAAATCATTTATTAATTCATAATTCCAGGTACCTTTAAACAATGATTTTAAAACAATTTTTCCAGCCGGAACCTGCCCTTACAGGCGTATAGCGACATTATTAAAGACTATTAGATTAGCTGCCCAGCCTAGTGATTCAAACTTCAGCGGAATGTATTCGGGAGCCTTATTGTCTAACTTGAAATCCATTGCACACATCATCTAGCCCCAAACTAAGCAAAGCTTGTACTATGGGGACCAGATAACTGATATACCTACTACTTATATACTTTTTGTTTGAATACATACATATTATACATAGAAACACCCCGAGATAAATATTTGCAGATCATACAAACATTTATCCCGCCGCGGGGATCGAACCCGCAACCTTCTGCGTCCAAAGCGGGCTTTCACCCACTGCGCCACAGAGGATAGAAACAAACCTTTGACATATGGCGCGAGGAGATCCACAACCTTAATGCCAGTGACCAGAATTTCTTGCTCCACCGACATATCGACGAAGGGCGGTGCGTCGGCGTGAATTGGAGCGAACTCATCAGTCGCTATCGGCCCGCGTTCGTCTGTGGATGATGTTGACTGATTTAAGTAAGTTCGTACCAACTCTGGTGACGGAGTTTTTAGGCTGCCCCAAAGCTTAACGAATTAAATAGCCGGAACCGACAATTTAACGTGCCCTCCGAAGCACGGAAGCGCTCAGATGAAAATGCCACTGGCTGGCGGTCACCCATCTACTTACGGACCGTTGCTTAACTTCGACAATCTATCAAGAACTTCTAAGCAAGCACGACCGAGGGCGCTTCGATTCGCTTCATTACGCAGGTAAAAGTTACTGAGTTGGACCGATAGATACCTAATTACTGACGAATATTGATGTGGACTGATAATGACTGATGAAAATTGCGATGAATGATACATTTAAAGTAGGGTGCCACAAACTTACCTGAACCGGTGACAGAGGCTGTCGCATTTGGTGTTAGCAGAATAATAAATTTTACAGTGAAATTCGTTTTCTCTTTTGGCCACCGGTCCAGATATGTTTGTGGTACTCTACATGAAGACAAAGACTGATTGTGACTGATGAAAACGTATCATGGCTGAATAATATGACTGATTGTGACTGATGAACATGACTGATATGACTGATCACTGATGTAGATGACTGACAGAAAATGACAAAAGTTTGATGTTGACTGACCTATAGGCTCTCCAATCACATTAATGATCCTCCCTAGAGTAGGTTCTCCCACCGGTATGGTGATAGGCGCTCCCGTGTCTGCGACGGGCTGTCCCCGCACCAGACCCTCAGTTCCGTCCATGGCAATGGTGCGACAGGTGCTTTCACCGAGATGCTGAGCCACCTCGAGGATCAGCCTAGGCGCTGGTGATGGAAAACATCAGCTACAATGGCTACCTATGGATTATTATTTACGTCTTATCCGAGGCTCCTAGTACTTGACTGACACAAGTTCTTTAGAACTTTTTAGGTTCCACGACACACCGGTTTCTTCACGAAGTTTTCTTTTACCGTTGCGAGTTTTCGCTAGAAAAACTCACTGGTCATGACTGGATTCGAACCCACATACTTCAAATACCCACGACGATACCACGATTGGATGGCGTGGCCGCTACCAATTAGATCATAGTGCTCTGAGGTAATTTCAGTGCTATAAAAAGAATAAACTCACTTCGTCCAGGGACCTCCAAAGCGTTCAGAATTGGAGGTAAATTCGAGTCGAATTGGACATCCACAACGGCTCCAATGACTGGAAATATTGAAATCAATTATAGCATATTAAGTCTTTCATACTTAATTCTAAGATATTAAAAATGGTAAGGAACTTCCTTACCATTTTTAATATCTTACAATGGACTTCCGCAAAGTCACGCCTGAATCAATTCAATACTTAATTCTTTAAAAAATCTTCAGATTTATGGTTATCATCTCACTACTTTCGTCGTGGCAAAATAAAAAGATAGAATTGATAAGTGTAGGGTTCCAACTCTTCAAATTCTCACCAAAAAAGCAGAAGTTCGTAGAGTTAGTGGCCAAACTGGCCAACTCTGGAGACGGAATTTTGAGGCCTCCGTCATTGCTTAATAGCCAATTTAAAGTGCCCTCCGAAGCACGGAAGCGCGCAGTCGATAATCTAGCGTTCACTAATTTTTTTGACAACAGAACATTGAATTAACGATCTACCAAGAACAACTAAGCAAGCTACAACCACGAGCGCGAAAGAGAAACCTGCGATAATCTTCCCCGTAGCCTCTCCTCCAGTCTTCGGCGGTCCACCGCTCGCCTTCGGAGCCTCCTCCTTCTTATCTTGATGCAGAGCTGATGATGTAGAGAACTGAAAACAAAATAAATGAAGAACTTACTTATTTTCCTAAGATAATCGACTAAAATAAATCGCCAAGACAAGTCAAAAGAAGCGAGGCACTACCACCCTTTTCTCGAGTGCCCAGTCACCAGTTTCCCCAGTGCCCAGTTACCTCAGAGCCCAGTGGAAAAGTTGCCCTTTGCCTTCAAACAAATGATACTAACACTAGCATAAGGTATGCTCAAATTGACGCACGACCCCAGCTTCACACTTAGAGCGCGTTTCAGCGGCTGTATCTTGGCCTGATTCGGTGCTGCAGCTTCCGACGCTGGTGGTGGACCCGTGGGTCTCTTCAATGGTGTTATCTTCGCCAATTCTTGAGCGGGTGCTTGGACTGTTTCAGTTTTTGGACCTAAAAAGAAGACGGATCGATTCATCATCATCATCATCAGCCTATAGCAGTCCACTGCTGGACATAGGTCTCCCCTAGTAAGCGCCATTGCGCCCTGGTCTCAGTTCGACGCATCCAGCTTCTGCCAGCAGCCAGAGCAGATCGTCACTCCACCTGGCCAGAGGGCGTCCTACACTACGTTTGCCGAGTCACGGTCTCCACTCAAAAACTCGTTTACCCTAGCGGTTATCGGTTCTTCGGCAGATATGACCAGCCCACTGCCACTTCAGCTTGCTAATTCTCTGAGCTATGTCGACAACTTTGGTTCTATGTCGAATAGTCTCATTGCGATGGATATATTGTGTAAAAGTAACACGAGTAAGAAGGAAGTGAGTGCTGAGATGACGGCTGAAGGAAATGGAAGAAGAACACCGTTCTGTCTGACGCATGATGACCAATATAATCTGGTTTTTATCGCATAACGACACATGGTTGTGACCCCACATTAATTTGGACAAGGGCAAGGGTGAAGGTGGATCACCTAAACGTGCGGTGCGGTAGGTCCCAAACCGTGTGTGTTGCCATGGTACTTCACGTTTCTATTGGTCTTCACTTCACTATTGGTCGTGAATGAACAGGAGTAGACTAAGTGATCCCAGTCTTACTAAATAAATGCTTTTTTGGTGATGAAACTGACCAGCTCTCTTCAATGGCGTAATCTTGCCCATATTTGACTGCTGGCCTTTGGAGGAGCATTCCCGCTGGGCAGAGATGCTGGACTTTGAGCCTTCCATGCCCTGGCTTGATGACTGGGCATTCTGTATAACGGCATCTATTGAATATAAACTGATGAGACAGAGAGCATAGACGAGGGTAGGTACTTTGATTGGGCAGCTTCTGCCTAATGCTGCTTAGACACGAGAGCAGAACAGTGGGCGCGCCAATAAAGCAGCAGCAAGGTGCCTGATATAGCATGCTGTTTGCTGCTGCCCTATTGGTGCTGCCCACTGTTCTGCTACTTTGTTGAGGCGTTAGATATTCGTACTTGATGAGCATCTAAACTTACATTGACGAGCCTCAATTTTCTTTGACTGGCTTGACTTGGAGCTTGACTTTTAGTTTTAAGATGGATCGCCTAAAGAGTGCAAGGTCCCAAACAGTGTTTGTTGCCCTGATTCTTCACGGTCGCGAACCTAATAACATTGGTTTCAAGAAGGAATGCTCGCCATGTTTTTTTGAGTTCATCATCATCATCATCCACAGCCTGACTTCACCCACTGCTGGTTAAAGGCCTCCCTAAGTTTGTGCCATCCATTTTTTGAGTTCACTGTCTAAATATCACCCCATTAACACCTAATTTCCGAAACGCTCTTGACGGTGAAGGAAAACATCGTGAGGAAACCCGCAGTGTAGTCAGCTCCACACGTATTGACGTCGTCTTTCCTGTGGACCAGGCTGATTAGGCTGAGAGGATGGTTTAGCTACGAGCCTCCATCTCATATGTCCCAGGTACTACAACGTCCCGGTAAGTGTGGGCATGGATTGCCTCCTCTCCTAACGCTGATAGATAGTAAAGGCCTAAGTTTTATTCCGAAAAGACAAAAGAGTGTCAAACTTTTAAGTTGCCCAAAAGAAGTCATGGCAAGAAAATCGTAGCTAGGTAGATACTTACATGGCTTGTTTTTAGATAGAGCTATTGGAAAATTATAAAATCGTCGCATTTTCAATTAATTTTCGTGTTAATTTTGACAGACTTTGTGACACCAGCTTGAGAGTTTTTCATTTTTCAAGTTCAGCTTGTGATAAAAGTTTTTGTCAAAAAGTTTTGCGTCTTTTGAAGAGTTTATATATTTTTCTTTTTTTTAGACCATTTTCTCGGCTTTACCTACTATTGATGCGGCGATTGGCTATGTATGGATTTTTCCAGCTTTTTCTATTTGATAGCTGTTTTAAAAAAAAAATCTGCAAGGTTTTACGAGTAGTAGGGGTGGGTAGTGGGTACCTAGGTAAGGTACCTACAACAGTGCCTCAAACTTATCAGAACTGGTGAAGGGGGCGCTGTGTTGTGTCGCATTTGGTGTTGGCAGAAAAAGAAATTTTAAAGTAAAATTTGCAATGATGTTGTATCTATAGGTAACAGTAGTAGGTATCCCATTTCTTAGAAAATTTGTTATTCCTCTTTTGGCCACCGGTCCACCTAAGTTTGTGGCACTATACTAGTTTGACTTGTTATTATTGACATTATCTGATAGAAAACATCATTGAAAAAATCTGCCAAAAAAATTGAAAAAGAATAAAAGTCAAAAAACTTATTAAATTCATAAAATAAGATAAAATGGTGACGAAATATCCTGCCTGCGATCACATTAAGAAACCAAAACTAGATCTTGAAATAACAAACGGTTTGTAGACAACCTAATTACCTCATCATTCCACCAAAGCCCGAATTCACCCATTGCTGAGTCCTCCATGAAGATCCTGCGCTAATCTGACCCATTGACGGCTGCGACGTGAACAATGTCGTCTACCCATCTTGCCGCCGGACATCCTACCTACCCCAAGGGACGTGTTCGCGCGCCTCTTTTCGTTCGTTTGATGAGTATTCGGCCAATTTTTCAAACGACACGGTCCTAACCTAGGACCAAATATTCCAAACCGAAAAATTGGCCCTTGATGGTGAGAAGCATATACGGTCACCATTCAGTCATCAGTCTACCTACTCCACCTGTCATCACCAAGCCTTGCTATGTGCTATCCACCTAATTATAATTATTTTTTTATCAACCTACTGTATCCCTCAACTGGGCAAAGGGCTCCCCCAAAGTTTTCCAATGGCAATCTCTCACCCACAAAAAATACCTATCTACTTCAACCAAATATTATACTTTTATTTATGTGCTTTTATGAAGAATTTGTAGAGTAGGACGGAGTGTGTGACAATCTGCGAAAGGCTGCTGTGAAAGAATTTATGAGAATGAATGAAGCGAAAGATATGTATCAGAAACGGAGCACTTGTAAATCTGTGGTACTTTTCTGCCTTCTAGGAAAGAGCCGTAAATTTTTGCGTCTCAAGAGCAATGGTCCTTCGAGCCAGATGAATGAATGAATGAATGAACACTTTATAGTACACCAAGAAATAAATGAAAACACAAAACATTCTAAACAATAACTAGTTCTTAGTACAATGGGCGGCCTTTGGATGGAAAATATACCATCATACCAGTACGTATCCGGCTCGAACGACCACAATGCAGCTCAACTAATTTAGGTATCTGCGAATGAGTGAATGTAGGAAAAACTCATTGTAGGTAGGTACCTACACAACTAAAAATAACTTAAGTATGGGTTATTACAAAATATCATCGTCTAGCTAGAACTTACAAGGAGATCATTCAAAATGGGCCCAAAAGTCAAAAGTGCCGGATGGCCAACGAAAATAAAGTTGTCACCACTATTGGGGAAGTCATTCGGAGTATTTTTCATTATGGCACCAAGTCTCTCAATCAACTTCTTAAAATGATTTTGTAGGTGAAAAAATCTGAACTGTATGAAAATCCAGATTTTTCAACTTACTAAATCTTTTGAAGTAGTAGACTAAGAGACTCAGTGTCTTATAAAACAATACTCGGATTGACATTCCTAATAGTGGTGAGGCATGAGGCAATGATCTAGTTTAAAAGATCATTGTGGTGAGGCCTTTAATTCAATTCAATTCAAATTCGTTTATAGCTTCATGTCAACAAGGTCAGGCGTTTCATAACATGAACCCCGCTGGGGCACTGCACCATTTTTTAACTTAAAAACTAACTTATGTAGATACAGATTGGCTCAGGCCTTTATTTTCATTGGCACTTTTGACTTTTGGGCCCAACCTTGTATGACGCCTAAATGGCCTCCTTTCTTTGCAGATATCGCGGAAGCCATCGGCAGGGATTATCGCACACTTCCGATTTTCGAAAAAGGCGTTTTCGAGTATACAACCAAACGGTTTTACTCTCTACAGAACAACAAATACATAAACTGCAAGTGGTCAGAGTATAAGAAGCATATTGAAGACAAAGTCTATGCACCGTTTCATTTTCTAAATATCAGGTAAGACTTTTGGGGTCAAAAGCTTAAAAATATTCTTTACTAAAAGCAGAGAGTATGAAAGATACCAGTAGTAAGGTAAAAGGTACCTAGTAAGGTAGGTAGGTACTTTCCCGGGACAGAGCTTTATACAGATTGCGAGAGGGGCACCGGTGTGTTCCGTAGGAGGTCCCGGAGCCCCTTGACATTCATGGAGGTGGGTCACGCGTCAGTTTTTAGTCGGTAAGAGTCCGACATAACCCCTTCCGCTGTCCCCACGGCGGCGGTAGGGTATCCATAACGGATTTTCTGACGCAATAAAAAAACTTACTGCATTTTTCAAACGAATGCATAGGCCTATTTTATGCTCTTTTGGATGTTGGTAAGTCACAAGTGACATGCCCTATCCGATCAAGCTGTAAATGGGTTTGCATATTCTCGAAGCACGTCCGGTCGAACCTATTTACCGGTCGCCATTTTCTTTCCAAAATGGCGGCCGCTAATGAAGCCAGATTTTTATACCTACGAAAATGGAGTGTAGCTAGTCTACATTCCAATTTTCGTAGGTCGTAGCCTGAAATAGCTAGAGCTTCCAAAATGGTGGAAACTAATTGTGCATTAAAAAAGTAATTGTCTCATTTCAGAGACTACCATTTCTACAATTGCAAAAATCGCCTCATTCCCTCCGAGAGTATCTTCAGTAAGCCAGAATACAAGATGAAGCTACGTCCAGGCCCAGGAGTGGACTTCCGTGGGCAAATTCCTATTCCCGATGACATGGTGATGAAACGAGGCACTCAGAAACATAAAGAAAGGAAACGTCGTTCTGAGAACAAAGAAGGTTCAACGACCGAAGCAAAGCTGCCAACAGAATAAAACTAAACTGCACAGATAATAAATAATAGACAGGAAATCAATGCTGCCAACTGCTACGAGTCCACGTCCACTAGGTCCACTCAAAATGAACTTCTTGAATGGCGCGAACTCATGATGCATTATTCAAAATTTAAAAATGCCTATTTAAAAACATTTCGATTTTCGACCAATTATCTCTGGCATTCGTAAAGTGTCGTCGCTTTTTCATACAAATTGTCTACCCACGATTGTCTGTGGGCTAACCTAACGAATGCCTACGTCTATGATCGTATTAAAATAAAAACTCTACAATTAAAATGAGTAGGTAGCTAGGTAGGCTATATTGTTCTCAATTTTTATAAGCAATTTTAGTTTTAGATTATTATTAATTTCTAACTAGTGATTTACTTAGCACATATATTTCAATAAAAGAAATTCATAAAATTAATCAGTGTATTCTGCCGTCACTTTCAAATAACAGAACAAGCTTTTTTTTCAATGGAACTGAGGCAGCTCAAAACTTCCTGTCATCACCAGTGTTGCCAACTATTTCATAATTACTTATTACAAAAACATGTTAGGTGTTGGAGATCTATTTTTAGGTTCACGGAATAAAACAATAATAAAATGTATTGATAACTTTAATTACATACGAAAAATAAAACAAAACAGCCTAATTACACAACTTTTTGACTTCAAAAAGCTATGGCTACGTACTATAGGTTTACGAAGAAAATACAATTTAATTGAATTGACTTTCTATAAATAGTGGAGTAAATAGCTAATTCTACGATAATGCGTCTTAATTTAAATATTTTTGTACATAATGAACTAAACTTATGAAATTTCCAGAAAATTCTTTTGGTGCAACCCAACATGGCTTGGGCTTGCCGCCAAAATTTACAAAATGGCTGCCAAATTGTGGTGTGTTTAGTCGAGGCGAGTAACTATAACTAACTTGCTAGTGACATGCATTTTATGACTTTGTAATCAGTAAATCGTCATACGTCCAAAAATAACCTTATACGTGGGCAGAGATAGTTATTTCCTTTATTTAGCTTTTTGTTGTTTTTTGAACACCACAATTTTATTAGTACTTACCTATTAGGTATTCGAGAATTTAGTTACATGTCGCAAGCGCGTAATTCTGTGACACGGGACGCGCAGTAAATTATTTAGATTTTTTATGGTTACGGAGTTGTAATGAGTATAGTATTTGGGTCTGATTTTTCAATAGTCAAATAGCTATTTCGGATTTGAGTCATTTCTTTAGTTATGAATTTTTGACCTGGACATTTATGATGGTTTGAAAATGTCTTCGGATACATTTGATAAATGCATAATTGATCATGTTCTAGTGCAATCCAAGAAATCTTTATTTTTCTGTTTTAAAGAAATGTATGATGTAATACCTATTTTAAAAGTACTTTAGCTTATTTTTATTCCACTATTGAAAAATCAGGACTTATTAATAATATTTATTATATATTTAGATGTCCATGCCCATCAATTTCTTGTCGAAAATGAACTCTCCGAGAGAAGAGTGGCGATCCATCATCTTCTTCAGTGTGGAAGCCTTTCCAGCGAGGTCGCGTTGCCCCTTGTATTGCTCTTCAAGGAACTCTCCAGTGAGGTAGTCGACAAGCTGTTGGTAAAAATTAGGTTAAGGAAAAGGCCTTCACATCTTAACTCATTTAAGATTTAGTTTGGGTTGACGTCTGTCATTTTGTATTGATATTGATAGACGTCAAATGTGACCTGATTTTGTCCATCTATACGAAAACTACAGGATCACTACTCCTTAACGACCTGTGTGGCGCAGTGGGAGAAAGCCCGCTTGGGACGCAGAAGGTTGCGGGTTCGATCCCCGCATAAATGTCTGTATGATCTGCAAATATTTATCTCGGGTCTAGGTGTTTCTATGTATAATATGTATGTACTCGTATTTATAAACAAAAAGTATATAAGTAGTATATCAGTTATCTGGTTCCCATAGTACAAGCTTTGCTTAGTGTGAGGTTAGATGATGCTGTGTGAAATGTCCAGCATTATTTATTTATTTTTTAATAAATTGAAGAAAGATTGCCCCACTCTGTAAATTTACAAAACTGCCAGCCCGCTAGTCCAATAAATTATGTTAGCGAACGTAAGCGCAACTAATATCGTTATACGTAGCCTGCTTCGTCCCACTGCAGGGCAAAGGCCTCCCTCTCCTTTCTCCACACCTCTCGATCTTGAGCCAAACTGTGCCAGTCATCTGCATGACTGTCGAGATCGTCCCGCCATCTTCTCTGGGGTCTGCCGCGACGCCGCCTGAAAGAACTAGTGACACAACAATGTTGTACTTACATGATAATCGTTGAACTCCTGGTCATCTTCACACGAAGCGATGACAGTGCGAATGCTCTTTGTGACGTCACTCTCCATACGAAGCGCGTGTTCCAACGCGTCCACACCACTGTCCCATGTCTTACGTTCCGGAGCCTATAGAAAGCGGTTATAAGTTACAAAATTGAAACACATGATTTGATTTTACTGTTTTTAACGGGAATAATGGATAACACACAACTTGCGGTTCCTCGAGAATATGTACCTACATCCTCTTTAACAAATTCATCAAAAACCCATTTATCTAATTTTTCGCATTTATAATAGGTACTTATTGCGCTCCATGGTGATTTCACGCAAATCATCTAGGATAGGTATTTCATTTTTCACAAAGTCGCCTGTGTTATCCCAGGCTGTAATCTACTTCCGAGACAAATTACATCCAGATTCGTTCAGCCGTTTCAGCGAGATTGACTAACAAACATTCCTACATTGATACTTAGCCTTAGAAATGAAGTCAAGAAAAAGCTTACCCTGACAGTGATAAGCGAGGATACATCAGATGTAAGTTCTCCTCTCATCAATAGATATTCAATCAGTTTCATTGCGTGTTCACGCTCTTCGGATCCAGAGTCGAAGAATAGCTTCGCGAAACCGGGACGGTTGATCTGCAAGGAATAAGTTTATAAACTACTGGATCATGACTGTATCCCAAAGGCATATTGTCTGGTCATTCACCATTCAAGTGTACAAAAGGCGCTCTTAAATTATTGTTTTTAGCACACTGGTTCGAAAGCCCTAGTGACATTACAAGAAGACCCATTAATGATCCTCTAAAAATATAAAGTAGGTATTTACTTACCTAGTACTGTCCAAATAGTTACTCATATTTAGTACATACAAACATGAGACCAGCAGCCTTATTGTCTAACTTGCAATCCATTCCCAGTTGCCATCCCAATAGAGTTCAACAGCTCAACCAATCACACAATACAAAAATTACTTCAATTGTCATTTTCGTATTTTTTTTTTTTTAAATAATGCTGGACATTTTCACACAGCATCATCTAGCCCCAAACTAAGCAAAGCTTGTACTATGGGAACCAGATTAACTGATATACTACTTATATACTTTTTGTTTTGTAAATACATACATATTATACAAGGAAACACCCAGACCCGAAATAAATATTTGCAGATCATACAAACATTTATCCCGCGGCGGGGATCGAACCCGCAACCTTCTGCGTCCCAAGCGGGCTTGCACCCACTGCGCCACAGAGGTCGTATTGTGTGATTGGTTGAGCTCACAGTTGAGCTCTATTGGGATGACGGCTGCAGATCCGACGAATATTTTCAAATAAACTTTAATCTTGCGGCGGGAATCAAAACCAAACCACCAACCTTTTGCATCGCAGCCGGACATTCGCCACCGTGGCAGGTGTGTGAGGATTAAGGTTCCAGGGAAGCGGATCAGAAAGTTACCAGGGAGGTTTGTAAGTTTTGAAGAAGTCGTCAATAACTCACCCCATCTCTAGAAAAGTGAGCGCCCATAGCCAGGTACTGAAGCGACGCAGCCACTTCCATCTGGATCTGACGACGCATGCTGTCGCGGCATGGCCGGTGGATGGTCTTCCACTCCTTGGGAATGGTCACGGGGTTCACGTGGCCTAGTGACAAAAAAAAACAATATTTAAAATAAAACAAAAAACAGAACTTTAAAAGGGTTTAAAGTGTGAATAAGGTATTCTCTCAGATTACATAAGTAGAGTACTTATACCTTACTTAGGCTATTCCAGGTATATCCCACCTACTACACCAATTTCAAGTAGGATAGCTCGTTAGCTCACTATCCCGATAAAGAATCTTCACTGGCCTCGTCTAAAGTAACCTACGGAAGTTGTCACAAAGACAATTTGCAAGAAACCACTAAAAACAGGAAATAAGTCGAGATAAAGTAAACTTATTTAAATGGAAGAACTACCTATAGAAAATCCAAACGTGTTTTATTTTGGCATCAATTCTGTTATTATTGATTGTTGTGAAAACAATGAAAGGTCACATAGTCCAATGGCAGGAAAGCAAAATGGCCGACTTGCTATTATTTGATTGTCCGACATAGTTGTGTTTATCAGTGAACTAATTATTTTAGGTAATTAAACAATCAATTATTGAATTAATTATATTTGATGTTCCTCTCCATCCAAAGGTTGCCTGGAAGAGATCGCTTCTTAGAGATAAGGCCGCCCATTGTAAATTTTTATCTGATTTTTCTTTTGTTTTTTTTTGTATTTATTTATTAATGGTGTGCAATAAAGAATTTTCATTCATTCATTCATTCAATTAATTAATAGGTATTCCTAGTTATTCATGAATTTTCCTTCTCTAATACCTACGACTATGTAAAGAATCAGATTGTACCAAGGCTTCATGCTACCAGGAAAATATTAGCGATTGTTTTTTTAAAAGATCTTTTTGGTTTTTCCCAAGTCGGCGATAAATAATTAATTAATAGTTATGTAAGTGGGTAATAAACTTAAAACTAAAGAAACATCACATCAACTTAATACGGGGTAAGTAAGTACCTAGTTCCAGTTCATCCTAAGGTTGTCTGGAAGAAATCGCTCACAGCGATAAGACCGCCCATTGTACTTCGCTTTAAATGTTTTCTTGTATCTTTGTTTGTATTTTGTAATGGCCATGTGGTGTACAATAAAGTATTTTCTATCTATCTATCTATCTAGTTTTATTTACCTTACCTACTGCATAACATCTGAGTGAGGTTAAATTAAATCTAAAAAAAAGGTTAAATGCTATTTAAATTAAAAAAAAACCTCTCAATTGCAAGTTTGGATAAGTGTAGGTATATTGAGAAATGAAGCCGGAGTGCCTTACCGCTCGGCCACGGAACCCTTCGCCCCCACCCTCGGAACGGTGACGACCAATTTGAAAGTTCATATTTATCGGTTAAGCACCGGTAAAATTTCGATTGTGACAACTAAGGTTTCTGTGGCCCAGCGGTAAGGCACTCCGGCTTTAGGAGGATGGTTTGATCCTTGCGGGATCGAATCCAGTCGGAATCAAGAATGTTGATAAGACTTTTCATTTCCCAATGAAATACCTCAGTGTGGTTTTAAAAAAATTGTAAGTAGGTATTTGTTGCTTCTTGTTGGTACCTACTCGTATCAAATAGTCCATTGTTTTCTCCAAGTCGTATGACTAATTTCAATAATACAAAGAAACAGTTATCCTCTTAGATACAGTCTAATCTGGATCTTCAAGTTTGTCTCAAGTGCATGATAAGAAAAACCTTCTCCCAAACACGTATAGCTTATCTAGACACTGTGAGAGTTCGTACACCTATCGATTTAGACAATGAGTGGCAGTTTGACAGATTATGATAGCTACCTAGAGGATTATTAGTTCAAATCATGATGATAAAAAAAATCTTGTTGCGTTATATAGATACTAGGTGGCGACACACAGTGTGTCATAGGTCGGATGTATTCCCGATGTCCCCACTGAGTTGGGCCCAACGCAATTTTTTTTCTCAACCTATTTTTTCCCGCAGCTGGGAAAAGGTCTTCCCCATCCTTCCTACTATCTCTGATTTCTTTTGTCCCTCAATCAGGCCCCTATTATTGGCAACGCGTAGGTAATACCTACCTACCTAATGTCTGTTAAAACAATATTTGGATGATTTGATTGTGAAACAACAATAGGCAATTTATATTGTGATTCATTTTATGATAAGTTATCACAATAATGTATTTATCATACTTACTTAATAAGAATAAACAAGCGCTAATACCCAAATTGATACAAATCTTCGAATGTTTTATCTAGTCATAAATTATACGATAATTTGATTTTCATTTTAATTATGGCTTAATCGTTGACTTCGTTCGCGTGTGTCCGTTTTTCCCGCGTAAATACCGATGCAGCGAAAATTCCCTTGGAGCCAAAACATGACATGTGACCATCTAGTTCTGTTCTAGTAGACTACTCTTTATATTTCTCTTTGTCCGGGCTAATCTCGGGAACGGCTGCACTGATTTTAACATTGAGTTATAATGTACTCTCAATGGATTTTAATGAGACTTTCACTGAAAGATAGAGGAAGTTGTGGAGCAGGACATAGGCTACTTTTTATCCCGGAAATCCCACGGGGTTGGGATAAATAGGGAAATATCATAGGGGTCCCTACCCATTCGATTGTCCAGTTTTTCCGTGTAAACCCGGTCCCGTGATAATTCCGGGATATAGTTTCATGTCCATCACTATATTTTCCCAACGACCCCACTAACGGGGTAGTTGGGAATAAAGTCCCAACGGCCCCACTGCTCAAGTCAAATGTAGACCGTATATGTTAGGTAGGTAGGTACTATGTACTACTTTGTAGTCTGTGTCATGTATCATAAAACATTGTTAGTAAGTATTATACATAAGTATTATATTTAAACCTATGTGACATGATAACCTAGCCAGACTGTAGATAAGAGTTTAAGCAGACTATAGAACTTTTTTCTGTCTTTGTAATAAAAAAACCGGCCAAGTGCGAGTCGAACTCGCACACATTCCGTACCATTATCTATAAAATCGGCAAAAAAATCAAGTTCGTTGTATGGGAGCCCCCTTAAACAGAATAGAATAGAATAGAATAAACTTAGCTTTATTGTACACCAGAAAAATAACATAAATTAAAAACATGTAAAAATATGGTACAATGGGCGACCTTATCGCCTAAAGCGATCTCTTCCAGGTAACCTTTGGATGGACAGGATTAACAAATATTTATTTTATTCTGTTTTTTAGTATTTGTTGTTATAGCAACAACTTTATACATCATCTGTGAAAATTTCAACAGTCGTATCACGGTTCATGAGATGCAGCCTGATGACAGACGGACAGTTAGGCTGTCTAGCTGTCCGTCTGTCAAATTCTTAGTAATAGGGTCCCGTTTTTTACCCTTTTGGTAAATTCTCATTATGTCAAATATGGCATTAAGCATAAGAAATTTAATGTTTGAAATGAAATGAAATTGTTTCATTTGTTTAAGTTATTGGCCAACTCTATGATCGAGGCTGGTGATGGAGATTTTGTTGACATTTAAGTTTGGACTACGCCGGGTGTAACTTAGGAGTAACCATACAATTTTTGGAGTTTATGTTTATTAATAACGGCCTTAGGGCTTTGAATGAATGAAAGAAATGAATGAAAAACTTTTTATTGTACACATTTACACAACAACTAATGAAACCTAATGAGATAATGGGCGGTCTTATCTCTTAGAAGCATTTCTTCCAGTCAACCGTTTTGTCATATTGTAAAGATGCTATTCCCTATTTTTAACTGTTAATAAAATTGTAATGTAAATTCATGTCATTAATTATTAATGCGGGTAGCCTTGGATTTCCATGATAAAATTAGATTTATGTTCTAAGTTATTCAAACACTTATTGGCTAATATGTTTAAGTCTGCCAAAGCTGTGATTTGAGTATGTACTTTTTTGTTTATATATTTTTATGTCTATTAAAGATCTTTTAAAAACAAAACTTATTGGCTATGGTTCCGATAAAGATGGCTGCTTGTTTTTATGTACCCCAATCAGCTGATGTTGTTTACAAAAATGTTTAATGAGATAGGCATTATACACTGTTTTCATACTTTAATTAAATGAATGGATAGACTAGACATGAACTAAGTTAAGTTCAAAGTTATTCAAGACAACCGTAGCTCTGAAATTGTGATCACAAGTTTGGCTTGAAAATCGGTTTAGATTCTCCAACATTATACAATAAAATAAATAATTCTAAATTTAAATTTGAATTCTTTGTTCCTATTGACTGTCATTAGTGTCATGTCACTCTAGGTATCTGTGATCTTACCTACTTTTTTTTTACTGAGGTAGGTAGAACAAAGGTTTTATGCTCCAGGAACTAGTTAAAAAATAAAATAAAACTCACATTGTGTAGCGGAAGCTGCAGCTACAAAGCAGGCGAGGGCAAGCAGGATCACCTTCATGTTTAATTCTACAAAAATCACAGATACTTTGACGATAAAACGAGAACAAATTGTTCGTTGACAGCAACAGTACTTCCGAAAGTCAGGCCTTTACACACACTGGTGCAGAAGGCAGACTTAACAAATAACAAAATTGGAAAAAGACGTACTATTCGCGTGGTTGGCTCTGATTATTATAAAATGTACTACGCAGCGATAGCAGAAACATCGCATTGACAGTGAGTCAAGCAAGTGGTATAGGTGCGAGCGAGACAGCAATAGATGAGGCTGATCAACAAAGTCCCCAGAGGTTTTGTGTTTCCAGATTATTCATGGAATGTTCCAAGACGTTTTGTGTTCTTTGTGGGTCTGCCAGCCTTATCTTCATGACTGTAATAGTAATCATTCAATAGAAATCATTCAAAAGCAGATTTCAGATAGCTATCGGCTTCAAAATATTCAAAAAGGACGAAAATGACGAAAGAGGAAGAAATTCTTGGAACTAAAAACCTCCACATTTGCGCGACGTCATTAAAAGGGTCGTATTCTGCGAAGGGAGGCGAGGTAGACTGTGCTGCCAACTTCTAAACATCACTTACAAATGAGGTAAACTATCGAAGTTCTTTGCGTTCAGATGTGCAAATAGAATCAATTTAGGGACGAGCCAATTTGACCACAATCTCCAAAGGCGGCAAAGGCTGTTGAACAAGCAGCTCTCGTTGGATTAAAGTTCGTTCCAAATAAAAAAAATCATAAAGAAGCACCCCTACCTACGTTACGTACCTACGTTAGTAGCCTAGTTACGTTAGTACGGTACGTGAGTAACCATCACCATCACATCACTCGCAGCCTTTTTCATCCCACTTTTATTCAGTTATTTATTCACTTTAACTGGGCATAGGCCTCTCTTCGCTCTTGCCAACCCTCCCTATCTTGCGCTAGTCTGACCCATGTTCGACCTGCTGTTTTTATTATGTCGGTATGGTTATAAACCATACGACACAAAAAGTTAAGATAAATAAGCTCGTCGTTGGGTAAATCGTAAACTTAGTTGGCATCCCCAAAAACAGCTGCTAACTTCACGTGACAACTGACAGTTCTACTATTCAATTCAATACTTAGTTTGCTGCTCGCTCACACAATTGCGTCGCGAATAAAAATAATTTTATTTTGTCCGTCTCCACTGCGAGGCATTATCAGTTTTATCTACATAGCTCTTTGTGTTGGAGGTTGTCTTCTACGCCAGTGTGTGTAAAGGCTCCATTTCCAACAGTACTGTGATCACTTTGTTTTCGAGTCGTAATATTTTGGTGAGTGATTTCTTTGTCAAACCTTGATTTCCGGGATTTTAAATTGTGTTCCTATTTTGAAAATGAATTGAAATGTCAAAATTATCAAGTTATTTGTCTAGATTAAAAAGAAAACTGTTGATTTTCATTTATTTATTTGTCAATCATTTCATAGATTTTCAGAATCTATTTATCTATTTTCGGTACATAACATCAACTCGTTTTATAGTTTTGCACATTAATGTGACCTAAGTACATAATCTATTACTACATTATCTAAAAAGGGGAGGGTAGGTATTTCTGTCAAGCAATCTATATACGTCCTGTAATAGGTTCTACTTTCTTTAAGGTTTCACATTGTAGGTAGATATTTGACCTTTAAGGGTACAGTACGACCGATCTTTGTCTCTCTGAAGTTAGGTGCACTAAACAATTGCGCAGGTTTGGTAGAGAAAGTGAGATAGCACAATGCAACAAACTTAGCTAGTGAGCAAGGCTACAACGCTGTCTTCGTCTCTTAGGCCCCATCAAAAATGGGTTCTGTGCAGCTACTTCAGAGAGCTACTTAAGATTGCTTGTGTATTGTAACATTGTTGTTATCTTTCCTAAATCATGACATGACAATTTTGTCACAATCTACCTACCTACCTACCATATCTATTGTTTACGTTTTAATCGCCAATTAAGTAGTAATTGATTGTTTTGATTTAGGTAAGGTATCTAAGCTAGATAATACATAAATAATCCTTCATTGACAAAATAATGTAATGTTTATTGTTGATAATAAGATTCGATTAACATTCAATAAGTTAAAAAATACAAACTTATCTGGGTAGCGATTTAGAGTTCAGCGGAATGCATTCAGTTCAGAATCGGTCGGCTGTTCAACTGACCGCAACCAATCACAGTGCAGGAAACGTCAGTTTTGTATCAATTCCTGTAATGTGATTGGTCGGTCGGTTGAACAGCTGACTGATTCCGACCCGAATGAAAGTCCCACTGGGCAAAGGTCTCACCCAACTCTCTTCAACCGTCCCTATCCTTTGATAAGTTCCAACATCCACTATCACTAATATAAAACAAGCGGGCTTTCAACCACTGCACCACAAAGGTTTTTTTTTTTATTAAATAGGTCAGCATTTGACCTCACTCTGCCTGATGTTATGCAGTAGTGAGGTCTAAGATGGAGCATGCTTCCCTAAAAGGAACCTATTTACACTTGATTTGAAGACCCCTATATTGTACTCTTCGGGAAATACAGAGCCCGGCAATGAGTTCTATTTGGCGGTGCGTAGAGGCGCGTGGCGTTAGAGGTCGTCAAATGTAACAAACTTAATTAGATTACATTGTCCCTCCAGAAAGATGATGCTCGCAATTGCCTTCTCCTGCCTCCTGGCTCTGTCGGGGACCCTGGCAGCCGACTCCTGCTACCAAGATGTCACTTTGGACTGCGGGCAGGCCAACCCTAATAGCCTGGGTGAGTAGCAACTTTGAAAACATTATGCCTACCTACATCTACAGTAGAATACAGTAAAATGATATTTCAATGTTGAAAAAAGTATGTGTAATCAGCACAGAAGCGCTCGTGGTCGTGCTTGCTTAGTCATTCATGAAGTTAAGCAACATTCGAAGCGGTCTGTAAGTGGATGGGGTGCCAGTGGCATTTTCATCTGAGCGCAGGCAAGGAGGGCACGTTAATTGTCGGTCCCGGCTATTTGAAGTC
Source organism: Epirrhoe alternata (assembly GCA_963565295.1). Lineage (NCBI taxonomy): Eukaryota > Metazoa > Arthropoda > Insecta > Lepidoptera > Geometridae > Epirrhoe > Epirrhoe alternata. The sequence goes on from OY751402.1 coordinate 1,761,364, forward strand.
GTTAAGCCATGACGGAGGCTTCAAGGCGGCACACTCCGTCACCAGAGTTGGCCACTGACTCATACGAACTTACTTTTTTATCAGCTCAGGCAATTGCACCAATAGTTTAAGCTTCCATGTATGTATAGGCTATTATAGGCCTCTCTAATATCGGGTGTCCAGTGCTATGCAGCTCTTTCCTATTATTTCCTAAAATCATATTCATGTAGAAAAGACTTAACACACTCTAATGTCATAATACTTTTTTCTACGCAAACGCACAGCGAATGAAAAAAATAAAGTATATTGAATAAAAAATTTACAGCATTTATGCACATAGTAAATCATTAGAGGTGAAAGAAAGTTATGTCGCCCTCGTTTCGCTCGAGAGTTCCCTCGAATATCCTTTGATGCGCTCGGGATTCAATGTAGCGCCCTTGAATGCGTTATCACCTTTAATAATCTACTATGCTTCACACTATGTACAAATTATATAATTTATGTATTTATATTTATGTATATAAATAGATAGACATGACACATGCTTGTGTTTACAGTTGGGCGCTTCGGTATTAGTAAGTTTGTTGATTAATTAATTAATTAATGCACGGCATGATTTTGCATGAGAGAAATCATCACAGACCTAATACGAGTACACGTACAAACAACGTCACTATTGGTAACCCCCCGAAGAATTTATTCAGTTGGACCGCAGCTGGGATCACTTGAATAGTAGTAAAACTAATTTTACTCCTGTTCTTTCGCGACCAATACCGTGAACCAGGGCAACAAACACGGTTTGGGGCCTAGCATTCTTTTAGGTGTAAATGGGTCAATCAACTATTTTACCCACACAATCCTGTCCCGAACATTTTTATTAGAACGTTCTTGGTGGACTGGCAACTTGACGACACAACCAGAGGACACCACTGCGTCATGCGAGCGAAAGCAAACATAAAAGAATCTCATTACGGTAAAAGGTGCCATCTAAGTGTTTCCAGTTGCAATTTATGAGGGTTACTTAGCATACAAATTCTAGTAATGTCCTATCAAAATTCGTACCATAAGTATTCTAGGCTTCTTTTGTATTTGCTTTCGCTCGCATATCGCGGTGGTATCCATAGGTTGTGTCTTCAAGTTGCCAGCCCGCGAAGAACGATCTAATAAAAGTGCTCGGTGACAGAATTGACCAAATAATATCAACCTTAATGTGTTTAAGGGGAAATTAAAAAGACTTTTAACTGACAAAGCTTATTATAGTGTACAAGAATTTTTAAATGACAATAATTTATAACTTTGATTTAAATAACTAATTCTCTCATGACATCAATGTACTCAATGACTTGTGTAGTTAATTAATGGTTTATTGACATTTTATTCTGTGTGTAATTTAAATTTATATAATTTTAATTTTATCTAATAATAATAAAGTTGGAATATTAACCTATTTTTATTTTAACATCTTTTTAAACCTGTGTATCATAAATAAATAAATTTGATTTGATTTGATTTGAAATAGTCAAGCTCCAGTGGGGAGCCCGTCAAACAAAATTGCGGCTCGTCAAAGTAAGTTTAGATGCTTTTAAAGTGCATAAGTTAAGCGGTTTTTACTGGAGGGGGGGTAACCAGTAATTGACGCTGACCTTACATTACCTACATACTAGTAAATAACTGTCTAGGTATAGGTTATTTCGTTTTTTTTTTCAATTTATTAAAATTTTATGTAGTTTAGTTTTTGTAAATAAACTTGACGACCTCTGTGGCGCAGTGGATGTAAGCCCGCTTGGGACGCAGAAGGTTGCGGGTTCAATCCCCGTCGCGGGATAAATGTTCGTATGATCTGCAAATATTTATCTCGGGTCTGGGTGTTTCTATGTAATGTATTTACGAACAAAAAGTATATAAAAGTAGTATAACAGTTATCTGGTTCCCATAGTACAAGCTTTGCTTAGTTTGGGGCTAGATGATGCTGTGTGAAATGTCCAGCATTATTTATTATTATTTACTTATCACTGTTTTAAAATATGCGATATACACCCCTATTTTTTAATTAGGTACCAAAAAATTTTTAAACATGGTGTCGGTGTCTGTTACTGATCACATTTATGTAGTTAAAACTCAAAACAAGAGAAAAAAAAAATTATAACCTCAAAAGGAGACGAGATGAGTCGGACATGAATTTATGATAGCTACTGTGGTTTTACTGACTGGGGATGATACGAGAACATAGTTCGAACGCGATTGTTGTCTATAGTAATTATTTGTACAGTTTTCATCAAATTTTGTTCAGTTTTGGTTGACTACAATCCTCGATAACTTTGTGATAGTTAAATAAAAAAAAGTTCTGACCATGCCATTATCATTTTCTGCATCTGCTGCAACTGTCCTTAAATTTTTTTTGGTAGTCATAAAATAGCGGTGTATATCAGCAGTTAATTTTTTTATTTGGAAATGTTTTTAATACTAACTTATAAATAAATAAATATTTTAAATTTCAACAGCCTTACCCCGCTGTAACGCCGTGTACGGAAAGTACGGCACTCATGGTAACGTCGCCTCAGAGTTGAAAGCGTACGCCAATCTCCACCTAACACGGTCGTATGAATATCTGCTCTCTTCTGCATACTACAACAACTATGAGACCAATAGGGCGGGATTCAGCAAGGTGTTCAAGAAGCTATCTGATGAGGCTTGGGCGAAGACTATAGAAATTGTCAAACATGTTACTATGAGAGGTGAGAATTACTTTTCAGGCAAAGAGAGGCTTTGGTCTGGTGATCATGACGCACAACGCTGCGGTATGCGGTATGCGTTGCCGGACACTCAATCATATGAAAAACGTCTCAATGTTCTCTTGTTCCGTCGCAGTATGCGTCAGCGGCGAGGGGCAAGCGGTGAAGTGGGGAGGTGTACTCCCGCACAGCGCGGCGTCATTCTCGGTTCAACGCTGCGGTGTGCGGTGTGCGTCACGGGTCAATATGGAATTTTTCGAAGACAATTTAATAGAATGAGTTCGCAACTATCCTTCTTTAATCCACAATCAATTAAATTTCTTTTTATTAAGGTTTCGTAACAACCTTCACTCCGCCGTTGTAAAAACATGTTCCTCGGAGATTTTCTTTGTCTATTCAGAAGCAGTAACAATTCTTCCTCTTCAAGCAAAGCACAAATTACAGAAAAATTGTTCATGTTCACGTCTACCTTGGTAGCTGCGGCAAAATCAACTGACCACCTCTCCGCAGGGACGCTAAATGCTGCGTCGTGACGCTGCGTTGCGGCGCATACCGCAGCGTTGTGCGTCATGATCACCAGACCAAAGCTTTAAAGTAGATGTTTTTGATTCCGGCGCGGAAACAAAAAACAGTCGATTTACAATTGAAATGTCAATACGCGTCGCGCCGCTCAATAGTAAATCGCTTCAATAGCGAAGCGCTCGTGGTCGTGCTTGCTTAGTCGTTCTTGATAGATCGTCGAAGTTAAGCAACGTTCGAAACGGTCTGTAAGTGGATGGGTGACCGCCAGTGGCATTTTCATCTGAGCGCTTCCGTGCTTCAGACAGAGGGCACGTTAAATTGTCGGTCCCGGCTATTTAAGTCGTTAAGCCGTGACGGAGGCCTTAAGGCGGCCTAAAAACTCCGTCACCAGAGTTGGCCACTGACTCATACGAACTTACTTACTTTACTTCAAGTAGGTATAGGTTCCACCATTTTGAGTGGGATATCAAAAATCTCAAAACAGCCAAGATTTAGCTTAACAATCTCTAAACTTGTCATCAGGTGATGAGATGGACTTCTCCCAGCGTTCCCAGCAAGAGAAGGGCCCAGAACGTAAGAACTACACCGTCGAGCTTCATGAGCTGGAGTCGTTGGCTAAAGCTCTGGATACTCAGAAGGAATTGGCTGAACGTGCCTTCTACATCCATCATGAAGCCTCAAGGAACAGCCATGACCCTGAGGTATGCTATACTTGCAGGAGTTGGCTACGAGAACTCTTACATTTTTTGCGTCACCAGAATTGGTCACTTAAACGAACTTACTCTTTACTAAAGTTTGTAAGCGGGACAGCGAGTGTGATTTGTTCGGCGTGTGAGAAATACAGAGCTATGGATATGCAACGTCATTTACGGAGCCAAAACACTTTTTAGCTAATTACAAGTTAATTAAAATTAAAATTTACTGTGTGAAAAGTCCAGCGTTATTATTATTATTATTAATTAAACAACCAATCAAAAATTTTAAGTTTCTTGACAAAACAAAAACCCACCAAAAAAAGTGTGCTGTTCCTGAGATAAATAGCAAAATATGTGCAAAACGTGTATTTTAAAAAAAATCTAGAAAACTTTCACCAATTGTGTTTTTAAAACACGTAATCCAAGATAAAACAATGAAGTATAATTTACCTAAATATAAAGGTTGTAGCTTTCACAGATTCTGAGATAAATAACGATTTCTAACTACAAAATTGCTTAAATCGCTCCTACACACTCTGAAGGTGACCTAAAAACTCCGTCAGCAAAGTTCATACGAACTTTTTACCCAACATATTTTTTGTGTCACCAGAGTTGGTTGTTTGCGTGACCACAGTTGGAACAAACGAACTTACTTTTTATTAAGCCATGAGCCTTAAGGCGACCTAAAAACTCCGTCACCAAGTCCACTCGTACGAAATTTTTACCCAATAATTTTTTTGCGTAACCTGTTGGCCACTTAAACGAACTTACTTATTACTACTCCGTTACCAGATTTGGCCAGCCATACAAACTTTTTACCAATTTTTGTTCCAGATCGCTCAATACCTCGAAGAAGAATTCATCGAAGACCAGGCTAAGACCATCCGTAACCTTGCTGGCCACACCTCTGACCTGAAGAAGTTCATCACGGCCAATAATGGACAAGATCTGTCCTTGGCTCTATTCATGTTCGACGAGTACTTGCAGAAGACAGCTTAATTCTTTTTAAACTATTTAGATTTACTCCAAATAAAGAAAAATAGATTTTTGGAATGAGGAAATTCAAAATGTATCTTAAAACATTACTATTGTTTTTTGTTTCAATATTAAAAAAAAATCTTTATAGAGATTAGGCTCAATGCAGACTGAACATAAACCTTATGAACAATGGTACAAGATATAGAATCGTTTGTAGAATGAACGAGGTCTGGCGAAGCCATCTAGCGGGCCGCGCTGGCTCGAGCACTTTCGTGCGGTTCATTCATTCTACACTCTACAAGATATAGAATGCGCAGTGGGTGAAAGCCCGCTTGAGACGCTGAAGGTTGCGGGTTCGATCGCCGCCGCGGGATAAATGTTTGTATGATCTGCAAATATTTATCTCGGGTCTGGGTGTTTCTATGTATATTTACAAACAAGAAGTATATAAGTAGTATATCAGTTATCTGGTTCCAAAAGTACAAGCTTTGCTTAGTTTGGGGCTAGATGATGCTGTGTGAAATGTCCAGCGTTATTTATTTAATGATGCGAAGTATCGCGCCGGCTCGAGCAGTCGGTCGCGAGACCAAGCGTTTCTATATCTTGTGACATTGTTCATAAGGTTTATAATGTCTTGTTACATCGCGTTGCTGCCAAATCATGCATTGAACCTTAAACCTAAATTTTCTCATTCAACCTTAGATACTCTTTAACCATTTTTATCAATACCAACTCGAATTATAGAAATATTAAACTATAAATGTTAATTTTGTAGAAATTAGGAACATAATTTTGTATAGAAATCAGTTAGGCTCAAGCCACATTGAATTGGCAAGCGGCGCGTCAATAATTTTATTGCAAGCCATTATAAACCTTATGAACAGTACAAGATACATAAACGCTTGTAGAATGAACCACTCAAGCCAGCGCGGCCCGCTAGGCTTCGACAGATCTCGTTAATTCTACAAGCGTTTCTATATCTTGTACCATTGTTCATAAGGTTTATAATGGCTTGCGATAAATCTAATTGACGCGTCGCTTGCCAATTCAATGTCCATTGAGCGTTACGGTGTACAAATTGTAGGCTGTTTAGTGTGATTTATTTCGTTTTATTTATAATTAAGAAACGAAATATTTATATTATAAGTTAATCTGTATTTTTCAGTTATTTTAAAATAAAAATTATTCCCTAAATTATTTAATTGTTTCTGTCCGTCGCGGTGTTACCCGCGGTCCCTCGGGAAAACTTCACTTCCCCGGGATAAAATATAGCGTTAATCGGGGATAATGTAGCATTATATTGGTGAAAGATTTTTTCAAATCGGTTCAGTAGCCTATTCATTACAAACAAACAAATCTTTCCTCTTTATATTACTAGTATAGACTAGCTTCTGCACGCGGCTTCGCCCGCGTTTTGAATAGCCTATAAGCTATTCCGGTCACTATCTATGCCTATGCTTTAATTAATTTTTGAGTGAATTTATATGTAATTTAAGCCTTTTCAGTGTTAATTAGTATCTCGAGAGTATTATTTTTCGACATATTAATATTTCAGGCCATTACCGGTCGATTTGTTTGCGACAAGACGGGTTCGACCTAGGTACATAGGCCGAGCGCTGTCAAGAGATAATAAATGAACCGGTTTCTGAAGTAGGAGAGACTGAGGTTGATTTGGATGAGGAGTCAAGTACGGTAACTGTTATAGAAATTGAAGACATGGAGTGCAGCAGGTCTCCGGAAGCCGAGCTTCTTAAAAGGAGACGTGAGCCTGACGTTGAGTCCTCGTCCGAAGATGGGTGGAAGGCAGTTCGTCCCCGCAGTCGTAAACTTACACGAAGGTCGAGCAAGGAGGCTGGAGAAAGTAATGATATTCAAGTAGTCGTGATGTGTAGCACTGCGTTGCCCAAGCAGTTTGCGCTGGCTAAACTCCTTCGCGATCACAATGTGAAAGGTATCACAGAGGTAAAATTCATACATCAGTACAAACTAGTAATAACTTTTGTGGGGGAGGATGATGCGGACTTGCTAATACAGTCCAAAACATTCGCTGATCTTGGATGGAGATGCCAAAGGTCGTTGGAGGTAGGCCTTTCTTATGGAATAATAAGAAATATTGATTTAGAAGTGTCCGAGGAGGAAATAATGAAAAATGTGGATAGTCAGTATGAAATAGTGTCTGCTCGACGTTTGAATCAAAGACTGTACAAGAAAGACAATTCGGCTTCTGGATGGGAAAAATGCGAAGCAATCCGACTGACATTCCGAGGGAACTCCGTACCTACGCATGTACTCATTTTTGGTATGCGAGTGAAGGTCGCTGCCTATGTTTTCCCAGTGACCCAATGTTCTCGTTGCTGGAAGTTCGGACATACTCGTTTACTATGCCCGTCAAAGAAGGTAGTGTGTCCTAAATGCACCAAGAATCACGAAAATTGCGAAACCACTAATTTCCGCTGCGTTAATTGTACTGGTCACCATATGGCCCTACAAAAGATCTGTCCAGTATTTAAGAAGGAGAGGAGAGTGAGAGAACTTATGTCTGAATTCAATTGTACCTATCGGAAGGCCCTCGAGATGTACGTCCCCCCCGCTCCAACGCCTGAGAGGAGATTTTCTCCCGGCCCAACGCTTCCTGAGGTTTCTAATTCTCGTGAACCTGTGTCAAGTCCTGTTCAGCAAGTCAGTGAAAAGCCTGTTCGAAAGGTTAAGTTGATGTCAGAGTTGTTTACTGCTTCGTTTACTGCTTCCCCAGCTGCTACAGAGGAGTCCTCATTCAAGCCCGTAATTAATCGCAAAAAGGCACAGACACAACGTAAACAACAATTGCGTCCCCGCAATTCCGTGCCCGCCCCGGTCTCGGGCCCTATGGAGACTGATTTAAACAGCGAGTCAGAGTGTGCGGCCGACGAGCCTCGAGTTCACTCTCCAATTCCCCATTCCCGCTCCAATCGTAGTAGTAGTGATAGTATCAAAGACCTTACTTTCATGCGTTTACTCGCTAAGCTTTATACAATAATTGTAGATGGTAGAGATTCCTTAGAAGCTAAAATACAACAGGTGGTATCAATCTGTGGAGAATGGATATTAGTAAATGTGGTTAGTAGATTTTCAGCTGGCTCCCTTCTTAGTATGTTCTCTTAATATGGATTATAACGCCAATAACAGCGTTTTGGTCAAAATTGTACAATGGAATTGTCAAAGTTTGCGCCCGAAGACCTTATCCCTAGAAGCGTTACTTGCTCAAGAAAAGGTTCATATAGCAGTGTTAAGTGAAACATGGCTAGAACCTGACAGTCATTTTAGAATAAATGGGTATAATACATATAGATTAGATAGATCTGACTCGTATGGTGGAGTAGCCATTTTATTACATAGTTCAATCAAAAGTTTTGCTTCGGTAACGAACTGTCCTAATTTAGGTATTGAACTTTTACATGTTAAGATTTTAAATTGCCAACATATTGAGGACATTTTATCAGTGTATTGTACCTCTACGGTAGGTACATACTTCTCAAAGTGACTGGGATTACGTTTTTTCTTTAGTCAGTAGAAAGTCATTAATTTTAGGTGATTTTAATGCTCATCATCTTGTTTGGTCATATAAAACTGATCAAAGAGGAAATCAAGTTTTTGATTCCATGTTGGAGCATAATTTTAGTTATTTAAATAACGGTCAATCTACCAGAGTCAAACTTGTAAACGGATTGTTGCAACAATCTTCTCCAGATGTTTCATTTGCTTCTACTGATATTTTTACACATTTTTCTTGGAATGTTTCTAATGAGTCGTTCGGAAGTGACCATCTTATAATCGTACTAACAATTCAAATAAATATTTACAAAGAATTTATAAAAAAAAGGAATTTTAAAAAAAGTGATTGGAAATCTTATCAATTATTTTTAGAAAGTTCTTTTTCTGATTTTTGTTTTACTTCTGATCCTCAAGAATGCTATAATATGTTTGAACAAACGATTCAATCAGCAGCTAATCAGTTTATTCCATATGTAAAAGTTCCTCAACACATATGTGCTAACTTTAAGCCTAAGCCGTATTGGGACTCTGAACTTTCAAAAGCAGTCGCTCAGAGACGTTTATCTTTAGTAAATTTAAGACGATCTCCGACTCCTTCTAATTTAGAAATTTGGCAGAATAAGGTTCGTGTGGCTCAGAGATTGATAAGACAGGCCAAAAGTAAGTCGTGGCAGGAGTTTTGCTCATCTATAGACTCAACTACTTCTTCGTCTGACATGTGGCGTAAAATGCGTTGGGTGAAAGGTCACCACTCTAGGTCTAACCGATGTGTAGATAAGGATAAGGCCGAGAGATTACTTCTTGATCTCACTCCAGATTTTGCTTGTCCACCTATTCCTCGATTTCATGAAGTTAACATACAGTTAGAATCTGAAATTACTCTTCAAGAATTAGGAAATTCCATTAAAAAGTCCGATACTGCACCAGGTTCTGATGAAATATCATTTTCTATGATACTCCATCTTCCAAAGATAGGTAAGCTTGTTTTGGTTTCTCTTCTGAACTTGTTTCTTTCTTCTGGCTTTGTTCCTACTCAGTGGCGACAGGTGAATATTATTCGTATTCCAAAACCAGGCCGCGACCCTAATTCAAATTCATCATTAAGACCGATCTCACTTATATCTTGTGTTTGCAAAATTTTTCATTCGATTCTTAATAAAAGATTGGAGTGGTTCCTTGAAAAGTCAATGTTATTCTCGGCCAATATGGTTGGTTTTCGCAAAGGGCGCTCATGCTCTGATAATCTTACTCGCTTAGTCTCACATATTCAATTAGGATTCTCTAAAAATTGTATTAGGTACTGCTGCATGTTTTGTTGATATTGACAATGCGTACAACAATGTGGACGTAACATGCTTATTAGGAATTTTGGATCAGCTAGGTGTGGGCTCTAAGATTTGTTTCTACCTATGGTCATATTTAAAAAATAGAGAATTACAAATAAGAATAGAGGGTTCGGTTTTCGTTAGATCTACTGGCCGGGGCTTGGCTCAAGGAGATCCGTTATCCCCTCTTCTTTTTAATGTTGCAACTATTGATATTTGTAAGAAAATTCAACGTGTTGAAATTTCTCAATATGCTGACGATTTTGTTTTGTATTATACACATAAAACTGTGGCATCAGCGATTAGAGAACTTCAATTAGCTTGTAGTGAACTTGGCAATTTGATTAACATTTTAGGCTTATCAGTTTCTTCTTCCAAATCCAAAGTTTGTGTATTTAAGAAAGGAGGGTTTAGATCCCCTCTTAATTTTAATATAGACAATAATTCATTATCAATAGTTAATCACGTGAAATACCTGGGTTTATGGTTAGATGGGTCTCTTAGATGGGGAAAACATATTATTGAAATTGTTAAAAAAGTGTCTAAGTTTATTAATTTGTTAAAAGTCTTATCCGGCCCAGGGTGGGGTGTTCATCAAAAACATTTAAGGCGATTATATATTGCTATAATTAGAAGTAGGATGGACTACGCTTCCTTTTTGTATGGCAATAGTTGCCAAACAAATTTAGTTAAGTTAGATAGAATCCAAAATCAGGCGTTACGTGTCATAGGTGGCTATATTAGAAGTACCCCTATTCATGTAATGGAGAACGACTTATGCCTCCCCCCTCTTCAAGTACGTAGGAAATATCTTGCTGGTAAATTTTGGTTAAGATCGAAATCATTTTCCAATAACTCCACCATTAAATATAGTTCAAAAATTAGAGTCAGTGAGTAATTCTTCTTATTGGACCTATAAAAAACTTCCATTACTCACTTATACCTATAGAGAACTAAGACCATTTAAATTTCATAGTAGCACTTATCTAGAAATGTTTTCTTTAGAGACCTGGGTAAGTAATATTGAATTACGTGATGTTATTTTTGATTCAATCCCATTGATCGATCGTGCAAAGAGAAAGTTTAACATTCATCTTCTAAAATTTATTACCATAGATAATATCAATAACCAATTTAATAATTATTATAAAATTTTTACTGATGGATCAAAAAATGATGATAAAGGCGGAGCTGCTTTTATGGATCCTTATCTTGAATGTAGTGGTAAGTTCAGGATTGATGCCAATACATCTATAATGCATATTGAATTAATTGCCATTGCGGAAGCTTTGTCCTATATAACCTCAATTAGTTTCGATAAATTTGTCATACTGACAGATTCTAAAAGTTCTTTGCAGCATTTGGCTCGTTGTACCTCTCATGTGAGAGGTATACCGATTGCCTATCAGATATTGGAATCAATTTTAAGGCTAAAATCTTGTAATAAGAATGTATGTCTTCAGTGGATCCCATCTCATATCCAGTTGAAAGAAAATGATGATGTTTATCTACTCGCAAGGCAGGCGATCGGAGATGGTATTCCATTAAACCAGTTACCTCTTTTTTCAGACTTTATCGTATATGTTAAAAAGCAATGTTCGATTGTATGGCAGGAATATTTTGATGTAAGATCTCGGGAGAAGGGAATTTGGTTTAAAACTATCCAACCTCTAATATCACAATTCCCTTGGATTGATACCACCATGTCTAAAAGAAACCATTTAAAATCTATTCTTAGATTACGTTCCGGACATATCCCTTCTAATAAATTTGCATTCCTCATGAAAAAAGTAACATCGCCAAATTGTGATGATTGTGGTGTGTTAGAAGATATTCAGCATATTTTACTAGAATGCATTCGAAATGCAGCTTATAGAGATACGTGTTTTGATCGAAATAGTTTTATACATATAGGTTATATAAATTCAATTCTTGCGGACCCTTTTTGTGAAAAAGTAGAGTTTTTAGTTAAGTTGTTAGAGTTAGGTTTACATAAGTAGTTAAGTTTTAAGTTTCTTCTGATATTGTTCATAATCATTTTCTGTTGTATCTGGGTGATGTGGTCGCTAAGCGACAAAACCCTTAAATAAATTAAAAAAAAAAAAAAAAAAAAAAATCTATGCCTATACCAAGTTTCATCCAAATCGGTTTACTGGTTTAGGCGTGATTGATAAATATCCAAACATCAACAAACTCAAACTTTTAGCTTTATTGTGGGATTACAAATCTTACGTTGTAAGTATGTACTTATATTCAACAGATTAGTAGGTAGTTCAATGCATATTTTCGAATAACTTATTAAATTCTACTGTCCTTATTTTTCAAATATGTCCTGTCCATCCAAAGGTTGCCTGGAAGAGATCGCTTTCAGCGGTAAGGCCGCCCATTGTAGGTAGGTAATTCATTTTTTTCTGTGCCTATACTTATTTTTTTTTGTTATTGTTTGTTTTATGTTTTACATTATATTGCACCTTTATTTCCAAACCGTCACAATGCAAAAAAACAGTTTTTTGGGTATTGCCGTTTGAAATTTTAAAAATTTCTAATCCTTATTTAATGTATATAAACACCTGAGATCGGTATTTTTTTCAAGTTTTTAGTTAATTTGGTTACTTAACTAATCATTGGTATTGAAATTCATGTAAATTTACGCTTTTAAAATATTCATTTTTGAGTTTGAAAAAAAAGTTTGTTTTAGTGTCACTTTTCCGTGTAACGCTTATTGTATTACACTTGTATTGTACGTTTCTAAACGTTTTTAATCGGTATGGTTTAGGCAGAAGGTTGATAAGTCAGGACCACCAAAGCCTTTTCTTTATAGGTAGATGTTAAATGACAGTTAATAAAACAAACAGCTATTAAAGGATCTATAATCTTAAAGTTTCTACAGAGTATAAGTGTTAATCCCAAAGCCCCAGTCACGCATCTTGTCGTCAACCCAGGTCCGGAAAGCGGGCACGTTGGTAAACACGCTGGGCACGTCCTTTTGCCCACAGCCGATACCCCACGCCACTAGCCCTGTGAGCTTGTAGCGCTCGTTTCCGATAGGGCACGCAAGCGCCGCCCCGCCGTCACCCTGAAAATGTTTGACAGTTGCAACTTTGACAGTTTAATGTGTGAGTGATGGATCTGACGTTTGACGTCGCGTCTTGATTCTCTACAGTTTTCATAACAGAATTTCTAAGTTACTTAAAGCCACAGAATTCTATAGATACTTAAGTTTAAAAATAACAACATTGGTTATAGCACAGAATTGGTTAAAGGAATGACAGAGTAGCTAATCATTTAGGTACCGGTCTACCAATTTCTGAACATTAGGTGGGTACGTAGGTACCTACCGCATTTGACACAGCCACTTCATTAAAACTTTTGGGACAAGAACAATAAAACATTACCTACCCTCCTTGTAGTCGGGTAAAAATTACCAAGTAGGTTTAAGTACCTAAAGCACTCTTTATAGGTATACTTACTGACAGAACTGTCCTACATGTATGTTACCTACATGTATTCTACATACATAATACACAACATGTAGATTACAATGTTTATCGACGGGAACCAACAAGCGTGCATCGAGACATTATAACTCGATGCAAGCGTGCTGTTGTTTCTAGTACGCGCGAGGCGCGACATAATAAAATGTATGAAAAATTTTGCATTACAATAGTGCTTTATATAGGTACACTAGCAAACCTAGCGAACTCCGTTTCGCCACCAGATGCCACCAGATTTTTCCTGAATTTTCTTTGCTATAAACCTCACGGAGCCACGGAGCCCTTTCCAACGAATGCAAAACCGTGGTAATCGGTTCGTGCGTTCTGGAGTTATAGCGTCAGGAAGGAAAACCCGACTTATTTTTATATAGTAGATTACCTGGCAAGTATCCTGACCCTCCTCTCCTCCAGCGCATACAAAGCTGCTATGCAGCTTGAAGTGTCGACCGAGCCGGGTGCGCTGAAGGAGCGACTGGCAGCGCGCATGCGGAACCATATCCTGAGAGACCTTTTTCAGGATCACTGCGTAGCGGCCTTGGAGACCTGTAACGATGATGGGTTTTTGTAAAAGAGGTTTAATGGTTCTCAATTCATCTGAATCTTTTTTCTTGAAGAACTCGAAGACCTTAGGCCTTTACATCATATATTAGACTAGCTGTCCGTCGGCGTCGCGGTTTTACCCGCGTTCCCTCGGGAAAACTTCACTTTCCCAGGATAAAATATAGCCTATGTTCATCAGGGATAATGTAGGGTGAAATACCTAATTTTTCAAATCGGTCCAGTAGTTTTGGAGCCTATTCAATTCAAACAAATAAACAAACAAATCTTTCCTCTTTATAATGTTGGTAAAGATGATTTATACAGCGTCAGGAGGCGACCTATGCCTACACTCAACGGGATGCTGTCCTAATGCCTGGGACATTGTTTGAGATGGAGGCTTGCAGCACCTAAACCATCCTCTCAGCTTAATCGGCCTGGCTCACTGGAAGTCAACGTCAATCCTACGTGTGGAGCTGACTAAGCTGCGGGTTTCCTCACGATGTTTTCCTACCGTTAAGAGCTCTACCTACTCGAAGACCCCTTGAATTTATTAGTTTTGTTTGAAAGGGTAGACAGTAGGCAGGTATATGACGTTTGTGGCGACCTCTAACCGCGATCGCCTGAACTACAAGGGCATCGTAATAGAGTTGCCGACCTAGCTGCCACCACTTCATCACTAGCGCGCTTCCAACGGAAAAATTCACAATTCTAGAACGCGCTTACGAAGTTTTCAAGCACAATCAACATAATATAGAACTATCCGACATTATGGACCAGTTGGAGTCGACCTTAGCAAGGGTCGTACTACCTCTTTGCCATAGATTGGGGGAATAACACCTACCCCCAAAATGGGTGATAATCATCATCACCCAAACGTTTTTTTACGATCCGTTCATCATTTTCTGATCGAGTAACATGATGGCTGATAAGACACTCATAAACTTACCAAAGCTATCCTTTCCCCATCCATTAGACACACAGTCCCGGCTACTATCGAAGTTCTCGTTGGGTTCTGGAAGGCACAGCATGTTGATGTGCTCAGCCAGCTGCAACGGCTCTTGGAGTCGTAAAAGAGCTATGTCATTCTTCAGGTTCTTGGGGTTGAACTCTGAAAGAGGAAAAATATAATAATTGAAATAATTCTATGGAAAAATGTTTCGAACGAGCAAAAACACAGGTATTTTCTATTGACGCACGGCACGGATTCGAACTCACTACTATCGCGACAGACTTAGGTAGTACCCTAGTCCTATCCAACATCAACTGTCGGCCAAAAGGCTCCAAGTTAGTGGACCAGATGGTGACGACCTTGGTGAGGTGAGATCTCCCTCTTTGCTTTAGATTAGGGGAATTAAACCTAACCCCGTTTCAAAGACCCAGATCAAAGCTTACCTATTTTGGTTGGTGTGATCGTGAAGGAATATTTGGCTTACCGTTGTGATAGTAAATATCTTGAACTACCCTCTCCTGGAACTCATAAATCTCCTTGATTGTCTGCGTGTCCCATTCACCAGCTCTGATCTTTAGACCATTCGGACCGTATCTGTAAGTAGGTAATTGAAGTTCTTTTAAAGTGAGTAATAAGTTGATAAGCAACCGTTCTGAGCGGTATGTGACCGCTTCCGTGCTTCAGATGCTTCCGTTTATGCGGCGGCTGAAGAGGAAAGATTATTGAAAGAGGAGAAAGATGGCCTCTTCACTCTTAATGCCAATGAAAAATCAACTAATCCACCAAAGGTTAGAGAACTCAGAGACCAATCACAGATAAATAGGAAAAAATGTCAGTCTGGCAGCCTACCGCCAACAGAGCAGCCCCCCTAGCCATCACACAAATCGCAATAGAATAGAAATCGAATCAACAGATAACGCTGAGACTCCACCTGCGTCTTACGGCATTAATTGCCAAAAAATCATACATTTTATGTCAAGTATCGCGGCACGTGAGTACCTGGCTCTATGTAAATCGTCAGTTTGACATAATGCCAGGAACACGTGCCGCGATACTCGACATAAAATGTATGCAGTTTTAACAATTATCAAGGTAATGCCATTTGACGTTGATGGAGTCTCAGCGTTATCTGTCGATTCGATTTCTACTCTATTGCGATTTGTGTCATGGCTAGGGTCTGGTCACGAACCCTTACGAATTAGTATTATGTGCTATGAATGATATTATTAATGTTTTAATGACTTACTTGGCGGCAATATGAGCGCCAGTCATGATAACTTGTGGGTGGATGATGACCCCCACTCCAATATAGCTCCCGTTGTCATTGTTTATCAACGCGACCACCCAGGGGTACTCTCCGAACTGCGCCTCACGACCCTGGGAAAGTCAAGAATAACGTTTTAACACTCTGCCCTTTGCCCCAACCTCTGCCCTTTGCCCCTACTTACACTACTAATAATAGAAGCCCCTAATCCCTTAGGATTCCGGTACCCACAACCCTTCAGTTTGGCAGGGTCTGGTTTGGGCTTCTCCACTTCTGCAGCGTCCTTGGGAGCCTTGCAGCACACCTCCACGCTCTCCTGGCATGGAGGAGGTGGACTGTCATCTTCACCAAACCTGGAAGAAACAAAGATTGAAAATCATGATTGTTTTGCCCACAGGCATCTCTCAATTCAATTCAGAAAATTCAAGATACTTTGAAACGAACCCGGATCCTTAGAGAACCGTCCACGACCTTTAGGATCGGAAGTCCGGCCCGCTACCACTAGCTAGACCGCCAGTGCTCTTGAATAAGAGAGATGTAAGTTATACTCCCCAAAGCTATGCCCCAAACTGTGTTTGTTGCCAAGCCTTTGCCTAACTGGAAATCTATTCCCAGTTCATTTGTCATTCCAATAGAGTTCATCACAATACGAAAATTACAATTGAAGTCCTGCCTAGTGATTCAGACTTCAGCGGAATGCATTCGGGTTACAATGACAGCTGTTCAACCGACTGCAACCAATCACAGTGCAGGAATTGATACAAAACTGACGTTTCCTGCACTGTGATTGGTTGCGGTCGGTTGAACAGCTGACCTATTCTAAGGCTAAGGCTAAGGTTTCAAATGTCAAAATGAAGCCGATGTCCATTGTCAGTTGAGTTACACAATAGCTCTTCTGGTTCTTCACTGGTAGTGGTATTGGTCGCGAAGGAACAGGATTATAATCACCTAGTTAAGACTATTCTAAGTAATGCCAGCGGTCGTACTGAATAAATGAGTTTTGACTTTGAGCTAGACGTACCTAATATCAAGTTCCCCCCAGCCCGTAACAGACGCGTTGTTCACATCAACCGCAATCCTGTTCGCATCGCACAGATAGTACGGCACGCACTGACAGGAGCCGCCATCTTTGTCCGTAACTGTCATCGGGGAGCTGGTCGGCTTCACTGTGATCTGTAAATAAACAATAATTATACATAAAGTATTTCCATATCCACCTCTGCTGTGACCACGAACGCTGCAATGCGTTCGAGACGTCGGAAAAAAAACAATGAGTGATATATCCCGTTGTTATGGGAAAGGACTGCACAGGACAGAAAAGAGTGGCGTGAATGAATGAATGAAAATTCTTTATTGCACCATTAATAAAAATACAATAAACATAAGAAAAATCAGATAGAAATGTACAATGGGCGGCCTTATCGCTAAGAAGCGATCTCTTCCAGGCAACCTTTGGATGGAGAGGAACATCAGTGAAAAGAAGATCGGTCGGGTGCATTAAAAGAGACACATTATTGAATTTTAAAGCAATAAACAGAATATAACTTAGGTACTTAGTTTACAAAAAATAAATAAAACTTACATAAACTTAGGACTAATAAAAAAATAAAAATAAAGAAAATAACGTAAATACATAAGTACATTATTTTAATATACATACATCCAATACATATACTACATACATACAACTATAATACATTATAGATCAAGAATTGGATGATGGCGGCGTGATAGAGAGGAGGACTATAGCAGTGGGTACCTACAACCGGACTAGATAACCCGTTATTAACATAGGTTAGCAAAATCATGAAAGCATATTTTAATTTTTAATATTTTCATATGCTAAATGCATCCCAAAAATTGCACCATTGCGGGATTTGAACCTACGTACGACCTTGACCGATCTGTGGTGACGCTTGCTAGCAACATGGGCAATCGATGCAATAACATTTTTATCGCATCTTAGTGCAACTTTCATTCCAGCAAGATATAGGTACCTTTTTTTTTTTATAACGTCAGAAAATCCATTATGGATACCCGACCGCCGTGGGGACAGCGGAAGGGTTATGTCGGACTCTCACCGACTAAAAACTGACGCGTGGCCTGCCTCCATGCATGTCAAGAGGCTCCGGGACCTCCTACGGAACACGCCGGTGCCCCTCTCGCATTTTGCCTAAGCACTGTCCCGGGAAAAGAAGATATAGGTACCTAGGTAGATTTTTCATTTTTCCTTGGATAATCCAAGACTTGGCATACCTCCTCAAGACCACGTGGTGTGGGCGTTGGTGGAGACAACGTCGATGCCGGCGGGGTACCAAAGATACCATTTATGAGAGCAGGGTCTATGGTGGTGGTTTCCTGGGCCACCACGCAGACCAGAGCCGCGCAGGCTAGGGGGATATACCTAGAAATAAATAAATGGACTGGTTATATAGGGTCTTTCATTTTAAACTAACTAACAAATAAATTAAATTATATTTATGTAATTAATTTTTTTGTTTTGTTATGAAAATCCCGAGAAAATCGATAATGACTATCCTTTCAATTCATTGTTGCTTCTTGTATAACTTAGTCCATTCGAGCGTGCATGTGTGGGCGCTCGGATGTACAGTCACGGACAATAAGAATGTATACACTCCATACTTTTAAAATTAATATCACACTAAAACTAATAGATGTTGATTAAAAACAAAAAGCGGAAATTGATTTCACATTGAACTAGTGGCGAAATCAATAAAAATACCGTTGGACATGTTGACCTGTACATGGGTTGAAACATTATGGAGTGTATACTGTTAGCATTACTTTAATAGCTATTGCATTTTACACTGAAAAAGTTGAAATCATCACTACACTACGAACAATAATGAAAAGTCATTGTCAGTTTTGACAAGTCAATAATGCGCCCTGGCAATACTCATTGAAGGAAGCGGGAATGTAAGACCCGAATCCGCCATGTTTTTTGGCAGACACGAACGTACGACGCGGGTCGGTTACGTTTTAACTCAAGCGAGTCAAGCAAATCTTGCGCGTAAACAAAAGAAAAACAGTTATTCGTGTTATCATAGTAGTTTCTCTAATAATAGGTGAGTTGATTTTTACAATCAGAAGTGGCAAAGAATCCTGGAAATTGACTACGGAGATTACAGGTATGTCTTTTCGAAAAGTTTATTTCCCGAGCAGCATTTTCTCGGATAGTATGTTTGCTCGAAATCTTGATTTCATTATATTTTTGCAATGTTACTCGGCCTGTTTGGTACACGAGTGTTGAATTGAAAATGCTGCTAGCTATCTTTTCATAATTGAACTGAAATAACATCATTGAAGCACCGGGCATGCGCGCTGCGCATGGTGGAATTTGCATGGCTAAACTGTCTGGAAAGCTTCAAGCACCAGTATTCTGCAGCTAAGAGTTTCTATTACACACAGACAATTCTCGCGAATTTTTCTCACACCTTATTGCCTTACATAACCAATTACCTACTTATTTACTGCTGTTGCTGTGAGACCGCTAGTGTGGCATAAATTTATTTCCTAGTCCAACGATGGGTTTGTTGGTACTTTGTAGGACTATAGACTAAGCAAAGGAAATACTTAGCTACTTGCACTTTGCATGTTATTCTACTTTACTCATACTTTCAGCCCGAGATGGTTCAAGTGATGTTTTTTCTATTGAATTGAAAGTACACAGAGACAGGAACTGATTATGATCATAACTTGTGAATGCTCATGACATTACTCATATGTTGTTATTTTAATAAAGTGCTCGGAACAAACAAAAAAAAAAATTATATGTCCTTTTATATAATCAAAGGCTGAAAGCATAGCAATTTGTTCTGGTCAAAATTACCATCATTTTAAGATATTGATTGAATAATTGCAAGAAGATTTAAATAATAACTTTACTGAAATTAACTGAACTCATGAAAAATAACTTAGCATCCGGAGGATAACTACCACCGGACCAGCTGATTAATTACAAAGAAGGTAATAATAGTATACTAATTGTGCTGTAAGTTAAGTACTACTAGAACATACTCTATTTCACATTTAAAATGAGTTAGTTTAGTGTATACTCCGTGTTCAGGGCAGATATAAAATATACATATGTACAACAACATACACACACCACATAGTGTTTTATAATCACTGTACGAATGAACGGATGACTAAATCAAAATCAAATATCAAACAAATAAAGTAATTTTGTTTTTGCTTTTACACACTCTCAGCCATATTAAAATTAGCTTTGGAAATACAAAGATTCACACATCACTGTAGGTAAGATACACACTGTCACTTAGTCCAGTGGACTTTAGAATGCTATTCAGTGATCTTCATCATTAAGATACATTTTTTTTGTTAATAAAATGAGAAAACATACACCTAATAATACCTACACAAAAAAAAATGTGACTGAATTTTATAAAGAATGAATTAAAACTAGGAACATTGGCATTGTTAGCGGAGGATTACAAACATTCAGAGTGTGAGTAAAACCTTTTATAATAGAATAGAATATTGCTTTATTGCAACCATGAAAAAAAAAAAAACAACAGAGATTGTCGTTAGATGACCATCAATAGTTAATTACATTATTTACTGCGCTGATATTTGAGCATGATTAATAGAAAACAGGGAGAGAACAAAAATGGATGTTAGTTGGAACTTAATGATTGAAAGTTGAAATTCAAAATACTGCAATAATTGAGAATAATAAATAAACTTGAGTTATGTGAATTAATAAAAACTGATAGTGATAATACTGAAACTTGAATGTGATGTCATGAACATTGAACGACTTGAATTTTATTATGTGGGTGCACTTACATTTCAATGATAATATTAACTATATGTATGTGTGTAGGTATGTGTATACCTATGTGGACCTGATTATATTTTTTGTTGTCTCTTCCTCTTCCTCTTCCTCTATCCTTCAATGACAAACATGAATAAATAAATAATAATAATGAAATTATATATTACCTGAATTTATTAAAATAAAATAATGAATAACATTAAACAAACTAATCATAACAACGAATAATATTCAACAACACCTTGAGCTATTAATTAAATAAAAAAAAAAAAATTAAAAAAAATTTATATATATATAGTCATCATGGGCCGGTCTGGTGAAGGCACTTCACCTGATGGCTTGACACCGCCGAGACGTAGCCGTAGTAAACATCGACGTAACAGTTCTTCTGAAGGCTCTACACTACCGAGGCGAAGTCGAGTATACCGACGAAGTCTCTCATCATCTAATGATGACTCACCCGCTGACTCGACGCGTAAAAGTCGTAGCAAAATGAGAAGTGTCGTCAAACGTCGCCGCGGCAATAGAAGCAAGTCCAGATCTATCGAACAACGCTCGCGTCCAGCCAAGAACAAACGGTGCCGCCAGCGTCGTAGTTCCTCAACATCAGCTTCGAGGAGTCGTGATCGGAAGAAACGCCCATTCCGAGATGACTCAAGTTCAAGTTGTGACCCCTCAAGACCGGAACGTCGTCGACGGCGGAACCCAAAGGGAAGCGATACTAGTAAACCTGGCGCACAGGAAATTTTACTGACCACGCTTCTAGAAATGATGAAAGAAAAAAATACAAGCAATCCCTTTTCGTACGCAGGAGCCCACAACGTTTTACCGGTATTTGACCCAAAATCCAAAACTCAGTCCGCCAAAGATTGGATCAGGAAGGTCAACGAAACGGCAGCAATTTATAACTGGAAGGAGAAACAAATAATATATCACGCCTTACCAAAACTTGATGGCCTAGCAAAACGTTGGTACGAGGGCCAAAAATCAGTCAACCTCACCTGGAAGCAATGGCAAAGGAAAATCCTATCAACCTTTCCGGACGACCGAAATTATGGGGATAAGCTATCGGAGATGCTAGCGCGAAGAAGTCGACGTGAAGAATCATTGGAAGAATATTACTATGATAAAATGACGCTAATTAACACGTGCGGAATTGAAAAGAAAGATGCCGTTGATTGCATAATACATGGTATATACGACCACAACGTTAAGTTAAACGCCCAAGGCGCTAACTTTGAGGAACCTATCGACTTACTAAAATTCTTAAGAGGTATCTCCAGAAACACGACATCGACCGCTCCTAAAAAGACTTACCTCCCAAATAGGCAACTGACAGGAGAACGGGTAGGAAGGAGCGAACTGATAGAAAATAAACTTAAGAGTATCAAATGCTTTAACTGCTCAGAGGCAGGACATATAGCTGTGCGCTGCACGAAACCACTAACCAAGTGTGGAAAATGTCAAAAGTTCGGTCATACGCAGGAACATTGCGGGAAATTGATATCACGAGCAGGAAAACCATCTTATGGAGGTGAACCGGCACCGTCTAGACCTCAGAATGTATTGAAGATTGCGGAAACTAGTAATTGTAAAAACGATAAATATTTTAAGACAGTGGTGGTCAATGGTGAGATTCACAAAGCGTATATTGATTTCGGTAGCGAGTGCTCTATTATTAAAGCTAGTGTGGCTAAAAATAGAGGTCTCGAAGTAGTTAAAGAAGATCTCCCAATGTTAAGGGGTTTTGGGTCGGACAATATAACTTCACCTATTGGTAGTTGTCATGTGAATATCACAATTGATGCGGCTTGTGCAGACATTAAGATCTTTGTCGTTGATGATAATTTATTAAAGACTGATCTGTTGATAGGTCAGAATATGACGGAACTACCACTTGTGGCTGTTTACAAGACCAGCTCTGATCTGTACTTTTACCAAAATGATTCAAATCTAGAAAAAATCAAAATTTTTAATGAGTTTGAGATCACATTGTCGGGTTCTCAGGTGGTTTCTGTTAAAATGGAATATGATTTTTCGGGTCAAATTTATATACCATCGATTACATGCTTAAAGAAAGATCACGAATACCTGATACTTCAGGGAATATATGCGTTCCATAAAGGCAAGGGGCATATAATTGTAATTAATCTCTCAGGGAAAGACATAACACTATTCGAAAATATGTTGCTCAGCAGAGGGAATGTATTACCCGACATTGACAAATTCAAAACAAATGCTGTTAAGGAAATCAAAAAACTTGAATTGGCTAAAGACTGTGATAACGACACCAACCAGTGTATAACTATGGACATGATAAATATCGGCGAGAACGTGACTGAAGTTGGAAAGGAACGTCTTCTGAGCGTACTCAACAGGTTCAGAGATAGCTTTGCTCTAACCTCAAAAGAACTTGGGCTTACGCAAGTAGCAGAGATGCATATTAAATTGACAGATGATATTCCTGTGTCCTACAAGCCTTACAGACTTCCTTTTGTTGAAAGAAGAATCGTTCAAGGGATGGTAGAAGAGCTCCTTACAAATGACGTCATCCGTGAGTCCAATTCTGCTTATGCGAGCCCCATTGTACTGGTAAAGAAAAAAAATGATGACTATCGACTCTGTGTGGATTATAGGGCTCTGAACAAGAAGACAGTAAAGGACCGCTATCCTATGCCGGTTATTGATGATCAGTTGGACAGGCTGAGTGGGAACAGGTTTTTCACAAGTCTCGATCTCGCATCCGGCTATCACCAAATACCAGTCGCGGAGGAATCAAGACATCTCACAGCGTTCGTCACTCCAGATGGCCACTATGAGTACACGAGGATGCCATTCGGGTTGGTGAATGCTCCAGCAGTCTTTCAACAGATGATCAATAAAGCGTTAGGATCGAAAAGATTCGAGTTGGCCATCCCGTATCTAGACGACATATTGACGGCATCGCCAACAATTGACCAGTCCCTAGAGAAACTAGAAACGTTACTGACGTTACTGCGTGATGCACATCTTACACTGAATTTGTCGAAGTGTCATTTTCTCAAATCGTCGATTGAGTACTTAGGGTACGAAATTTCGGAAGACGGCCTTCAACCTGGAACCAAGAAAACCAATGCTGTTTCGAACTTCCCTACACCAACGAACGTACATCAGGTGCGGCAGTTTGTAGGGTTAGCCAGTTTCTTTAGAAGATTCGTCCCCGATTTTGCTAAAATCGCTAAACCTCTCACGATGCTGACCAAAAATGATACGGCGTGGTCCTGGGGTGCAGAGCAAGAAACTGCGTTTATAGAGATAAAAAGCAGACTGGTATCTCGACCTATTTTGGCATTATACAACCCAGAATATGCAACTGAAGTCCATTGCGACGCAAGTAAACATGGATTGGGCAGTATACTGCTTCAGAAGCCAGACGATAAATCTCCTCTGAAACCGGTGTCATACTACAGTCGTCAGACTACGAAAAGTGAAGAGTTTCTTCACTCTTACGAGTTAGAGACAATGGCCGTAGTAGCTGCTCTTAAGAAATTCCGAGTTTATCTGATAGGATTACAGTTTAAGGTCATGACTGACTGCAACGCGCTAAGAGCCACGTTAAGTAAACGAGATCTTATGCCACGAATTGCGAGATGGTGGCTACAATTACAAGAGTTCGATTTTACCGTCGAATATCGGCCTGGGGAATCGATGAAGCACGCGGATGCATTGAGCCGGAATCCTATTCCGACCGATGAACCAGAGAGCTTAGAAGTGATGAACATAAGAAGCGAGGATTGGCTACAGACCGTTCAGATGACTGACCCTAAACTGAAGCTAATTCGAGATATACTTGAGACCAAGGAAGATGTTAAAGAAATCGCCAACAACTACTGTATTAAGAACAATAGATTATACCGTAAGGTAGGAAAAGATCTCAGGTGGGTAGTACCACACGGTGCCAGATGGCGTATTTGTCAAATGAACCACGATGAATCCGGTCATTTTGCATTTGACAAAACATTCGAAAAGATTAGCCAAGAGTATTGGTTCCCGAAAATGAGAAGATTCATCAAAAAGTACGTTGAAGCTTGCATGAACTGTGCGTTTAACAAAAAACCCGCTGGCAAAGAGTCTGGATACTTACACCCGATACCAAAACCTGATAAGGTATTTCACACCTTACATCTGGACCATTTAGGTCCCTTTGTAAAAAGTAAAAGGGGAAATGCTTATATTCTCGGAATAATAGATAGCTTTAGTAAGTTCATCTTTGTGAAGGCCGTGCGAGATACTAAGTCGAAAACCACCATAAAAGTCTTGGAAGACATGTTCGCTATCATCGGCAACCCAAAAGTTCTCATTTCAGATCAAGGAACAAGCTTCACCTCAGCAGAATTTAAGCATTTCACGAACTCGATTGGCTTGAAACACATTCTTAATGCTGTGGCTACGCCACGAGCAAACGGTCAAATAGAGAGATACAATAGGACTATCTTGAGCTCTTTAGCATCTATGAACCATAACTGTCATGAAGCCGACTGGGACTTAAATATACCTAAACTGCAGTTAAGTCTCAATAACACCATCAATAGAGGTATAGGTAAAGCACCAGCAGAAGTAGTGTTTGGTCAAAGACAATCAGATCTGCCTGATAGTATAGACAAAGCTTATAATCCCCAAGACAGAGATGAAATTCGGAAGGAAGTAAGAGAGACAATTGAAAAGCAACAGCAAAATATGAAAACGCGTTTTGACCAAAAGAGAGCTCCTACTAAGATTTTTAAAGAAGGAACTTTGGTGATGATTCCTAATAATAATCAAGAAAAGGGCAAAAGTCACAAATTAGCCCCAAAATTCAAAGGTCCATACAAAATTACATCTGTCTTAGACCATGACAGATACGAAGTGTCCAGTATAGAAGGTCACGCTACCCGTAAATATAAAAACATATTTCCTGCTGATCACCTAAAACCATGGGTGACTTTCCATTGCTCTCAGTCAGAAAGCGACAATGATACAGACTAAATAAACATTTTGGTAAAGTAACAGCTTAATATACGTAATCAAAGAATGAATAAGAATTAATATTATGATACATTTTATGTTCTGATTTGAAAACTACGTGTAAAATGATTAAATTATTTTGAATAAATTTTGTTTTAGTACTCAGCAAACTTAAAGTTATTATTTAGTAGAAATTGCTCGTACATACCCCAAGAAAGACTTGGAAATGATTCCTTTCAAACAACTAAAAGTCAATGATATAAATCCTTTTCCCGATCCTGAAATCCCTTCGTGCAGGTCCATAGATGAGCTAAAGCGTAGAAGGCCGATACCCTTTTGAGAGTATGCGGTTTCTACCACTACTAAGCAAAGGAAGCCGAAACCTTCCGGGGTAAGCGGTACCTGCGCTTATACTGAGCGTAGGAAGCCGAAACCGTCCGGAGGTAAGCGGTACCTGCGCTTACACAGAGCAGAGGAGGCTGAAACCCCGCTGGGGGTACGCGGTGCCTGCAACACACTAAGCTGAGGAGGCCGTAACCCCGCTGGGGGTACGCGGTGCCTGCAACACACTAAGCTGAGGAGGCCGTAACCCCGCTGGGGGTACGCGGTGCCTGCAACACACTAAGCTGAGGAGGCCGTAACCCCGCTGGGGGTACGCGGTGCCTGCAACACACTGAGCAGAGGAAGGCCGAAACCCCGCTGGGGGTACGCGGTGCCTGCAACGCACTGAGCAGAGGAGGCCGAAACCCCGCTGGGCGTACGCGGTGCCTGCAGCGTGACGAAGACGAGACGAAGGAGGCCGTTCCTGAAGAGGAGTGGTACGCGTCTCAATGGAAAACTGGTAATATAAATTTTGATCATTTGTTGTATTGAATTGTGATTTCATAATGTATGAGGTCATACATTTGGGCAGATGGCCGGCCTTAGGACTGAGGTCAGTCCTATTCGCAGGATGACCGATTGTTAGCATTACTTTAATAGCTATTGCATTTTACACTGAAAAAGTTGAAATCATCACTACACTACGAACAATAATGAAAAGTCATTGTCAGTTTTGACAAGTCAATAATGCGCCCTGGCAATACTCATTGAAGGAAGCGGGAATGTAAGACCCGAATCCGCCATGTTTTTTGGCAGACACGAACGTACGACGCGGGTCGGTTACGTTTTAACTCAAGCGAGTCAAGCAAATCTTGCGCGTAAACAAAAGAAAAACAGTTATTCGTGTTATCATAGTAGTTTCTCTAATAATAGGTGAGTTGATTTTTACAATACATCTTATTGTCCGTGACTGTACCTGAGCTACGTTTGGTGGAATGTCTGTTCTCCTTGAAAATCATTATGCAACATGTCCTAAAAAATCAATAAAAGATATTTTTTTAAGTGAAAACTCATACCGGCTTAGGAATTAAATTGATACGGTCAAACGTCTATTTACAACCCAAAAATGAAGCCCTGTCAGTTTGTGTAGTTTAAAATGAAAGACCCTGTATAACGTCAGCTCGCGTTCGCGCCCAATGTTGGCGACCACTTAAGTGGCCTAACAGCCAGATTAACTGCCTTTTAAAAGCCTTTTAAAATAATACAATAGGCTTTTAATGTTAGCCGTTGAATAATTAATTAGGTACTTCGGTAGGTAGGTAGCTAGCTACTTACAAAAGATGATTAAGTTTGTTTTTAGTTGAATTCTAATCCTCCATCGTTTTACCGTTCTATTATGTATCAAAAAGGTACCCAGGCGCGGTCCGAGGGGGGTGGTCAGGTCACGGGGGACATGACCCCACCTCCCCCCAAATCGTACACGTCCAATAGTAAAATCTTGTTTATTGTGCAATAAAGTCTATTATTAGTGTAGTGACCCCCCCCCTAAATTTCAGTAGTGACCCCCCCAAAATTTCAGGCTGCGTCCGCGCCTGAAGGTACCATGCTACGGTATCTATGTGTCACAAAAGCCAGAGAAAAAAAAGATATAGCTAAAATCAATGTACTAATAAGTCGTGTTGGCCGAATGGGGTTGTACCTCAACTTTCAATCCGAAGGTCGTGGGATCGAATCCCCGCCGTGCATCAATGGAATTTGCGTTTCGTATTATATGCGCTTCAACACGAGCTCTGAACGGTGAAGGAAAACATCGTGAGGAAACCAGTTAGTATTCTTATAGGCGGCGATGGGCTTGCAACCTGTCACGTATGGAATACTAACTTCTGCAAGATGTGGGTATGTATCAAATATGTATTTGTACCTACATGCCTCTGACTACCCCCTTAGACATCTTCAAAGGATCTGGAATATAAAGATCTGAGAGAATGTCTACCGCGCCTTGGGGATACAGTCGTGACTCTGTTTTTAATAAGTATAGAATTCGGTGGCTAAAATACACCACAGCTTCTATTTGTCAGATAAAAATACCTAGGCAGAACATGTTTATGCATAACCACTAATGTTATAGAAGTTGTTCTACAGGAAAAACCACTATCAAGCTAGCTCATGTTTGTAGACGTTGTAGGGAAAAATAGCTAAGTATTGATAGGTAGGTAAGTAATTAAGTAAGTTTGTATGAGTCAGTGGTAAGTAATTTAATACTGGCAGTGACCGTATTCGCCCATTGCACGACTAATGTTGGCAGCGAGGGAGATTAAAAGTTAACTCCCTCGTTTCGCTCTGAAGTTATGACTAAGAATCCAAATCAATCGCGTCCAAGACAGCTTTATCCCCGAGGTATTACCAACTCTACTTTTCAAATAAGAATATTTTAATCTATATAATTAGGTACAATACAGAATAGAATTCAGGCAGAGTGAGGTCAAATGCTGACCTATTTAATAAAAAAAAAAAAACTTTTAAAAAGGAAATTTTTGTTTGTTTGAATTGAATAGGCTCCGAAACTACTGGACCGATTTGAAAAATTATTTCACCATTAGCGTCCTATATTATCCCTGATGAACATAGGCTATATTTTATCCCGGGAAAGCGAAGTTTTCCCGAGGGAACGCTTGTATCAATGGATAAAACTAAGGCCAAGCGAGAAATAAAATTCAAGGCTA
This sequence comes from Epirrhoe alternata, assembly GCA_963565295.1. Taxonomy (NCBI): domain Eukaryota; kingdom Metazoa; phylum Arthropoda; class Insecta; order Lepidoptera; family Geometridae; genus Epirrhoe; species Epirrhoe alternata. The sequence continues at coordinate 1,790,219 of OY751402.1, forward strand.
ATGAGTAGGTAAGTTTTATCAATAAGTAGGTAATCATTTATTCGTTTATTCTACCAAAAAGTTTTTAGCAAGGACACTGCGACTAAAAATACTTAATAAAACAAACGAACAAAACAATGTTAAATAAATAAATAATGCTGGACTTTTCACACAGCATCATCTAGCCCCAAAGTAAGCAGAGCTTGTGTTATGGGTACGTGACTGATATACTACTTATATACCCACCTACTTTTACAGAAACTAAGCTACTACAATATGTACATAAAATTACAAAATGCAATAGAATCAGTCAAGCTATCTAAGGATCGTCGTAAAAACGATCTATAGATAGCTCAACGGATCCAGGTCACTGCCAGTCGGAAGCGTGTCCAAAACACTGGCGGCATTGCCACTACTTTTTGTTTGTAAATACATGCGTATTATAAGTACATAGAAACACACCAGACCCGAGACAAATATAAAAAATAAATAAATAATGCTGGACTTTTTTCACACAGCATCATCTAGCCCCAAAGTAAGCAGAGCTTGTGTTATGGGTACTAAGATGACTGATATACTACTTATATACTTTTTGTTTGTAAATACATACATATTATACATAGAAACACCCAGACCCGAGACAAAGTCATCTGTCCAAACTTAATTTGGACACTGATCTTTATACATAAAACCTGTGTACTTGTTTAACCCTCTCTATTTCTTTTTGTTTTCTCTTTTGATGTTCATTTGTGTAAGTGTTTCTTTTTTAAGTGCTGTGCACAACCTTTAGGTTTACAAATTCAACTTTACTTTCTTGAATAATTGTTCTTTTGTCCACTGAATGTATTGATTTGTTAACTGTTTTTGTGCCTAATAAAAATAAAATAAAATAAAATAAATAAAATATTTGTAGATCATACAAACATTGGTCCCGCCGCGGGGATCGAACCCGCAACCTTTAGCGTCGCAGGCGGGCCTTCGCCCACTGCGCTACAGAGGTCGTCAAATAGATAAACCACCTTCATAGTTGCACTCCCGCGGTGTGACCCGACTCCCTCGGGATTTTTTCATTTTTTCTGGATAAAAAGTAGCCTGTCCTTCCCTGGGATACAACCTTTATCCATGCCAATTTTCAGCCTAATCTGTTCAGCGATTTCGACGTGAAAAGGTAACAAACAGACAGAGTTACTTCACCATCTAATATTAGTATGGTGAATATTGCGCTAATTACCTAGCTAAGCGCCCCATACGTGGTATTAGACATAGACATAATATTAGACATAGACATACCTAGTCTAAGATATTATTGAATTTTACCATAGACGAATTGGCACAGCAAACAATAAAACATATAATGCTGGACATCTCAATTTCGTCCTTCACGCAAACTCACCTAAACATTGTAATTTGTAACACTAAAACACAGCCTGAACCTAATTTATATCACAGTAAGGTTCAAATTAGAGCATAATTTCAATCCATGTGATCTCTATAACACACAGAACACGACTGATGGTTCGAAGTGTCGTAGTAACTGTGACTTAATCTGTGCTGTAATTATCGAAACTTGTTTTCGATTCTGATACCAGACAAGTGGCATTCAAAACGAAAATAGCGTAGGACAAACAACAAAACGCTTTTACACGTTGCCCTCGGTGACCCTAGTGTGCAAGCATGATAAGCGCAGTCAGTCACTAGTGAGCCTCCGAGAGAAAATGATAAGCGCCCTCACTGAGCCTCCGAGAGAAAATGATATGCGCCTTCACTAGTGTAAGCACGTCATCTCTGTAAAAAAAGCCTATTAGAAGATATCTGATTATTTGGATGACAAAAAAACTTGGGACTAAATATGCTCCAACTACGTACATCCATGGATCACTCAAAAGAATGATAGTCCCCATACCGTGTTTGTTGCTCTGATTCTTCACTTCACGGTATTTGACGCGAAAGAACAGGAGTAAAATTTGTTTTAAGTTAAGACTATTTTAAGTGATCCCTGCGGTCCTATTGAATAAATGCTTTTTGACTTTTGAGTATGATAAGCGACGTCACTAGCATAGGCGGATCCAGGGGGGAGGCACGGGGGCACGTGCCCCCCCCCAGACGACATTTTTTTGTACCCACTAACTACGAAAAATTAATAAATTGTGAAATTTTTGTCAGTTTTTGTTTCTTGTGCCCCCCCCAGAAAAAAATCCTGGATCCGCCCATGGTCACTAGTGTGCAAGCAAGAGAAAATGATAATCGCTTGGAGTTTTCCAGCAGGGTTTGGCAAGAGTGTAAACGCATCATGAGATAGATAGAGTAAAAAACAGTTGTGTTATAGTACATTACGATATTAGTGCGTAAAGATGGTTATAACATGCGAGGCGGAATTTCAGCCCGAGCCGCAGGCGAGGGCGTAATTGAGCCGAGCATGTTATAACCAATACGCACGTATATCGTACGACGTTTTTTAACACATTTGCGAGGAAACAGAAAAAAAAACATTTTAATTATACTCAATCTGTGAATGCACACTGTTGCTTTCCCGCCATTTGAACAGACTGCCTACTGAGTGGCGCCGCGCACCGATTAGTTCTCCTTTGAATAGCAACAGCGCGCTGCTCACTAGCTGGAGGCACGACTCCAGCTCGGCGGCGATCAGTTCCATATTTGAAATGGCAAATAATGCTGTTACCTATGGAATTTGTATGGACTATAACATAACTATTTGCTTTGATAACACACGCGTTTGTTATGACCCGCTTTACATATCTAAAACCGGTGGAATTACATCAGCTTTACGAGCAAGGGTGTTAAAAAATATGTATAGGGGAGAGTTGGAAAATACCGTGCCCCTAAGGGAATTATTCTATAACTCAGCTCAGGTTAGGTTAAAATAAATTCTAAATAGTTTAATAAGTGGAGAATTTATCTGGTTACAATTACAAAACTTCAAATTCATAAAAAAAAAACACACAAAAATAATACAAGTAAAAAACTAAAATTTGGGAAAGCGCGGTATTATCAAACTGGTCTGGAAATATCGTGCCCTAGGTTGGTAATTTCGCGCTGTCACCGCGCCTGCACAAATGACAATGAAATCATCACTACGCAATAAGTCATTCAAAGAGTAGAAGCCTGGAGCCTGATACATACAGACTTCAGCATTCACAAATGTTTAGTATTAGCCAAAATTATTAACAAGTTTAAGACAAGAAAAGAAATCTTTTAGGATGGAAAAAAATAAAATATACTCAAGTACTTTACTTATGTATTTATTATTATAAAATCAACTCAGTCTCAACATTATACTTCTCAGTTCTGTGTTTCCTTCGACAGTGACCTACCGTGTCAAGAAAGTCGTTCCTGTAAATAAACAAATTTGCCATAGATATTTTCATACTCGTTAATTTCGCGCGTGGTTTGATAATACCGCGCCCTACGCGCGAAATTATCAAACAAGGTAGTTTTATTTTGTAACCTTAAAAACTAAAACAAACTCAAAGGATTAATTTAAATTTATTTTACACATAAGATCTACACAATTCCCCCCCTAAAATTGCGTATAATATATAACTGAATGTGAAATATTCATTGACTCACCTCTTATTCAAATCTCCCGAAAAAATAGAGTGATTACGCGGGAAAAATAAAAGAGCGCGGCCTTCCTCTCTGCTTGCTCGGTGGAAACTGACAGTGCTCGGGGGGGTTGGGGGGGGCGTAGAGCTATGATTTTACTAACATTGCAGGCGCGTATTGTTGATAGTTTTAGAGAAACCAAGGGGCGCGAAATTATCTACCGCGCGGTAATAGCATACTCTCCCCTAACACAACTCAACAAGTCCTTATATGTAGGTGGTCGCACGACCCATTCCGCGCCGAACACGCCTTAACTGTCCATTCAATAGAGGAAATGCCTTTGAGTAGAGAAGTTCTTAGGCCATTAGGAAATGCTGAGACGTCAGAAGCTAGCTGCATTTTCTGACGTCATCATAGGTAGTGTTTGTAACCAAACTCCTCCGAAACGCCTCGACCGATTCTTATGAAATTTTGTGTGTAGGTACCTATATTCAGTAGGTCTGAGAATCGGATGTTAACTAACCTCCGGTTTCTATATTCAACGGACAGTCGTAGGTAAGAGCTACGACTCGTTTCCACATACAAAAGTTTGACAGCTAGAAACCGGCGGTAAGTTAGCTGTCAAACTTTGTATGTAGAAACGAGTCGTAGCTTTTACCTACGAATGTCCGTTGAATATAGAAACCAGGCATAAGTGTTTTGTATCCCCCTAAATGATAAGGTGGTCCACCCCAAGATTTTTACTATTGTAGTGGAATAGTCTTTCTCTCAGGGGTTTGGGTGTATAAAGTTCGAAACACGAAATATAAGTAAAAGGTATAATGGTGAAAACACGGTAACACGTTAAAATATACAAAACAATTAATAAATACAAGAATAAAAGTCAATTGCTCTCGCGCGGAAAAGCCGTTCGCCTTCCTCCGAACGTATCGCGCGGGTAAGAGCGAGATAGCTGCCAACAAGTCTCTGGCGGTGCGGCTGCGTTCAATATTACCGAGATATGGATGCGTTCGAGTATTACAAATAAAGCCCGCGCTACACTATTATTTTTAGGACAACAAATAATATTCGTTTTTTTTAAATTTGGCATTAAATCCAATCTAAAATTTTCACCCTTCTTCCACCAACCCTTATTTTTTTATAGCAATATTAGTATTTTACGGCAAAACAACGTATGCCGCGGGTCAGCTAGTTTTTCTAAATAAGGAACTGCGACGCGTACCTACACTTCGCCCAACGGATCTAGGCATTAGTGACTATATAGACTTGTGTTAGCCGTTTGTTGCAACACAATTTTGTATGAAAAAGCGTTCACTGCGCAGACTTCACTAATGCCTAGATCCGTTGGGCGAAGTGTAGGTACGCGTCGCAGTTCCTTATCTTAGAAAAACTAGCTGACCCGCGGCAAACTTTGTTTTGCCGTAAAATACTAATATTGCTATCAAAAAATAAGGGTGTGGTCGCCCACAGACAACCTCGTCTGTGGGCGAACTGTACGGTCTGGTAAGTAAGGATCGTTTATAGAACGTTATCAACAGCAGGTCACTTATCTACAGCCCAGGGTAAGGTCAAACGACTGCTTGTGTTCTCTATATGGTCTGCTATTATTCACGGTAAAAAACTTGACCATCTGTATGCTGTGCTTTGACCTCTCCAAACCAGTTACTCTTTCATTGAATGATATCTTCAAAGTCAAAGTCATTTTATCAGTGACTGGTGGGATCATAATCACAATTAGGTGATTCGACTCCTGTTCCTTCGCGACTGTGAAGACGCTATTTTGTGATAGACGATTTTGAGTTTGTTCAAACCAATCTGAATATTGAAAATAGATAAACAAAATGTAAATTAGATAATAGTTTTTTTATGTTTTAATTTTATATTTCAATGCCGCCAGTATTTTGGGCACGCTTCCGACTGGATCAGTTGAGCTATCTATAGATCGTTTTTACGACGATCCTTAGATAGCTTGACTGGTTCTATTGTATTTTGTAATTTTATGTACCTACCAACATATTGTAGTAGCTTAGTTTCTGTAAATAAATACAAAGTGGCAACACCGTTAAATAATTTTAAAGTTTAAAATGGCAACACTAAGAATAAGTAATTCGTATTTGTGTTGTGTGCTTTTCCGACTCTTCCTGTTTGTACCTATTCATGCGGATTGCCTCTCTGACTGAAAAATTAATAAAAATAAGTTTACTAACTCTCAAGCTTATTTTAATTCGTACAGAGTTACCTTTAGTAGAATAGAATATAAGATGTTTTTGTCTAAACACAATTACTTACCTAATGCTTCTTTACTCTAAGCGACCTTGAGATACTACCCGGACGGTTTTCAATTTCAACTTTTCAACATCAAGTCTAATGGCCTTTCCTATTTAAATTGGTCGGGTATTTCCCGATTTCGAATCCGACGGCTTTTCTACGAAGTACGAATGACAGCCTTATGACTAAGTATTATCACCCTATAATTACATAGAGTAAAATTACAGGTGAGTTAGACGAAAGCGTATTTTCTACAACGAGAAAACTAGAAATCGTCTAAGTAACTCAACTCAGAATCTACTCTATTCCACCGGAGATAGTCGCATTCCCTAATTTCTTGCGAATTGTCGCTAGTTTTGGTGTGATTCTCACGAGTAAGGGGTTAGCGGATGCAAGGAAGACCGAGAAGAAGGTGGATAGACATTTTTACTCAAATATGTGGTCCGGACCGGATAAGAAGGCGAGAGCAAGGGACTATGGAGAGATTTAGGAGAGGCCTACGCCGTAGAGGCGACTTTTGGTGAAGAATAGTGAACTAGTAACTAAGCATAGTAACAATATTGTATGGTTCTGAGTGTTGGGCAACAAAAGGGACGGTTGAACAAAGGGTGCACGTGGCTGAGACGAGAATGCTGAGATGGATGTGTGGAGTGACGCGAATGGACAGAGTAAGAAAATAGTACATAAAGAGGAAGTGTGAAAGTGGCGCCAGTGAATAAGAAGATGAGGAGCAATTGGCTGTCATGGTATGGGCATGTAATGAGAAGGGAAGAATGTCATGTGACCAGAACAGTACTTGGTATGAATGTGGATGGACATACGAGTAGAGGTAAGCCGAAGAAGAGATGGATGGATTGTGTGAAAGATGATATGAGTAAGGAGTGAGTGCTGAGATGACGGCTGATAGAGGGAAATGGAAGAGGAATACATGTTGTGCCGACCCCACATAGAGTGGGCAAGGGTAGGAAGATGATGAACAATTGTAATAATTTAGGTTAGTCCCAATAGAAATAAAGCCTTTTTATTTTATTAATTTGCTCACGAAATAGACTTGCCTAATGAGGAACGCTGAATACCTAATAGTCTTTATACCAATTGTAATACTATTCAGCAATTAAAATAATCAGCAAATAAGTATTTCATTTCCTGTTACTACGCATCACATCACTGTGAGCTAAATAGCTTAGGTAAGTAGTTTGAAGTTGTTATAGCTAATTCAACCTAATTACCTACCTAAATAGGTAATATAGGTATATTACCTAATTCATTATTATCTACCTATATTACCTATTACATTATATTACCTAATTCTTTTCATTTTCTTCATAATCATAATTTCCCTGCACTTTTATGTGTGGTCGGCACAACAGGTTTTCCTCTTCCCTTCGCTCTGTCAGCCGTCATCTCAACACTCACTCCTTTCTTACCCATATCATCCTTCACACAGTCCATCCATCTTTTCTTTGGTCTGCCTGTTCTGCTACATTCCTTCATTCAAACCTAACCTGTTTGATTTTCCCCACATTCACTAAAAAACAGATTACCTACAGATTGTGAGTGTGCCCAGGAGCTACACAACCTTATTCCGCCTTCACTGTTCTTTTACAGGGACTTCAGACGCACAGCTGATTATCATCTGATTGATATTCCACTAATTAGAACTAAGCGTTTTGAAAGTAATTTTATTATGCGCACTGCAAAAATTTGGAATCAGCTTCCAGCGTCTGTATTTCCGCTGAGCTATGACCCTGTTGTTTTTAAGAGAGTTAATAGGCACCTTCTGGGTAGGCTCGCTCCATCGTAGACCTCATTCTTGCCTATGTAAGTTTCGAGGTCAAAAGCCGACCCATTCATCATAAAAAAAACATTAATTTGAATAACCGGATATTTTCGTTCCTACCTACGTAAGTAGGTGTTTTAGTACTTACTTACTTACCTATTTTCAATCAATTTGTGGTTTGCACCTCGGCATAACAGAAACATCAAGTTTATGCATAGATTAATGACATTCAAAAAACAGGTTTCTAATACATGCAGGTTTGAATGATTGAGGAAAATCCTGCAGAAATTATTTTGTTACCACATCCACTTTGTTTACACTTTAGTGAGGTCCAGTGACCTTGAGCGTTAGGCAGCCATGTTTTTTTTTTCTTTTTCGGTTTGGCTGCACATGATTTGCATTTCGCTTAAATTAAAAATCGTTCAGACCTTAGATCATAAAGACGGGATGAGCCTTTACCTTGTATTTCCCTTCTGCCAAAATGTACACGATTCCGAATCATGTACGTCTTGTAGTACCTACCTATTTCGTACGTCATTTATGAAATTTGCAAGAGTATGCGTAAAAATGCATAAAAAAATTACAATACACAATGTATTGTAATTTTTTATGTATAAGTGTGAGAATAATGCGTTCGTGTGCTACTTCGTCCCCCGCAAAAACCGGTAGAAAATGTTGAGAGGAATTCTGTCAATAACTCGTCCATTCTATTTTGTCTGAGGTTCAGACAAATAAAAAGACTCGATAATATTCATAGACTGTACTCATAGTTTTCTGTATACAAATGGTAGTACTCTGGGCTTCAATACTTGCTAAATTATTGTATAAAAACGCTATGAAAATGACTTTAGATAGTATAAGAGCTGGTCCCAAAGCCCCAGTCACGCATCTTGTCGTCAACCCAGGTCCTGAAAGCGGGCACGTTGGTAAACACGCCGGGCACGTCCTTCTGGCCACAGCCAATACCCCCCGCCACTAGCCCTGCGAGCTTGTAGCGCTCGTTGCCGATAGGGCACGCTAGCGGCGCCCCGCCGTCACCCTGAAACAAAACAAACGTTTCAATCTATTTATCAGACTGCACAACAACCATGACTTACTTTAATGTAGGTTAGAGTAAAAAGACATTTAGGTACTTAATGTATTTCGCATCAAAAGATATGCGCAACCGAAATAAAACTCCAAAATCGTCTAAACGGATAGGTATAGCTCGCGTCACGTAAAAAGAACGCTGGAAAAAAAGTAGAGGGGGTATGTTTGCGCATGGGTACACTCGCGCACGAAAGTACAACCTACTGTTTTATTTTTGAACTAGCCTTTCGCTTGCGGCTTCGTATATTGGTTATTGGTAGGTACAGTCACGGACAATAAGATGTACACTCCATACTTTTAAAATTAATATAAAACTAAAACTAATAGATGTAGGTTAAAAACAAAAAGCGGAAATTGATTTCACATTGAACTAGTGGCGAAATCAATAAAAACACCAGAACATTGTTAGACATGTTGACCTGTACATGGATTGAAACATTATGGAGTGTGTACATACATCTTATTGAACGTGACTGTACATTCAAATATATTAGGTAGAGTTAGTCGAGTTAAAAACATATTTAATTCCGTAAAGAATGTTTAATCGTATTAAAAAACATTGAAGATAATGTTGAAACTCCTTCCCCTAAGTCGTAGTGGTATTCCGAATCGTTTGAACCTTTTACAATTTTATTCGTCTCACTGTAGACTCGGAACGTTTTGTTTCCTTTGTTGTCCGTTTCATACATTGTTTTACAATATCAAATGCATTATTATCAACCTCTCTTTTCATAGAGCAATATACCCACGTCATAAATATTTTTCTAAATTTTTTATGTAAAACGATTTCGTAATTAAAAACTTTTGTGCGCGATGGTATTTTGAGAGCAAAAGTAACGTGAACACAGCGCGGAAGGCAAATGCCAACTGATGAGCCAATAACGCGCTGGCAAGCGTGTGGCGCGCGACCATCCCACCCCGCGCCTCACCTCGTACCGTCAAATGGACCCATAAAGCGTCCATGGCGCAGCTTGACAGCCAGCGTTCTTTTTACGTGACGCGAACTATACCATAATAAACTTTCTGAGTAACCTGTAGACTCGTGTTTGCTTTATACAAACCACACCGAACCACTTCGACTTACCTGACATGTGTCACTCTCGCCCTCAGCACACACAAAACTGCTGTGTAGCCTGAATTTCTTTTTGAGCCTAGTTTGCTGCAGCAGCGATTGGCAGCGATCGTGGGGTACTATGTCCTGGGTTATCTCCTTGAGGATGTTGGCGTAACGACCTTTCGGTCCTGGGGAAGAATAAAAACACTGTGGCACTCCAGGAGTGACAATGTAACCGGCTGCTACACAAGGAGTTTTTCGCATGCGAGCGGCGATTTCTTCTAAGCAATAATATGGTGGCCTGTAAACAAAATGCATCGAGGCTCACCTCTCGAATACGATTCTCTACCTATGCTTTCTACTAAAAGTAGTATTTTTTACGAGTTTCTGTCAAAATGTAGACAACCGCAGGCGAGACTCGAATGGCGAGTTTTGCCGAGGGATCGCATACAATTTTTCCCCGCTCGCTTGTGTAACAACCGCTTAACTTGACAAATATAAATAGCCCGGTAACGGTGAGCAGTCACGTGACCTTTCCAAGGCGACTTTCTGTGACTGCTCACCGACACCGGGTTATTTGTTAAGTTTAGAATCGTTCAAGTTTTCACTTCTGTTGGCACTCCTGGAGTGTCACTGTTTTTTTTCCATTACAATCTCGAATTCATTCTATTTTAAGAAATGCATTGGATTACAGTGTCTTGTTTCTAACCAAAAATGTCCTTTCCCCATCCATTAGACACACAGTTCTGGCTGTTATCGAAGTTTTCGTTAGGGTCTGGAAGACAAAGCGTGTTGATATGCTTAGCGAACTGCAGCGGCTCTTCAAGACGAAGGAGGGCTATGTCATTCTTCAAGTTCTTTCGGACGAACTCTGAAAGAAGTAAAATTGGTTAAAAACTTTTTATACAACCTAAAAAAAACACACTGTTTGCCTGCTAACCATAAACACGCTATCTACATAGAGGAGATAGGTCAAAATTACACTTGACCTTAGACGATTATAGCTTTTACAGAATGGGGTTAAGACTTGACTTTTAACGGCCGTGGATAAATAGATATAAATAGAGTTTGAGTTATTTTTAAGTTTACTTATAGGTTAGGTTAGGTTGGGTAGGAGAAGGCGGATGTACGACCGCCTTCTCACGCCCGGTGGTGAGTAGCGGACGCTAGGTGCGGGGGCACCTTCGTCCGCCTTGCACGGCTCACCAAGACGCGGGGCCTCCTCAACACGAGGAGGGATGTGAAAGGCCCGCCTCAAGGGCGGGGATCGCTGGAGGGGGACTTGAAGAAAAGGCTCTGCCGGTTTCCCAGATCCCCCTCCATTCCAGGCGACCCTGGAATGTCGCTGGGTCGTTTAGTGGGTATACCGGGAGTGCCACTCCCGGGGAGTCCCACATACCCCTCTCGCCCCCCCAGTGGGAGGGGATGCGTAATGCATTTTTCCCAAGATAAAAAAAAAGGTTAGGTTAGGTTAGCTGTAAAACGTGCTATAAACAGTGAAGGACACAGAATAAAAATATAAATATAGAAAACAAAGTTATCTTACCTACATAGGGTCTTTCATTTTAAACTAACTATATTCAGGAATTGGGTTCAACAAATAAATTAAAAAATATTAATGTAATGATTTTTTTGTTTTTTTTTATGAAAATATCGAGAAAATCGATAAAGACTATCCTTTTAATTGATTGTTGCTTCTTGTATAACTTAGTCCATTCGAGCGTGCGTGCGTACGTGATGTTGCTGCGATTGGTCAACGTCTGTTCTCCTTGATAATTTTATGCAACATGTCATAAAAAATCAATAAAAGATACTTTTTGAAGTGAAAACTAAAATCGGCTTAGGAATTCAATTGATACGGTCAAACGTCTATTTACAACCCAAAATGAAGTCCTATCAGTTTGTGTAGTTTAAAATGAAAGACCCTGTATATAATAAATGAAAAAACCAATACCTACCTACCTACAAATAAAAAAAACTTTTGCGTTGGTCATGGTAACAGGAGTAAAAAAGAAATGATTACCACTGTGATATGTGATATTCTGGACGACTCTCTCTTGGTAGTCATATATCTCCTTCTGTGTTTGCAGATCCCATTCACCAGCCCGTATTCTTAGTCCATTTGGACTGTATCTGCAAAAGTTACGTTCATTATACCATAAAGGTATTACAAAAATAAGTTGTCCTAGATGTTGCGTCCTGGTATTCAGGGCTAAAGCTAAAGCTACAATGAAAACCACTTAACAATGTACACTGACTGTCAGGTGCTTATCAACGTCCGTCCCGCGCAAAGAAAGAAAGAAAGAAAGAAATAAACTTTTATTTTGTGCCACAGACAGAAGAATATTATAAGGCAGGTACATTGTAACACTACTGAACTAAAATAAGCTAGACATAATCTGATTAGTACCTATACTCTTAACTTAAATAACTATAAGTTATTTAAGCCGTCAAAGAACAATATTACTCCTGTCGCAGGTCCCGCGCGAGTGCCAACGCATGACTGAGTCAACTGACGAACTGATGCCATACTTTGACAATCATTTTAATTCATTGTGTTACAATTAAGTATTAAACACAATCATTTTAAATAATTAATCTGTGATTTTAATCAAAACATCACACTAGATATGCTTCCAGTGCGTTAAGAAGACTCAAAAATGCCAACATAAGACACATGAGTTCCTATAAGCTCTACATAATTATGTATGTAAATCGTCTGTTTGACATAATGCCAGGAACTCACGTGCTGCGGCACTTGACATGAAATGCAAGCAGTTTTGATAACTAATGAGAGACAAGAAAAATGCATTTAATGTCTGAATAATGTCGAGATTACCAATTAAATTATTTAATAAAATAAATCTACAAAATACTACAATCCGCCATGAGAGCTGTAGCCAATCGGAGCGCGTGACGTCATTACTCAATTTATTAGACCAAAACTGCGCCTTTTGTTTCCTTTGAGCTTTAGTCATTAATGCACGTAGTTTTTGCTGTTGCAGTGGTGAGCTGTGACGTCAAAACAGCCGCCATGACACCGACGAGCGTTTTGGCTTTGGTTTGGAAATTCAAATTTTAATTTTAAATTTGATTTGAAAACCTTTATTTTCTACTGAAATATGATATTTTTTTTCACATAACAAATCATTCTGAACAACATAGAACAGATTTTGAAAATTGTCATCATGCCCATTGAAACGCAACGCAACAATTATCCGCTGGTTTACTTCGACACTAGACACTATCTCTATGGTAGGTAGATAGAGTAAAAAGACAGTAGGTATGTGAGTTTAGACAAAGGCGTATTTTCTGCAACCGTGGTTTTCACAAATTCGTCTAACTGAAGGAAGGATTATTCTACACTTCGATTCTACTGTAGATAGTAGGTAGGTATTTTTTAAGCAGGCAAGTTGCGACTTACTTGTAGGCGTAATGCGCAACAGTCATGATGACCTGTGGGTGGATGATGACGCCCATTCCAATATAGCTGAACCCGACGTTGTCTATCAACGCCACTACCCAAGGATACTCTCCGAATTGTGACTCGTGAGTCTGAAAGTAGAGACAGTTTCACTTCTTGCTAAATGTGTCTATTTTATGCGCCAAACTGTTAATGTAAAATTTACTATAAGGGCGTAAATGTACGGGGTAGATACATTCGTTGCGCTGGGATTGGAGAGCATGAAACCACGCTTATTTGTTCTTACTATTTATTCTTCCTTGTTCTTACTGTTACTCTGGCTGAACTGAATGCCAGGCGCTACAATTTGCACAATATTTATACACATTTTGAGTCTATCCATGTCTAACATTTCTTACCGCAATTGCACTACAACTTACATCACTAATGATAGAAGCGCCCAATCCATTAGGATTCCGGTAGCCACATCCCCTCAGCTCCAGGTCTGGCTTGGGCTTGCCATAGTTCGATGGATAGTTGCAACACACCTCGACGCTCTCGGTACACTGTGAATTTTCTTTAGTACCGATTCTGGAAATATCGAAAAAGTTCATCAACCAACGAGGACCTTAAAACTTATAAAAACAGTGGCACTTTGGGAGTGCCGACACAAGTGAAAATTGAATGAGGTGTCGGTAACGATGTAGACTTAAAAAAAAAAGTTAAAGTGCAAAAAGTTACTGTCCAGAAGAAGTCAGTAGAGAAGCAGAGCTATAGTTTCAGCCATCTGGCGATACATGTGACGAAATTTAGGTTATGGTGAGAGATGGTGTCGGTAACGGTCACGTGACTTGCGACTCGAGATATCTACTTGAGGACACAAATATCACTATAGAATCAGACGTCCGATCAACGACATACCGTGTGCTAAAGTAAGTAAGCTCGTATGAGTCAGTGGCCAACTCTGATGACGGAGTTTTTAGGCCGCCTTAAGGCCTCCGTCATGGCTTAACGACTTAAATAGCCGGGACCGACAATTTAACGTGCCCTCCGAAGCACGGAAGCGCTCAGATGAAAATGCCACTGGCGGTCACCCATCCACTTACAGACCGTTTCGTACGTTGCTTAACTTCGCCGATCTATCAAGAACGACTAAGCAAGCACGACCACGAGCGCTTTATTTCTATGTACCGTGTCCTAATTTGTGCTTTATTTCTATGTATTTAGCTATGACATTTGAATGGAATAGGAACGAAGACGCCCGCGCCATTTCCACGCCAGACGCCCATAATTTCTAGGATCGGTAAATTACCTCCTGTCAATCTTAGTCCATGTAACGACCGTCGGATTTTTCGGATCAACCATACGCTTCTTCTCATCGCACGCATAGTAAGGAACGCATTGACAGGACCCGCTATCTTGGTGGATCGCTGTCCTTAGGGCAAAAGTAGGCTTCACTGTGGCCTGTAATAGATTTAGAAAGAAAGAAAATATCTTTATTTACCTAGACACCTCACTACACACACGATTAAACCTAAAAATTATTCCTAACTGACGATTTACTTATGTTAGATATTTCTACCGGCGATGAGCATCAAGACGGTCTGGCAGCTATAAAAGCGACGCCACAAGCGGCACTCGCTCTCTTCCTTGCTGGATTTCGTACTGAGCAGACGTACCTTTGTTCACTATTGGTCTAAATTGTTTCTGTGTTCATTTTATACTTGTGATAAATCGATTAATAAATCGGTCATTTCTGAATTTCCTTGTTTTCCCGTTTGATTCCCAATACTTACATAAAACTAGTTGTATGTAGTTTAATATAAGTTTTTCAAAATATTTATTTTTCACGAGCACCAAATTTTATTCTTAGATTGTTTTGCATTTTCATGATCACTAGGCCATAATGTAATTACAGAAAAATTGGCGACATTTTGGAGAAGGGCCAGGTCAATACCCTAAACCGACGAGCATGTATGAAGAATGTAATGAGAGTGAATGAGGCGAAAGTTGTGTGTCAGGATCGTAGCGAGTGGAGATCTGTGGTCTCTGCCTACCTCTTTGGGAAAGAGGCGTGATTTTATGTACCTACCTAGTTTCTAATACTTAGTTATATATTATTATTTTTTGTATTCTACCTACATAATATCTAGGCTAATTCGTTTTCGGTGCAGACTAATTTTTGTCTAGCAATAGCACAAACCTTAGTGGTTTTTAATTGTTAGAATAGACTGTCTTTTTTATATAAAATGTAATTCGTTAATAAATTTAAAAAAAAAATGTCTATGTAGGTATGTATGAAAAAACACCTTATACATCTT
Source organism: Epirrhoe alternata (assembly GCA_963565295.1). Lineage (NCBI taxonomy): Eukaryota > Metazoa > Arthropoda > Insecta > Lepidoptera > Geometridae > Epirrhoe > Epirrhoe alternata. The sequence continues at coordinate 1,805,677 of OY751402.1, forward strand.
CACTCTAAATGATGTTTCTGATTGACCAAGCGCCATACTTACCTACTTTTACAAGACAGAGCCAATTCCTTTACATGCAAACATCAGTAATGCATAACAACCAAAATAACAATTGTTTCTATAGCCCTGTTGTTTTGCGTAATTATATTTTTATGGAAAAAAAACTTGCAACAAAAACATATTAATACTTACCTACACAGAGTATGAGCGACGAGTGATGTGATGTCGCTTGGGCTTAGTTGTGCTTTTCTTGACTTAACGAAATTAACGAGATCTGGCGAAGCCATCTAGCGGGCCGCGCTGGCTCGAGCGGTAAATAATGCTGGACATTTCACACAGCATCATCTAGCCCCAAACTAAGCAAAGCTTGTACTATGGGAACCAGATAACTGATATAGGTACTACTTATATACTTTTTGTTTGTAAATACATACATAATATTATACAAAGACACCCAGACCCGAGATAAATATTTGCAGATCATACAAACAGTTATCCCGCGGTGGGGATCGAACCCGCAACCTTCTGCGTCCCAAGCAGACTTTCACCCACTGCGCCACAGAGGTTGTCAATTAATCAAATCAAATCAAATCAAATCATTTATTTTTGGGAAAATACATACTTACACAATAGACTTATTTACTAAAGTAAATGATCTAAGTTCGTACATTTATAATTAGGTAATTAATAATTATGTAATTTTACAGTGTGCATTATAGGTAGGTAGGTATTTTAAAAGTAGTAAATAAGCTGCGAGTGTTCTAGCCCCCACACTAGGATTCCCTGTGTTGTGGGTGGCTAGTCTCTTCCAGGGGCGCAACATAGTAATACCTAAATATTATCTAAGTTAGTCTTCATTAGGTAGGTATTATTATTGTAGTTTATTTTTAGTAGTTAAATCTAACTTTGCAGGTAGTTAGTTGATAAAGTAACTTACGATAGTCGGTAGCTAAGATATCTGATAAATGTATGCAATGCAAGTGTGTGTGATGTGATGCGTTGAGTTCCTAGTACGTGTGAGGAGCAAAGTGTGTGGCGGCGCGCCGGCGGCAGCGCGTGAGTAGGAGAGGGATGGCACGAAATGCGTGCGCGTCAAGTGGATAGCCGGCCGCTAGTGTCTATGTGTGCTAGTGTCTATTGTTGAAATGTAGTGTGTAGCTAGCCGCACTGCGCTTACGCTGCAAAATACCTATGACAAGATTAAGTTGAAGACACACTGGGTTATTTTATCGATAATCATTATTATTTAATTAAATTTTCGTATTCATTGTTCTAAGTGTATGTGCACTACTTATATACTTGCGTCATATATAATGTAGGCATAAACAATTGTTAATTAAATTATTATGTTTAAGTGATAATTTACGCATTTAATTTATTATTATAATGTGAAGTATAAATATTAGTATTTAGTATTATGATATTTTTATTATTATTTGTTAGTCCTTTTTTGCATTTAATTGTATTTTGTTAGATATAAGTTATTAGGTATTGTTATTATAATAGGTTCTTTTTTTTTTTTTTTTTTTTTTTTTTTTTTTTTTTCAATATACATTGCGAAATTAAAAAATAATAATAATAATAATATGTATGAAGAAAGAGGATAAGTAGTATTATATTTTTGTTATTGTTTGTTTATATATTATGTAACTACACGTAATATCTCTTCGGTTGAGCTATAGTTGCAAGTTAGCAACCATTCTTCGACCAGTTTTTTACACCTTCTCCGAAGACAGTGCAGAATTTCGATTTCTTTATTTACTTTTCCGTATAAATAAGGCCCTATAAATTGTTGACATCTGTGTGCAAATTTGGTTTTAGTTATGGGAATAAACCATGAAGGGTTTCTTTTTGATCTTATTGATGGTACAGTGCATGACAAGGCTATTTTGTGAAACCGCATTATTGAAGTCACAATAAAAATTTGTCTGACTCGCAGGAGCCGACATTCGTTGTAAAGCAAGTCTGTCGAATAACGAAATGGTTTTTTGTGTGCGATTTTAAGTACAGACCTTTGTGCACGTTCTAGTTTCATGAGATTTGAGCTACATGCACTACCCCATACCACAATACAGTAAGATAGGATCGGCTTACAAAGTGCCATGTACACTAAACGTAGAAGATCACTGTCAGCGACGTTTCTTAGCTTAAGAAAGATGTATTTCAATTTCCGGGTTCTTTTGTTAGTCTCTTTGATATGTTTGTCCCATGTTAGTCTATCATCAATATTGACCCCTAAGTATTTTATAGACTGAAGGTTCTCAATAGACGGACAACTGCACTGGGTATTTGGTAGGCTGTCATCGCATTCATGAAGCTTTACCTTCAAGGGTATTAATGGGGCAGTCCGTTTAGATATATGAAAGTTGAGGAACTTCGTCTTAGAGGCATTTAGTGATAGCAGGTTCTTATTCAGCCATGATGTCACCCGTCTTAACCCATCATTCGTCACTCGTTGCACTTCAGTCCAGGAGTCGCCATGAAAAATTATAGCAGTGTCATCCGCAAACACCAGTGTTTCTGCTTGGGCTAATCCAAGTTTACATAAGTCGTTTATGTAAATTGAAAAGAGTGTAGGCCCAAGCACACTTCCCTGCGGTACACCAAAGGACATTTCTGAAAAATTACTACGAGTACCTTCCACGAGGACTCTTTGTTTACGATTTGTAAAATAAGAGACAAACCAGTTTAGCGGTATGCCACGTATCCCTATGCGGTGCATTTTTTCAAAGAGTATTCGTCGCGAGACGGTATCGAAGGCCTTTGCAAGGTCAAGGAAGACGCCGATGCTTTTTTTTCCTCTGTCCAATTTAGAAGAGATGTGATTGACCATTTGAACAACGGCATCTTCCGTTGACCTACCTGCTCTGAATCCAAATTGATTTTCCGCTAAGAGTTGGTTTGTTTCAAGAAAGGATAGAAGTCTACGATTTACAATTTTCTCTAAGATTTTTGAAAAAGATGTAAGCAAAGAAATTGGCCTGTAATTGCTGATATCACGAGGGTCACCAGATTTAAAGACAGGGGTGATATTAGCGATTTTTAAACAGTCTGGTACAACTCCTGAATGTAGGCTCAAGTTATAAAGATAAGCTAGAGGAACTGCTAGAATATGCTGTGAGACCTTCAATAAGCGATTACTGACGCAGTCATATCCAGTGGCAGACTCAACTTTTAGTTGTCCTATAATCTTGATGATTTCCATTTCATCTGTAGGCGTAAAAAAGATGGATTTCTCAGAGTTTGTCAGGTTATCAGTTATTTTGTCTGCAAGTTCTTCTTCAGTGGTTTTAAGCTTTTCAAGAATTTTTATAGCAAGTTGATCACCGATCGAAGAAAAGAACATGTTAATGTTGTTTAGAGATTCAATTGGTGTTGTAGATATACCAAGTAAAGCGGAGTTTGGGGACTTGCGCGTTGAAATGTTACAGATTAAGGTACCTATATTCTACAAGCGTTTCTATATCTTGTACCATTGTTCATAAGGTTTATAATGGCTTGCTATAAAACTAATTGACGTGCGCTTGCCAATTCAATGTGGCTTGAGCCTTTGGTAGGATACTTACATCTGCAGTACTATTTTGTACAGGCACAGTCTTAGGCCCATATTGTGCTAATAACTTTGTAAGGTCTATGGTATCCTGAGCTGTGACGTAAGCTAGAGTCACGAAGGCGAAGAGAATATACCTAGAAAAGATAAGATGATTGTTTTAGGGAAGGCCCTGGGATAGGGGAAGGTTGCCATCAATGGACCCCCTAACTTTACGACCTTAGAACTAAAAAAGTATTCGCGATAAAATAAAACCAATGCATCATTTATAATTAGTAAGGCCTATATTTATAATAACCAAAAACACAAACAGTTCAGACTTGTAGTTTTTGATTTATACGAAGAAATCTAAATTTTGGACTGTTGCCTTCATTGGACCATGGGCACCTTCATTGGACCACCAGGTTGCTATCAATGGACTTCGAGAAAATGTTCGAGAGGTCCAATCATGGCAACTTATTGTAACTGTCAATATTATTCCATTTTTACAGAACTGTCATGAGTATATTCACATCATTTTGCTTTTTATCTCAAATATCAGTTGTCTAACGATTATCGGAATGATGATCATTACACACAAAGTTATTTTATAAGTCTGCAGGAGACTTTTTCAGAATTTTAGCATATTTTTGGCTTTTTTTTCGCTCCATGTAATGTATTTTGATGTGTTTCTTTTAGGCCTATATTTTGTTCTGCTTACCTCATTGAAACATATGCTTTGTTTTTTAGAACAAGATTTTAACTTGTTTTGGTCCATGTCAAAGGCTTCCTTTTTGTCATCGGCATTCTGAATTTTTCAAAGTATAATATTTAAATATTGATGAAAATAACAGTTTAATTCATAATTAAGTGAAATACTCGGAAACTATTCCCATTATTTACATTTTTTTAAAAGACAATAATAAGTTGCTATGATTGGACCGGTCCAATGGTGGAACTCTCAAGTGGTCCATTGATAGGAACTAGGTAATCATAGAGAAGAAACCATGTTAAATCTAAACCAACACGAATAGACAAAATTTAAAAACGCACATAGAATCACAATAAAATTGTCTAATATTTCATAACAACACATGCAGTTAAACATGAATACAATGTTAGATACACCAACTTGTTTAGAGTCCAAATTTAAGATTTCGCCTTTCGAAAACCTACTCACATACATCACTAATCGCCACGTCTTGCAACGTCGCTGAGACTAAAGTGGGGTGCATCTGAGTCGCTAAAGACTCGTTTCTCGTTTTGCTGTCGCTAGCTATCATAGTTTTGGAAATACATCGGTGGTCCAATGAAAGCGCTGGTCCAATGATGGCAACCTTCCCCTAACCATTTACCTACAGATTTAAAACAACTAAATGGAAACTTATTTAAGATAAAATTAAAAGGTGGCTTGTTAAAAAAGTTAATTGTAACATGAATGAATATTTCGAAGTCTAAATTGAGCTGATAATGTCATATACTTATAATAAAACTAGTACTTCTAATAAGTAGAAAAGTAAGTACCTACTGACTGATAATTTAAGGTTTTACTTAATTGTAAGTTTAGGTAGAATTTTCTATGAAGGTAGGTATCCAATACCTACCTTCATACTATATTATTGTACGCCCACGATGGGCAAACTGTTGATAAATATCTTAACATCTTTGTAAAACACAGTTGAACAATAATTTTTTCTTATTTGTTAATCTTTATCTAAGCCAAATAGTGGCGTTAAAAGGTAACAAACAGACAGACAGATAGACAGACATGGAGCATGGATTATTATGTAGTAAAATTAACCATACTCACTTCATCATTTTGTCTTTAAAACTCAACCTATTCACAATTTTCTTCCAAACTTTATCCCTTCATGTCAACTCTATGAACCACAGCGAACAACTGATGAAAGTAGGTAATCAACAATCAATAAAGTTATAATAATATACAATTATTATAACTTTATCAAAAGTGAGAAACCCCGCTATCTTTTACCTACCTATATCTGCTGGTAGGTAGGTAATTATGTAAATTAAACTCCAACTTATCAATGTCTAGTATACAGAATGCGGCAAAATTTTACAACATTCAGGGCAGCTACCTTTTTTTGTAGTTAGAAGGTTTTGTTCTTAGTAAACTATAGGTTTATTTTAAAGAAAAAAAAACAACTGCATTTTTGGATTTTTGAAAAAATTTAGCATTACATTTCTCAAAAAAAAAACAAGTAGGTCTCAATCGACTCTAATTCCCATAGAAACACTTTTCTCAAAGTAATTTAGCAAATCATAAAGTAAGTTTTTGAAAAAATCATAAAAAGTTTTAGGTTAAGTTAGAAGGTTTTGTTCCATACATTTGATACAAAATGTATGGAACAAAACCTTCTAACTACAAAAGGCTAGAATGTTGTAAAATTTTGCTACACCCTGCACATTTATTTTATCAACCTATCTCGTCCCGAATAAGCTTAAGGTCAAGCGGGTAACTGTTATTTTGATAAAATTTTATAATCCACAAAAAATGATCTTTGTCAAGACCTCTTCCATTCGAATGATGCCTACTACACTTCATCAAGTAGGTAGGTATAATATAGGTACCTATTTGTAACAAAACTCCTCCGAAATGGCTTGACCGAGTGAATGAATGAATGAACACTTTATTATACACCAAGAAATTAACACAAACAAAACATTGAAAACAATACTTACATGTCAAGTCAAATTTCAGCCTAATTTGTTCAGTGGTTTGGGCGTAAAAGGCCCAAACTACCTAACAAAAAGACAGACTTAGTTTCACGTTTATAATTAATAAATAAGTATGGTTATTAGTAGGAGGATTACTTTAGCAGAATCTATTAATTATTTTATCTGGAGCCTCCCTTGCTTTCTTTCATTCTTTTATAAGCTATTGATTTTCAATGTGGGGAGTATGAGTTAGTTACCTCTCTACCGTCGGATGAGAAAATAACAAAAAACTATTAATTTACACAATATTTATTATGTCCCATTTTTTACAAATACATACTTAAAAATAAATTTCAAACTAATACCTAACTAGTTTTAAAAAATTAAAACTCGTTTTTAAATATAAAAATAGGTTTCGAAAGCTCATTATACCTACTGTTCCTTTTACTAGAAATAGCCATCAAATCTTTTTTCATGCATTGTAGGTGACTGGGGGTAGGTAGTATTCCCCCAATTTAATCCAAAGAGGTAGAGCTCCCCTCACCAGATCGGCCCATCTGGCCCACTTACTTGGCCTTGCGGCCAACGGTTGAAGTTAGATAGTTCTATATAGGTTAGTTGTGCTTGAAAACTTCATAATCGCGATTCAGGATTCAGTACAAATTTTATCATTTGTATGGGAATTTGCTATCATTGATCAGCGCCATCTAGTGATACTGATACTGAAGTTAGTACTCTTTTAGCTAGGTGGTGTGGTATAGCTAGTTTATGTGGCGATATCGGATAGAGGTCGCCACAGGTACCTACTTTTACATAGCCCTCATGGCCACACAATACTCTCGATCCAAGGCAAGTAGTTAGACACGCGTGTATATATTCCGGGTAAACCTGCTTTCCCACACTCATCCCCAAATGACGTCACTCCGACCACTATATACATACACGATATATTCTTACTCTTCACTTGAAGAGGACCGCCGCTGTCACCCTGAAAAAAAAAGATATATTAGCGTCTGCCCCACAAATTAACCCCACGCAGAGGCAGACGGTAACACTTATGGCTATCGGACCCCACGTATGAAAAATGGGGCCATTGCCACTGCGTCTAGTGCCACGCCACCGCCATGGTTGCAGATGGTAACTATTATAGGCCAACCATCCCCGCGGCGGCTGATAGTTTGTGGGGGCGAACGGTAATGTACCTACTGCAAACAACGAAAGGTTGGTACACATTTTCTAAATACAAAAATTACAATAGCTAAATTTTGGTTGCTCACGATGTATTCCTTCACCGTTAGGTACTATGTACCTACTCTACATGCCTGCAGCCGGCGCACCAGCGACCGCGAGCATGTCGCACCAAATCTATACTAATATTAAAGAGGAATGATTTGTTTGTTTGTATGTTTGTTTGTTTGTTTGAATTGAATAGGCTCTTGCCCGATTTGAAAAATCAAACTCGTATCGCAAGTCACGTAACTGTTACCGACACCATCTCTCATTATTACCTTAATTTCGTCAAATCGTCACACATTGTATCGTCAGAATGAGTGACGCGACGGACATCGGCCTCTGAGTGAGGCAACCCCGAGTTCAAATTAGGACAGTAACTTTTGCACTTTAGTTTTTTGTAAGTACTTTTTTTTTAAGTAGAACCGTTATCGAAACCAAGTTTTCACTACTGTTGGCACTCCTGGAGTGCCACTGTTTTAACTTCCTTCAGCTTCATCATCATCATCATCTCAGTCATCTAGCGTCCACTGCTGAACATAGGCCTCCCCCATCGATTTCCACAGCGATCGATCTTGTGCAACCACCCAACGGCTACCAGCAACCCTTACAAGATCGTCTTGCCATCTAGTGGGCCGTCCTCTGCTGCGATTTCCGGCGTGGCCTCCACTCGAGAACTTTTCTGCCCCAACGGCCGTCAGTTCTACGAGCTATGTGCCCCGCCCACTGCCACTTCAACTTGCTAATCCTGTGGGCTATGTCGGTTAACTTTCTTACCCTGCAAGTATCTTGAGATTTCGTCCGGTCTCCGTAGCAGACTTGGGAGGCTGCTTGGTACCCTTCCTTCATATGGCGATTGTAGCCGTAGGTTTTAGCACATTCATCTTCTCCAAAACTTGTCAAAATCACCTGAGAGGATAAATAAGATTTTTTGAAAAACCATTTTTTTTATTAAATAATCAAATCAATTTATTACATCAGACGACTTGTAAGTCCATTTAGGGTTAGTAGATATTTATTAGGCTTAAATCTAAGCTAGTATTACATACATACATACATAAAATCACGCCTCTTTCCCAAAGGGGTAGGCAGAGACCACGGATCTCCACTCGCTACGATCCTGACACACAACTTTCGCCTCATTCACTCTCATTACATTCTTCATACATGCTCGTCGGTTTAGGGTACTTTTGACCTGGCCCTTCTCCAAAATGTCGCCAATTTGATCCAAGAAGGTTCGCCTAAGCCTTCCCCTTCCAGCTGTCCCATGCACACTCGCCTCATACACTTGCTTAAGTTAGTAAAATGCATGTAGGTAACTAATTGAGGTCTTTCATTCACGCTCCAGTCCATCAGTGTCGAGAGATACTGCTAGACTAGAACCAAATGAAAGATTTTATCATGGGCAGAGCATATCTATCAGTTATGACCTGCAGAACTGTTGGTGCTGCCCCACAGTCTACTGAGCAGTGAGGCTGTTTTCTTGCGAATGATGGCATCAAAACCATCAACTCTTGCCTCAGCAAACATGGTTTTGTAAGCTGATACAAATGAGCCCAAACACAGATATATTTTTTTACTGAAGATTTCCGTTGAATGAACGGCTCCCGACTCCATCATCAGATGCCTTAGCACTTAAGCTGCCCTACTACCTACCTTTTGTAGTATATCCGAGTCGACCTGTCTGCTGACCGACGTAGTACCCCAGCCGGTAGCGGAGACCCTGCCGAGCTCCACATGGTCCCCGGTATGGAGGCACGCTGGGACTATTTTGTGGCTCAATTTAACCCTATAATCATATGAATGAATGACCGATCGTACAAGCAAATGAACGAATAAGGAATGAACATTGAACATGCAAAAACATTCATTAATGCGATCATTCGTTCAGTCGTCCATTCGTTGAGTGAATAAGTGAATGAGTGAGTGCATATTTCAGTGAATGAGTGAGTGAAAGAGTGTGGTAATGCGTGAGTGAATGAGGGAGTGAATGAGTGAATGAGTGAAAGAGCGATAGGCAACTGGGCAACTGTGCAATTAAGTGAATGAAAGCAGGATAAATGGAGTGAATGAATGAACTAACGAATGTAAAATGAAGGTTACTTACTCTCTGTCCAACTCCAAAAGCGCTATATCGTTGTACTTAATTGGAGATTCATAATCTTTGTGTTTGATTATTCTTTTGATCCCATAACGGTTCATGGGAGACTCTTCGGAGCGCTTAAGTACGCCGACTAAAGCGTGGCTTACTTTAATTTGCCTGTTAATAAATAAATTCATTACAATATCAACAGCTTAAAGCTTTTGGTGACGGAGTTTTAGGCCGCCTTAAGGCCTCCGTCATGGCTTAACAACTTAATTAGCCGGGACCGACAATATAACGTGCAAGCACGGAAGCGCTCAGATGTAAATGCCACTGGCGGTCACCCACCCTCTTACAGACCGTTTTAGAACGTTGCTTAACTTCGACGATCTTCGATTCGGCGCTTCGATGGAACTAGTGACAGGAAAGAAAAAGAAGAAGGGAATATGACTTGCCTTAAATCAGATATGCAATGGCCGGCTGTCAAAACAAATTTCTCACTGATGAGAGTGGCTCCACACTGCCACTTGATGTGGCCCTGTTGGTCTTCATAGCCTAGGAGTACCTGGAATTGGACAAGCGTGAGTCGGGTCACGAAAGTTTCAAATTAGGTATGATTAAGTAAGTTCCTATTCAATGTTTTTGGTTTTTTTTTTCTACTGTTTTTTATTTTGTTAAGTGTGTCTGTGTATTTGGGACAAATAAAGTTGCTAACTATCTATCTATTAGGTAGGTACCTATCTTGCATTGAATCCTACAGTTGTTTCATTTCACGAAGACGAGTTTAAAGTCAAAGTCAAAAAGCATTTATTCAGTAGGACCGCTGGGATCACTTAGAATAGTCTTAGATCTAATTTTACTCCTGTTCTTTCGCGACCGATACCGTGAATCAGGGCAACAAACACGGTTTGGGGTAGGCTTGTGTAGTTCCTGAACTAAGTACTAATAGGAATTCATTCCCACTAGTGTACTAGTTGAACTAGTTCACATAGCTCGGTCCTAATAGGACTATTAGTACACTAGTTCATTCGATCGTTTCGTTAAGGAAATTATCATAACTGCGCCTTCCTGCACTGTAATAGGGTTCAAATCGGCATGCGTATTATTGCGTATCTACCCTTGTACTAGGACGGAATGAAAAGAACTACACGATCCTATTAGGACTTTAGTTCATTCGATCGTTCGGAAAAAGAACTGTTAGCTAATGGAAATGTATTCACCATGTCAGTGTCTGATTGGTTTGTCAAGCGCAGACAGAGATAGACTCATTAGGCGAGTAAGCGGTAATAAAAGAGACAGAGATATCACGGGGATCTTTAGTTTAGTACGAACATCGTTCATGTCCTACAAAACACAAAGCTAGTACGTAGTTCAGGACCGACCGACCGACCGAGCGACTCATTATAGAACCGAAGATCTACTCTACTAGATGTACTAATAGTACTAGAAGTCCGATCTAGTTCTTCACAACGATCGTACTAGTACGGAGCGCTCTCTGTACTGACCGAGCAAGCACAAGCCTAGTTTGGGGCCAGAATCCCCAAACTGTGTTTGTTAGGTGATCCATCTTACCATGTGAGGAAACTCGTACTGGTTGGCCGCGGAACCCCCAATCACCAGCTCATCAGCGTTGTGGTGGCACTTGGACACGCGGGCCAGACCACCTCCCAAGGCCGCGCTCTTCTCGCAAGGAAACACATACTTTTCCTGGTATTCTAGACACTCTGAAAAAGGACAGAATAATACCAAGTCGTACTGACTGAATATGTCCTAAAATAAATTGAAAATTTTGATTGGCTAAGGAATTAAATTGATACGGTCAAACGTCTATTTACAACCCAAAAATTAAGCCCTGTCAGTTTGTGTAGTTTAAATAATAAATAATAATAATGCTAGACTTATTCACACAGCATCATCTAGCCCCAAAGTAAGCAGAGCTTGTGTTATGGGCGGTTATGGGTACTACATGACTGATATACTACTTATATACTTTTTGTTCGTAAATACATACATAGAAAACACCCAGACCCGAGACAAATATCTGTAGATCATACAAACATTTGTCCCGCGGCGGGGATCGAACCCGCAACCTTCTGCGTCGCAAGCGGACCTTCGCCCACTGCGCTACAGAGGTCGTTAAAATGAAAGGCCCTGTATAAATATTTACTTTAACTTACTATCCCAAGATTTCTGCCCCCTGGGCTTACTGGTCAAATTTGCAGCGATGGATGCACACCCATCGATCCCAGAGTGACTCTCCTGGTCCACATACATGTACTCCTTTGGGGTATACTCTGTTGTTGGTGCTCCTGGAGTTCTGTCAAAAAAAATACTTAAATAGGTTAATATTTAACACCAAAAAGGATTAAATTGCAGATAGCATTAACATTTAACCCTTAAAGGGGTCAAATAAAAAATTAGATAGGTATAGGAACTACTTACAACGAACGGTGCATTTTTTTTTATTAAATAGCTCAGCATTTGGCCCCACTCTGCCTGATGTTATGCAGTAGTGAGGTCTAAGATGGAGCATGCTTACCTAGAAGGAACCTATTTACTCTTGATTTGAACTTGGACCTACCTACTAATCGAGTTAACTAACGCTTACGAGAAGCGGGTAAAAGTTATTTAACTCAGACGAAATAGAATGGACGAGATAACGACAGAATTCCCGCTTCAACATTTTCTGCCGGTTTTTGCGGGGGACGAGTGCGAAGTAGCACGCGAACGCATTTATAAAAAATGACAATACACCCTCATTTTTACGCACACTCTTGCAAATTTCGTATATGACGTACATAAAACTACAAGACGTACATGACTCGGAATCTGTGGATAACGCTGTGGGCTATATTATTAATAAGTTATTTACATTCCTAAAATGTATACAAGTTCTCTTGTTAAGCCATATATTATAGCTGTTTGTTGTTCCGTAATAAAAAAAAAAAAATCGTGTACATTTTGGCAGAGGGGAAATACTCGTACAAGGTAAAGATTCATTCCGTCTTTAAGATCTAAGGTAAATAAATAAAATAAATAATGCTAGACATTTCACACAGCATCATCTCACAGCCCCAAACTAAGCATAGCTTAATATAAGAAGGTACCTTTTAGTAGTTGTAAGCATATCCACAACTATTTTACAGCAGACGAGGCCATTTGTATCAGGCCCGCATGTCTGAAAAAACACAGGCTTTAAAATACCTAAATGAATAATCTTCCAAACGACCCCAATAAACCCTATCAGTGGGGTCGTTAAAATTTTTTCATTTGCATTTTCAATTATTCGAAAGCTCGCCCATTTTTCACACCGTAATTTCCAATCCACCCCGGATTGGAAATTACGCGAGGGGCTTATTCAAAAATAATCTCAAATAAAAAAATAATTAGACGTAACTTACAGAGGGAGGCGGCTTTCCCTGTTTAATATCTGCGAGTGCAGTGGGGCAGTGGTTCATTTTTTTACACACACCCTGTTCAGCACTATGAAGGTTACATGCATCCCCTGTAAAAAAAAATTTAACCCCATATTTTTTTATTTTAAACACAAGTTTACTTTTATACCCTATTATTACTATTATTAATATCATTTTGTTACCTTCATTAGCCTCAACGAAAATAAAAACAACGTCCAAAACTAAATGCAATGTCACAATAAAAAACAAAAAACGGCTAGAGAACATCTTCACTTTCTTCTATATTTATTGGGAAGAATTTTTTTTTGCATTTGGATCTTTTAGATCCGCCCAAAAAGTTTTTATTTCTTGTTTAGTTATTTCAAAAAGTTTAAAAATATTGTTTTGAAAACTGGCCACTGATTTTAAGATAGCAATTTGAAAATGGAACATGAATTATTTTAAAAATGAACTGCTATCGACATTATAATGCAGACACTAATCTTGATTCCAAAATGGTGGTCTCTAATGGATGATAATATAGGAAGTACTAAAAGATATTTGAACAGTGTCTTAGTAAATAATCTATAGGTAGGACCAACAACAGGATAATTCACCTATGTATATTATTAGCTGCGCCCCGCGTTGCTACTCGCGATTATGTGGGAGGTAAATAAGGCAAACTAGGTAGGTACCTATTAGAACATGTGATAGTAACTTTATTGCTAGAATTGTAGCTATTGGAAATCTATACTTATATAAACTTAATAGTACCTATGTATTTAATTCTCATTTCTGCAAATAGCGCAGTCGTGTCTTAAATTCTTTGATAGTTCTTAAATAAAAATTATAATTTATAATTGGAAACATTATACAGGGTTATTTGTAAAACACCGGTAACCTCTCAGGACTTACTATCATCATAAGGAACAACTTTTGTTCTATGACTTTTAAAAATTGATCATTATTTTTTTTCATCAGATTGTCATAGAAAAATAAAAATATTTAAATTGAACGCTCTAAATGTTACGCTTACGAAGTTTATGCAAAACAAAATTATATCGATAGTACATAGCGGAAGAAGCAGGGTTAGGACGGCGGGGGCCGAAATGTGTTCGATAGGACAATGTTTTAGATAGGAAAACAAAATCTTCAATGTTTGTTTTTGGTAAAATAAAATGTACTTACCTATGTTTTGTAAAAAGTCATAGAACAAAAGTTGTTTATGATGATAGTAATACAGCCCTGAGAGGTTACCGGTGGGAATCCTGTCGATTTACATAATGTTAATTGTCCTAATATAAATACACATAACATACTAGTCCTAAAATACTGTAGTCATACTGTTAAATTTCCATAGACTTAAACTGACATACATATATTTTGTCCTAATATATTAAAGACATACCATTATATTTACATATTCGTCTCAACTCCTAATATATGTTATCATAATAGTTATTATTACTATTGTTAAGTTGCATAAACTATTTTGTCCTATTTTTGATCGTCCTAATGTTTATTTATCCTAATAAATACTATTTATAGTTATATAAAGTTATATTATATAGTATATAAAGTTGAGTTATTTTGTTATAATTGTATCATTTAATATAGTTTAATATTGCTATATTGTGCAGTTTATATAATTATTATAAATATAACTGAAATATTACATAAAATTATAATTGCTCTAAATAGGAACTTTCTGTAAATTTATCGTGTTGTCATAACAGGCTAACAGACCTGTAGAATAGGTTGCGAGGAGCGTAGCGACGAGCATGGTTTCAATAGGGACCAAACCATGCACGAGCCGAGCGAAGCGTGCCGCGGTAGCGGCCGGCGAGTGCCAGAACCGACTTGTTTCTCTTAAACCTTATTATATTAAACTTGTTATAGGTAGAAAAAGTCTAGTATTTTATTTATACAATCGTTTTTTCGGTTATAGCTGTTGAAGTTATAGCAAACGCAATTAGTAAAAGTGGGTTTATTGGAAAACATAGCGAACCCGAAGTTATGTTAGTTAATTTATTAAACCTTACAAAGTTGACATAGTTAGGAATCTATTTGGGTATATATGGTATTTTTCAGGATTTAATGCTATTATGATTTCAATTGTTATTATGTTTGATTATTAGGAGTAATATTGTTAGGGCTTATAACTTTAGGAGTAAATATTGTTAGGGCTTATAACTTTAGGATTACCGTATGTTAGGAGATGTGATTTTATGACTATTTAATGTTATGTTCACCTAATACTACGACTATTGTTAATTAGGTGTAGTATTGTTATGTCGAGTAATCATTAGGACAATTTAATATTAGTACCAAATACAGTATGGGAATTAAAAATAGGATAAGAGACGTTATGTGAATCATTAGGGACCCTTACCGGTGTTTTACAAATAACCCTGTATAAGACAACAAACGACACGAGTACCTACGAGAAAGAGTCGAGATTATAAGGTACTATACTACTAATAATAATTCATCATCGATTAAATTTCGGTAAAATGAGGTTGAAGTTTAATGGAAACTTTGACACCACATTTTGAAGCTGTTCATTGAATAAAAACTCGCTTTGGTTCGGTAAAAAAATTGAATTTTTAAGATATTTCAAACATACAAACAGACTCACTAGCAAATGTTACTTCTATAATGATCATAGATATTACGAGTATGTACCTACCTACCGATTACCGATTATTTGAATATCGTTTTTTGTAACTGGTTTTTCGAGTTGAGGATGATAATTATAATATGAATTTGTGTATTCCGTATCACGGCTATAGCATTATTTAATTATAAAAATAAAATAAATAAATAATGCTGGACTTTTCACACAGCATCATCTAGCTCCAAAGTAAGCAGAGCGTGTGTTATGGGTACTAAGATGACTGAATACTACTTAATATATACTTTTTTTTTGTAAATACATACATATTACATATAGAAACACCCAGACCCGAGACAAATATTTGTAGATCATACAAACATTGGTCGGATCGAACCCGCAACCTTCTACGTCGTAGGCGGGCCTTCGCCCACTGCGCTACAGAGGTTCTCACTCATTTGCTTCATTTTATCATTTCTTGCAATTGCTAAACAGTTTGTTTGTGGCAGGACACCTGGCTAGACGGAAAGACGAGAATGGATTACAGCGATTACCTACGGAGTGGTGGCCCAGGACACCTGGCTAGACGGAAAGACGAGAATGGATTACAGCGATTACCTACGGAGTGGTGGCCCAGGACACCTGGCTAGACGGAAAGACGAGAATGGATTACAGCGATTACCTACGCAGTGGTGGCCCAGAGATGCACAAAGGCACAAGTCCGATGGTCGGATGACATCGTTAATGTAATGAAAATTATCATTCGAACCCGTAACGATCAGACGATCCTCCTAAAACTTGCCTTACCACTCGGCCGCGGAATCCTTAACGTCACAATCGACATTTTTGCTCATATATATCGGTTCGCTAGGTCGCTCGGCTTCTTGCAAAGTATCCGGCTCGAAGGACCAAAAATTGGGGATAGCCAAGTATGGCAACAAGTTATGCTGAGCTGAATTAACTGGGGTGGTCGAAGAGTGCTTAGTTTAAGGAAGTTGGCTCGTTGAACGGTCACGAATGCTAAGATCCCGTATCGTAGTAGTACCAAAGTATTTTAGTACTAAAAAGTAAGTAAGTTCGTATTGAGTCAGTGGCAAACTCTGGTGACGGAGTTTTTAGGCCGCCTTAAGGCCTCCGTCATGGCTTAACGACTAACCCCCGGTTTCTATATTCAACGGACAGTCGTAGGTAAGAGCTACGACTCGTTTCCACATACAAAAGTTTGACAGCTAGAAACCGGGGGTAAGTTAGCTGTCAAACTTTTGTATGTAGAAACGAGTCTTAGCTCTTACCTACGAATGTCCGTTGAATATAGAAACTAGGCATTAAATAGCCGGGGCCGACAATTTAACGTGCCCTCCGAAGCACGGAAGCGCTCAGATGAAAATGCCACTGGCGTTCACCCATCCACTTACAGACCGTTTCGAACGTTGCTTAACTTCGACGATCTATCAAGAGCTAAGCAAGCACGACCACGAGCGCTTCTTGTAGTACTTGCCTATCTTACGGTGCGGATGAACCCACAGGGCATAGTAGGTTAATTAAAAAAGTTTGGAAGTTTGTTGATAAGGAAAAATGTTTGTTAAATATGCACCTAGGTACTCAATAAGTTATCTACGCTTTAACAAAAAAACTGCCTAGTGTAAGGTTTGATTTACTTTTATAAAATAATGTCTAATTAAATCAGCAGAATTTATGAAAAAGTTTGCACTCGGTCACTCTGACGAAGGTGGAATGTGTAATTGACGAGTAGGCAAAAATAAAAAATAAAAAAGGGCGGCAAAAGGAGAAGGCAGACGGACACGGGTAGATAGATTGGGTTGCTGGATAAGATTGTAAATTGATGATTATAATAATAATAAATAATGCTGGACTATTCACACCGCAACCTTTTGCGTCGCAGGCGGGCCTTCGCCCACTGCGCTACAGAGGTCGTCAAAGTAACGTAGAGGAAATAAAACAAAACAAATAGCTTTGTACAAATCACAATATGTATTTACAAACATATAACATACAACTTAAACCTACACATTCATACTTTCAGGATAGCAGAAAGGAATTCAAATTAAAACTAAGATGTGCCTTCAGTGAAACATAGAAACCCTCTTATTTGAAATTGGTTAAGATTGCTATCATTGAAAACTCGATTACCTTTCAACCCTTAACATTATCGGCCTTTAATAAACGTGGTTTAAAGTTTACCTTAACTTAGGGTGCTCGTACGGGTTAGTTTTTTTGCAATTTCTTGCTGCAATGGTATAGCCACCGAGTTGCCGTCAAACGAACGATATGACGGGTGTAAGTTCGAGATCGTGAAATAGCGTCATTGAACGCTATGCCTAGGCATATCATGAAATGGCTCATTCATCGATCTGACATCGAATCGATCGAATGACAAACAGACAATCAGACTTTAAAATAACATACAAATATTCTGGAATGATAGCAAAACAAATAAAAGGTAATTTAAGATTCAAAAAACGATTACTTATTTAAAGACATTTTATTTTTAAGACCACTTCAATTTCAATATTGCTCACATAAGTTTTAAAATACACTCTGAGACTGATTTAGAGGAACATACCTCTGACACGCCCAAAGACCAATATCGGTCTCGTCATTCATTCGGCCGTAACGCACAAACCCTATAACTTGATGATTTTTTTATCTGTATTTGAGCAAACCTACACTCTACAATACACTTCGAATGATGTAGGATACTCTGTGTTTCTAGGGTGCAAGAGATAACGGTCGGATTTTCTGGCCGCCATCTTAGTTTTTTGAAATCTTCATGAGGGGTCGTGAGGTTAAATTATTACTTAATTCAATCAATGTGTGTTTAATGCGACTTATTTTTACGTGAATTTTGTAGAATAACATTATCTAGAAGGGCTTGAGTTCTTTGACCATATAGCCCGTAAAACCGGAGACCATCTCCAGAAACTCATCGTCACGGGTAAATTCGAGGGAAAGCGGCCAAGAGGTAGAAGCCCGATGCGTTGGTCAGACGCATAATACGAAAAAGACGTATCATGACAAAATACGTCATTTTCGTATTGTGTGATTGGTTGGAATGGGATATGGGAATGGATTTCAAGTTCCAACCAATCGCATACTACGAAAATGACGTATCATGACAAAAAACGTCATTTTCGTATTGTGTGATCGGTTGGAATGGGAATGGATGGATGGATTTCAAGTAAGACAAAAAGGCCTCAGATCCGCAGCTCACTCGATCTCAGCATGTCGGAAGCTGTGCATGTGGCTGAAAACCGGAATAAATAGAGCAACATTGTACGGGACAAGATACTTCCGTGATGGGTCACGCACGACCCCCAGCACGTGGGAAAACACATGGAGTTCTCCTTCCCCTTGTGTCGTTTCCCCAGTGCTGGGTTTTGGGTACAAATATTATTTAACACCCGAATTTCAACCGTGAAGATAGTTTTCGACTCTCGTCTTGGAATCCTGTTATTAAGTGTGTGAGTCGTGGTTCGTGTTTGCCGCAAGTTGATACAATCAGTGTCGCGTGTCGCGGTGTGAATCTGGCCTTATCGGATTCTGAAGACGAATTGAGGGTAGACGCAATCTACTCTCAATAATAGAAGCCAACTCGCCGTGCCTCAGTTCATCCGTGACCACGGGCGCTGCAATACGTCCGAAACGTCGGAAAAAAGAAATAATAACAATAGGTACGTGATAAATCATCATCGTCATCATTTCAGCCTGGTGACACTGCTGGGTATAGGCCTCCCTTCTTTTATGCCAGTCTCTATCTTGCGCCTCTCGCGTCCAAACATTTCCT
Organism: Epirrhoe alternata; assembly: GCA_963565295.1. Classification (NCBI taxonomy): domain Eukaryota; kingdom Metazoa; phylum Arthropoda; class Insecta; order Lepidoptera; family Geometridae; genus Epirrhoe; species Epirrhoe alternata. Next base: position 1,825,012 of record OY751402.1, read on the forward strand.
ACGACCTTTACTATGTCGTCGACTCAACGTGCTCTCGGACGACCTCGATTCCGGTGGTCCGATCTTGGCCACCATTCGGTATATACTCCACCGGCCATCACCACGTCTAGCCAGGTGTCCTGCCCAACTCCACTTGAGATACGTGATAAATATCCGGTTAAAAATAAAAATACCTAATAATTATGTCACCAAATCACGAAGGTTTGAAAAGTTCAATCTTATTTACTTTAATTTTTCAAATGTTGGTCCTGTAAATCAGTCTCTGAGTGTATTTTGTATATCCAAAGTTATAACACGAATGTAAGCATACATGTAGTCGGTTCGGCAGTAGACAATTTATCATGAAATACTGCGCAACGAAACGGCAATTTTCACAAATGGCAACATTGACCGTTTATAGATTAATTGGGTTTAAAATAAATCTGAAGGACTTATTAATTTATTTTACAAGTTCAAAATTATCACTGTATACATACAGGGTGTAAAAAGACGTCTACCGAAGCCGAAAGGGGTAGGTACAGCATCCCAACACACAACCAAATCCAATAGCATTTTCCGAACAAATCATTATATCCGGAGAAAACAGCGTTTGAAGAGTAGGTACTGTTTGCGTATGTTCTGAGCGCGTTGTTTTACGTAGATTGCTGGGATTTGAATTTTAATTGTTTTTTTCTTTTTTATATGAAATTATTAGGTAGGTATGGTCTTATTATGTCGTACTAGTAGTAAATAACCGAAAATAACATAGCATGACGAATCTCAGTCAAATATTTTTGTTGCGTTTTTTTTTTCGCTAAATATGTTTACAATCATGGTCTGATTGCAACCCCTCAGTTTTCGGTAGCAGTCTTTTTACACCCTGTAGTTGCACGATTGTTGATAATAGCTTTGTCATTAGCTAGTCATTTTGCACAAAAATGCTGATGACGTCAGAAAATGCGGCTCGCTTCTGACGTCAGCAGCATTTCTCTATTGAATTGACTGTACGGCGCGGTCGGCTGGACTGTGCGACCACCATTAGGTATCTACGCATTTCAAAATCTCAAAAGTTGACTTTCTTGCAGTCGGGTTTTTAGTTAAATTGAAATAAGTACTTATTTTGTTTTAAAAGCTTATTTGAAAAATATGAAGCCGACACATACAAGAGATGTGTAGAAATCGTGCAAATACATTTGTATTAATAGGTATTAAAAATACCTAGAAATCTAAGTCTCAAGCGAGACTTAGATGAAGATGAGGAGCAACAGGCTAGCATGGTATGGGCATGTAATGAGAAGGGAAGAATGTCATGTAACTAGAAGAGTACTTGGTATGAATGTTGATGGATTTACGAGTAGAGGTAGGCCAAAGAAAAGATGGATGGATTGTGTGAAGGATGACATGAGTAAGAAAGGGGTGAGTGTTGAGATGACGGCTGATAGAGGAGAATGGAAGAAGAACACATGTTGTGCCGACCCCACGTAATGTGGGAAAAGGGCAGGGAGATGATGAAATCTAAGTCTCAAGGTCTTGAAGGTAAAATTTCTAATATTAACAGATTTTCATTAAAAAACCTTGTTCATAACACTTCCTTACTTAAAATTCTTAGCCGTCTTACTACAAATGATCCTTTAAGGGTTCCGTTTTTCCTTTTGAAGTATGGAACCCCATAAATACACCGCTATTTTATGACTAATAAAAAAAATGATGCAGAAAATGTTAATGGCATGGTCAGAACTTTTTTTTATTGAACTATCACAAAGTTATCGAGGATTGTAGTCAACCAAAACCGAAGAAAATTTTATGAAAACTGTAAAAATAAGTATTACAGACAACAATTGCGTACAGAGTCTCATTGTAACTATGCTCTCGTATCATCCCCAGTCAGTAAAACCGCAGTAGCTCTCATAAATCCATGTCTGACTCGTCTCGTATCCTTTTGAGGTTATATATTTTTTCTCTTTTTGAGTTTTGACTACATAAATGTGATCAGTAACAGACACCGAGACCATGTTTAAAATGAATATTTTTAAAATTCTTTACATCCCTTCTATCTTCTATCCTGGGATACATCCTTTATCCATGCAAATTTTCTGTGTAATCTGTTCAGCGAATTGGGCGTGAAAAGGTAACAGACAGACAGGAGTTACTTTCACATTATTAGTAAGGATTATGAACAAGGCCGTATAGTATGTGAAACTAATGCTAACATTTATTACGATAGTATAGTTTCCCATTTCAAGGTGGATTGGTCCTGTGGGCGCGTTGGGCGTTTTGAGATGGATAAAAAACTTTGGATTCGCGCGTCGCGAGTCACGTGACCCGTTACGACACCGGAGCCACATAACTTGAAATCAATTGTCATCCCAATGGCAATTAGGCTCAAGACACATAAAGCAAGCGACGCGTCAATTAGTTTTATAGCAAGCCATTATAAACCTTATGAACAATGTTACAAGATATAGAAACGCTTGTAGAAAAACGCATCTAGCGGGCCGCGCTGGCTCGAGCACTTTCGTGCGGTTCATTCTATAAGCGTTTCTATAGGGTCTTTCATTTTAAACTACTTGGGTTCAACAAATAAATTAAAAAATATTTATGTACTTATTGTTTTTTTTGTTTTGTTATGAAAATCTCGAGAAAATCGATAAAGACTATCCTTTTAATTGATTGTTGCTTCTTGTATAACTTAGTCCATTCGAGCGTGTGACGTGATGTCTGGCGCTGCGATTGGATCTCCTTGAAAATGTTATGCAACATGTCATAAAAAATCAATAAAAGGTACTTTTTGAAGTGAAAACTTATATCGGCTTAGGAATTAAATTGATACGGTCAAACGTCTATTTACAACCCAAAAATGAAGCCCTGTCAGTTTGTCTAGTTTAAAATGAAAGACCGTGTATATCTTGTACCATTGTTCATAAGGTTTATAATGGCTTGCTATAAAACTAATTGACGCGTAGCTTGCCAATTCAATGTGCATTGAGCCTAGGTATCTTTTTCCTACGTATGTAGGTAATATTCGGAGTGACATTGTTTTTTTCTGTGTTAGCGATACTGAGCGCTCATTGGTCCATGGAGCGTTCCTTTCGCACACAGACACAACAAGCATGTTCATCTACACACACTACAAACCCGCCGAGATAGAACTATAGTTACATTTCATGCAATTCCCTGACACAGAAGCAATTTTGTTCTTAGTTCTTAAGGCCATGTATTCGAGCAGAGGCCGCGCTTTTGTGATTTTTAAAATCATCTGAGACATGGAAAATAGAGTTTAGAAGTCTGTAAAATATGTATATATTACTTAAGGATATAATCTAGTCAAAGTCGCAGTCAGTTACAAGATTCAATGAGCTTAACTTGCTAAAAACAAGCCCCAAAGTTACCCCTTTTTATTACGTTTTTTTCAATGTTGTGACTGAACTACTGATATTTTACATTTGTTTTTTGTACTATAGTCCTTTTCACGTAGGAACGGTTCTGTGATAAGGCGTTTTTATGTTAATATCTGAAAAAATTAAAAAGGAAATAGACCAAATTGTTTTTTCTTGAAGTTGTATCTTTTAGTATTATCACTTGATTTCATTTATTTCAAAATTTTTCACTGTTGTACAGCTTAAAACGTAAAAGTTATGTGTGTCAGGGATACGTTCCTACGTGAAAAATACTATAAACTAAAGAATATAATTATTTCTAAACAATTTCGCGGAGTTTGGCTTGATAAAGTTATTTTTATAATCACTATGATTAAAAATCTACAAAATGCACGAGCGCGGCGGCGTACAGCGCGAGTCTACTGCTGCAGGAATAGCTGGCCTTAAATCTTAGCAACGTTCAGTAACAAGTGGGTGACCGCTAGCATTAACTGCTTCCGTAAGGGTACAATTTCGGTCATGACGGAGGCCTTAACGCGGCCTAAAATTGGCCGCTAGTTTTAACTATATTTATATTTATACAATAAACGTCATCTAGCTAATATTGCTTTATTTTACATTTTCATCAACCGATTGTCAATGGGCTTGCCACCCGTCACATTGCTCAAGCGCCTTTAAGACTTTTATAGACACAAATATAACTTCGCAAATATTTATAGACACAAATATTATTAGGTCATCATGTCGTTGAAAAACCAAGAAAAAGAGACTTGAAATCAGACTTGAAAAAAATTATTATCGTCTGCCCCCACAAACCACCCACCCTTGGTTGCAGACGGTATCACTTATTTCAATCGGCCCCCCACGTATGAAATACTAGATTCTGCGCGCGGCTTCGCCCGCGTGGTACCAACATTTCGGATAGCCTATATGCTATTCCAGGTCACTATCTATGCCTATACCAAATTTCATCCCAATCGGTTCACTGGTTTAGGCGTGATTGATACACAAACATACAAACATCTAAACAAACTCACAAACATTCAGCTTTATTATATGAGTGGGATGGGGGCACACAGTAATACAATATTACCTTCTGCGTGCCTCGTGCAACGGTAACTATTAGACCCCTCGCAGACTACAGACTTTCTATCGGCCGATAGTTGAGACGGAATATACTTCGGCTCGTAATTAGTATGGAGAGCCCGTCTCAACTATCGGCTGATAGAAAGTCTGTAGTCTGCGAGGGGTCTATGGGCTAAGCATAACCATCCCCGTGAAATCCGATAGCCACAAGTGTCACCGTCTGCCACTGCGTGGGGGTAATTAGAAGGGGCAGACGGTAATAATACAAAATAAAAGCTTTAATAATCCATTTTAGACTCCCCATGTCATTTGATGACGACATGAGGTCGTGTCGTTATGAGGTTATCATGACATTAATGGCTTAAAAATCGTAGTTTTGTAATAGCCATATTCATCTCCCTACAGACTTTTTATACTTATATTATAGTGACGACATAAGGCCATGAGGTCGTAAAGTGGCGCAGTCATGTAGTTATAGTTACGTCATAATCATGCTGAAAGCTTAGATCTGTGTACATGCGTATATTCCTTACATTGTATTACTTTACACGGCATGGTCACGAGGTCGTTATGACGTTATCAGGTCGTGCGTTCTGGATGACATTAAAAGCTTAGAAAATATAGTTTTGTAATAGCCACATAATAATAAATTAACGTATCCCACAAACTTTGCATTAATGAAATCACGACATTTGGCCATGAGGTCGTAATTTACTGACAATATGAGGTCGTTATGACATCATCATGTCATTGACACTTGGCTCGTTTCAATTGTTTTATTAATTTAATCACGATAAGGTCGTGAGGTAAGTGACGTCTTGAGGTCGTGAGGTCGTTATGACGTCATCATGTCATTGACACTTGGCGCTGCGCCGGCTGCGGTTCCTTTGAGCAGGTCGTTTATATCTCGCCGGAACATTGATAGGTTTTGTGTGAATCTGAAACAGAAAATAAATAAATAAAAAATGAATAATGCTGGATATTTCACACAGCATCATCTAGCACCAAACTAAGCAAAGCTTGCACTATGGGAACCAGATAACTGATATACTACTTATATACTTTTTGTTTGTAAATACATACATATTATAAATAGAAACACCCAGACCCGAGATAAATATTTGCAGGTCCTACGAGACTTCCCGCTTGCGTCATCGGCGACGAAAATTAAGTAGTTTTACTATTTTATTTATTTTAAAACAACATAATATTTATAATAGCAATAGTCCTAAACATTTTAATATTGTACATTTATTTTTATTATAAAAAATTCACATAGACGCCCACGACACAGGCTTTGCCTAGTGTGGGGTCCATTGTAATTTGTTCCTATAATTATACTTAAGTGTCCTATGTAATTTAACAATGTTTATGAAATAAATTATTATTATTATCTTATCTTATACAAACATTTATCCCGCGGCGGGGATCGAACCCGCAACCTTCTGCGTCCCAAGCGGGCTATCACCCACTGCACCACAGAGGTAATCATAATTATTATTAACTCATTTATTTCAGATCTGAAGGTCGTGGGGTCACATCACGTGGGGTCGGCACAACATGTGTTCTCCCATTCTCCTCTATCAGCCGTCATCTCAACACTCACTCCTTTCTTACTCATGTCATCCTTCACACAATCCATCCATCTTTAGCCTACCTCTACTCGTAAATCCATCAACATTCATACAAAAATATCGATTTAAAATATCACCACTCACCTATCTCGATTCTTAGTCAACAGGTTCGGTTCCACGCCCTGCATTAGAGAAGTAAACCAGGCGGCCAACTGCGCCTGCTTGTCCCTCGGCTGGGAGGCCAATAGTTCCTGTCTTAAGCGGGCGAAGGCCTCCTCGTTGAGGAGAATGAGGCCTAGGAGTGGCCTAGACATTGACCATTGGTTGCAGCACTCTTCGAACATTATTACGTTTAGGACCTGGAAGAAAAATTCAATGAAGTTGAATTTTTCGTTTCGTAAAATTTATATGCACTTTAACACGAGCTCTTAACGGTGAAGGAAAACATCGTCCCGCAGCTCAGTCAGCTCCACACGTATTGACGTCGTCTTTCCTGTGGACTGATTAAGCTGAGAGGATGGTTTAGGTGCTCCAAGCCTCCATCTCAAACAATGTCCCAGGCACTAGCGTCCCGTTCAGTGTAGGCATAGGTTGCCTCCTGACGGTGTATAAATCATCTAATATAGATGTAAATGCCTAAAGCTTTTATGTATTGTAAAAACACAGTTGAACTCACAGTCGCTAACAGTTGTTGCATAATTTCCGGCCTCCGTTGTAGCACATCAACAAACATATTGCTGATTTCTGGCGGCGGGTGTCGCGGGTTCGATACCTGCTTACTGGTAGCTGCAACAAAAAAATGTATTATTATAATAAACTAGCTGACCCGCGCAACTTTGTCTGCGCATTATTAGGAACAAAGTAGAGGAGTTTTGAGTGAATCGAGAGTAGGTATATACAAAATATGAAACTCCATGGCATGATATAATAATAATATTTTTTTATATTTATGTTTCTCTCAAGAATCCCATAATAGATAGAGGTAGGGAAAATCTTACCCAGATCTTGCAATGCTAAGAACAAAACGAATACGGTATAATTGGTATAGAATCGCTGAAGCGAGCGGCAATTTTTTTGAAGAAATTGACTCGAAATGTAATTTTTTGAATAGCAAATACTGTATGGTCTTGAATTTCGAAATAAAACGATTAACTAATATTACCTACCCGCGACTTCGTCAGCAATATAAAAATATTCTCCATTAACTTTTCAAAACTCAAAATCAAAGAAAATTATAGGTACTCGATCGTATCTCGATCTCCGCTATAGTAGAAACGCCACCTAGGAGAAAAAGTATAAAGTAGTTTTGATTTCGGTGATATAGATGGCGTTCTAACTATAGCCAAGGAAAAAATAATTTAATATCAAAAAATCATAACTTCGGAGCCTTCGGAGTTCGGATATATTGATGGGTGGGAATACACATGTTAGCATGTTTATCATTAATTTTAAAATAATTTATTATGCAAAATACAAAAAAAATAAAAAAATATAGAGTGCAAAAAGTGGCTCCGGCGGTCACCCATCCTTTTTATGACCGCGCCCAGGGTTGCTTAACTTTTTTCCTCATACAAACTTCCAACCCTTATTTTCACGCCCCCTTATGGTAATTGATAAAAAAAAGTAGCCTATGTCCATCCCTGGGGTATACTCTTTATCCATGCCAAATTTCAGCTTAATCGGTTCAGCGGTTTGGGCGTGAAAAGGTAACAAACAGACAGACAGACAGACAGAGTTACTTTCACATTTATAATATTAGTATGGATAAATAATGCTGGACATTTCACACAGCATCATCTAGCCCCAAGCTAAGCAAAGCTTGTACTATGGGAACCAGATATCTGAAACTACTCATATACTTTTTATTAAGAAATGAAAAGGGTTATCAAAATTGTCGATTCCGACGGGATTCGAACCCGCGATGATCAGACGATCCTTCCAAAGCCGGAGTGCCTTCAACCGCTCGGCCACGGAACCCTGACGTCAGACTCGAAATACTTGAAGCTCATACATATTTAACGGTTTTCATTTCTTAATGAAATACCAAGTGAGGATTATAAAAAACACTATAACTTACTAACTAAAAAACACTGTAATTTTAGGGGCATTCCATCGTGACTGGTAGGACATTTGACTCCAGAATTTGACCTATTGTGATTCATAATTAGGACATCAGAACTTATAGAATTGTGAAATATACTTTTTGACATAGATTAATGTCTAATGTATTCAACTGCTATAAAGAAAAAACTAAATACTTCACAAGTTCTTTGTAATCACTTGTTGAATGAATGTGACTGACAGGACACTGAAAAATCCCCATGTCGCCTTTGTGCACTAGAAGACGTATTTCAGTCCAACCACTTAATATTGATTCTAGCTTTTTTTGTGTTGTAAAGTGTAATATATTTACTTTTGGTTTGATTAGATACAAAACTCATAACGTTTGTAGAAACAACAAAAATAATATTTGAAATCGTGACTGGCAGGACATGCAATTGTGACTGGTAGGACGAGTACGAATTGTGTCAATTTATTCATTGATTTGGACCAGTTTTATGAATGTTTTCAACTGGATTCATGTAATTAAGTATAATTTAAATTTTTTCCTACAAATTAAGTAAGTAATAGGGAACTTTCGTGCCTGAAAAATACCTAAAAATTAAAATTTAAAAAATAACGAAAAAATCTAACACATTTTGAAAATTGGTAAAAATTTCGGTCTCCCAGCTAATTTTTAAGGGATCGGTAAGTATTTCTAATAATTTAATCCACATAAACATAAAACTAGCAATGATGTATCAGCTTTGGTCCACTGCCTGAAGTAAATTTGAAAAAACATGACTTTTATTCCGTTATCTTGATCAAAAATGTCTAAATACTTCCACTATAGTTAAAAACAAATAAAATATGGCTATAATTATCATTATAGTCGGTCCAACTTAATAGGCCACATTTGACGTTTGTCAGTTTGAGCTTTCTAGTGAGGTGACCTTCTTAAAAACTTCGATTATGTTCGAAGTCCTTATCGATTCATTCACATGAATTAAATTTATCGCCAGGTAAACCGTTAACTAAGAGTTGGTAAGTTCAGTTAAAAAAAACCGGGTCTGAAAAAAATAGCACACCAAGAACGCAAAGTCACTTTGCACAACGATCAAGACTGCGTCACAATCCCATTAATTATTTATTTTGATAAAAATTGTTCAGATCTTCATTTTGAAAAGTCAAAAGTTTATGGTTGTCATGACAAACAGAAAAAAAGTTTTTATGCGATATTCCCTTACGAGAAATCATTTCATTCGATTCTAACTCTCAAATTTCGATTATTTTGGGTAACATACCTAGTGTCAAAAGAGAACAAGGGTTTACTGACGCAACATTGTAACAACGTTCAGTTCTCTCTAAAACAGAAATTGTTGTGAAACATAATATGTTTGGATGGTGTGATAAGGAAATAAAACATAAAATTACCTTCTTTTGTCGTTAATACAATAACTTATTTAACCGCAATTGAAAAAAAGTTAAGCAATTGTGCAGTACTAACTTCGATAAAATAGTAGTATTTTATGCCCGCCGGTACAAAGTTACGTTGTAAAATTTTGATGAAATGTCAAATGTGGCCTATTAAAATGGACCGACTATATTAATTGTTTGCCAGAGTTGAAATGTATCTCACCAGTGATATGTGACTGACAGGACACATTTCAAAACAGTCTCTAAACTATGGTTTCATTCTAATAACTATTGAAAGATGATTAAATTGTACACCAACCGTTTATTGTTATTTCTGAAAGAAACTGAAGTCATAAAGTCATATTTGAGGCTACAATCAAAACTTTTATATCTTTTTGTGTGACTGACAGGACATGTAACCTACATCTGTTTAGAAAAGGATTACATGAAAAGTAACAAACCTTCTCACATTTTTTTTATGTAGTTAATTAGTTTTATTCACCCCATATTTATAATACACGCGCCAGCTTTCTACACCAAACAGAAAAGCTAAGAAATATGCTGCAAAACTGATGCATTTTTTCCAACATAGTGATTTTGAAGGAGGTAAAAGTTTGCAGTACCAAAAATGACATTATTTTGTATTTTTTTGGATATTTCTCCACAGATTCATGAAATATAGATATTTAGCCGTAGATTATTATCAAAATATAAACATTTCAATGAATTTTAAAAAATGAGTCTTTTTCCTCTTTTACATGGAATGCCCCTTTACAAAAAAATTATATACTTTTTGTTTGTAAATACATACATATTATAACAACACCCACACCCCAGATAAATATTTGCAGATCATACAAACATTCGTCTCGCGGTGGATCGAACCCGCAACCATCTACGACACAAGCGAGCTTTAACCCACTGCGCCACAGAGGTCCTCTCTATACAGGGTGTAAAAAGACAACTACCGAAAACTGAGGGGTTGCAATCAGACCATGATTCTTAACATATTTAGCGAAAAAAAACGCAAAAAAAAAAGTTGACTTATCTTAGTCATTTTATGTTATTTTCGGTTATTTACTACTAGTACAACATAACAAGACCATACCTACCTAATAATTTCATTTATAAAAGAAAAAAACAATTAAAACTCAAAATCCAGCAATCTACGCGCCCAAAACATACGCAAACAGCACTCTTCAAACGCTGTTTTCTCCGGATATAATGATTTTTTCGGTAAATCCTTTTGGATTTGGTTGTGTGTTGGGATGCTGTACCTACCCCTTTCGGCTTCGGTACACGTCTTTTTACACCCTGTATTATTAATAGAATAAACTTACATTTTTGGAGCTGTTTGAAGAGAAATGTGACTATGTGATCTAATGTTGCACAACACCCCGTGCATACACTTGTATCTGAAATAAAATAAAAACATTAAATAAATTAGTTTTTAGTAACGACTTTTTAGATGAAAACTAGAGAAGAACGAAGGCATATTGGTCTTAGTGTGTGTCGATTTGTTTGTGTGAAGTACTATTTCAAAATTATTTTTATGATAATAATACAACTCAATACAATATTGAAAAGTTAAGCAAATATCACGCACTAAGAACAGAAGTTACACGGCTTTGTCACCTACTGAAGTCATACCTATTGTAGTCGGCGCCACAGGAGTTATAGCTAAAAGTTTACATAGATATTGCACAAAATTAGATTCACACATTAACATTCACATCATTCAGAAGCAGGCAGCCATACACACAGTCACAATCATCAGTAAAGTTCTTGGGGATACAGTATTCATCAATCGGGGGGGAACAAATGAGAGTAGCGAGAGGGAGTCTGAGCAACCTTTTCCCTGAGGGTCTCGGGGCGGGTGCTTAGAGTATACCGAGTTTTACTCGAGTAGAAAGAAATTTCACCAAACATATGAACATACATACATACATAAAGTCACGCCTCTTTCCCAAAGGGGTAGGCAGAGACCACGGATCTCCAGTCGCTACGATCCTGACACACAACTTTCGCCTCATTCACTCTCATTACATCCATACTAATATTATAAATGTGAAAGTAACTCTGTCTGTCTGTCTGTCTGTTTGTTACCTTTTCACGCCCAAACCACTGAACAGATTAGGCTGAAAATTGGCATGGATAAAGGTTGTATCCCAGAGACGGACATAGGCTACTTTTTATCCCGAAAAAATCCCGAGGGACCGCGGGTTACATCGCGGGAGCGCAGCTAGTTCTTCATACATGCTCGTCGGTTTAGGGTACTATGAACCTAGCTCAGTATAAACCTATATTCCCTTTTGTGCAACTAATTACAGACACAATTCGTTTTTTATAAGATCTGCAGTGTTTTAACGAACTGGATGACTTACCTGAAATTGACATGTTCAACTCATCCATACTAATATTATAAATGTGAAAGTAACTCTGTCTGTCTGTCTGTCTGTTTGTTACCTTTTCACGCCCAAACCACTGAACAGATTAGGCTGAAAATTGGCATGGATAAAGGTTGTATCCCAGAGACGGACATAGGCTACTTTTTTATCCCGAAAAAATCCCGAGGGACCGCGGGTTACATCGCGGGAGCGCAGCTAGTTCTTCATACATGCTCGTCGGTTTAGGGTACTATGAACCTAGCTCAGTATAAACCTATATTCCCTTTTGTGCAACTAATTACAGACACAATTCGTTTTTTATAAGATCTGCAGTGTTTTAACGAACTGGATGACTTACCTGAAATTGACATGTTCAACTCATCCATACTAATATTATAAATGTGAAAGTAACTCTGTCTGTCTGTCTGTCTGTTTGTTACCTTTTCACGCCCAAACCACTGAACAGATTAGGCTGAAAATTGGCATGGATAAAGGTTGTATCCCAGAGACACAATTCGTTTTTTATAAGATCTGCAGAGTGTTTTAACGAACTGGATGACTTACCTGAAATTGACATGTTCAACTCATCTTACAGAACTATTAAAAATACCATTTCAATGTGTTTGAAATGGTATTTTTCACCAAACCATGTGTTGGTTTGGTGTGGCTCCCTAACTGTCTAAGTAAAATGTTATTAAATCAACCAGCTTGATCACCTACCTGTTTAGTACTGTATTAACTTTTCTCTTCTTTACCTTTTTTTTAAGCAAACAAGTGTTTCTATAGTTTCTATATGTGAAAACATGTAATTGTTGCTTAGTCACATATCCTCGCAATCCACACAGTTGTTGTATAAAAGTAGTCTTTTTCACGGCGGAACGTATGCATGACACTTTGAGATGATGTCAAAATAAGTCAAATAGTAATGTCCTAAAGTTTAATCGAGATTATCAAAATTGATTTTTGATTCACTACTATCAATTCATATTACTTATTTTCATTTGCATTGAATTCTGACTCTTATATTTGACATTGATAATTTTGTAATTAGCGTAATTGGTGTTGTAGCCGTGCTAGTTTCAATAAATAAATAAAATAAATAAATCAATTCATCTCAATCGATTATATGGTTCATTCAAAGACAAAACCAACGATTATTGTTTTACGTATCGATTCATCGATTGTTTCGATTTTCATTTTCGCACTCTCTAATAGGTTACGTTCCATTTTACTCAGTACTGTTATTTGGCGGAGTTTTTTATAAAATGTTTATTGGCCCCGATTCTGTTGTTCACTGACTAAAGTTAACTAAACTAAAATGCTTCGTTCATATTTCGTTAACGATAAAGTCCAAAATGGAATGACTATTACAGTGGCATTCTTAAAATTTCTTAATTTTAGTAAAAATGAAGTATTTGTGGGTAGATTTAGTCAAGACCATTTTGCTTGCCGTGTATAACAGCTGCTACTGAAGCTCAGAGGCGCCATTTTGATTATACTTTTAGTTATGTCACTTTCAACGACATGCCGTTTTCGTCTTTAGTGAGAACAAAATAAGAACATGCCAGTTTTAGTTTTAATTCAGTTTAGTCAGTGAACAACAGAATCGACGCCATTGTTTATTTATTTATATTTTATGGCTCGTTTATGATAATTTATGAAATAATTAAACAGGAAATAGACAAAAACATTTTTTTTGTATGTTTTATCGTTTGTTTTTTTCTTGATTTTTTTGTTTCAAAATTGTTGTGAACACAACGTGAAACGAAACAAGTTCAATGTGTCATGCATACGTTCCGGCGTGAAAAAGACTATAGTTCATATTATCTCACCTAATGCAGTGAGTCCTTCTGATATAGAGCAGAGTATATATAAAGTTGCCTCTGGTTGTAACGACGCTAGATACGTCATGTGATCTTGTGCTAATCTCTCCAACAGCACGTAGTATGTCTGCGATAGTTTCGGGTAGTCCTGAAAGAAAATATATTATTGTTATTATTTATAAGACCTGGTCTTTGACCAACATCCAAAAGTATAAGCTCAAGGTTTGCCAACGCGCGATGGAGCGCAGCATACTCGGAGTAAAGCGGATCGACCGTATTGGCAACACCGAGCTGCGCTCAAGAACACAGATCGCCGATGTAGCCACAAAAGCCGCAAAGCTTAAATAGGACTGGGCGGGCCATGTTTGCCGCATGTCGGGAGACCAGTGGGCCAAATTGACCACGGAGTGGTGCCCGGATACGTTGCGACGACGTCGCGGCAGACCACGAACAAGATGGAGGGACGAGCTCACCAAATTCCGTGCCGACTAGACACTATTAGCACGGGAGAGGGACGAATGGAGGGAATGGGGGGAGGTAAATACTTTTTATTTGCCAATACATACATAATCATAAAAAAACACCCAGACCCGAAACCAAAACCTTGTAGATCATACAAATATTGTCACGCGGCGGGGATCGAACCCGCAACCTACTGCGTCGACTAGACCTTCACCCACTGAGCTACAGACGTCTTCGATCGATATTAGTTGGTCATTTTCTGGTTTAAAAGAACTACAGAGGGACACAAGAAGAAAATATTAATACTCACCAATAAATCGCTATGCGGTATACTTAATAACAGTTTCACGAACATATTTAATGCGTTGTCTAAAGCGTCATCGCCGTATAACCTGGAACAAAAGATTTATTTATTTACTAGCTGACCCGCAAAACGTTGTTTGGCTATAGAGATTGGACTTCACTTCACAGCTAGGAACATACCAAAGTGATCGGACCTCATTTCATAGCCAGGAACATTTTGTACTGGAAAACTAAATTATCGTTTTTATTATTTTCTATTAATTATTATTTATGTTTCTCTAAAACAGGGTCACGACTGTATCTCCAAGGCGCGGTAGACATTCTCTCAGATCTTTTTATATTCCAGATTCTTTTTGAAGATATCTAAGGGGGTAGTCAGAGGCCTGTACAAATACATATTTGATACATGCCCACATCTTGCAGAAGTTAGTATTCCATACGTGACAGGTTGCAAGCCCATCGCCGCCTATAAGAATACTAACTGGTTTCCTCACGATGTTTTCCTTCACCGTTCAGAGCTCGTGTTCAAGCGCATATAAATTTTACGAAACGCAAAATCCATTGATGCATAGCCGGGATTCGATCCCACGACCTTCGGATTGAAAGTCGAGGTACAACCCCATTCGGCCAACACGGCTCTCAGTAGCCGCGCAGTAGCTAGTATAATCAAAGTTTACCTAAAAACACCGAAGTTAGCGTAGTTGCCACACAGCGCGGCTTTCAATATGGAGAAGCAAAGCGATATTCCTTTGAGCTTCATCGCGTACATTTGTTTCTTATTCACCTCAACTGTTAGTATTCGGCTGCCTGTAACAAATAATAATATTAAAACATTAGCAACAAATCCATACTAAAATTATAAATGTGAAAGTAACTCTGTCTGTCTATCTATCTGTCTGTTTGTTACCTTTTCATGCCTAAACCACTGAACAGATTAGGCTGAAAATTGGCATGGATAAAGGTTGTATCCCAGGGAAGGACATAGGCTCCTTTTTATCCCGAAAAAATCCTGAGGGACCGCGGGTTACACCGCGGGAGCGCAGCTAGTACGAAATAAATAAATAATGCTGGACTATTCACACAGCATCATCTAGCCCCAAAGTAAGCAGAGCTTGTGGGATAAAATATAGCCTACTAGCTGCGCTCCCGCGGTGTAACCCGCGGTCCCTCAGGATTTTTTCGGGATAAAAAGTAGCCTATGTCCGTCCCTGGGATAAAACCTTTATCCATGCCAATTTTCAGCCTAATCTGTTCAGTGGTTTGGGCGTGAAAAGGTAACAAACAGACAGACAGACAGACAGAGTTACTTTCACATTTATAATATTAGTATGGATGTTCATCGGGCTAATGTAGGATTCTATTGGTGAAAGAATGTTTCAAATCGGTCCAGGTTTCGGAGCCTATTCAATTCAACAAACATACAAAAAAACAAACAAATCTTTCCTCTTTATAATATTAAACACAATAGCTGTCCGTCGCGGTGCTACCCTCGGTCCCTCGAGAAAACTTCACTTTCCCGGGATAAAATATAGCCTATGTTCATCAGGGATAATGCAGGATTCTAATGGTCAGAAAATTATTCAAATCGGTCCAGTAGTTTCGGAGCCTATTCAATTCAAACAAACCTATCCATCCACATTCATTTCCATCACCCTTTTAGTTACATGACTTTCATCCCTATGGCTATGTATATACTCACCATCATCATTTGCCTGCCCTTATCCCGCTCATGCGGGGTCGGCACAACATGTTCTCTTCTTCCACTCTCCCCTATCACTCGTCATCTTCGTATTCACTCCCTTCTTACCCATATCTTCTTTCACACAATCAAATGTATATACTCACCATATGCGCATATAATATTAGAAAGCTCCCTAAACAGAAGGATTCCGTTGGGCGAGCCGACGTCGAAGTGCAACCGTTGGTTTCGATTCTGCGCTAATTCTGCCGTCAATTTCAATACTGGAGTTGTCACGGCGGGCGTATCGCACCATAATTCTATACCACGGAGTAGGATTTTCATGTATATGGGATATCTGAAAATTAATAAAAATTATTACATAAAAAAAGTAAGTATGAGTCAGTGGCCAACTCTGGTGTCGGAGTTTTTAGGCTCAATGCACATTGAATTGGCAATTAATACTACAAGCGTTTCTATATCTTGTAACATTGTTCATAAGGTTTATAATGGCTTGCACTAAAAACTAAAAGTCGCTTCGCTTGCTAATTCAATGTAGCTTGAGCCTAAGTCGTTATGCTATGACCGAGGCCTTAAGGCGGCCTAAAAACTCCGTCACCAGAGTTGGCCACTGGTTTTGAAACACGAACATACAAACTATTTGACAACCTCTGTAGCGCAGTGGGCGAAGGCCCGCCTGCGACGCACAAGGTTGCGGGTTCGATCCCCGCGGCGGGATAAATGTTTGTATGATCTGTAAATATTTGTCTCGGGTCTGGGTGTTTCTATTTATGTATGTATTTACAAACAAAAAGTATATAAGTAGTAAATCAGTCATATAGTACCCATAACACAAGCTCTTGGGGCTAGATGATGCTGTGTGAAAGGTCCAGCATTATTTATTTACTGTGGTACCAACATTTTTAATAGCCTATATGATATTCCAGGTCACTATCTACGCCTATACTAAGTTTCATGCAAATCGGTTCACTGATTTAAGCGTAATTGAAAGACAAACATACAAATATCCTAACATCTAAACAAACTCACAAACTTTCAGCTTTATTATATGAGTGGGATACTCACATCCAATCAAACAGCATCATATACGTTGTTTTCGTGTTGAAAGCGAATGCGAGGCCTCTCAGGTCTCTAGCGAGGCCTATTAGCGTCTTCTTGGCCTCCTCGGACGCAAATAAAGGCCCCTCGTTAGGGTCCAATAGGCCTATTATACTTTCAAACGCCGCTGAAAAGAAAAATAAACATTAATTTAGATTCATTCGGTCTTAATACAAATAAGTTTTTTTTTTTAAATTCAACAAGTACAAGCTTTTAATGAATACCGTGAGCTGATTGAACTCACCGATGTAAGTACAAAATTTCATTTCAATAAACCTATTTTCTGAGGAGTTCCGTTGAACAGCTCATGGATCATCAGATCAGATCGCTGTTATCATATTATTGCATTGTCACCGAGGACTCACAAGTGTACCAAAATTCAGCTCAATCGGACACCGGGAAGTGGCTCAAATTCAGCTTGCAAGATTTGACCCGGACAAACATACAAACATTGCAAGTTAATTAAAAGCTTTTAAAAAGTTAAGCATCTGTTGAACACCATGTTGACGCATGTCAAAACAAAACTGTTACCACAAAAATGCGTTCTATGTACGAGTATTCAGAGATAGTTTCTCTAAAGATAGTTTTTTAGGGTTCCGTACCCAAAGGGTAAAACAGGATGGTATGTCATGTGTCAAGCTAGTGCGTCATGTGTCAGGCTAATGTGTCAGGCTAATGTGTCAAGTGCCAGATTAGTTGTTGTTGTGGTTTTCTTTAAACGCTTCTTTTGAGTCCGCGTTTAGTAAGGGCTCCGAGGATTTTCCTCTCTACCCTGGCTTCAACTCGCAGCGGTAGCAACCTCTGGGTCATTTGGTGAAAGAAGTAGTATCCAGTGATCCGTCAATTACTTCCTTCCAAGGTTTCTTTCTTTCCTGTTCTTGTCTCTTCTCTCTTTTCTTTTGGTTTTCTTTCTTTTCTCGGTTTTTTTTTTTAGTAATGGTTGGGGTTAGTCGTTAGTAGGTTCACATCATACATACATACACAAATTACCGGATACATACACCCGTCATGTGTCAAGCTAGTGCGTCATGTGTCAGACTAGTTTGACATGTGTCAGGCTAGTGTGTCATGTGTCAGGGGGTTGTGTCACGCACCTGTGAGCGGCATCATGAATTGGTTGAAGCGTTGCTCGTCCTCCCCTAGTTCCACCATTAGTAATCTGCCTAGAGCGGTGTATAGCATCGTTCGACATCGCATTTCGCATGAACCCGCGCCAGTTATGCCTAGGAATGGGAAATGTTCCGCCTGGAAAGGAAATAAATTAGTAAAATAAATAATAATAAATAAATAATGCTGGACATTTCACACAGCATCATCTAGCCCCAAACTAAGCAATGCTTGTACTATGGGAACCAGATAACTGTTATACTACTTATATATTTTTTTGTTTGTAAATACATACATATTATATATAGAAACATTCAGACCAGAGATAAGAATAGAAGTAATGTTGAAATAAATAAATAAAATAAATAAATAAATAAAAATAAATATTTGCAGATCATACAAACATTTATCCCGCGGCGGGGATCGAACCCGCAACCTTCTGCGTCCCAAGCGGGCTTTCACCCACTGCGCCACAGAGGTGTCAGTTTAGACTAAGATAAAGGCAGAAAGAATGACGGACTGGGTGAAAGACAATAAGGGTACTATTAGATTAGCGCTGCTGCATAAACACTGACATACGCAAAACATCTTCAAATGGTCAAATTTTATGTAGCCTTCTGGAATTTGACAGTTGACGCGAATGACAGAATGCGCTCTACAAATATTAGATTCATCGGTCGGGATTGAAATTGCTAAAATAATGAATGTACGCGTTGATTTTCCGGGCAGGACGACGTATGGTGTGTCAACATTAACTCCTCCATTTTGACAAGTTTGCGAACACAAGAATAACCAACGCTTAGTTCGCTCAGTAGACCGAGTTTTGTAGATAATTCAAGCTAATGTGTCATACTTTAAGGCGTGTCATCAAGCTAGTGTCATGTGTCAATACTCACGGTATGGTATGTCAACATAAAATGAACCTCCTGTTTTAGAGATTATTTTGACTAATGTGTCATACTTTAAGGTGTGTCATCAAGCTAGTGTCATGTGTCAATACTCACGGTATGGTGTGTCAACATGAAATGAACCTCCTCCTGTTTTAGAGATTGTTTTGACTAATGTGTCATACTTTAAGGTATGTCATCAAGCTAGTGTCATGTGTCAATACTCACGGTATGGTGTGTCAACATAAACTGAACCTCCTCCAATTTGACAAGTTTGCGAACACAAGAGTAACCGCCGCTTAGTTCGCTCAGTAGATTGAGCGTTTTGGAGATAATCTGTTCAGAGCTGCCCCAGTACTTGAGATTTGTTATACTGTGGACAATACAATAAGTTTTTCATTTATTTCATACATTATATATACACGCTTGCAAATGCATGTGTGCGTGACACATGCATTTATATGCTGCGTGTTGAAATTCCCTGTGAATTAGTGAAAGTGTGAGTGAATGAATGAATATAAATAAAATAAATAATGCTGGACCTTTCACACAGCATCATCTAGCCCCAAGGTAAGTAGAGCTTGTGTTATCGGAACCAGATAACTGATATACTTTCTGTTATATCTTTACTGTTACTGTTTTTCTGTTATATCTTTTCCAGTCCATCCAAAGGTTGTCTGGAAGAGATCGCTTTTAGCGATAAGGCCGCTCATTGTACCTACTTGTTATTTTGTGTTCCTGTTATGTTTCTTCTGTGTACAATAAATTGTTTATCTATCTATCTATACTTTTTGTTTGTAAATACATACATATTTATTATACATAGAAACACCCAGACCAAAGATAAATATTTGTAAATCATATTTTCGGGGATCGAACCCGCAACCTTTGCGTCTCAAGCGGACTTTCATTCACAGAGTAATACTCACATTTTCCTCATGAGCACACTAAGAAGTCGACTCTCGTCATTAAGTCCCAGTACTTCACTGAGTCGTCTGTAGACTTTACTGTTCTTCTGCATATGTTCCCCAACGTAAATCTTACGGAATTGCTCGAAGAATGACATCATAGCTAGTTCTAATTTCTCACAGCCACCCTGTAACAAATAAATAATAAATAAATAATGCTGGACCTTTCACACAGCGTCATCTAGCCCCAAAGTAAGCAGAGCATGTGTTATGGGTACTACATGACTGATATACTACTTATATACTTTTTGTTTCTAAATACATACATATTATACATAGAAACACCCAGACCCGAGGCAAATATTTGTAGATCATACAAACATTGGTCCCGCCGCGGGGATCGAACCCGCAACGTCTTGCGTCGCAGGCGGGCCTTCGCCCACTGCGCTACAGAGGTCGTCATAAAATGAATTACGATTTAAGAGTGTTCAGGAGAGATTTAAGCAATTTTGTGGTTAGAAATCATTATTTATCTCAGAATCTGTGAAAGCTACAACCTTCAAATTTAGGTAAATGATACGTCATTGTTTTATCTTGGACTAGCTGTCCGTCTCTATGTTACCCACGATCCTTCGGGAAAACTTCACTTTCCCGGGATAAAATATAGCCTATGTTCATCAGGGATAATGCAGGATTCTAATAGTGAAAGAATTTTTTAAATCGGTCCAGTAGTTTCGGAGCCTATTCTATTCAAACAAATAAATGAAATGAAAAAATCTTTATTGCAACACAATGTAACAAAAAGTAGGAAGGTAACTTATTATAGAGTAATTACATAGAACCATTGGTTGCAATTGGCAGTCTTATCACTAGATCGCGATTTCTTCCAGACAACCTTTATACTAAACTAAGCTACAATTTAAGCTAAAACTAAATTTAAACAATAAACATGCTGGGACATCTTTCCTTTTTATAATATTAGTGTAGATTACGCGTTTTTAAATTTTTGATTGAAAAATACATGTTTTGCACACATTTTGCTATTATTATCTCAGGAACAGCACACCTTTTTTGATGGGTTTTTGTATTGTCAAAAAACCTATAAGTATATCTTGAGTTGCGTCTTCTAATTTTTCGATTGGTTTTAACTTGTAATTAGCTAAAAAGTGTTTTAGCGCCGTAAATAACGTTGCGTATCCATAGCTCTGTACTCCTCACACACCGAACAAATCACACTCGCTGTCCCGCTTACAAAATGACGGCGTATGTCACACTCTTAAGGAAATCAGTATTTAACATACTTTTCTTGTTTCTTTTCTTGTCTGTCTCTTTTCTTGTTGTTTGACTCAGGTCAAACAACAAGAAAATTACAAGCGAAGAAAAAGGCTCTTTTTTTACCTTTTTGTCTATACTAATATTGTAAAGAGGAAAGATTTGTTTGAAATGAATAGGCTCCGAAACTACAGGACCGATTTGAAAAATTCTTTCACCAATAGAATGCTACATTATCCCCGATGAACATAGGCTATATTTTATGCCGGGAAAGTGAAGTTTTCCCGAGGGATCGCGGGTAACACCGCGGCGGACAGCTAGTTTTCACTAAATATGTTTAGAATCATGGTCTGATTGCAACCCCTCAGTTTTAGGTAGTCTTTTTACACCCTATATGTATTTATATGACTAACCTGTGCAAGTCTAGTATCAGTGAGATCCATAAGCTGAAGAACTCTACAGACCAGCTCTCCATCCATAGCATCATTATCATCACACGCGTTGACAGACGCACGGCCGCCTATAGCCGCTCCTATTATGTAAACTAGCCATGTTAGTTGACCTGTGGGATATAAAGAATATATAATTTTTTGCATACTTAGGTATTTCATTAAGAAATTAAAATTCTTATCAAAATTTTCGATTTCGACGGGATTCGAACCCGCGACGTTCAGACGATCCTCCTTACGCCGGAGTGCTTAAACAGCTTGGCCACGGAACCCCTAAACGTCGCAATCGAAATTTCTGATTTGGCTGACCGTATTTGCTATTTTACTTAGATTTTTTTTCATAAGAGCCGTGTTGGCCGAATGGGATTGTACCTCGACTTTCAATCCGAAGGTCGTGGGATCGAGTCCCGGCCGTGCATCAATGGATTTTGCGTTTCCTAAAATTTATATGCGCTAACACGTGCTCTGAACGGTGAAGGAAAACATCGTGAGGAAACCAGTTAGTATTCTTATAGGCGGCGATGGGCTTGCAACCTGTCACGTATGGAATACTAACTTCTAAAACATTAAAAATGGTAACTTAACTTACCATTTTTAATATCTTACAATGGACTTCTCAAAGGATCTGGAATATAAAGATCTGAGAGAATGTCTACCGCGCCTTGGGGATACAGTCGTGACCCTGTTTACGTTTTTTACGTTTTACAATGGACTTCCGCAAAGTCACGCCTGAATCAATTCAATAACTTCTAAAACAATAATGTAAATCCCATACCTTGTAAAACAATAATCTGTTGCGCCTGCGTCTCAACACTATAGGCGCGGGCCGCCTGATCGAAATGGGCAACTAAAAGTTGGCACGTGTTGCCGTATTCGCATCGACCGATCACAGATAGTTGGTCTAACTGTTGCTGGACTGTGCCGACATCGTCTAATGGGTCTTCTAAGCCGTCCCTGGAAAAAAAATCATTCAAAACTGCACTACAAAAGCTACCTTACGACGCAGGCAACAGAGTCTAATTAGAATACTGACTATTGACAGAGCAAAAACAATTGAACACAGAACCTATATTTTTTTCATTCAACAGCTACAAAACGCTGTAAACACAACAACATTTGCCACTGCAAAACCAACCTTACGACCCCGGCAACAGAGTCGAGCCGCGAGCCGATATACGCGGCGGTGACCCCCGGCGCGTAAGTCTCCAGTAGATGAGGCTCAGTCGCCTTCACGTACGGAACCGAGGCCACCATGCGTTGCCATAGTGATAGGAGATAGTGAACGGAGTTTGGTGCGAATTGCCACATCTGCAAAGAAAATCAAATCAAATCAAATTGTTTTATTGCGTACTATGGGTACTATGTAACAGGTGTTATTGGTACAGTAACGGTCAGCCATAATCAATCTTGCGCATGCAATATTTACATTTTGTATTAATATTTCATTAATTAATAATAAAAAGGCAAGTTACGAATTTCTATGTCCAAATAAAATAAGATTAAATAATGTCAATATTCTTGTCCGATAGATATTCATTTATTGTGTAATAGGCTTTTTCAATGAGCAGCCATTTTAATTTTATTTTGAAAGTATTAAGGCTTGGAGCATTTAGTATAGCTTCAGACAGGTGATTGTATACAGGGTGTAAAAAGACAACTACCGAAAACTGAGGGGTTGCAATCAGGCCATGATTCCAAACATATTCAGCGAAAAAAAAACGCAAAAATTTTTTTTGACTTAGCTTAGTAATTTTACGTTATTTTCGGTTATTTACTACCACGAAAACAAATTAAGACCATACCTACCTAATAATTTCATTTGTAAAAGAAAGAAACAGTTAAAACTCAAAATCCAGCAATCTACGTAAAACAACGCGCCCAGAACATACGCAAACAGCACTCTTCAAACGCTGTTTTCTCCGGATATAATGATTTTTTCGGTAAATCCTTTTGGATTTGGTTGTGTGTTGGGATGCTGTACCTACCTCTTTCGGCTTCGGTAGATGTCTTTTTACACCCTGTATATGAGGAGCCATACACATCATACTTTTGTTAAATAGTGCTGTTTTGTTTTAAAACAGGGTCACGACTGTATCCCCAAGGCGCGGTAGACATTCTTTCATATCTTTTTGAAGTGAAAACTTGTTTAGACGCGTTGGGCACTTTTAAGATAAGTAAGTTCGACTTTCAATCCGATGGTCGTGGGATCGAATCCCGGCCGTGCATCAATGGATTTGCGTTTCGTAAAATTTATATGCACTTTAACACGAGCTCTGAACGGTGAAGGAAAACATCGTGAGGAAACCAGTTAGTATTCTTAAAGGCGGCGATGGGCTTGCAACCTGTCACGCATGGAATACTAACTTCTGCAAGATGTGGGCATGTATCAATATGTATTTGTACATGCCTCTGACTACCCCCTTAGACATCTTCAAAGGATCTGGAATATAAAGGATCTGAGAGAATGTCTACCACGCCTTGGGGATACAGTCGTGACCCTGTTTACGTTAAGTAAGTTCGTATGAGTCAGTGGCCAACTCTGGTGACGGAGTTTTTAGGCCGCCTTAAGGCCTCCATTATGGCTTAACGACTTAAATAGCCGGGACCGACAATTTAACGTGCCCTCCGAAGCACGGAAGCGCTCAGATGAAAATGCCACTGGCGGTCACCCATCCACTTACAGACCGTTTAGAACGTTGCTTAACTTCGAAGATCTATCAAGAACGACTAAGCAAGCACGACCACGAGCGTTTCGATGGATTAAAAAACTTAAAATGGATACAAAGTCAAGTAAATAAAGTTGAAAGTTTTTTCACCTTACTAGCCTTAGCCTGCCACTTGAGGGGCAAAAAAATAATAATAGCGGGAATCGGTTTTCCTTACATCTTGTATTTTTTCGCTAGTAAGGTGAAAAGTTGTATGTATCACACGAGAGCAAAATAATTTGTTGCTTATGCTTTTGAATCCCTCACTACACTCAGGATTCTAACTTAGAATCACTCGCTACGCTCGTGATTCAATTATAGAATCCTTCGCTCGTTCGGAATTCAAACTCAGCACTCGCAGCAAAAACGAATTTTGCTCTTTTGTGGTACAATGTACTATTCTTACTGGCCGATCCAATTCCACTTACGGCGCTTGATTTGTTGGTCGATTATGTGTTTGGTCAATATCAGAATTCAATTATTGGTCATTATGCGTCAGAAAGGTCTTAGTTTTAAAAACTATTGACAGTGTTCCTAAATTTCAAACCAAATTACGAAAAATTTTATTGAAAGGGTGTTTCTACTCTCTTGATAAGTAAGGTAAGTAAGTTTTACTTACTCTCTTGATGACTTTTTATGTAGGGATGACATTGAAATTGATTCGATTTTTATTATATTTTTAATTGTGTTGGTATTTTTTGAAAAAGGAATTTTATAAAATTAAACTTTGAGTTAGTTAGGTTAGATGCATTAATTGTTATTTTAGCGATGTACAACTTTCAGACACAATTGAAAATTGTTATTGAATAAATTGAATTGAATGGAGTTACCTGTAAACTCTGCTGCGTGAACTTGGCGATCTGCGCGATCAGTCCGGGGTAGTTGTCAACCATAACCAGTTCCCCCAACTGGTAGTTGGACTTGAGTCGCGCTAGCAGACGACAGAACTCGTGGTAGTTCGTCGGATCTGATAACCCCTGAAACAAATAAAATATGTCAAGGGTCTTGACAGACAGACAGGATCTTCTAATGGTTCCGTTTTTTCCTTTAGAGACCTTTAAAATAGGAATAAGTCTAACAATTTTGTAGGTATTATTAGTAATACAGGGTGGATTTTTTGAGACGGAATAGTAAGGGCAGGTACCAAACCCAAACATTAAAAACCTACATTGTAAATACATACTGCTGGACCGATTTGAAAAATTCTTTCACTATTAGAATAATACATTATCCCTGATGAACATAGGCTATATTTTATCCCGGGAAAGTGATGTTTTCCCGAGGGCCGCGGGTAACACCGCGACGGACATCTAGTAAACAATAAATAAATAATGCTGGACTTTTCACACAGCATCATCTAGCCCCAAAGTAAGCAGAGCTCGTGTTATGGGTACTACATGACTGTTATACTACTTATATACTTATTGTTTCTAAATACATACATATCATACATAGAAACACACCATAGAGATATATATTTGCAGATCATACAAATATTAATCCCGAGAGGATCGAATCTGCAACCTTCTGCATGACTTGACGTACAGTCAAAACGTGAGTTTTGCGACATACATCACTAGCAATGAATTTTCACCTGTGTATTCTCCAATATCCTCAACACACCAGCGGCAAGTCTATTCAGGAACTTCGCACGTTCACTGTTACTGAACAGGGAGCGTCGCACCGAAGCGAGCTGAACTAGACAGGACAGGGCGAGCGAAGCGAGCCCGCCTCCCAACTCGTGGTACAGCTCGAAGAAGAGATCTAGTGTGCCTGATTCTAGGAATGTTGGACGCCAG
Organism: Epirrhoe alternata; assembly: GCA_963565295.1. Taxonomy (NCBI): domain Eukaryota; kingdom Metazoa; phylum Arthropoda; class Insecta; order Lepidoptera; family Geometridae; genus Epirrhoe; species Epirrhoe alternata. The sequence goes on from OY751402.1 coordinate 1,851,383, forward strand.
GATGTGGGTATCTGGAAATAAAAAGAAACATTTTATAATGTCCAGCAGCCTTATTGTCTAACTTGAAATTCATTCCCAGTTGTAATGCGTGGCGTGCGAGCAAAGCGAGCGTGCAACGGCAGCGGCCGCCGAAACGCTAGAAATGAAATATTCCTCCTAGGCATTTTTACTAACAATTAGGCTAAGCATTTTACTAATATTATATGGTGGACGTTTGTGAAACCGAAATAAATGATTTGAATTGAATATCATGAAATGGCTAATTCATCGATCTGCCGACGATAGACACTGCTAGGAACACCTCTTTCCTTAAAGTCCTAACTCTAGGGTACACTTCTGTCCTTTTAGACACTGCTAGGGTACACTATAGGGCACTACGGCCCTTAAAACACATATTTTGTAATTGAAGGCACACCTATGAGACACTATAGGGCTAACCTGTAATTTTAGACACTTCTAGATCACACTAAAAGCTACTCCTCTGTCATTTTTGACACTCCTAGTTACCTCTATCATTCACCCACATGCGCCCACCTAGCTACCTCTATCAATCACCCACCTGCACCCACCTAGCTACCTTTATCAATCACCCACCTGAACCCACCTAGCTACCTCTATCAGTCACCCACATGCACCCACCTAGCTACCTCTATCAATCACCCACCTGCACCCACCTAGCTACCTATATCAGTCTCCCACCTACACCCACCTAGCTACCTCTATCAATCACCCACATGCACCCACCTAGCAACCTCTATCAATCACCCACCTGCACCCACCTAGCTACCTCTACCAATCACCCACATGCACCCACCTAACTACCTCTATCAGTCTCCCACCTACACCCACCTAGCTACCTCTATCAATCACCCACCTGCACCCACCTAGCTACCTTTATCAGTCACCCACCTAGCTACCTCTATCAATCACTCACCTGCACCCACCTAGCTACCTCTATCAGTCACCTACCTGCACCCACCTAGCTACCTCTATCAGTCACCCACCTAGCTACCTCTATCATTCACCCACCTGCACAGTAGCCAGATCATCGGAGCACTCGTCGCCCGTTGTACCGATAAAGTCGAACATGAGACAGTTGTGCGACAATCGCAACAATGCCGCTGCCAACTGCGGCCGCGATCCTCCCTCTCCCTTACCCCTTACGGAACCGAGGAGGGAGCAAGCGAGACGGAACATCTCGAACAGTTGTGTGTCTCTGAAAAAGGGATTGTATTTAGTGGATTGCGCGTATCTACACTAATAATAATATTATAAAGAGGAAAGATTTGTTTGTTTGTTTGAATTGAATAGGCTCCGAAACTACAGGACCGATTTGAAAAATCCTGCATTATACCTGATGAACATAGGTTATATTTTATCCCGGGAAAGTGATGTTTTCCCGAGGGAACGCGGGTAACCTGTCTACTATGAGACTAGTCCCTACCAGGGAATAGTCTCATAAGTAAACCTGATCTAGGTAGGATTAGCTAGCTAAAAAAAAGTAAGTAAGTTCGTATGAGTCAGTGGCCAACTCTGGTGACGGAGTTTTTAGGCCGCCTTAAGGCCTCCGTCATGGCTTAACGACTTAAATAGCCGGGACCGACAATTTAACGTGTCCTCCGAAGCACGGAAGCGTTCAGATGAAAATGCCACTGGCGGTCACCCATCCACTTACAGACCGTTTCGAACGTTGCTTAACTTCGACGATCTATCAAGAACGACTAAGCAAGCACGACCACGAGCGCTTTCCAATATCTAGCCATCTAGAATCAAAAAGCAGCAGATTCAGTGGCTCCAAGCAGCCACCTTAACACATGTTATGTATATCTAAATAGGTATCTAAATAAATAAGTAGGTAAAGTCACGGACAATAAGATGTATACCTATACACTCCACAATATTTCAATCCATATACAGATAAACATGTCAAACAATATTCTGATATTTTTATCAATTTCGCCTCTAGTTTAATGTGAAATCAATTACCGCTTTTGATTTTTAACCTACATCTAATAGTTTTGGTGTGAAATTATTTTTAAAAAGTATGGAGTGTATACATCTTATTGTCCGTGACTGTACATAGATCGCCGATATAGTCAGTTTAACATAATGAAAAGAACTCACATGCCGAGTAAATTTTATCATCCTTTAAGCTCTGATCGCTACCTCTACAAATCTTATCAGTGACGGATCAACATTAATCGTTAGTCAGAGGCAAGTCCACTCACCTAAAAGAGAAAGCGATCTTCCTGTGCTTAGCGAGTGACCTGTTTGCATCCGCCTCCGATACTTGGTTCATTTCTGTCACGAGCTGAGATAACAGTTGTACACCCACTGTGCCAAGTTCAGGACTCTGGAATGAAAAGTTTTTATTATAGCCTTTTTCACGGCGGAACGTATGCGTGACACTTCGAGATGTTGTCAAAGTCAGTAATGTCCTAAAGTTTAATAGGGGTTGTTTTTCGCCATTTTAGGAAGAAGCACTGCTCTGCTATTTTATTTTCTTTTTCTTGTGTTTTACTAGGTTTTATTATGTAATCTCGGTGGCATTTTACTAATGAAGCCTTGGATTTGAAACAGGAGATCTGGAAAATGGAATGAGGGAGTATTGAAGAAGATTTCTCATTTGACGAAAAATTTCCGTTAGTTTTGAAGAAAACGAGCCGCCGTGTTTTGTTCAAACCATCGACAGGACTTGACTGACTGACATGACTATAAATCTATATTTAAAACTTGACATTGGCAGAATTACATCTAGTGTGTAGATTGCCATTAAATATAAGAAGAAGAAGAAATTTTAATCGAGATTATCAAAATCAATTTTTGTTTCACTGCTATCAATTCATCTCAATCGATTACATGGTTCATGCCTAAAGTAGTTTTTCCTTAAAAAAACATGATTAGGTACATTATTATATTGAAATAAAAGTTAAAATTGACTACACTATTGTATAAGACTAAGCCTGTAATCGTTAGGTTTACTTTTTGTTAGGCTCAAATCGGCTCAATGCACATTGAATTGGGAAGCGACGCGTTAATTAGTTTTATAGCAAGCCATTATAAACCTTATGAACAATGGTACAAGATATAGAAATGCATGGTAGAATTAACGAGATCTGGCGAAGCCATCTAGCGGGCCGTCCTGGCTCGAGCGGTTCATTCTACAAGCGTTTCTATATCTTGTACCATTGTTCATAAGGTTTATAATGGCTTGCTATATAACTAACTGACGTGCGCTTGCCAATTCAATGAGGCTTAAGCTTTAAAAAGTGGAAATAAATAAAAACATGATTTTTCCACTCACCCGTAAGAATATAGTAAGATCATTGACAACATTCTGGAACACATAATCCTCCTTGATAACATCAAACCAGCTCAACTTGGTGATCCTAGCGAACAGCGCCACCAGTGCTTGAACAGTGAAACTCGCGAGTTTCGGCCGAGTCGCTAGGTAGTTCAGCACGTAATTTCGGATATCTAGCCTTTGCTGTGTTGATAGACTGCCGGTTGAGCTGAAAAGGAGTTTTTATTAAAACAAACAAAGATATTGAATTGATTCAGGCGTGACTTTGCGGAAGTCCATTGTAAGATATTAATAATAGTAAGGAAATATATAGTACCAATCCGCTAATCTATTCTCAAACAAAGGTTTCTTAAAACTAGTACTCACCCTAAAGCCACCCAACCACCCACTAACCTCTGCCAAGCCTCCTACAACTTAGGCTCGGCAATCTGGAATCTGGCACTGGATTTTGCTTGCGCCCCGGTGCTGCGCACGGTTCCAGATTGCCGAGCCTAAGTTGTAGGAGGCTTGGCAGAGGTTAGTGGGTGGTTGGGTGGCTTTAGGGTGAGTACTAGTTTTAAGAAACCTTTGTTTGAGAATAGATTAGCGGATTGGTACTACATATTTCCTTACTATTTTTAATATCTTTAAACAAGCAAGCTAGGACCATTCGTAAAATAAGATTTGAAGCTCCTGCCTAATCCTTAGGCCTTTCACACATGGAGTTACTCAAAAATGACGGAACTAATCAGTAATTTGACGACCTCTGTAGCGCAGTGGGCGAAGGTCCGCTTGCGACGCTGAAGGTTGCGGGTTCGATCCCCGCCGCGGGACAAATGTTTGTATGATCTACAAGTATTTGTTTTGGGTCTGGGTGTTTTCTATGTATTATATGTATGTATTTACAAACAAAAAGCGTATTAATAGTATAATAGTCATGTGACTATGTTTGCTTGTGTTATGGGTACTACATAGTACCCATAACACAAGCTCTGCTTACTTTGGGGCTAGATGATGCCGTGTGAAAAGTCCAGCCTACTTCTACATAATGTAGCTTGTATTATATATATATAATGTTTTTGTTAGATCTATAGCTATAACCTACTAGTATAATTGTACCTAATTGATATGGAAAGTATTCTGAAATAAACAATTATTTATTTATTATTTACTTATTTAAGGATTATAACCACTCTCTGTCAAGAACTTACCGACTGATCAGTTTGCCGAGGGTAGTAGCTGCCAGTAGCTGAGAATAGCTCGAATCTGCTCGCTCCAGTAGTGCTTGGCATTTTGTAAGTGTGTCTGGTGACTCCTGTAACATGCATGATAAAAGTAGCATTTACACGATGCGATGTTTCGTACGAATTTTGTAGGATTCGAGCCCTTCCTTAGGATCGGAAGACAGGCAGTGACGTAGCTACTGGAGGGCTAGGTGGTGCAGTGCACCGGGGCCCCCAAGTTCAAGGGGCCCTCTGACTCAGAGCCCGAGAGTCCGGAAGGTTTTAGGAAACTATAGGTATGATTCTTTGCAAATAAAAACAACTGCATTTTTACGACCTCTGCGGCGCAGTGGGTGAAAGCCCGCTTGGGACGCAGAAGGTTGCGGGTTCGATCCCCGCAGCGGGATAAATGTTTGTATGATCTGCAAATATTTATCTTGGGTCTGGGTGTTCCTATGTATAATATGTATGTATTTACAAACAAAAAAGTATATAAGTAGTATATCAGTTATCTGGTTCCCATAGTACAAGCTTTGCTTAGTTTGGGGCTAGATGATGCTGTGTGAAATTGTCCAGCATTATTTATTTATTTTAGATTTTTGAAAAAAATCAAGTAACTACTTACTAAGCCCAGAAAATGACATTTGTCAACAAACAACTTGACTCAATCGACGCAATTTCCCATCAGGAACACTTCTCTCAAAGTACTATGCCAAATCAAATCGTAAGTTTTTACAAAAAAAAACAAAATATTTTGCCTACAATATTTTGCCAAACCCTGCATATTTTGATTTGATAAAACCCCGTTCAGTTAGGGCCCCAGTTTTTTTTATGCACCAGGGCCCATGGCTACCTAGCTACGCCACTGAAGACAGGGTCGCTATCACAGTGATAGCGACCCTATCTTCCATTTGTCTAGTGATATATTTTTTGACGACCTCTGTAGCGCAGTGGGCGAAGGCCCGCCTGCGACGCAAAAGGTTGCGGGTTCGATCGCCGCGGCGGGACCAATGTTTGTATGATCTACAAATATTTGTCTCGGGTCTGGGTGTTTCTATGTATAATATGTATGTATTTACAAACAAAAAGTATAAATATGTAGTATATCAGTCTTCTTAGTACCATAACTCAAGCTCTGCTTACTTTGGGGCTAGGATGATGCTGTGTGAAAAAGTCCAGCATTATTTATTTATTTATTATTTATTTTCAACTAGAAACTATTTCTATGAGACGGTTATCTGTCCAATTTTGATGTACGGATGTGAAACGTGCACCCTTACTAAGAAGAGCACAAGCTTCTGGTAACGGAGAGAAGGCTGAGAAAGATCTTGGGTCCAGTCCAACGCGAAGATGGTAGGCGACTGAGGAAGACTGAGGAAGCCGAGTTTGTGGCCGAGCCTAATATAATCGGCGAAATTAAAGCACACTATTTTAGATTGTAAGTTACCTAAGAATGTCCAAGATACTCTGTTTTTGAAGTAATAAATATTTTTTCATTTTTTTTCACACAATACGCTGGTCTTGTGTTGCGTATGAGAGAGGATCGTGCAGAAGGGCGGGCTTTTCATGCCAGTCGGCCGTCCCAGATATAGGTGGAAGGATGAAGTGGAGAAAGACCATCGTTCACTTCAAATCCTTGCACCGGACTGGGTGGGAGCGGCGCAAGACAGAGACCGATGGCGTTCTATTGTGTTGGAGGCCAGGACCCACTTGATCGATGCGCCAGGGTAGTAGTAGTAGCAGAAACTATTTCAACGCTGACGTTACCTGAAAAGCTACAACAGCCTTCTCCGCCTGCTCCCTGATGCCTGGATCCTGTGACTCGTACAGCTGTTTGCACAGGAGCTCTATCTGAATCACCTCCTGGAAGGGAAGACAGACATTTTAAGCTTTCCTGAGTGGCACTATGTATTTACAAAGACTATATACAGGGTGTAAAAAGACAACTACCGAAAACTGAGGGGTTGCAATCAGACCATGATTCTAAACATATTTAGCGAAAAAAAATTTGACTTAGCTATACGTCACTTTATGATATTTTTGAAAGAAATTTTCAAATCGGTCCAGTAGTTTCGGAGCCTACTCATTTCAAACAAACAAACATACAAACAAACAAACAAATCTTTCCTCTTTAATATTAGTATATGTAGATAACTAGAGACCCGCCCTGGCTTCGCACGGGTGCAATACTGGAAGATATCGCCTCGAGCGATAAGACCGCCGATTGCAGGACCTATCCCTATCTAAACCTAGCACCTAAGTACTATCGCTAAGTTATGTAAATGGTTCCTCAATAAAGTTATTATTTATTTATTTATTTATTAATACTGATACTAAATTTCTCTACTATATTATGCATGTTTTATACATACACCTTCCTCTTGAATCACTCTATCTATTAAAAAAAACCACATCAAAATCCGTTGCGTAGTTTTAAAGATTTAAGCATACATAGGGACAAAGAAAGCGACTTTGTTTTATACTATGTAGTGATAATAATAATTATGTTTGACCGTGGCCCGTCCAAACCCCGCCCAGACATCTATGGTATACTTTTTGTGTGAAGTGATTCGTCCTTTATAGTGGCCTGACCGTATCCCTCTTGTCTGTACGTGAATCGCCTAAGATCTTCTTCATAAGAGATTGCCACTACTCTTAAGAACTTATCGGCATAATCTAGATGTGTTTATCTACAAGCGCTCATGGTCGTGCTTGCTGAAGCGCTCGTGGTCGTGCTTGCTTAGTCGTTCTTGATAGATCGTCGAAGTTAAGCAACTTTCGAAACGGTCTGTAAGTGGATGGGTGACCGCCAGTGGCATTTTCATCTGAGCGCTTCCGTGCTTCGGAGGGCACGTTAAATTGTCGGTCCCGGCTATTTAAGTCGTTAAGCCATGACGGAGGCCTTAAGGCGGCCTAAAAGCTCCGTCACCAGAGTTGGCCACTGACTCATACGAACTTACTTTATCTACAAGAACATGCTACATATTTTTTTCATAGGAAGCCTACATTGTCAGGTTTTAGTATTTTATATTTTGTTACCATTCATCTAAAGGTCATAATTGAAAACATAAAAATACATTGTTCTATGATGTGAGAAAACTAGACCATTGCATGAAATTAGGTTGTAAAATCCACATTTCAAACAAAACTTCATAAAACAAACAATAATGTGATTTGCTTCTCAGAAATTCTTTCAAATCTTCATCATAGCTTGACAGGGAGTGAATAAAGACTCTTGAACAAATGGGCGATAAGTCGGTAGCCAACATTCAATGAAAATACAATTCCGAATTTCAAGGATACATTTTGTATGTCAACAACATTCGAACACAATATAACCAATAAGCCGGTTACTTGAAATATCATCAAATTTTAAACTCAAGCTGCATAATTCATGAATTCAGGGCGAATTTTATCTAAAAATTTAGAAAAATATCATTTACAAACTGGCTCTCTGTGAGGTCCGTGTATGGGTACAATGCCGAAAGTTCAAGCAATTTGTATCGGCATCCATACAAAGTAGCTACTATTGAAAAGAATAATGTTTAGGTAGTATTTCTAGTTCTATGAAAAGGCTAAATCCAGTTATTATTTGCTAAAATTCACAATATTTTGATACTCACCTGTTCTTCAGCCATCTTTGTTATTTTCTCGCATTTGATTGAAAATACGTTTCGTTTCATGACATTCGTTCGTGCTGTGTTCAGTCAGTGTTGTGTATACGTTCCATTTTATTGCCATAAATACCTAGGTATTTTGAGGTGAAACGTAGGTAATAGACTACAAAATAGCATTTGAGTAATTATACAAAGGGACTGTTTTTTATAGTTATTAGTGCTAATTTAACGAATTAAATTATGATCAAATAAAAGCTCCTCGAATCAAAAAAACTGCATTACCTATTGTATTCTGTGGCACTACTACTAGACGTACGTGAGGACGTACGTCAAACGGAGCGTAATTTCCAAAACTGCGTTCAGTGCAGCTGGTGCAGCTCAGATTCAATTTTCTTAGGACTTTTTTAATTTCTTTTGACCTTTTTGCGTAGTGTCTCTTTGATACTGGCAGAATTTTTGTAAGAAGATTATGACCATGACAGTGAGACCCAAAAAAAGAAATTCTGGATGTCTCGTGGAACAAAAGCAAACATTTAAAATTTCTGTACAATAAAATTGATCCGATTGTTGAAAAAAATGTAGGTAAATTTATTTTCGCTGATTATCAATGTAACACAGTTGTTGCAAATGTACAGATACGACAATGATAAGGACGACGTTTTATAAGCTGAAGAAGGCATGCTATTCCTTGACACTGGCCCCTCGCGTGCTACTGAGAGGTGAAAATTTGAGATACACGCCCGGGAAATTTCAAAAACGTAAGTTGTAACTATCACTTTATCTGTCAATAGGTCTCTAGGCCCTATCTCTATGATCTTTGTTCAGTCTTAATGGGTGAGTAGGCCTAACCTACATATTTAATAACTATTAAGTGGTCCACACTGCGAGCCTAACGCGGTGGCGCATGGCTGGCGGCGACCATGCCAACCGACCCAGTATCAAACGTTCCTGTCCGCGCGTTCTGGCCACAATAAGGCTCAATGCACATTGAATTGGCAAGCGACGCGTCAATTAGTTTTATAGCAAGCCATTATAAACCTTATGAACTAGTACAAGATATACAAACGCTTGTAGAATGAACCTTACGAAAGTGCTCGAACTAGCGCGGCCCGCTAGATGGCTTCGTCAGACCTCGTTCATTCTACAAAAGTTTCTATATATAGCTGGTACCATTGTTCATAAGTTTTATAATGGCTTGCTATAAAACTAATTCACGCATCGCTTGCCAATTCAATGTGCATTGAGCCTAAGGGAAGCCTAGCGTCTCATGTTTGATACTTCGAGCCCGTTGTCACCACCATACTAGGCTCGCAGAGTGGACCCACACTAGTGCCATAAACGGTGTAGGTATTGTTATTTAATTTACATGCTGGTAGGTAAGGTAGATATTAGGTGTAGGTAGGGTGGTATCTTCTAAGCGGTAACTAGAGAGAGAGAGAGAGAGAAAGTGAGACATCTATCTACTACGCACGTATTAGACACGTCCACATATAAGTAAGTAGGTAGAGTTAAATTATATTAAAACCAGGCATGAAAAATGGCGAACAAAGCCATAGAGGCTTTTCACATTCTAATTTCAAATTTGGTTGCCAAAAACCAAAATACTCATGGCTTTATTCGCTATTTTGCAGTGTCCATCACCGTGTTGAGAAAAGCTGAGAAAAGTACATCATCGAGTGACAAAGAGGACGAATGCGAGAAATGCAAGAAGCTGATTGAACTTATATTTGGACCCAGCAACCCTGAACCAATCCAGGGTTTGCACAAAACAGAAGTTCCTGAAACTGACATACACCATATTAATGAAGCTCGCAAGGAAAATCTGGCGGAAATCATTACTCCACAAGTGCACGAAGTTAATGCACATGCAGAAATTAACGATAGAGTAATTGCAGAAAAGTTCACAAAGAATGATAAGCAAGTGCTAGAAAATGCAACCGATAGGCCAATCGAAACTCATTTACATGCAACCGATAGGCCAATCGAAACTCATTTACATACAACCGCTGCCAAGCAAACAGAAGAACAACTTGTTCAGAAGCTTGAAGTTATCAATGAAACTCCTGTGGTTGAAGCAGAGATACCGAAAGACGAAGGATTCAATGTTCCGCCAAAAGTATTGGGGAACGTTGACGAAATTCAGTCGTACCACAAACATGATAACCGAAAATGGGACGAATTAGACAATATTAGAGTTCATAGTGCCAAGCCGGAGGTCGTTGCAGATACTATTAAAATGAGAGACACGATTGAGAATCTAGTTCGTAAGATAGAAGAAACTAATAGATTAGAAGATCTTCGGAAAAACGAGGAAATTCAAAGAGTAGAGCGTGCTCTATCCAAGGAAATCGAGAGGTCTGACTTTAAATTACCAATCTACAATTTTGCTTCAGACAGACAGAACCGAAGCAAATCAGGAGCCTCAGGAGCAACTGCAGAAACACATAATTATGATGAGTTAGCAAAGCGCTGTCTTGATGCTCCAAACAGTAAGATCGACGAACGAATACTGAAAGAGATGGAGAAACTGGGCGTGCCTCAGACGAGTGCAAGAGGTGAAAGTTCCGTCATTGAAGAAAATATCATACAAATTGATTTGAAGAAACCACGAAAACCATCACAGAAGACTGAAATCGACTTAGAGTCCAGAGAATTTGAGCGCGATCCCCCCATCGCTTATATTGATAAACTTCACCCTGCATTCCAAATGGCAAACAGTCCTAGAAATATTTCAGACGAAGATGACAATGAGAACCTTACGCCAGACAGAATACAGGTGTATGAGATTGACAAGAAACCTTTAATGTATTCTGAGGATGCACAAGATGAATGTGTGAATTTTGAATCGAAGCCTTATGATACCAGCCGGGTTATCATAGATCCTTATGACAAGAGAACCATTGCTTTTGACAACGATGGGGAAGAGTATGATCCATTGTGGTACGAGAGATATACGATCCGACAAGAGAAAGAACTAGATACGGAGAAAGATAAATCATCTGCAATGCCTGCTGCATTTTCAACCCAATTTTCAACACCTAATCAAGCTTTGGAATATTCGCGAACTGAAACTGTTCCTGAAAGAACTGATCAATATAGAGAAGAGACAGGGCCGTATATAGCTGTTGAATCAAATCCATCAGAACGTTCGAATGAGGACGTATCTACACCTATTTATCTAAATAAAACAATGCCAGATGAATCACGAGAATCAATGCAACTTTCTTTCAAACCCGAGCATGTAGCCGCAGTAGCTGCTGAAACGAATCTAAAAGAGGATGAGATTATACAAATGTCAGTCGTTATAGATCCAAATGAAGCTGGAAGAGTTCCAAGAGAGCCGCATTCAAATGAACACAAGGATGAATCAATTGAACCTGAACAAGCTTCCATTGAACATGGGAAAGATGTTGAACCTGAGATAGTTTCAATGAAATTCGAAAAAACTACTATTGAACCTGAGAAAACCTCAGTTGAATTCGGAAGAGCCTCAATTGAATCTGAGAAAGATGTTCAACCTAAGATAGTTTCGATGAAATTTGAAAACGCCTCTATGGAACCTAAGAAAACTCCAGCTGAATTCAAAAGAACCTCAATCGAGCCTGAGAAAGATGTGGAACCTGAAATAGTTTCAATGAAATACGAAAAAGCTTCTATTGAACCTGAGAAAACTTCAGCTGAGTTCGAAAGAATCTCTGCTGAACATGAGAAAGTAATTGAACTTGAGAGAGCACCAAATGAATTTGATAGAACTTCAAATGAATTTGATAGAACTTCAAATGAGTTTGATAGAACATCAAATGAATTTGATAGAACTTCAAATGCACACCATAAAGTTTCAGATAATAATACAGCAACTCATGTCAATGAAACATTCCAATATTACACTCATCCACAATCTCCCCATACCATTGATCCAAATACAGTTACAGAAAACCAGACCATTGATCCAAATACAGCAAGAGAAAACGTGGAATACCATCATTTGAATTCAACATCTTATACTCCTTCAGAAATGAATACACCGAAACATCCCAATGAGACTTACAGATTTATCTCAAGACCAGATCTTTACCCTACTTCTGAACCGATGAAAACTCACAATACAAACTTTGAATATAAAATGACTGATACGAAACTTCCAGACTCTAAGTTAGAACCATCAAAACCATTTCAATACTCCATACCACCTGAAACTTCAAGTAATAATAATCAAGACGTTACGTATATAGAACCAAAAGCGCCAGAGGAAACATCACAGAAGCCTGAACATAAGAACCCCATTAAGACAACAGAGCAAATATCACATAGCTTTATCCAACCAAAGGCAATGGTAAACCCCTTAGAGGATAATCAAACTGTTACAGAGCCATCAGATCAAATACAGAAGACCATGTCTGCATCTGCTTGTAGTTTGCCAAACCTGAAACCTCAGGAGGAGATCTCGTTATCTGAGATGTTAAAGCGAGTGAGATTACGCAATCGGATGGAGTACTGCCAGGCGTTTGATAGACAGTTGGGACAGTTAGGTCAAATGGAGCCAGTGACTGGAAAGTGTGGGAAGAAGACACCCCCATGTCCACCACCTGCTCCGAAATGCCCTCAATGTCCTCCCCCGCCGTGCCCTCCTCCGCCTCCTCCATGCCCTAAGCCATGCAAGCCGGCCTGCCCTCCTCCATGCCCACCACCATGTCCTCCACCCAAAGCGGACCCTTGTCGAAAGTTCAAGAAGCACCTTCCTGATCTCCAAAGCATTATAACTCTGCTACTCCAACCATCAGTTCTCGAGAAATCAGAGTCTCTCAACCTCTGTGTGCGAATTTCTGAGCAGTCCCACGTGGTACTGATGAAGGAAATGTCTCTGAAACTCCAGGAGATAAGCTTGAATCTGTTGGTTTTGTATCCGAGAAAGATCGTTGTGAGTTTGTCGAGCTTTGGGGAGACGATTACGCTTGCGAGAGATTATGAGCCATGGGTGCCTATACCATCCTGGCCAATTCCAAAGAAGGAAATAAAAAGGCCTTTAGTATGTCCCAAAGAAGGTTGCAAGTTGATCCCTCCGCCGAAACTGCGGCCGCCATGCAACGAAAACCCTTGCATCAACTTTCCTAAACGAAGCAACTCATTCTCTATAGCACAACTTTTTGGTTTCTATATAGGGGACAATGTTGTGTTTGATATCATAAACTAAGTTGATTGTTTGTTTGTGATAAACAGCGAAAATAAATGAAAGGCTTAATTCAAGAAGGTTTTTCTATTATATAAAGTCTTAATTCGTATCTACCTAATATAACTATCTAGCATAGCAAAATAATCGTCAAGAAGCAGTTAGGTACATTCACTTGTCCTAACTTCTAGCTCATAATCTCGTAGCATCATGAAAAGAGCCATTGCTCGTAGACTTTAGGTAGGCCGTTCTAACAGTTTACCAACCACTCAGGTAGAGCTGTAAGATTCCCCTTGAAAACCGTGAGTGCTATTTCTAAATTTGATCTTTCAATTGTAAAAATACAAACTAGTATGATGGAAACAGCGTTAGGGACAGCTTAGCAGATTATCGCGTGCTCGTGTGTCCATTATGCCCCCCCAACACCTGCACTTTGAGAGACCCTATGGCTTTCTCGAGCAACGCTTAGATAGCCACCTACTGGGTCTAAATGGCGCTAAATGCTGATACATCGACTCGAAAAGAAGAAGTGGGGATTATGACAAAAACTTTCTCGTTTACCGATTTTCTCAATAAACCTACTCGTAACTAGGCTCTTATCATAAATCCTTATGTCCATAATGATCTTGCAAAAGCATCAAATAATCTTGTTAGCTGATAAATTTTCCTTGTTTACGTTACATGAAAAGTTAAACAAATCAGTTTAGGTCATTCATAGAATAGAGATTATGAGGTACCTTACCTACGTCTAGGTATAGCAGTCTAAACAGGAAAACTAAGAGGAAACTGCTCTATTATACCTACCATAATGTAAGGTAGATACTTGCTCTCAATAGTCAGCTAAGGGAATATTAACTTAAACAAGAAATCATACATATTTATTTTTTCAAAGCTGCAGTCTATCTCATTAATCCTACAGTACAAAATCCAGGTTTTAGGTATGTCGACTCGTATCTTTTTATGAGACAGCTCCACAGAATTGAAAGAAAATTGTTTTATACCTACTGTCACCTATAGAATAGGTACTATAAAGGTGACAATAATGTTATTAACATTTTGTCTGCCCATAACCCGCTCATGCGGTCGGCACAAGTTTTCCTCTATCACTCGTCATCTCCGTATCCACTCCTTTCTTAACCATATCTTCTGTCACACAATCCATCCATTCATTTCCATCACCCTTTTAGTTACGTGACTTTCATTCCTCCGCATTACGTGCCCATACCACGCTAACCTATCCTCAACTTTTCAGTCACCGTCGCTACTTTCAGACGTCCCCGAATTTTTTCATTCCTCACCTTATCCATCCGCGTCACTCCGCACATCCATCTCAACATTCGCATCTCTGTCGCATGCACTCTTCTTTCATCCGTCGCTTTCGTGGCCCAGCACTCAGATCCATACATACAGCACGACAGGTCTAATGACCGTCTTGGTTTTCCTCATAAGCTGAAGTTAGTTAACTCATCATCCGTGTTTTTTTTTTCAGTCCAAAACGAATACTCCCCAATTCTGCCTCGGAGTTTCTGCGGCGGCGATTGGACAAAGCCTGAGCTGAACGTCGCGAAAGATAATGTAGAACCTAAAAACACAGCGAAGAACAGTGTGAAATACTTAAGAGATACTCTAGTGAAAACTTTTCAGCGAAATGTACATTCTACATCGCCGATAGCACAGAATACAGTGCCGATATCGCCAAAAAATTCATCCATTTCTTATCCAGAAATAGAAAAAACTGTAACTGGAAATTCTAGTCGCACTCTTCTCCCGCCAATTTTGAACCAACCCGTGAGACCGGAAGAGGTTCCATTTTTGAATTTGACACGTTTGCTTCTCCCTCCAATGGCGGCGGTTTCGTACATCGTAGCGCGTCCGTATTCTGATACTTGCGGGAAAAAAAGCAAGGAAGAAGACGTGTTTTGGAGGCCAAAATTACGAATTCCAAGCGATTTGAGTGATCCTTGTTGTAAAGAAAAATATGGTAGCAGAGACGCGAGATATCTCCTTTTAACTATGGAAACGGAAAATCAGAAGATCACGAAAAATTTGACAGAAACTTTGAAAAAAGAAACGAAGAAAAAAGACACCAAAAAGAAAGCTTTGTCCGAACCCGCTGTCGCATCAAAAACTTAATTGTTTACTTAGTGCTCGATGTGATTAGTGAGTGCATCGAAATGTATCCTACCTAACTCGATGACTTAGGGTGTCGCGTAACGCCAGAACACAATTTATAAGAGAAAACATTCAACCTTATCCGATGATTACGCTCGACGTATCTTCCGTCAGATGTGAACCGACCCAGTGGTTTTATTTTTAGAATTTTACAGTTAATATTACTTACTTAATTAAATTGAATGTTATCGTACTCATTATGTTATATAAATTTTTGATAAAACGTCTAGCACGATTTTTTTCTTTCAAGGTAGCAAGCATCATCATTTTCCCTTCTGTTGGGCGCTCTTGAATCCCTCGCTGTCTCAGGATTCTAGTCATTAACTCCCTCGTTTCACACGGGAGTTAACTATAAACACCCTCGCTTTCGCTCGGGAATTAACTAAAGAATCCTTCGATGCGCTTGGGATTCAATATGGCGCCGCCCGTGACATAATACACTGATTTATCCCCTTGATGAATAATCTACTATTTCCCTACGATACCAGCGTAGTACTGAGCTTAGATCATAAAGACTGTCTGAGGCACAGAAAAATATTACTCATTACAAGGTCTAAAGGTCCTGAGACACGGATTGCGATTACAATTTTTGCAACTTGCCAAGTTGTCAGAGCTCAATCTCGGAGAAAATTATCTAAGAGCTCAATGCTTGTTGTTTGTTATGCCGGCCACCCACGATCAAGTTTACCGTCCAGTCTGCAGCGGACTGGATGCGGCGTCCAGTCTGCAGCGGACTGGATGCGGCGTCCAGTAAACTCGACGGTGTATTGGTATGGGTCGAAAAAGAACTTTGTTCTGCCGACTTGATCAAGTTTGCAGCGCTGCAAACTGGACGGTAGACTCATAGACTGGATCGTGGGTGGCTGGCATTACCCACAGCATTTTACTAAGCCTCCGCTCAAACGCCATTTCACTTCACTCGTCCCCTTTTGCCTATGTTCTTTCCTGCCCGGTACTAGGTTGTTCCTGTGTAGGTACCTGCACAGGATCTCATAGTCCGTGCGTAGAGTCTGGCTAACGAAAGCTGGCACTGGAGAAAGGCGGCAAATTCAAATAATGTAAGTATTGCAACACCAAAATTACGATGAGTAAATTGGAATAACCTAATTTGATACTTGGTAATTCA
Source organism: Epirrhoe alternata (assembly GCA_963565295.1). Classification (NCBI taxonomy): domain Eukaryota; kingdom Metazoa; phylum Arthropoda; class Insecta; order Lepidoptera; family Geometridae; genus Epirrhoe; species Epirrhoe alternata. Next base: position 1,867,971 of record OY751402.1, read on the forward strand.
TCAGTTAGTGCACAGTATAATATTATAAATGTGAAATGAATATTTGTTGCTCTTTAATACATCATAAAGTCACGCCTCTTTCCCAAAGGGGTAGGCAGAGACCACGGATCTCCAGTCGCTACGATCCTGACACACAACTTTCGCCTCATTCAATCTCATTACATTCTTCATACATGCTCTTTAATAGTCGGATTAAAGTGATGCTAGTCAAGTTCATTACCTAGTAGGTACAACTTTATTGGCACAGATACACAGACACAATAATAAAACAAAAACATAGACAGGTACGTATACTAACACAAGTTAAAACTGCTTAGCTAACCTAAAGCATAAAAAAGAAAAACACAAAACAGTTATAGGTAGGTGCAAGGTCTGTGATATGGTGTGCCAAATAGGACCAGTCTCAGCTTTTTTGTTACTCTGTACCTATCGCTAGGTGCAGAGCAACGCTGGTTTTCAGACTGGGCCTGGGAAGAGGTGACTACTAGGTAGGAATGTTTCATATACCTAGGTGTAGATACTACATAAAACGAGTCACCTATGTCCACCTGGTGGACCTACTTAGAAAATGTAAAATTTCCACCGTCCACCTTTAAACAAAACTCTTCAGATTAGGTACAATCATAGAATGACTAACTTACATGCGTAGGAACCTGAGCAACTGAATTCGACGTTTGAATTTGAATTCAGAAGAGATATTTGTAACCATTGAATTTAGAAAACTTTTTACTGAAAATATTTGAATAAAGAAAAGAACGAGTTATGCCTACTTGAATGATTATCTGTTGACATTGAAACTCCTTACAAATATTTGAATTTAGAACGAGTATTGATTTGGAGAGAAAATCATCACAGTCGCAATTTTGAGGAACGTGGATCCTCTGCGTGGAACCTACAACCATAGAACTTAATGGATCTATGCCTACGACGTAGTGTCCCAGACCCCAGTGTGACAGGAGTAGTTCTGTCGCGCCTGTAACAACTAAACGTAGGTATACCTACAAACGTTATATTAATATCACTATCACTACATAGTATAAAACAAAGTCGCTTTCTCTGTCCCTATATCCCTATGTATGCAAATCTTTAAAACTACGCAACGGATTTTGATGCGGATTTTTTAATAGATAGAGTGATTCAAGAGGAAGGTATATGTATAATACATTCATAATAAGTAGAGGAACACTGATAATTTTAGAGGTATCTAATGTGATGTCGTGAATTTTTAATACATTTTTTGTGCTTACATTGCAAACGCTGGCTAACCCCTAATATTTAGCATCAGCATTACACCCGTGCGAAGCCGGGGCGGGTCGCTAGTCTATTATAAAATAATGCTGGACAATTTCACACAGCATCATCTAGCCCCAAACCACAGCCCAAACTAAGCATAGCTTGTACTATGGGAACCAGATAACTGATATACTACTTATATACTTATGTTTGTAAATACATACTTATATATAGAAACAACCAGACCCGAGATAAATATTTGCAGATCATACAAACATTTATCCCGCGGCGGGGATCAAACCCGCAACCTTCTGCGCCACAGCGGTACTACATACCTACAAGATGTGGTTGCGTGTTGTAGCCGGACTGCTCAATAATTTTGAGGGATCAACTTAATTTATAGCCGACGTAAGTACCTAGGTAGTACCTACTTTATAGGACCTTGTTGTATTTGCCTCGTCTCATTACTCATTTTAAACTTTTGCAACTTGAAGATTTATATAGGTATTTAAATTTTATATACCTACGTGACTACGGTGACTGTAGGTAATGCTATCGAAACGTCGAGGTTAATAAATAAGTTATGATGGATTGTGTGAAAGATGATATGAGTATGAAAGGAGTGAGTGCTGAGATGACGGCTGATAGAGGGAAATGGAAGAGGAATACATGTTGTGCCGACCCCACATAGACTGGGACAAGGGCAAGATGATGACTAGTAGTCGTTGTTATACTAGCTTCTGCGCGCGGCTTCGCCCGCGTGGTACCAACATTTTGAATAGCCTATTATGCTATTCCAGGTCACCTACGCCTATTCCAAGTTTCATCCAAATCACTTCACTGGTTTAGACGTGATTGATACACAAACATACAAACATCCAAACATACTCACAAACTTTCAGATTTAATAGGTATATTATTATTAAATTCGTCGTTGCAAATTTAATATCTCTCATGTGCAAAAAGTAACTTTCCGAGAAAATCAATAAAAACTACCTCCTGAAAAATTTTCAAAGACAACTTATGCTTTTCTGTCGCAATTATGTTGTTAAAAATAATTAAAAACGTATAGTAAATAAATTATTTTAATTACAATAACAGTTTTCAAGTTATAAGGCATTTTTTGCTTTTTTCTACACATAAGATATTTTACTGGCAAATATTTTTTCCACATAAGAGTTATTGATGGGATTTGGAGGAGAAGCAGCTACTATACGTAGTTAAATGGTTCACACAAATTAATAAATTTATCATTAGGTGTGTCGTATTTTGTCAGAATGTTGAGCAAAAAGAAGATGCGACGTAGATTAGGATGTTGAGATGGGTTTGTGGTAAGTATAATGAGAATGAATAAAATAAAATATGAGTATCACATCAGGGGATGTTTAAACGCTACGGATAAACTGAGGAGCACAAGGGTATGGGCAGGTCATGAGGAGGTATGAAAGTCATGCATGCCACACGACGAGAAGCGAGTGTGAATGTGGATGGATAGGGTAGGCCTAAAGAAAGAAGAATGGACTTTATTAAAATTGGTAAGCTCTGATATAACGGGTGGTAGAAGAAAATAAACGAGAGAGGGAGAAAGATAATGATTGGTATGTCACCTCAAGAAAACAGTAGGTATAGTTCAAAGAAACACAAAGGCTACCTACAGGTAATCATCTAAAAATGTGAACCTTGCACTGCTAGGTGCATAGATTAAATGAAATAGCACCACAAAAGGGATGGCAGTCCTTGTCAATGACAACATCCAACAGAGGTAGGTATTTAAAGTTACTGTCTCTATTCGTGGGGGTACAAAAAATAAGAGCTGGGGTACCAATCCTCCACCAAGAGTCGCTGTGGTAGATCGAGCCTATCTTTGTATCACTACTTGCATCTACAGCATGCGGCAAACGTTCCATTCCAGCCCTCCAATTACTACCACGACCGAATCTCCTCCGTTCTTGCTAAATCCCAAAGAATCAAAGTTGGATGACAGTACCGCATTGCTATCAAAGAAATCATATTGGATAGACTTTACATTACACCATCAGGATTTCCTGGGCAAGCCTGCATTCAAGATAACTACACTGTCACTGGATGCGTGGGCCTCTTCTTATTTTAACTGTCTTTGTGAGGAATGTTGTGTACCTATTGTCTGCAGTACAGGGTGATGTGCACCACTTAGATGTAACTCCCATTTACGCAAGTAGGTACCTAGAGACTATTTATTCCAAATGCAGCAGACTTGCCTAAGAAATATTAATTACTAGCTGCGCTCCCGCGGTGTATACCGCGGACCCTTGGGATTTTTTCAGGATAAAAAGTAGCCTATGTCCTACCCTGGGATACAACCTTTATCCATGCCAATTTTCAGCTTAATCTGTTCAGTGGTTTGGGCGTGAAAAGGTTACAAACAGACAGACAGACAGATGGACAGACAGACAGACAGACAGAGTTACTTTCACATTTATAATATAAGTATGGAAGTATGGATGGGACCCCATCCACTATGAATGATGTTTTAATAGTTCCTAAGTGTTTATGATCCAGGCAAGAATAGAGGAGCTTCAGTGATGGCAGTTATTTGCCAGATGGTTCAAGTTGCGGCACAACGATGCATGGTCAATCCTACCACAGCATAGAACACTTTGCTGTGGTAGGATTGGCCATGCTTGGTAAAAGATTGCTGCGACAGCGCCCACTTTGCACCCTCGAAAATCATAGACAGTCACTTCAAAGACCCCCAAGAAGTTGAAAGTCTGACTAGGACAATCATCCGTTCTATGATGAGATCCTGGCACCCTTGTCATCTCAAAACTCATTCCCATCGTACACACATTCGTACTTACACATCTCTTTCATTTATTTGCAGAACCACTTCTACATGTATGTTCCTAGGTAAATCGATCCACATTCATACTCATCACTCATCCGCCAGCAACGACTCTCATCCTCCCCATAACTTGCAACCCTCAACCCATCCGCACCTTTCAGACCATGCCTATTCATAAACTATTATAACCATGTCCTACTCCTTGTGTCCATCATCAGTGATGATGGATGATGATGAACCCAGCGTCCATCATCATCTATAGTAGGACATGGTTATGCTCCTGAAGGAGTACCTCAATAATCATCGAACATTGGCTCCCTTTAGTGGACCTTTCATTTCCCTTTTAATAAAGAAAACATTTAAAAAATATTATACTACTATTAACATCTCACTCCTATTTTAATGTTTTATTTCTTTTAAATAAATATTTTTTCATTTTTCATTTAAAGAGCACTTTTTCTAATTAAAATTTAGATGCAAAATAGCCCAAAAACTAGGGAATATTTCGCACATAAGAGTATTTGTTTACAAATTATTTCGAACAATGCCGTTACCAAAATCTCCCATGTGTTTACCAGGCACATGGGAGATTTTGATTTACAGTAAAATGTAAGCCGACACATGAGATTAATTAAATTGATGGAACAACTCACTCAAATAATAAGATATTTACTTGAGAGTCTTTGCAAACGATGGCTTTTGAATAGGGCTATCCAAAAATGTGAAAATGTCATTTTGGCAAAAAATGTCACTTAAGAGCTCTTGAATTTGCAACGACGTAATATTATTCATTATTAGGATATTAGGATTATATTATCTGGGGTTATAGGGACCTATTACGCGATTAAGTCCCGTTTAGAATTTAAATATGTTCTCAATTAATGAAATGATGATCTATTCCATTTTACAAGTCAAGATCGTAAATGCTTATGTTAGGTTTTATTTTCCTTTTTCCTTGTGTATTTGAGATGGTGAATCCCCAAGACTCCCAGCCCAAGTGGCCGTGACAAGATTAAATAATAAGTAGGTAGGACAGTCCTACCTACTATAGTTCTAAGTGGGTAGGTTACTTCGCTAGGAGTTATACATATACAGGGTGTAAAAAGACGTCTACCGAAGCCGAAAGGGGTAGGTACAGCATCCCAATAGACAACCAAATTCAAAAGGATTTTCCGAAATATGCACTAAATCCGGAGAAAACAGCGTTTGAAGAGTACTGTTTGCGTATGTTTTGGGTGCGTTTTTTTACGTAGATTGCTGGATTTTGAGTTTTAAATGTTTTTTTCGTTTAGAAATGAAGTTATTAGGTAGGTATGGTCATATTATGTTGTAATAGTAGTAAATAGCCGAAAATAACACAGCATGACAAAGCTAAGTCAAAAAAATTTTTTGCGTTTTTTTTCGCTAAATATGTTTAGAATCATGGTCTGATTACAACCCCTCAGTATTCGGTAGCAGTCTTTTTACACCCTGTATAGTGTTCTGTCCGTAACTTAGGTAATACAATTTTTTGTTGTTCCGTAGTCCCTACTCCTACCTACCTAGGCAATCAAAGAACCATACATAGCTACAACGTCTTCTGTCGCAATCTAAACGAACAGAGCGATAGGAAGGAATGGTGGCTCTGTACTCTGTATTGATTTTTAGGTATTATTGTAGGTAGGTACTTACCACGTATTAGATTATCTTGGCTGGGGTACCAATAAAGCAGTGTATATTGTCACGGGCGCCATATTGAATCCCAAGCGCATCGAAGGATTCTTTAGTTAACTCCCGAGCGACAGCGAGGGTGTTTATAGTGAACTCCCGAGTGAAACGAGGGAGTTAATGACAAGAATCCTGACAGCAAGGGATTCAAGAGCGCCCAAGACTAAGACATCTTTAACCCCGAGGTGAATACTCTACTTTTCACACATAGGTACTGCGAGAAAAATAGTGAATACTTACACCCAGAAGAAAATAGCAAGTAATGAACAGTTTTTATAGGTACAATAATAATAATCTATTCATTTATTCTCAAAAAATATTTTAACATTAGTATGCAACAATATTAGATCGCTAAATAGTTAATCCACACTTTTTTCTAATATGTATTTGAATAAATTCTACTTGGTGCAGGTCTCTATGGTAAACATTTTCATAGAAACATCAAAATTCAATTCGGAAGAAAAAGATCAGTTGCCACTTAAATAAGTTCTATTTGGTGTGGACTCAATCATAGGCGGATCCAGGGGGGGGGGGGGCACGGGGGCACGTACCCCCCCCAGACGATATTTTTGTGTACCTACTAACTACGAAAAATTTATAAATTGTGAAATTTTTGTCAGTTTTTGTTTCTTGTGCCCCCCCCCAGAAAAAAATCCTGGATCCGCCCATGGACTCAATAGTAAAACTTTTAATTGAAATGTTGAAGTTCGAAATTCAAATCTCATTACTTACTTATCTGATCTGTTCACATGAGGTTTACAGGGAGAAATGAGATTCCATACAACTTTATTCCCGCCGCCATTTTGTTTTTTAGGAGGGAGAAATGAGTTACTTTGTCTAAGACTGTGAGACGAAAAATGTAAGGTTTTCGAGCGCTTGGTGTGAAAAATTGTTATGAACCTGCCTGACCCTGACTGTTTGTTACTTGCCTGCTTACTAACACTACTCGTAAGTACTTACCAAACAAAATATAGGTACAAACCACATACAAACAAACTAGGTAGGTACCTGTACCTACCTAATAACTTTCAATGAGTCCTACACATTCCTCAATTATTTACGACTGCGAAACGCATTTTCATGCTAAAAGTATCTCGTCAACAATGCAGGTTATCAGAAAGCCGCGGTACTTTACCTACACGAACGATAATACTAACTGCATTACTATAGCATCATAAACATGTTTACAAACATTAATTTATTTATTTACCTTACCTACCTGCTATGATTCAGAATTGGGTATAAAAGTTGCAGCTTCCCGCCTTTTATTCAGTTAGCGTTTCCCGCCAACCGAGATAAGTTGGGTGCGTTCACTTTGAAAAAGAATCCGGCTATAGGGTTGCCAGTGCCAAGTTATCTATTTGCTTATTTTCCACATTTTTTTAGCTGTCATTCTTATATTTTTTGAAAATTAAAAAACGTTACATAAATAATGCCTAAAGCTTTAAATTCATTTAGAAAATGATAGTAACCATGATGTTTGTTGATACGAATTTATAAAATAATATTTTTATTTATTTACAGATAATCATGACATTCTCGCAGATCTTAGTTTTGTCTGCGTGCATCATTTTATGTAAGTACCTATTACGGCTATTACCTACTTCTTAAAATCCTTTATTCAATAATTTTAGAACAAAAATAAAAACCATTTTGGAATGTACATACATACAAAGCAAAGCCCTTGCATAAAACACCCTACTCGATTCATTTTTAAAACCAACTCTTTTTTATTTTACCCCATCAGGAACCCCTTAACCGATTAAGCCCATGCTATGAAGATTTAAATGGCTTCCTAGTAAATCACCTACCTACAGACTGACCTACCAAGTTTTCTAATTGAATCGACGGTTCGCAAGTTGTGCTCCAACATGAATCCAAAAACATTTTCTTTCTTTTCTTCTTTTCTCTCTTTCTTCAAACATTAAAAGCAAAATCGCCCAAGTTGCCACTGAGGGTCATCATCTCCAACTCACTGAGATAATTCTAACAAAAACTCATTTCACCAGGCACTGCACTTCCAGTGCAAAAGTCAGCACCGGTGTTGAAAGACACGCAGACTGAAGTGCTCTTTAAGGATGGCGAGCCTGCTGTATTAGTCTGTATTGTTGAAGGTGGACAGAATGTCAAGTGAGTATTATTCGTATTGAAATTGCAATACTGTGTACGATTTGTTCCAATTCTTCTTGCATGAATAGAGAAAATGGGCAGTCAAATATGTTTTGCTAACGTTTATCATATCCACAGATACTCATGGCGCAAAGACGGCAAACCCTTCACTCTTCCCGCCAACGTCGTCCAACGCAAAGACGAAGGCTCCCTCGAATTCCAAAAACCAACTCCATCCGACGAAGGTTTCTACATCTGCAACGCTGAAACACCCTACGGTATAGCCACTACCCGCGGAACCAATCTTAAGAGAGCTTTCATCAACGCACAAACAGTCACCGTCCAGAAACACAAAGCTGTCAAAGGCAGGCCGTTTAAATTGGACTGTAAGGCGCCAGACGCGTACCCTAAGCCTACCATTTCTTGGAAGACTCAGGTGGACGGATCTGACAAGATGGAAGACTATTTAAATCAACGTAATACTCCCTCCCCTGATGGTACTCTTTGGTTCTCTACCGTGATCCAGGAAGACGTCAATCCTAAGTCTAAATACGTCTGTGTAGCGAAGTCCCCAGCTTTCGAGAAGGAGGTCCGCTTAGCAGAGCATTATATCAATGAGTTAGAAGAGGATTCGAAGCCGAACAATGGAGATTTGGTCCCGCAGTACGTCAGTAATGACATGGTCGCTAAAGTTAATGACGTTACCATGATCTGGTGTATTTATGGTGGCACGTAAGTATTTTATTATTATCTTTTAACCTTTGCTGTACCTACTTCTAAAAGATACCTTTTAGGATATTGTTCTGGGGGGTTAGTATGGACCATAATGGTATGGATCAAAGGTAGAACATAACATAATTTTAATTTTATTGCCTTTCAGCCCCCTGGCTCGCCCAGACTGGTCCAAAGATGGTAAAAACGTGAACGGAGACGACAACCCTGCTAGCCAGCGAGTGACCCGCCACAACCGCTCCTCAGGCCGACGACTGCTCATCAAGAAAACTTTGGCGGAAGACGAGGGAGTGTATAAATGCATCGCCAGTAATAAAGTCGGAAAACCCGCAGAGCATAGCATGAAGCTTAGTGTAGTCAGTAAGTATCTACCTTCCTACCTACCTATGACAAATAATAGGGTGAGGTCACTACAATACAATACCTAGCTTTAGTTCCTATCTACGCACCGCGGTGCTACACACAGTCCCTCGAGAATACTTATATTTCCCGGAGTAAAAAGTACTGGCCTATCCAATTCCAATAAGAAATTTCATCCAAACCTATTCAGCCGTTTCAATGAGGAGGAGAAAGAACATCTAAGTATCCATACTTTTGCTTAGTAGGTAGTCAAAAGATTGATAAACTATACAATAGAGAGGATACCTATTGCCAAAGTTGCTGCAAATGGGCTGAGATGATGATGATGATATTGATGAAGATTATGATAGCATAGCAACTATTCAATTTGAATGAATGAATGAAAAACTCTTTATTGTACACAATAATTACAAAACATACACTTAAGAACCAATAGAACCCAACTAGACAATGTACAATGGGCGGTCTTATCGCTTAGAAGCGATTTCTTCCAGACAACCTTTGGATGGAAAGAAACGAACATATTGAAGGTATGGCAGGGGGTGTACAAATATTTATAGGAATAAAAATAATTTTACTAATAAAATTTGTTTTCAGATTTACGGTAGGGTTGCCAGTAGGTAGGTACTAGGTAGTAGGTAGGTACTATCGACAAAATTCCCGCTATACCAATTTTGAAACTGTTTTGCTTGCAAGCAGTCAGCTACCTCACTCTGCCTTTTTCTTTTGTTCTGTTATTTTGACCAATAGAGACATGATCATCTGTTTAGTTTTGTAAAAGCTCTTTGTTTTTATGGTTGGGCCCTATTGTCGCCGTCAGTGGTCAAAAAAACTTTTTGAATGAGCCCCGCAATACTTCTCTGATATTGGTGTTCAAAAGCTAGCAAGGCGGAGGTAACTGCTAGTAGCTTCACAGAAAATTCACCCTTAAGGTGGTAGAGCACATCTTTTGGTGATAGTACCTACCTATCAGCAACTGTTCAATTTGTTTTCAGTTTTTACGGTACGGCTGCCAGTTCTGATGGGGTATCATTCATGTTAGCGTCAAAAAGCAATGACCTTCAAACAGGGCTCACCATCACTCCATACGAACTAACTTTACTTTTATTCTTTTCAGGTGTCCCATCATTCACCAAGAAACTTGAAAAGCAAACTCTTGTCGAAGAAGGCCAAGACATCACTATCCCCTGCCAAGCTTCCGGAACCCCCAAACCAGTGACCACGTTTACCTTCAACGGCCAAGACCTGAAGACCAGCGACAGGATTTCCACCAACAACGCAGGAATTACTATCAAGAAGGCTCAGAAGAGTGATCAAGGATATTACGGATGTAAAGTTGTCAATCAAGATGGATTTGATTATCAAGAAACTTTGGTTTATTTTGCATAGGGAGTAACGTCAAATCCCATTGATTTTTGTTTGAAGATATTTTTTTCGTTTTCTCCCTAAAAAAGTGTTTATATTTTTGAGTTGGTAAGTTTTAGAGGGTATCATTAAAAATGCATTTTATTTAATCATAGAACTCAATGTAAACATACACAGAGCTCACTGAATTTATTGTAGAATTTACCTTATTTTATCCCTTCAAATGTTTAAGTTATTCTGTATTTTGTTAATCAGGTAGTCAGGAAGGAACTTTTTAAGTTTTTATTTTATTCATTAGATTATAAAATATTTCAACCGTACTACTACCTACATAGTTTCATTTACGCAGTTTCTACTAATGTACTAATGTATTCTTTAGGACACAAGATTAAATAATCAATTTCCCCTGAAACCAGGCTATTTTAACAATTTTAAGGTCAAATTCAAGGTGCTGCACGATGTTCAATAATGTGCTTATTTATTATTGTGCAATGTTGCACTTACTATTACGGTATTTTTTTTTTTTTTTTTTTTTTTAATTAAATAGGTCAGCATTTGACCTCACTCTGCCTGATGTTAAGCAGTAGTGAGGTCTAAGATGGAGCATGCTTACCTAGAAGGAACCTATTTACTCTTGATTTGAAGACCCCTAAATTGTACTTTTCGGGAAATACAGAGCCCGGCAATGAGTTCCACAATTTGGCGGTGCGTATGAAAAATGTGGACTCAAAACGCTTTGTACGAACTCTGGGAATGTCGACCATGTACAAGTGGCGTCTTTCCGGGAACCTGTTGGCCCGATAAAAGAATGGGGATGGTGGAACTAAATTATGGAGTTCTTGCAGAGAAAGGTCTCCTTTTTGCAGAGAATAAACACCCCTGTGTTTTGCTGGCATTGAACTTGACCAGGTTGGCGTCACCCCAATCGGAGACAGCTTTCAGTGACAAGTTCAATCGTTCGACCATGGCCTCTCTGAGTGACATTATCTCAGGCCCACTGGCTCCCGAAGTAGACGTGTAGCTTTCGACTACCGTGCTGTCGTCTGCATACCCAAAGATACCGGGATTCAGCAGATCGTTTATATGCAGCAGGAAGAGCGTTGCTGAGAGTACTGACCCCTGGGGAACACCGGCATTAATTGCCATTTGATCGGACGAGCATCCGTCAACGACTACTCGTAGCGATCGATCCTTCAGGAAGTCAGAAATCCACGCACAGAAACCAGAGGGCAAGCCGTAGGATGGAAGCTTACTAATAAGACCGTCATGCCAGACCCTGTCGAAGGCCTTGGAAATATCCAGAGAAACAGCTAACGCTTCTCCGTATTTCTCGATGGCTTCACTCCAGATGTGGATGGCATACGCTAGAAGATCCCCAGTAGACCGGTTCCGGCGAAAGCCATATTGCCGGTCACTGAGGAGATCATTTGCTTCCAGGTATGCCAGGAGCCTGCGGTTCAAGACACGTTCCATGCTCTTACAGAGTATGGAAGTAACCGAAATGGGCCTGTAGTTGGTAGGGTCAGCACGACTGCCTTTTTTGGGCACAGGTTGCACATTAGCCAGCTTCCAAGAGCTCGGCACTTGACCACTCTCAAGAGAGAGCCTAAATAGGCGTGTTAACACTGGAGACAACTCAGGGGCACAAGTTCTCAAGACAACAGCAGGAATACCGTCAGGTCCACTGGCCTTATTCACGTCCAGATTGCGCAGTGTCCTCAGAACTTCTTTTTGGCGAATGTGGATGTCATTCATGACATACTCGCAGTTAGGAAGTGTGGGAGGGACCGCGCTACCAGTAAAAAGACGCGAAGATTCCGCAAAAAGAGAGGCAAATAAATTAGCCTTCTCTTCAGCGGCGTGAGCCAGGGAACCATCAGGATTCTGCAATGGAGGCAGTGAGGAGCGACAGAAATTCGCCTCGACCGACTTAGCCAGGGACCAAAATGCCTTGCTACCCGCTGGGTAGGAAGCCAGTTTGTTCCCAATACGCCTAATGTGGTCAAAGCGTGCCTTCTGAAGAGCCTTTTTGCAGGATTTGGACGCCTTGTTAAAGGCTTGCTTCTTTGCGTGAATATCCGATGCTTTGCGCCCGCGAGCATCAGCCCATGCCAGGTATGCCTGATGTTTCAGTGCCTCAGCACGTCCACATTCGGGCCCAAACCATGGGCGAGCTTTATCCGATTGTGTGACGTCAGAGTATGGAACATAATATTCCATTGCCAGACGTAGAACCTCGGTCACGGCGTCGGCGCAAGCAGAGGGGTCACTAGAAGCGAAGCAAACAGGCTGCCATGGGAACGATGCAAAAAACGACCGCATCTCGTCCCAATCCGCTGACTTGTACCGCCACAACCGCCGGGTGCCCTTAGGGCTGGGGTCAGGGGGGGAGTAGACGGATACAGATTTCACCAGACAATGGTCAGAAGTGCCAAGCGGTGAAGAAACTGACACTGAGTAGCGGTCTGGATCTGTTGTCAGCAAAAGGTCCAGGCAGTAGGCTGTGTGTGTATGAACATCGGGTACTCGTGTGGCACTTTGGACCAGCTGGGTAAGATCTAACGTGAGGGCAAGCCTACGTGTTTCATAACCAGCATGATCGGTGTCCCGGTATGGGAAAAGCCAATCTTGGTGATGGGCATTAAAATCCCCCAGAAACACCATTTGGGCCGACGGGTACTCCTGTTGAGCTGAGTCTGCAGCCTCACTGAGGTATTCTATAAGCCTGGTTGTCTCCAGGTCTCCACTGTGTGAACGATAGACAAAGGCATAAAGAATCTTGTCTATGCCAGTGTCAACAAGAATCCAAAGTACTGAGAAAGTGGGGTCTTCAAATTTTCGAAGTCGCCGAATACAGATGTCATCCCGAGCATATACACATACGCCTGCCCGTTGCTTAAATTTGTGCTCCAGGCTATAGCCTGGGTAAGAAAGATAGGAAGTGTCAGGCGGACATCTGATCTGCGTCTCCGATAGAAACAAGAGGTGAGGCTTTTCTGTCTCAAGATGGTGATGAACAGGAGTGATATTGGAGTGCAAGCCCCTTATATTAGTGAAGTGCACTTTAAGCGAGAGGGAGTGCAGCCGCTGTGAAACTTTCTTATTCCTTTTGTTTCCATTCATTTTGTTCAAGGGTTTATAGGTTGGAGGTCGGAGGTAGATCGAGGCGACCCACTTGCAGGTCCTGAACTACATACCATGGATTGCGTACATCATGTGGGTAACTAGTTTGGAGACTGCGGGGACGCCCGAGCCCCCCCAGTGATGTCCATCGTGCCCTCTCGTCCGGTAGCCACCCGGCACGACGACCCATCTCTAGGATTTTTCGGTAGTTGGCGGGGCAGCCTCTCATGGGCGGCTAACCCATAATTGGGCCCCCTACTGACTCCGGTCGGCCAGCGGCGGCACCGTGCCTCGGATCCCGCTAGTCTCCACAACTAGTCTCCCGATGAAGCAACCAAGCACGAAGCACATTCACCACGGGGACGCCTCAGATCTGACCCGACCTACCATTGGTGTCACCAGACATCACGACGGTATTTTTGGTCCCATACACGATGTCTGTGGTTCCACACAACAGCATGCTACATCAACCAAGAGCGGAGCGCCGTGCTCTTGGTGTAGCAAATCCGAATAATGCCGTCGTGACCATGACCCTGAGCCATGACCGCATCCTCTACCAAAAGCTGTGGAAAAGAAAAAGCTCATACGAAATGTCTTCTTATCTGTCACCGTCAAAGTCAAAACATTGACAAGACAACGAGATAACCTCAAAATCGAATTTTAATTTTAATCAAAACAAAACATTACCGAGCGTATTATTTTCGCTAGTTTTATTTACATAGCATCAAAATGTTATTTCTCTATTTAATGAGTATAGCATCTTTAGTGCTGCATGGGATATTTTTCACATTGGCCATTGGTAAGTGACAGAAATCAAGAAAATCGTCATTTTTCTTAGTTGAATTTTTGAAGCTCTTTTTGTAGAGTATTCAAGCTGTAAACTATAGCTGTTTTTTAATTCTCAGTTTTCTTTCGTTCTGAGAACAGAGATACTTCAGAAAAAACCAGAGCAACACACTGATTAGCCATAATTTTTCTTCAATGTTCCACCATTTCAAATCTTTATAACTAAGCTCCCAACTGGGTTTATTGCCCTTTTATCACAGTAGATATATATATATATATACTAGCTTCTGCGCGCGGCTTTTCCCGTGTGGTACCAACATTTTAAATAGGCTATATGCTTCCACGGCTACTCCAAGTTTCATTCAAATCTGTTCACTGGTTTAGGCATGATTGAAACACAAACATCTAAATAAACTGTGAGTGGGATATATAATCCTCCTGGCCGGTTTCGACTATGGAGACTGGGCTTAGTGTAGGTAGGTACTTTTTTTTAAAATTACCGTTTATGGGCTAGGATGTTTAGCCCGGTAACAAAATCATAGTTGAGCTGTTGCTTTGTTGTCAGATAGCATATAATAATAATAATGCTGGACAATTTCACAGAGCATCATCTAGCCCCAAACTAAGCATAGCTTGTACTATGGGAACCAAATAACTGATACACTACTTATATACTTTTTGTTTGTAAATTTATACATACATATTATACATAGAAACACCCAGACCTGAGATAAATATTTGCAGATCATACAAACATTTATCCCGCGGCGGGGATCGAACCAGCAACCTGCTGCGTCTCAAGTGGGCTTTCACCCACTGCGCCACAGAGGTCGTCTGTATATCTGACTAGAGTATTACTATCGGAACAATCATAAAATGGACCATGAGTGCTTCGTATTTTCAAAGGGCATATAAAATTAACTGACCCAGCTACATTATTTTCTTTGCCTGCCTCCCCACTGGAGCTTGACTTTCAGTTTTAAGATAGATCACCTAACAGAATGCTAGGCCCAAACCGTGTTTGTTGCCCTGATTCTTCACAGTATTGGTCGCGAAAGAACAGGAGTAAAATTAAGAAATGAAAAGTCTTATCAATATTTTCGATTCCGACGGGATTTGAACCCGTGATGATCAGGCGATCCTCCTAAATGAAATACCAAGTATGGATTAGCACTATAAAAAATTACAAAAAATTAAGGAGTAAAATTAGTTCTAAGACTATTTTAGGTGATCCCAGCAGTCCTACTGAATAAATGCTATTTGACTTTGATTAATTACCTACAAGAACTTAAGGAGGCGTAAACAAGCTTTCTTAAGAGTGTGCCATACGCCGCCATTTTGTAAGCGGGACAGCGAGTGTGATTTGTTCGGCGTGTGAGGAGTACAGAGCTATGGATACGCAAAGTTATTTATGGCGCTAAAACACTTTTTAGCTAATTACAAGTTATTTAAACAACCAATCGAAAAATTAAAAGACAAAACTAAAGAAATACTTATAGGTTTCTTGACAAAACAAAAACCCACCAAAAAACGTGTGCTGTTCCTGAGATAAATAGCAAATAGTGTGCAAAACATGTGTTTTTCAAAAAAATATTTTATCGAGAAAACTTTCACCAATCGTGTTTTTAAAACACGAAATCCAAGATAAAACAATGAAGTATCATTTACCTAAATATGAAGGTTGTAGCTTTCACAGATTCTGAGATAAATAACGATTTCGAACAACAAAATTGCTTAAATCGCTCCTGCACGCTCTTAAGTTACTACATGTATATTTTTATTTACAGCGGCTGGGCTATACTATTTAGCAGAGTTAGTTGAAGAATACAGTGTTATGGCTAAATATATCATCTCATGGGCAGTTGTGGTAAGTAAAAAATTATGTGTTCCAATATAATGAGGCCCATAGTTACTTTGAAGTGTTTTTTCGTTATCAGACAAAGCATCCGAAAATGCAAAATACCTAATTAAAAAACATAAAAAAAAATTCTCCATACATTTTGTATTGAAAACTAAAATGTAGGATTTTAAATTTTCCAGCAACATTAGACCCATGTTGTTTTGGAGTATTTGTTTCTTATTAGAGCATCCAAAATTGCATTATAAAAAATATACTAAAAAAGTCAATTTTCTAGAAAAATTAAAAACTTTTTGAATTTTTTTATATGCAGTTCTTGATTTTATCAAAATCGAGCATGTAACTCCTAACATGACTTTTCGATAGCTCTCACGGTTTCAGAGTTACCCTCAGTGGCCTGGAAAAAAACTCACCTGTATATTGAATTCTCCAAGGCAAAAATAAATAATGCTGGACGAAAAGTCCAGCATTATTTATATGATGACTCAGCGTCATCACACAACTCATATAATTTTTGTATGTTTATTACATACATATTATACACAGAAAAGACAAATATTTGTAGATTTTATAAAAATTACCTTGTGTCGCAGGCGGGCTTTCGTCCACTGCACTACAGAAGTCGTCAAGTGAATGTAGTGTAGTTACCAAAATTGTATGTTACATTTTGTGTTTGATATCATTAAATTTTAATAGCTTTAAATCTCCCCTATCCCTATCGTACTAAAGCTTCCTCGATACAGGCTGTGCCTAGTGAGGAAGCTGACAGATAATTTACAAATAAGTATTCTATATCTGTAAAATAAGTCTTTCCTTTGTTATCTTTGTCTATGTAACCTTTATAACTTGTTTTACTGCAATAAATATTTTCGAATTTTTTCATTTTTCAGTTCATTCATTTTCAATTAAATAATTTACTTACAGATCACAGCTCTACTCCACATATGCCTGATAATCTTTGAAGACCTGCCTTTCCATCTGAACGCCCTAGGGCTGGTACAACAAATCCTTCACTACCTGCTTCTCCGAGAGTTCCCCGTCGTGAGAGTCACTAGTGTGACATTCCTGACAGCTGTGGTCACATTAGTGGTACACCATTATCTAGCGTTCAGTTATTTTGGGAGTGTGTATCATACGTTTAGTGAGGTGAGTAGACTTGACTTTTAGTTTTAAGATGGAACACCTCAAATGATACGCCCCAAACAGTGATTGTTGCCTTGATTCTTCACGGTATTGGTCGCGAAAGAGCAGGAGTAAAATTAGTTATAAGACTATTCTAAGTGATCCCAGCGGTCCTACTGAATAAATGCTTTTTGACATTGAGTACTTTGTCACTGCTAAGAAATATGTTACACTAGCTTCTGCGCGCGGTTTCGCCCGCGTGGTACCAACATTTTGAATAGCCTAATGCTCCAGGTCACTATCTACGCCTATACCAAGTTTCATCCAAATCGGTTCACTGGTTTGGACGTGATTGATAAACAAACATACAAACATCTAAATATATAAATAATACTGGACATTTCACACAGCATCATCTAGCCCCAAACTAAGCAAAGCTTGTACTATGGGAACCAGATAACTGATATACTACTTACATACTTTTTATTTGTAAATACATACATATTATACATCAAACACTCAGACCCGAGATAAATATTTGCAGATCATACAGACATTTATCCCGCGGCGGGGATCGAACCCGCAACCTTCTGCCCAAGCGGGCTTACACCCACGCCACAGAGGTCAAGTCAGTGTAGTGTAGAAGTGTAGATGTTGATTGAATTTTTGTTCTTTTCCAGACGTTGAGCTACTTCACACTATGCCTCTGGGTGGTGCCATTTGCGTTATTCGTGTCTCTATCTGCAAATGATTATGTGTTGCCGACGACGGGAGAATCACAGCCATTACTCGGTAAGCTAGACCTCTTTTGGCTTTTACTTGGTAAATATTCAATTCAATTTCAATTTATTCATAAAACTTAATACATAAAATTATTATAAATAATTTACATCGAACCCCGCACTAGGCTAGGCCTGTAACGCGGCAGTTTCGAGTGTAATTATTAAATAAACATATTTATATAATAATATAATAATAAATATTATAAAGGCGAAAGTTTGTAAGTATGGATGTATGGATGTATGGATGTTTGTTACTCTTTCACGCAAAAACGGCTGGACCGATTTGGTTGAAATTTGGTATGTAGATAGGTGATACCCTGGATTAACACATAGGCTACTTTTTATCCCGATATTCCCGCGGGAACGGGACTTACGCGGGTGAAACCGCGGGGCGCAGCTAGTTTATAATAAATACCTTAAGATACATATAATATATACAGGGTGTAAAAAGACGTCTACCGAAGCCGAAAGGGGTAGGTACAGTATCCCAACACACAACCAAATCCAAAAGGATTTTCTGAAATATTCATTATATCCGGAGAAAACAGCGTTTGAAGAGTGCTGTTTGCGTAAGTTTTGTGCGCGTTTTTTTACGTAGATTGCTAGATTTTGAGTTTTAATTGTTTTTATCTTTTATAAATGAAATTATTAGGTAGGTATGGTCTTATTATGTTGTCCTGGCAGTAAATAACCGAAAATAACGTAAAATGACTAAGCTAAGTAAAAAAAAAATTTTGCGTTTTTTTTTCGCTAAATATGTTTAGAATCATGGCCTGATTGCAACCCCTCAGTTTTCGGTAGTTGTCTTTTTACACCCTGTATATATAGATTAAAATAAACTAAAATTATCACGACGTCCAAACTGTACGCACAAACGGGGTGTCTCGCAGGCGCCCACGGAACCGTCGGAACACAACACCCTTCGGCCAAAATGCTGCATCCATGTAGGTTGATAGACTGGCAGTCGGCACTCTCAATATACTTGTTGGCCGAATGGGGTTGTACCTCGACTTTCAATCCGATTGTCGAGGGCTCGAATCCCGGCCGTGCATCAACGGATTTTGCGTTTCGTAAAATTTATATGCGCTTTAACACAAGCTCTGAACGGTGGAAAACATCGTGAGGAAACCAGTTGGTATTCAGGCGGCGATGGGCTTGCAACCTGTCACGTATGGAATACTAACTTCTGCAAGATGTGGGCATATATCTAATATGTATTTGGACATGCCTCTGACTACCTCTACTACTCCATAAGCGCTGATCAAATCAAAAATCAAATCAAATAGTTTATTATCCAAAAGAAGGAAACAGGTTACAAGATAACATTCAGTGGAGCCCGCACTAGGGCTAGCCTGTATTGCGGGCGTCCGACGAGCCAAGTTAACAATGGAGAAATTTTTGTTTATTGGAGAACTTAGAGACAATAATATGCAATTAAATACCTACTTAGTAATAATCTGCATGCTGACATGACATTAAAATTATATATATATTTACAGATATTACACTTCGTTTGACAAGGCATTTCTATATCTTGTACCATTGTTCATAAGGTTTATAATGGCTTGCTATAAAACTAATTGTCGCGTCGCTTCCCAATTCAATGTGCATTGAGCCTTAGTTCAGTATGTAGTAACTTTTTAAAAACTTATACTTATTACAGGTGATAGCAACGTGCTGACTGACTATCTCTCTCGCAAGTCCAAGCGGTACAGCTTACTCTCATTCTTCAGTTTCGCGAAGGACTCCATTCTACCTCAGAGAAGTAAAAAGGCGTTCTGAACGGACTTGCCTTTGACTAACGATGTAAATGTTCGTGATTTGATGTCATAATTGTTTTTGTCATAACAAACAATTATAAGACGCGAACACCACAGAACTGGCGACGGCCGTCTTCGTATTCCATTCAAATGTCATGGAAATAAAGCACAAATTCAATTCACAGCCGTGTTAGCCGAATGGGGTTGTACCTCGACTTTCAAACCAGGTCGTGGGTTGGCATCCCGGCAGTGCATCAATGGATTTTGCGTTTCGTAAAATTTATATGCGCTTTAACAAGAGCTCTGAACGGTGAAGGAAAACATCGTGAGGAAACCAGTTAGTATTCTTACAGGCTTGCAACCTATCACGTATGGAATACTAACTTCTGCAAGATGTGGGCACGTATCAAATATGTACATGCCTCTGACTACACCTTTAGACATCTTTAAGGATCTGGAATACATAAAAGATCTGACGATTTTGAATTGAATTGAATTGAATTGAGAGAATGTCTACCGCGCCTTGGGGATACAGTCGTGACCCTGTTTACGTTTTTTTTAATTCACAAAACAAAAGCAATCGGACGTCCGAACAACGACATACCGTGCTTTTGTGCTTTATTTCCATGCATTTAGTAGGACATTTGAATGGAATAGGAAGATGCCCGACGCCAGATAAGTGGGGCCTGCGCCTTAGGTACGTGATATAAGCCCGTTTACTCAAAAATAAATACAGTGCCACACACTTATCTGGACCGGCGGCCAAAAGAGGAACTAACGAATTTACTGTAAAATTATTTTTTTCTTGGGTGACCCAAATGTAATAACAGCGACTCTCATCGGTTCAGATTAGTTTGTGGCACTGTACTATATAAGTAGCTTCAAAACGCCTAGTCCGTTAAAATTACGCTACTCCAAAAATTTTATGGTTACTCCCAAGTTACACCCGGCGTAACTTTACACCACTAACCCCTGGTTTCTATATTCAACGGACAGTCGTAGCTCTAACCTACGAATGTCCGTTGAATATAGAAACCGGGCATTAAAGACGGCGTTAATATGTAGGATATTAAAAATCTGCTGGACAGATAAAAATGCGTTTCATTAGGTTGATAAAGAGATATTTTTTAATACATTTATCATAGACCATAGCTAGTCTTATAGGTAGAACTAATAGTCTTAAAAGGTAAACAAACAAATGTCACTGAGACTTCAGTGTCAAGAGAACTCAAAGAGACAATCCAGCGGTAAAAACATTTTTTTAGTGTGGATAAATTAACTATAGTCTTTTTTACTAAACCAACGATTATTTTTTTACTTATCGATTCATCGATTGTTTCGATTTTCATTTTTGCACTCTCTAATAGATTACGTTCCATTTTACTCAGTACTGTTAATTGGCGGAGTTTTTTAGAAAATGATTATTGTTTATTTATTTACATTTTATGGCTCGTTTATGATAATTTATGAAATAATTAAACAGGAAATAGACAAAAACATTTTTTTTTGTATGTTTTATCGTTTAATTTTATTCTTGACTTTTTTGTTTCAAAATTGTTGTGAGCCACACAACGTGAAACGAAACAAGTTCAATGTGTCTTGCATACGTTCCGCCGTGAAAAAGACTATAGTAGCGACTAACGGCTTCACCTACGGTTTCCTAAGTGACAACCGTAATTTTATCTTACGCTATTTTAAAACAAACAAACCCTAAAACCTTATTATACTTGCGTAAAATAAAAATGAGTTCCTTAAATAATAATAATAAATAATGCTGGACTTTTTCACACAGCATCATCTAGCCCCAAAGTAAGCAGAGCTTGTGCTACGGGTACTACATGACTGACATACGACTTATATACTTTTTGTTTGTAAATACATACATATTATAAATAGAAACACCCAGACCCGAGACAAAGATTTGTAGATCATACAAACATTGGTCCCGGCGCGGGGATCGAACTCGCAACCTTTTGCGTCGCAGGCGGGCCTTCGCCCACTGCGCTACAGAGGTCGTACAGAGGTTCTTTTTTACTCTGGTATCCCCTTTGTTTACCTTTTTGGCCTCGAATAAAAAATCAGACTATAGATTTTAATTTCGGTTGGAATTTAGGAGGATCTGCATTGTTGTCTGACCTCCATGTAATTTTGTAAATATAGTTAATTATTTATTTGATGTGTGATAAAATTTCGTGTGTATATAGGATTTCGATGAGAATAAAGATGTTTGAGACGAAACAGGAATTTTTATTAGTTTTTATCCTAAACTTTAATACATTTAAAATATGAGTTATTTTCGACGTCTTATCTATATTATTATGCAGGTTATACGAAGTAAGTACATATAAAATTGTAATAATTATTTACTAAGATAAAATTACTACGTTTCTATTATCTGGGGTTCCACGCAGAGGATCCACGTTCCTCAAAATTGCGATTGTGATGATTTTCCCTCCAATTCATTACTCGTTCTATCTAAATTCAAATATTTGTAAGGAGTTTCAATGTCAACAGATTATCATTCAAATAGGTATAACACGTTCTTTATTCAAATATTTTCAGTAAAAAGTTTTCTAAATTCCATGGTTACAAATATCTCTTCTGAATTCAAATTCAAACGTCGAATTCAGTTGCTCTATTTACAAGATTGATTCATAGTACAAGCTTTGCTTATTAGTTTGGGGCTTGATGATGCTGTGTGAAATGTCCAGCATTTATTATTTCATTCATTCATTTCTGATTCGAATTCATGTTTGTTTAGGGATTTTACAGCTTCTCGCAAATCATTTCCGCCTTTATCCAATAATATTATTATGTCATTTAAATAAATAGGTATCTTGTGTAATTTGTTTTCTGTGACATAATTTTAGCATTTTTCTTGTTTCCGAATCAATATCGGCGGCGCCATTTTAATTCCTTCATCTTCTTTCCATCTTTTTTACACAAAATCATTTTAAAACAGACTTCCTTTTTCCTCCTTAATTTTTATATCAGAATTCATCTTGATTTTATCCTTTTTCGAGATCGATACACTGTACTTCCTTTCAATATGGAATGCATTTCGGCCATTTTGTAAAACTCCATAAAATCAAATTGACGGCCATCTTGTAAAACTCCATAAAATCAAATTCACGAGGAACTTATTTCTAGACTCTTGCTTACTCTACATATGCACTATTTTGATTCCTTTTTTTCATTTTTCATATGGGTAAGTAGATGTAGTCGACTGCGCATAGCGCTTGGCCCACGAGGGTAGCAGCTTCGAAACCCAGCCGGCTTTGTGTGTGTTCCATCCTGGTTAAACAATAAATTAGCACTTTTTCACATTGAGCCTCGCAATAGTTCACATGCAAGGCGAAAAAAATTCACTTCGTATTTGTAATCTCTAACCCTGATTCAGTCTGAAATACATACCTACATAAAAAAATAATATTTCCTTTGACAGTCGGGTAAAAACAGAATCACGAATTCACGGCTGTATCCTATCCCCAAGGCGCGGTAGATATTTTCTTAGATCTTTTGAAGATGTCTAAGGGGGTAGTCGTTAAGTTAGCTGGGAAAGCGTGGGAAAGTACTGCACAGGACCGAAAAAAGTGGCGATATAGAGAGGATGCCTATACTCAGCAGTGGGTGTAACCAGGCGCGGTCGCAGCCTCAGATTTTGGGGGGGGGGGGGGTCACTACTGAAATTTGGGGGGGGGGGGGGGTCACTACACTAATATAAGACTTTATTGCACAATATACAAGATTTTACTATAGACGTGTACGATTTTGGGGGGGTCATGTCCCCTGTGACCACCCCCCTCGGACCGCGCCTGGGTGCAACCGGGCTGAATAGATAGATAGAAGGGGGTAGTCAGACGAGATTTTATTTATTGCCACTCAAGCACACAAACATTACTTAGGTACCTACCTAAAAATGGAAGAGGATACAAAATATCATCCACAGCCCGATCTAGCCCACGGCTGGGCAAAGGGCTCTCTTTGTAGCAACCAATACGATCCCCATACAAAATATCCAAAACAAAAATATCACTATGGTTTCCTGATGTCTTCCGCCATAAATTTCTTTTCTGTCGTGATTAACACCTGATGAAGGAGTTTTATAAGTGTAACAACTATGTGTGTGCGTCTGTCTGTGTTTCTCTATTACATATATCGAGTTTCTAATCACACCAATTATCAATTCCTAATCATAAGCTTTGCTAGGGCTCAAAATCTTTCCGTAACCCCCCAACCCGTGTTTTTGACTTGGTTTTTCCCGGTATTTGTTGTCAAGGTACAGGAGAATTACCAAGCTTGTAAGATTAGAGTGATCCCAGCGTATAAATACTCTTTTCACCTTACTAGCTCAAAAAGGGCGCTTTTGCCGCGTAAAAACAGTGAGCAAAACTCTACTTTGCTCACACTATGAGGAAAAGTGATTTGAATTTAGAATGCGGCAAGCAACCAATGAGAATCCAATATTACAGGACGCAGCGTGCGCCCGGCGAGGCGGCGGCGGACGAGGTGCTCTGGTGGCAGGACTTTAGCCTGCCACTTGAGGGGCAAAAAATTTATAATGGCGGGAATCGGTTTTCCTTACATCTTGTATTTTTTCGCTAGTAAGGTGAAAAGTTGTATGTATCACACGAGAGCAAAATATTTTGTTGCTTATGCTTTTGAATCTCTCACTACACTCAGGATTCTAACATAGAATCACTCGCTACGCTCGTGATTCAAATATAGAATCCTTCGTTTTTCGAGATTCAAACTCAGCACTCGCAACAAAAATGAATTTTGCTCTCTTGTGGTACAATGTACTATTAACTGAATTAGAGTTAGAGAAAACAAATAAGTAATGAACAATTTTCACCTAAGTGAACTAATGCAAGGCTCCCTAGTGCCTAGGAGACCAATAACTGGCCACGTGCGCTTCAGTAGTCGGCCCCTCTTTCGAATGGTGTACTCTATAATGCAGTTTCAAGCTCGTATACTGCACGAATGCCTTCCCGCATTCCTTACACCCATACCGCCTATCATTTGTATGTATCCGCCTATGCAGTTCCAAAGTTTTCTTCCTCTGAAACGCTTTCTTGCAAAACTCACACTGAAACGGGCGGGTGTCGTCATGCGATACCATGTGACGCGTCAAACTCTCCTTGTTGAACGCTTTGTACGAGCAGAACTCGCAGCCGAACGCTCTTTCCTTCATATGAACTCTCGATTTGTGCATTAGGAGACGGCTTTTCAATGTAAACACGAAGTTGCAGAGGTCGCATTCATATTGGAAGCGCTTTACGTCGTGGACTTTAGCTAGATGCCGTTTGCGGAGATACGGACTCGTTAGGACTTCAGGGCACTTCGGGCATTTAAGCATATAAGTTCTGTGTGTGCGACGGTGGTGTAGCTGCAATGCGTTGACGTTTTTGAAGGAGATATTGCATTTGTCACACGAAACGCCGTCATTCGTGTGGACTGTTTTAACGTGGCTGGCCACGCTCGTCTTCGTAACGAACGCTTGTCCGCAAATCTCGCATAAGAACGCTTCGTTTGTTGTATTATGTTTCGCGTGAGTGTGTTTGAGTAGGGTTCCAAAGAATCTGAATTCATCTCCGCATTGCAGACACGGCATTCTGTCATCAGCGAGTTTGTAAGCGAAGATTTGATGCTTCACATCGAGGTTCAACTTCAACCCGTGGATCTTTACGAAGTGGTCTAGCAGTTCGTCGATAACGTTGAAGCATTTTGAGCATTTCTTGCAGGTTAAGTTCGATATTTCAAGTTTAACTTTGCTGTTTTTGATGACACCGCGGAAAGCGCTGCGTATCTTCGCATCGCTGTGCTCTTCGTGGTAATGTGCTTTCAGTTTCGAGCTCTCTTCAAAAGGGTAGCAGCAGAAGAAACAGGCGAATTTGCTGCAGTGCCAACGGAACGGAACTGCTGTGGAATTCTCTATGATGGTCGACATGAGACTTACTAGGTCCTCCTTGCGTTGCAGCTCAGTCATCTTCTCCATGACTGAGTTGACCAGAGAAGAAGCGTCCTCGATTTCTGAAACTGATGGTTTGGATTAGTATATAAAGAATCTTAAATAGATAAGACTTGAAGATCAAAGGAAAATATTTTTAGTACTTTCACTCTCCATTACAACCTGCAGGCTGCAAGTCATCAAAAGGAACTCAAAAGGCAATTTACCTACATTATCGGCTAGATAAACAATAAACTACTTATAGATTTGTCACGCCGCGAACATCTAAGTTTCATCTCTTGGTGGCGGAACAGACTACGTGCATCTCGTGTCGCGTAATTTGAATAGTGATTGCATACTACTTCCATAAAACGTCTCTTTAGCACACGACTCTGAGTCGCTTCGCTTCTATAATAATAATAATTTAAGTTATTTGTTCAGACAGTAAGAGTCCACAACATGTTGGTTAGTAAAGATTATACACTATAGGGGTTAGTACCTACTTAATAACTAAAAGAGATCTATAGAATGTTTCAAAAGATTACTATGAGCTCTTAGATCCAGTTTAGGTCCTAAATTGAACTGCTTCGCTATATCGTACCATGACGTATGTTAATAAAAGTTACTAGACTATTCGTAAAAACTGAATCTAGACTTGTAGTAAAAACTGAATCGCTTTGCAATAAATACGTCTACTTGTCACGGTACGAAAACTTTGCGATTCAGTTTTTACGACAAGTCTAGTAACTTTTATGCCAATTTTTCGTCCTAAGTTACCTTTGACCGTCAGAAATCGTGGTGGGAAGCATCCGAATATTCATCAAACGAACGAAAAATGGAACGCGAATATGGTGGTGTATGGAACCCAGATTAGGAACCTGAACTGGATAGCACACAAACTGAATTGTAGGTTGTGTGCTATCCAGTTCACTGGATAGCACACAACCTAACAACACACAGGCACCAGTTGTGTTGTTAGGTGTGATTAAAGATGTAAATGAACCTGCAATATCTTAGTACAATGCCGCCCATTCTAGTTGCGCATGAAAGAGACAACGATATCCTTTCAAAGCAGGTTGTGCGCGCCGGTGGTGTGCCGCCGCCCCACCCCGCGCCCGTTTTATTATTATTATTGCTAGCCCGCATCGTCCCACTGCAGGGCAAAGGCCTCCCTATCCCCCTTCCACCTTTCTCGGTCTTGTGCTATGGAGGACCAGCTTTCCATGAACGAGTCCAGCTCGTCTCTCCACCTCAATCTAGGTCTGCCGCGACGTCGTCTTCCGCCATTGGGGGCCCATTCGGTTGTTAATTTGGCCCAAAGGTCATCCGACATGCGGCAGACGTGTCCGGCCCAGTCCCATTTCAATCTAGCGGCCTTCTGGCTCACGTCGACGATCTTCGTTTTATACCGAAAAAAAAAAGCGGAATGATTCGGAATCAAATTGCTTTTTTCGTTTCAATCGCATTGGTATATTTGGTATCATTCTATAGGTGTGATAAAGATCCAAGAGTCGTTTTATGAATCTGCCTGCAATTGCTTATCAAATGCGACGCAAGTTGCATACGATGTGGTTCGGCACTTGCTCTCTCTCACGGCCACTCGCCCATTCGCCGAACTATAATTTGGAGACGATGTCAGGCGAATACAGGCGATTAGGCCCTCTACACGTTCGTGACCGTCTGCATTCGTCTATCATCGGCGAATATGTAGAGCATCAGCCAACACACGCCACTGAGGTCTACGAGGGTGGTATAATAAATAATAATAATGATGCTGGACATTTCACACAGCATCATCTAGCCCCAAACTAAGCAAAGCTTGTACTATGGGAACCCGATAACTGATACTACTTATATACTTTTTGTTTGTAAATACATATTATACATAGAAACACCCAGACCCGAGATAAATATTTGCAGATCATACAAACATTTATCCCGCGGCGGGGATCGAACCCGCAACCTGCGTCCCAAGCGGGCTTTCACCCACTGCGCCACAGAGGTCGTCGAGGTGTTTCGAGATAGATTCATATTTTAAAAGTTGGAAATAAGTAGAGGGTTAACCTCTAAAAAAACAAGAAATAATAAGAGACATTTTTATTAAATTTATAAGTAAAGGTAACTTTAGCAGTCTGCGTCACCATTTGGTAACCACTTTGTTCCTGCGAGGCTCGAGAGTTACCAGTTGGTGACGCTGACTGTACGTACCTACATACATGGTAGAGAAATTTTAGGTAGTAGTAAGGTTAATTAATGCTAAATAATATTAATATGAAATCCAAATTAAAAAAAGTTTGCCCAGATGTCAAAATATTCCTAAAGCTCTAGGTATTTCATCATCATCATTCATCAATTTAGATTTACAAATCCTAGCCACTTTAGATAAATATTTAGCTTTGTAAGGTAATGGTGTTAAAACCAGCAATACTTCTTATTTTATGTAAGTACCTATATCTATACTCCATATAATATTATAATATAGATGTAGTGTTGAGGATCGAGAAAGGTATGTTAAGATGGTTTGGGCATGTAGAGAGGATGGATGACAGTCATTTGACAAAGCAAGTGTATGAGGCGAGTGTGCATGAGACAGCTGGAAGGGGAAGACCTAGGCGAACCTTCTTGGATCAAATTGGCGACATTTTGGAGAAGGGCCAGGTCAAAAGTACCCTAAACCGACGAGCATGTATGAAGAATGTAATGAGAGTGAATGAGGCGAAAGTTGTGTGTCAGGATCGCAGCGACTGGAGATCCGTGGTCTCTGCCTACCCCTTTGGGAAAGAGGCGTGACTTTATGTATGTATGTATGTATATAATATTATAAATGTGAAAGTAACTGTCCATCTGTTTGGTACCTTTTCACGCCCAAACAGCTGAACAGATTAGGCTGAAAATTGGCACGGATAAAGGTTGTATCCCAGGGAAGGACATATAAGGTTTTTTTTCGGTAAAGCATGTTGTGACAAATTATAAAACTTTTGATCTTGCATGTAAATGTAATCTACACAATGTTTGTTAGTTACTTTTCTGTTTTTAGTTTTAGTATTGTTACTTAGTTGTTTTTTGTTAGCGTCCACGACCTTACTGTATCCTAAATTGTTTCTTAGACGTGAAAACCTGTTATTGGCTTTCTGCTTCTATCTAAGTAATCTATCAGTTATTGTAGCTGTTGGTTTTCCTATAAATAAATAAATAAATAATATCGAACGCGGCTGACAGCCGCGATCTAGATAATGATTTTTGTAATTTTTTATAGTGCTAATCCACACTTGGTATTTCATTAAGAAATGATTCATGAAAAAAGTCTTATCAAAATTTTTGGATTCCGACGGGATTCGAACCCGCATCGATCAGACGATCCTCCTAAAGCCGGAGTGCCTTACCGCTCGGCCACGAAATCCTACTTGCCAGTGTCCAAATTTTCGATAAGCTCATATTTTTCGGTTAATGATTGTACGTATACTTATACCGGTATTCACAAACATTACTACACCAAACCCACCCCTCTAAAACTGATATACCCGCTGGCAGGCATTGCTCCTCCTGAAGTCCGTAGAGAGGTAGCGTGTGCTGTTGAGAAACTTAAGCAGGAGACTGATAGCAGACACCCACTTTATGGCTATCAGATGCCCTCATCCCGCTTAAAAAGCCGTAAAATTTTTTTAAGACGCACTTCCTTCACGTCAAAAAGTGCAACCACCGCCAGATGCGAGCTGTGGAGGTTTTCTGCCTCTCCCGATTTTTAACCCCAGCCGAACACCTGCCTCTTATCTCAGCGATAAGACCGCCCATCGCCCATTGTA
The DNA here is from genome assembly GCA_963565295.1 of Epirrhoe alternata. NCBI lineage: Eukaryota > Metazoa > Arthropoda > Insecta > Lepidoptera > Geometridae > Epirrhoe > Epirrhoe alternata. Next base: position 1,897,482 of record OY751402.1, read on the forward strand.
CTTCGCTTTAAATGTTTTCTTGTATCTTTGTTTGTATTTTGTAATGTCCATGTGGTGTACAATAAAGTATTTTCTATCTATCTCTTGGCCGTGAACTGCAGTGGCCAACTTGGAAAGCTCTTAACCGACTCCGGACCAAAGTTGGACGCTGCAGAGAAAATCTAGCCAGGTGGGGATTCCGGGACCCTGCACTTATCCAGTGCGATTGTGGGGCTCCCGTTCAGGATATGGAACACCTGCTCTCATGTCCTCTGTGCCTTACAACCTGCACCCAAGAGGACCTGCTCAACGCCGGAGAGAGAGCAGTTGGGGTGGGCTCATATTGGCAAAAAATGGTTTGAAGCATTGAAACGAAAGAAGAAGACACATTACTTTGACGTTCCCAAGTGCGCGCGGACGCACAGGGTCCCAAAATCAGTAGGTTTTAGGGACACTGTGCGTCCGCGCGCACGGTGAGGTGAGACCTCATAGTAATGTTTGTGAATACCGTGTGAGCTGTGCAAACTATCGGACGTAAGTCGCGGACGTGTCCTTGAGCTTTCGGACGTCCGACAACGATCTGGCGCGCTGGATGTTTTTGTACTGGGCATACCTATCAGCGTCCGATAGGTCTTTACTTTCACATTTATAATATGGATATGGATGTTATAAAAAGTGACATTAACAAAAACGCCGTCACCTATTTTGTAATCCTTTTAGTCTTACATTTTAAACGCAAATTTACAGCAGATTTAATGGTAACCTATCTGTCTTCCGAAAAACGTAATACAGAATTTTGAAATCCAGATAACGTTTGATAGATATTCAAAATCCAGATAGTACGTTTTACATCGTTTTATTATTCCGACATTACACAAAGCAGATGTTTCATTTGACAGATACACTAAAGAAAGATTATCATTTAGTTTTTTTTTCATTTGACAGAACTAATAAATTTCGTGCAAATCAAACCCAGGCTGACAGTCCTGTAGCATAGGTTGCGAGGAGCGAAGCGACGAGCAGTTAGTTGCATAGTGATAAACCACGCACGAGCCGAGCGAAGCGTGCCGCGGTAGCGGCCGGCGAGTGCCAGAACCGACTTCTGTCAAACGTTTGAGTGTATTTTAATACATCTGTTATGTGAAAAAAATACCAAATGAATATCTGGATTTCGTTTATCTGTATTACGAAAAGAAGGTTAATCAAAAATCTGTCAAACGTTATCTGGATTACATTTTTCGGCAGATAGTAAGGTAAAAAAAAAAAAAAAACAGGGTCACGACTGTATCCCCAAGATAGTAAGGTAACCAGATTCAATACAATCCGCACAATTAATTCGATGAGCATTCAAATTTGACTTTCTCACAAACATTTGACCACAAATACACGACAATTTCTTACTATCATCATGTCCTATCATGTGGAGTTTCAACGCATTTGAATCATAGCCGCTGTAACCACAGATATGACAAGTATTATTCTTCAATTTGTAATGCACTCTCTGTTTGTGCTCGACATATTTGTTGTTACGCGTGAATATTTTTGAGCAAATCTCACAAACGATTTGCATGCTCTTACAGTTATGTTCTAGAGCCATGTGTCGCTTCATTTTGTAGCTACTGTTTTGTATTTTGCCGCAAATATTACATTTTAATACATCGCTGTGTACCAACGATTTGTGCTGACAAAGAGTGTATCGCGATGGAAATATTTCTTTGCAATAATTGCACGACTTCACAGTGTGTGTGTTCTTCTTATGGTAGTACATATTCACCTTACCCACTACCCCATGCCCGCAAATCTCGCATGTTTCTTTCCGCATATGAGCTTCATTTGTGTGTAGAAGCAACAGATTGAAATATTGAAAGCACAAGTTGCATTCCACGCAGTGCATTTCGTTATCCGAAAGTCGGAACGACATAAAATACTCAGAGATACTAGAATCGAAATCTTCGTCGTGTTTCTCGCACAAATGTTTGACGTAGTCGGGCAAGTCTATGATATCGTGGTCGCATAGACGGCATTTCGCGTCGCTCACGTCAAGTTTGAATCTGCGATGGTTGCTCAATGTTTGCGTGACTATATCTGTTACTTTTATATCAGCGTGTCCGTTGTCATCATGGATTTTTAAAGCGGTGCAGGTCTTGAAATATAGGGGACAGTAAAAGCACATGAACTTTCCTTTCTGCCAGCGAAAAGGTAATATTGTTGTGTTCTGAATGATAGCTACAAGCAACCTCGATAGTTGCCCTTCCATCTTCAATGTAATCGATGTAATCTCTGAAAAGAGACAAGACTTTTTAACTCAACATTTTTACATTTGTCCTACCTAATAGACAAGCATTTTAGTTCTTGTGAACTCAGCTTGTGAATCTACAGTTTACGAAAGTATCTTGACTCGGACTATGGCAGAACTGTGACAACTATAGTCTTTTTCACGCCGGAACGTATGCAAGACACATTGAAATTGTTTCGTTTCACGTTGTGTGGCTCACAACAATTTTGAAACAAAAAAGTCAAGAAAAAAAATTTTACGATAAAACATACAAAAAAAAATATTTTTGTCTATTTCCTGTTTAATTATTTCATAAATTATCATAAACGAGCCATAAAATATATATAAATAAACAATAAACATTTTCTAAAAAACTCCGCCAATTGAGTAAAATGGAACGTAATCTATTAGAGAGTGCAAAAATGAAAATCGAAAAAATTGATGCATCGATAAGTAAAGAAATAATCGTTGGTTTAGTAATTTTGTCTATGAATGAACCTTGTAATCGATTGAGATGAATTGATAGTAGTGAAACAAAAATCGATTTTGATAATCTCGATTAAACTTTAGGACATTACTATAAGACTGATTTTGACATTATCTCAAAGTGTCTTGCATACGTTCCGGCGTGAAAAAGACTATAGTCGCAGAAGCTATCCAAGAAGTAAAGTGAATGGTAGGACAACATTATTTCGCATAAAGGTTTGGATCTAAGTAAAAACTGTCATGAGACAATCTCACATTTAGCATCACCGTTAAGTACCTATATTTTTAAAGAGAAAACTTCTGTACGCGCGTTTGACAGTTTTGAGATGAGAAAAAAATCTTGGATTCGCCTCGAACAGGTCACGTGCGTGTCACGTGACGTCTCACCGACACCGGGTTATTTGTCACCGGGTTAGTTTTCACTTCTGCCCGCACTCCTGGAGTTTTATCGTTCTAATGTCGTTCGAGCGCTGACATTGACAAAATTGTGACACATTACCGTCACGCCAACGCCAGAATAAAAAAAAGAAAAAGATAAAGCTTTTTTTAATAAGATTGATTCTTAATATTTTTGGTCTGTAAAGTGTATCTATCGATACTTAAACGGTATATACTAAACCTACACTTACCGAAGTATTCGTAAATGTGCTTAGAAAAAAAATATCCTTAATACCTAAATCGTCTCTAGTAGACAAGGTCCAATGATTGATTGATTGATGACTAGAAGAATAAAGCCATATATTCACCGAGAAATATGTTTGTATCTGATGAAAACGTAGATGTTTTCAGAAACAAATGTTTCCACACCTCAGTTGTTTAACAGCGATAGCGAGTTGCGCAATCCCATAATGGGCTTCGTTTCAAATAATTCTAAATTTAAATTATGCTGTTGTTGTTCCAAACTACCGCCATGTTGTTTATAAACAACTGAAACACACGCCCATACTTGTATACAGCTATTGGGAAACAGATTTGTTTCGGTGCTCTCACTTCCATCGGGGAGCACAGAATGCCGCAACATTTTAAAAAGTGTCTGAAACAGTGTTTATAAACAAATGTTTCTCAGCTAATGACATAATTTTATCTCGCATTCTGCACAAATTACAGCGAACTCTGATGCTTTTTCAAAAAATGTTGTTTCAAATTATACGCTTTGAAACCTGTCCAATCGCACAGATCGCAGGCGACATTCTTTTCCTTAACATGGACCTGTTTAACATGCCTTCGCATCGTGCTTTGAAAATAATAGGTGTTGGGACATTGTGGACATTTCACAGTTTCTCTTCCTTTATGAACAGTTGTGAGATGCACAGCGCGTTTGTAAACCGTCTCAAAAGTCTCCGTACACATTTGGCATTTCAAGAGCTTGTTGTGTGCTCGTATCTTATGCGTCCTTATTGTGTGCACGTTAAAGTTTAGATTACAATGTGTGCATTTGACAGTTTTGATTCTATGTTCATTAGCAAGGTGCATTTTCATCTGGTGTGGTTTAAAAGTTCTTCCGCAGACATCGCATAGTTTATCTTCGCTGCGTTGATGCTCCGAAGTTGTATGAACGAGTAGTTTAACAAAATCGCTAAATTTCATATTACATGTTACGCAAGAGACCCTTTTGCCTAATTTAAAAGCTTGGAAACAGACGATGTCTTTATTGTAACGTATTTTATGCTTTACAATCAAATGATTTATCAAACTGTCTAAAGAACTTAGCGTTTTTGTACATAATTTGCAATTTAGGACTGATATGTCGATGTAGATAGACGTATCCCAAAATTTGTTCATAGCATTCACGATCTCTGTATCATCGTGGAGCATTTGATGTGATTTGAGCTCGTCTGGATGGTGGAAAACATCGTAGCAGTAAAAACATCGATACGCTGACACTAACCACCGAAATGGCATAACCGATGACGCTTGCACAACGTTCCTCACATTTATTCTCAATTTCTCCAAATTTTCCGACGGCGTTACTTTACTTGTTTCTTCTAAATCTGAATTATCTCTATCCTCTAGTGACTCAAGTATCTCTTGAGCAGATTCCTTGAGCATATCTTGTGTGTGCTCAGTATCTTTCTCAGTTGATTCTGTGAGCGTTTCAACAATATACTCAATAGGATTTTGCTCGTATCCAGTCGACTCAGAAAGTATATCTTCCTTGCACTCTGAATCTGTGAGTAATTCTCGCGTGTATACTGTCGACTCTGTCAACTCTCCTTCATAATCAGCCGATACAGATGCCTCGTAATATTGCAGTTCTGAAATGAAAATATCTCCTTAGACGTCTTTATCTTCTTTGGGACTTTTGCTTTACAAAATCGTTGTTGAAAAGCTATATTTTTATTTGACACCATTCTGGAATCCAGTGCTCAAAATTGTCAGCAGGCCTATTTTCTATTGACAGCTGCCAGTGTCCAAAGTTGAACGATAAACGGATAGGAAAGCTTGTTCCAGATCACAGGTCATACTCTTCTCCTCTATTATGAGCGAGGTTAAGGATTCAATATCGACGACGACCTCTGTAGCGCAGTGGGCGAAGGCCCGCCTGCGACGCAAAAGGTTGCGGGTTCGATCCCCGCGGCGGGACCAATGTTTGTATGATCTACAAATATTTGTCTCGGGTCTGGGTGTTTCTATGTATAATATGTATGTATTTACAAACAAAAAGTATATAAGTAGTATATCAGTCATCTTAGTACCCATAACACAAGCTCTGCTTACTTTGGGGCTAGATGATGCTGTGTGAAAAGTCCAGCATTATTTATTTATTTATATACAGGGTTTAACATTTAGATCGGTCAGTATGGGAAAAGTCTGAAACTATAAGATCTGTTCTTAGGAACCACGTCATCGATTTTAATAACAAAGAAAACTGCATTAATCTATATATATAAAAGAAAGTCGTGTTAGTTACACCACTTATAACTCAAGAACGGCAGAACAGATTTGGCTGAAAATTGGTAGGGAGGTAGCTTAGAGCCAGGAGACGGACATAGGATAGTTTTTTTTGTCAATTACCATAAGGGGGCGGGAAAATAAGGGTTGGAAGTTTGTATGGGGAAAAAAGTTAAGCAACCCTGGGCGCGGTCATAAAAAGGATGGGTGACCGCCGCCAGCCACTTTTTGCACTCTAGATTTTTGTACTTTTTTTTGTATTTTGCATAATAAATTATTTTAATTTTAATGATAAACATGTAACATGTGTATTCCCACCCATCAATATATCCGAACTCCGAAGTTATTTTTTGATATTAAAATATTTTTTCCTTGGCTATAGTTAGAACGCCATCTATATCACCGACGTCAAAATTACTTTATACCTTTTCTCCTAGGTGGCGTTTCTACTATAGCGGAGATCGAGATACGATCGAGTATAATTTTCTTTGATTTTGAGTTTTGAAAAGTTTTGTATTGCTGACGAAGTCGCTGGTAGGTAATATTAGTTAATCGTTTTATTTCGAAATTCAAAACCATACAATACTTGCTATTAAAAAAAAATACGTTTCGAGACAATTTCTTCAAAAAAATTGCCGCTCGCTTCAGCGATTCTATACCAATTTACCGTATTCGTTTTGTTCTTAGCATTGCAAGATCTGGGTAAGATTTTCCCTACCTCTATCTTTTATGGGATTCTTGAGAGAAACATAAATATAAAAAAAATATTATTAATAGGTATAACAAGCGACGGAGTTTTATATTTTGTATATACCTACTCTCGATTCACTCAAAACTCCTCTACTTTGTTCAATAATGCGCAGACGAAGTTGCGCGGGTCAGCTAGTACATTATAAAAAACTTGTACTCAGCTCGGGAATAGAACCCGGACGTTTTGAAAAATACAACTAACACTATTTCTATTTTAATATCGATTGTGTAGGTCTTAAGCAGTAAATGTTACTATTAAACATGTTGTCTAAAATTAATAAAAGCATTTATAATAAGGGTTCACAAAAAGTCCCATAACATTCTGTGCACAAATTTATTAATTAAATTGTCTAATAATTGAGAAACACTTGGGTTTATCAAATGAGATTTATAGAAAGATAAGCGTCCTATAATGTCAGTATCTGAAAAATCCTACAGAATCTAAAAAGCCGATTTTTTGGTCTACCTCTCTCGTATTAAAGATTTGGTAAGGTATTACATAATACCAGTCATCGTATCGCATGACTTTTTTTAATCGAGTAGGTAATTGTCTGTACTTACGAGTCTAGAAAGCTAATAAGAGTTATAACTTATATGTGATCACAATTCCAATCATTAGGTTCTTAAATCATTATTGCCTACAACTCATTGTCCATAAGTATAATGTAATGTAGGAGCAGTAGCCGGTGCCTGGGGCGCTTTATGCATCCTAGCATAATGAGCTTTCATTATCTTCCTAGTTGTAAACGCTTTGTCACACGCATCACACTTGAAATTCTTCTCGCCGCTGTGCTTGTACATATGATTCTTCAACCGATTACTGTTGAACGCTTTCCACCCGCACACACCACAGATATGATTGCGGACTTTCAAGTGTGTGTCACGTAAATGCGTCATCATCATAGATCGAAAGACGAAAGTCTTCGGACAGTGGAGGCATTTGATCTCTTGCCGATTCTTGTGGTCTGTCGCCATGTGACGCGATCTTTTGTAATGGCTGCCGAAAGTCTGATCGCAAACTAAGCATTTGAACTTTCTTTCTAAGCCGTGGGTGTTCATCTGATGAGTTTTGAGTTTCGATCGCGTTTCGAATTTGTCGCCGCACTCCGGGCAAAGCATGCCAAGGTTATCGTGTGCTGATTTGACGTGGAGTCGCAAAAGATTCTGATCTTTGTAATTCTGCCCGCAGATCTCGCAAAGAATGACCGAAGTTCCTTTGTGATCTTTGTTAGTGTGACTGAGTAATGGACCGAAGGTGTAAAAACTCGCGCCACATGCAAGACAGCTAACATCAAAGTTGTTCAGCTTAAAAGCCACCATACAGATGCCTACATCTTTATTGTACGCCACGCCGTGTTTTACAATGAGATGGTCGACCATATCGTACAAGTCCGGCACATCGTCTGTACAAAGATTGCATTTTAAGTTGGATACATCTACGTAGACAACTGGCTCCCAGTAATTCTTCATAGCTTTTTCCTTTATCGAGTCATCTGTGTGTGCTGTTTGATGGGCTTTTAAGTCTGATGCTTCTTGGAATATATCGTAACAGTAGAAGCATCGGTAGGAACTCTTCAGCCAACGGAACGGCATGACTGTCGTTTTTAGTAGGACTTCTACAACATTCTTTATCATGATGATACGTTTGTCTTTCGAGGTTAGTCCTTTGGGTTTTGTGGCTAGTACGCTGGCGGATGGTGCCAGATCTTTGGCGGTCCGTTTGGGCACCGGTGCCGGCACCGGCGGAGTGGGTTTTATCAATGCTCTCTGGCCACCCCTAGGTTCTCCTGAAAGGAAAACACGGTCGGCTTTAGGATTTGTTTATTTAGAGGTAGCCAGAGAGCAACATGCATTGTCTATGGATTCCGGTTTTTACAAGTCAAATTTTTGTAAGCATAATATATTAGACCCTAGAATCAAGGAGGAATCTATTATTAAATCAGATAGAACACGTTTTTAGGTATAACTATTAACCATCCCTATTATTTTATAATGAAACTGAGACCGGCTGGACCACAGACCTAATATAAATTTCGCTACATTCTCTAAGTCTATGGGTTGGACCGATTTGGCAATTTTTTTACCGAATTCAAAAAAGGTGGAGGTTCTCAATTCGACTGTACCTATGCTTTTTTTATTCAGACGTTTGTAATAGGTACTCCAAATACGTTTTACAAGTTTAGGTAAAATTTTTTTTGTAATATTTGAACAGGATAACGTCTGAGATAAAGTCAATGTCAAAAAGCATATTCAGTACGATCCCAATAGTCTTAAGAGCTAGGTGATCTACTCCTATTTCAAGAACCAGGGTAGCAAACACGGTTTGGTACCTAGTTTTTTTAGGGGATCCATTAATAGTCAAAATAGCGAAAATAGCGCGATTGGAGAATGGTATGTCAAAGATTAAATAAATGAGGCTTAATTAAATGAAGTTTTATTGATAAATACCGTAGTAGAGCAATATAAGTAAGTACTAGAAAGTGATTGCAGAATAAAATATCAGTAATAATTAATTTGGAAGGTAGTGTATATCAAATCAAAACTCCTACAAAAGGTGTAGGAACTATGGAGTGGATGTTTAATAATTTACATGATTTCCTAACTTAGTCTATTACTACAATAAATACGATCAACACTAATTGTGATTTGACTAGAACTCTTCACGTTTCACATATAGAAACCCTTCAGGTCCACAATAAATAAAAGAGTAAGGCCAAGGAGCAGGTCCACAATAAATAACAGCGTTTCATCGATAGCCTAGCACTTAATAACCGGGTAACTTTGCAATAGGTTCCTTTAAACCGTTGCATCTAGTTTAAGTAGTAGTATCTTTCTGCCAACTTGTGCGTGGGGTTAGCAAGCACAACTGGTTGTCCCTTTCTTTCTACCCTAACCCTTAAGATTCAATCCTTTCATCCTCCATATTTTATCTTTAACACAGACCATTCATCTTTCTTTAGTTTGGCCCGTCTACATCCATCCATTAGCATCCTTCGTTACATGACATTTGTCCATAAGCACCCATCATAATACCTAATCATAATAATGAAACTCTTGCTCATGTTTCTCAAAAGATTCCGTATCAGGAAATCCCTTTCTACAGAACCGGCAAACCCTTCCCGCAACTCCTACATGGACTTTGATATGCGCGCGTAAATTACTTGATCTTCCGAAGGTTTTCTCACAGATCGTGCATAAGTAATCTTTGATAGCAAAATGCTTGCGATTGTGAAGTTTCACTAGCCATTTTATCCCTGATGTGTAGTCACACAAATCGCATTGATATCGAACTTCGGAATGCATGCTCTGAATATGAAGCACCATAGCGCCTTTTGTAGTGCAAATCTTCTCACAGTGCTCGCATTTTATTCTATACTTCTCGACATTATGTTCCTTCCCTAAATGTACTCTCAATTGATACATAGTTTTGAATTTCGTGGAGCATAAGTTACACTCATGAGTTCTGACTTTTCCGTGAAAACGTTCCTTATGCTTGTCCAGTTTGTGGTAAGCATCGAAGATTTTGTCGCAGAATGTGCAGCGATGGCCGATATGGCATAAGCTAATGTGTCGTGACAAACGAATCTGGTCTTTAAAGCTGAGCCCGCAGATCTGACACATAAAGGAGTGCGCCACATGTTGTTTATACATGTGAGTAATAAGAGAAGTGAAGTTGTCATAGTCAGTATCGCATAGAACACATTGCATAAAATCCTTGTTCAAAACGAACGGGAAGAAACAGAGTTCTACGGTAGTATCATACTCTTCGCCATGGTTGTTCTTGAGATGAGAGATCATTTCATCCATAGTCGTGATTTCCATTTCAGGGCAATAGTTACACGCTATATTCGTCACGTCAATTTTCACAGGCAAGTCTTTGGTTATGATGTGTTTCTTGAGAAAGCTGTCGAGATCGACCGCGTTGTGTTTTTGCGTATGCTCGATTAGGAAATCGCAGTCTTTCATCTGCTTCGAGCAGTAGAAACAGCGAAAGCCTCTTGTGTTCCAGTTGAAAGGTGTGACGTTGCCGTAGCGTAGTAAGATGAAAATGTTCCTTCGTAACACACTCAGTCGATCCAGGTAACGTTCTTCGCTCTTGTTACCTGGAAAGAGAGCGAGGATCATTTTATTGACCCAGCCGTTTACTTAATTAATTCTTTGATCAGCTTTACACACACTCTCTACGATAAAGCCCTATCTTCACTAGATGTATGCGATTTATTCTTAGGTGATGACCAAGTTTAGTGAAAACGTCATGTCGAAGGAAAATGAAGAGAAACTTTAAGAGGGCTCTTTCTTCGGTCTGGGGATTATCAATTGAAACATGACTATTTGAATGCACATTTATTAATTTAATGATCATAACACATCTTACTAATATGGTTTAATAGATATTGCTTATTCATAGGAAGTTCATAGGTATAAAATAAATTCACTACCGACGGTTATTCTAGGATATCATAAAAGATTAACTAATACAATAAATCTTCATGACACAAATGTTATAAACCTCATCGACTTATATTAGCCCCTAAGGTTGTCAATTTATCTATTCTCACATTGTCTGAAAGAGTTTTTTTGCGATAAAACTTTCCATTGCATCATTCCTTGATCATCTTCCTGCCCTTGTCCCACTTTATGTGGGATCGGTCGGCACATGTATTCCTTATTCATTTCACTCTATCAGCCAGCCGTCATCTCAGCACTGAATATCTTAGTTATTTTCGTTGAGCCTGTCAACTATTAATTACGCGTAATAGCGAATCTACTTCTACAACTAAAGTCTTATAGTATGTGCTCTTCAAGGCTAAGGTTCGACGATCCCTGTTGAATATACTCAGTTATCTCATCGCACTTCAGTCCATCTTCAATTACCTCCATATTCACAAAATCACAGCCAACAGTTTGTTCTAGAAGCGTGAATCCTTCCTCTATCTGAGGATGTCGGCTTCTAACATGCATTTTCAGAGTAGCTTGGTGTGCGAATGATCTGTCACAAATTCCACAGTTATAATTCTTCTCCCTTGTGTGTAGAACCATGTGAGAATTGAGATTACTCTTTTTCGAGAATTTCTTTCCGCACACAGAGCACACAAACTTTTTATCACCGTTGTGCTTTAGCATGTGCAGCTTCACGTCGTAAGCACCAAAGAATTTGTCACCACATACTTCGCACTCTACGTTTTTCTCTCTCAAGTGTACGCGTCTCATGTGTCTAGACATTATACTCTCTTGAGGGTAAACTTTCAAGCAGTACGGACATTTTATTTTCAACTCCTCAACCCCGTGAACGTTAGCTAAATGCAATTTCTTGAGGTACGGACTTTTGAAAGTCTCCGGGCAATGCGGACAAGTGTAAAGATTGACAGAGTGAATATTTTTTTCGTGAAGGATCTTTTTGGAGAGCGTTGCAAGACTGACCCCGCAAGTATCGCAGATGTAGCCTCCATCTCTATGGTAGTATCTGTAATGCATTTTTAAATGATTCTCTCCTTGGAAACTTGTACCGCAGACATCACAAACGAACTGATGGAACAGATGTTGTTTGTTCGCGTGTCGAAGAAGATACTCAAAGAAAGCAAATTTCGAGTCGCAAGTCGCACAAGATGGTGTGTCTCTGTCTAACTTGAAGGGAAGAACACAGTTAGGTATATTGACATCGTATTCCGCGTCATGTGCAATTATAATATGATGTATCAGCTCCTCTAAGGAGTTCACTGCTTGAGGACAAAGCTTGCAACACAAATCAGTGACGTCTATTTTGATAGCTGCATCTTTGTTCCTATTATTTTTGGTTCGATCGTATATGATAAGTTCCAGATTTGCGTTGACGTGCGCTATAGCGGTATGTTGTCTAAGAAAGGTGGGATCTCTTGTGGTTTCCGAGCAAAAGAAACATTTGTATTTGGACTTGTGCCACATAAAAGGGGTAACATTGCTGTACTGCAGGATGTATTCGACATTGCGTCGTTTTAGGAGCAGCTTGCGTGCTAGTTCCATTTTCTTATATTTGTCCTCCATATTGAACTTCGCACCTGCGAACAAATTTGTAGATTTTACTTTCTTTTCGTTCATTGTCTTTCGTCTTTCTGTTACTGGCGCAATCCTTCTTTTTCTTTTTGCCAGTGTATATTTTCTCTCACATTCTCTTATATTTGTTAAGTCCTTTATCAAGGTAAACTGGCTCAGTAGTAACTGGCATAATAGACATTTCTCCAAAAGATAAGGTTATTTCTTTATGCAATGTATAACGCGTTTCGTCATTACGGTGTTCACCAAAAGTGAGGACTGCAGCATGAAATATTGCCTATATTCAAATAGAATAATATTCCTAGGTATTTTTAGAATTGCTTGAATATATTTCAGTTTTAGGTACATCCAAACTTTACCTCTTTATAACATTTGTCTAAAATAATCATAGAGCTTGTCCAACTTAATCGAATAAAGCTTTCTTTGTTAAATATCGATCCGCAAGCTTAGATTTTACTATCAAACAGGGAATAGTGAACTCATGAAGGTGCTGTTATAATAAAAAAAAATTAAAAGTTATGAGATTCATATATTTATTTCTCATTATGTACTACACTAGAATAAAATAGGTACTTAATTTATGGATACAAATCGTACTTTTTAAGGTAAATAATACAACCTAATTTATCTTAAAGTAAGAAATAATAAAATACAAATAATTTAATTAGTAATACTAGAATTGACTTGTGAATTAATAAATTAGTTTAATTTGAGTATTAAAATATTTTCTATGGCAACGGTTTGTGCATGTGCATATAATATAGGTATTTTACTTACCTAATTCAAAACAGCAACATTACAATGTTACCGAGAATAAATTATGTGCCCAATTTTATCTCAATCGGACAAGGAAAGATTTGACCAATTTGACAAGATTTGAATCAGAAAACTTAAAAAAATATATTCTTGCCTGAGCCTTGAAAAAGAGACTTAGCCACATTCTAGCAAGGAAATTGAGATAAATAATATCTATTTTGGACATCACTGCACAAAGCCATATTTTTTATGGGTGTCCATATGAGTCCGTAAATTCTTCTGCCTCAAAAACGCTTTGCCGCACAACTCACACTTAAACTTCCTCTCACCATCATGCTTAACCATATGCATCTTCAACAAATGATTGTCAAAGAACTTATCATTGCAAATCGAGCAAGCAACGTTCTTTTCCTTTAAATGCGTTCGTCTGACATGGGAATCCATAAACGAATGCTTTGTAAACATTTTCCCACAGTATTCACATTTATGTCCTATTCCGTGGACTTTGATTAGATGGATCTGGCGTTTGTACGCAGATGCGAACATTTCCGAACAGGTGGGGCATTTGAAAGTCATCTCATTGTGGCTTTTCGCCATGTGGCGGACGAGAACAGAACGGTTTTTAAACTTAGCATTACAGAACTTGCATTCAGCAGATCCAGTATGCGTGTTCTGCAGATGCATTTTTAGATTGGTTGTACTTCGGAATCCGCGGCCACAGTAATCGCAAATCACATTATTATTGCTATGATCCAAATTGAAATGCCTCAGCATCGTGTTCAGATATCGGAACACTTTCGGGCACTCCAGACATTGGATGTTGCCTTTGACGAGACGATACGGCTCAAAGCAAGTTTCAATGCTGACTGACTTATCGTAGTCCGCGTCATGATTAGCTATCGCATGGTCTATAAAATGCTCCAGATCTGGCATAGGCGCGGAACAAAGTTTGCAAGCGAGATCTGCAATATCTACCCTGACAAATGTTCGTTTCCCTTTACAAGTCTTCATGCATTTGCTCTTGATATCACATAAAGGATGTTCGGAACGTGTATGCTGTTTGAGCACTTCATAATCATCATACTTTTGGGAACAGTAGAAGCAAGAGAATTTGACTCGAAACCGGAATGGTACAGCGGTGGACATATTTAAAACGCATTGAATGTTTTCACGGATACGGACAATTTGTTCGTGCGATCTTGAAGTATTTGCATTTTTGCTGCCTATGACTACATTTTCAGTTTTGTATAGTAAAGGTAATCTCACTTTGCATTTCACCAAATGCTGTTTCAAACCGAGCACAGTATGGAAATCTATTAAGCAGTAGCCGCAGGTTTTATTATTGTCATTAGGGTGTTCCAGTTTAAAGTGTTTGAGCATTTTATTTAGGTTCATAAATATCTCGCCACAAACGTGGCATCGCGTCATATGAGCGTGTTCTGTATGTTTTCGTAATTTGAATCGACTTCTACATTCTATACCACATTGTTTACAAGTGAACCCTCCATATCGATGGTGCTTAAACATATGAGATCTGATATCACTCTTTCTGGTGAAAATTCGTTCGCAATGATGACAGACAAAACTGTTATGTCGATGATCGTTGATGTGAACATCCAAATCTCTGTATGTTTGGAACTGTGCGTCACACTGCGTGCAGCGTAAATCAATCAACCTGTATTCTACGATGTCACTAGTCTCTTTGTCGTAGAACAACCCATGTTCGTTTATCAGATGTTCAACAATCACTTCAAACGTTTTGAATTCTTGCTCGCATCTCTCGCACGCAATTTCTGAAACATCAACCTTAATAGATCCCGCTTTTTCTTTAATTTCTTTCAACGCCTGTATTTTGTTTTTGCCATGAGACTTTGTATGCTTTTTGAATTCTACGTAATCGCTTATAGAAGCGCTACAGTAGAAGCAAACATGGGTCTCACAAAATTTGAAGGGGAAAATGGTTGTGTTATCGAATAACGTTTTCAAGCTTTTCCTCAGTCGCAGAGACGTTTTTCGGCCAGACAGGAGGGCGGGCGTTTCATCTGAAAGTAAATTATTCTTGCTGTAGTATTTCATTGCTGGCAAGCGTCTGTTGCTTCTTCAAGTCTATCTTTTAAACTTCAGCTAGGAAAGTGTGGTCAACTCCAAAATTCTTAGGATAGAGCCATTTCAAGAAATTTTGTTGCTCAATGTATTAATGGAACCGATAACATCTCCGTTAGCCAATCCATTTTTATCGTAGGTATACTACCCACTCAGTTTGTATTGTTTTAGGACTTGAGACATTTTTATAGTGCTTACGTTGTTTAGTGTTTTAATTTAGATACATAAAGCTCCTAGTAGGGTAAAATTAAGTCTAATCAACAAGTAACTTGTGATACAGCGCTTCCATTCTTAAGATGAAGCACTACATGACCTCTAAGATTCTTCTTCCTTAAAAACCGCTTCCCACAATAATCACAGCGAAACGATCTCTCACCCACATGCCTAACCATGTGCAACTTTAAGCGATTTGTATCAAAGAAACGCTCAGTACAAAGTGCGCATTGAACATTTTTCTCTTTAAGATGCAGCCGCCTTATATGATTCATCATAAACGAGTATTTGATAAAAGTCATACCGCAATAGGAGCATTTATGGCCAGCATCGTGCACTTTCATCATATGCCTCATTTTGTGGTACCGAGAGACAAACTTTTCCGAACACTGTTGGCAATTTATAACTTTACTGCCGTGGGTATTGCCCATGTGTAGTTTCAAAGCGTCATTTGTAGGAAAGCTTAAGGCACATTCTCTACATTTGAATCTACCACTGGAATGGTAGTGTGTGATATGGCCACGTAGATTGGGATAAGACGGGAAGGCTTTACCGCAGAACGTGCAAATGTATTCGCTATCAGAATGATTCGCATTAAAATGTTGTAATAACAAACTAAAATATCGAAACTCTGTACTACAGAATGAGCAGACAAACTTGTCATGCACCAAATTGAAGGGTCTAAACATATCAACGCATTTGTTAATAACAGCTTTGTGTTCACTTTCTAAATGATTGATTGCTGTAATGAAATCTGTAAGCTTTTTAGGGCATATTTTGCAGTGTAGAGAAGACGTATCTACTTTTATTTTGACTCCATCCGATCTGCCTCGAAGTTTCATAGAGTGAAATGTGGTTTCGCAAATAGGATGTGCAGTCGTCGTATGTTCTTTAAGATCATTGCAATTTGTGAAGTCATTGGGGCAGTAGAAACACCTAAACTTGCTCTGGAAGAACTTAAAAGGCATAGCAGTGGTCATGTTAATGATAGAAGCGATACCGTTTCTAAGATCTTGCACGTTCTTCCTTTTATCAGTGTCATCAACGATGGTCAACTCGACTTTCGGAGAAACTTTACATCTAGTAGTGTGATCTAAGAAACTATGTTTTGTACTAAACTGTTTGCAACAGAAACCACACTTTCCACCATCGTCTAGTTGGTGTTCCTTCTTCATGTGGTTCAAACGCTTTTGATACGACGAAAATGTTTGAAAGCAGAGATTGCAACTGGATAAATGCTCTTTCGTTTTATGTTTCAGAAGATCTTGAAAACAAGGAAAATTCAGAGAACATTTTGGACATCCATACTCATTTTTATGAAAAGTTCTAAAATGATGAGAGAAATCACGCTTCTTATTGTACTTTTGGTTGCATACATGGCATTGGAAACAGTTTTCAGGATGACTAAGA
Organism: Epirrhoe alternata; assembly: GCA_963565295.1. NCBI lineage: Eukaryota > Metazoa > Arthropoda > Insecta > Lepidoptera > Geometridae > Epirrhoe > Epirrhoe alternata. The sequence continues at coordinate 1,914,376 of OY751402.1, forward strand.
TTCATATGTCGAACGAGATTACAAAAGAATTTGAATCTCTCTTCGCAAACGATACATTTGAGATCGGCTAGTCGATACTTCGCAAATGTAAGCGAAACATCATTACGATACCAAAGCTTATGTTGTGTTTTCACATGTGAAATCAAATCATCGATATTACTACACTGTTGTAAACAAATATTGCAATTCGTTTCCGAGACGTCTACTTTTGTTTCGTTCCCGCATTTGATAAGTCTCATTCCGCGATCAGATGTCAAGCAGGGCACATGTGTTTTCGTGTGCTCTTTCAAATCCTGATACTTTTCTTTATCTATCCCGCAGAAATAGCATAGATATTTCCCGCGCCATTTGAAAGGTATCACTGTGGTGTTGTTGACCAGAGTTTGGAGGTTTCTCCGCCTGCATTCATTTGCAGTGAATTTTCCTTCAGGCGTATCTGGAAAGGAAATTCACTGGTTTGTACTCAGCATGGGGTGCTTGACAGTTTTGTCTTTCTCTATCGTTCTTTATCTCTGGTGATTCTTTGGCTCATAATGTGGCTTAGATCGTTTTTCTAGCTACATTGCTCGAAGATCTTAGCAATTTTAGGCCACCAGAAAGCCACCGTTTTCGCTCAACGATTTTACACAATTTAGCCGCAACGCAAATCGTCATCACAATTTGCGATCTAAAGCGGATCCACGCTCAATACTTTGTTACTCAGTTGTGAATTGTGATAGCCACTTAGCGGTCATTAATCAATACATACACTAAAGCGACAAAAAAATAATATACACTTAACTTACATTACGCATATCATTCCTACCATATTAAATGCACTAGGATTACCTAACTCTATCCTCTCTAACTTCATACTGATAATTGTAGCAAAATATATTCATATGCAAATGTTAAAATTAATTGAGATCAATGGTTTTCAATATACAATTCGTAATATACCTACATAGATAGTAATATTTACGAATATGTTCTAGGAATCACTCATTTTAACTTTATATCGATAACATTCCGTGTGATAAATTACAAAATCGTATTAAACAGATGACAACTACATCAAAGGCTGAAGATGCTTATTATGCCTCGTCATATGACTCCTCAAGCTCTTCCTCCAAAAGAATCTCTCCCCACAAACATCGCAATGAAAATTCTTCTCTCCACTATGTTTAACCATGTGCCTTCTCAGAAGTATATTATTAAAGAACTTCATGCAGCAGATAGAGCACTCCACATTCTTCTCTTTCAAATGTGTGCGTCTGATATGATCGCGCATAAACGAGTTTCGAGTGAAAAGTTTCCCACAGTAACTGCATTTGTGGCCAGAATTATGTGCTTCGATAAGATGCTTCTGCCGTAGGTACTGAGTGGCGAAGCTTTCCGGGCATTTCGGGCATTTTGATGCTTTAACACCGTGCGCTCTCGCCATATGCATGTACAGACGAGATGGTATACTGCAATCTGCGTCGCAAATGTTACATTTGAATCTGCCGTCTCTATGATGACGCCATATGTGTACACGTAAATTCTGATCACGACGAAACGTTTCACCGCAGTACACACAAATTATATTATTGTTCGTGTGAGCTTTGTTCATATGTTTGAGAAGAGTTCCGAAGAAACGGAATACTTCTGATGGACAGTAGGGACAGGCCATGTTATCTTTGATCAACCTGTAAGGCTGCAGGCATGTTGTTATAGACTTGTCGTAGTTAGCCTTGTGTTTGATGATCAAATGATCAAGCAGTTTGTCGAGATCGCTCATAGACTCGAAGCAGATTTTGCAATCTAGAGTGGATACATCAATCTTAACACATGTGACTGTTTCCCTACACTTTCTTATGCTTTTATCTTTGATATCGCAAACAGGGTGTTCGACAACCGTATGCTCTCTCATGGAGTCTGAATCTGGGAAATCTTTTGAGCAATAGAAGCAATTGAATTTGTTTTTGTAGAAATTAAAAGGTATGGCCGTAGACATGTTGATAACAATCACTATATTCTCCCTAATTTGTTTCACGCTCGGCCGTTTGGTTGGGTCCTCGTAGTTCTGATCCAAATCCATTGTGTAATCCTCTTTCTTCACGAAATCGAGGAGATTTATTTTACATTTTCTCTCGTGCATTCTAAGTCCTGTTTTCGTGTGGAATTCTTTATCGCAGTTGTCGCATTGCAAAGAGCCGTCATCTGGATGTTCAAGTTCCATGTGCTTCTGTATCAAAGCTGCGGAAGGCAGACGTAACTGGCAGATATTGCACCTTGTAAGATGTCTATTACTTCGATGCTTCTTCAAAATATTCAACGAGTTAAAAGTCTGTGGGCATAGATCGCATTGGTAACCGCCTTCTCTGTGATAATTCTTCATATGAGAGAACAAATCTCTCTTTTTGTTGAACTTTTGGTTGCATTTATCACAGATAATACAATTCTTCGGATGCATATTATTCATATGCGATACTAAATAACCAAAGTAAGTAAACTTTTCGTCGCATAAAAGACAACTAAGATCTGCCAATTTGTATTCTTCGATAGCCATATCGACTTCCTTATCATAATCTATTTTATGAATTTTAAAATGTTCGATTGCTGCTTCGAATGATGGAAGAATAACTTCGCAAATTTTACAAGTGATATCCGAAACGTCTATTTTAATTTCCATATTAGTTCCGCCTTTTAAAACTTTCAAGGAATGGTCGAGAATCGAGCATTTTCCGTGAGATTTCGTGTGTTTCCTTAGATCTGCGTATTCGGAAAGATTTTGACTGCAGTAGAAACATAGATATTTCCCTCTCCACTTAAAGGGTATTATCGACGTATTGTTGAACACGGTCTCAAGATTTCTCCTTCTTCGCATCGAGGATGATTCGCCCTTGTTTAGGCGCGGTTTTAAATCTGAAAAGAAATTAGTTTTGTACTGTAAATGTACCCTCATTCTATACTAATTTCTACTGCAAAACAAAAGGATGCATTGGTTCAACCAAGGGTACATTTAAAGTCTAAAACTAGAGCTTTCCAAAATTTCAAGCCAATCAAGCAATTGTTTTCCTAATTCCTAACCTACTGGATGAATGCTTTTTGACTTAAGAGTTTTTTGCTTTCATAAACCGTATTATTCAATGTCTATTAGCTTTCATTGAAAATTTGCAAGAAATCATCATTGGCCTGCCCTTATCCCGCTTATGCGGGGTCGGCACAACATGTTCTCTTTCTCCACTCTCCTGCAAAATTTGCAAGAAAATGGTAGATAATTGAAAATAATAATAAATCAAAGTCTATAATTTGTTGCAATAATTTAATTAATAATACTGAATATTCAAGTTACATTAACGATCTTAATTATGAAAAATTATTACATAAATCTAGACAATTCTGCAAAATAAGATTTAAGTAAATCAAAAATGCTTAACGGCAGAGACGTAATAACCAAACTAAAACCAATACATTGAATGGAACAGACAGACTGAAAAAGTATAATACTAAAAATAAGCATAGTTATTTAGATACGAATCTTACACTAACACCGATTTACGGATACTACTTAATCATGATTATTTTGAGTATTTTAAATGTAGGTCAGATTGAATGCTCACAAATGATAGTGTTTCAAATAAGCATCGTTCATAAGACTTAAACTAACACCTATATACGGATTCATGATTATTTTGAGTACGGATACTACTTAATCATGATTATTTTAAGTATTTTAAATGTAGGTATATTATTTTTAAAGTTAAGATATTAGAAACCGCATCTTATAAGTATGTGCTTCTAATCAAATGCTATGCGATTTAGTTAGAGTCAAATCTTAAAGTTAAGATTTTAAACACTTAAATAACTTAAATTCAGTTCCTAAAATGTCCCAAGCACTATAAATATACAGGTTGGATATGCGCTGCATAAATCATGTAGTATAGACCTAAGTTTTTATAGGAGGGATAAATTTCCTTCCTAGAGTTCATAGTGATCATACAAGACGAAGCTGGTGATTGCAAGTCTAGGAAAATAATGGGGGCACCTTTGCCCAGCAGTGGGACTTTCATTTTAAACTACACAAACTGACAAGGCCTCATTTTTGGGTTGTAAATAGACGTTTGACCGTATCAATTTAATTTCTAAGCCGATTTAAGTTTTCACTTCAAAATGTATCTTTTATTGATTTTTTAGGACATGTTGCATATATATTTTCAAGGAGAACAGACGTGTCACGAATCGCAGCGCAGCTATATCACGTCACACGCTCGAATGGACTAATTTATACAAAAAGCAACAATCAATTGAAAGGATATTCTTTATCGATATTTTCATAACAAAATTAAAAAATCATTACATATATATTTTTAATTAATTTGTTGAACCCAATTCCTGAATTAAGTTAGTTTAAAAGAGATCATTATCATCTTCCTGCCCTTTTCCTACATTATGTGGGGTTGCGACCCCACATAATGTAGTCGGCACAACATGTGTTCTTCATCCATTCTCCTCTATCAGCCGTCATCTCAACACTCACTCCTTTCTTACTCATGTCATCCTTCACGCAATCCATCCATCAAATCAGGGATCTTTTATTGATTTCCTCTCCAACAATTAATTTCAATCATGACTTTTCATATGCTCATCCAACATACTCGACTTAACAAAACTTTTGTCACACACAACACATGAAAACTCCCTATGCGACGCCCGCATGTGTTTAGTCAATCTCCAATTAGAAAAGAATCTTTGGTCACACATTGTGCAGCTAAAGTGAGTCTCCTTATAATGAACCTCTTTTAGATGTTGCTCCATCCTACTCTTGCATGAATACTCTTTTCCACAGTCCGGACAAGCGTGTAACTGACCGAGATTATGTGCAATTTTGAGGTGAACTTTTCTTTGATTGTAACTAGAGAAGGTTTCATTGCAATGTTTGCAAGTTATACTAGGTTCATGGACTTTATTTACGTGGGATTTCTTGATCGCGAAGGAACGGAATGTTTCAGAGCAAAATTCGCAACTGACTTTATTTGTGTGTAGAACCGCGTGAATTCTAAGCCTAGCACTGCTTAAGAATGATTTGCCACAGATATCGCAAACATAGCTTCCGAAATGCGAGTTCATATGCTGATTCAGCTTCATGAAATACGCGAAGGTGTCCCCGCAAACAGCACAATCGTATGATTCGTCCAAATGTTTGTATGGAATGACTCCGAAATCGGTGTTTTCGAAAATCTTGCTATGCAAATTTTTTAGATGTTCCACAAACTCGCCTACATTTTTAGGTTTAAAATCGCATAGCTTGCACGACCACGCCACTACATCGATTTTGACTTTACAGTCCATTCTTAGGATCGACACGGAAGATTTAACGCTTGAGGTGTCGTGTTCGGAATTGTGTGCTTTTAATTCTGAGAAGATTTGAAATGGTTTATGGCAATAGAAGCAAAGATATAATTGTCTATGCCATTTGAAAGGGACGGCTGTACTGTTTTGGATGATTAAAGTCGCATTTTTCTTTACTAAACGGTTGCGATGGGTGGATGATAGGCTCGGTGACATCGCGGGTTTGGCACCTAAAAAGGAATAATTGCGTTTAAAAAAAAAAAAGATTTTTATTTAGAAAATTAAGGAATTCTTTGTGCGCGAGACCGACTCGCACTTGGCCGTATTTTTACTGATAAACTTAGATCCTATCTTTACTATGATGATTTATATAGCTAATGTCGGGATTACAACGTGTTGTGATGAGCAGTTATTTGTTCTCTCACGAAGGCGGTTCGGCCTTGATTGTGTGTGTATTTTTGTTTCTGTGTGCGTAAGAGTACGATACTACGTATACTAGTACCTACGATACTGAGCTCATTCGCCCATGGAGCGTTTCCTTACGCACACAGAAACAATGTGCATGTGCATCACAAATAATTTGGTGCGAATCTTGTGTGAGGCTAAAATTATAAGTTTATTAAGTGTTTTTTTGGTTATTTAATTTTTATGATTATTTTATTTTTAAATACAGGGTGTAAAAAGACGTCTACCGAAGCCGAGAGGGGTAGGTACAGCATCCCAACACACAACCAAATCCAAAAGGATTTTTAGAAAAAAACATTATATCCGGAGAAAACAGCGTTTGAAGATTACTGTTTGCGTATGTTCTGGACGCGTTTTTTTACGTAGATTGCTGGATTTTGAGATTTAACTAGTTTTTTATTTTATAAATGAATTATTAGGTAGGTATGGTCTTATCATGTTGTCCTGGTAGTAAATAACCGAAAATAATGTAAAATGACTAAGCTAAGTGCGTTTTTTTTTTCGCTAAATATGTTTAGAATCATGGCCTGATTGCAACCCCTCAGTTTTCGATAGTTGTCTTTTTACAACCTGTATAACGAGCTATCCTCTATCCATTAAATATAACATTTTAAAACTACTGACTAGATTAAAACAATCTTCTTTCACCATTTCTGAGTATAGTCCCACAAGGATATCTGTTCCGGTGAGGGAGGCGCTGTTATCGCATTTGGCATAGAGAAAGTAAATGTCTATGGCATTTGGTAGCCAAAAAAATTTCACAGTTATGTGGGTAAGCAAGGAATTAGACAAGATTCTGTGATTGCAGTTTCAATGGTAGTTTAATAATACTCAGGTACATGTGTCAAAGTCATAGCCTCCTAATATGAAGGTATTTTGGCATTTTTTGAAAATTATTTTCAATCAATCCTGAGGTCGTAATAAACTAACAGAATTATTATTTCAATGAAATGAATGCATAACTTTTTAAAGCCTTGGGCAATTTTCACAAGTTTTTAACATCAAACGAAAACTGCTTTCCTTCCCTACATTTTACACACCAATAACTGTCAGTTAGTTTATTGGGGACTCTACTCAGAGATGATGAAACCTAGAACATCAACACGTATCTTACTTCCAAATGAGTTTTCTACGTGCAATAGTATACCTTAAGCTGTCGCTATAAGACTTCTTATCTTACTTTATATTTTTGGATTACTCATCTAACTTTGCAGTTTGCTGTAACCAGTTTTCTAAGACCGAAAGTATACCTTAAGTTATAACAATAAGATCTATTATCATTTACGTAATCGAATCAATTATTTTGGATATTGGCAAGTGATACTGGCGACGCAGTGTTTTGGCCGGCGCAATATTAAATAAATAAATAATGCTGGACTTTCAGAGCATCATCTAGCCCTGAAATTAAGCAGAGCTTGTGTTACAGGTACTAGATGACTGATATACTACTTATATACTTTGTAAATACATACATAATATACATAGAACACACCCAGACCCGAGACAAATACTTGTAGAGCATATAAACTTTTGTCCCGCGAATCGAACCAGCAACCTGACCTGTCGCAAGCGGACCTTCGCCCACTGCGCTACAGAGGTCGTCAAATATAATCTTCAGGGCTGACAATAACGTGACCGAAGCACAGAAGCGCTCAGATGATGAGGCGATTTTGAAATCGTTCCGACTTGAAAACGACTTACACCCTAATATTCAAACACTATTTCACTACACTCATGGACTGATTTAGAGGAACGTATTAAATTACTAGCTGACGAGCGGCAAACGTTGTTTTGCTATATAAGTACCTACTAATATAAAAAAAGGGTTTGGTGGAGAAGGGTGAAAATTTAGGGTTGGGTATGTTTTAATGCCAAAACTTAAAAAAATAAAAAATATTGTCCAAAATATTTTTTTTTGGGGTGGACCACCCTTATCACTGAGGGGGATGAAAAATAGTTGACATCCGATTCTCAGAGCTCCGACACACACAAAATTTAATAAGAATCAGTCCAGCCGTATCGGAGGAGTTTGGTTACTTGGAAAATCTTGATAAGACTTCATTTCCTCAACCCAATCGTTTCCTTCACCAAGATTCTGGTATATTTATCCATTATTTATCTTTCTGTGTTTCAGTATTAGGGCGTAAGCACCAGAGCGCTCTTACTCATTTCTATTAGTACAGGTGGGCTTAGAATGAACAGTGTTTAAATGATACTGCATCTTACTGCAAAGCCGGAAAGTTTTCCCGCATACTGGGCAATTGAAAATCGGAATATCCACATTATGAGCGTTACGATAATGCAGAGTTCTTGCGCCATAATTCAGGAAGGTGTCTGGACAGTAAACGCATTTGTGGAAAATAGGAATCCCATGAGCCTTCTCATAATGATTCCTCCTCTTAGAGTAAGAGTGGAAAGTTTCAGTGCAACGGTTGCAGGGAAACCCTGAGCCGTGAGAAAGGGAGTGGATCTTCAAGCGACGAGTGCTGAGGAACGTTTTGCCGCAGATCTCGCAAACGTGCTGACCGAAATGTTTATTCATGTGCTGGTTTAGTTTGATGTAGTATTTGAATGATTCTCCGCAGACCGCGCATTGACAACAATTAGACTTGTGCTTGTACGGTATGATCCCAAAGCCAGCAGTTTCGCAGAAATAAATGCCGTGACGCTTCAAATGCATTAGTAATCCGTCAATATCTTCTAGCTTTGAGTCGCAAATACTGCATTTAATAGACGCGACATCAACTTTGACCTTATCGTCCGTTTTAATCAGAACCCCAATTGTTTTAGGGTTCAAGTTTCTGTGTTCAGCCTCATTGTGTTTTTTGAGGGCATCAAAAGTGTTTTGCGGGGTGTTACAATAGAAGCAGAGATAGTTTTGCCTGTGCCATTTAAAGGGGAAGATGTTAGAATACTGGAGTAATGCAATGGTATTCAGCTTAACCAAGCGGTTACGTTTAATGCATGTGAATTCTTGCTCGCCGCTCGCCACCGGCTCGGGACGATACGCACCTAAAACGGAAAAAACGCACATTCAAATATGATTACGCGTGTTAGGCTAGAAACTAACATTTATTTCACGACACCAACTATATTTAAAACCTATCTATATAAGGTGAGCTGTGGGCGAAGTAGCCGGTAGCTGGCGCCCCAACCCAGCGAGAAGGCGACGCGGCAGACCAAAACGGAGATGGCGAGATGAGCTCGATCAGTTTCTAACGGACTGATGAGATGTTTGTGGGATGTCTGGAATGGGGGGAGCCTTTGCGCAACAATGGGACACTAACTGAATATAATATATCAATACCTACTCGTATTATACTGTGGGTCTGGGTGTTGTACCAAGGACAAAGAAAACAGAATTACGTCGCGAAAAAGTTTGAGTAAATAGCATCTTGTAACGACGCAACAAAGTTCAATTCAGCTAGCAGAAACGCACAGACCATGCAACTGGTATCCTTGTGGTTACCAATTCTGAGGTCAAAAAACTGCACCCAGAAGATTAAAGTATGTATGACAGATGGGTCCCTAATGATTCACATAACGTCTCTTATCCTATTTTTAATTCCCATACTGTATTTGGTACTAATATTAAATTGTCCTAATGATTACTCGACATAACAATACTACACCTAATTAACAATAGTCATAGTATTAGGTGAACATAACATTAAATAGTCATAAAATCACATCTCCTAACATACGGTAATCCTAAAGTTATAAGCCCTAACAATATTACTCCTAATAATCAAACATAATAACAATTGAAATCATAATAGCATTAAATCCTAAAAAAATACCATATAAACCCAAATAGATTCCTAACTATGTCAACTTTGTAAGGTTTAATAAATTAACTAACATAACTTCGGGTTCGCTATGTTTTCCAATAAACCCAACCTTCCTCCAATAAACCCAAGTCCTTTTACTAATTGCGTTTGCTATAACTTCAGCAGCTATAACCGAAAAAACGATTGTATAAATAAAATACTAGACTTTTTTCTACCTATAACAAGTTTAATATAATAAGGTTTAAGAGAAACAAGTCGGTTCTGGCACTCGCCGGCCGCTACCGCGGCACGCTTCGCTCGGCTCGTGCATGGTTTGGTCCCTATTGAAACCATGCTCGTCGCTACGCTCCTCGCAACCTATTCTACAGGTCTGTTAGCCTGTTATGGCAACACGATAAATTTACAGAAAGTTCCTATTTAGAGCAATTATAATTTTATGTAATATTTCAGTTATATTTATAATAATTATATAAACTGCACAATATAGCAATATTAAACTATATTAAATGATACAATTATAACAAAATAACTCAACTTTATATACTATATAATATAACTTTATATAACTATAAATAGTATTTATTAGGATAAATAAACATTAGGACGATCAAAAATAGGACAAAATAGTTTATGCAACTTAACAATAGTAATAATAACTATTATGATAACATATATTAGGAGTTGAGACGAATATGTAAATATAATGGTATGTCTTTAATATATTAGGACAAAATATATGTATGTCAGTTTAAGTCTATGGAAATTTAACAGTATGACTACAGTATTTTAGGACTAGTATGTTATGTGTATTTATATTAGGACAATTAACATTATGTAAATCGACAGGATCCCATGACAGATACATATAATTCAGATGTTTTTAAACTTCATCATCTTCTTGCTCTGTGTGAGGTCGGCACAACATGTATTCCTCTTACATTTCCCTCCATCAGCCGTCATCTCAACTCACTCCTTACTCATATCATCTTTCACACAATCCATCTTTTCTTCGGCCTACCTCTACTCGTATGTCCAAGAGATGTTTATACTTAGTATCATAAAACCTAAGTTTCTCTAACTTTACTGTGCACGCTATTCAAATGAAACTGCATTCTACTAGCATTCCTGAAATTCTTCTTACACACCGGACAGTCATACACAGGTATATCAATGCCATGCGTTGCCTTTATATGTTCAACCCTTTTAACTTTACTAGGGAAGAAATCCGAGCAAAAATAGCATTTAAAACTCTGTTCTTTCTCATGTACTTTAGCGGTATGATTAGTTCTTTTAATATTAGTATCAAATGTTTCAGGGCAAAGTGTACAAGAGAAGTTTGCTGTGTGTAAAAGCGCGTGAGATCTTAAGCGGTCTCCGCTCAAGAATGACTTCCCGCAGATTTCGCAAACGTAGTTCCCATAATGCTTGTTCATATGCTGGTTAAGCTTCACGAAATATTGGAATATCTCGTTGCAAACTGCGCATCTATAGCCGTCTGTGAGCTTGAATGGGATTACTCCGATATCGGCTTTAGTTTTCAGCTTGAAATGCGACTTCAAATGGTCTATCAACGCATCGAAGTTATTGGGCTCGTGTTTGCAGATTTTGCAAGATATGGTTGTGACGTCAACTTTGACTTTTTCATCTTTCTTCAATAGAGCAACAACAGAGGGGATGTTCGGGCTTCTGTGTTGCAAATTCATATGGTCTTTTAGCTTCCTGAATGTTTGTATCGGTAGATGGCAGTAGAAGCACATGAAAAACTGCTTGTGCCATCTGAAAGGGAGCACAGTTGTGTTTTGGAGAATGGCTGCTATGTTCGCCTTAATGGTTTGGCTCCGGCTGAACCTTGAGGACTTACTCGATGCCTCTGGTTTGCCACCTATAAAGGAAAATTTGCTTTCAGGTACGCTATTACAGTTCGTTTTAATTACAAGCTGGGCTCCACTTTGTTTGATAAGGAAGTGTATGTGATATTCCAGACAATATCTTCGATTCCTTCGTGTAGTTTTTGCGTGAAAGAGAAACAAGCATCATTGGTTGGTATCTTAGATCATAAAGACAGGATAAGCCTTTACCTTGTATTTCCCCTCTGCCAAAATGTACACGATTCCGAATCATGCACGTCTTGTATTACGTACGTCATATACGAAATTTGCAAGAGTGTGCGTAAAAAAATCCGATTGTCTACCGTGGTTTGTTTACGCGTTGTGAACTTGTGATCTTGTGTTCGTCTAATAATCTCATTTTCATATCTGAGCTTAGAAAGAAAGTTAGGACCCAATCCGTGTTTGTTCCTCTGATTCTTCACGGTATTGGTCGCGCAAGAACGTGAGTAAAATTAGTTTTAATTAGTTTTTAGTTTATTCTAAGTGATCCCAGCGGTCCTACTGAATAAATGCTTTTTGACTTTGACAAAGTCAATAAGTATTGCGATTTTGTATACCTATTTGTTACTTTGGTTAGAAGGTGATGGTCTTTTCCCAACAGTGGTACGGTATAGTATGGATGGATGGACTATCCCAACATATTCAGAATGTAGAGTATTTTTTTAAAATTTTTGATTCCGACGGGATTCGAACCCGCAACGATCTGACGATCCTCCTAAAGCCGCCTAAAGCTCATTTTTTATATTTATTTATGATGAATGGGTCGACTCTTGACCTCGAAACTTACATAGGCAAGAATGAGGTCTACGATAGAGCGAGCCTACCCAGAAGGTGCCTATTAACTCTCTTCTTAAAAACAACAAGGCTGTAGTTCAGCAGATATACAGTAAATATTAAATTAAAAATATTAAATATTGCGAGTAAATTATCGATAAATTTCGGCATCTCCAGTTTGTGACCAAACTATGCTTGAGTAAGTTCGTATGAGTCAGTGGCCAACTCTGGCGACGGAGTTTTTAGGCCGCCTTAAGGCCTCCGTCAGGGCTAAACGACATAAATGCACGCACGGAAGCACGGAAGGACTCAGATGAAAATGCCACTGGCGGTCACCCATCCACTTGCAGACCGTTTCGAACGATCTTAACTTCGACGATCTATCAAGAACGACTAAGCAAGCACGACCACGAGCGCTTCGAAATACGAAGATATATCTAGCTAGATAAACGAAGTGTAGACGTACCCGACCTCGGTTGCGTGGCGATTAAGATACAAGGTGCGACTTCGATTCTCAACTTTCACCGTCTTATTTTGACGTTGAAACAAGCATCTTTTCATTGAGTCAAAGAGCTTTATCATCATCACAGATCGTTTGCACCCACTGTTGGGTAATTGGTAAAATAAAATAAACGAATTTTGATTTGAAAAAAAAAAAAAAACAAAAAAAAAAAAAAATAGTCCTCTCTATTAAGCATAGGCGGATCCAGGGGGGGGGGCACGGGGGCACGTGCCCCCCCCAGACGATATTTTTGTGTACCTACTAACTACGAAAAATTAATAAATCGTGAAATTATTGTCAGTTTTTGTTTCTTGTGCCCCCCCCCCAGAAAAAAATCCTGGATCCGCACATGCTATTAAGTGTAGAGACACTCAGAAAGAATTGTTGTGATGTTTCCATATTTTATGTTAAGGCGTACTCTGTGTACATAAATAAATAAATAAATGCTTTCCTGTCTGGTTTAACCCAGTTGGTAAAACGATAAAAATATGTTCACAGATCTCTATTTTGTTTTTTTTTTTTTGCGTAAAACTTTGTAGTGAAAAGAACCGTTGAAGAGCTTATGAGGCTGAAAATCGTTTCCAGAATGAAGATTTTTTTTCCATATACTTGAGCTACGCTCGTCTTAAACGTAGGTAAGCTAAATCTAACTTAAACTTTTACTTTGTTCGTCCTTTTTTGGAAAGTAGAAAATCGCGATATTTTGCTTCACATCACATATTCAACATTGAAAACTTATCTTAACTTATCAACCGTCAGTAATCTTTTGCAACCAGTGTCTTCTAAAACGATAAAGAAACCGACGAACGTATTACCGATTCTATGCGCAAGTTCTGCTGTTTTAAAGTAAATAGCTAGGCTGTAATCGTCAATATCTTACTCCTTTAATGTGATTCTTATATCTTTGAAGACATAATCACGATTTAACCAAAGTATTGTTCAAATCGTCTTTCGAAAAGTCCGTATTCAGAAATAGACAAGAAGTGTGATTCGGGTCTCATTTTAGGTTTACTTTGCAACTAAAAAGCAAGTAAGTTCGTATGAGTCAGTGGCCAACTCTAGTGACGAAGATTTTTTAGACCACCTTAAGGCCTCCATCATGGCTTAACGACTTAAAATAGCCGGGACCGACATTTTAACGTGCCCTCCGAAGCACTGAAGCGCTCAGATGAAAATGCCACTGGCGGTCACCTATCCACTTACAGACCGTTTCGAACGACTAAGCAAGCACGACCACCAGTTTGCAACTGATTTGTAAATTTTGTAATAGAGAAGCATTACAAATTCGCGATTTACTTTGACCTAACACTACAGCTTCAAAGCAATGTTATCTAAACTTTTAGTTCGTAACTTACTTTTCATCGAGAAAAATCGAACCTTATGACAAAAAGTATGCATATTAAGTTAACTAATAATATAGCATCGAAATCACAGCGTTCATAGATATGAGTATTATTGAACTGCACGCCGTAAAGGAGGCCATTCACGCTCCATATAATGCTGGGCCCAAAAGTCAAGCCAAAATAAGCAAAAGTTTCGACCAATGAAAATAAAGGCCTCATCACTATTGGGAATGTCAATCCGAGTATTTTTATGTATTGCACCAAGTCTTCAAATGATTCTTAAGTTAAAAAATCTGGATTTCAATTATTATTATTATTTTCAGCCGTTAGTGTCCCACTGCAGGGCAAAGGCCTCCCCCCACTCCCTCCAGACATCTCGATCCCCAGCAACATCCCTCCAGTCTGTCAGAAACTGGTCGAGCTCGTCTCGCCATCTCCGTCTTGGTTTTTCCGTTTTTGGATTTCAATACAATGCAATTTTTGACTTATTAAATCATTTGAAGTAGTTGACTTAGGTACTTGGCCTTACTGAAAAATACTTCGATCGACTTCCCCAACAGTGGTGACACCTTTATTTTCATTAGCCGGCACTTTATATACTTATACTTTTGGGCCAAAATTAATGGCCTCCTTTTGAAAGTATTAATGTACACTATTAAAATTTGAGTTTGGTTCTGAAATACGTACTTTTAAGAATATAATTTACTTAGAAATGTAAGATACAATGTAAAATGTCTTTAAAGTCTACCCTGAAAAACACAGTTACATTGACTTATGGAGCATTTTTAAGTGAAATTTCATCAAGTTTGTTAAAAAAAAGTTTTAAAATTCACTATAAAATACTTCATAAATCTCTATTTATCTCTAAGTATACAAAGATCCATAAATAAGATTTTCAATAATCATTATCATCAACTATATCTATTGTTTTTCATTAAATCTGAATCAAGTCAGTCTATTCAGTGTTTAAAAATTAAATTTAATTAATTTACTTAAAGAATTTCTACAGCTTATTCATGGATCTCTTTCTGAAATAGAAATTCTGATGTAAGTATTCTGAGGGCAATGATGCATTGAAACATGAAAACATATAGTTTTTATGTATGTGAGTTTTTCAGTTGTTTTATTAACCGACTTCAAAAAAAGGAGGAGGTTCTCAATTCGCCTGTATCTTTTTTTTTATTATTTTTATTTTTTTGTATCTTGTTACGCGATTATTCCGCCATTTGTGGACCGATTTTGAAAATTATTTTTTTGTTTGAAAGGGTATGCTCCAGAGGTGGTCCCATCTAAATTTTATTTCTGAGGGATTGATAGTTTTTCTGTAAAACTCTAAAAACCTTCCCTCCTAGCCATTGTAAATCGAATCGACAGATAAGTCTAAGACTCTCTATGCATTATGTCAAACTGACGTTATAGACACGCCGCGTGTAGAGTCGAACATTGAAGTCGGTTTTTCTTTTATAGTTTTAAAACGTAATTATTTGTTAGGCATTGAGCCTAGCACACTGAATTGGCAGCGACGCGTCTGGTTTTATTAAAAAACAAAAAAAAAAATGCAAATTTTATGCAATTCAACGATGCACTTTTTGCATACATTTTTAGAATATTTAGGAAATCCTTAGTTTCGGTAAAAAAAAAACAGAAAAAAATACCAATTTTATCCAGCTTTCGAAATATAATAATTTTATTATAGCTTATCAAAATTTTGAGATATCTTAGCTAAAAGGCAAACGCGCCGCCCGCTTCGCACGCATCGCGACACTTGATGCATGTTTGCGTGCAACGCGTGCGACACTAGAGAGGAGAAGCGCTTGATAGAATAAACGACGCGCGTCAGCTCGCGACCGCGCGTTACTGCTCTCACTTTGCTAGATTTGCCTATATAAACCTGTTCAAAGTCAATCACTGCCCTCAGAACCATCAGTGAACTTAGCCAAGACCTACCTTTGGGCATCTTGGATTTCCCCTTGAGTTTCGGCTTCTTCTCCGGTACTTCGCTATCCGTTTTCTTCGGACGGCCTCGTTTCACTGCGGATGTAGACGCCACTGGTACTGGGTTGGATGGCCCTTCGGACTTAACCAGCTCCTCTGTGAAGGAAAACATCATTAGATACTAGCTACTGCGCGCGGCTTCTCTCGCGTGGTACCAACATTTTGAATCCATGCTAATATTATAAATGTGAAAGTAACTCTTATCTGTCTGTTTGTTACCTTTTCACGCAACCCGCTGAACAGATTAGGGGATTATCATTTGCCTGCCCTTATCCCGCTCATGCGGGGTCGGCACAACATGTTCTCTTCTTCCACGCTCTATCACTCGTCATCTCTGTATTAACTCCTTTCTTACCCGTATCTTCTTTCACACAATCCATCCATCTTTTCTTAGGTCTACCTCTACTCACATAACCATCCACATTCATTTCCATCGCCCTTTTAGTTACGTGACTTTCATCCCTCCGCATTAACTACATCTTTTTTTGGGATAGGACACCCAAAAAAGGTATACCTACCACCTGCACATTCATGGTAAGTAAAAATCTATTGACTTTTTTTTATGATGGGTCGACTTGACCACGAAACTTACATAGGCAAGAATGAGGTCTACGATGGAGCGAGCCTACCCAGAAGGTGCCTATGAACTCTCTTCTTAAAAACAACAGGGTCGTAGCTCAGCGGAAATACAGATGCGGGAAGCTGATTCCAAATTTTTGCAGTGCGCTTATTGTGAAAGATGGACTGGAGCGTGAATAAAAGACCCACTCAATTAAAGTAAAAATGTGAATAATGTTACCTATTCTAAATACATTTATATAAATACTAACATAGACTCATAAGCCTACTAAATACTAACACTAAATGGACTTACAAGTTGTCTGACTTAAAAAAAAAAAGAAAAAAAAAACCTACTAACCTAAAGCAATCAAACCAATTTGTTTAATATTTAACTTTATCATCTCTTGCTTGAAGGTACTTGGGGAGTTAAAAAAAAACACAAAATTCGTTTTAAAATTTAATAATTATTATCAAAAAACTTCTTCATTAGTTCTCGTTTGTAAATTGGATCTTTTAGTTTCTCTTCAAGTGCAAATCTTCCAAAGTCGCAATCGCCGTAAAACCCAATTAAGCTTCAACCTCCACAATTTGCTTAGACTGAAATCCTTTGAGGAACTCTTCGAAGCGCATATTCATTTTGACTAACTCCAGTGCGATATTTTGCTTGTTTTCACTCATTTTCTGTTGATTTTCAAACACAGATTGCAATTTTGTTGATACATCATCTATGTGTCTGTGTACTCTGGTGGTTTGTTGGTTTGTGAATTGTGATGTGGGTGGTTTGGTTTGTGCCATTGGTATCTTGGTTGGTCTTTAATCATCATTAAAATTTACTCCTGATAATGCATCTGTTTCTGTCACATTGGGAATGTTTAAATTTGCAGCTACTTCATTCACTAGTTCTTCGATCATCATCATCAGCCTATATCAGTACACTGCTGGACATAAGCCTCCCCTAATGAGCGCCATTGCGCCTTGTCCTCAGCTCGACTCATCCAGCTTCTGCCAGCAGCCTTTCGCAGATCGTCACTCCAAAGTGCGAGCCAGCGCGATCCGCTAGATGGCTTCGCCAGATCTCGTTAATTCTACAAGCGTTTCTATATCTTGTACCATTGTTCATAAGGTTTATAATGGCTTGCTATAAAACTAATTGACGCGTCGCTGGCCAATTCAATGTGCATTGAGCCAAGTGTTACTGCGCATGTCAAACATTCATTGGCCGTACAGTTTGTCTGATGTGTAATGATTTTAAATAACAATAAGTTGCTACTTACTTTTGTTTCTTTTGCTTGATCATTCAAATGTGATTGATTGGATGACTTTCTTGTTTAAGCGTTTTTCTTGCAGCCATTTTTCGTTTGATTCTCATCTACCAGTTTTGTTACACTGTGTGTCAGAATCAGAATTTAAAGAGTTTCTATCAATTTCTTCTTCTGCATCCTCAAAGGTCATATTTTTCATTTTAACTTTACAATTGCGTCTTCTAATCATTCAAAATCCTTTTCTCGGATTTTGTTATCCGCACCATTTAAAACAGAAAAGGAATAATGATGACATCTTATATTTTAAATTAAATGCTGGACTTTTTCACACAGCATCATCTAGCCCCAAAGTAAGCAGAGCTTGTGTTATGGGTACTAAGATGACTGATATACTACTTATATACTTTTTTATATGACATGACAGCTTTTTCAAAAACATATAAAAGAAAAAGTGAAAGACTCCCTCCTGCAGGCCGACTAACTGCATTCTTCTTCTAAACTGCATTCTTTCTTCTTTTGTTTCTTTTTCTTCTTTTCTTTTTAAAATGGCAACTAACCGTAGTATCAGTATAATTCTGCCAATGTCAAGTAAAAGAGTTTTCTACCAGCAAACCTCTGGGTTTGCTTGTATTTGCCATAAAGTCTAAAAACTTAAAATAGCCAATCTGTCAGAGCTAACGCTAATTGAAATGGACTATCTGATGCGCCGCAAAACTATTTCATACGACCTCTGTAGCGCAGTGGGCGAAGGCCTGCCTGCGACGCAAAAGGTTGCGGGTTCGATCCCCGCGGCGGGACCAATGTTTGTATGATCTACAAATATTTGTCTCGGGTCTGGGTGTTTCTATGAATAATATGTATGTATTTACAAACAAAAAGTATATAAGTAGTATATCAGTCATCTTAGTACCCATAACACAAGCTATGCTTACTTTGGGGCTAGATGATGCTGTGTGAAAAGTCCAGCATTATTTATTTATTATTTATTTATTCATTGCACGAAGTGTAGTGTCAGCCCAGAAAATGATGAAATTGTATGGAAAACTTTTTGTAATTTTTTGGCAAAAACATATGATTTGATTTGTTATGTTACTTTGGGAAGTGTTCTGATGGGAAATAGCGTCGATTGAGACCAACTTTTTTCTAGCGTGTCTGTAATACATATAATACATATATGTATATTTTTTTTAATTCAAAAATGCACTTGTCTTTATATTTAAAATAAACCTATAGTTTCCAAGAACAAATATTATAGTTAGCGGCCGAACTGAGCAGACGTGTTTAAAGTTACTGCAGTTGCGAACTCAAAATATTTCTTAAAATATCACGTGAAACTAAATGACAATAAAATTGTACCTATAGTTCTGTGCATAAAAGTGTAAACACAGTTAGTGATTAGACGAAGAGACGAACTACTAAAAGTCCAGTGAGTTATACCTGTCACAAATTACCAAGGTCATATAGACCAAGAGACAGCCTGAACATAAATTATGAATATTCAGCGAACTCCACCACAAAGTCAATCGATGCTGAGTGCCAGCTGTAGCGGGGATGGATCAACATCAAATCTATCTAATTACGACGAAGATGAAAAACGTATTAGTAAATATCAAAGAAAAAGGAAAGAACGCGGTACCGAATACGATCTTAGACAAGATTTGGCTGAATTTCGAACAGCAATGATGGACCTAATCAGAGAAACTACCCAGGCTCAAAATAAAAACATTACTATAATACATAACGACATACAAGAAATAAAAGAAGAAATAAAAACTATTAAACTCACCACACAAAACCTTACAGCCGAATATGAAAAGCTTAATAGAGCTGTAGAAAATGTCACAATAAAACACAAATCAACACAAGAAAAAATTACAAAAATTGAAAATGACATGTACGTTCTAAAAGCTATACAAGAAAAATCACAACAACAACAAACACCAATTGCAGTACAACACAACCTCATCCAAGAACTTCAAGACAGGCTTCAACGAGAAAAGAACATCATCATGGTTGGACTAGAAGAACTAAACGATAAATATCGTACTACTCGTAATAAACATGACTCAGAAAAAGTAAACAAAATCTTATCAGCGGCGTATGAAGACTGCCCTAAACCCTTTAAAACCCTTAGGATGGGAAAATATAATGTGAAAAAACCAAGACCGATTAAAGTAGTATTCCAATCACCGGATACAACGAGGCTTTTGCTCAAGAACAAGTCCAAAATACCAGAGCAGTTCAAGATTTATTGTGATCAAACATTCGCTCAAAGGAGCTATATGAAGAACCTTTCAGCAAGTCTAAAACAGCGAGAAGAAAATGGAGAAAATGATCTAGTTATCAAATACATAAAAGGTGTTCCAACAATCACCAAAAAATATTCAAAAAACTCTAAGGCGTCGATCCTCATTGCATCGAAGGAGGATCAGACAAATATTGTGAACATGTGACCTAGCTAGTAAACATCAAGACCTATCAACTAACACAAATCTACACTGACATTCTTCTCCGTATATAAAAATTCTTATGCAATTATTATTACTATCTCACCTAGAATATATTTAATAAAAATATAAATTTTTGAACAAACGTACCTAACCTACAACTAACAGAAAAATTTAAATATATTCTAAGATCTAATATAAACTTTATTTGTTAATTTCAAAGGTAATTGAAATGTACAATAAAATAAAAGAGTTCAAAGATTGTGTCAGTACCTATAGATGTGTCTATAATAGGGATAACATCCCGAATTTCAAAAAGTAAAAAAAAAGAACATTTTACTTAATTATGATATAAAGTCAAATAAAAAATTAATAAAAAAAAAAATATTTTTTTCCAATAGGTACTTTACAAAAAAATATATACTTACATATTATAACTTTACTAGAAATACAAAAAATACCTATTTAAAATATTAAAACAACAAATTGTCTCTTGTACTATAAAAAACTAAGAACAACACCACACGCACACATCCTTACGCGACGTCACACGATCGGTGCATAGCTACAACACGCACACAGCTTTCTACTTTGCACTTTAACGCACACATCACAAAATTACGAACTAATTGATGGTAGAATGAAATAACTTTCGCTTGGAATAAGCTAATACTATACCGTATCCTTGATATTGTTTATGAAGAATATCCAATATGCTTTTGTCTTTTGCAATTAATTTGTATATGCTTTAGTTTTTAAGATTTTTGCATGCTTCGCCACTAGCTTTACGATTATTATTTTTATAAGTATTCAACTTGTAATTCTCATTTAAGTGAACTGTAATTTTGTTCTTTTGAGAATAAACTCTTTAAACCGAACAAAACCTTCTAACAAAAGAAAAGGTAGCTGCTCTCAATGTTGTAAAATCTGCTGAGAATCCACCAGCGTCAAATGGCATTACATAATAGTCAAAACTGCATACATTTTAAATGTATTTGAAAAATAATGCCGTAAGTAAGACGCAGGTTGAGTCTCAGCGTTATCTGTCGATTCGATTTCTATTCTATTGCGATTTGTGACATGGCTAGGGAGGCAGGCTCGCGCGAGTCGTCAAAATCGTTTTCATTTTGTCATTTTACATCGATCCGACCCAGAAGGTGCCTATTAACTCTCTTCTTGAAAACAACAGGGTCATTGCTCAGCGGAAATACAGACGCGGGAAGCTGATTCCACATTTTTGCAGTGCGCATGATAAAAGAACTTTGAAAGCGCTTAGTTCTAATAAGTGGAATATCAACCAGGTGTGGATGATAATCAGCTGTGCGTCTGAAGTCCCTTAATCCCTTAGTCTTATGAAAATCTTACCATCTTCAGTGAAATCGTTGTCATCCAGGAACTCAACTTGGGAGTCGTCATAGTCCTCATTGAGAGTCACCTCCTCGATGTTCTCAGCTTTCATCGGCGCCACGGATGTGTACATCGGCAGCATTACTGTTTAAACATTTAGGCCTTCATTAATAAACTAATGCACTTGCACTAATGCTAGAAAGCTGAGTTTCGTATGTATGAAGTACAATTCAAGTTCAATTCAAGAAGCGCTTGTGGTCGTGCTTGCTTGGTCGTTCTTGATAGATCGTCGAAGTTAAGCAACGTTCGAAACGGTCTGTAAGTCCAGTGGCATTTTCATCTGAGCGCTTCCGTGCTTCGGAGGGCACGTTAAGTTGTCGGTCCCGGCTATTTAAGTCGTTAAGCCATGACCGAGGCCTTAAGGCGGCCTAAAAACTCCGTCACCAGAGTTGGCCACTGACTCATACGAACTCACTCACTCACAATTCAAGTAAATCGGACATTCTCAATAAAAAGCTTTAAATGCTTTAGGGTCGATTCACATCTGACCCAAGATCCGTCGCGTATTATCGGTCGCGGAACGCCAGAACTGACAAATGTATAGAAAAACACTCGACCGTTCACACTCGACGGACTAACGTATCATCGGTCGAGTGTGAACGGTCGAGTGTTTTTCTATACATTTGTCAGTTCTGGCGTTCCGCGACCGATAATACGCGACGGATCTTCGGTCAGATGTGAATCGACCCTTAAACTCGAAAACAAAAAATCGTAGAACATACATTAGGTATTTCCGGATAGCCCTGGATGTGAGGAACTTAATTTATTTCTTTTGACGTCTATGAGTGGACCCGCCCCTTGATTACAGATCTTGTTGTGGTTTTCTTTAAACGCCTCTGTTGAGTCCGTGTTTAGTAAGGGCTCCGAGGATTTTCCTCTCTACCCTGGCTTCAACTCGCAGCGGTAGCAACCTCTGGGTCATTTGGTGAAAGAAGTAGTGTCCAGTGAGCTGAGCCGTCAATTACTTCGTTCCAAGGTTTCTTTCTTTCCTGTTCTTGTCTCTTCTCTCTTTTCTTTTGGTTTTCTTTCTTTTCTCGGTTTTTTTTTTTTTTTTTTTAGTAATGGTTGGGGTTAGTCGTTAGTAGGTTCACATCATACATACATACACAAATTACCGGATACATCCACCGGAGTTATGCGTAAAGGAACCCATTTACACTTATGTCGGAATTGAGTTTAAATATAATTCAAACTCGACATGAGTGTGGATTGCTTCCTTTACGCCTATCTACGTCCGTTTAACACAAGTTTGACAGCAGTAATTGCGAGATTACGCCTGTCGCGAGATCCGTTATCAAGGGGCCGGTACGAGTGGGATAATTGAGACTCACCTGTCTGCTTCTCCACATGGCGGAACTCGCCGCGCCCGAGCATATCAATGAACTTCTTCTCCGAGTCCACCACCTGCTTCTTGAAGTTGCAGGCGTCTCGCAGCCGTGTGATGCACACCTCACAGATGAGGCGCTTCGGGCCGTTGGGGCCATCATTGTGCTGGGTTATCTAGTAAATAAAAGATGATAATTTTATTTGTAACTACTTGTCCGTCGCGGTGTTACCCGCGGTCCCTCGGGAAAACTTCAATTTACCGGCACGACCCGGGATAAAATAATAAATAAAATAATAATAATAAATAACGCTGGACTTTTCACACAGCATCATCTAGCCCCAAAGTAAGCAGAACTTGTGTTGTATGGGTACTAAGATGACTGATATACTACTTATAATACTTTTTGTTTGTAAATACATACATATTATACATAGAAACACCCAGACACGAGACAAATATTTGTAGATCATACAAACATTGGTCTCGCCGCGGGGATCGAACCCGCAACCTTTTTTGCGTCGCAGGCGAGCCTTCACCCACTGCGCTACAGAGGTCGTCATGTACATGTTAAATATAGCCAATGTTCATCAGGGACATTGAGAACAGTGATGTAGAGGCAGTCTGTACCAGTTGCCTACTATTCAGTTTGGGTGCTATCCAGTTTAGGTTCCGAATCTGAATCGCAAAGTTTTCATACCGTGACAATGTGTGTAAGAAAAAGATTAGTTGTTTTTTTATCAACATGTTTTTAATGAGCTTTGTAGTTTTTTCAAATTTTTGAATAATAAGTGCTAGTTCAAAAAGACCCTCGGGCAGGGTTAGAGGGTTAGCGAGCTCAGGCAAGAAGTAATCCTATACAGTATACATCATGTAAAATAGCAAGTTTGTTGGTATACGAGACTCGCCCTGCTCTTCTCTGTGTATGTAATGTGTGAGCCTCAAGCTGTATGACAGGTTTACAGTTGATATCTGTATCTCTGCCTACCCTAGGAAAGGGTGTAATTTTGTATGTAAGTATAGCAGCAACCAAGATGGGCGACGTTCATATACAGTTCCAATTGAAGTTCTGGGCATGTATCACAGAAGGCTTTGAATTTAAGTTAGGTATAGGTCCTAACTAATATGAAGAAAAAGGCTAAAAACATAACAATCGCACGATATTTTCAGAGTAGCTAAGATGGACGAAGCAATCGATCGACTCGACACCCAGCAACCACGAGATCTAAAGAAATAAAGCCTCAGAGAAATTCAGTTGAATTAAAAATGTAGTCCAGTGATAACTTACGCCGATATCAAAGCAGTCCAGCAGCATATCGGCATAAACTTCTGTGTCATTCATCCAAGCATACTCCGAGCCGAGGTCTTTATAGCAGCCCTCGGATAGACAGCATCGGCACAGCCCAGGGCTCTCCTTCACAGTCACATCGGCGAACTCCATGATTGCACAATTACACAAAGCACAATTCAAATAAGTTAGCAACGTTCTAACAATTTTCTAATTCATTTTCACCGCAAACAAGCCGCTAGAGCAAAGACGTTTCGCCATTTTGTTTGGGTTTTTGAATGAATGATCGATCGATCGACAGTGGGCGGCGGTGGAGGGACAGAGGAGAGGTCTGTCCTGTCCTGTGGTCTGTCCACTCCACAGACGTACTAGGGATACTGCACAGGATACTGCCTTACAAGGTTACAAGGTCCTTACTCTGTGGGTCTGTCTTCCCTTCCCTTGGTCCTCTGGCGTCGTCCACAGAGTATAGCCGGCGTCTTAAATAGGGATACCAAGTACTTAAAGAAATACTGCCCTATACTGAAATACTTTTAAAACCTCACAGTGTGCCACAGGGAGGGACTTTGTTAAAAGTAGATTCAATGACATAAGTAAAATATCATCAAACCTAGTTCAAAAACGATTGAACGTATATTTTTCTAGAAAACAAACTCAAATGCTTAAAAAAATATACAGTAATGCGCTGGGGTGTATGAACCAAGTGACATAATTTTCCCTAGTTGTAGGGTAGCCGTAACAGCTTGTTACGGCAACCCTTTCATATTACAACCTTTTTTTTAATAGCGATGAGCGCGCCATCTAGCGGATACATAAATATTCAAATGTTTCTCCTACTCGGCAATAGATGTCGCTATCGGGACCGACCGAACTTGGGAATGTGTACTGTTCAAGCCCCAAATAATTTCGCAGTTTAGCATGATTGTTTTGTCTTGCTTACTCTTACACGGTTATCATTGGTTGCTATTTCATCTTCACAGTATCCATTTCTGATGCATTTTCATCATGCAAAAAATGCAGAATTGAATGTCAAAAATGTTTCTACGAAACGTAAGCAAAAGTATTCGGTCGTAAAAATAATGTTTTTCTCGATTTTTTATATTTTCTAGAGCAATTCCTTGTTAAATCGCTTCAAAAAGTGAATAGTTGTGATCTAACAATGGATAATAAGCTGAGTTTATGTCGCTGTTGCCTCGCAGAAGGCTTACATCGGGATATAAAGATCCCCTACTCATTTCTAGACAAAAAAGAAATTTACGCGGACATGTTACTCGAATGCTTCAATATTGTTGTAAGTATTATAGTTTTCTGCATGTATAGAAGATGTCAGGAAAGACTGAGCCTGTTATTCCATGGCCCACCTAATAACTCCGGCACCAGCTACTTGGGCACAATCTTATAACTTATAGGTCCTTCTTCAGTAATATATTTCCTATTTTCTCAATCAAAGAGAATCATAATGTTTTCTTTCTTAGTACACCTGTCACCTGTGAGGCGAGTATGGGACAACAAAGTAAATAAATAAATAAATAATAACGTTTGTAAATACTTACATTACATAATTATACATTATTATAGGTAAGGGGAAAGCCTGAATCCTGAATATACTTGGATCAACTTAATATCATTAGATAGGCCCTTCTCTAAAATATAAAAAACTAGCTGTCCGTCGCAGTGTTACCCGCGTTCCCTCGAGAAAACTTCACTTTCCCGGGATAAAATATAGCCTATGTTCATCAGGGATAATGCAGGATTCTAATGGTGTAAGAATTTTTCAAATCAGTTCAGTAGTTTCGGGTTCAAACAAACAAATCTTTCCTCTTTATAATATTAGTATAAAAAAAAACATGGTTTAGGCTGTGTCTGGGGAAAAGAAAGGAAACACACTAACTGTCTGGTAGAGATCGCTATTTAGCGATAAGACCGCCGATTGTATGTCATTGTATTTTTTTGTTTATTTTTATTATGTGGTGTGCAATAAAGTATTTTCTATCTATCTAACATCAAAAAAAAACTACTTCTAAACATAAATGATGGCTGTTTTTTATCTAATCTATTTATTAATAAAACTTTTATTATCCTTCAGATAATGCCATCTCAATGCATCTCAAACTCAATCTGCGACACTTGCGTAGCGGTGCTGCGGACGGCTCTCAGCTTCAAGTCGCAGGTTCTCTCCGCAGAGCAGGAGTTGTTGAGACGCGCTAAAGAGGGAGTGCTTCCTGGTAATATATTTTTGTTAATTTTCATGTCATTTTCAGGTCAAGAAATAGGCTAAATAGCAAGGAAAGTATTTACTTTTCAATTCCTTCATGAATCAAATTTAGCAATTTTTGAATGAATTTAATTTAAAATTGGATTTCATTTAAATTGAAAAATGGACTATGTATGTTTTTTTTTATTTATTTACTGTTTAAACAATAATAAGCCTTATAATTAAATAATATACCGTATCACCAATAAAAACTAGTTATTCCGAAGTTCTATCAAATTTACACATCGCATAGCTGTACCTTGCGTTAATTCAGAATAAGTCAGAAAAAAATTCTTACCATAATACAAGGTGTAGCTATCCTTCTGATACGTGAAGATGCACAAATCGGCAACGTCGCATCCAAGTAGAAACCTCAAAATAAGTATCATTTTGTCTATGAAAGCTGACTGAATTGGTCATTTTGTTTGTCATTCTTGTTTTTTTTCTCATAATGGCTTCGCACTTTTTGTGCATTCGCCAATATTTCACATGTAATTTTTTTATTACAAAATCATTTTTGGTTTCCGCGCTCGTTTTTATTATCAAATTACGATTTTTATTTTATAAAAGCTTCTCGCCATGCTACCTCTTCTATTGGAATGTAAGATTTGTTCCAGATAAAGTTATTTTTTTCTCCTGTAAATTTATCTGGAAGTACTTAAACAAAAACTCCTTGGTATGTACGAGTAAAATATATACGAACTCTTTGGTGGTACCTATGAAAATATTTTTACAGTACCTACTAATATGTATTCTGTGGTTACACTAGATTTAAACAAGGGTGCTAGCTGGTGGAACTTCGGAATAGCGTTTGTATGAAAGAAATGTCAAAGTTATGCAAGGTGGAACTTTCTAATTGGTTTATTGGTAGCCATTTTGCTTATTCTTAAGTTGAACTAAAGAAAAACTTTACATAGTGTTTATTGGTGACACTGTTAGTATCTAAAAACCACTAAGGTTTGTATGTAACTATTACAAGTTTACGCTAGTAGATTAAAGTAAAAAAAAGTAATTTATTTATTTATTTATCGATGATAGACGAGCAGCTGTTGCTGATATGTCTATACCAGTGTTTAAATAGTCCGAATTTACACATTTTTTAACATCTAAAAGTTAGCTAACTTGTAGGTACACAATTTAATGTAGTAGGTAGGTAGGTGGAAACTATAACATTTACCTATTTTGCACGTAGAGAGACAGGCAAATGCTGATGTAGACTTCTTCTTAGTCGTTGCACTCTTGACAGAGTGGTCGTGGTCGTCAGGTCGGGAGTTGTGTGGCTAGCTTCACAATTCTGCGCCATTCGTCTCGGATGGTGCTCTTTCTGGAGCACTCATTTAAGGGTCTGTCCAGCGCTGCCTTCACTTGGTCCGTCCATGATGTAGACTAGTATTAATGGAGGGATAGGGCTGTGTATGTATTGTGACTGTTATATATAATTTACTAGCTGACCCGCGCGACTTCGTCTGCGCATTATTAGGAACAAAATGCAGGAGTCTTGAGTGAATCGAAAAAATATACAAACTATTAAACTCTTTCGCTTGATACAATAATCATTTTAACGTTAAGCTTTATGAATAGTTTTGAATTTCGATCGAATAAATAACTAATTTTGCGTTATGTTCCTCTCCTCTCAAGAATTTCAAGAGGTAATCTTGCAATGCTTAGAACAAAACGATAGTAAGTAGGTACCTAAGTTCGTATGAGTCAGTGGCCAACTCTGGTGACGGAGTTTTTAGGCCGCCTTAAGGCTTCCGTCATGACTTAAATAGCCGGGACCGACCATTTAACGTGCCCTCCGAAGCACGGAAGCGCTCAGATGAAAATGCCACTGGCGGTCATCCATCCACTTACAGACCGTTTCGAACGTTGCTTAACTTCGACGATCTATCAAGAACGACTAAGCAAGCACTACCAAGAGCGCTTCAAAACGATAGTGGCAACTGGTGTGAAACTTGTCGAAGCGAGCGGCAATTTTTTTGAAGAAATTGACTCGAAACGTATTTTTTTTTAATAGCAAGTACAAGGTTTTGAATTTCGAAATAAAACGATTAGGTAACTAATATTACCTACCTGCAAATTCGTGAGCAAAAAAACATAAGCAGGTACTTGAAATTTGAAAACAAACAAAAAGATCGGAAACTCTAAGCAAAAATCTCCATTTACTTTTCAAAACTCAAAATGATCGTATCTTAATAGAAACGCCACCTAGGAGCAAAGTATAAATCAGTTTACCCTCGGTGATATAGATGGCGTTCTAACTAAAGCCAAGGAAAAAATATTTTAATATCAAAAAAGCATAACTTCGGAGTTCAGATATATTGATGGGTGGGAACACACATGTTACATGTTTATAATTAATTTTAAAATCATTTATTAAGCAAAATAAAAAAAAAACAAAAAAAAATTAGAGTGCAAAAAGTGGCTCGGGCGGTCACCCATCCTCTTTATGACCGCGCCCAGGGTCGCTTAACTTTTTTCCCCATACAAACTTGCAACCCTTATTTTGACGCCCCCTTATGGTTATTGACAAAAAAAAGTAGCCTATGTCCATCCCTGGGGTATACTCTTTATATATGCCAAATTTCAGCTTAATCTGTTCAGCGGTTTGGGCGTGAAAAGGTAACAAACAGACAGACAGACAGACAGAGTTACTTTCACATTTATAATATTATAGTATATATATAGTATGGATGGATAGTATGGATTATTCTTTATTTTTCCAGGCATGAAAGAATTTGAAATCAAACTCGAGCCAAAACATGACAGCGATTTTTCAGATTCAGACGACTACTTCTTGGCTGACACGGGTAAGATTAATAATTAATAAAGAAAAGATTAAGAAGGTTGCGGGTTCGATCCCCGCCGCGGGATAAATGTTTGTATGATCTGCAGATATTTATCTCGGGTCTGGGTGTTTCTTTGTATAAAGTAAGTTCGTATGAGTCAGTGGCCAACTCTGGTGACGGGAGTTTTTAGGCCGCCTTAAGGCCTCAGTCGTGGCTTAACGACTTAAATAGCCGGGACCGACAATTTAATGTGGCCTCCGAAGCACGGAAGCGCTCAGATGAAAATGCCACTGGCGGTCACCCATCCACTTCCAGACCGTTTCGAACGATGCCTAACTTCGACGATTTGTCAAGAACGACTAAGGAAGCACGACCACGAGCGCTTCTATGTATAATATGTATGTATTTACAAACAAGAAGTATAGCCAAAGTCAAAAAGCATTTATTATACAACGTTACATAAGACTACCTCTGTAGCGCAGTGGGCGAAGGCCCCCTGCTACGCAAAAGGTTGCGGGTTCGATCCCTGCGGTGGGACCAATGTTTGTATGATCTACAAATATTTGTTTCTATGTATAATATGAGTGTATTTACAAACAAAAAGTATATACGTAGTATATCAGTCATCTTAGTACCCATAACACAAGCTCTGCTTACTTTGGGGCTAGATGATGCTGTGTGAAAAGTCCAGCACTATAGTCTTTTTCACGCCGGAACGTATGCAAGACACTTCGAGATAATGTCAAAATCAGTCTAATAGTAATGTCCTAAAGTTTAATCGAGATTATCAAAATCGATTTTTGTTTCACTACTATTAATTCATCTCAATCAATTACAAGGTTCATTCATAGACAAAATTACTAAACCAACGATTATTTTTTTACTTATCGATTCATCGATTGTTTCGATTTTCATTTTTGCACTCTCTAATAGATTACGTTCCATTTTACTCAGTACTGTTAATTGGCGGAGTTTTTTATAAAATGTTTATTCTTTTTTATTTACATTTTATGGCTCGTTTATGATAATTTATGAAATAATTAAACAGGAAATAGACAAAAACATTTTTTTTTGTATGTTTTATCGTTTAATTATTTTTCTTGACTTTTTAGTTTCAAAATTGTTGTGAGCCACACAACGTGAAACGAAACAAGTTCAATGTGTCTTGCATACGTTCCGGCGTGAAAAAGACTATAGTTCATTTTATTTACCCGTCTTGTCTGTTATGGCTTTGACTGTTTTTTCAATTCAATTTGATCTGTTTAATTTATTTAAGTTGTTCCTACTACATGACAAAACCAAGTGTGCCTTGAGCTCCTACGGCGAATGAATGAGTATGAGTATTCAGTAGGACCGCTGGGATCACTTTGAATTTATGTATATTTTTTGATTCCAGTAAAAGAAGTATCAGTGGACCATATCAAGTTAGAAAAGGAACAAGTGCAGCGTAAGGTATCGAAGCGGGCTCTCAAGCCGAACTCCGAGGAGTGGGGAACGAATAAGGTGCAAAGTATTATGGCCCGGCTAGCGCCTAACATAAGTGAGTTAAATCATTTTTTTTATCCTAAAAAAAAGACGCAAAAGGTGCGGGTTCGATCCCCGCGGCGGGACCAATGTTTGTATGATCTACAGATATTTGTCTCGGGTCTGGGTGTTTCTATATACAGGGTGTAAAAAGACTACTACCGAAAACTGAGGGGTTGCATTCAGACCATGATTCTAAACAAATTTATCGAAAAAAAAACGCAAAAAAAAATTTCACTTAGCTACGTAATTTTATGTCATTTTCCAGTTATTTACTACAAGTACAACATAATAAGACCATGCCTACCTAATAATTTCATTTATAAAAGAAAAAAACAATTAAAACTCAAAATACAGCAATCTAAGTAAAACAACGCGCCTTAGTACAACCGCGCGCCCAGCTGCGCGAGGTCAGCGCACGCGCGCGCGGCCGACGACCGCCATAACATACAGAATACGTACTACGGGCCGGGCGGTCGGCCATCGCAGCCGCGCGGGCGCGCGCTCGCCCCGCTCTCGCGTATTTGTCTACTAAACCTATGTCAGCCTATGCCTAAGTTCTACAGTGCTATAAACAAAATCTTAGTTACGTAAACTAGAAAAATTAAACATTTTAACTCGCTTTTGGCTGGCTTTATTTCAGCGTTATTACATAAAAATGTTTCATTATTATGTTCTTAAACAAAATCGTGAGTAAGGAAAACTTGAACGAATTTTCGGTAATGGTTTTAAACTAAAAAAAAAAAAAGTACAAAAAAACAAAAATTTAAAGTATACGAACATACGCTGGGATTTGAACTCGGCCCTCTCGCATGGCAGTCAATGTTTGATTCTCCTAGGCTACCATGACTTTACTTTACTTTAATAATATGTATGTATTTACAAACAAAAAGTTTAAAAGTAGTATATCAGTTAACTGGTTCCCATAGTACAAGCTTTGCTTAGTTTGGGGCTAGATGATGCTGTGTGAAATGTCCAGCATTATTATTTATTATAAAATATACAATGTTCTAAGAAATGAATAATTTTTCAGATTCCTGTGAACTGACAATCCAACGAAAACCATCAAGAAAACTGACTCGCAAAATCAATAAAGAACCACCGAAAATAAATCTAACCTGGACCCCTCCGACCGACAAATACAAACTTAAAGACAATCTTATTAACATCCTCCGATACTCAAACGTGCTGCCTTTTAAGAACAAATCCTTACTCGGCTACATATGTGCTTACTGCGACGTAGCATACCCTGATCCAGTCAACTTAAGATCTCACACTGAAGAGGACCACAAAAAAGACAGGTTAAAACTGAAATTCAAGAAGGGTTTATCAGAAAACAGTATCAAATTGGACATAACTGATCTGAAGTGTACGTTATGTGACGAGGGAATTGAAAATTTAACATTACTGAGAGAACATCTGATCAAAATACATGAGAAAATTATCCATAGTGATGTTAAGGATCTTATGATGCAGTTTAAGCTGAAGAAAGGTGAAGTTTATGACTGCGCGATGTGCTCATCTACTTATGAAACGTTCAAGACTTTAAAGCAACATATGAATATACACTATAACAATTATTCTTGTAATAAGTGTGAAGCGGTGTTCGCTACTAAAAGATCTCTAGGTGCTCATTTAAATACGCATCAAGAAGGTGTTCATAAGTGTGATTACTGCGACAAAGTATTCTCAAGTCGTGCTAAAAAACATTATCATCATAAAATTAAGCATCTCGGTGCGAGAAATATCTCAAATTGCCCGTTCTGTGACGAGCCATTCCGTAGTTACTATCAAAGGAATCAACATCTTGTAAGAGTGCATAACACAGAATCACAGTACAAATGCAATGTGTGCAACAAGCAGTTTATTTTAAAATCATTGTTGATGTATCACATTAAGAAGAGTCATTTAATGGAACGGAATGCTCAATGCACTGAATGTGGTTATAGATTTTTCAGCAAAAAAGCGCTTAAAGCGCATATGGTTAAACACACAGGAGAAAGGAATTATTCCTGTGAGGTATGCCATAAGTCTTATGCAAGGAAGTATACGTTAAGAGAACATATGAGGATACATAACAACGATAGACGATTTAAGTGCGATGTGTGTGGAATGACTTTTGTGCAGAAATGCAGTCTTAAGAGCCATTTGCTGTCGAATCATGGGATCAGTTTAGCGGCTTGTGAAATTTCAACGGCATAGCTTGAACTAAAATTGAAACTTACTTATTATACATTATTGTATTAACCACTAGCTGCGCTCCCGAGTTATCAAAACAAACTCACAAACTTTCACCATTATTGTATGAGTATTGTTACGTGCTGGGGTTCGTCGATTCTGAAGATAAACACTAGGTATAACTTTCGAAACTTTATTACACGCTAATTTACTCAAAACACACTTAAAAGTAATCAACAGTCACACTGAATATCACTGGTCACTATTCACTCAAGTTAACACTCTCGTAATTCACAAAGAACTGTCCGTGACGCGCAAACCGACCGTTTATATACCCAACCAGGACGTCTAGAAAGATCGGCGAGAGAACTCTACAAATAAACAGGAAGTTTCTATAAATAAACAACAACACGTGACAAGCGACCATGAACCTTATACACTTGTAATAAGGTCGCTTGTCAGTAGCGCCAAACAAATATGAACCTTAACTCTAGGTATTACGATCCACTTGTTAATTCGGTATCGGTATGTCTAAGCGAGAATGTTCGTGGAATCTTCCCTGCTCGCGAAACTTCTAGAACGTTCGAGTGCTTGTACGTTACAGTATTATATGAGAACAAAAATTACTTTTTTCGGCTGCAATCGTGAACATGGTCTGAAGATCTTGTATTTTTTTTGAGTTATTTATTGAATTATAGATAAATATTATTTAAATATTAGAACAATTTCTGTAGGAATATTTATTTACATATTTTTATGTAAATACCTAATATAAGAATATTTAATTAAGCACTTACATATTTTTGTGTATATATTTAAGTTTCTCAAGATCTTGCGAAGAAAGAAATGAAAAAGTTTACCGTTATTTATCGTTAATATTTTTACAGTTGAATTGTTAATTTTAAACTTTGCAAGAAAGTATTAAGTTTTATTATTAAATAGAATAATATATTTATTATTATTGATTTATAATATCGATAGTACACTCGGCCATAGTTGATAAACTGATCATCATCATCATTTCCCTGCCTCTATCCCACTTTCATGTAGGGTCGGCACAACAGGTTTTTCTCTTCCACTCCGCTCTATCAGCCGTCATCTCAACACTCACTCCTTTCTTACCCATATCATCCTTCACACAGTCCATCCATCTTTTCTTTGGTCTGCCTCTTCTGCTACATCCCTCCACATTCAAACCTAACATTCTTCTCGTTACATGACTCTCTTCCCTCCTCATAACATGCCCATACCACGACAACCTATTACTCCTCAACATATAAATATAAACTGATGTAAGTATTAATATTCAATACAGTTGTCCAATATCAGGAAGGGGTTGGTCTTAGTGGATGCACATAATACACATGCAAGTTGTTATTGTGTGCGTAAAGCCATGTATTCACTGAAAAACATGTTTCGGCTCAATGCACATTGAATTGGCAAGCGACGCGTCAATTAGTTTATAGCAAGCCATTTTAAACCTTGTGAACAATGAAACAAGATATTTTTTTATAATGCTGGACATTTCACACAGCATTATCTAGCCCCAAACTAAGCAAAGCTTGTACTATGGGAACCAGATAACTGATACTACTTATATACTTTTTGTTTGTAAATACATGCATACTATACATAGAAACACCCAGACCCGAGATAAATATTTGCAGATCATACAAACATTTATCCCGCGGCGGGGATCGAACCCGCAACCTTCTGCGTCCCAAGCGGGCTTTCACCCACTGCGCCACAGAGGTCGTCATATAGAAACGCTTGTAGAATGAACCGCACGAAAGTGCTCGAGCCAGCGCGGCCCGCTAGATGGCTTCGCCAGACCTCGATTCTACAAGCGTTTCTATATCTTGTATCGTTGTTCATAGGGTTTAAAATGGCTTGCTATAAAACTAATTGACGCGTCGCTTGCCAATTCAATGTGGCTTGGGCCTTAGGACCAATCTGTCTTTGTGGTTTAGATACATTACGCACAACCTAAACGATTGCGCAGGTTTGGTAGAGTAAGCGAGATAGCACGATGCAATAAACTATGCGAGTGAGCGAGGCAGCTATACAACGGTCTTCGTCTTCTAGGCGCCATCAAAAATGGGTTCTGCGTACCTACTTCAGAGAGCTAAAGATTGGTTGTGCGTATTGTACTAACTGGTGTTTATAATTAAAATCGAATTATTTTGAACTGTTCTTCCATTAAATTATTAATTAATTTGTAATTATTATGTAACTATTTATGTTGTACTATGCTAAAGAAACGCAATATATTTTTATTTAAAAGTATTCGCGCGCATTTATTAAAAAAAATCCCTAAGTAATATTAAATTGGTAAGACTGAATTGGCAGCGACGCGACTACCTAACAAGACATGACCTTATGAACAACTAGGTGTCCGTCGCGGTGTTACCCGCGGTCCCTCGGGAAACTTTACTTTCTCAGGATAAATTTAGCCTATGTTCATCAGAGATAATGTAGGATTCTATTGGTAGATTTTTTCAAATCGGTCCAGTAGTTTCGGAGCCTATTCATTTCAAACATACAAACAAATCTTTCCTCTTTATAATATTAGTGTAGATGTAACAAGGTGTAGAATGAAAGAGGTGGGGCAAAGCCTCGCGCGGTCTCGAGCTATCAAGCGTTTATATATCTTGTAACAATGCTCATAAGGTTTATAATGTCTTGTCAAGATTACTGCTGATACTTAGACGCAATGTAGAGTGATTTGGTAGCGACCAAATCACTCAGCATTGCGTCTAACACCGCTATAACATTACTATGAGGTCTCGCAGTGCGCGCGGACGCACAGGGTCCCAAAAACATACTTGTTTGTGAATGACGGTCTCATCATCATCATTATCTCAGCCTGGTATCACCCACTGTTGGGTATAGGCCTCCCTTCTTTTATGCCAGTCTCTATCTCGCGGATCACACACCACAGGCCAGCCATTTTTGACTTACAGAAAGGAGTTATCTAGCTAAATAAATAAAACCATATATTTGTCGACAAGAACTTTATTTTTCCATCACTTAGGCACTTTCCGTTCCATGAGATGAAACGATTTCGTATGCACAGTCAATGCTCTTTGACTGCTAAAATTACGATCACATGCGCGACATTGTATAATAATACGTGTAGCCCCATGCATCTCTGCTTCGTGAGCTCTTTTCTTGGCATAATCCTTGAATCTCTCCCCGCAATAACCACATCTACTCCGCTTATTCATCAAAACATGAGTTCCACGTTCATGCGACCGCCATTTCACGCGCGTATCGAAAACTTTGGAGCAAATTGAACACGCAAATTCTCCGTTCTGGTGCCTGTACATATGTGTTTTGTACTGCGAATGGTTAACATAACCCTTGTCGCATATATCACATGTGAAGTTCTTGAAATGTTCATTCATATGTTCGAGTAGGATCTTGAAATTGCTGAATTGGTTCCCGCAGATCGCGCAGCGAAAACCATTTGCGAAGTTGAAGGGGAGTATGTGACTTTTAATGTCGTTGTGGTAGGGTTTTTTGTGATTTGCGATGTGGTCGGCTATTTCTTGGACTGTGTTGAAGGATTTGTTGCATAATGTGCACTTTAGGTCTGTGATGTCGAGTTTGACGACGAAATTGTTCATTGTTTGGGTGGACGCGTAGCTCGGGAATACTGATTCATGCATCTGAAATAAAACAAATATAAGACAATAGTTTTGGTGCCACGAGAATCGATTTATTATAAGGTAGGTTTATGGTGTAAAAAGACAACTACCGAAAACTGAGGGGTTGCAATCAGACCATGATTCTAAACATATTAAGCAAAAACAACGCAAAAAAATATTTTGACTTAGCTTAGTCATTTTATGTTATTTTTGGTTATTTACTACTATTACAACATCATAAGACCATACCTACCTAATAATTTCATTTATAAAAGAAAAAACATTTAAAACTCAAAATCCAGCAATCTACGTAAAAAAACGCGCCCAAAACATACAAAAACAGTACTCTTCCAACGCTGTTTTCTCCGGATATAATGAATATTTGGGAAAATCCTTTTGGATTTGGTTGTGTGTTGGGATGCTGTACCTACCCCTTTCGGCTTCGGTAGACGTCTTTTTACACCCTGTATAGGCGTTACTTTTACATAGATAAGCCTAAGTAGGTAGAGGACTGTTTAGGTGCTGTGCGAGCCTGTTCCATCTAAAACAATGTCCCAAAATTGCCGCTACCTATAACTGAATCTAAGCTAGATGCACTAGGTATGTATGTACCTACCTAAGTTCGTATGAAGTCACTGGCAAACTCTGGTGACGGAGTTTTTATTCATCACGGCTTAACGACTTAAATAGCCGGGACCGAAAATTTAACGTGCCCTCCGAAGCATGGAAGCGCTCAGATGAAAATGCCACTAGCGGTCACCCTTCCACAGACCGTTTCGAACGTTGCTTAACTTCGACGATCTATCAAGAACGACTAAAGCAAGCACGACCACGAGCGCTTCGAGCCAGATGCAGTGGCCAACTCGATTGACCAAGTTATTATGCCGCCTGAAGGCCTCCAACATGGCTTATCGACTTTTTAGCCAGGACCCACAAAAGCGCTCAG
Source organism: Epirrhoe alternata (assembly GCA_963565295.1). Taxonomy (NCBI): domain Eukaryota; kingdom Metazoa; phylum Arthropoda; class Insecta; order Lepidoptera; family Geometridae; genus Epirrhoe; species Epirrhoe alternata. Next base: position 1,952,078 of record OY751402.1, read on the forward strand.
TTTTAGGATAATGCGCTTATCGGTAGCCCGGTTAGTCTTCGGTTGAGTTTTGGCGATCAATGAACATGGAATCTGGTGGGATCATTCATTCAGGACTAGGCTACTCACTCTTCTGGTATGACTCTTCAGCAGCCCCGGTTCAGGGTACTCTTTGGAACAGAAACAGCACACGTAGCCCACAGAACCGAGTTTGCGGATAGGCGTCGCGTTAGAGCAGGATAGTATGCTTCTTATGTTCGTCTGGAAATCAATACCTACATTAAAAACAGGCAAAGAATGGATGGATTGTGTGAAGGATGACATGAGTAAGAAAGGAGTGAGTGTTGAGATGACGGCTGATAGAGGAGAATGGAAGAACACATGTTGTGCCGACCCCACGTGATGTGGGAAAAGGGGAGGAAGATGATGATATATATGATGATAAAGTAGACACCTAATACCTCTGTAGCGCAGTGGGCCAAGGTCCGCGTACGACGCAGAAGGTAGCGAGTTCGATTCCTGCCTATGCTTTGAGGCTAGATGATGCGGTACAAAATCAAGACTTTACTAACTGGGCCGTAATTCTGATTGCTTAATTTAACTTGTACCTAGGTAGGGCTTAGTTTAAGTAAGTATAATAATAATGTAGGTACGTACGGCCGGCGGATCTAGACCGGCGTTAAGTTCGTCGCAACGCTGCGCAGTAGTCACTTTTAGGGTCGAATAGGTGGTAAGATGCGGGGTAACCTGCGTACAGCGCAACTTCAGACCGGTCTAGATCCGCCGGCCGTACTGTAGTAGGTACTTATTTCAGGAAGTCGTTTCTTTAAAATCAAAAAGAAATGGCGTTTTAAAAACGAATTGACGACTATGCCCAAAGATAAAAAAAGGTACAATGCTAAATCCATGACTATGCCTGATCCGAAGGGGAGGTCACAGGGGACATGACCCCCCCCCCATAATGGTACACGTCAAATAGTAAAATCTTGTGTATTGTGCAATAGTCAAATATTAGTGTAGTAAAGTGACTCCCCCCTCTCCCCCCCAAATTTCAGGCTGCGACCGCACCTGACCTCTTAGATCTTTAAGTAAGTAGGTACCTAACCTAACAATCCTCATCACTACATCATCTTTCGTTTCCAAACTGACCTGATGCTTCCTGAGTTCTTCGCACTTCTTAGGCACGAGCTGCACTTTCGAACTGTCGCTCGGACTCAGCACAATGATCTTCTTCTTCTTTACACTGAGTTTGTCTGTGAATGTGTATATTTGTGTTGATAACAATATTTTTGTACTTTTTACATTTTAATAAAAATTGTGAGTTTGATTTCTAGTAGGCGATGATAACCTGTCATGGATGCTAAGTTAGTTTCTGCAAAATGTGAGCGTTCTGCCGGCCACCCACGATAAAGTTTACCGTCCAGTCTGCAGCGGACTGGATGCGGCGTCCAGTAAACTTGACGGTGTATCGGTATGGGTGTGCATGACAAGCGAAAAAGAACTTCGCTCTGCCGACTTGATCAAGTTTGCAGCGCTGTAGACTGGATCGTGGGTGGTCGGCATTACAGCCATAACACACTGGCATAGCGGGGCGGTCGCCCAGAGGATTCAAAGCAGAGCGGGCGCGCGCCATATTCGCCGCGGATGCGCGACGGCATTTTACCTACCTACCTACTAAGATATTGTCTGTGTGTAATTAATAGGTATAATAAATAAGTAGATACTTAAGGTAATGTAGGTAGGAACTTTCAATTCATTTTCTATAAGTATATGAAAATGAAACATGACGTCAGGTGACCAAAAATTGCCCCTGAATGAAGTGTAATACACAATACATTTTTGTAGGCGCGATTCTATCGGTATCATTCAGGAATCATTTTGTAGATATTGAATGAAACGGTTTCAAGCAGTTTCATTTACATCTATAGTCCCGGCTATTTAAGTCATTAAGCCATGACGGAGGCCTTAAGGCGGCCTAAAAATTTCGTCACCAGAGTTGGCCACTGACTCATACGAACTTACCTACTTACGAATGACCTATCAATTTACTTATGCCCGGTTTCTATATTCAACGGACATTCGTAGGTAAGAGCTACGACTCGTTTTCACATACAAATTTTGACAGCTAACTTACCGCCGGATTCTAGCTGTCAAACTTTTGTATGTAGAAACGAGTCGTAGCTCTTACCTACGACTGTCCGTTGAATATAGAAACCGGGGGTTAGTAAGAACCAGGAAGAAGTATTCGCGTTCCTTTTTTCGTTCGAATACGGTTTTTTACACAAAGCATAGGACCACTCCATCGATCCACCCCGATTAGGTACAGTTAGTAAACTAACATTGAGAGTAGTTTAACAGGTGAATAAAATACATTGTAAGTATTTAATTATTTATTAGGTAAATACAATCATAAAAGATTTAATTTAAATAGATTATAGATAGGTGCTTAAATGCTAATAAAAAAAAGCTGCCACAAATGCTCAGATCAAAAGATTAGGTAAAAAAAACACCGGCCCTCACCTACCTTACCTACCTATATTAGATGATTTATACACCGTCAGGAGGCAACCTATGCCTACACTGAACGGGACGCTAGTGCCTGGGACATTGTTTGAGATGGAGGCTTATATCACCTAAACCATCCTCTCAGCTTAATCGGCCTTCACAGGAAAGACAACGTCATTACGTGTGGAGCTGACTAAGCTGCGGGTTTCCTAATGTTTTTCTAATAAAATACCGCTTACCTACATAGCTAGTTATTATAAGTACCTACCTAGATTCTAAGTCCTAGAATAACCTAAGTACTAAAATAGATGCCATCAAAATATTACCTACGTGACTGGCAACTACACTGATAATTAAGAACCTACTACTGAGGCTATAAATGCCATCGGAAAAACACACACTACAAATTCATAGCATAATTACGAGTAACCTAGGTTCTTCTTTTATTTAATGGCCACTACACAACAAGGTATAATTCTGCCAATGTCAAGTTTTAAATATAAATTATAGGTATCATGTCAGTCAGTCAGTCCTGTCTCTGGTTTCAAAACTCCAACGGAAACTGTAAACGGGCTAGTTTTTTTGGCAATGCCGGGCAATGGTATAGCCACCAAGTTGACGATTATATCTCGCAACACAGTGCAATAATTGCTGTATAGCCCAGCGATATTGTCAAGATATTTCTTTGCAAATATTCACCGGCTTACCATAGAACGTGACACATAAAGTTATTCCGGAGTGTAAACTGTCAAAATGTATGGTTATTCTTGATTTATTCGGTGGAATAACTTTATGTCACGTTCTATGGTAAGCCGGTATATGTCTAGCCGGCGAGATTGCAAATGATTTATCCCGAGTTGCTAAATTATAGCTATAGGTATGGTCAATAAAAAATCCTAGCAAGATGCCATTTTCGTAGCCCGTTTACAGGCTCAATGTACTTGGAATATGTACTTTTAAAACAACCAGACAGGTCTCAAACGTCATGCACATCCTTCTTATGCTGCAGCATTCTGCAGCGAATAACAAAACTTGCATCGCAGAATTCACAGACATAGTTCCTGTAATGTTGACTCATATGTTCCGCGACTTTATCAAAGTCCAACTGCACCGCACACACAGCGCAACGGAGCTTTTCATCCGTCACACGCAACGGCATAATCTGGTTCTTTATGACCAGATGCATCGTTTCATTGTGTGCATTCTGCAAATGTTCCATCAGCATCTCCAAGCTATCAATATCTGACTTGCACACACGACATTTCAGACCAGAAATATCTAGATAAACAATGTGTTTCGAGAGTATTTTCCCCGGACGCATCTTCAAGAAATCCGGCTTCCCCTTTTTATGATTGGAGAAACAGTGTTTCTTCAGCTCGGAGAGTTTAGCAAATGCTTGGAAGCAATAGCTACATGAGTGGCCGCCATCTTCTTTAGCGTGGATAGGCGTAGCGTTGGAACAGTTTAGTATCGTTCTTATGTTGTCTAGATGCCAATCCATTTCTGTGAGTCTGGTTTTGGGGTTAGGATTTGGGATTTTTACTCTTTCTGTCTTCCGTTTGGAGCTTGTCTTTCGTTTAGGGAGACTTCGTTTCTCGATAATTTCCAGCGGTTTTTCATCTTCGGAGATCTTCCGTTTCTGGACTTTCTGGGCGAGTTTCTTCTTCTTCTGGGGCTTAGTTTCAGGAGTTGTTGGTGGTATGGATATGAATGATGAGAAATTGACTTTTCTGAAGAGGGTTACGCTCTTCTCTGCTGCTAAGGGTGTATCTTCATCGCTGCTGCTGATAACATCTGAAACAATAATAAAATATGAACAAAATATCGATAGAACAGGTGATGTCCACATTCTAAAGGTTCAGTTGTATGACTTTTGTAAGCAAAAACGACAGCAAAATCGCTCAAAAAGTCACTAAAAATCTAACTTATACCTACTCGAACTATGTTCTCATGTAAGTGACTTAAGTATTTGTCTTTCATAATGAGAATAAATTTATTAAACCTATAAAAAAGTAAGTTCGTATGAGTCAGTGGCCAACTCTGTGTCGGAGTTATAACGTAACATTAGTGTAGGTAAGTAATAGTTTTAGGTAGGTAAATAATAAATAATATCTATCGAGCGGACGTGCTCGATGGTAGGTAATAACAAGAGATATATAATTTTAATAGAACGACTGCTAAGTAGGTACTAACCCGATCGAAAATACACCGTCACTTCATCGATGAAAAGGATCAAAACAGCACAATAATCACATTGAAATAATCAGGTAAATATCAAGAAGTCTTGCATAAAAACTGTTTTTTAATGAGCCGTGTAAATAGTGCCTAGCTTTAGATCCTACTTTCAATCCATCCAAGCCATATCTCAATGCTTTACACAAGCTCCACAGTAAGTTCATTATTACTGGCCAACGTGACAAAGTTTTTTGGTTACCTTAATACAATCCGTCACGGCTTAACGACTTGAACATAAATTTTCCGTGCCCTTCAAAACATGAAAGCTCTAAACAGTGAAGGAAACATCACGAACTCAGATAGTCTTGGGCGTAGCAATTTCTAAAAACAAGGCTTTTCTCGAAATAATACAGCCATTTTGAAAAGTCCCTCTAGAAAACTCTATTCACCTACCGCTTTCCACAAAATTGGTGCCCCTTGCCTCGATAACGTCTAACGTACGTCCACAGAAGCCTATTTTCTGTGCGTAGATACGTCTAAGACCCCTCGCAGACTACATACTTTCTATCGGCCGATAGTTGAAACGGGCTATACTTCTCCATACTCATCACGAGCCGAAGTATATTCCGTCTCAACTATCGGCCGATAGAAAGTCTGTAGTCTGCGAGGGGTCTTAGCCTCTCCGTGCGCCGCGGTAAGACTTACCACCGCGGCGCACGGAGAGGCTAGGCACGTGTGTAGGTAAGCATCGCATTGAATGAAAATGTGTGTTATTGTTTCCACTTTAACCCACGGACACGCTACGCATGAATTGACATCTTTGGTACACGCGTGGCTTGCTGGAACTGCGGTCACGTAGCTCAATGCTGTCAACACTATGCACGCGGTACACGGAAGCGTGCTGTGGGACGGTACTGCGCTACAGTTGTCCATAGTTGTGTGTTAATATTCGTGTAAGTATAGCGTGTGCTGCAGTGGAAACGTTAACCCACGTCAAACAAATTAAGTGAACCCACGTAGCTAAAATGCGCAGCAGGCGTGCCCGTGCATAGTATGCGCCGCGGTGGGTCCGCGACTTAAGGTCTACATCCAATGTCTACGTCTTAGTTAAAAGGCCAAAGAGCTCATAGTAAACTCTTCGTCTTCCTTTGATAGTCAGGTAATAATGCTAAAGAATAGAACGTCAGAGGCTCAGAATAAAGAATACCTAGATCGATAGAAAATTTGTAGAAACGTTGCCATATCTATGGAATTCTGGCAACATTTTCATGACAAAAAAAATTAAGAATAACTTGGACCTACTTACTAAACAAATTCTAAAATCATGTTATTAATAATTATTATTATTAAGACCCTGTAGTGTAATATAACTCACCAGGGCCATCTCTCTCTCCTCTCATCCTTAGTTTAAGTAATTGTTAAAAATAAATGGGACTTGAAAAATAAATGAAAGTAAATGTGTGCAAGACGAAAGTGATGGTTTTTGAAAAAGATGAATGTATGACAGCATGCAATATTCTGATAGGTGATGAAAGAGTGGAACAAGTGAAAGAGTTTGTGTATCTGGGGACATTGTTTACAAGAGATGGGAAGTACGATGAGGATATCGAAAGGAGAGTGAATGCTGGAAACCGAGTGAATGGGGCACTCCACGATTTTATGAGCAGTCGGAAAGTGTCCAACAAGGCACGACTGGCAGTTCATAGAGGAGTGTTGGTACCGACATTGATGTATGGAAGTGAAAGTTGGGTGTGGCAGAAAAAACATCAGAGTAGAGTGAATGCTGTTGAAATGAGAGCGTTGCGTAGTATGTGTGGGGTTGAAGGATAGAGTGAGAAATAGTGTGATAAGGGAACAGTGTGGAGTGAAAGAAGATGTAGTGTTGAGGATCGAAAAAGGTATGTTAAGATGGTTTGGGCATGTAGAGAGGATGGATGACAGTCGTTTGACAAAGCAAGTGTATGAGGCGAGTGTGTATGGGACAGCTGGAAGGGGAAGGCCTAGGCGAACCTTCTTGGATCAAATTGGCGACATTTTGGAGAAGGGCCAGGTAAAAAGTACCCTAAACCGACGAGCATGTATGAAGAATGTAATGAGAGTGAATGAGGCGAAAGTTGTGTGTCAGGATCGTAGCGAGTGGAGATCCGTGGTCTCTGCCTACCCCTTTGGGAAAGAGGCGTGATTTTATGTATGTATGTATGTAAATGGGACTTCATCACCGAAAGTTTTGTTAATAAAACTTTCTAAGTCGGTAAGTAGGCTTACAAATAAAAATGCATTCGTTAATTGGTAGTCATATTTTAATCCAATTATCAAGTTTACCTTACTAAGAAACTTACCTACCTACTTACTTTATGGGTAAGTTTGAGTTAGTGTAAGTTGGTACGGTCAGTCGGTCAGCAACTGGCAATTCCCAGGCAAACCCCAGCCGGTCATAACGCCGTTCTCTTTTTTTTTTATCTAGAGTCTGTTCTTCTTCTTCTTTTATTTAATGGCAATCTACACAACTAGGTGTAATTCTGCCAATGTCAAGTTTTAAATATAGATTTATAGTCATGTCAGTCAGTCAAGTCCTGCCTGTCGATGGTTTGAACAAAACACGGCGGCTTGTTTTCTTCATAACTCTAACGGAATATTTTCGTCAAATGAGAAATCTTCTTCAATACTCCCCCATTCCATTTTCCAGATCTCCTATTTCCAATCCAAGGCTTCATTAGTAAAATGCCACCGAAATTACATATTATAACCGTCTGGTGTTACCAACTGGTGACGTTGACTAAATTGACGTTTAAATGCAAATGTTGGGGAAGGCAAATGTTACAACATATGCATATTTTAGATAACAATTTCGTGTTTCGTGCGCATATGACTCTTCCATGATGCTTTCTGCACGAACCTCTTTCCGCACACATCACAACTGAATCTGCAAAAACCAGTATGAATTGCCATATGAGGTGTCAGAGAGTTTCTAAGTTTAAACCGCTTCCCACATACATCGCAAGAGTATTTCATAAAGCTTGAATGCTTGGTCTCGTGCTTAATGAGATTAGCTTTACAGAAGAACGCCTTCGGACAGACATCGCATTTGTGCGGGCGTTCCATCAAATGGTCTTTCTTTACGTGATTCGTCAAATGATTGTATTGTGTGAATGAGCGGTCACAAGCGTTGCAGTTATATTCTAGCTTACGGTGAACTTTCCTAAGATGTGCGTTTTTGAGGTAGTATGTAGGGAAACGATCCCCGCACTCTGCGCATATTATGCTCTTTAGTTTATTTTTGGCTTCGTCGCTGATTTTCTCTTGCGGCTTCGTATTCTTCTGTTCTCTGTTGTATGGTTTCTGTTGTATATGAATAGAGGCGTAATGCCTCTGCAGTGTACACTTATCAGTGAACGCAACTTGGCAAATATCACACGTAACAGCTTGAGTGATATGCACCTTCGCATGTTTCTCAAAATGTCTGAATTCGATAAACTTTTCCGGACACGAGTCGCAATAAAATATGTTAGAGTTGAATTTGAAAGCATGAAATATATTGCAAACTGCAGGGTCTATTCGTTTGTTGTGTGTGACGTTTAAATGCTCAATCAAATCTTTGATATTGTTTACGTTTTCAGAGCAAAGTGTGCAAGTCAGAGCAGTAGTGTCTAGCATGATGAGAGTATCTCTATAATTCGGCAGGAACGCGGCTTCTGTTACTTCGTCGTGCTCATCCAGTGTATGAGCTTTTAGACGATCGGGTAGTGAGTACTTATTGTTGCAATAAGCACATTTATAGCCTGCATTTGAGTGTGACCAGAGGGGCGAGGCAGTCGAGCATAGAAGAATCAACTTGATGCTACGAATTTTAGTTTGACGCGGAGTCAGCTGACTTATCACATCGACCGATGAGGCTTCGTTTACACTTTCTGGTTCGGGATTACCTAAAAAGAAATGTGTTGCCAATTAAAAAAGTTATTTAGAGCTACTGTGTTGTAAAATCTGTCAAAATTTTGGGACATTTCTGCTGATCTTTTATTAAAATAGATAGGTGGCGTAATGATTCTTCAGAGTGAAGGAAAGAAAAAATGTTGTGCCAATTCCACTTGGCGTGGGATAATGGCAGGAGAATTATGATCATTGAAGATACAAAAAAACATTTTAGACCTACTGTCTTGTTAACCTACCTGCACCGATCTAGGGTTTTTCCAATTTTTGCATTTTTGGTATATGTATTTTTGGCGTAAATTCATCGTGTTACGTTAATTAGATGCTTACCTAAGATTAGTATATTTGTAGGGCAACACTGTTACTTTTATTTCATCAACCATCCCCGCATAGGTCGTTCAAGTAGATAATATGAAAAGAAAAAAGTTTAATAAATAAAAATGTTTATTTTAAACAGTTACCTCTACATAACACTTGAACATTTTAAAATTTATTTATTTATTTATAAGAATTAGAAGTAACATTACAGTTGGTAGTTGGTACCAATACATCTATTTAATAATGACAAGATTAAAATCAACAAACTTATAAATACTAACATAGGTACTACATTACTTAGGTATTTACATTACATTTTACATTACATCTTTTTGTAAAGAGAATATTTACCTAGACTTCGTTAGGAAATAAACAATAATCTCCGAAACTACCGATTTCTATTATCTAATGTAGGCAAAGAGTCTACTCGTAAGTGTTATCTTATGAAGGCAGATTGGACTTAATTGTGTATGGATTTGTTTTTGTTTGCGCGATATTGAGCGTTCGTTCGTTCCCTAGTGTTTCCGGTTACGCACACAAAAACAACGTGCATGTGCACACTGCACACAATTGAGACCAAAGCTTCCAACAATATATAAGTAGAAATAGAATAAATGTACATTTTTTAATGTTTATCTGTGGTGGTTGAGTTGTCTATGGTAGGCATATCTATGCATCTTTCCGTTAAATAGGTGCTTCAAAACGGTTTGAGCTTTTGAAAATAAAATATACTATAACTATAAATACCTAATTGTTTTTAATACCTAATTTGAAAGTAGCGCCAGTGACTGACAAATTGAGAAGTGGAAGGTTGGCGTGGTATGGGCATGTCCTGAGGAGGGATGAAAGTCATATAACACGACGAGTGATGAGTATGAAGGTCGATGGATATACCGGTAGGGGCCTAAGAAAAGATGGATGAACTGTGTGAATGCGGATATGTTAGTGAAAGGAGTGAGTTCTGATATGACGAGTGATAGAGGGAAATGGAAGAAAGAAACATGTTGTGCCGACCCCACTTAGTGGGATAAGGGCAGGAAGAAGAAGAAGAAGAAATACCTAATTGTAAAAAAGCTACACCGAAGAAGCCATTCGAGGTGAGTTAAATGGTATGAATGGGCAAGGAAAAAATTCACAAATTGATGGTAGAACGAAGAAAATGGTTTAAGCCGAGTCAACTCATTGTGGGTTAGGGGCAATGAAAATGACGATCATTGTCTATATCGTAGCGTAGGTGAAAACGCTAGACAATCACGAATTCACGATGATGGATGATAAACTTTGAGTATTCATAGTGGAAAGGCTAAGCAATATCTCCATGCTTATTACGCATATGTCCCCTCCAACTACACTTCTGTACAAACGTCATCCCGCAATGCTCGCACTTGAATCTACGATCATTAGCATGTATTCTCATATGTTCAGTCAAGTTGCTCTTCCTCGAGTACCGTTTGAGACAAACCTGACATTGAAAATGCCGAGCGCCCGTATGCTTCAGCATATGATTCCTGAGCTCAGCAGATGCGAAGAACTTCATATCACATTCAGGGCATTCATGGCGGCGATCCATCAAATGTACCCGTTTCACGTGAGAGTTTAACGCCCTGCGATGAATGAATACTTTGTCACAAGAGTCACATTTAGGCGTAGGGAATACGATTCCGTGAGCTTCTGTCATGTGATTCTCTTTTACTACAATATCCCCGAATCTCTCGTTGCAATGCCAGCATTTAAGCCTCAATTTCGGCCCGTGAACTTGTTTCACGTGTGCTTTCATTTTCACATTAGTCGGAAAGTCTTTGAAGCAATGTGAGCAGACAAATGTGCCAGTTTTATGCGTAAGCATGTGCTTTCCAAGCTTATTTGGATTTACGAAGCCTAGACCACAGATTTCGCATACGTAATGTCTGTAGTGCGTATTAACGTGCACGTTTAACATCTTAAAAGTGGGAAAGGAAGCGTCACAAATGAAGCAAGTGAGGGGACCGTCGCCAAATTTGAAAGGCAAGATTTGGTTTTGGACGTCAGTATGGATCTTTCTGCTGTGTGCAGTTTGCAGATGGTCAAGAAGTAATTCCAAGTTATCCAAGCTCTGATTGCAAAGCTTGCAGCTGAGAGCTGTGATGTCTAGTTTAACAAGTAAATCGTGTGCAGACATTCGCTTAGTCGATGTAACCACCGTTTCTGTACTATGATTTTCGATCGTGTGGTTTTTTAGCTCGGCCGGATTTGGAGTTTGGTACTCGCAATAAGCGCAGACGTAATTCAAATCGTTGACACGTCTAATCGGTGTGGCGTTCGAATGTTGAATAATCTGTCTCAGATTTTGTTGTAGTCTTTTATACGTAAGACTGTTAGGAGACTTCGTATCATGGAGGTGCTTTACTAATTTGATACCTTTTTCTTTATTACGTGAGTCTTCATTTGTTTCTTCGTTAATGTCATTAATGACTTCCAGTTTGATTTTCATTTTACCTATAAAGAAAATAAAATGTTAAGCTGTTATCACATCACTCACTTAACGAACGTCTATCTATACCTACTATAGAAACTTGCTTACTTACTAAGATTTAGAGTGTCAAAGGATTCAGCAGTACCACAGAGGCCTACTTACATTGAACTAGAAGATAATGCCATGAGAACATAAACTAGTTTTTTGATAGGTACTTATGAAAAAGTTGGTCATTCAATCAAATAGTTCGCTTATAATCAAGTACTTAACAAAATATTTATACCTATAATGACAAAATATCTAATGTAAGTATTACAAACATAAAATGAAGCCATTTTTCCCCATAGGATAGTTATTCGTATTTTCACTTGTTACATACAACACTTGGATCAAATTGGTGACATTTAGCTAAGGGCCAGATCAAAATTACCCAAAACCGGCGAATTGTATGAAGAATGTAATGTGATTGAGTGAAACCAAAAAGAAGAAAGTAGATTGAATAAAATTAAGGATCACAGAACACCAGAGGGCCTAGACAATGTAACAATCGAATGTCGACTTCGATAGTAGCTAAGTCCAAAAATGTATGGGATTGACATAAGTCTTAGCTAAGTCACGTGATCTGTTGTTAGCGAATCGATTATTGGTAGACAATGTACACACATTTCGATTCCATCAAACGAATCGACAACATCGAACGATTACTTCCATACAAATGCCTAGCCAAGTGGATCATTTGACAAGCGTTTTCGCTTAGTTGTCGATTCTCTTGATGGAAAGGCTAGCGAACGCTAAAATGCTGTAGATATCGAAACAAAATGGCGATTTCATAAACAGCTGTTGTAAAAAGTAATTGTATTTCGTTGTTTGTTTTATGATTGTTAGAATAATTTTGGCCCTTAGACGTCCCTGCGCACTAAACTGAGCCATAGCAAGGTCACCGTGACTGTAATATAACATAAAATAAACTAAAGCGCTCTCGTTCTAAGTAGGCATCTTTGTGAAACGCGTCTTTGTTTACATTATTGCCTTCCGGCTTGCAACTTACTATGTGATATAAGATTATGCTACTGTATAGGTACATTAGCCTAGTAATAACAAAGAAAGGTAAGTAGGTAGGTTAGGTACCTACTAAATTAATATTTTATGAACTCCATAGTCCATAAACTTAAAATAGGCTCAAAGATTAAACTTCCCGTAATTGTATCTACGTAAAATAATTGCAACACATTATTCACAAAGTGTATTAAAAATTATTACATAAAGCAATTTGTTTCTATAAACATTAACTCACTTTTTAATATTGTAAGCCAATCTCAATTTTAAATTTTCGCGCGCTTTCCGGGCGAACATTCAGAGTTCAATGACACATTTCACGTTTGAAGACGAAAACCATAGACTAAGCGCGGTTTTTAGCGATCAGTCGATTAGACAAGGCGATCGCTATACGAAGGTTACTTTGGCTAGCAATCGAACTTCGCTATCGTCTAAGCGTTGACGATTGTAGAAGTCGATTCGATTCATAGCGACTGCCGGTTGTCTAAGCCCTCAGATCGATTGTTCGAATTCGAAAACGTTTCTACCGTTTAGTTTCAATTGGGAAAAGGGGCTTCAGGTGTTTATAATTATAATAGTTGGTGAACGTGGGCTGATTGAATAGCTAATAATCAATCTCATATCTCCTACGAGTAGATTAGCCTATAGATAGATATAAACACTTTATTGTACACAGAAGAAACAAATAACAGGAACACAAAATAACAAGTGGGTTCAATGGTTATATACCACAGACGAATCTGTGTTATGTACAAAAAACACTAAAAAAACAGGCCCCAACGAAACGAACACTACCAACACCCAAAATTTCCTCGACTACCTACTGCAAGGTGCGTGTAACTACAAATATAAATCACTACCACCCACAAAACATCAAAAACTACCAAAAAAAAACCACCGCTTTGAATCAGCTGTATTTACCATTACTATAAGTATCTAAGCTATTTTTTTGTATTGTAAACAAGCTGCTAAATAAATAAATTTCATTTCATTTCACATTTGTAGTGGATTTAAGTCATAAATCACAAGTGAATTCGTGTCTATATCATCTTGTGTTGCCTCAAATGTCTGTTCTGATGGTGACATTATCGCACGTACTCTCATTCCCCTCAGTTTAATAACCATTATCGACGTTGCATGCACTCCTCCCGGATTTGATTTGAAGGCCACAGATTTTATTTCAGCCGGCGATCGTTCGAGTGCGTACGCATATGCTCTTTGAGCGACCATTTTCTGAAAAAGCCTTTCGTGCAAATTTCGCAGATGAAATTCCGTACACCAGTGTGTATCAACTTGTGATCCTTCAGAGCTTTCCCTCCCCTGAACACCTTATCACACAACTGGCAATTCCATCTTTTCATCGAATGATATAGAATCTTGTGTGTACGTAGATTTGTATGATTTTTAAATGTCATATCACAGGCGTTGCACTTCAAGTCTGCGTAGTTCGCGCCGTGAGCTTCGACCATGTGTTTCTTTTTAATATTTTGATTCTTGAAGTGGTGTCCGCAATGAAAGCATTTGTACTTTGTCAACGCTGCTATATGCGTTTGTAGTTCGTGAGTTTTAAGTTTATATGTTGATAAGCAAACTTTTTCGCAAAAGCTGCATTTAAACGAGCCTTTTTTATGTGTGCCCAAATGTTTAACAAGTTGGTATAGGTTCACGAATCCAGAGCCACAGATATCGCATATAACGTTCGAGAAGTATGTGTTCATATGCGTTATTAAGGAACGAAAACTGTTGAAATCCTTGGAACATATATGACATTTGAACTCTTCGTTGTCTAATTTGAGGCTGACGATGTGACTTTTGATGTCCGTGTGGAGTTTTTTTGCGTGAACACTGTTGAGGTGTTCGATCAACTGATCAAGGGTGGCAGGGGCCAAGTCACAAATGTTACAGCACAGCGCAGTGATGTCTAGTTTGACTAATAAATCGTTTATATTTCCACGGGGTATCAACTTGTTTTTTAAAGTATCGTCATGGTCTACAATGGTGTGGCGTTTGAGATCAGCGGCTTTGACGAAGGATGCTTTGCAAAAGCAACAAAAATAGCCAACCCCGAGAAAATGCGCGCGGATCGGGGTCGCGTTGGAACATTGCAATATTGTTTGAATATTGTATCTATGCTTTCCGAACTCCGACCCTGCACTAATTAAATAGGTATTGACTAATGGTTTCTTTACAGTAAGTTTTGGTGGAAGTGTTCGCGCTTGCAGTGTTTCAGGTTTAACTTCAACCTGCAATTGCGATGAGTCTGCATTTGCTGTTACTACTGCTGATTGATCACTCAACACGTTTTCTTGAGATGCCAGTCCAGTTTCGATATATATGTCGTGTGGTTCTTCGTGTACGTCGAATACGTAGGATGTATCTCCAAATTTGAAAGAACCGTCTGGTTCTATTTCAATGATGGTATCGCCCTCGACACCTACAAAGAAAATAAAGTGATTGTTATAGAGAACCTCTTTACATATTCTTCCTTGAACTTTTCTGGTCTCATTTAACTTGTGTATACAGAAGAGAATAGGAATATTGGTGGTTATTATATTATTAATTTCCGCATAAATACATTTCATACCAAACTGGCATCTCATCACAGCTTTATATAATTATCATTACAGTTTCGGAAAAAAGATGAAGGAGAAGACCATGCATTAATTACACGAGTCTCAAATTATTAATGGTCACTACCATGTCGTTTAAAGAAGTATCTTGATTATGTGACTAAAGTGGAAAGAGATTAATGGAGGAAATTGCATCAGCAATTACCACTGACAAGAATTAGGCTCCTTAATATATTTATTTACTCAAGAAGCGTGTTAAAACATGTTATGAAATGAAGTAGGTACAGTAACGAAAGTCGATTAACAGTTTGATTTCTTAAAACGCCATTTGTTTTCGATTTCTGAGAAATTATAAACTTTTCCTGGGAAATTAACTTTGGCTAGCACTTTTTTCTTGAAATATTTCTCAAAATAATGGTCATACATAATGTTACAGATCTTGGAAATATTGAGACTTGTGAAACATCACTTGTTGAGCAACTTTCGTTCTACGATAGTTTAAAAATACATATTGGCAATAATAACGTTTGACAAACTAAAGAGAAAACAGATTTCATGTTAGACTTCGGTCGATAACCACAACTGACCACAAGTGAGGATGTCGTTTTTGGGTTTTGCGGGAAATGTATAAATCCCTCAGGAATAATATACAGAGTCAATCTTTGAACGACAGTAAGAGCACAGATTTTATACGGCAGCAGGTAGGTAAGTATAATTCAATTGTTTATTACATATAAAAGAAATATCTTGGCATAGCGCATTAGTGATAACAATTTACAATCGTTAAAAACTTTGGAGGTATTCACATTTTCTCTTATTTTTTCGAATTATGTCTATAATATTGGTGCGGGTCTCACTCAATAGTATTTTTTTATGCCAAAATCTGTGAATGCAGTTCAGAATATCTGAAAAGTTAGAGGTCTCCTAGGAATAGTAGGAATTTCTTGTAACTTGGAACGGTTAAGGTCTAAGGCCTCTGCCTCGAATCTTGCGGGCAGCGGGGCGGCGGCGGCGGCGCGGGAGCGGCAGGATCTTATGCGTAAAATCAAATGGACCGGCCCTCAAAAACAGCGGCGCGGGGGCGGGCAACGAGCGTGCATTCCAGTCAAGCGGCGACAGCTTAGGTCATTGGTAACAGCTCGCGCGCCTGCATTGGATAATGGGTGGAAAATTGCCAATTTGTTTAGCGACAATTTTTTTGAGTAGCTAAGCTGACATCATTGCAGCGCGCCGCGGTTTCGAGAACAGATCTGCGTTGCCCGCCCTGCTCTCACGCCGTTGCCACCCCGCTGCCCGCAAAATTCAAGGCAGATGTTAGGCATCTGCCTTGAACCCGGACTTTACTGCCCCGAGTCCCGACTCAAAAATGTATTGTCAACAAACTCTAATTTCCCCTATGTTCAGTAACATACACATCAGCCAGCACGTTACATACACTTCATAGTTTTTATTTCAGCCGGCGATCGTTCGAGTGCGTACGTAAATGCTCTATGAGCGAGCATTTCCTGGCAAACGCTTTCGTGCAAATTTCGCAGATGAAATTCCGAACACCAGTGTGTATCAACTCGTGCCGCTTCAGTCTATACCCTGAGATGAACACTTTATCACACAACTGGCAATTCCATCTTTTCACCGAGTGATATCGCATTTTGTGCATTTGTAGACTTCTGTTGCTCTTAAATGTCTTATCACAAGCGTTGCATTTCAAGTCTGCGAACTTCGCGCCGTGATTTTCAATCATATGTTTCTTTTTAATATTCGGATACTTGAACTGTTCTCCGCAATGAAAGCATTTGTACTTTGCCAATACTGCTGTATGTACTTCTACTTTGTGAATTTTACGTTTATAAGCTGTTAAGAAGACTTTTTCGCATAAGCTGCATTTGAACGAGCCTTTATTATGTGATTCCGAATGAATTTTAAGTTGGAATCGGTTCACGAGTCCCACACCACACACATCACATATAAAGTTTGAGGAGTATTTATTCATATGCGATACTAAGGCGCGAAAACTGTTGAAATCCGTGTGCATGCGGATGGGGTGTCTATCTCCTAGATTCCAGATTTGATTCCTTCAGAATTTAGTGCCTATTCTAAAAGATTTGTGAAATTAATATGGGATTTTGTGACAATCTAATAGTCGAGATATGGGCGAAAGAGTCGGTCACCCCGACCGCATATTGCCGTTGGGGTGTCATCCTGTATCTAAAAAACTAGGCACATTACAGAAGAACTACCGATGTCACAAAATAATATAGCATCAAACAAAAATTGTGGAGCTAGTATTTAATCTTAAATCACTCTCCTGTGTCGTAAATCTTACTCCAAAAATGACACCCAGACCGCTACCATGCGGTCCGGGTGACCACATGAAAACGTAATTTTAAGTGATATCTGTTACTTGCAGGACCTTTGTGCTTCACCAATAATTGTGAAAAAATATGTGCAAATTTGTGATACAAGAAGCTTGCCTCTACTCTTTGTAGTTTTAATTTTATAGCCTTGAGAACATTTAGGTCACCCAGGCTGTCATTTTTTTCAGTTTTTGTTGAAATGCGCACAAAGTACCAAACGTACGACAGATCTAAAGATACTAATAATTGTGAAAAAAAATGTGAAACATGTTGATACCAAGATTTAATTAAATAAACTCGTAAATTATCTAGAAAATGTAAATTACGTTTTATAACCTAAATGTATGAAATAGGGTGACCACAATATTTTCATTAAAGAGAAGATTATGGTTAGATCTTGTTTAACCATAGGTACTAAATAAAGGTATTATCTTGTATAAACAAGATTTATCGCTAGGTGTCCAGTCCCGTAAGCCAGAAATAGGTAATAGTCGCTAATAAGGTAAAAAATCAGAACCGACTACAAACAAACAGTGAATGGAGAATGAAGATTTCTTTACCGAATGGTTACGGTTACTGTGTCGCGAATTCAATGGTTTTTCCCATCTCAAAAATGCCTAACGTGCAGAAGTTTTCACTTCAAAAATTACTAGAACCCTTCCTAGTTACTCTGAGTCTTGAACCTATAGGTTTAGTATTAAAACTGATAAAAAAACTGACAAATACAAATTATTGTCTATCTCTGTCATTCTTATTATTTATAACAGAGAGAGACAATATTTTGAATGATAATGTCATTCGTTCACACACTGTTGACATATGTAACATACTCAGACCTTTGAGACTCAGACAAAATAGAAGTTAAACCTCTAAAAAAGTATAATTTTGTCTATGAAAGCTGACTTTATTGTCATGATTTGTTTTTATTTGTTGTTGTTTGGTTTTCATTTTATTTGTATTTGGCACGCACTTTTGTAGGTATCCAGAAGTTTGAAGCCTGGCAGCTTCAATGAAGATGAAGAAGATGGCCACAGAACTTTGTATTGAGTTGTTGGGTTAATAATAGACGCTTTTATGTATCTGCCTGCCTACCTGTGGAGTGGAATCAATATTTAAATACATTCATACCTAATTACCTATTTACTTAATTTTAACCTTTTCTCCTTACAAGGGGTGTTAGAAATGTTAACAAAAAGTATTTATTGTGTTCAACCTATTTAGAGATAATAATTGAACCTCGTTTATGTAACTGGCTGCTTGGCCTCTTTATACAAAAGGAATAAAATAAAGTTTTCGTTTTTCAAACAACAAAGCGTCTTTTAGAATAAATAGGTATTGACATTCCTACTTCTACACTACCTAGGTTCTTGAAAACTAGTTATACGAGATTATTTTATTAAGTGAACCTAACCAGGAGCAACCTACAATAACTGGGGGCACGAAAGTGCCCCCGCCAAGACTACCTAGGTGTGGGCATCAAGCTTCACAAGGTAAATAACAATTAATTTGTTTTTTGTAATAATTATGTGCCTCCTTATTGAATAATATAGGCACCTACCTACATAGGGTACCTAGACAGTTCTTGGTTGAAACACAGCATCATCTACATATCTTGTGTTAGGGGTACTAACCTATAATATATTAAAGTGATATCTTTGTAAGTACTTTTTGTTTGTAAATACATACATAATATACATAGAAAACACCCAGACCCGAGATAAATATCTGTAGGTCTTATAAACTTTTATCCCGCGGCCCTGACGCCGTGATCGAACCTGCAACCTTCTGCGACGCAGCGCAGTAAATTCGGACCTTCACCCTCTGCGCCACAGAGGTCGTCAATGTACTACCTACTGTGGTGCTTTATTTTGTTTGACGTACCTACTTAATTAAACATGGTGTGGTGCGTAAAATTAAAATCCCACTCATATAATAAAGCTGAAAGTTCGTGAGTTTGTTTAGATATTTGTACATTGAGTACGTTAGTACATTATAACTCAATGTATTTGTATAGGTATTTGTGTATCAATCACGCCTAAACCAGTGAACCGATTTGGATGAAACTTGGAATAGGCGTAGTTCCAGGTCACTACCTGGAATAGCATATAGGCTATTCAACATTTTGGTACCACGCGGGCGAAGCTAGTAATACCTACTGGTAAAATATAACGCTATTTAGGGTTCCGTAGCTACCACAAATGAAAAAAAAAACGGAACTACTTAAGATCACTTTGTTGTCCGTCTGTCTGTCAAGACCCTCTATAACTCGGGATTTATTTTTACGATGTAAGTCTTGGAAAATGATGGGGGAGACCTTTGCCCAGCAGTGGGACAGCAAAGGTTAGAAAAAAAAAAAAAAAAAAAAAAAGTATAGGCAGGTAGGTACATACTTACCTTAAAAAAATATCTTTGTTCCTTCTCAAATCTACTCAGGTACCTAATAACTTTGGTGTAGATGTAGGTAGGTAATACCTATTGTTGTGGTAGTACCTACCTACTACCTACCTACCAGTTTGCACTGATATACCGTTATACGTACTACGGAACCCTCGGCGGGCGAGTCCGACTTGCACTTGTCCGGTTATTTTCTTCTAGTTCAACCGGGTACTCTAACCAGAATTTGATTAAATTTCGTAAAGCTTTATGAGTCAATGCACATTGAATTGGAAGCGTCAGCGACCGACGCCGAACGGCGGCGGCGCGCGCCAGCTCGCGCCCGTCTCGCGCTGTCTCGCGAAGGCGCGCGTCGCTGACGCTTCCAATTCAATGTGCATTGACCCTAATACATTAATATACCTAATATAAATCAATGGTAACAATGGTATCAATGGTCGTAATACATATTATTTAATTATTCTATCTTATTAGACCAAATTACTTAGGGTATACCATTGATTACGACAACAGTTTTTTTATTGGTTAGTTCTATGAATAACTAATAGATGGCGGTAATCCACATAATTAAATAATATTTATTACGACAACATCAATACGTGGAGATTACGCGGATTAGGTACGTGGAGATGGGCGGGGCACTTAGCTTAGCCAGACGGGACGACAACCGATGGACCAAGGCGGTTTCTGAATGGTGGCCAAGAGATATACGGCGGCCTCGAGGCAGACCACCTGCCCGATGGTCAGACGACATTAAATAAATAAATAAATAAATAATGCTGGACTTTTCACACAGCATCATCTAGCCCCAAAGTAAGCAGAGCTTGTGTTATGGGTACTAAGATGACTGATATACTACTTATATACTTTTTGTTTGTAAATACATACATATTATACATAGAAACACCCAGACCCGAGACAAATATTTGTAGATCATACAAACATTGGTCCCGCCGCGGGGATCGAACCCGCAACCTTTTGCGTCGCAGGCAGCAACATTGTGGGGGCGGTAGGAGAGCAGTGGATTCGGCTGGCACAAAACCGCCAGCCCCCGTACCATGGCGTTTGTCTAGGTACCAGAGAATAGAAAGAAATGACAGTAATGACATTATAGTGTGGATAAAACGCGTAGAAAGTGGCAAAAAGTTACTTTTCTACCCGTTTTATCCACACTCTAATGTCATTACTGTCATTTATTTCTATTCTCTGGTACCTAGACAAACGCCATGGTAAGGGGGCTGGAGTCGCGTGAAAGAGAAGAGGCTTATACCCAGCAGTGGCTGGATAGATTACTGGCTGAATAAATTCTATCTGCCAACCATTGTGACGACTTTGCGTAGGTTACTACATAAACTTCCACTGTGGTCCAATGTATTAGTCTCTCAATTCCAATCAGACAACAAAGCTCCAACGTCTTCGAGCGTGGAAAGTTTTTTTAAAACAGTTAAGCATTTGATATATAATACAAAATCAAAAAAATACAGAGTTGATGAGTTCATAAAAAAATTCGCCCAATATCTAGAAGGTGATGTTATGCTTTCAAAAGTTCATCTTGTAAGTAATATTGCAAATAGAGTGGTACCTGATAAAAGAAAAAGAAACCGCCCTCTGAATAAAAACGCCCCAAAAAAAAAAGCCAAATATCAAGTCAAAGTACTTACTGAGGACTCCATATTCTCAGACAAGCCTTCTCTCATTGAGAACTGGAAGGGAGAAGGAAAACAAGACAATACAGCTAATATACTAAATCAAATAAAATATATGAAGAACGGTAATCTTTGCTCTGTTATTCAAATTGAAAATAGACTATTCAAAATTAATAATACTTGTGGGCTAGATTCAATATTATTTCTTTTTTGTTTTGGTTACATTCAAAACGAACATGTAAAAGAAAAAATTATGAACTTTACTAACCTTGAGATAATACCAGAATATATCAAATGTTTGACGAACGCACAAACAAATAAAAATCAGTACAAAATCAGAGCAGTTATAGCCTTGAAACATTTCTTAAAATCAGAAGTAAATCCGAATAACGTTGGATTAATAACAGTTGACTGCCAATGCAATGTTGCTAATTGTCTTGAAACTTTTCTATTAAAATATTTTTACAGCGCTATTTTTAGAAAACGCTGCTCCAATATTTGCTGTACATCCACTCCACTCACAAGGCAAATAGCTTTTCTCTCACTTCAATTAAATATGTTATCCATTTTTGGCGTAGAATATTTAGAGAACGCTATTTGCATCGACGAAACATTAAACCCTTGCACTGATTGTGGTACTAGTCTAAGCGTAGAAATCAGTTACGAGTTAAGCTATATCGTTGGTTTTGATTTAAATGGTACTGGTGAGCATTCTTTGCAAGATATACCACGTACTCTTAGGATTAAATCTAAAGTTTACGAACTCATCGGGGCAATTGAGTATGTTCCATCAATTTCACTTGTTAGTATAGGTCATTACAAATGTCATGTGTATATTAATAGTAAATTCCAGTGTTACGATGATAACAAGCTAAAAATAGAAGAAAGCTTAACAAAACGCTTAACTCTACATTTGCTGATCTTTGCCGCAATCTAAAAGTTAATTAACTTTTTTTCTATTGTATCAATGGTACCTATTTCGCTCCTAAGATCCGCCATTTTACAATGACAATAGTGTGTAATAGTTTATAAGATTTTGTGATTAACATGATCAAACGCTTTCGTCATATCCATGTAAAGAGCACTACGTTGTAGTGTTATTGTCTATATTAGCCATTGCAGTATGTATACCTACATTTATTTTTTCGAATAATGCTTTATGTCCTTTTTAGTTTTCAGGAAAATTCTGTTTATTTGTGTTACTTATTTGTTTTCTATTGATTAAGTATGATTCAAGGAGATTACACATTTCCTCTTATACCATTTAAGCTAATTTAAGTTAACGCTTTCGTCATATCCGTGTATAGAGCACACGCTGTATTGTTATTGTCTATACCTACCTACTTATTAGTCATTTGTTGCAGTACCTACCTACCTATGTTTACGTTTATTTTTTCTTATTCCCACCTGTTCGATTGTGAGTAATTTGTTTTTTTTTTCAAATAGTCATAATTCAATAAGTTCGCAATCTCTTGAGGGATATTAACAATGATTTGAGTGTATTTATGACTAATATGGTGATAGAATGAGAAGTCACTATAAGAGTATGATATATGAGTATCAATTTAATGTGCGCATTGAACTTGTAAATATTAAATATTATTTTGAAAGCCGGTCTGAAATCTTTTATTGACTCAAAAGACCTCATACCTAGGGATAGGCGGCAAATTGATGTAGGTAGTATTTATTCCAATCTTACTTGCACTACGGTTAATCGATTGAGGCATTTCAAAGTAAAAGTCAAAAGTCAAAGTATTTATTTGCTTACATGTGTGTGTGTATAAGGTCTTAGGCATAGGTGTACTCAGTAGCAAACACATGAGTCCTGCAAGGACGTCGCAAAATTTTACGAGTAGGTAATTAAACATAAAAATTGTGTTTGTGTAACAAACATTTCTTAATATTTATGAGATCTTTTATTAAAATCTTAAAAATAAAAACAATTAGTTATACTTACCTACATTTACTAGAATTAGATAACCTAGGTACTACTAAGTTCTATTAAAATGTATAGTACTTATTCATACTATCTATAGCTAAGTATTTATTTTTATAACCTACCTACCTACCTAGTTTATTATTTAGAAAGGAATTCTTCCAAAGAATAGAAGCTGTTATGATTTAGATCTGTAGGTATTCTGTGACTTTAGGGACCTAACCTTACGACGATGCTTGATTAGTATGATATGAGGTTAGGTAGTTTTGAACGCGTACGGTATCGACGACGTAAACGTGAATTTGGATGGAAAAATAGCAGCGCCATCTTTTGATACTCGCTCCTAACCTAACTAATCAAAACCAGAACAAATCCACGTTGTTTACGACGTCGATACCGAATGCACACCGAATGGTGAGTGAAGAAAAGTATACTAGGTCCTAACTCCTAAGTAACCTAGGTA
Source organism: Epirrhoe alternata (assembly GCA_963565295.1). Taxonomy (NCBI): domain Eukaryota; kingdom Metazoa; phylum Arthropoda; class Insecta; order Lepidoptera; family Geometridae; genus Epirrhoe; species Epirrhoe alternata. Next base: position 1,975,853 of record OY751402.1, read on the forward strand.
CCTACTACCTAATAAAAGTCTTTTTCACCATACTAGCTCAAAAAGGGCGCTTTTGCCGCGTAAAAACAGTGAGCAAAACTCTACTTTGCTCACACTATGAGGAAAAGTGATTTGAATTTAGAATGCTGCAAGCAACCAATGAGAATCGAATATTACAGGCCGCAGCGTGCGCCCTGGCCAAGTGGCGGCGGCCAGGGGGTCTGGTTGTTGGACTTTAGCCTGCCACTTGAGGGGCATAAAAATAATAATAGCGGGAATTATTGACGTCCTCTGTAGCGCAGTGGGCGAAGGCCCGCCTGCGAGGCAAAAGGTTGCGGGTTCGATCCCCGCCGCGGGACCAATGTTTGTATGATCTACAAATATTTGTCTCGGGTCTGGGTGTTTCTATGTATAATATGTACCTATGTATTTACAAACAAAAAGTATATAAGTAGTATATCAGTCATCTTAGTACTCATAACACAGGCTCTGCTTACTTTGGGGCTAGATGATGCTGAGTGAAAAAGTCCAGCATTATATTATTATATACGAGTACAATTGGTTTTCCTTTACATCTTGTATTTTTTCGCTAGTAAGGTGAAAAGTTGTATGTATCACACGAGAGCAAAATATTTTGTTGCTTATGCTTTTGAATCTCTCACTACACTCAGGATTCTAACATAGAATCACTCGCTACGCTCGTGATTCAAATATAGAATCCTTCGTTTGTTCGAGATTCAAACTCAGCACTCGCAACAAAAACGAATTTTGCTCTCTTGTGGTACAATGTACTATTTCACCTTACTAGCTCAAAAAGGGCGCGTTTGCCGCGTAAAAACAGTGAGCAAAACTCTACTTTGCTCACACTATGAGGAAAAGTGATTTGAATTTAGAATGCTGCAAGCAAGCAATGACAATCGAATATTACAGGCCGCAGCATGCACCCGGCGAGGCGGCGGCGGCCAAGGCGGTCTAGTTGTTGGAGTCTGCCACTTGAGGGGCAAAAAAAAAAACAAAATAGCGGGAATTGGTTTTCCTTTACATCTTGTATTTTTTCGCTAGTAAGGTGAAAAGTTGTATGTATCACACGAGAGCAAAATATTTTGTTGCTTATGCTTTTGAATCTCTCACTACACTCAGGATTCTAACATAGAATCACTCGCTATGCTCGTGATTCAAATATAGAATCCTTCGTTTGTTCGAGATTCAAACTCAGCACTCGCAACAAAAACGACGAAACGGTACAATGTACTATTTCACCATACTAGCTCAAAAAGGGCGCTTTTGCCGCGTAAAAATAGTGAGCTAAACTCTACTTTGCTCACACTATGAGGAAAAGTGATTTGAATTTAGAATGCTGCAAGCAAGCAATGACAATCGAATATTACAGGCCGCAGCATGCACCCGGCGAGGCGGCGGCGGCCAAGGCGGTCTAGTTGTTGGAGCCTGCCACTTGAGGGGCAAAAAAAAAAACAAAATAGCGGGAATTGGTTTTCCTTTACATCTTGTATTTTTTCGCTAGTAAGGTGAAAAGTTGTATGTATCACACGAGAGCAAAATAATTTGTTGCTTGTGCTTTTGAATCCCGCACTGCACTCAGGATTCTAACTTAGAATCACTTCGTTGCGCTCGTGAGTCAATTAGAGAATCCTTCGCTGGTTCGGGATTTCGCAACAAAAACTAATTTTCTTCTCTTGTGGTACAATGTACATTCATGCCGGAACGTATGCCTGCCTGACACATTGAACTTGTTTCGTTTCACCTTGTGTAGTTCAGAGCAATTTTGAAACAAAAATAATCAAGTACTTAAAAAATTGAACAATAAAATATACAAAAAAAATATCTTTGTCTATTTCTTGTTTAATTATTCATAAATTTTAGTATCATAAATTTTTTTAGTTTTATAGTAATTTCAGTATCGACGAGCCATAAAATTTAAATTAAAAAATAATAAACATTTTCTTCAAAAAACCGTCAAATAACAGTACTGAGTAAAATGGAACCACAGGTGAATGAAGCAATCGATCGATATAGGTACAAGATTTATCTATCCATAATCTTCTCTTTAATGAAAATATTGTGGTCACCCTATTTCATACATTTAGGTTATAAAACGTAATTTACATTTTCTAGATAATTTACGAGTTTATTTAATTAAATCTTGGTATCAACATGTTTCACATTTTTTTTCACAATTATTAGTATCTTTAGATCTGTCGTACGTTTGGTACTTTGTGCGCATTTCAACAAAAACTGAAAAAAATGACAGCCTGGGTGACCTAAATGTTCTCAAGGCTATAAAATTAAAACTACAAAGAGTAGAGGCAAGCTTCTTGTATCACAAATTTGCACATATTTTTTCACAATTATTGGTGAAGCACAAAGGTCCTGCAAGTAACAGATATCACTTAAAATTACGTTTTCATGTGGTCACCCGGACCGCATGGTAGCGGTCTGGGTGTCATTTTTGGAGTAAGATTTACGACACAGGAGAGTGATTTAAGATTAAATACTAGCTCCACAATTTTTGTTTGATGCTATATTATTTTGTGACATCGGTAGTTCTTCTGTAATGTGCCTAGTTTTTTAGATACAGGATGACACCCCAACGGCAATATGCGGTCGGGGTGACCGACTCTTTCGCCCATATCTCGACTATTAGATTGTCACAAAATCCCATATCAATTTCACAAAACTTTTAGAATATTCACAAAATCCTGAAGGATTCACATCTGGAATATTGAAAGTGGACACCCCGTCCGCATGTACACTGAAATCCTTGGAACATAAATGACACTTGAACGCTTCACTGTCCAATTTGAAGCTGACGATGTGACTTTTGATGTCCGTGTAGAGTTTTTTTGCGTGAACACTGTTGAGATGTTCGATCAACTGATCCAGGGTGGCAGGGGCCAAGTCACAAATGCTACAGCACAATGCAGTGATGTCCAGTTTGACTAAGAACCTGGTCAAATTTCCAGGGGGTCTGAACTTGCTTTTCGTTTTGGTGTCATGGTCGACAATAGTATGGCGTTTGAGATCAGCGGCTTTGACGAAAGATTCTTTACAGAAGCAACACAAATAGCCAATCCCGAGGAAATGCACGCGGATCGGGGTCGCGTTGGAACATTGCAGTATTGTTCGAATATTATATCTATGCTTTTCCAACTCTATCTTAGCAGCAATAGAATCTGTACTCTTTAACGGTTTCTTCATTTTAGGTCTTTGTGGAAGTGTTCCCGCTTGCAGTGTTTCAGGTTTAACTTTGACCTGCAATTTCGACGAGTCTGTATTAGCTGATGCAACTGCTGATTCACCACTCAGCAAAATTTTGTTTTCTTGAGATACAAGTCCTGTTTTGATATCTATGTCGTGTGTGTCCGGCTCTTCGGTCACATTGAGTTCGTAGGTTACATCTTCAACTTTGAAAGAACCCTCTGGCTTTATTTCAATGATGATTTTGTCCTCGACACCTACAAAGAAAAAGTGCTTGTTATACATGGGGAACCTACTTAATGTAAACAAGACACATCTTTCGATAATGTTAAGACGTCGCTATTTTCTTGTGTAGGTACTTATTATTAATAGCCTGTGGTGTTCCACTGCAGGGCAAAAGCCTCACTTCGTTTCTTTCACTCCTCTCTATCGTGAGCTGATGTGGTCCAATCAGGAGAGTGGGAGTCAAGTTCGTCTCTGTAGGTACTTATGTATAATAATATGTTTTCAATACAGGAAGAGAATAGGAATATTTATGGTGATTTATTATTATTGCGTAGATGCAGAAAAACCTACCACCATTCAACACATAAGATTACCTATTAATGATTGGATATCTTAGAAAGTGATAGATTTATAAAGAACAACTTAAAAGGCGGACGACGAAGGAGAAAACCAATAGTTAATTATTCAAATAATTACGTTTTTTTAAAACTAAAAAGAAAAGCGACTTAAATATTTGACTGAGGACGCGGCGTGACTCGGGTGTCAAGTGAGTGAGGCCTTAAACCCACCATACAAATCAAAATAGAATAGAAATCGAAAAATCTAAATAGAATAGAAATCGAATCGACAGATAACGATAAGACTCCGCCTGCGTCTAATGGAATTAATTATCAAAACTTCATTACATTTTATGAAGTATCGCGCCACGTGAGTTCTTGGCACTATTAAATCGTCAGCCCCCGTACCATGGCGTTTGTCTAGGTACCAGAGAATAGAAATAAATGACAGTAATGACATTATAGTGTGGATAAAACGCGTAGAACGTGGAAAAAAGTTACTTTTCTACCCGTTTTATCCACACTCTAATGTCATTACTGTCATTTATTTCTATTCTCTGGTACCTAGACAAACGCCATGGTAAGGGGGCTGTTTGACATAAGTAATGCTAGCCGCAAAACTTAACATGAAATGTATAAACTTTTGACAAAAATATGCCACTAGACTATACACTAATGTTTTTCTGTTAATATCTTTAAAAGGTTGTCTGGAAGAGATCGCTTTTAGCGGTAAGGCCGCCCATTGTACCTGCTTGTTATTTCATGTTCCTGTTATTTTTATTTTATTTTATTTTATTTTATTTTTATTTCTTAGGAAAACAAACAGTCATTAGAAATTATGTACGTAACTAAAACTATAACTATTGACCATTAACATGTTCTTATGTTTCTTCTGTGTACAATAAATTGTTTATCTATCTATCTATCTATCTAGACATCAGCATTACACCCATGAATGAATGCAACAATCGACGTAAACAAAGACAAGTGTTTTCTTAAAAAAATATATTAAACGAAAAAACCTTTAATAACATTTTACGTGTAACTACGTAGATTTACATTTTTTTTAATAAGAACATAGTTATATTTAAACTTGATAACATTTTGTATTGTTACAATACAGGGTGTAAAAAGACGTCTACCGAAGCCGAAAGGGATAGTTACAGCATCCCAACACACAACCAAATCCAAAAGGATTTTCCGAAAAATCAATATATCCGGAGAAAACCGCGTTTGAAGTTTACTAATTGCGTATTACTGGGTGCGATTTTTTTACGTTAGATTGCTGGATTTTGAGTTTTAACAGTTTTTTTCTTTTATAAATGAAATTCTTAGGTAGGTATGGTCTTATTACGTTGTAATAGTAGTAAATAGCCGAAAATAACATAAAATGACGTATACCTAGTTAAGTCAATTTTTTTTGCATTTTTTTCGCTACATGTTTGGAATCATGGTCTGATTGCAACCCCTCAGTTTTCGGTAGTTGTCTTTTTACACCCTGTATATTCAGGTCAATACCTATACCTACCAACACAATGAAATGAAACGAACGTATAACCAAACGGTATTTTGATGTAGGTATGGGCCATAACGATAATTGAATTATTCAATAGCATATACCATCTCGAACTTTGTCAATGGCATCACACACAGCGTTCCTTTGAGTGTCAGCATACAATACAATACAAACTTTATTTCTTTTCTCTCACAAAGGTCAGCACTATGAATAGCGGGCTATACTATTTTTACATTACTTACAAAAGATGTGCAAGAACCTGTTTTGTGAGAGACTGGTGCCTGTGATAGGTTTGCCACCTGTGATACAGGTCACCAGTGCCCCACTCCACGGATATCAACATAAAGTAAAATAATGATAATGTTTATGCTTTTCAAAACAATTTGCTAATATAACTTCGAGCTGGTTCAAGATAAATAAACAGAAAAATAAGAAGGTTAAAGTTTGCATGAAGCATGAGTCAGCATACGTTGTTTTCTGCTGTATAAATCTAGTATAGATGTTCTAACCATTTATAGTCCTTTTCACATAGGAACGGTTCCGGGTTAGGGCGCTTTTATGTTAATATCTCAAACAATTAAAAAGGTAATAGACAAAATCCTTTTTTATTGAAATTGTATCGTATAGTATTACCTATCACTAGATTTCATCTATTTCAAAATTTTTCATTGTTGTACAGCGTAAAACGTAGAAGATATATGTGTCAGGGATATGTTCCTACGTGAAAAATACTATAGACATAGACATAGACAGACATTTATTCACTACTTTGGCACACAATACAATCACTAGAATAAAAAAAGAAGAAGCATAATAAAAAATTAAAAGTTGAAGAATTGTGATTGTGTGTCACAGCAGCAAAAAGGCGTCCACTCAGCATTCTGCCGTACCACTGAGAAGTGGTAAGGCGCTGGTATTTTGCCGAAGCCCTCATAGTCACTGGACCCCGTGAGACTATTTTTCACGTTCCATGCACTTCTGCCGGACTAGTTTTTATTTCAGCCGGCGATTGTTCGAGTGCGTACGCAAATGCTCTTTGAGCGAGCATTTCCTGGAGAAAGCTTTCGTGCAAATTTCGCAGATGAAATTCCGAACTCCAGTGTGTATCAACTCGTGCCGCTTCAGTTTATACCCTGAGAGGAACATCTTATCACACCACTGGCAAATCCATCTTTTCATTGAATGATATTGCCTTTTGTGTGAAAGTAGACATGAGTTGGTCTTGAATGTCTTATCACAGGCGTTGCACTTCAAGTCTGGGTACTCAGCGCCGTGACCTTCTACCATGTGTTTCTGTTTAATTGACCGGTTCTTGAACTGTTCTCCGCAATGAAAGCATCTGTACTTTGTAGATGCTGCTATATGTGTTCGTATTTCGTGAGTTTTCCGTTTATTTTCTGTTAAGAAGACTTTTTCACAAGAGCTGCATTTGAAAAGACCTTCTTGATGTGTGCCCGAATGGACATTAAGCTGGTATTGGTTCAGGAATGCAGAGCCACAGACATCGCATACAAAGTTTGAGAAATATTTGGTCATATGCGATACTAAAGAGCGAAAACTGTTGAAATCCTTGGAGCATTTGTGACATTTGAACTCTTCATCGTCTAATTTGAAGCTAACGATGTGACTTTTGATGTCCGTGTAGAGTTTTTTTGCGTGAACACTGTTGAGGTGTTCGATCAACAGTTCAAGGGTGATAAGGGCCAAGTCACAAATGCTACAGCACAGTGCGGTGATGTCTAGTTTGACTAATAAATTAGTCAGATTTCCGCGGGGTTGAAACTTGCTTATTGTTTTAGTGTCATGGTCTACAACAGTGTGGCGTTTGAGATCAGCGGCTTTGACGAAAGATTCTTTACAGAAGCAACACAAATAGCCAATCCCGAGGAAATGCACGCGGATCGGGGTCGCGTTGGAACATTGCAGAATTGTTCGAATATTATATCTATGCTTTTCCAATTCCATCTTTTTAGCAATTAGTTCTAAATTGTCTGATAATGGTTTTGATTTACTTTTAAGAGATTCTTTGGCTTTTGTCGTCGCTTTAGTCTCCTTTGAAGCTTTTGTATTTAAATTTAATGATTTAACCGTTTTTAGATCTTTTCGCACAGATATCTTCTGCGATACAAGTTGTTTTTTGTTGATATTGCTGTTATTTTGTTTAGGCTTACTGATATTGATAATCTTGTCTTCAGTATCGAAATTAACAGCTGGTTCTGATTGAATTATTCTGTTGTCACTGATTTCGATCTGGACACCTACAAAGAAAAGAAAGTGCTTGTTATAGGGAACTCGTTTGCTATTATTTAGGGTTAAAGATAAATATGTTGTATACCTGCTTAAGGAGTCATAGTAAAAGCGAAATCATATACGATTCATCTACAGTCGGTACATAAACAATAAGTAAATTGAAACACATTCATTAAGCGTGTGCATAATAGTTTATTTTGAAATAATATACAGGGTGTAAAAAGACTGCTACCGAAAACTGAGGGGTTGTAATCAGACCATGATTCTAAACATATTTAGCGAAAAAAAACGCAAAAATTTTTTTTGACTTAGCTTCGTCATGCTATGTTATTTTCGGCTATTTGCTACTATTACAACATAAAAAGACAATACCTACCTAATAATTTCATTTATAAAAGAAAAAAACATTTAAAACTAAAAATCCAGCAATCTACGTAAAAAAAACGCGCCCAAAACATACGCAAACTACTCTTCAAACGCTGTTTTCTCCGGATTCAGTGCATATTTCGGAAAATCCTTTTGGATTTGGTTGTCTATTGGGATGCTGTACCTACCCCTTTCGGCTTCGGTAGACGTCTTTTTACACCCTGTATAATTTATCTGCATATTTAGCAAACAATCTACAAGATTGATCTTAAGTAAGTACCTACCTACCTTCTTTTATTTTTAAGTTAACTACAATATGTTTATAGATGTTGTCGGCAGAATTAGCCATACTATGATATGCCTAGCATATCTTTCAACGATGCCATTTCACGATCTGCCTATCTCTCAACCGCTATATCGTTCGTTTGACGATTTGGCTAGCAATACTTGGGCATCTCAAAGGCATATCATGATAATTATGCCTAGGCAGATCGGAGTTAATTATTTGCGATAATTTATTGCGGAATATTACATTTCTAGCGCTTCGGCAGCTGCTGCGTATTTTTTTCACTGAACACATAACCAACTAATTTCTATCAAAGTAAATCTTGCTTAATGTTAAGCATTGAACGATATGGCGGGTGTAAGTTGACAGATCGGGAAACGGCGTCGTTGAACGATATTCCTAGGAATATAAATATATGGCTAATTCAACGATCCGTCTACGACATAAGACAGAGAACTAAGGTCAATGGCAAAGCACGCAGGCCTTAACTCGTACAGGGAAATAAGTTATACGAAAAGCTTGAAGTGGGCCTCGCTTCTTTTGACTTGTCTTACTTAGCACTATCATTTATTCAGTAATGATGGGAACAAGTTGTAAAACAAATACAGAAACTCATTCTAACTCTGCATCGTGGCGACTACGCAAATGTCCTTTCAAGCTACATTTTTGCAGAAAAGCCATACCGCAATATGAACATTTGAATCTACGATCATTGGTATGTGAACGCATATGCTCCCTCAAACCGTCGCGCCTCGAGTAAGTCTTCGAGCAAAGCTCACATTTAAAATCACGAGATCTGGAATGTGTCACTTGGTGAATTTTCAACGTTCCTGCCTCAAAACACCTATAGTCACAAATCTGACACACATAATTTCTCTCCATCAAGTGATCTCTTTTCCTATGAGTTCGCAGAGTGTCATTGTTTTTAAAAGTACGGTCACATGCGTCGCATCGTAAGTTCGCTAAATCGATACCGTGAGCTTTCTTTATGTGATTCTGCTTGGCGTTTTTTGTTTTAAACCTTTCCGTGCATTGGTGGCATTTGTATAGTCCTATATCTGTGTGCGTTTGACGCTTATGCGACCTCATCTTCAATGAGGATTTGAATACTTTTTCACATAAATCACATTTGTAGGCGCCTACTTTATGCGTATCTGCGTGATTATGTAGTTGATTCCTGTTGATGAAACCAGCGCCGCACTCATCGCATATGAAGTTTGTAATATGTTTGTTCATGTGCCCGTACAAAAATTTGAAGCTTCGATACTGTGACGAACAGATATAGCACTTCATTAACTCTCCATCTAGCTTGAAACAGGCGATATGACTTTTGATATCCGTATGAAGCCCTTTCTGATGCGCGCTGTTAAGATGGTCGATGAGCATCTCAAGCGTATTATGAGGCATGCTACAAAGGTTGCAAATAAGTGAAGTGATATCTAGTTTGACGGCAAAGGAAAACAACTGAATGCCTTGCATGAATTTGTTTTTCGTTTCTTCATCGTGATCGCGTATGGTATGCGTTTTGAGATCGGCCGCTTTGAGGAAGCTAGATTTGCAGAAACTACAAACATAACCACTGCCGATGTAATGACACCGAATAGGAGTGGCATTAGAGCATTTCAATATCGTTCGTATGTTATATCGATGCTTATCTAGCTCGAAGCTCTTGGATAAGATTGACGGAGGAGCTATCTTTATTCTTCTTATAACCAAATCACATGATTGCTCTTCTGTTTTTTTTCTGCGGGTCGGTCGTTCAGTAGGTTTTGTCTTGGTTTTTTTAATCGGTGGACGTTCCGTCGGTGGTTTGATTATAATTCTTTGAATAGTTGAGGTACGTTTAGCTGCGGGCCTAAGGTTTGTTATTTGTATTGTTTCAATAGGTTCTTGGGACTGTTTTGTTTTGATCTGTCGTTTCCTGGGTTTGATTGGATATGCTTCGAGCTTTACCACCGTTGCCTCCGAGTCGTCTAGTTCCGTTTTTACGAGTTGGTAGTTGACGATGTCACCTACAAAGAAAATAATTGATATTATCATCATGGGTGTAAGGCTGCGTTTCCACCAAAGATGTGCTAGGCCGCTGAGCGATGCGAGTATGTGTAGCGGGCTCGTTTCTGATGCGCGTCTGTTATTGTTTGCTGGATTTTCGCTTGTATCCGTCCCTAGCACACATCCCTCGCAAGTCGCAACACATCCGTAGCACACATTTTCCCCATGTTTTGCATGTAAAAAACCTCGCTCCGCTGAACCGTTTCCACTGGAGCTGAGCTGAGCGAGGCTGGGTAAATTAAGGTATTCTATTGGTTCACTTTTTAAACTCAGACGATTTAAAGTCATTGTTATTTTAATAACGGGACGAGATCGCGTAAAAGTTTTTGAGATTATTCGAAATATTACCTTGCCTCGACGTTTCGATCGTGGTCACGCTCGGTCGAACCGTCAGGTCAGGTCAGCGATCTCGATCCGTTATTAAAATGAAAATTATATTGGTTCTTAACAAACACATCCTTCGCAACTCGCAACACATTTTCGCACATCTCTGTTGTAACCCAAATGTGGTTAAATCTTATTAGTTATTCTAATGTAATGAGTGTTTACACCGATGATAATAAACGATATTAATGTACCTATTCTGCAAATAAATTTGATTTATCCTAACAAAATAAACCTCAAAATATACTAAATTACGTCTACAGAAGTCATAATATGAGGCAGATGAGATTAGATACGTTAAAGAGGGTCTCTCAATTGAAACTAAATTCAGGAATTGGGTTCAACAATAAATTAAAATATTGATGTAATGACTTTTTTGTTTTGTTATGATAATCCCGAGAAAATTGATAAAGACTATGCTTTCAAAATTGATTGTTGCTTCTTGTATAACTTAGTCCATTCGAGCGTGTGACGTGATGAAGCTGCGCTGCGATTGGTAAAATTTCTGTTCTCCTTGAAAATATTATGCAACATGTTCTAAAAAATTAATAAAAGATGAATTTTGAAGTGACAACTTAAATCGGTTTAGGAATTCAATTGTTTCGGTCAAACGTCTATTTACAACCCAAAAATTAGGCCTTGTCAGTTTGTGTAGTTCAAAATGAAAGAGCCTGTATACAATGCTGGACATTTCATACATCATTTAGCCTTTAAGTAGTTCCGAGATTTAATGCTGAAAAAATTATAACTAAAGATGCAATGCTTGTGAGTTGTTGTGTCCATTTTCAGGCCACTCAAAGTCATTTCACTTGACCTATTGACGTTTGTGCGAAAAAAAAACAATCAACCAATTGCTAACACTATAATCACCATATTGACTAATTTACCTACATCTACATAGCAGAGTTTATTATTCAAACGAGTTTATTTCTTCATATCATAAAAAAACAGTTTATCCTTTGGAATTTTCTCCTGTATTCATAGCTTCCTTTTGTTTATTCATGAAAGCTTGCATAAGTTCATTCATGAGTCTCTTTTTCGGCGATTGCGTGCGTGGATGTGAAGCGCGCTCATGGAAGTATTTTTTCTTCGATGATGGGAACACTTTATCGCAAGAATCACATTTATATTCTCCAACAGTATGTATATTATCCGAATGGTACCGGAGTTGAGCTAAATTGATGAATCCAGCCCCACACTCGTCACACATAAAGTTAGTAGAATGCTTGTTCATATGTTCAAGGAGAAATTTAAAACTTTTATACTCCGCTGAGCAAATGTGACATTTCATTTCTTCTCCGTCAAGTTTGAAGCAAGCGATGTAACTTTTAATATCCCCGTGGAGACCTTTTTGATGTGCGTTATTGAGATGATCAATAAGCTTCTCTAAATCATCTATGATAGCGTTGCAAATATTGCAACGTAACGATGTTATATCCAGTTTCACGATGAAAGAGAACAGACTGGTCCCTCGCATGAATTTGTTCTTTGTCGCATCATCATGCTTGTTGATGGTATGCATTTTGAGATCAGATGCTTTGGAAAAATGCGCTTTGCAAAAACAGCAAGTATATCCTGTAGCGATAGAGTGTGTTCGGATAGGTGTAGCGTTTGAGCACCGTAGCAGCGTTCGGATATTATATCTATGTTTTTCAATCTCCGATGTCTCAGATGACTCTTGTTTCACTCTTCTCTGAATCAAGATCTCATCTTTTGGAGTTTTAATATTTTTGTCGTTCCTGATTGCATTATCTTCGACTTTGACTATAGTTACTGCCCAGGAAGCGTCTAGTTCTTTTTTAATAGTTTTGCGCTCTTTCTTGATACCTACAAAGAAAACAAGTTCTTGTTAAATGTGTAGGATTTCGCTAAGACATTGCATTCATGAACTATTTGGTTGTTTTCTAAGTATTTTACAACTTTTAAGAAATACAGAATAGCTAAAACTAAACTTAAACCTATTCTTTCTCTAGTCACACCCCTATATATATTTCAATTTGTCCATTTATCCATCCACAGGTTGTCTGGTAGAGATCGCTATTTAGCGATAAGACCGCCGATTGTATGTCATTGTGTTTTTTTTTTGATAGTTTTCCGTTTTTGTTTATTTTTATTATGTGGTGTGCAATAAAGTATTTTCTATCTATCTAAAATATACTACCATTAGTCATAATCATATCTACATAATTATCGTCACTGCTTTCTCATAAGAAGATCCGTAGCTTTTAATAGCTTGTAAGAGAAAACCGTACATTTAATTAGTTTCAACATGAGCCCTAACAAACCTTTGAGACTCTTTTGATTTTCTTATAAACGAGAGGGGTCACCAGCACAAAAACAAACATAATAAGGTTTAGATAAAATTTATTTACAAACTTATAATAACTTAATTAATACTTTATAATAATAACAAAATTATAGACATAATAATTCTATGAAACAATAAAGATTTTAAAATTTTAGGCTATGAAATTCATACATAATTCAACACATGACTTAAAATACATAATTACTTCAAGATTAAAAATTATATAAAATGTACATCATAGTCTTTATTACTACCTACATACAAAAAAAATTTAAGACATTAAAATATTATAGATTTTAGTAAAATAACCTTTTTCATAAAAAGGAAGCATCCAACAGTTGAGGGGCATAATACTTAAGTTTAATACTACAAATCAATTCAATATTATATTCACTCATCATTTTAAACATTATGTAACCGCTCTAGGAGTCAAATTCAATAGCATTTGATGTCCGGCTAGTTGCTAAATAAGATAACATACAGTGCCCAAAACAAAAGGACCTAGAAAAAGATAGCGGGACAATATTATAAACCCTACGTACATCGCACAGTGACGATCCGAAGCTTAGACCGAAGAGAATGGAAGAAAGGGAACAGGCTATTTAATTTACATCCCATGAACTTGCGATATGTGGTCGCTTTTCGCCTTCCTATTTTTAAACTTTTCATCACAATGCTGGCACCTATACCCGTGCGTTCCCTGTCCAGAATTGTATATATGAGTGACCCGCTCATGAGTTCTCATCCTTCTCATAGTTGGGAACACTTTTTCGCACGAACCGCACTTGTGCTCGCCAACTTTATGTTTATCCGAGTGTAAAAGCAGTTGTCTGCGATTTATAAATCCCACGCCGCATTCATCACAGATGAAGTTGGTGTAATGCTGATTCATATGCTCAGACAAAAGTTTAAAACTGTTAAATTCCATCGAGCAAACGAGACATTTCATGATATTATTATCACTGTCGAATTTGAAGCAAACTATGTGATTTTTTATATCGGTATGCAAACCTTTCTGGTGTATATCGTTGAGATGACTGATAAGTTGCTCGAGGGTGTCCGGTGTGTGATGGCAGAGGTTGCAAATAAGGGATGTTATATCCATTTTCACCATAAACGAGTACAGAACTGCCTTTTTGCGGAAGAATTTGTCTATACTTTCATCGTTATTGTGGGTGTGCATTGTGTGTAGCTTGAGATCAGTTGGTTTGAGAAAATGTGCATCGCAGAAACAGCAAACAAAACCGCTTTTGACATGGTTTCTGATCGGCGTTGCATTAGAGAACTGCATCATAGTACGAATGTTAAACCTATGCTTGTCCAATTCCATCATAAAGTCCATATCAGGAGGAAGAATTAGTTTGATTCTTTGAATAGGAGGAGCGTCTTTTGGGGTGCTTTTAACATTTAGAATTTGTCTCGGTTTGGCTAGGGCTTTAGAGGATGAACTGGTTTTAGTTTTTTTCGCAATCTCAAGATCTGGCGGTGGATTTATTATAATTCTTTTAGTCGGAGTGTCAGTTTGTTTAAGAGCAGCTTTTTTCTGTTCCTTAACGTTTGTCTTTGATGTTACAGGTTTAATTTGTATATCCATTGGTAGATTATAAGCTTTCTGAGATTCAATTGTTACTTGCTCAATACGTGATCTCTTTGAGCATGTATTTTGGTTGACTTTGATTTTTTTTAATGTGACTTCAGATTTTATGGCATCTTTCTTTGATTGACGTTTATTTAATTGTGATGTTTCTGTTTTGTTTAACTTTGTCGCGCCGTCGTCAGCTTTCAGACCTTTTAATTTTACAATCGTAACTCCCCAAGAGTTATGTACTTCCGATTTTATTGCTTTGTGGTCTCTGACGTCGACACCTACAAAGAAAATATCACATTACTATCTTATAACTGCATTGCATTTAAATATTATGCTATATTCGATTTAGATACTTCTACTTCTATCTTTAAAGTTAGGTATCTGTGAGAAGCAACTACAAATAACTGGTTAAGTAATAATAATAAATTAAAATATACTTAAATTATATAAAATAGAAAACAATAAGTAAATTAGATGTGATTAAGGTACATAATGGAAGCACAATCTTATTTTTTTAAATAAAATAGAATTATTTCGTTAAATTTTGTAACATTTTTTTTGTGATGAATGTTATTAAAAATAAATTCAGGACAGATAATATCAATTCATTCATACAATTATTTTTTAACTCGAGACATCTCTTTTTATCATTGTAATTCAGCATCATGGCGACTTCGCAAATGTCCTTTCAAGCTGCATTTCTGCAAAAACGCCATATCACAGTAAGTACATTTGAACCTCCGATCACCAGTGTGTGATTTCATGTGTTCCCGAAGTGCCTTCTTCCTAGCAAATGTTTTAGGGCATTCATCACATTGAATTTCCCGTACCCTAGAATGAGATACCATGTGATCTCTCAAAAACGAGGATGTGAAGAAGGTTTTCTCGCAGAGCTCGCACTGATGTCTCCTATCCATAAGATGATCTCTGTTAATGTGGACACTAAGCGACGCTTTACTGATGAACACCTTTTCACAAGCTGTGCATTTGATTTGAGCGAATTCCGCTCCATGCGCGTTTATCATATGATCTCTCTTTTCTTTCTTCTTAGGGAATTTTTGACCGCATTCGTGACATTTGTAAAGGACCGAACCAGAGTGAATACGTTCGTGTGTCTTCAGTTTAATGGGAGTGTCGAAAACTTTCTCGCATGTACTGCATTTATGAGAGCCTGCACCTTTATGTTTATTGTACACGTGTCCGTAAAGCTTAAGTCGATTGATAAATCCAGCATCGCACACGTCACAGACGAAATTCCTATAGTGCGAATGCGCGTGTTCTAGTAAATTTTTAAAACTATGATATTCTACAGAGCATATAAAACAGCGGTATCCTTCATTCTCGAATTTGAAGCACATAATTTGATTTTGTACGTCAGTGTGAATGCCTTTATCGTGCGCTGTGTTCAAGTGTTCGATAAGATCGTCGAGATTGACCAATTCGATTGAGCAAATTGAGCATCGCAAGAACGTAATATCGAGTTTAACGAATAGTTTGAAAAGAAATGCTTTTTGCATGTATTTTCTTTTAGTTTGATCGTCGTGTGTTTGCAAGGTATGAGACTTGAGATCAGCTGCTTTGTGAAAGTACTGTTTGCAGAAACAGCAAGCGTAGCCGTTGCCGGCATAGTGCGCTCTGATCGGGGTCGCATTTGAATACTGCAATATCGCCCGTACGTTATATCGATGTTTATCGACATCTAAGACCTCCGCTTTAGCTGCTGGTTTGATTTTCAGTGGTTGGAATTTCTCTGATTTTACATTGTCAACTTTCTTATTTTTTGCCGCCCGTTTTGTTATTCCTTTCTCCCTCTTCCTACTGGCTTTTGATGACAATTTCTCTTCCTTTATTGCTTTTACTTCCATATTTTTGTCTACGTCCCATTCTATTTCCACTTTAATGGGTTTGACGTCACTGTCACCTACAAAGAAAATAAATCATTAACCACGTTAAAGGGACATAATCTTTGATTACATTTTTTTTTGTTAAAACAAAAACATTAATTACTAACCCTAATAAGCTACAAGATTCCCTCGGCATAACTTAAGTTAGTTAGTAGGTAGGTAGTGTAGGTACTAGGTACCTACTGAAGGCCTAAGTTCGTTCAAAAAAAATCCGATTAGGTATAGTAACTTTCCATTATATTAATGAACAATATTTGTCGTATAAATAGGCAGATATCGATGCGTATAGATTGTCAAGTAAACACTATCATCATTTCATGATTTTGCTTGCCCTTATCCCCCACTTACACGGGGGTCGGCACAACATGTTTCAAAATTCAAAATTATTCAAAATTAAAAATTATTTATTCATAAAAAAGTACACAGGTAAATGATTAAAATTAATGATTAGAATAGCGAGTTAAAATAAACTATGTTCAAATGTATTCCTTAAAAATGCAATTTTACAAAATGATCGTTTGTATTTTCAAAACCTATTACAACAGAATAGCAGCTGCTATATTATATGTATTCAACGGTTTAATAATCTAGCACAGTGTCATGTTTATTCTGCAAATGTTTCTTCAAGCTGACTTTCTGAATAAATGTCTTATCGCATATATTGCAACGGAAACGGCGGTCGCCGACATGAATCTTTATATGCTCCTGAAGAGACTTTAATCGAGATAATTTTTTGTCACAGACTTCACATTTGAAATTCTTCTCATTCGTGTGCTTGACCATATGCGTATCTAAGAGGAACTTATAAAAGTATTCTTTTGGGCAATAGGTGCACTTGAATCTCGTCTCCATTAAGTGATCCTTCTTAATATGGGCGGATAGTAGGGACGGTTTGGTAAAGCTTCTGTCGCAAGCGCTGCATTTCAACAAGATATCTTTGATATTGTGCATTTTTATTTGATGCACACGTTTCAGATCGAAACTTCTGAACTTTTCCCCGCAGTGACCGCATTTGCTTCTCTTTTCTAAATGCGCATGATTTTCATGAGTTCGTTTCTTCTTCATGGTCTCGAATTTCTCCCCACATTTGTTGCATGTGAAGCTTCCGATTTTGTGCGAGTTTAGAACATGCGTTGTCATCTTCTGTTGGTTTACGAAGCCAGCGTCACACTTTACGCAAACAAAGTTCCTATAATGTCCATGCATATGTAACTGCAGCGCTTTAAATGTTCTATGAACTTCGAAGCAGATGATACACTTGTGCACGTGTACGTCATCATCGAATTTGAAAGGCACTATGTAGTTATTGATATCGCTATGCATTTTTTGTTTGTGACCTGTGAGATGGTCTATGATTTCTGTCTGATCAATTTTTTGTTCGCATATATTGCATATTAAATCAGAGACGTCAAGATTGACTAGGAATTTTGAAAGGCAGGTTTTAGCCATGTAAGAGGTAAACGCTTTCGTATCATGGTTTAGGGAATGGACTTTAAGATCTGCGGGCTTTGCATAGTGCTTCGGACAGTAGCCACACACGTAGCCCTTGTCAGTATGCCGTCGTATCAGCGTCGCATTTGTCCACATCAGTATTTGCTTCAAATTGTGCCTTTGCTTATCTAATTCTTCGAAAACAGATTTACTCGGCTTTTGTTTGCCTCGTTCTTGTTCTTCTTGATCACCTGAAAAAAGTTTAGACTGAAATCCTTTCACAATCTGTTCAGATAATGTAATGGTGTGCTTTGTTCAGAGAAGTTAACTAACGAATTAACACTTACTTCTGTCTGCCTATCATTGGTAATCCCAGATTAAATAAAACCTAAGAGGAAGATTACTTTTTACTACCTACATCGAAATATAAATTACATTTGAACTTAAACTTTAAATAAAACCAGCAATTGGATAATAATACTGTTTATTCCGAAAATATTACATCCAGAAAATATGACTAGATAGGTAGTACAGATAGAGTAAAAATCAGAAATAATTACGTATAAGTATTGTATCGTAATATATAGGTCCCGCAACCTCAATCTATCGATTAGTTAGAATAATGAATGAGAGAAAAGTAGCATTTTTATATTAACTACTATCTGCCGGGTATTTGAATTAATAAGACATTCAAGGGCAAGAAGGCATTCACGTTTCAAATCAAATCCAGTTGATCCTAACAAACTTACTTGATATTAAAAGGACATCTTTAAAAGAAAATCAGATAGGCGGCTTTAAGAACCTCTTTTTGTCATCAGCGATAATAGGCATTATCTTACTTAGCCTAAATTCTTCGATCAAGAAAACTATAGATTCAGGGTCAGCGGAGCAAAACCGTCTCGGTAAATGATGACTTCTGTAGCGCAGTGGGCGAAGATCCGCTTGCGACGCAGAAGGTTGCGGGTTCGATCCCCGCTGCGGGACAAATGTTTGTATGATCTACAAGTCTTTGTCTCGGGTCTGGGTGTTTGTTTTCTATGTATATGTATGTATGTATTTACAAACAAAAATCTTTATGGGAAATAAATGTCTTTAAAAAGTATATCAGTCGTATAGTACCCATAAGCTATTACACAAGCTCTGTTTACTTTGGGGCTAAATGATGATGTGTGAAAAGTCTAGGATTATTTATTTACTAATATTTTGGGGATACAGTCGTGACCCTGTTATTTTTATTTAATTTTTTTTTAAATAACAACTCACGCCGTTAATTCGTTAAGCATTTGACGTTTTTTGTGATGAATGATTGTAAGAATAAGATGATGTTTTGAGGATTTGTTACTTTATTTTTAGGTGCAAAGGGTGTAATGTAATTCGGTTGAAGTTAAAACTTTTTTGTCACCCGAACAAAATTCAGCTTTGATTTTGTACGTCACGCACGCTGCATCTATAGTATTCTCGATCGAAGCCTAAAATATAATTATGTATAAGTAAAACTTCGATCAAATTCGAAGGTAAAATATGTTATTTCTAAGATAATAAATTCTAGCAATTTTATATTTCGAAAAATAATCTTTTTGTCTTTCAAAAACACGCCGTTGCGACATTTTGGAATGAATATAATTCATGGTCCGAAATAGAAATAATATCACACGGGCTTAGCCGTACGGTTAAACAATACAATTCAATAACAATGACTTTGGATTGTTGGATTGGAATGCAATCAAAAGTATGGAAGCTATCCCATGGTCTTTAAAGCGATGCAGTAGTTTTATCGGTCACCGAAAAATAAATGAGCGGAACGTTTTAAAAATCTTTGCCAAAGTAGGTACATTATAGACACCACTATGGATGAAACGTACTTACGTTAAAACAAATATACTCATATCAAAATTTTGGATTCCAACGGGATTCGAACCCGCATCGATCAGACGATCCTCCTAAAGCCGGAGTGCCTTACCGCTCGGCCACGAAATCCTACTTGCCGGTGTCCAAATTTTCGATGAGCTCATATTTTTCGGTTAAGCACCGATTAGCGCCATCTACACGTTCACTAGTGAACTCATGCTCATTGTCTGAAATTACATTCGGAATCAAATGACTAAGGGTCGATTCACATCTGACCGAAGATCCGTCGCGGATTATCGGTCGCGGAACGCCAGAACTGACAAATGTATAGAAAAACACTCCGACGGATGATACGTTAGTCCGTCGAGTGTGAACGGTCGAGTGTTTTTCTATACATTTGTCAGTTCTGGCGTTCCGCGACCGATAATCCGCGACGGATCTTCGGTCAGATGTGAATCGACCCTAAGAGATGTCGCTTTTGCTAAATCTATAATTTAGCTAAATAATTTATTTATGATAAGACTTTTCATTTCTTAATGAAATACCAAGTGTGGATTAGCACTATAAAATCACAAAAATTATAAATATACTCATAGACTGATAAAACTATAACCTTTTCTTTTGCTTTAAATTTTTTTATCGATAAGAGAGCGCGACCGAAATTATTCAATAATGCTGAGTCTGCATCGCTTAAAAAACTCCGCTGGGTCGTAAAAGTAATGCAACACTACACACTAATCGTATACTTAATCCTACGATAGCAAAAAATACTGACTTAAAAACTATAAACGCCATCCCTATAATATACTTTTGACTTCAGATCTTTAAAAGTAAGTTTCCGTTCTCTATTCTTTGGCAATAATTTTAAGTTTTGACGTATCCTGATGGCAGTTAGACCAGCCCCACAAGTTCCTTATGCTTCTGCGCGGTATGCTTCCTCAACCGGGCCATATGTGGAAAATTCATGCCGCAGCGATCACAGCTATACCGAACATTTTCCCCAGTATGTATACGCGAATGCTCCAACCAGTTATCCTTACGGTTGAAGCTCCTTTGGCAAACGTCGCAGGTGAACGGCTTGGTGACCAAGTGAGTGCGAATATGCCTACCCAAGCCATAGTTACTAAAGAAACATTTATCACAAATCTCGCATTTATAATTGCGTTCCTTGAGATGGTCTCTTTTCGTGTGCTTAGTCAGCATTTCTTTGGTTGTGAACGTTTTGTCGCAATTATTGCACTTGACGACACGTTCTTCGTGACCGTGAACTTTCACCATGTGTTCCATTTTCTTGACGTATCTGATGAAAAATTCATCGCAGTAGGTGCATTTGTTTCGTTTATGGCCACTGAAATGAACATCCTTCTCATGGACATTTCGTTTGTCCTTTGTGTTGTATGTTTTGGCACAGAAGCGGCACGTGAAAGTGCCCGTCATGTGCCTGATGATATGAAATCTCAGGGTGGCTTTGTTGATGAAAGTCGCGCTGCATTCGTCGCACTCATAATTCCTGTAGTGTACACTCATATGCAACTGCATCTGCATAAAACGATCGAATTTTTGGTCGCAAATGACGCAAGTAAAGATGTCGCTTTGAAATTTAAACGGCAGTATTTGATTTTTGATTTCCTTGTAGAACGTTTTATCATGCTTGGTCTCTAGGTGGTCTATGAGCAGTTCGAGAGTGAAAATTTTTCGAGTGCATATCACACAACGCAAGGACGTTATATCGAGTTTGACGACATAAGAGTATACAGATAGCGTTGGTCTGAATCTTTCAATAGATTCTTCGCCGTGACTGTCAAGTGTATGTATTTTTAGCTCAGCAGCTGTGAGGTACTGATCGACGCAAAAACAGCATGTGAAGCCACTTTCATTGTGGTTTTGTATCGGGGTGGCATTTGAGTTCGTCATGATCGTTCGTATATTGTGCAGGTGCTTATCTAACTCAGGGACGTCAAACGCGATTAAATCTTTATCTGTTTGAGTTCGCAGATGAATTTTCATATTAGCACGGTGTTGTTTAAGATCAAATTTAGAAATAGCATCGAGAATAATTTTATATTTGTCGTCTTTTTTAGAGGTTTTGACCTCGGTGCTTTTCTTTTTTCTTTTGGGAGCGTCTTCATCGAGAAACTCAGGTGGGCTGCATTTTATCGATCTTTTCTTACTTACTGGCTTTTTCTCATTGGCTTTTTTTGATTTTTCATCGTCAATCTCAATCACATCAGCCTCTTGATCTTTTTTAGATTTTTTCTTGTTTTCAGACGCTTTCTTCTTGGCGCTTTGTGATTCATCATCAGGTATTACTATTATATCATCATCTATAGTAATATTTTTGCGACTCTTTTTTTTCTTGGAAATTTTAGATACATCGCCAGAATCAAGTTTATCCTTTGCTTTTTTGCCATCGTCTACATTTTTAGCTTTCTTTACTTTTTTACCAGAAGTCTTCTCGTTTGATAGTTCAGTTTCATCAACCTCTATTTCTTTCCCTCTTTTAGAAGGGTCCTTATTTGCTTCGTTACTCTTTATTTCTTTAGCTCCCTTGCGTTTCTTAGCTTCATCGGTTTTTTTAACTTCCTTGCTCTTACTTCTCTTTTCCTTATCATCTTTCTTCTTTTCCACATTCTGGTCTTTGCTCTTTCTAGATTTAGTACTTACTGTGGTTTTACCTCCACGTGTTTTAGAAGCGAGACCTACAAAAAAGCAGGTATTTTTTATCCGACGAACTTTGAGACTAATACTGCCAATGATACGTTCATCACGAAAATCGTGCAAACATGCACAAAAGCTATGCATATATTATACGTAATTATATATTTCATGCTTACCAACTCTACAATTATTTTAAAACACTGACTTTACGAAATGTTTATGCAAACGTCTTTTCAAAATGAGGGAAACTGATAATAAATACCTACCTGTGTAAGTATCTCTATACTATACCCACGACGGGATAAGAAAACAAAACACATGATGACGATATAATACGATTTAATGATTAATAAGTTATGCCTATCCTACGATGCACAACATCAATATAATTAAGTACTTATACAAAAACATGTCATATGAAAAAACACATTCACACAATAACTTATGATATTCACTTTTAAAACTTGATTGTGTTGTGATGTATAAATGATGTCTAATTATTATTCCATATTGCTTATTTATACTACTAAACTCATAGGCCCTTACTAATGAACTTGACATAAAGTTAGTCATGTTTAACCTATGAATAACCATACAAATTTAAGATGGATCACCTAAAAGAAAGCTAGGCCCCAAACCGTGTTTGTTGCCCTGATTCTTCACGGTATCGGTCGAGAAGGAACAGGAGTAAAATCACTTAGTTTTAAGACGATTCAAAGTGATTCCAGCGGTCCTACTGAATAAATGCTTTTTGACTTTGACTTTGAAATTTTTAGTTTATGCACTTATGCCATAACTTTATGTCAAGTTTAGGGCCGTAAAGTTTATTATAATTACGTCTTAGGAACCATGCCATGATTTTTCTTCATATGCTTCCTTTTGCTACATTGCGTAGCGTAAGCCTTCCCGCAGACTTCGCATTTAAAATTACGCTCATTCGTATGAGTTGCCATATAATGATACAGCATCTGGCGTTTTATAAAGAAACCCATATTGCAAACTGAGCATTCGTATGGTCGCTCCTTTAGATGAACATTTCTCATATGAGAGATCAGATTCGATTTCAGGTTGAATCTTTTCTCACACACTTCGCATTTCACGCCTTCGGCATTATGAACCTGCACCATATGCCTTGTCTTTTGATAGTAATTTTTGAAGCGAGCTTTGCAAATCCTGCAAACACTATCGCCAGCGATGCCCTTGTGTTCAGTATTGATGTGAGCCTTCCTCTTCGAGTCTGCAGGGAAAACAGCCCCGCACTGTTTACAAGGAAAGCTAGACTTCTTCTTTTCGTGCGTCGTCTCATGTCTCAGCAGTCTGAAGCTGTTTACGAAGCCAGCTCCGCATATAGTGCAGATAAAATTCCTGTAATGAACGTTCATGTGTTGCATCAACAGCTTCATGTTATGGTAGGGCTCGAAGCAGATGCAACAGTTCATCTGCTGTTCATCCGTCAGCTTGAACGGTATAAAGTAGTCTGTCTCTCCGAGATAATACTGCTTTTGATGTGCGGCGACTAAATGTTCGATAAGCGTCTTGAGATCTGGTTTAGGGCTGTCGCAGATGGTGCATTTGAGGTCAACAATGTCGAGGTAAGCAATGAAATTGTTGACGGCCGAGCCTGACTTGTAGGTGCGTTTCTCGTCACTGTGATCTCTGTGGGTATGCTCTCGAAGAACGTTCGGATCGGGGTAGGACTCGTAGCAATAAGCGCAGATGTACCCTGCATCGTTTCGATCCTTGAAAGGCGTCGCGTTTGAATGCATGAGGATAGTTGTCAGGTTGTGCCATTGCTTCTTCATCTCTGGCAGATGCTTTTCGACTAATAACGTTTTATTATGTTTACTATCCTCGCGTTCCCTCTTTATCGTCATTGTCAGCTTTCGTTTTTTTGTCGCTCTGCGATCGCCTATAAAAGAAAAATAGTACTTTCACACGCGATCTTTCGTCATTGTTAGTAACGGAAAAGTTTGGCTAAGAAGCAACTTAGGTAATGTCGATGTCGCATTATTATCTAGTTTAGCTTAACGCGTTTACTGCCATTACGTATAGGCATGACCAGCATGTGCATCAATGGCACTTAACATATTCAGTTTCTTAATTGTTTCACAAAGAGGTTTTGAGCTACCTGCCTAAAGCATCTTATGAACAAGATTTGAAGCCTTCAAGCAATGATCAAAAATATAGATTGGTTACTAGCGCGTGGAAATAGAAGACTCGAAATTGTCTTATTAGCACAATTTTTACTTCAGTTTGCGTCGAACAGCGCGACGTTTTTGTCAGTGAAAATCAGATGTTCCAAGCAGGGATTTCAAACTTCGATAACTATGAACATAATGTATCTATCTTCGATCAAGAATATTAAATTTGATCAATTCAATTCAATTTATTTAATAACAATTTTACAATTGTGTCTGAAAGATATACATCGCTAAAATAATATAAATATAAATGCACCTAACCTAACTAACTCAAAGTTTAATTTTATAAAATTCCTTCTTAGAAAAATACCAACATAATTAAAAACTTAATAAAAATCTAATAGGCGTGTACACACAGAGCGAGCAGCCTCGCGAGGCATTTGCCGCGCGAGGAAACTGTCCCCGAACGAGCGCGGCAGCCTCGGTATCATCGCGAGGCTGCTGCGCGCGGCAAGCCCGAGCCATTTGTTCGTTCGTTCAGTTGAGAGTTAAGACATCATGGCACCACACGTACGTGTTGCGGTGGCAGCTGTTGCTTTTATACTTATAAATAGGATTATAAAAAAGAGAAGACAAAAAAAACTTAAACGAAGACAATATTGGATCCAGACATTATACAAAAACAGATTATATAATGGAAACGAATGTTAATGAATATTAATTTCAAACACTGATCTTTATCCATAATTATTAAGCTCGAGCGAGGCACGAAACAAAATACACGTGCGTCCAGAGTGCGCGCGGCAAACGACTGAGGCGCCTTTGAGCAAAACAAAAAGCCGACACTCGGTTGCTCGGCCGCTCGGTCGCTCGCCCGCGGCGGTACACGCGATTTCCTCGGCCGAGGCACGTCTACATAGACCGAGCGGCCTCGCGCGGCAAATGCCTCGCGAGGCTGCTCGCTCTGTGTAGACCCGCCTAATCTATTTCAATGTCATCCCTACATAAAAAGGTGAGCGAAGGTATCTATAGTTAATTTCAAATATATCTTTGCCTACAAGGGAAGTTACACCCATAATCCTACATTCTTTACTTTAGCTATGGTATAGAGTACCACACTTTAAAAAAATAAAACGATTATTCCATTGTAATCATTTATTTCCGACATTAATAACCTAATAGTTTCTTCTTACAAAATAAGTGTCATTCATAATTATAAAATATTGATAAGAAATATTCAGAAAAGTCAAATTATTAAAACATGACGCTCTTTTTTGATCTAAAAATTTACTTTCATTATTTTGCGTTTAAAACAAAATTTTTAGATAGTCTCCAAAAGTAATTAAATAATAAAAACAACCATTGTATCTTAAAATAGTAAAAAAGTATTTTTTTATTACAATATAATTCTTTCATTCTGATTACTAAAACGATACTATACATACTTATACCTAACAGTGAAACTAGAAAAATATATTTAGTAGGCAAACAACCAATCCTTCGCTCTCTGAAGTTAGGTGCACTAAGCAATTGCGCAGGTTCGCGCATGTAGTACATAATACTCTTGCAACTGCTCAAATAGTGGATACGTTCACGCTCCTGGAGCGTGCAACGGTGCGCGCTCCGCGCTCCAATCGTTGGCGGTGTTTGCACGAACACAAAGGGGAGCTCAGTCTGTTCGTGGCAAGGGGACTGCTGGTGCGCGAACATAATGGATACCCGGCTTAAGCGAGATAGAACGATGCAACTTAGGCGAGTGAGTGCGGCAGCTAGACAACGCTGTAAAATGGGTTTGGCGCAACTTCGGAGGGATAAGGATTCGTTGCGAGTACTGTACTTGTGTGCCTATCTAATTTAGACGATCAGTTATCAATGAATTCAAACATTTGTTTTGATTTAGGTACATTTTGAAATGTCATAAATTGTAGTGATTTTAGAGATACAAAAAATCCTTTCAGGAGAGAAATTTCGACACAGTAAGATAGTTTTAAGGAGGTCCGTTGAACAGCTTACTCCATTAACAGATCATCTGACATCTTAACATTGTTTCTTACCGAGAATCCATACTAATATTATAAATGTGAAAGTGACTCTTTCTGTCTGTTTGTTACCTTTTCACGCCCAAACCACTGAACAGATTAGGCTGAAAATTGGCATGGATAAAGGTTGTATCCCAGGGAAGGACATAGGCTACTTTTTATCCCGAAAAAATCCCGAGGGACCGCGGGTTACACCGCGGGAGCGCAGCTAGTCAATTATAAAGATAAAAAAAGTATAAAATTTAGGACAATGTGTCTCCCCTTGATCAATGCAAGCTACAAAACGTGTATGCTTTTCACTTCATTCGGTATTAGTTGGCATCAAACAAAAGTCTTTGTACTTTGACGACCTCTGTAGCGCAGTGGGTGAAGGCTCTCCTGCGACGCAAAAGGTTGCGGGTTCGATCCCCGCCGCGGGATAAATGTTTGTATGATCTGCAAATATTTATCTCGGGTCTGGGTGTTTCTATGTATAATATGTATGTATTTACAAACAAAAAGTATATATGTAGTATATCAGTCGTCTTAGTACCCATAACACAAGCTCTGCTTACTTTGGGGCTAGATGATGCTGTGTGGAAAGTCCAGCATTATTTATTTATTTATTTAAACATTTCTTCCAATTTTATCGCAAAAAACAGTAAAAATGACTTGCTTGTATTACACAGATAAGATTGATAGAAAGAAAAGTATACAAATTGTTTGTTAATATAACCGACTGGTTATGAGATCGATCGATAATGAACTTAAATTAAATGAATTTAAAATTGAAAAAAAAAATTGATAAAGATTTTCAGTTGTAGGTGTAGTGTGTCACGCGCGACACTAATGTTATTTTATCTTGAATGAGGGTAGTTTCTCATCGGTCGAATAGGCGAACGAGCACCGACCGGCAGTCTGCTCGTGACCACTGTGGCTGTAGTGCCATTCAAACGTAAAGATAAATAAGTTTTTACTATGCATCCCCTAGGCTTACATAGTCTGAGATCTTTTGTTTATTTTAGATGTCCAAATCAGCCTGGCACAATTGGATCAAACAGTGGATCAAGGGGGGGTATTAAAATAAACTCTTCCTGGCAGTTTTTGAAATGCATTGCAATTTCGCATAACCCGGTTCATTATAACGTCGCAACTTATCATGTTCGCACGTTTGCACATTAGTGCAGTCATCAGAGCGGTTTCAGATTAGCGTTTTATACGCGCGTTTAAGCTCGTTTTTAGAAGCGTATGTAGGCGCGTATAGACGCGCCTTTTGGCCCACGCGCAACTCGTACGAGCGTTGACGCGCTTCTAAGCTCGTATAAGCGCGAATAAGTAACGCAAATAGTAATGTTTATTCGTCAGAATCCATGTTGATACTGATACGACACCACCGGTTCGAGCGAACACGCCGAAATATGCCCGTTTCCGCGAGTATGGTTTTTAGAAGCGCGTAATGTAGCGCGCGTATAAGCGCGTATGCTGAAACGACCGTATACGCGCAAAAAAATACGCTAGTCTGAAACCGCTCTTAATGTGCAAGCGAGAGAGCATGATAAGCGCCGACATTTCAGATTCGTTTCTTTAAGTTAAAATTGCAATGCCGTTCAAAAACTGCGAGGAAATAAGATTTCAACCTCCCACGCTGGCATAGGACCAGGAAGAATGGCAAAAGCAAAGGGGGACTTTACCCAGCAGTGGGTAAAGTCCAGCTGCGGATGATGATGATGACAGACACAATCGGAAGTACAGTCAGAAGTATTTATCACAAATTCATCTTTGAGAAACTACGTTTAACGTTCAAAAATGTATGTTTATTTGAAAAATTGGTTCCCTTCACGGTTTTATCACACCCTGTCGTGAAGTACAAGTTTTTACTTGAACGCGCGTCAACTACGATTTGTAAAGGCAAAAGACAACGCCATCTACTAGTACTAGTATCTAGTAGTTAGTACTTATTACCTATTAATTAAATATTATGTATTATTTATGAATGTTTGTATATCCTTCATTAAGTAGGTATACCAGACCAGTGACCTAGCTTTAAATCCCCCCTATCCCTATCGTACAAAAGCTTCCTCGATACAGGCTGTGCCTAGTGAGGAAGCTGACAGATAATTTACAAATAAGTGTTCTATATCTGTAAAATAAGTCTTTCCTTTGTTAATCTTTGTCTATGTAACCTTTATAACTTTTTTTACTGCAATAAATATTTTTTCATTTTTCATTTTCATCTATTGGTACTCGGTGGTAACTAATGAAAACGAACACAACTGCGTTTACGTTAAAGCGTTCGACAAGTAAAAACCTAGTACTTTTCACTCATTATTAAGGCTCAAGCCACATTGAATTGGCAAGCGCGCGTCAATTAGTTTTATAGCAAGCCATTATAAACCTTATGAACAATGGTACAAGATATAGAAACGCTTGTAGAATGAACCGCTCGCGCCGGCGCGTCCCGCTAGATGGCTTCGCCAGATCTCGTTAATTCTACAAGCGTTTCTATATCTTGTACCATTGTTCATAAGGTTTATAATGGCTTGCTATAAAACTAATTGACGCGTCGCTTCCCAATTCAATGTGCTTACGCGGCGAGGACCCCCCTAAATCTGTAATTTTCTATTTACAAGTATTCGGTAAGCCTTGGTGAGTTTTAATCAATTTGTTTTCGTAGGTAGGTTTAGTCTTTTAAATCTTGCTCTCGTTACATATCATTCAACCAATATAGAACTATATAAGTTGGGGTAAAACTAAAAGTGTCCACAATCAGAGCGACACAAAATGAGGCAGCTCCTTTTCAGCCAAAGCTTTCTTTTTATTCTCTGCCGCAATCTGTTTCAAGGTCATCTCTCTATTATCAATCAAATGTTTCACATCATCAAACTCCTTGAATATATCTAAATCGTCCTGATGAAGTCTCATATGACTCTTCAAACTGCATTTCTGCATGAACGTCTTCTGGCAAACTTTGCACTGATACCGTGCATCGTCTTCGTGAATTTTCATGTGCTCTTTCAAAGTTCTTGTCCGGGAAAATGTTTTGCCACATACATCGCAACTGGCCATCTCTCCTCCAGTATGTCGCACCAGATGGTCTGTAAGCCCGCGTTTCGAGAAGAACCTAGCATTGCAAAGATCGCATACGAAACTCTTTTGCTGTAAATGATGATGTCTTATATGTCTATTCAGCTCGTATTTCTTCTTGTAGACTTTGTTGCAGGCGTTGCAGGAGTGCAAAACCGGTGCAGCGTCGTGTTCTTGAACTAAGTGTTCGTTTCTTTCATAGTAGCTGGCGAAAACTTTCGGGCATTGAGGGCATTTGTTCCTAAACCAGCCGGTGGTATGCACACCTTTTTCATGATTCCGCTTTTTGGACAGAGTTGTGAACGTTTTATCGCATAGATCGCAAGGGAAGATGCCCTGAGCGTGTGTTTTCCCGTGTTTACGTAACGCAGCTATCGTGATGTAGCCAATACCGCATTTCTTACAGCAGTAGTTGCTGTAATGACTACTCATGTGATGGTAGAGATTTTTAAACGATATGTGGACAAGTGAGCATATCACGCACGTAAAACTGTCTCCGTTCTCCAAACGAAACGGTAAGATAATATCTTTAATATCTTTGTGGATAATTTTTCTGTGGACATTTTTGAGATGGTCTTTCAGTTCGTTGAGATCCGTCATGGGGATACAGCAGACGTTGCACTGTAGGTTTGTGATATCTACTTTGATTGGGTTATAGCTAAGTTTGTAGTCTATAATTGTGTTTAGTTTGTCTTTTTCTGATTGCTGAGCCGTGTGTGCACGAAGTTCATGTATAGAAGGGAAGTATTTAGCGCAGTATAAGCAAGAGAAACCTCGTGCGGTTTTATCCCTAAAAGGGCTCGCGTTTGAGTACTGGAGTATAGCAGTAAGGTTGACCCTGTGTTCGACGCGCTCTGGTGTTGCGCTAATGTCCGATTTCTTTTTCTTTTTCTTGGATTTGGGCGCGTCGCGATCCGTTCCTATAACAGAAACGATTGCATCTCAATTATTCTTCGTCTTCCTAGTTTATAAGCTTCTTAGCGTGAGTTCTCTCTCTTTCTTTTGTTGTTAGTTGGGTTTCTTCCGTCAGTGCGTGTTAGTAATACTTCAACCTTATTTGTGATATCTGTAAGTTCCGTGACACGGTGAAAGAGCTATTGGTATTACTATAAAAACTTTCATGTAAATAGACACTAAAATATCACAAGGGAATATCTTTCGTAAAAATATCGTCGTTTTAAATACCAATAATATTTCATGGAGAATCTATACAAGACAAGGCTCTACAGTACATCATTGTTGCTATCTAAATCGTCGATTATTTGACGAAAATTCCCGACTGTTTTTATTAAAGAGTCTAATATTGTTGAATTTATATCATAAGTAGACATGGTTAGATAGTACAATTGTTTCAAATATATTCCATGTGCTATATGCTATGTGGAAGACCCAGGATGAGATGGCGGGACGAGCTGGACTCTTACAGAACCTGGCCTGTTACAGCGTTAAATCGCGAGGAGTGGAAGAAGGCCATTGCCCTGCAGTGGTAAGAGAATGACTAAAGAATAATATACTATGTTTTTCTTCCTCCGAACCTATCTACTAATCGTTCAATGAAGAGTTTTATATTTATGTTGAGAATTGAGTTAGAATTGTTTTTTTTTTTCGTTTTACAGGTGGTCCAAACGTTTGTTCCATATGTATGTTCCTAGATTGTGTAGTTGACTAAATATATATTTATCTTTATCTTTGTGTTAAAGAGTTGATTCTTTTGTTTGTTTGAGAATGTTTACTTTTGAGAAGTAATTAATTGTAAGAATACTGCTGCATTTTGACCTATGTTTAAAATGTGCTTAGTTCGTATGAGTCAGTGGCCAACTCTGGTGACGGAGTTTTTAGGCCGCCTTAGACCTCCGTCATGGCCTAACGACTTAAATAGCCGGGACCGACAATTTAACGTGCCCTCCGAAGCACGGAATCGCTCAGATGAAAATGCCACTGGCGGTCACCTATCCACTTACAGACCGTTTCGAACGTTGCTTCTTCGATGATCTATCAAGAACGACTAATGTGCCTTGCGAATAACGCCATTTCATAAATGTAGTTCATTAAAGTGTCTGGAGCACGGAGTTTGTCTAGTTATAATAGGGTTCGCATTGATTGGGTAATTTGTTAGTGTGTATCGGACTATCGGTCAAGTAACCAGTAATAGCGCTGCGTTCAGTGTGAGTGTTGCGCGAGTGGGGAAAATCTGGAGACATCGCCTTTCATAGGATTTTTAACGAATAACTCGTCTACTTATTTCTTCTGGTCTGTGGTCTGGGGCATAGAGCCGCGAGTCCATTTAGATATTTATGAAGCAGATGTAGCTAACGTTATTTAAATGGCTCCGGGCATCTCTAAGGTGATAAATCTGATATTTTGACAGAATTGTTCGGGAGTTTCTTACAAAATAGTCTAAATAATTTTTATTATATTTGTAAATACCGTGTATTTTTATAAAAATCTTTTTACTCGGTCTACCGCGATACAGGCTTGGCCTAGTGCGGGGTCCGTTGTAATTTATTTTATGTATGAAATAAATAAACAATAAACAATGAGTTACATTGTAGTGTAGCTTGGTAGCTCATATGATCAACGAAATCGAGTCGGATGTAAGACCAAGTATTCCGAATCGACAAATTGGCTCTCAGGGTCAATTGCAACTTCTGTCTTATGTTAAATAATTCTCGCATTTATTCACAGGCGACTTAATACAGATTATGTAGATAGAAGATTCATTTTTGTATAAAAATTCAAATGTCAAGATATTTCGAGGTTAAGTGAAAAAGCCGTTACAATAGTAACTTGAAAACAGGTAATTTTCATCGCAGTCAAAGTTTTCGGTACTTAATATAAAATGCACATGCACTACACACACACAAAGTTGCATAGATAAATGTTTGGAGCGTGTGCTCCTGAGATTGGGAAAAAAATAGCTGACGAACACCTGTCAAATTAACTGGCGCAGCCGGGAACAAAAATGAGCTATGACCCTGTTGTTTTCAAGAAGAGAGTTAATAGGCACCTTCTGGGTAGGCTCGCTCCATCGTAGACCTCATTCTTGCTTATGTTAGTTTCGAGGTCAAGAGCCGACCCATTAATAATAAAAAAAAAATAAATTACACAGAATCATCTCGCCTCAAAGTAAGCAGAGCTTGTGTTATGGTAATTCATCGAGCACATCCCACTCATATAATAAAGCTGAAAGTTTGTGAGTTTGTTTAGATGTTTGTATGTTTGTGTATCAATCACGCCTAAACCAGTGAACCGATTTGGATGGAAAGTTGGTATACGCGTAGATAGTGACCTGGAATAGCATACAGGCTATTTATTCAATATGTTGGTACCACGCGGAAGAGGCCGCTCGCAGAAGCTAGTACCCAAAGAGAGGAAATGTCATTTGTTTTGTTTGACAAACATTTCGCCAAATCACTCCGAGCGAGAATTGATATCTATTAGTGACTAGCTGTCCGTCGCGGTTGTTACCCACGATCCCTCGGGAAAACTTCACTTTCCCGGGATGAAATATAGCATGTTCATCAGGAATAATGTGGAATTTTAATGGTGAAAGAATTTTTCAAAACGGTCCAATAGTTTCGGAGCCTATTCAATTCAAACAAACAAACAAATCTTTCCTCTTTATAATATTAGTGTATACAAATCACTGATTAGTTTTGTAATTTAATGGACAGTATTGCCACTCTATTGGGTATGTCCTCGTTGTGGAAACCAGATGCCTGATATTCTACTACATACCAATATATAATACCTTGTAAATACAAACCCGGAAAAATCTGATCATACAAAATTTGCATCGCGGCGGGATTCGAATCCGCTACTGGCGTCTCAAGCAGAAATCCCAGTAAGACAGTAACTTTTTGCGCATAATTTTTTGTACTTTTTTTATATTTAGAACCATTACCGAAACCTCGTTCAAGTTTTCACTTCCGTCGGCACTCCTGGAATGCCACTATTTTTTTTATTTGACTTAACTGGCATTAGACATAATTCACTCGCTTTCCTCACAATGTTTTCTCTCAGAACACATTTCTAAATATTTCTATATCGAAAAACTTCTACACTTACCTTATAAACCATTTTTCACCCAAAAAATTATTCAAAACTTAAAATATAAAATAATCTACAACAGATATCTATGCAACAATGTCTTACATACTAAAGAAAAAATAGAACAAGTAAGAATATAATCGAAAAAGTTGCCGTGTTTACAAACTCAATCAAAAAATAATATCACACTTTTTTTACGAAAAACTTGTCTGTACTCGAATTGTTAGCACTTTTTGGCGCAGCCGGTACACTTTCTGGCGCAACCGGTAAAACATGGACCATAAAATGTGGGATATATTTATCCAATATAAATTAAATTTATTCCTAAATTCCAGCAACTTTTCCGATAACATTCAAAGTGGCGTTGTCCGTGTGCGCAAGCGAAAATTGTACAGTAATGCCAACTGCAATGAACATCAAAACCTTCAAATGTTGGCAATGCTGATACATCATAAATTGTTTCCTAATTCAAAAATGTTTTGTGGCTAAAACTTAAATTTTTGTCGAGATATTTATTTTAACAAAAAAAAATAGTTTTTTCTTGACTTCTCCATCTCCTTTTTTTTATAAACTTTTTCTTGAAATCTTCTTACTTCTTAATTTAGTTTCCCTTTCTTCTAATCAATGATATTAAATAAACTATAGATGTTCATAGTATCGAAGTTAAAAATTCGAGCTTGGATGTGACTGTCACTGACAAAAACGTCGCTCTGTTCGACACAAACTGAAGTAAAAACTGTGCTTTGACCGTTCCGATGTTTCAATTTCCACGCACTTGTAACCTATCTATATTTTTTTAACATCATTGCTTCTAATACTCAAAATCAGAGATAGCTTTCAGCGGAAAAAAATCATCAAAAAAATCAAAATCAAAAATATCATGACTACTTCTTCTTTTCCAAAGATTATTGAAGTGAAAACCTCTTCAGGCGCGTTTGCCAGTTTTGAGATGAGAAAAAATTCTTGGATTCGTGACTGCTCACCGACACCGGGTTATTTGTCAAGTTTAGAACCGTTCAAGTGTTCACTTCTGCCGGCACTGCCACTGTTTTTTTTTTCTTTTATCTCCTTTTCTGACTTTTACTGACGATTATCTTCAAAAGATTTACGATTACCTCGTAAATTTATTGAAGATAATCATGTGATATGCATGTCAATGTGGTATGAGTACCCCGCCACCATCACTCCAGCGCCCGTGGCGTCAATGAGGAGGCCCTTCCTTGTGCAGGTGGTTGGTAAGGCACAAAGGGCAAACAATCAGAGACATCGTTTGGATAGGAACCCCGCAGTCATGGGTCTGGGAGGGATCGCGATAGCCCTAGCTCATCAATGAGGTGTATAGTATGTTCTTTCTCTTTCTTTCAATGAAGATTTCTTCTACTTCTTGCCCTTATACCACTAAGGTCAGAACAACGTATCTCTCTCTTCCATTTTCCTCTATTACTCGTCATATCACATCGTATTTTTTCAGCCGCCTCGCGTTGTAAATCTTCGTACTCATTCATTACTCCTTTTGGCGCAGCGACCCAAAGTGAGCGTATCATGACAAAATACGTCATTTTCGTATTGTGTGATTGGTTGGAATGGGAAATGGGAATGGATATCAAGTTAGACAATAAAACCTCAGGTTTTTGTTAAAAGTGACGAACCAACTTCACTTGTGTTTTTCTTTTGATTATTTTCCATTTAAAGATGTAAAAAGTTTTGAAGTCAAAACGATTTATTTTCTGTCTCAAGTGGAGTTGTGCAGGACACCTGGCTAGACGTGGTGATGGCCGTTGGAGTAAATCTTTGACCGAATGTTGGCCAAGATCGGACCACCGGAATCGAGGTCGTCCGAGAGCACGTTGGGTCGACGACATAGTAAAGGTCGTAGGAAATGTTTGGACGCGAGAGGCGCAAGATAGAGACTGGCATAAAAGAAGGGAGGCCTATACCCAGCAGAGGGTGATACAAGGCTGAAATGATGATGATGATGACTTCATGTAAATGAATAGAGATATTACCAGCAGATTTAGTTGTTTTTAATGTGGAAAGAATCTTTAAAAAAAAATGTATCAAAAAAAAGTAGGCATCTTTACTAGATAATTTATACAGTCAGGCAACCTATGCTCAATAGAACATTGTAGCTAGGAAATTGTTTGTCTATACTAATTTGTTAGTTTTGAATTGAATAGGCTCCAAAACTACTGGACCGATTTGAAAAATTCTTTCACCATTAGAATCCCACATTATCCCTGATGAACATAGGCTATTTTTATCCCGGGAAAGCGATGTTTTCCCGAGGGATCGCGGGTAACACCGCGACGGACAGCTGATAAGTGATAAATACTTTGAATAGTTTTATACGGACTTCTCAGTCAAAACCACTGAGTAGAAATCAATTCATTAAAAGTCGCCTTTTTCATGGACGCAATACAGATTCAATTTAGTAAATCTTTAAACAACTAGCGCTCAATCTTGCTGCAACCAGCGGAAATTTTGGGAACTAATCTTTGTCAATAAGTCACTCATAAATACTACACATAATAGAGTATTTAGTATGAAAAAACTTGCGCATTTCATGAAAATTGTACAAAAAAACGGACTAACTTCAAACATTTAAGAGACCCCTCGCAGACTGCAGACTTTCTATCGGCCGATAGTTGAGACGGGCTATACTTCTCCATACTCACTACGAGCCGAAGTATATCCCGTCTCAACTATCAGCCGACAGAAAGTCTGCAGTCTGCGAGGAGGCTAAGTCAATAAATTAAGAAAGTAATTATTGAATTCAAGCCTCGATTAAAACTTATCACATAATCAATTCGTCACATAAAGATTGCTTAAGCGTGCACACACATAAACGCCACTTGTAAATGAACTAGCGACTTACTTTTATCTTCGTCGACGCGAGACTTTTTAGCGCGGGATGTGGTAGCTTTTGCTGCGCGTTTGCGAGTCTTCGACTCCTCCGACGACTCCGTCTTGATCGGGATTTCAAAGTCTGGAAATGATTTTTTGTTTATTAACATTTTAGTTTAATTGTATTAAAGTTAAAGAATTAATAGTATAGCTGAAAGTTTGTGAGTTTATTTAGATGTTTGTATGTTTGTGTATCAATCACGCCTAAACCAGTGAACCGATTTGGATGAAACTTGGAATAGGCCTAGATAGTGACCTGGAATAGCATATAGGTTATTCAAAATGTTCGTACCACCGCGCACAGAAGCTAGTTTATAATATTAGTATGGATGTGGATTATATCATCATCATCATTTCCCTGCCCTGATCCCACTTCTATGTGGGGTCAGCACAACAGGTTCTCCTTTTCCACTCCGCTCTATCAGCCGTTATCTCAACACTCACTCCTTTCTTACCCATATCATCCTTCACACAGTCCATCCATCTTTTCTTTGGTCTGCCTCTTCTGCTACATCCCTCCACATTTAAACCTAACATTCCTCTCGTTACATGACCCTCTTCCTTCCTCATTATACGGTACTTAATTGACAAAAACATTTATTTATTTGCCACTCAAGCACACACAAAATATAATTACAAAATGAGGGTAGAAAAATAAAAAGAATACGACAAACAGAAATTCTGTCATGTATGTGTGGCTATAATAATCAACCTAGCCGTTTTCGGCTACAGTGTCTTGGCTTTAGGACTGAATCATTGGTAAATTAATTAATGGGGGCTTGGGTGTTTCGCCCTTATATGGCTTATGTAGCCTATTTTGGCACTAAAAGTTCTAGCGCAGGTTATACAGGTAAGGATACCATTGGTGTAGTTGTAGTGGATATTGGCAGGCGGTCGACTTTTAAGTTGGTCACGTTTATCGTCAAGTGCGCGCCGCCTATCGTCTTCAAATTTGTACACTTTATCCATGTGTGGCTACTGTAGCAGCAAAAGCCATGACGGAGACCTTAAGGCGGCCTAAAAACTCTCACGAACTGACTCATACGAACTTACTTACTTTTAGCAGCAAAAGGGCTTCGACTCAGCATAATACCTCGCCACAAATAGGTAGCGAGGCGCTGGTATTCAGAGAACAACCATCACTAATTGCGCAGTCTCTTCTTCTTCCTGCCCTTATCCCACTAAGTGGGGTCGGCACAACATATTTCTTTCTTCCATTTCCCTCTATCACTCATCAGAACTCACTCCTTTCACAAACATAACCGCATTCACACAGTCCATCCATCTTTTCTTAGGCCTACCCCTAACAGTATACTCATCAACATTCATACTCATCAGTCATCGTGATAAATAAATAAATAAACTATGTCCGCGCCAGACGCCAGTTAGGTTAGGGGCTTACGCCTTAAAGTCGTAATCCTACATACCCGGTACATAGTCTTCGTCATCCTCACTGTCAGCTCCGCGATCATCGTCCGAAGAGTTGCCATTGTCCGCTGAAACTTCTTCCTTCACCTCTGCCGCTGTAAATATGTAACATTTTACTCCATATTCTACTAGCTGAAGTGCTTGTGGTCGTGGCTCGAACAAAACTCCTCCGATACCGCTTGACCGATTCTTATGAAATTTTGTGTGTATATTCGGGTGGTCCACTCCAAAATTTTTATTTAAATTTTTTGGACAAAATCTCCACTAGTTATGTAATAAAAACATACCTTTAAACCGTCGGTTCTCTAGATGCCTTTTAAACTTCTTCTCGGTGTGCAGCACCTGCTTCTTGAAGTTGGCTGCGTTGCGCAGCTGAGTGATGCACACCTCGCATATCCCACCGTCTTCCACCGAGGCCAGCTGTCACAATTACATCAATGAATTAATAGTTCAATTTTTTTAAAGGTATTTATTTAATTAATTTTTGAGATGTGGAAGGTTGGCGTGGTATGGGCGTGTCATGAGGAGGGATGAAAGTCATAACACAATGAGTGATGAGTATGAAGGTGGATGGATATACGGGTAGGGGTAGGCCTAAGATAAGATGGATGGACTGTGTGAATGTTAGTGAAAGGAGTGAGTTCTGATATGATGAGTGATAGAGGGAAATGGAAGAAAGAAACATGTTGAGCCGACCCCACTTGTGGGATAAGGGCAGGAAGAAGTATTTAATAAATTTTTCTCATTTTCTGCACAATTTTCTTACGAAACTTCTGACAAGAAAATGCAATTATTTAAAATTTTATTTATAAACTTAGTTTATTATTTACTAGCTCTGCTGTCCATCGCGGTGTTACCCGCGTTCCCTCAGGAAAACCCCACTTTCCCGGGATAAAATGGAGCCTATGTTCATCAGGGATAATGCAGGATTCTAATGGTGAAAGAATTTTCAAATCAGTCCAGTAGTTTCGGAGTCTATTCATGTGGGGATCTCTTCTTACATCCACATATATAACGTTTATATTTATGTATATTATTTATTTATATACACACAATTTATTTAATATAATTTACTTATTACACATTCACCCAAACGTTCATACGATGTTCATACCATGTTCATACCTGATAAACTTTATGTTCATACTACAGTTCATACACCCATACTATGTCCATACTTAGTACTCTAACATGTTTACTTCATTTCTTTTGTTCACCAATGCATCCTACCCACATCTATGGGATATTATAAAATATGCAATTATCGAATTATATATGTTATTGTTATGGAATGCCACCTGGTTTTATGTAATCCTCGTAATACCTATTCTACTCTGTAGTGTTGTAAACTAACTTTCATTTATCGAGGAATCGCGCCGTACGCGATTTTGTTTTTTGACAAACATACGAAACAGTTTAGTACTTACCCCCCGCGCCCGGCACATACCCCGCTCGCGTCCAGTGAGCGCTGCCGGCGTTGTTCGAACGATTGTCAGTTTGTATGGGATCTTCCGCGTGCGAATATATTTGTCGCCTATCGTTTCGCTTGTACCGCGCTAGTACCTACTTACGCGTCTATTCTCTTCGAGAATTCTATTGTTCTGTTTTCTTCTACGCTTCTACCTACTCTTATCTACTGTACCTTATTGCTCCTTCTATTAATATAAATTGTGTGAGGCTTGTGGGCCGAATAAACTCTGTGGATGAAACATATCTTTCTACTGAAACCTGGACCCATCATCATCACCTCCCACAATTCAATTCAAACAAACAAACAAATCTTTCCTCCTTATAACATTAGTGTGGACAATATGAAACAAATAAACAAATTGTAGTGGGCATAAGAATAAATAATGTTAATTTGACCTTTGTTGATATAGAATAGGTTAGGATAGAAGAATAAAAAAGTTATTCCGCAGCCAGCCAGTGTCATTTTAATCATTGGGGCTAGACCCCCAACCTTTCATCATCATCATCATCTTCCTGCCCTTTTCCCACATTACGTGGGGTCGGCACAACATGTGTTCTTCCATTCTCCCCTATCAGGCGTCATCTCAACACTCACTCCTTTCTTACTCATGTCATCCTTCACACAGTCCATCCATCTTTTCTTTGGCATACCTCTACTCATAAATCCATCAATGTTCATAAATAAATAAATAATGCTGGACATTTCACACAGCATCGTCTAGCCCCAAACTAAGCAAAGCTTGTACTATGGGAACCAGATAACTGATATACTACTTATATACTTACCAAGTAGTCTTATACCAAGTAGTCTTCTAGTTACATGACATTCTGACCCCCAACCTTTATGTATTTTTATAAAGACAAAGGGGTTCTATAACCCAACATCATTTGCTCGCAAAGTGACCAAAACAAAACATGTCTGGCGCAAAATCACTATGAAGAAATCATGTTCCTTTGTAATTCAAAAGACGCAACGCGCTATCTTAGAAAACATTCTTGTTTGTTTTGTAAACAGGTCTAGTATTTAACAAATAAATATGGTATTGCTCGGAGTAAATGAAATACCTATCTGGTTGGTGTTCTGGTAAACGTAGCTCAATGGTCATGTCAGCTGAACACAAAAACCTCTGTTTTAGAAGATGGTTCATAAATGTTTATTGATTTTAGTAGATTCAAGTACCCAGATATGTTTTTAGGAAACGCATACAAGCACAACACTATGTTTATTCAGTTTCATTGCTTACAATGTAAGCTTGCAATTTTGTCGTATGCTAAACGCGAAGCACTATCCATCAGGCTACTTTGAATAGGTACCTAAATGTATCTATCACAGGATGCGGTCTATTACTCATTGTTATTCTCTAAAAGCTATGTTGTAAGCGCAGTGGTAAAGTTTGGCCAGATTGTCTCATATAACTCACCTTTACGTCGAAGCATTCTCTCAACATGTCTCCATAAACTTCTTCCTCGCCCATCCAATGATACGAGGTTTTGATGTCTTTGAAGATGCCCTCCGCCGCGCAGCACCGGCACATACTATCTATCGTAGCGCTCTCCATATTTAGAGACAATTTTCACATCATTTGTACCGAAAATTCTTAAATCAGTAAAAAGCCGCAACGCGAGGACGCTACGCTAGCATCGCTCCGCCATTTTCAATCTTTTTCAAGAAGACAAGCAAGACAACAGCCGCTCGATAAAAAAGTACCCATTCACTACCCAACAGAGCATACCTGTTGTTGCATTGGACCATTTGGATGGTTAGTGAATAGGCAGCTTTTAAAAGCGTCATCTTGTGCTCAGTAGCTGAACTAAGTAGTAAAGTTAACTAGCGCTCACAATAGTAATGTGGCAGTTTAGCGAAACTTTTCCTTTGACATACTTGAAGTTTTTTTTTACTGTCAGTGTCATTTTACTGTGAAGAAAATTCCCATTGTTTTTTTCTCGTAATTTACGGAAAATTCCAAATTCCAACTGGAATTTAATAGCGTTATTCTACTAAGAATTAAAGGGGATGTCTTCACAGCAGCCGTGCCGGTGCTGCTTGACGCGGCCTCCAGACAAGAACCTAAAGTCCAAATACACTGTTCTCGGGAAAACGGAAATCTATGCTGATATGCTGAAGGATTGCTTTGAAATACACGTAAATATTATTATAACTTCTATTTGCTCCTATTTTAAATCATTCTGCTCTCTTTTTGTTTATTACCCATATTTGTTACCCATTTAGTACCCATATTCCTCTGCAGGCCTCTAAATCCTACTTTGGGATGGTAAATTTGTTTGCATGAATAATAAACCATTTGTAATTCAAACTAAATCTACCACTAATAATGCGGGCGCAGTCGACTCCCTTTTTTTTGTAAAGGTTTAATTACAAATGTAGGTATTGCAAACTGGGTATTTATTCAACACAAGCTTCTGCGCGCGGCTTCGCCCGCGTGTTATCAACATTTTGAATAGCCTTTATGCTTTTCCAGGTCTCACTCTATCTACACCTACATCTACGCCTATACCAAGTTTCATCCAACTTGGTTCACTGGTTTAGGCGTTATTCAATTCAATTCAATTTATTCATAAAACTTAATACATAAAATTACAATTATTATAATAATTTACATCGAACCCCGCACTAGGCTAGGCCTGTATCGCGGCAGTTCGAGTGTAATTATTAAATAAACATATTTATAATAAATACCTTAAGATACATATAAAATATATAGATT
Organism: Epirrhoe alternata; assembly: GCA_963565295.1. Taxonomy (NCBI): domain Eukaryota; kingdom Metazoa; phylum Arthropoda; class Insecta; order Lepidoptera; family Geometridae; genus Epirrhoe; species Epirrhoe alternata. Next base: position 2,018,023 of record OY751402.1, read on the forward strand.
ATAATAAACTAAAACTATCACGACACAAACATCCAAATATCTAAACAAACTCACAAACTTTCAGCTTTATTATATGAGTGGGATACACCCAAAAAAAACATTAAGTTGGAATAATTAGATATGTACTTAGAAGGATGTAACGGATGGTACAAGCTTAGGGAGGCCTATCTATACCCAGTAGTGGATGAAATCAGACTGATGATAATATATCTAACATATTTATTTACAGAAACTAAGCTACTACAATATGTACTTAAAATTACAAAATACAATAGAATCAGTCAAGCTATCTAAGGATCGTCGTAAAAACTATCTATAGATAGCTCAACTGATCCAGGTCACTGCCAGTCGGAAGCGTGCCCAAAACAAATATATCTGTTTATTGACTTCAGATATGCAACAATGATGATGAAACAGGAATATGTGAGATATGTGTCGCTCGGCTGAGAGACGCTACAGACTTTAAGAAACAAGTACAGCAGTGCCAGAAGGACTTTAAGAAGCTGGAGTCTTGTGTTAAAGGTAGGTCTCCTTGTCAAATATTTTTTTTTAATTAAATAGGTCAGCATTTGGCCCCACTCTGCCTGATGTTAAGCAGTAGTTAGGTCTAAGATGGAGCATGCTTACCGAGAAGGAACCTATTTACTCTTGATTTGAAGACACCTATATTGAACTCTTGTAGACTCAAACCGCTTTGTACGAACTCTGGGAATGTTGACCATGTACAAGTGGCGTCTTTCCGTATGTAGCACTTGTGCTCACTCTGAAATGGAGTCGATAAAAGACCGACAAACAATGCTCAAGGCTTTGAAGCCGAGACTCAACCAGATTATGAAGAGACTTAATTTTAGTGTCCGAATTTCATCTTCCTGCCCTTGTCCCACTCTATGTGGGGTCGGCACAACATGTATTCCTCTTCCATTTCCCTCTATCAGCCGTCATCTCAGCACACTCCTTTCTTACTCATAAGAATCACACAATCCATCCATCTCTTCTTCGGCCTACCTCCTAAGAATAGTGTTTAAACTTTTTAAACTTTCGTGATTTGGTGACATAATTATTATTTTTAAAACCGGGTATTTATCACGTACCTATTTTTATTGTTTCTTTTTTCCGACGTTTCGGACGCATTGCAACGCCCGTGAAATAGGTACGGGATAAAAAATAGTACCCTAAACCGACGAGCATGTATGAAGAATGTAATGAGAGTGAATGAGGCGAAAGTTGTGTGTCAGGATCGTAGCGACTGGAGATCCGTGGTCTCTGCCTACCCCTTTGGGAAAGAGGCGTGACTTTATGTAAGTATATTAGGTATGTATGTATGTTTAAAAATAATAATTATAAAAATGTTTTGCAGATGAGGTGAAACCAACTATTAAGGAAGAAGTAACAGATTATGATGAAAATGAAGATTATTTCTTAGGTGAGCGATTTATATTACGATTAACTCGTGGTCGTGCTTGCTTAGTCGTTCTTGATAGATCGTCGAAGTTAAGCAACGTTCGAAATGGTCTGTAAGTGGATGGGTGACCGCCAGTGGCATTTTCATCTGAGCGCTTCCGTGCTTCGGAGGGCACGTTAAATTGTCGATCCCGGCTATTAAAGTCGTTAAGCCATGACGGAGGCCTTAACGCGGCCTAAAAACTCCGTCACCAGAGTTGGCCGCTGACTCATACGAACTTACTTTTTTATTACGATTAAAGTTAGTCACTGTACAACCTACCTAGGACTACCTTTAGACTGCCCATTGTACCTTCAATATGTTCGTTTCTTTCCATCCAAAGGTTGTCTGGAAGAAATCGCTTCTAAGCGATAAGACCGCCCATTGTACATTGTCTCGTTGAGTTCTATTGGTTCATATGTGTATGTTTTGTAATTATTGTGTGCAATAAAGTGTTTTCTGTCTATCAATCTATCTACCAACTGTTTTTTTTTTACTCGCCTTTTTATTGCTGAATCTCCCTTTTGTTCCAAATCTGTAAACACAATTCAAAATATCTCCAAAAGTTAGGGAAGGTCTCCTAAGAGTGTTTTCCTGTAGCTACATACCTAGGTTAAAGTACCTGCACTACATGGCCCATCTCAAGAATCCATCCTGCATAATTAAAGCTCGAAAGTTTGTAGTATGTTTGTGTTTAAATCACGCCTAAACCACTGAACTGATTCGGATGAAACAGTAGGTGTAGATAGAGTGAGACCTGGCACAGGCATTTAGGGTATTCAAAATGATGGTACCACGCGGGCGAAGCGGCGCGCAGTAGCTAGTCACCTATACTATTCTAAGTGATCTCACTCAGCAGTTCTAAATAAATGATTTTTCGTTCCAGATCTTAAATCCGAGATCACAGAGTACGATGATATACAGGATGATGAAGACGATAAGAAGCTGGCTGAACTACTGGCTTCCACCATCAGTAAACGGAAGGACAAGAAGAGGAAACTCAGCGATATTGACAAGAAAACTGGTAACTATCGCTGATAATTCGTGTTGTCTAAGACTTTGTGCCCGCGACTGGGCTCGTCCATAAGTTTTTCTTGCGTAAGTAATCCCGTGAGAATTCCGGGATAAAAAAAAGCATATACTATACTTCCAGTAAATGTTATTAATATCGGTTCAGCCATACCAGAGATTACCCTGGACAAACAGAAAGGGTATATTGAAATTACTAGGTGAAAATAATATGTATGTATTTACAAACAAAAAGTATATAAGTAGTATATCATATACAAGCTCTACCCATAACACAAGCTCTGCTTACTTTGGGGTCAGATGATGCTGTGTGAAAAAGTCCAGCATTATTTATTTATAATACCTGACAAAAAAGAGATAGGCAGAGGTAAGGAAAATTTTCACAAATTTGCACTTGCTATCTATGATACTTACACACATTTTTCCCAATTCTCATCACCTTCACACAAGCTTTGGCTTAGGGTAGGTACTTATAACCTATAAAACTACTTTTTACTATTTCAGAAAAGAAACTAAAGAAAACGACGAAACCATTGAAGATCTCCATCCGCGCGCTTGCCAACCTCGATCAGATCATCAAACCGGTGCAGACCATCAACGTTCTCCGTGTCACAGAAAACCTCAAACACAAAACCAATATTGAAAATCTCATCAAATACTCAAACTGCACACCCTTCTCCAACAAAACGCTCTCAGGAATTATATGCGCATATTGTAAAGGAACTTACACAAACACACAAGACCTCAGAAGTCATATTGATGTAGCACATAAGGGTACTGACTTAACCGACCATAAGAAAATGGATAGAAACAATTTAGCATACAAAATTGACATCACAGATCTGAAATGCAACATCTGCCAAGCGAATTTCGACTTTATAACAACACTGAAGAAGCATCTAATGAACGAGCATGATATTAAATTCTATCCGGATGTCAATGATTATATCTTAGAATTTAAACTGAATTCCGATGGTATATTGAACTGTGCATTGTGTCATTCAACGTATGAGACTTTTAAGATGTTATTGCAGCATATGAACGGACACTACAGGAACTGTGTGTGTGATATATGTGATCTCGGCTTCATAAATAAACACAGATTAAGAAACCATCAACGGACACATGAAGTAGGTGATTTTAACTGTTCGTTCTGCGAAAAAGTTTTCACTACCCGAGTAAGAAAAAGTTGCCATGAAAAATATACACATAACAGCAATGCAAGGTATACTACTAACTGCCCGCAGTGTGATAAATCATTCAACAGTTACTACCAAAGAAATAGGCATATGTACACCGAGCATAACTCTGTAGCAGCTAGCTACCGATGTAATATATGTGAAAAATCATTCATATTGAAATCTAAACTGACTTCTCACATCAAAAAGGTGCATTTAATGGAACGGAACCATATATGCTCGGTTTGTGGACAAGGCTTCTTCATAAAGCAATCGTTAGATGAACATATGATAAAACATAACGGGGAGAGAGTCTATCAATGTACTGTTTGTCACAAGTCATATGCGAGAAAGAAAACGTTACGTGAGCATATGAGAATACATAATAATGATAGGCGGTTTAAATGCGCAATATGTGGGCTCGCTTTTGTGCAGAAGTGTAGTATGAAAAGTCATATGTTGTCGAATCATGGTATCACATTGGCTGAGTATGAGTTGAAAGTTGATATGACTAGATCGAGCGAGGAAAATAGTGTGGATTTAGTTAGTTAAATGGTATTAGACTGATTTTTTTTATCCGACTGATGAAATCCAGAGAGAGAGTTATTTATAGCTGTATATATCGATGAAGCCTAAAAGACGAAGACAGCGTTGTATAGCTGCCTTGCTCTCTCGCTTAGTTTTTTGCATCGTCCTCTCTCGCCTACTCTACCAAACCTGGTAAATGGTATTAGACTGTTTTTTTTTAGACGACTGATGCAATCCAGAGAGAGAGTTATAGCTGCGCAGAACCCCTTTTCGATGAAGCCTAAAAGACGAAGACAGCGTTGTATAGCTGCCTCACTCTCTCGCTTAGTTTTTTGCATCGTCCTCTCTCGCCTACTCTACCAAACCTGGTAAATGGTATTATAGTCGGTCCAACTTAATAGGCCACATTTGACGTTTGTCAGTTTGAGCTTTCTAGTGAGGTGACCTTCTTAAAAACTTCGATTATGTTCGAAGTCCGTATCGATTCATTCACATGAATTAAATTTATCGCCAGGTAAACCGTTAACTAAGAGTAGGTAAGATCAGTTAAAAAAAACCGGGTCTGAAAAAAATTGCACACCAAGAACGCAAAGTCACTTTGCACAACGATCAAGACTGCAACGATTAATTATTTATTTTGATAAAAAAAATTCAAATCTTCATTTTGAAAAGTCAAAAGTTTATGGTTGTCATGTCAAACAGAGAAAAAAAGTTTTTATGCGATATTCCCGTTGTCCTTTTACATAAGTACTTTTTGGTATTTAGTAACGTTTTTTGGGATAAATAAGTTTATTTAAAAAAAACAATAAGTATTTAATGCACCATCATGCATCATCATTAAAGGTGAAATACCTATTCCCTTACGAGAAATCATTTCATTCGATTCTAACTCTCAAATTTCGATTATTTTGGGTAACATACCTAGTGTCAAAAGAGAACAAGGGTTTACTGACGCAACATTGTAACAACGTTCAGTTCTCTCTAAAACAGAAATTGTTGTGAAACATAATATGTTTGGATGGTGTAATAAGGAAATAAATCATAAAATTACCTTCTTTTGTCGTTAATACAATACTTATTTAACCGCAATTGAAAAAAAGTTAAGCAATTGTGCAGTACTAACTTCGATAAAATAGTAGTATTTTATGCCCGCCGGTACAAAGTTACGTTGTTAAATTTTGATGAAATGTCAAATGTGGCCTATTAAAATGGACCGACTATAGACTGTTTTTTTTTAGACGACTGATGAAATCCAGAGAGAGAGTTATAGCTGCGCAGAACCCCTTTTCGATGAAGCCTAAAAGACGAAGACAGCGTTGTATAGCTGCCTCGCTCTGTCGCTTAGTTTGCATCGTCCTTTCTCGCCTACTCTACCAAACCTGCGCAATCGTTTAGTGCACTTAACTTCAGAGAGCTAAGGATTGGTTGTGCGTACCTTGTTTTATAAGTACCTACCTTTGTATTTACGTATGTTCCAAAGTAGCCTTTATAATAGGTACTCTGTTGAATGTGGTGTCTTTGGGAAGCACAGTGCAGCCGAGACGAACGCGGCAAACTGTCCATTCAATAGAGAAAATGCTGCTGACGTCAGAAGCGAGTCGCATTTTCTGACGTCATCAGCATTTTTTGTATAGAAAAATGTTTGTGGAGCGTATGGCGCGAACTAGTGTACAATCAGATTTTGTCGACTTTTACCGTAAAAGTCATCTCGCTTCGCTCACACGATCATTTATCTGTCTGTACTGTACCTAGATATACGCAATTCGCTGATAGGGCCTATTACGCAATGTACATACCAATTTTGTAATATGCCTACTAAATTCTTCGTAGGCTACTGCTCCACCTGCGTCCTATCGCGTAAAATGTAAATTAGTGTATTATTTGACATTAGATGCATACATTTTATGTCAAATATCGCACTAATTATCGCAGGTGGACCAGTAGCACTAAAACATTAAAAATATGAGAGTGAAGAACACATTTATTTACAGAAACTAAACTACCACAATATGTACATAAATTACAAAATACAATAGAATCAGTCAAGCTATCTAAGGATCGTCGTAAAAACGATCTATAAATAGCTCAACTGATCCAGGTAGAGATTATTAGAGTGAAGCAAGTGAATGTCTAACATAAAAATAACGGGAATTTTGTAAGAAAATTGTTATAGTATTGGTAGATATTATAATAATTGTGGCGAAACCAATTAATTTGTAGATTTTTTCGAATCTTAACTTCGGCTTTGATTACAATGAAGGGCATTTAGTAACTCTTTCAAAGTATTTGACTGCTTCGATGAATTGAGAAATATCCATGCTAATAAAGCTGTGTGTGATAAGTTATTTATTTACTGATTTGTTGACAATAATATATTTTAGCTCCTTTAAGGTCTAATATTGTTAAGTTTGTACCTATATCTATTTACTTGAATGAGAAATAAGTTTATTTATAAAATAATTTAAGAATTATAGCTAGTTATCTACCTAAATTATTTTGTTTTAGCTAAAATATTTATTTAAAAATACAGAACAATGTACCTAACTAATACGCTGTTTTAATTTTATCCCCATTGCTTCATTTATTCTGGACCATCCAAGTATAAAAGTACCTATCTATAATTAGTTACTGTCGACGAAAGCTAGACTCTAATCGTTTGACCCAGAACAAAGAAAGAATACAGCCATCATAGCACGGGCCGTTAATGGGTCAAATCGTTTGACCCAGAACAAAGAAAGAATACAGCCATCATAGCACGGGCCGTTAATGGGTCAAATTATCGCAGGATCAAGTTAGGGGAGGGCTCTAAGTACGAAATGAAGTCAGGTTTTTTTTTTTTATCAGGTTGTACTGGATGATGATTATCAAGACGAAATCTGTTTCAGAACGGGAGGGTTCCTTCATCCTTGCGCGAAGTCACAGAAGAGTAGCAAGCTAGTCAAGCAAGGACGTTCTTGCGTGCCATTGTGTCTGCGTGCGAAGTTGTGGATAGTGTGTACCATTCATGGAGATTGGTCCGCAATGCGTTCGACGTACCATCCAACGAAAAATCGGTCTGCCAATGAATGCCGGGCTTTAATAAAACGGTTATAGGGATAACTAACCTAATTCATGCTAGAGAGTAAATATTTAGTTCTGCTACTCGACAATAGATGAAGTGAACTATAATTTGAGTAAAGTAAAGGAACAAAAGTCGGAGAAATAGCATCAGGCTTTTATTTATCGGTAAATAGATTAAATTTCATGGATGGAATTGGAATGCGTGCGGGTGGGATTGATTGTCTCATGTCTGTCTGTCTGTGGTGTACAATTCTATTCCAACTCCAACTTTTTGAAGAATTAGAGTGCGTGTGAGCTGACGAAACAGAAAATCAATATAGAAAAATATTGAAATTGGTGTTTAGTGTGCCTAAGCGTTGGTAAAAAATGTCCACTGACGCCTGGCTTATTGACAAACATTTATGTCGCTGTTGCCATTCGGAAGGGAAGTACAAAAGCTTGACTGATCCAATGATAGAGAACGAAATGCTGTTTATAGAGGCCTTGCAAATTTGTTTGGATATAAAGGTAAGTTCCTATTTCACTTTCCGGCTGGCCACATACATCCTGAATGTCTTGTTGAAATCAGAATCTGAAACACAGATTATTCATTCAGAAAGCCCCGAATTCTATATATTAATTGCCACACACTTACTGACAAATACATCATCTGAAAAAATCTGTATTTGTGTGTCGCAAAAGGCATTTAAATACTTATTAAATAATGCTGGACTTTTTCACACAGCATCATCTAGCCCCAAAGTAAGCAGAGCTTGTGTTATGGGTACTATGATGACTGATATACTACTTATATACGTTTTGTTTGTAAATACATACATATTATACATGAAACACCCAGACCTGAGACAAATATTTGTAGATCATACAAACATTGGTATTGATTTCAGGTAGACATTCAGGATGTATAATAATCTTCCCCAATTTATCAGTATGGTCTAAAAATTATTTACGTTATTCTAGCTGAATCCTGTTCAAAGTGCTCTCGAAAGTGCTGTATGTGGTATTTGCGACGAGTGCGCTACAAAGCTGCAAGACGTCTTTAGTTTCTGGAAACAGGTGCTACGTTGTGAAGAGTCCTTCCTATCGTTGTACTCCCAGAATCGGATTAAAGGTGAGCTAAAGAAGTTACTTCAGCTCTGACTACCCCCCTTAGCCCTTCACATCCACACTGACTATTAGACTTACAAACTTAGAATAGGCGTAGATAAACCTGGAATGACAACCTGAAAATGTTGGTACCAAGCGGGCGAAGCTGCGCGCATTAGCTAGTCTGGAATACAAAAAAGATCTGAGAGAATCTCTACCGTGCCTATATAATCAGTAGGATCACTTAGAAAACATAAAATTCATGTTATTTGTTTACGAAACTAGTGGCGTCGATTCTGTTGTTCACTGACTAAAGTTAACTAAACTAAAATGCTTCGTTCTTATGTTGTTAACTATAAAGTGCAAAATAGAATGACCATTACAGTGGCATTCTTAAAATTTCTTAATATTAGTGAAAATGACGTATTTGTGGGTAGATTTAGTCAAGACCATTTTGCTTGCTGTGTAAAACAGCTGCTAAGAAAGCTCAGAGGCGCCATTTTAATTATACTTTTAGTAATGTCACTTTCAACGACATGCCATTTTCCTCTTTAGAGAGAACAAAATAAGAACGTGCTTATTTTAGTTTAATTAAGTTTAGTCAGTGAACAACAGAATCGACGCCAGTGTCCACTTTAACCATGAGATTGAGGTTAGATAAAAAAAACTTAGTCCTTTACAGTAGGCACAACCAATCTCTAGCTCTCTGAAGTTAAGTGCACTAAATTGCGCAGGTTTGGTAGAGTAGGCGAGATGCAAAATTTATTTAGTTAAGTAATCTGTAAAGTATCAGTAAAGCTGCGTCTTACGTGGGCGATCTGGACGCGAACGCGAAGCGGCGCGGTGCGGCCAGAAACAACAAACAGTTGATTTAAGCAGGTATCACAGTACACGGTATTCAGGGCCCGGGAGTTAGGGAGCAAGGGTTGCCGGGACAGTCCGGTCGCCCTAGTTAGATAGATAGATAGATAAAATTTACTGATAAACATAGTATACTAACACAGCAAAAAAAAAACATGTATTAGATCTTACTACACACAAATAAAAAAAAAATATTAAATATATATTATTAAATCTACTACAAACAAAGACAGAATATTATGAAAAGAGAATAACGAGGCAGGTGAAGGATGTCTGTGTTGGTGCAGTCCAAAAAGGATCAATCTCAGCTTTGTGCTGCTCTGCACCGGGGAGGTACAGAGCAACGCTGGTTTTCAGACTGCTCCTAGTTGGGTGACATCACGTTCTTTAAAACTACTAGTTAGGGAGTCTTAACTCTTATTACACCACTCCTTGTTAGATTAAGGGATCCTGAATACCGTGAAGTGTGATACCCGCTTTACTATTGAAGTGTCCTCCGCGAGCGGGGCGGCGCGTATTGACACTTCAATAGTAAATGGACTATTTTTTGATACCGCGCCGCGAAGCGCTCGTGGTCGTGCTTGCTTAGTCGTTCTTGATAGATCGTCGAAGTTAAGCAACGTTCGAAACGGTCTGTAAGTGGATGGGTGACCGCCAGTGGCATTTTCATCTGAGCGCTTTCGTGCTTCGGAGGGCACGTTAAATTGTCGGTCCCGGCTATTTAAGTCATTAAGCCATGACGGAGGCCTTAAGGCGGCCTAAAAACTCCGTCACCAGAGTTGGCCACTGACTCATACGAGCTTACTTACTTTTGCCGCGCCGCGCCGCTTCGCGATCGCCCACGTAAGGCGCATGGTAAATAAATGCGATGAAATTGTAATTGAAAGTTTTAACTGCTGAATGAATGTAAGAATTTTCTAGTGTGGTTATCAGTGTTATAACTTAATACTTGTTTTCAGTGTCAGCAGAGCCAGATATTGAAATAAAGGTGGAAATAACGGACTCTGAAGGTAAATTTAACTGAATTATAGAATAAAATAAAATTCTATTTCATCCACAATTCAAAGTGCATGCTACAATTATGTACTTAAGTCTATCAATTTAAGAAGGGAAGAATGTCATGTAACTAGGAGAGTACTTGATATGAATGTTGATGGATTTACTAGTAGAGGTAGGCCAAAGAAGAGATGGATGGATTGTGTGAAGGATGACATGAGTAAGAAAGGAGTGAGTGTTGAGATGACGGCTGATAGAGGAGAATGGAAGAAGAACACATGTTGTGCCGACCCCACGTAATGTGGGAAAAGGGCAGGGGATGTCCATCAATTTTAGTGGGTGAAAATAAGGCAGCATTTGCTCCAACAGCTGAAGAGTAAAAAGTAAAGTAAAGTAAAAGTTTATTTTGCTAAATTTGTGGTAGGTACAAGTTACAAGTTACATTTTTAAATTTTATTATTATTATAAATTTTAATATTCTTACTTAAGTATTGAACATGAAGATGCGTGTGCAGCTGTTGCCACACATGGACTCACCGGCTTAAGAGTAGGAGCGCTGGTTTTCATTGGCGATACAGAATACAAATACATAAAATTTGTAATGATCCATACTAATATTAATAGAAAGTAACTCTGTCTGTCTCTGTCTGTTTTTTTCCTTTTTGTTACCTTCGGGATTTTTTCGGGATAAAAAGTAGCCTATGTCCTTCCCTGGGATATAACTTTTATCCATGCCAATTTTCATTTTTAATCTGTTTAGTGACTAGCGACTTAAAAGAAAAGATGTCATGCAGCTGAATGTGTGACTAAACCAATGAAGAGTGCCTACAGGAGAGGAAAACCAGGAGTGAACTCGGCCTGACATTACACCTGCAAACAATTTGCTCATAGTTGGAAAACTGATCGCAAATAAAACTTAGTGGTTTAGCCGTGACAAAGTAACAAACAGACAGCAGCCTATTCGATTCAAACAAACATATCTTTTCTCTGTATAATATTAGTAGATAAGTGAAGTTTTCTGAGGGACCGCAGATAACACCCCGACGGACAGCTAGTTCTCAATAAAGCATGTACTCTGAACTGACGTTGTCAATTTTTGTTTCAGATACAGATTGTGAAGATAATGAGTGCTTGGACTTTCCTGATATTAAAGAAGGTAATTCTAAATGCCTGGTTAACCAGGCAGTTAGTACCATTGATTTTACCAGTGATACATAGTACCTAGTATAGTGACATAGACATACATTTATTCGCTGCTGTACACAACAACAATTTTTACAAAAAAGTTACCAACAATGAAAATAACAGAAAGAAAAGTACAAAAACATTAGGTACATCTTCTAGGTACACATTTATTCGCAGCTGTACACAACAACAATTTTTACAAAAAAGTTACCAACAGTGAAAACAACAGAAAGAAAAGTACAAAAACATTAGGTACATCTTCTAGGTACACATTTATTCGCAGCTGTACACAACAACAATTTTTACAAAAAAGTTACCAACAGTGAAAACAACAGAACTGAAAACCAGCGCTGGGTAGGTATACGTGTGTACTTATCCAGCACAATGCTGAGTTACAGCCTTATTTGCTTGGACTCTGCTGCGCACAACTAAGTTGATGTTAATCGTAATTTAGGTCTAATTTTAGGTTTATTATGTTTGTTGTTGTGTAAGTAGTGTTTAAGTAAATAAAAATATTTTCTTTCTTTCAGAAAGAAAGAAAAGTACAAAAACAGTAGGTACATCTTCTAGGTACACATTTATTCGCAGCTGTACACAACAACAATTTTTACAAAAAAGTTACCAACAGTGAGAAAAACAGAAAGAAAAGTACAAAAACATTAGGTACATCTTCTAGGTACAATTTAGGATCTGTAGCGCCTGCAAGTGTCTATAGTACCATTGATTAGTAGTAGCTAGTGTACTCTTTTTTTTTTTTATATATACAATGCTGGATATTTCACACAGCATCATCTAGCCCCAAACTAAGCAAAGCTTGTACTATGGGAACCAGATAACTGATATACTACTTATATACTTTTTTGTTTGTAAATACATACATATTAATAGAAACACCCAGACCCGAGATAAATATTTGCAGATCATACAAACATTTATCCCGCGGCGGGGATCGAACCCGCAACCTTCTGCGTCCCAAGCGGGCTTTCACCCACTGCGCCACAGAGGTCGTCCAACTGATGTTTACAATTTTTGTTTCAGATTCAGATTGCAAAGATAATGATAGCTTGAACTTTCCTGTTATTGAAGAAGGTAATTATAATCTGTGTTCTTAATATAAGCTCTTTAACATGTGCTCTGAATGGTGAAGGTTAAAGCCGCCTCGAGAGCGTGCAACCTGTCACGTATGGAATACTAACTTCTGCAAGATGTGGGCATGTATCAAATATGTATTTGTACATGCCTCTGACTACCCCCTTAGACATCTTCAAAGGATCTGGAATATAAAGATCTGAGAGAATGTCTACCGCGCCTTGGGGATACAGTCGTGACCCTGTTTTACATGTTTTCCGAGAAGAATTGATAACATCCCCCGCATTCGTCTGCGGGGAGGGGAAGTGTTTTGTGTTGAAGATGTCAACGTCAAAATGACTTAATGAAAAGCGGTGTGCGAATGTGTAGTTGTCAAAGACCATAGAGAAAATAAACAATAATTAGGCGCTGCGGACCCGGCATATTGGTCAAATAGATTGAAGTACAGACAGACAGCAATACTTCAGTCAATCCTAATATCATAATCCTATAACTATAATAAATCTGAAAGTTTGTGAGTATGTTTGAATATTTGGATGTTTGTATGTTTGTGTATCAATCACGCCTAAACCAGTGAACCGATTTGGATGAAACTTGGAATAGGCGTAGATAGTGACCTGGAATAGCATTTAGGCTATTCAAAATATTGGTACCACGCGGGCGAAGCCGCGCGCAGAAGCTAGTTAGTCATAAAGGATTTACTCATTACCTATTGTAGGTGGCCAGTTCATTAGTGAATATAAGAAGGTTACATACCAAAGCTTATGAAAGTTGTATAAATGACAACAAATTTAAATTAATAAAATATTCGAACCAACTAAAATGTAATACAGTCCTGTGAGGTTACCGGTGTTTTACAAATAACCTTTTATACAGGGTGAAAAAGACTGCTAACGAAAACTGAGGGGTTGCAATCAGACTTTGATTCTAAACATATTTAGCGAAAAAAACGCAAAAAAAATCTTGACTTAGCTTCGTCATGTTATGTTATTTTCGGTTATTTACTACTAGTACGACATAATTAACCTACCTAATAATTTCAATTCTAAAAGAAAAAAAATTACACTCAAAATCCAGCAATCTGCGTAAAACAACGCGCCCAGAACATACGCACACAGTACTCTTCAAACGCTGTTTTCTCCGGATATAATGATTTTTCGGAAAATCCTTTTGGATTTGGTTGTGTGTTGGGATGCTGTACCTACCCCTTTCGGCTTCGGCAGGCGACTATTTACACTCTATATATATTTTTTGTAAAATATTTTATTTTAGTTCCAGTAGTTCGAAAACCTAAAAAGGTGACGCCAAAGAAGAAGGTGAAAACTCCGCGCGTGCCAAAGAAACCCGGCCCAAAACCTAAGGCACTTCACAACGCCGCGTCTGAAGAAACCGACAAACGTAAGTTATTTTTTTTTTTTATTTATGCAACAGACTACATATTTTACTTAATATTGTGCCTTCTTCTCTTGTGTCAATGGCTTGACCTTAAATCTTTTTATAGTCTTTTTCACGCCGGAACGTATGCAAGACACATTGAACTTGTTTCGTTTCACGTTGTGTGGCTCACAACAATGTTGAAACAAAAAAGTCAAGAAAAAAAATTAAACGATAAAACATACAAAAAAAAATGTTTTTGTCAATTTCCTGTTTAACTATTTCACAAATTATTATGAACGAGCCATAAAATTTAAATAAATAAACAATAAACATTTTCTAAAAAACTCCGCCAATTAACAGTACTGAGTAAAATGGAACGTAATCTATTAGAGAGTGCAAAAATGAAAATCGAAACAATTGATGAATCGATAAGTAAAGAAATAATCGTTGGTTTAGTAATTTTGTCTATGAATGAACCTTGTAATCGATTGAGATGAATTGATAGTAGTGAAACAAAAATCGATTTTGATAATCTCGATTAAACTTTAGGACATTACTATAAGACTGATTTTGACATTATCTCGAAGTGTCTTGCATACGTTCCGGCGTGAAAAAGACTATAGCCCAATAATTTGCGACTCTTACACCCCTATCTGTTGCCTTGTATAAGTCCTCCCGAGTGCAGGTGGTTGGACAAAGTGGGCATGAAAGTAGGTGTGCCATACTTTGGGAGGAATATTGTGCCTGAAAACCATATTAGGTTTGAGTAGGCACTCACATTCGTCTAAATTATTATTATTAAATACAGTTATATATAATACAGTTGTCATAACGAATCTTTGTCGATCTGAAGTTGGCTGCAAGTAGCGCAGAACACATTTTTGATGACCCATTTTAAGGGACTCACACCTCAATATAAATAAAAGTTTTGAACCGATATTTGTAGGGCGGGACCAATGTTTGTATGATCTACAGATATTTGTCTCGGGTCTGGGTGTTTCTATGTATAATATGTATGTATTTACAAACAAAAAGTATGTAGTATATCAGTCATCTTAGTACGCATAACACAAGCTCTGCTTACTTTGGGGCTAGATGATGCTGTGTGAAAAGTTTAGCATTTTTTTTTTATTTTATATCATTGAAAAATATACAGTATACTGGATATACACACTTATATGGGTATATTTTAAGGAACGCGGGTAACACCGCGACGGCCAGCTAGTAATTGATACATGCCCAGGTTTTGCTTTTATTATAACTTGTATGTCGAGTTTATTAGTGAGGCCCATGTAAGTATTTAGGATTTTTACGGATACATTTTATTTGAGCATTATTATTATCCGTCCCAACCTATGGCGCACAAACCTGGTCTCTGGCTGATCAACAAAAGTCCAAACTTGGGGCTTGCCAGCGGGCGATGGAGCGCAGTATTTTAGGAGTCACGCCGCCCACCCACGATCCAGTCTACCGTCCAGTTTGCAGCGCTGCAAACTTGATGAAGTCGGCAGAACGAAGTTCTTTTTCGCTTGTCATGCACACCCATACCAATACACCGTCAAGTTTACTGGACGCCGTATCCAGTTCGCTGCAGACTGGACGGTAAACTTGATCGTGGGTGGCCGGCATCAAACCTACAGACCGCGTTCGTAACAGTATTCTGCGCTCCAAAACGCAAATCGCAGATGTCGGACAGCAAGCGGGTACACCGAAATGGGATTGGGCAGGTTGCGTTGTGGGCGAAAACCACCACAGAGTGGACGCCTCTGAACGGGAAACGACCTTGCGGTAGACCACGCCGCAGATGGAGGGACGAATTCACAGGGGTCACGACTGTATCCCCAAGGCGCGGTACACATTCTCTCAGATCTTTATATTCCAGATCCTTTGAAGATGTCTAAGGGGGTAGTCAGAGGCATGTACAAATACATATTTGATACATGCCCACATCTTGCAGAGGTTAGTATTCCATACGGCAGGTTGCAAGCCCATCGCCGTCCATAAGAATACTATCTGGTTTCCTCACGATGTTTTCCTTCACCGTTCACGAATTGGATGCCCACCTAAAGGACTGGTCCACGGTAGCCCAAAATAGAGATGAATGGAGAGATGGAAGGGAGGCCTTTGTAGTGGGACACTACAGGCTCCTAATAATAAATAATAATAAATTTTATGATATAATAAATTATTATGATTATAGCCATTTATTCCCAATTGCAAACAAAATATTAGCATGCATTTATTATGATTATTATTATAATTGAATTAGTAAGTTAGCTCTATATTATTTTTGTTATGTATGTACAAAAATTGTATCTTGATATTTTTAAATTATTATTTCTCCGAATTGGGCACTCATTTTTGGGTGAAACAGCTTTATCTTGGTACATTTATACATTACTTTTTATTATATATCGATTGATTTTTATAAATATGTAAACCACTATGAACTTAGTTTTCTAAAGACAACCTTTCGAGTTGAGCGCTCCGCGAGAAGTGCTCGTTCTCCTGACCATTCTGTATTCCAACATTTATCCCCTCTTTAATCTTAGCTCCGCCTCAAAACCAACGCATTTCCGATGGCCAAGATCGAGTCTGAATGCCTGACAGATGATATAAATGACAGCAAGAAGGAAATCATAACAATCCCGCCACAAGAGTTTGTCTGCGGCATGTCGTGTCCAAGTGACACTTGCCACCTCCTCGATGTCATCCTGAGATGGACAGAGTGCGTGCTGGCTGGTACACGCGGCGACGACGCCGGCCGCTGCCGGCGCTGGCGGGATAACATATCATAGGCAACAGGTTTTCTACAACCGCGATAGACCCCAAAATTGTTTAAATCAATTATTTTATTCGACTCTACCGTAGAACTAGAGTGGAGCAGACTGATAAATAATACAGTAATTACCATAAATACATAAAGTTAAACTCAGTGCACGGAGTCACGTTGCAGACGCCCCGCGAACCGCCGCGCCGCGCCGCACAGTGTGGCCTCGCCATACAAACTACTTGCCAAATTTCATATTCAATTCAATTTATTCATAAAGCAAACATAAATACTACAATTATTATAAATAATTTACCACTAACTCCGCACTAGGCCTGTATCGCGGCAGTTCGAGTAATTTTTATAACTTCTTCTCTCGTGTCAATGGCTTAAACCTTAAATCTTTTTAGCCCAGTAATTTGCGACTCTTACACCCCTATCAGTGGCCTTGTATAAGTCCTCCCGAGTGCAGGTGGTTGGACAAAGTGGGCATGAAAGTAGGTGTGCCATACTTTGGGAGGACGCTCCACAGTTACACCCGCTCCGGGATGGGTCGATGTAGCCCCACTTAGCTAGATTTTGGCGGCAGCGACCAACGTGGGCTCGAAGTCGATTTAACGACTTCCAAGTTGACCACTGCAGATCTTGGCCAGGGGGCAGGTGTTCCGCAGGAGGGAGGCCATTGGATGAGGTTGGGTTAGGTTAGGTTAGGTTTCCCCCCCCCCCCGTGGATTCCGATCTTGTCGCGATGGGGGGGCTCATTAGCCGTGGTTTGAACGCCCACGGTGAAGCTAACAGGAATCCCAAGCGGGGACGCTCCGAGTGGGCTTGCGGTTGGGCCCACTCTGGATGCGTCTGAGGCGGGTGCGGAGGACGGAGTAATTTCTGTCCCCCGCAGTCAGGAGGGGTCGCGGGAGAAGAGGCGTGTCGGTGTTTCGTTGCCGTTCGCCCTATCTTCCGCGACCAAACGGTGGCGCACCGTTGTTGCGTTGGCGGTGGGGCCGCAGTGGAAGAGGAGTGTCGGTGTTACGTTGCCGCTCTCCCTGTCCTCTGCGGCCGTGTGGAGGCTTCTCCACGCGCAGCTCTTTAATTAGAGCGCGCAGTGGACGAAGGTAGCGGAGAGCTCTAGTGGTGAGTAGCGGACGCTAGGTGCGGGGGCACCTTCGTCCGCCTTGCACTGCTCACCACGACGCGGGGCCCGCCGTAAGGGCGGGGATCGCCGGAGGGGGACTGGATGTAGAGGCTCTGCCGGTTGCCCGGGCCCCCTCCATTCCAGGCGACGCCGGAAAGGCTCTGGGATGTTTAGTGGGTATACCGGGAGTCCCCGGGAGTCCCACATACCCCTCTCGCCCCCCGGCGGAGGGGATGCGTAACGCATTTTACCCAGCGACAAAAAAAAAAAAAGGTTAGGTTAGGTTTAACAATATACCCCCCCGGTGGATTCCGATCTTGTCGCGATGGGGGGGCTCAGTAACCGTGGTTTGGAGGCCCACGGTGAAGCCAACAGGGATCCCAGGCGGGGACGCTCCGAGTGGGCTTGCGGTTGGGCCCGCTCTGGATGCGTCTGAGGCGGGTGCGGAGGACAGAGTAATTTCTGTCCCCCGCAGTCAGGAGGGGTCGCGGGAGAAGAGGCGTGTCGGTGTTTCGTTGCCGTTCGCCCTATCTTCCGCGACCAAACGGTGGCGCACCGTTGTTGCGTTGGCGGTGGGGCCGCAGTGGAAGAGGAGTGTCGGTGTTACGTTGCCGCTCTCCCTGTCCTCTGCGGCCGTTTGGAGGCTTCTCCACGCGCAGCTCTTTAATTAGAGCGCGCAGTGGACGAAGGGAGCGGAGAGCTCTAGTGGTGAGTAGCGGACGCTAGGTGCGGGGGCACCTTCGTCCGCCTTGCACTGCTCACCACTAAGCGGGGCCCGCCGTAAGGGCGGGGATCGCCGGAGGGGGACTGGATGTAGAGGCTCTGCCGGTTGCCCGGGCCCCCTCCATTCCAGGCGACGCCGGAAAGGCGCTGGGATGTTTAGTGGGTATACCGGGAGTCCCCGGGGAGTCCCACATACCCCTCTCGCCCCCCGGCGGAGGGGATGCGTAACGCATTTTACCCAGCGACAAAAAAAAAAAAAAAGGTTTAACAATATAACTAAATACCTATATAAAATAAATACCTTATTTATACAACTAAACTAAAATTGTCTACGTATGAGCTGTACGCACTATCGGGGTGTTTCGTATATTTGCCATCTTTTTTTGCGTTAACTTAGAAGTTTGTTTTTTTCTCAGCCTTAAGGGACCGTAGATCTGAGTATACGATTTTGATTTCAATTCGATACCTCCACGCGTTTCCGAGATAACAGGTCTTGACAGACAGACAGACAACAAAGTGATCTTATAAGGGTTCCGTTTTTCCTATTGAGGTAAGTAAGATTCAAGATTTAAGATTCAAGATTCATTTATTTCATACGATTGGTACATGTCAAAAAACGAAAATTTCAATGAATATACAAATAATATTGGACACAAAACATCAGTAAAAAAAAAATAATAATCAGGGAGGTACGTTTACTTACTAACACTAAGACTGGCGAACTCCTCGAACGAGTAGAACGTCTGCTCGACAAGCCAGCGCTTTAGCCGGGACTTGAAAACAGCAAGGCTAGGAGCCTCTGCAACCGTTCGCGGAATCCGATTATAGACGATCGGACCCATGACATGGGTTAATTTGGCGGACTTCGTTAACGAGCAGTGCACCGCCGATAATTGCCCTGCGCGTCGTGTATTGTACCTATGGGTATCGCCGAGTTTGTTGAATATGACCAGATTTGATCTCACGAACACTGCTATTTGGAAAATTACTATGGAGGGCAAGGTTAGTATTTTCAGTTCTCTGAAGTACGGACGGGCAGAGGCTTCTTGAGGCAATCGGACGATGGCGCGGACGGCGCGCTTTTGTAGACGAAAAACGCGCTCCCACTCGCTCGAGCGTCCCCACAGCTCAGCCCCGTACTGAAGGGTGGACTGAATCGTGGCGAAGTAGCATGACCGCACAACCTCCCCGGGCAGAAAGCCGGACAGCCGCCAAAGCGCGAAGCACGCACCACCGAGTTTTCCACACATCTTATCAACGTGTCCCTCCCAGGTGAGGGCTCGATCTAGCTCAAACCCCAAGAAGGTTGTACGGTCTACTTGCTCGATCCTCACACCATCTGCCAGGACTGCTAGAGGTCTCACTTGGTGGCCGGAAAGGCAAAAATGAACGAAATGTGTTTTTGTTAAGTTCAGCACAAGACCGTTTGCTTTAAACCAGCTTGCTAGCTGGCAGGCCGTTTGGTTCAATTTACCTTCAAGGCGGTCGATAGATGGCGCTGTCACAACTGCGGCAACGTCGTCGGCGTACATCATCACTTCGGCGGAGGTCATGGCGTCCGGTAAGTCGTTCAGGAGGAGTGTGAACAGGATGTTTGAGATCGATGACCCCTGCGCCACTCCCATTATCGTGGTCAGTGGGTCAGATCTCTCGGAACCCCCCGCACCCACCACTACCTGTGACCTAGTTCGCATCATGCTCTCCAGTAGGGCTAGCGGCGTGCCATCAATGCCATAGTGGCGCAACTTTATTGCAAGGATCTTATGGTCGGCCACGTCGAACGCTTTCGAGAGATCACAGCATAGTACGGCTACGTGCTGCTTGCTCTCACGAGCTAGCATCACGCGGCGAATGACCTCGCGCGTGAGGGACGTGGTCGACCTACCCTCGCGATAAGCGTACTGGCGGTCGGACAGTGCCTCGGTACCATCTAGGTACATTGCTATCCGGGTGCATATTCCGTTTTCGAACACCTTGGCCACCGCCGGAATGATGGAGACAGGTCGGTACGAATCGATGTGGTGTGGCTTACCCTTGCCCTTAAATAGCGGAGAGACCTTGCTGAGCTTGAAGGGCTCAGGGTACGTCCCTCGCCTGATACATATATTGAATAAGTTCGCCAGTACGGGGGCCATAGGAGTTGCCGCTATGCGCATCAACCTCATGGAGATGCCGTAGGCATCTTTAGATGGTTTGGGTGGAATTAGTGAGGTGATAATTTTGAATACTTCAAGTGGCTTGAAGGGGAGTAGTCTTAAGGAGCTATCAGCGGGTGCGCGGGCCGCGGAGAGTGCGGTGAGCACGACGGCGGGGTCAGCAGCGGGCGCTCCGCAGGCGGCTGCGGCGTTCACGAACCGGGAGTTCATGGCGTTCAAAGCGCATTTCTTTGTCGAGAAAACGTCTCCCGTGGCATCTCTGACAATATCTGTGAAGTCGGTATTATCTCTAGTTTTACCTCTCTGCTGATTCACTATTGACCACATCGTTTTTGTGGGATTTTTGCTACTTTCTATCATGTCCGAATAATATTTTGATCTTACATTATTAATCATAGTGTCATATTTTAAATTTAGATCCTGGAGCAAATTATTAATAGATTCATTATAAGGTGTCAATTTACTAATATCTATAATGTCAAATAATAAAATTCTAAAAGATTCAATGTCGCTGGTAATCCAAGATTTTTTTCTCATGTTATGGGTAACTTTTATTGTAGGGAAGCATATGTCGATTTTGTTCGTAATCACATTAAATATTGACATTGCCAGAGAGTCTAAACAATTAAAATGCTTGCGTATAATTTCGGCCCAGTCGACACTCATCAGAGCGCCTACGAAGTTAGCGCGGCTTAAAAGAGAGTAGTTCCTGGCAAGTTTAGTCTCGGACCTAGGCAAGCTCCCGCGCAGCATGACCTCGCCGCGAACTGCTAGGTGGTCGCTGAGTTTAGTGACCAAAGGCCTCACGGAGACATCGGTCGGACACAAGTTCGTGTAGATGTGATCAAGGCTGGTCGAGGTTGTGGTACTAATACGTGTGGGAAAATCTACTTTGTTAACCATGCCATGGGTAGCTAGCAGGTCATTAAGCCTTCGTTGGTCAGGGATATTTTCGGCCCCTATTACATCTATGTTGAAGTCTCCTACCAATAAGCATTCTAAATCAAGTTCGCATATTTTATCGAGCAGACGTTCTAAGTGTGGCAGAAAAGAAATGGTACTTACAAGATTGGTCCTATATAAGCAAACAATAGTTATATTGTAGTCTAAGAGTTCTACAGCTGACACTTCACAGAACAGTTCGGTTGACAGCTTAGTTAGTTCCGTATTTTCTACACAGTTCATATCACTCTTAACGTATATACAAGATCCGCCGCGAATTACATGTTTTCTACAATACCTAGAAACCAGCCTATATCCGTCAATGTACACACTTTTCATTTGTGGCTCAAACAGCCAGTGCTCAGTAATAGCAATCACGTCACATTTCATTTCGTTTCTAAGTAAAACCTCAAGTCGTGCAGTTTTTTTGTCAACAGATTGTATATTTTGATGGCACACCACTAACTTATTTTCCGCTGTCTTTGGGGGCTGTAAACATGTATTTTGTTTGTCATCAATCGCTGCTTGTTGCTGCAGTTTCGATGTTGTTTTCGCCTCGCCATTGCGGGCGAGGCTTGGTGAGAAACCATTCAGAAATCCGAACGCCTTGGGGCCACGAAGTTGGCGCGCTTATCCGCTCGTACAAGCTTTCCGGCATACCAATTACGAAAGATGAGAAGCGGTCGCAGTTAATTTGGCGTTTTTCGACCTCGTATTCGACGTTTGGGATGATCTTGTTAAGATATTTTAAAATATCATTTGATGTCGTCTCGGGCCTCAATGACCATACCTGAATACATTTCAGCTTTTCCACAGTCTGTAGTGTGTCATCGACTTTACCAGTACCAGTAATCACAGACCGACGACGCCTTGTTGTACTTTTATGGCTGACAGTTTTCCAGTCGTACTGACTATTGAGTGTGACTGGTCCGTTTCCTCCGTTTGTCGGGATCGTTTTTTCTGCTAGTTTCGTGGCCTCACTGCTTGCAGATGATGTGCCGATTGCGTTTGACACTTGTGACAGTTGTGATGTCAACTTCGGCTGTTGTCGGGTAACTTCGGGTGTCATCGGTTGCGCGCTCATGGGTGATGCTCGTGGCTTTCCAGCGGTTGAAGCGGGTTTTTTTGCAGCCCCAGCGTAATTCGTTGCTAGCGCTGTGGCCGCCTTCGATCGCGCTTGACGTACCGGTCGCTGCAGCGCTGCGTCCGCTGCCGGAGTTTTTTCACACGGAGTTGTCGGATCCCTAATACCCTAAAAACGGCGCCCAAAAGACTACAAATACAGGGAAAAATCTGAAAACCTCATATTTTTTAATCAATCACAAAAAACAGCAAGAAATGGGGGGTCGAAATTTCGACGAAGGTCGAGTTAACCGTGCCATGTGGGGTATCGTATGAAAGGGCTTCATTGGCACAAGCTTAACATATTTTTAGAATGTAAGTATAGTTTTCGATAAATGACGAAAAATCTAAAAAAATATGTTTTCCCGTGTAACTTATAACTTTGATGTATATACAGGGTGTAAAAAGACAACTACCGAAAACTGAGGGGTTGCAATCAGAACACGATTCTGAACATATTTAGCGAAAAAAAACGCAAAAAAAATTGACTTTGCTATACGTCATTTTATGTTATTTTTTTTTTTTTACTACTATTTTAACATAATAAGATTATACATACCTCATAATTTCATTTATAAAAGAAAAAAAAAGTTAAGACGACGCATTGAGGATATTGGCGTCAAGGATTGGAATATTTTTCAGCAATTGAAAAACCTTCGGAATTGATATTTTAAGTTTTGAATATTTCATGTTTTTTACTTCGAACTGATAGCTGGTTTTTCAAGATTTGTTAAATATTACAGCAGAAAAAAAATCCCAAAAACTGCTCCATAAAAACATAGATTTTAATTTTACAGGTGAACGGAACCGATCTAAGCTTCTAAATTTTATTTACAGATAAGTCTATACACCCTTTTCAAAGTGCAAACTTGATTTTACATAAATACCAATAGTTTTTATTTTAAACGAGAATTACTGTTTTGGCGCTTACGACTTTTACTAATTAGCTAGCTCTCGCGTCTTTTTGTATGCAGGCCGCCCCCTTCAGTCCGCGTCTGACCATTGTCAACGTCGGACCTGTGTCAATCGAGCTCCCGCGCTCTAGTAAACATCGATAGTCGTATTTTCTAAGTAAAATCTCAAATACTTATTATTAAAAATGGGGAAAAAAAGATGATGGTTTCTACATGAAGATGAGAACTCTGTATATTGAAAATGTAAGGAAATGATCAAGAAAACATAAAAGTAAACGTTAAATATTTTTCCGGGTTCTAGTAAAACTACAGGATATTGTGACGGGCACAGTGACAGTGAGCACCTCAGACTAACTAGACTTGGACGCGGTTTTGACGAAATTTCTTTTACAAATTCTGCCGATTTTTGTGAGGGACGAGGTAGAACACGAACGCATTTTACACACACGTATGCATAAAAAATTACAATAGCTTATATTATGTGTACGATTCTCAGACCCGCTGAATATTATGTAGGTATACAGTATACACAAAAAAATTCATAAAAATCGTTCGAGTTTTGTTACAAGACCTTTCGGGGTCTCTATTATATCTTCGAAAATATTCTTCATATAATTTTGCTTGCTATAAAAATGTATAAGTACCATAATCATCCTTTGGCCGAATAATTTGGAATCTCGAATATTGTTTATTAATATTGATACCCATAATGACTAAAAAACATAAATATATTTGTCATAACATTTAAAACTCATACTAGATATTTCGTATATTTTTTCCCCTTACATTTAAAATCGTGATTTTAAAATACAAAACGGGGTCCTGTTGATTGACATAATGTTAATAGTCCTAATATAACTACACATAACATACTAGTTCTAAAATACTGTAGTCATAATGTTAAATTCCCGTAGTCTTAAACTGACATACATTTATGTTGTCCTAATATTATTACCTAAAGAAAAAAAAAAGAAAAATTAAAATCAAAATATTTTTATTGAGTCTTATTTAAGTAGGCATAAAGACATTTTGTTCATCCTTGTAAAGTTCACGATAGAAATCGGTGGCTGTCTCTAATATGTCATTTCTTTTCGATTTATGTTTTTTACTTTTATGATGTGTTACATTAATAATCCAATTTGTATTTCCTTGAAGTTCTTTCCATGCATTTTTGATTCCGCCTGATTTTTCTATGTGGAATTGTATTGTTTATGTTCTTAGTTTCTGTCTGTGCTTTCTTATTTCTAAGTTTATTTCTTTACTTAGCTTAGTTATCTCTTGTTTTTTTGTTTTTTCTGGTTTGGAATAGAAAGGCTCTTTGTTGAATCAAATCTCTTGCTTTTGTTCCAATTCTGTCTTTTGGTGTTTTGTCTCTTTCTAGTGTTTTATTAGTTTCTTTTAGTTCTTTCTCTAAGTTATCGTATTTTTCTTGGACCGTTATAAGTGCCTTTATTGGCGCTAACCTGGTCTTTAAAGTTTCTAAGACGTGTGTCGGTAAAGGTTGAGTAATTGGTAGCTTTGTATTTTGTACTTGTTTTCTTATAATCTTCGGCTCCATCATTTGTAAATGGCCACGAAGTAATCTGTGGTCAGTGTTTTATTTAAAGTGGTTAAGCACTTCCACGTTTAAGAAAAGCTTTGGTTTGTTTGTGATTATGAAGTCTATTTCATTTCTAACTTTGCCGTTGGGAGATTGCCACGTCCATTTTCTTTTCAGTTTTCTTTTATAAACACTATTCATATGTAATATGTAAGTTATTCTCTAGCGCGTAGTTTATCAACCTTTTACCGGTCGTGTAGGATTCCAGTATTTTGTCTTCATTCTTTTTTCTTTCGCCAATTTGGCTGTTAAAATCACCCATCACAATAACGGTGTTGTTTAGAGTCTCCATCGTGTTATTTAGTTGTTCGTTAAAGTTGTCTTTAATTTCTTTTTTTGTTACTTCGGTAGGAGCGTATACCTGAACTATTGAAGTTGGGTGTTTGTAACCAGGCAGTATGATGTTTAGGACGGCTATTCGATCTGAAACTCCTTTGAATTCAATGATATTGTTTTTCAGATACTTCTTAACTAAAAAACCTACGCCGTATAATCCTTGTATTTAATTTTTTGTAATACGTGATGTGTTTTTCATGTTCTTCAATTTTTGCATGTGCATTCTTCCTATCCTTACATACGGTTCACAAACTTGGTCACTCACCAATAGCCAAAAGTTCAGCCTCGGGGTATGCCAGCGGGCTATGCAGCGTAGTATCCTGGGAGTCAAACTTACTGACCGCGGGCAGGGCTCCCTAATGATTGATATAACGTATCTTTTTTTTTTTTTTTCTTATCCTATTTTAAATTCCCATACTGTATTTGGTACTAATATTAAATGGTCCTAATGATTACTCGACATAACAATACTACACCTAATTAACAATAGTCATAGTATTAGGTAAACATAACATTAAATAGTCATAAAATCACATCTCCTAACATACGGTAATCCTAAAGTTATAAGCCTTAACAATATGTACTCCTAAAGCTATAAGCCCTAACAATATGTACTCCTAATAATCAAACATAATAACAATTATGAAATGAAAAGTCTTATCAAAATTTTGGATTCCGACGGGATTCGAACCCGCATCGATCAGACGATCCTCCTAAAGCTGGAGTGCCTTACCACTTGGCCACAGAATCCCTTGTTTTGATATGAGCTTATCGAAAATTTGGACACCGGCAACAAGGGATTCTGTGGCCGAGCGGTAAGGCACTCCGGCTTTAGGAGGATCGTCTGATCGATGCGGGTTTGAATCCCGTCGGAATCCAAAATTTTGATAAGACTTTTCATTTCATAATGAAATACCAAGTGTGGATCAGCACTATAAAAAAAATTTACAGAAATTATAATAACAATTGAAATCATAATGGCATTTAATCCTTAAAAAAATACCACACTAAAGATGCCTGAGACAGAAGGTTGTGAATTCCAAAATGTTTTTATGAATAGAAAATACTGGTTTCGGTTCAAGTATATATTATTTTTTTATAACGATTTTAAAAGACACAGAATATACAGAAGCGCTCGTGGTCGTGCTTGCTTAGTCGTTCTTGATAGATCGTCGAAGTTAAGCAACGTTCGAAACGGTCTGTAAGTGGATGGGTGACCGCCAGTGGCATTTTCATCTGAGCGCTTCCGTGCTTCGGAGGGCATGTTAAATTGTCGGTCTCGGCTATTTAAGTCGTTCAACCATGACGGGGGCCTTAAGGCGGCCTAAAAACTCCGTCGCCAGAGTTGGCCACTGACTCATGTGAACATACTTTTTTTATAACAAATATGCATGAATTAAATAAACAAATAATAAAAATATTATCGAGTATTATAATTATAGTATTAAATAAAAAATATATTATATAAAACTATACATAATTTTATTATGAACGAATATACCCAAATAGATTCCTAACTATATCAACTTTGTAAGGTTTATAAAATTAACTAACATAACTTCGATTAGGGTGAATGAGTGAATCCACTAAACTTATTCTGATCACTACTCAAACCTAACCTAACCACTGAATTCGATTTGGGTGAATAGGTGACTCTACTGAACTTTTCTGGCGCTTCGGCGGCCATCATATCAGTTTTGTAGATCTTAAATAGTATTTATTAGGATAAATAAACATAAGGACGATCAAAAGCAACAAACAAATTGGTACAAAATAGGACAAAATAGTTTATGTAACTTAATAATAGTAATAATAACTATTATGACCACATATATAAGAAGTTGAGACTATTGTGTCACTTTAATGGTATGTCTTTAATATATTAGGACAACATTATGTATGTCAGTTTAAGACTATGGGAATTTAACATTATGACTACAGTATTTTAGGACTAGTATGTTATGTGTATTTATATTAGGACTATAAACATTATGTCAATCGACAGGACCCCCTATAGCAGTCCACGTCAAAGTCAAGGTCAAAGGTCAAGATTAAACTTCGTTCCAACCGAGTGTTCCACGACGCTCCGATTTTTTTGTGCCAGCCTTTTATTCGGATTTTCTATTATTATTAATTGTTATCATTATGACATTTTATGTTTATTTATATCCTCTAAAATTAGGCTAAAGATTGATTATGTATTACAAAATTATGAATTAAAATCATTATGCTAAAAAATATGATATATTTACTAAACACTAGCTTCTGCGCGTGGCTTCGCCCACGTACACCAACATTTTGAATAGCCTATAAGCTATTCTAAAGTCATTATCTACACCTATTCCAAGTTTTATCCAAATCGGTTCACTGGTTTAGGCGTGATTGAAACGCAAACAACTTAACAAACTCACAAACTTTCAGCTTTATTATTATGAGTGGGGTTATGATATCCTAATATTATTGGTTTTGATATTATGAAAACATGTTATGGGATGTAAAATTATGAAGAAAGTTTTTCGGCGAAACAATGGGGTCCCGATGTACCTACTTGATTTGTATTTTTTTTTATACTAATTCTAGAAATCCTAGAAATGCTCTTGCGTACTGCGTACTAACATTATAACAATCTATGGACTGTTTTGCGACTGTGCACTTTGCACTGTGACCGACACCATTTGACCTAAACATGGTGTCGTGACGGAAAATCTAACACTTTTTTCGTCTAGCCACCATGCGTATCATCCAAAAAAAAAAAAAAACATACATACACCCGAACATAGAACCTCCTCCTTTTTTTGAAGTCGGTTAAAAAGGAAATGTAAGGCGACTCCATGTAGTCTTATGTCAACACCGAAAAGCGAGCGAGTTCGACTCAGCCGGGCGGCCGGCGCGCGGCGCACAGCGCGGTAGCGGCCGGATGCAAACCGCCTAAAATGAGCAGGGGGTATGAGCTGCTTGCGGGAAGCTCATGGGGGCGTGGCGCCTGGTTTCAAATAATTGTTTATCAATGCGTCACCTTAAAACTCAAAATCCAGCAATCTACTTAAAAAAAACGCACCCAGTAATACGCAAATAGTAATCTTCAAACGCGGTTTTCTCCGGATATAATTTCGGAAAATCCTTTCGGATTTGGTTGAGTGTTGGGATGCTATACCTACCCCTTTCGGCTTCGGTAGACGTCTTTTTACACCCTGTATTTATTATTTACCTAACAGTTTGTACTGTTATACGTACCTAGACCTACTTAGGCCTTTGTACGGGACCCTCGGTGGGCGAGTCCGACTCGCACTTGTCCGGTTTCCTTAATTGTGTTAACGCCTGTTATAAACTGCGAAACAAGTGTTGTGTGTTTGCTCTAATACACTGGAGAGCAATGAATTCGGGTCTCCGGGAATCCGGTAAAGAAACCTATAAATCTCGGAAACTAAGAATGCTAGCTTCAGAATCAGAATCTGTAAAAGCTACAACCTTCATATTTAGGGAAATGATACTTCGGATTTTTATCTTGAATTACGTGTTTTAAAAACACGATTGGTGAAAGTTTTCTAGATAGTATATTTTTTTGAAAAATACATGTTTTGCACACATTTCGCTATCAATTTAGCAGTTGATTCTAGCAGCTGTGCTTTTTTCACTTAACCAAGCAAATGTTTATTAGTAAAGCTTACATGTTCGTTCCGAAAGAGGACGCGAGAGAGGACATTCTCAATAAAGATGAATTACCTATGGAACAGCACACTTTTATTGGTAGGTTTTTGTTTCGTCAAAAAACCTACAAGTATTTCTTTAGTTGTTTCTTTTTATTTTTCGATTGGTTGATTAGTTATCTTGTAATTAGATACAAAGTGTTTTGGCGCTGTAAATGACGTTGCGTATCTATCGCTCTGTACTTCTCACACACCGAACAAATCACACTCGCTGTCCCGCTTACAAAATGGCGGCGTATGGCACACTCCTATAGGACATTAGATTTTTTCTAACCCGGCATTCTTACACATACATGCATACATAAAGTCACGCCTCTTTCCCAAAGGGGTAGACAGAGACCACGGATCTCCAGTCGCTACGATCCTGACACACAACTTTCGCCTCATTCACTCTCATTACATTCTTCATACATGCTCGTCGGTTTAGGGTACTTTTGACCTGGCCCTTCTCCAAAATGTCGCCAATTTGATCCAAGAAGGTTCGCCTAGGCCTTCCCCTTCCAGCTGTCCCATACACACTCGCCTCGCATTCTTACGTCTCTTTAATTTTCAAAGATCACAATTGCCGTAACCCGATTCCTATCAAACCCTGTAGGTCAATAAAACCTAAGCATAATAAAGTACTTGTTACATCTTTGTCAGAACAAAAACGGTTGAAGATTTATTCGCGCGTGTTCAAATGGATAATGTTGTTGCAGGCGGAAAAAAGAAGAGGGTATCCTACAAACTCCTCGTAACCGACTACGAGCGAAAGGGCGACGAAATGAAATGCACGCGATGCACCAAAACATATCCAACAGAAAAAAGCCTTCGTGCACACATTACCAGAACACATTTATCTAAACCTCGATATAACTGCAAAATCTGTAACACTCCCTTTAACTTAATCGGTCTTTTCGTCAAACATAAATTAGACGAGCATAATATAGACGATAGATTTAAATGCAATGCGTGTGATAAAATGTTCAACTTAAAATGGCATTTGAGAGATCATTTAAACAATGTTCATATGCTTGGAACAAAACAGAAATGTCCGCATTGTGAGTTCGAAGGTTTTGGCTACGGAGCACTATACAAACATATGTTTAGTCATAAGACGAGGGATTTTCACTGTAAGTTTTGTAAGAAATCTTTTAGGAGGAAGACTAACTTGACTTCTCATGAGAGAATTCATACGGATACCCGGAGTAAGGTCTGCGCGGAGTGCGGAGAGGCGTTCGTACAAAAAGCAAGCCTCAATTATCATATGACGAAATATCATCCGGAGGTCAGATTTTAGATAAATCAATACAATAGGTACTCTTCTTTAATAATAATAATATAAGCCTTTATACAGAAGATTACAGTTTTTTCTTATCCTAATTTTAGTTAATCTAACACTAGCCCTATTTCCTCAGTTTGCCCTAGTTTGGCAAAGGCCTCTTCCAACTTCTTCCACTCGTGTCTATCTCTGGCGGTTCTTGACCATAACTTCCCAGCGATAGCTTTTAAGTCATCTTCCCATCTCCTAAATGGTCTTCCACATTTTCTCTTTCGATTTCTATTTCTGCCAGGTACTCTTCTAATTAATTAATCAGCCGTTTCCGTCCCACTGCAGGGCAAAGGCCTCCCTTCCCTTCTTCCACTCTTCTTTACATTGGTTTTATTTATTTTCCATCTATGTATGTTGACACCTTTCTCGCTCTAATCAAGTAGCAGTTACGCTGTGTTCGATCAAGCAAGTTGGTAAAGAGTTTGGGCAAGATAGTGTCACCTTGCCTTACTCCTCGTTTGATAGCCACGAGGTCTGTCAAGGCATGTATGTATGCACACCTGCAGTGTGGCGGCCGAATATAACTCCTGTAGTATAGCATTACCTTGTGTCGTTGTTACAGCGATAGAGAGACTTGAATACAGCCCAGTGCTCCACGCTGTCAAAAGCTTTCTCGTTATCGACAAAAGCGAAGAACAGAGAGATCGGTTATACTCTCTGCTTTTCTCCATAATCCTCCAATTAAGGTGAATTAATGAAACGTGTCTGAATACAAAATGAAAGAAGACTTCCGAATGAATTCATTAGTAAACCGATCCATTAGTGTTGGATATTTTCATTCGGCATCTTTCACTTTTCATAATTCATTCAGAATTATCGAAAAATTCATAATTCATTCAGAATTATCGAAAAATTCACTGTCTGAACACTAATAAGTTGAATACGTTGTACACAACACACACACACTAACGTTCACTAGTGAAGTGAACGTTTCATACGAATTCAGCCATTTTGTTTCAACTCGCCTTACAAATAATTCCAAGACGCACTATATTCCGATCAATCTGACGACATAGATAGTGACAAGTGAATGAATTATTTTTATGGCAATCTAGCTCAGCCGTCTGTACATTAAATGAAAGAAAAATAAAGCATTCACTCGAGTGGAAGAGTTCGAACAGTCGTAGCTGTTATCGGGAAATTATCGTATAAAACCCAAATAAACATATATTTATTTATTTTATTTATTTATTGAAAATAATTAGAACGGTTTACAACCAATTACACTAATTATAAGTAATGTCAATTTAAAATATTAGAAACAAAATAAATAATATTCACATTAAACTAGACATAATACCTTTTTACAAAATTACTACAATAAGAATACAAAAATGTCAATAGTCTACTAAATCACTTACAATGCGCATGAATAAAATAACACTAGGAAACATAAAAATAAGTAAATTATAAAATATAAAAACTATTGAAACAATTTGGACTTTATTTTGCCAAATAAACTTTTAGCTGGCTAGCATACCTTTTGGCTCGTCGTGTACTTGCGAAAGGAGCAAAGCTAAATAAGATGAGCTGTCGATTTAGTTCGGTTATTTCTTTGTTCAAAAATAACCATTTGGGGTAGTACAACTCTTAACATTATAATATATTGTTGCAGGCGGAAAAACGAAGATCGTAAACAGACTCCTCGTATCCGACTCCACACAAATGAACCACAAAATATACCAATGCACGCGATGTACCAAAACATATCAAACAGCAAAAGGACTTCGTTTACACATGAATACAAAACATTTATGCATACCTCAATATTGCTGCAAAATCTGTAATACTCCCTTTAATTCAATCACTCCATTCGTCAAACATAAATTAACCGAACATAATATAGATGATCGATTCAAATGCAACGCGTGTGATAAATTTTTCAGCTTAAAATCGAATTTAAAGTTACATGAAAATAGTTTTCATAAGCTCGGGGAAAAAAGAAAATGTCCACATTGCGATTTCGAAAGCTTCGGAACATTATACAAACATATGTTTAGTCATAAGACTAAAGGTTTTCACTGTAAGTTTTGTAACAAATCTTTTGGGAGGAAGACTACGTTGACTCTTCATGAGAGGATTCATACGGATACCCGGAGTAAGGTCTGCGCGGAGTGCGGAGAGGCGTTCGTACAAAAAGCAAGCCTCAATTATCATATGACGAAGTATCATCCGGAGGTCAGATTTTAGATGTTTATTGATTTATCTGGCTAGACGTGGTGATGGCCGGTGGAGTAAATCTTTGACCGAATGGTGGCCAAGATCGGACCACCGGAATCGAGGTCGTCCGAAAGCACGTTGGGTCGACGACATAGTAAAGGTCGTAGGAAATGTTTGGACGCGAGAGGCGCAAGATAGAGACTGGCATAAAAGAAGGGAGGCCTATACCCAGCAGTGGGTGATACAAGGCTGAAATGATGATGATGATGATGATTGATTTATCTAAAATCTGAAGAGTATTGACTCATAATTATCTACATACATTAATGATTTTGATAAAGATTAGTTTGTAATGCAAAAGTTAGAATTATTGTTCCTTTCATGTTTGTAAAACCACGATACGTAAGTAAAGAAGAATGTTAAAAAAAAAACCCTGGCCCGGTGCAAAACTTGCGAATACCATCAATATT
Organism: Epirrhoe alternata; assembly: GCA_963565295.1. Lineage (NCBI taxonomy): Eukaryota > Metazoa > Arthropoda > Insecta > Lepidoptera > Geometridae > Epirrhoe > Epirrhoe alternata. The sequence goes on from OY751402.1 coordinate 2,051,197, forward strand.
GTCCTCGGTTAAAATGCGAATAACAATTTAATACCCGAAGCCATCGATTTCCATGATGCCCGCAGAATTAATTTACTTAATTCTTGCCTATAACTGGTGTTAAAATTCTTTAGCGCCGGCCCTGGGTTGGGTTTATTCTCAATACCTAATTCATGAGCATTCACCTTTTCTTGAATCCTAGATAATACCGAATATATTTCTGATTATGGCTCATTAGAATATTGAATACTGTTATCTAATAAACTATGTACTTATATAAAAGAGTATTTTGTTTTTTATAATTTCCATCCATCCATCTTTACATTCATAATAACACTGAGTCTAATACATCCATCTTAATTAAAATTATTAAATTAATTTCCGTTTCGACACTACTTTTTTTTATATCAAATTTTTTTTTTTTTTTTTTTTTTTAATTAGCCTAAACTGTCCCACTGCTGGGCAAAGGCCTCCCCCGTCACCTTCCACACCTCGCGATCTTCTGCGATTTTTCGCCAATCCTTCTCAAAGCCGTCCAGGTCATCGCGCCATCGCTTTTTTTTATATCAAATAAGGTTGGTTATTATTTAGGTATCCAATATGGCGCCCTTACCTACGTAGGTAAGTACTTATCATATTTTATTGACCAAATTCGTCAATCGTTGATAGAGCTAAGCAATTATTAATTGTTATTTATAATCCTATAAATATTATAAAGGCGAAAGTTTGTAAGTATGGATGTATGGATGTATGGATGTTTGTTACTCTTTCACGCAAAAACGGCTGGACCGATTTGGTTGAAATTTGGTATGTAGATAGGTGATACCCTGGATTAACACATAGGCTACTTTTTATCCCGATATTCCCGCGGGAACGGGACTTACGCGGGTGAAACCGCGGGGCGCAGCTAGTTATTAATAATTACTTTAATAAATAAATAAGATTTCTAATTATCATTGTTGTCGGTAGAGATGATTCAGTTTTAAAAATGGACGCCCCTCCAATGTATTTACCTCTACATGCACAATCGGTGTACAGACGCAATACACGCAACCTCGTCAATATTATTTTGATTTTTGACGTGTTAACGTCTTATAATTCGATGGAGCCGGCTACACGCACGAAAAAACATGACGTCATGCGTCGTTACCTGACGTCATGAGGCGTTCCATGTAAGGCTTGAAGTGCAAGCGAGAGCGCGGAACGAGCGACAAAGAAGCACAAACGTCGTCACGTTCAACTATCGTCAGTAAACCGAGTCGAAGTCCGAGGTCGAGGTCGACCTCAACCACGACCTCGACCACGACCTCGACCTCGAGGTCAAGGTCAAGGTCAAAAAAAAAAAAGCACAAACGTTAACACGTTCAACTATCGTCAGTAAACAGACTTTACAGAACCATTTTTTTATTTTATTTTAAAAACTATGACGGCGGCCGACTCCAACACTCAAGTTGGTCATCAACTCATACGACCTTCCTTTAATGTACCTACTTTTTAGTCCTTCAATAAAATTCTTGTTCACATTAAAACTATTGTTGCAGGCGGGAAAACGCAGACGAACGTCGTATACAAACTACTCGTATCAGACTACGAGCGGGCGGGCGACGAATTGAAATGCTCTCGGTGTTCCAAAATGTACAAAAGCTTCCATGGCCTGCGTTTCCACGTGGAAAACTTTCATTTACAATTGAAATACAAATGTACACTTTGCGACGAATCATTCAAAACAATTCCTCCGTTCCTCAAGCATAAATTAGACGAACATAATATAGACGACTACTTCAAATGTAACGCATGCGAAGGAGGTTTTCCAACGAAGTCGTTGTTGATGAAGCATAAAAATAGTTTTCATATGCTCGGGATCATACATAAATGTCCGCATTGTGACTTCAAAACTTTCAGTCCCTCATCGCTGTACAGACATAAGTTTAAACATAGGACTGTTAAAGATTTTCATTGTAAGTTTTGTAAGAAATCGTTTTTGAGAAGGAATACGTTGGTTCTTCATGAGAAGATTCATACTGGGGATCGGCGGAAAGTCTGCGCGGAGTGCGGGAAGGCGTTCGTACAAAAAGCAAGCCTTAATTATCATATGACCAAGTATCACCCGGAAGCCAAATTTTAGGGAAATACAGCCTCTACACTAATATTATAATGAGGTAAAGTTTGTTGATGAAAAAGTATTTACTTGCAACTAAAACGTCTCATAGAAGTAATCTTTTAAACACCAATGAACCGATTTCAAATAGTAATTCTTATACCTATTGTAAGTAGGACTAACGATATTTAAAAAGGACTACAAAAGAAAGAAAGAAAAACATTTATTTGGAAACACACACTAGATATGGAAAATAAGAACCTAAGAACAAGCACGAAGAAAAGACTAAACAAAAGTGGCAAAGGTAGATAAGTAGATAAATTATCCCGTTAAAATTAAAGGAACTTGAGGATCTTTTGTAACCATAGCCGACCACGCGCCACGGGAAGAAATGTTGGTAGTGTCCACATGAGCAAAGCCGGCACTCTTGGCCCTTGAAGTCAGAAATCGTAGAAACATCCGAATATTTCGCTTCGTCCACGTTTGTAACTATGATTTCTTATCTGGTTATGCATCAAGATTTTTTTGAGTTTCATATCCAGTGAAATACGACTTCTAAACACTCGCTGTCGCTCGGGAGTTATGCCTCGTATCCAATTCACTAGGCAACATTTGGCGCGCAACATGTGACGCTCAACATGTACGACAAAAGCGCGCAACATTGCAACGTTGCCGTGTTCGCTTTATGATGGATTCGTTTTATGGCAGATTAGCATTAGGCCAGATTAGCCTTATGACAGATTCGCTCTAGGGCAGAAGTACCTACAGTGAAACAAATAATTTAGGTCAAACATAAGACTTAGACAACATTATTAGGATCTTAAGTTAATACAATTCACCCTGCACAATCGTTCTTTGCATTCTAGCACTGAAATTTCTTGTTCACATTAAAACTATTGTTGCAGGCGGGAAAACGCAGACGAACGCCGTATACAAACTACTCGTATCAGACTACGAGCGGACGGGCGACGAATTGAAATGCTCTCGGTGTTCCAAAATGTACAAAAGCTTCCATGGCCTGCGTTTCCACGTGGAAAACTTTCATTTACAATTGAAATACAAGTGTACACTTTGCGACGAATCATTCAAAACAATTCCTCCGTTCCTCAAGCATAAATTAGAGGAACATAATATAGACGACTACTTCAAATGTAACGCATGCGAAGGAGGTTTTCCAACGAAGTCGTTGTTGATGAAGCATAAAAATAGTTTTCATATGCTCGGGATCATACATAAATGTCCGCATTGTGACTTCAAAACTTTCAATCCCTCATCGCTGTACAGACATAAGTTTAAACATAGGACTGTTAAAGATTTTCATTGTAAGTTTTGTAAGAAATCGTTTTTGAGAAGGAATACGTTGGTTCTTCATGAGAAGATTCATACTGGGGATCGGCGGAAAGTCTGCGCGGAGTGCGGGAAGGCGTTCGTACAAAAAGCAAGCCTTAATTATCATATGACCAAGTATCACCCGGAAGCCAAATTTTAGGAAAATACAGCATCTACACTAATATTGTAATGAGGTAAAGTTTGTTGATGAAAAAGTATTTATTTGCAACTAAAACGTTTCATAGAAGTTATCTTTTAAATACTAATGAACCGATTTCAGATAGTAATTCTTATACCTATTGTAAGTAGGACTAACGATATTTAAAAAGGACTACAAAAGAAAGAAAGAAAAACATTTATTTGGAAACACACACTAGATATGGAAAATAAGAACCTAAGAACAAGCACGAAGAAAAGACTAAACAAAAGTGGCAAAGGTAGATAAGTAGATAAATTATCCCGTTAAAATTAAAGGAACTTGAGGATCTTTTGTAACCATAGCCGACCACGCGCCACGGGAAGAAATGTTGGTAGAGTCCACATGAGCAAAGCCGGCACTCTTGGCCCTTGAAGTCAGAAATCGTAGAAACATCCGAATATTTCGCTTCGTCCACGTTTGTTCGTCCACGTCCAGTTGGGTGTGGCAGAAAAAACATCAGAGTAGAGTGAATGCTGTTGAAATGAGAGCGTTGCGTAGTATGTGTGGGGTAACGTTGAAGGATAGAGTGAGAAATAGTGTGATAAGGGAACAGTGTGGAGTGAAAGAAGATGTAGTGTTGAGGATCGAAAAAGGTATGTTAAGATGGTTTGGGCATGTAGAGAGGATGGATGACAGTCGTTTGACAAAGCAAGTGTATGAGGCGAGTGTGTATGGGACAGCTGGAAGGGGAAGGCCTAGGCGAACCTTCTTGGATCAAATTGGCGACATTTTGGAGAAGGGCCAGGTAAAAAGTACCCTAAACCGACGAGCATGTATGAAGAATGTAATGAGAGTGAATGAGGCGAAAGTTGTGTGTCAGGATCGTAGCGAGTGGAGATCCGTGGTCTCTGCCTACCCCTTTGGGAAAGAGGCGTGATTTTATGTATGTATGTCCACGTTTGTAACTATGATTTCTTATCTGGTTAGGCATCAAGATTTTTTTGAGTTTCATATCCAGTGAAACACGACTTCTAAACACTCGCTGTCGCTCGGGAGTTATGCCTCGTATCCAATTCACTGGGGCAACATTTGGCGCGCAACATGTGACGCTCAACATGTACGACAAAAGCGCGCAACATTGCAACGTTGCCGTGTTCGCTTTATGATGGATTCGTTTTATGGCAGATTAGCATTAGGCCAGATTAGCCTTATGACAGATTCGCTCTAGGGCAGAAGTACCTACAGTGAAACAAATAATTTAGGTCAAACATAAGACTTAGACAACAATATTAGGATCTAAGTTAATACAGTTCACCCTGCACAATCGTTCTATGCATTCTAGCACTGAAATTTCGTTTTTCTGTGCACTAGTGATTATCATGTTAATTTTGATATCTTTCTCTGTCCAAGCCAGCCAATTCATTAAATATTTGTATTTAACCAGACGGCTGAATATCATTCAGGTCGCTAGTTGAACGGCGCCGATTAATCAAATGGCTAGGCGTTTAATTGAACGGCTGATTAAATTAGTTGGCTGCGACATATCTACTGTTTTATACCTCTCTTTGCCAAAACAAAAACGGTAGTTTATTCTTCACTAATATTAGGTATATGAGGTTGGTAGTCAAGTCATCTTTTGCACACTATTGAACCGATTCAAACATTCTTATATTTTTTTTATACCTATTCTTATTCCAATATTTAGAAAGGACCATATATGACAAACACTAAATTAACCGCTAAAATAAAAGGGCCTTACATGTTGGCCTCTTTGCCACCATAGTCTACCACTCGCAGAAATGTACGTACTCACGTGACAAAAATGAACGAATACAAGATTAATTGGCCTGCCTTTGCAACAAACACGTTAGAAAGTCTATCCTTCACGTTTTCAAATGGTTGATGTTGTTGCAGGCGGGAAAACGAAGAAGAAGGCATACAAACTCCTCGTAACCGACTACGAACAAGCGGGCGACAGCTTCAAATGCACGCGATGTAACAAAACGTTCAACTCCTTCAAAGGCATCCGGTTCCATATCAACTCGCAACATTTAGCCGTAGCTAAATACAACTGCACTCTTTGCAACACATCCTTTAGAACACTAGCTCCGTTCACTAAACATAAATTAGACGAACATAATATTGACGACAGATTAAAATGCAACGCATGCGATAGTATTTTCAACACGAAAACGCAATTGATAAAGCACAAAAATAGTTTTCATATGCTCGGGGTCAAACACAAATGTCCGCATTGTGATTACGAATGTTTTAGCGTCGAATCGCTGTACAAACATAAGTTTAAACATAGGACTGTGAAGGATTATCACTGTAAGTTTTGTAGGAAATCGTTTCTTAGGAAAGCTACATTGGATTTACACGAAAGGATTCATACTGGGGATAGGAGAAAAGTTTGCGCAGAATGTGGGCAGGCGTTTGTACAAAAAGCAAGTCTCAATTATCATATGGCGAAGTACCATCCGGAAGTAAAATTTTAGGATTATGACCACGTAATGACAGATCTACAATTACGGTTGAAAATTAAACAATACTTATTATTTCCTTGATAAAGTTTTCATGTGAATATAAACAAATAAAAGCGGCTGTTACACAAGGGAGTTTCTCGCATGCGAGCGGCGAAATCGCCGCCGCTTCGGCAATAATATTATGGTCGTCTAGTGTAAACAAACGCTTCGAACCTCGCCTCTCGAATACGATTCTCACTATCTAAGCTTTCTACTAAAAGTAGTCTGTTTAACGAGTTTCTGTCAAAATACAAACAACCACAGCAAGGCGGCGGTCGATAATCTAAAAATCAACCGCAGGCGAGACTCGAATGGCGAGTTTTGCCGAGGGATAATCGCATACGATTTTTCGCCGCTCGCGTGGGAGATAGGTACTCTTGTGTAACAGCCGCCTATGACCTAAGCTCAAATATATTTTGATAGATTACATAGCGCGTGGAAATTGAATACTCAAAATTGTTGTATTATATAGCACAATATTTACTTCATGTTCCAAGCTCTGATTTTAAACTTCGATAACTATCTTCAGCGGCTGATCAAGAGTTCTGACCGCCTTAGGCTAATAATCAGGACGCGCCCCCACCATGTGTGTTACGGTCGGCAACAGTAGTATATTACTTACTTTTGTCTTTGTTTGTAAAAAAGTTAACATGATTCGTAGTCATACTACTTATTGTAAGTTTGCAGATCGATCTGCAAACGAAACTGACGTTGTCTTTTAATCTGCGCGTCCAAAATGACCAAAATCATGACACATGACTGCGGGCTGGTGTTCATACTTTTTCTATAAACCCACTTGTACTAATAGTGTTTGCTATACATAAGTATAGACATAACGTATATTTGATCTAAGTGCAGTTGTTCTAAATATTATTGGCTATAATTGTTGTATTAGTTCGAACACTTATTTAAGGTCTATATTCTATAAAGTTTTTTTGTTATAACTGTATCATATAATATACTTTAATATTGCTTTAAGCCGTCTATTCCATCAAGTGACCCTGCACTGTGGCAAGTAAACGATGAATTACGAGATTATATTGTTAATAAAGGATTGCAACAAAACGATGAATTAGATTTTTCTAGATCGGAAAGACAGTATAAAAATCAAAAAAGATTTCTATCTAAAAATATGTTTGAGATAAAGCTTGTTAATGGCGAAATTGTGAAGAGAAGCTGGTTAGGGCTAGTGTTAGACGGAGAAACGGAGACTGAACAAACCGCGGTAGAGGGACCAGGGCAAGAAAATTTTGGCGATAGTGCAGTATTCGTCACCGTTTCGTTCCTTTCTGCAGAGCTCGTAAAAAATGTTTCTAGTTTACGAGTATGTTTTAAAATGTTTTCTATCTTCTTTTCCTTTTTTCCTGTATTCTGCTCCACTTGGCTTTTTTACTATCGAACTACTCTCGTTACTACTCATGGTCTTAAAAAAACACAATCACTAAGGGAAGGACAATAAATATCAATCAACAAAAACGAATATACCTACGCGAGCGCGTGATATGACGGACGAGACGAACGACGATTAATGAAAGAGATAACAATAACACAAATAAATGAAGCACGACAACAAAGTATACTTACTATAAACTTTAAAAACCGGGGATTCCCCGCGCGTCGTTGATGTGTTTCATCGTGCGCGGCAAGCAGCGCTGCTGCGCTGCCAGCTCACTCACTCGTTCGACCACCGACCGATTCGAGTGACTAGACAGTTGTACCTATTACGCGCGCTTTTTTAAATTTCAAAATTTATTGTTAAAATCAGACACTCCCAAGCTTTTTCGGTTTACAGCGCATTTAGTTTTAGTGTTTTTTCTCGGTTTAGTTGAAATATGTAAAAAATGGGTATATGTAAAAAATATGAAATCATTACATTTCTTTGTAGTCTCGAAATATGACAATTCATATTTTTCTTTGCAGTCTCGAACTTATATAAAAAATTGTAGCCAAGATTGTATGTATCGACAATTAACTAGTTCGGAAACGCACCACATAGTCGATGCAAAAATATGGCGTGCATGGTTAAGACAATACGCGGTACGCTTTTCTTTTAATACTTGGCGTCGAGCCGCGCTGCCGCGTCCCTTGATTGATAGTAGATTATTCACCAAGGGGATAAAGCAGTGTATTATGTCACGGGCGCCATATTGAATCCCAAGCGCATCGAAGGATTCTTTAGTTAACTCCCGAGCGACAGCGACGGTGCAACGAGGGAGTTAATGACTAGAATCCTGAGACAGCGAGGGATTCAAGAGCGCCCAAGACTAAGACAGCTTTAACCCCGAGGTGAATACTCTGCTTTTTACACATAGGTACTGCGAGAAAAATAGTGAATACTTACACCCAGAAAATAGCAAGCAAGTCAGGTTTTATAGGTAGAATAATAATAATCAATTCGTTTTTTTTATTCAACCTATACTGTCCCACTGCTGTTCAGGTCTCCCCCAATTCTTTCCAACCATCTCTCTCCTTCGATAGCTCCCACCACCCGCTATCGAAGGAGTCGAGGTCGTCCGATTATTCTCAATAAATATTTTACTGAGGTCGTCCTTTCGTTCTCAAAAAATATATTAATATGCAACAACATTAGATCATCTATAGTTTGGAGGCATTAGCCACACTTTTTCCTTAAGTTTGAATAAATTCTACTTGGTGCAGGTCTCTATGGTAAACATTTTCATAGAAACATCAAAAATAAATTCGGAAGAAAAAGATTAGTTGCCACATTTTTTCTTTTTTTTTCGTATAAGTTCTATTGGGTGTGGACTCAATAGTAAAAATTTTAATAGAAATGTTGAAGTTCGAAATTCAAATCTCATTACTTATCTGTTCACATGAGGCTCAGAGGGAGAAATGAAATCCCATACAACTTTACCTCCCGCCGGCCATTTTGTTTTTTAGGAGGGAGAAATGATTTACTTTCTGTTAAGAATGTGAGACGAAAAAATTTATGGTTTTCTTGGACCGGGTGTGAAAACTAGATTTATAGTGCTTGCGAAGATACGATTTCATCGCGCCCCCCCGATCCTCGCGCCCTAGGCTGCAGCCTAATTAGCCTAAGGGTTAAACAGGCCCTGACTATCTTCAGTTAATTTAAAATATAATTGCCTAAACCCATTTAAAATTATAAGAATTCAATGATTTTATTGGAATATTGTCATAAAATTATTTTACTTAGATAATAATATGTAGGTACTTTCTATTCAGGGCCTGTTTAACCCTTAGGCTAATTAGGCTGCAGCCTAGGGCGCGAGGATCGGGGGGGCGCGATGAAATCGTATCTTCGCAAGCACTATAAATCTAGTTTTTACACCCGGTCCAAGAAAACCATACATTTTTTCGTCTCACATTCTTAACAGAAAGTAAACCATTTCTCCCTCCTAAAAAACAAAATGGCCGGCGGGAGGTAAAGTTGTATGGGATTTCATTTCTCCCTCTGAACCTCATGTGAACAGATAAGTAATGAGATTTGAATTTCGAACTTCAACATTTCTATTAAAATTTTTACTATTGAGTCCACACCCAATAGAACTTATACGAAAAAAAAAAGAAAAAATGTGGCAACTAATCTTTTTCTTCCGAATTTATTTTTGATGTTTGAAATTGTAGAAAGATTTGCAAACGCTAAAGCACGAAAAAAGACTTTTGTATAAGCTTATAATAATTACTATAATTTTCAAATAAATCACTAAACAGTTGCAAAAATTTTTCACTTGTATGATGCCTGCCTCTCTTCTTTTTTTACATATAAAAACAGAAGTATAAATATTTAAAAAATACTTAAAGTCGAAGCCACTTCACATACTAGATGACCACGCTCATGCATCGCCGCAGCGCAACAACTAAGTAGTCTACATAAACTGAGCCAATACAAGTCATGCGGCCAAACACGACATGGATTTGGTTTTCTACAAGATAGCCTGCAGGGTGCACTATGTTTTTCTATAAACCCACTTCTACTAATTGCGTTTGCTATAACTTCAGCAGCTATAACCGAATATAGATATAACGGTTCAATTCTTAAACACTAGTTTCGTTATAAAACCACTTTTACTAATTTGTGATTTATATAACTGTACTATATTCTCTAATCGTAAAATACATAATTGTTTTTACCATAACAACCATTAGCGATACATTTAATGTGTTATAAAGTTTATCACATCTAATTGCATTATTACTAATAGTATTTTGCTATAATAATATTCAATAAGTAAACTGTACCTATCTACACCATGAATAGCGCCTTAGACCAATACCAACCAGGTGAATTTTTAAGAGCGATTGCTTCAAACCTTTATTTAAAATAGTATTAAGGACTACCTATAGATCTAAATAAAATAATTCTATTAATTTTGCATGCATACCTACGTTTGTTTTATTTTTTCTACCTATAACGATATGGTTATAATAGGGACAAGTCGGTTCTGGCATGGTTTGGTCACTATTGAAACCATGCTCGTCGCTACGCTCCTCGCAACCTATTCTACAGGTCTGTTATCCTGTTATGGCAACACTAAATTTATAGAAAGTTCCTATTTAGAGCAATTATCATTTTATGTCATATTTTAGTTATATTTATAATAATTATATAAACTGCACGATATAGCAATATTAAAGTATATTATATGATACAGTTATAACAAAAAAACTTTATAGAATATGGACCTATAGTAAATAAGTGTTCGAACTAATAAAACAATTATAGCCAATAATATTTAGAACAACTGCACTTAGATCAAATATACGTTATGTCTATACTTATGTATAGCAAACACTATTAGTACAAGTGGGTTTATAGAAAAAGTATGAACACCAGCCTGCAGTCATGTGTCATGATTTTGGTCATTTTGGACGCGCAGATTAAAAGACAACGTCAGTTTCGTTTGCAGATCGATCTGCAAACTTACAATAAGTAGTATGACTACGAATCATGTTAACTTTTTTACAAACAAAGACAAAAGTAAGTAATATACTACTGTTGCCGACCGTAACACACATGGTGGGGGCGCGTCCTGATTATTAGCCTAAGGCGGTCAGAACTCTTGATCAGCCGCTGTTTCTATTGGATTGAGTATTTAAGGCTGTATTACATTTAAGAATATTAGATTTCTATGTTGATTACTTATAGTAAAAAATACATATTTGAAAAGTTATTTTATTTATTCCTGATAGGGTAAGTGGACCTTATTGTAGACTAGCTTCTGCGCGCGGCTTCCCCCGCGTGGTACCAACATATTGAATAGCCTTTATGCTATTCCAGGTCACTACACCTATTCCAAGTTTCATCCAAATCGGTTCACTGGTTTAGACGTGATTGGTACACAAACATAAACATCTAAACAAACTCACTAACTTTCAGCTTTATTATATGAGTGGAATAAAAAAAAACTGAATTTTAACTCTACAAAATCTAGTTTTTTTTTATGGAAGAGGGGGCAAACGTGCAAGTGGCACACCTGACGGTAAGTGATTGCCACCGCCCACAGACAACTGCAGCATCAAGAGCCACTGCAGATGCTTTGTCGGCCTTTGAGGTAGGAATAGGCTCTTTTCTTGAAGGCGTCTAGATTATAAAATAATGAGTAATTAAAATCAGTACATTCTTAAAAGAACATGTTTATTCGATTTTTATTTGTGGTAGGTAACTTAAATCTTAGACAATAAAAACTTAAAAAAATCCCTTCTATCAAATGACTTACGCATACGATGACTCGATGAGTTTTAGTCATGCGATGAAAGATTTCTTCCGGTGGAAGAAGGGAAGGGAGGTTTTTGCCCTACGTGGGACAACACCGGCCAAATAATAATAAGTTTTTCCCATAACATTAATTAACTTTCTTCTCAAGCAAATCAACATAGGCACAATCAATCAGATCCTCATTCTGCACTCCGAGTTTCGCCTGCAGTTCCTTAGCGATAACTTGGCCTTCTTCCACTGTCTGCTCAGGGCGGAGTACCACCTCCAATTCCATGTAGTGGCCTAGGTCCTGTACTGTGTCTATGTGGACTCGTGTTTGTCCAACCATGTACAGTTTTCTGAAAAAGAAATTATTTTTAAACAACGAGGCCAACTTTGGTGGTGGAGTTTTTAGGCCGCCTAAATGCCTCCGTCATGTCAATGTAATAGCCAGAACCAACATATTTAACGTGCCCTTCAAGCACAGAAGCTCAGTTGATAATGCCACTGGCAGTCACCCATCTTACTGACTGACACTTACTGACCGGTTAGAATATTGCTTAACATTTGCAATCTATCAAGAACGACTGCTAGCTCAAAGAGTGATATGAAAGTTGGACATGTAGGTCTAGGTTCTAGGTACATTACATACAACTGATTTTTAGCGCTCTGAAGTAGCTGCGCAGAACACATTTTTATTGAAGTCTAAAAGACGAAGACAGCATTGTATAGCTGCCTCGCTCACTCGCATGGTAAAAAAGCATTTATTCAGTAGGACCGCTGGGATCACTTATTAGTCTTAGAACTAATTTTACTCCTGTTCTTTCGTGACCAATACCGTGAAGAATCAGGGCAACAAACACGGTTTTGGGCCTAGCATTATTTTAGGTGATCTATCTTTATACTAAAAGTCAACCTCCAATCCCCATTGGAGGTTGACTTAGTTTCATAGCCGCCAGTCAAAGAGAATTGAGGCTCATTATAGTAAGTCGCCTACTCTACCAAACCTGCGCAATCATTTACTGAACCTAGCTTCAGAGAGCTAAAGATAGTAAGTCATGTAGGTACACTATGTCATACCGTTCTTTGACCACGCGACCGCGCACCCCCAAACATTTCCGAAGCATCTGATCGAGAAGTCTTGCATTTCCGGCGTCTTCTGCGGGAAACTGCAAAAGCTCGTAACTGCTTAATTTTGGACCTTCTTCGTCCGCTCTATCGTACCGGACGAGCGTGGCAGCTGCATTTGCGTAAAGCCGCATTTTGAGCCGGCCTTCGCTCACGGAATAAAATGTATCATCTTGATTGATTAATGTTGGTGCGCCACCGCTTAGCTCTTCAGCAATTTTACAAATAGCATCGTAGTCTGTCACTTTAGCTTTTATTTCAACGTTCCTCATAGTGTTATATCTACAGCACAGTTTTTTTATCATTGAACAGATTCTCGTCAGCAACTCAGAGTAATTATCTAACCGCTGTTTACACTTTACAAGAGTTTACAGTGATTATCTTCTGGTGATTACAATCAATCAATACAAATAATTACATACAATACAATCAATTTATAACAATACAAAAGATTACAAAGGCCGAAGTTATTTCGCCGGACCGGCACGGTATGGATTCCGGGATTCTTCTCAACTCAATCTCAAATCTCATGCTCTTTACCTTACTCGGTGGCTCGGTCGGATGCTGGCTGAGGTCGGAAGTTATTTATTATCTGTGGCTCGGATCAATCAATATGAAACTCGGACGTTTATTAGTCTAGTTATGACATCACAAACGAGAACAAACTGGAACGCCTCTAGTTCCATCTAGTGATGAGAAGTAGTACTAAATTGCGCAGGTGAACTGTCATGTCCTCAGACAAACTAGAACTGGACGAGTTATTGACAGAATTAATATTTTTTCATTCAGTTCAGTTATTTATTTATTCGTGTTTTCTAATGTATTTATTTTTATTGTGCTTTTATATTGTTTGTTTTTTATTTTAATTTTTGATCTCACTAGGTTAACGCCCTAGGTATTAGTATCTGTAATGTTAGCTTAAGTTGTAAATAAATAAATGTCTTCCTTCGCAATTTTCTTCAGATTTTTGCGGTAGACGAGGTAATAATAATACAAACATTATCCCGCGGAGGGGATTGAACCCGCAACCTACTGCGTCACAAGCGGGCTTTCACCCACTTCGCCACGAAGTAGGTAGGTAGGAATGCACACGAACGCATTTTTCACACACACGTATGCATAAAAATGTCAATACACACTCATTTTTACGCACACTCTTGCTTTCATGTACCTAAAATAATAAAGTGACGGACGCACTAGAATAGAGTAGAATACAACTTTATATATTGTACACCATAAAAATAGCATAAATTAAAACTACGTGTCAACTAAAATCTTTTCTATTAATCATCTAAGACGTATATGATTTAGAATCGTGTACATTTTGGCAGAAAGGAATATACAATGAGGCGCATCCTGTCTTTATGATCTAAGGTCATGTCAAATCGTGAGATGAGATTAATTTTTTTCTGTATTGTATGTCAAATTGAATGAAATTGATTGGAACGATGGAACTGAAGAAAAAGAAATTCTAATTGTATTGTAAACAATGGAATGGAGAATTGGGAGAAGAATTCATGGGGAGCTACTCTTTCAAATAATTTTATAAAAATGGATATAGAAAACATAAAGAGCTGGGCGGCGCAGCCTGATGTATGCCGATGCTGCCTATCCACCAGAGGGTCCTGGGATATGCTGGCTGGTTATCTAAACGAGGCGGGCGAAAAGCAAACTTACTCGGAAATACTACACAGCTGCTTCGGCATTTCTGTGAGTTCATTTTATTTGCTTCGGTAACCTACGATTATTTGTCTGGAATAGTGTTTAGTACATTGAACTTTATCGGCGACCTCTGGCGCAGAGCTGAAAGCCTGCTTGGGACGCAGAAAGTTGCGGTTTCGATCCCAGTTTTGTTGGTCAAAACTCCAGAGATGGCCACTAAGACACAATGCACACTGAATAAACAGTGATGAGATGTAACAAGATATAGAATGCAAAAGTGTGGCGGCTGGAGCAGTCTCAAGCAGTCTCGCGCGGTCGTGAGCTATCAAGCGTTTCTATATCCTATATCATTGTAAATCTTATATCTTATAAGCGCTCGTGGTCGTGCTTGCTTAGTCGTTCTTGATAGATCGTCGAAGTTAAGCAACGCTCGAAACGGTCTGTAAGTGGATGGGTGACCGCCAGTGGCAATTTCACCTGAGCGCTTCCGTGCTTCGGAGGGCACGTTAAATTGTCGGTCCCGGCTATTTAAGTCGTTAAGCCATGACGGAGGCCTTAAGGCGGCCTAAAAACTCCCTCACCAGAGTTGGACACTGACTCATACGAACTTACTTACTTTATATCATTGTTCTTAAGGTTTATAATGTCTTGTTACTGAAACTGATTGTCGCTGCCAATTCAATGAGCATTGAGCCTAACTCATACAAACTTAGCTATCAATTGTTTCAGCTGTCTTCACTAACAGAGTGGGGCCCGGGTCGGCTAATCTGCAACCTGTGCGTGAACCGGCTGTTGGATGCCAACACATTTAAGAAACAAGTGGTTCAGGCCGAGCGTCATTTCGTCACTTATAACGGTAGACAAGGTGAGTACTTATGGTGAATTTTTGAGATGTAAGTACTCAAACTTGGAAATGGACAATGGACACAGGACGAGAAAACGAGGCAGGCCAAACAAGTAGCAAGGGACAGACAGAAAGGCGGCCTTAAAACTCCGTCACCAGAGTTGGCCACTGACTCATACAAACTTACTTTTTACTAAAGTTGAGATCCCTTTCGACCGAATTGAAGTTCATAAGTTAATATTTCATTTTAGAAAGAAAGAAAGAAACTTTTATATTGTGCCACAGACATAAGAATTAATATATATAATGCAGGTACATTGTATTATTATTGAATTACATTAAGTTAGACATAATCAGATTAGCACCTACACTCTTAACTTAAATAACTATAAGTGACCGCAAAATAGGTCGTCAAATGTTACGGCAGCCGAAGCTACTGTAACGCTGGTCTTCCGTGACGCCAGTGTGCGTAGGCAGCGGCGACTGTGATACCTACACAGCCAAATTGATATAAACATTTTATTTTAGTGAATGCTAAGGAAGCTAATGTGGATATCTGCAGCCCTGAAATACAAAATGAAGCTGACAGTGCCATTGCTGGTGAGTTTAAATTTAAGACACACACCAAAGACGTACCATGCTTAATCTATGGGATAGACGGTTCTCAGACAAAATAGAATGGACGAGTTATCGACAGAATTCCTCTTTCAACATTTTCTGCCGGTTTTTGCACACTTATGCATAAAAAATTACAATACACCTTCATTTTTACGCACACTCTTGCAAATTTTGTATATGACGTACGTAAAATAAGACGTACATGATTCGGAATCGTATACATTTTGGCAGAGGGATTCAAAGTTATCCCAGCAGTTCTACTGAATAAATGCTTTTTGCTTATTAAATTATTATGCAATTGGCTGTCTTAATTGGAAGCGATCTCTTCCAGAAAACATCTGGATGGAGGGAAGCATTTGACAGAGAAGCAGTTGTACAAAAAATCGTTGCCCTTCACGGTATTGGTCGCGAAGCAACAGGAGTAGAATCACCTAGTGTTAAGACTATTCTAAGATCCCAGCGGTCCTACTGAAATTATAATAATAATAATAATGCTGGACATTTCACACAGCATCATCTAGCCCCAAACTAAGCAAAGCTTGTACTATGGGAACCAGATAACTGATACACTACTTATATACTTTTTGTTTGTAAATACATACATATTATACTTAGAAACACCCAGACTCGAGACAAATATTTGTAGATCATACAAACATTTGTCCCGCGGCGGGGATCGAGCCCGCAACCTACTGCGTGGCAAGCGGACCTTCGCCCGCTGCGCTACAGAGGTCGTCAATTATTTTTGACTTTTGACTTATTCTTTTCAGAATCAAGCAATGAAAACTTAGACTACAGCTCGGAAACGGATGATATACCATTAGTCAAATCAGCAACCAAAAAAAAGAGGAAAAATACACGAAAAGATGCAAAATTAGGTGCGAATCATGAAAATGATGTCGATGAAGAGGTTGTACATCCAGGTATTTATATAAAACTGACTACTGCACGCGGCTTCGCCCGCACAAAAAGAAATTTCTTAAAGTAAATAAGGCCGACAGTAGATCAGGCACAGGACCGGGAAGAATGGCAAAAGCAGAGGGAGGCCTATACCCAGCAGTGGGTGCAGTCAGGCTGCGGTTGATGATAATGAAATAAGATTTGTAATAAAAAAAAACCTCGATAATCTTATTCCACAAAATCCACCTAAAAATACATACATACATACATAAAGTCACGTCTCTTTCCCAAAGGGGTAGGCAGAGAGCAAGGATCTCCAGTCGCTACGATCCTGACACACAACTTTCGCCTCATTCACTCTCATTTCATTCGTCGGTTTAGGGTACTTTTGACCTGGCTTTTCTCCAAAATGTCGCCAATTTGATCCAAGAAGGTTTGCCTAGGCCTTCCCCTTCCAGCTGTCCCATGCACACTCGCCTCATACACTTGCTTTGTCAAACGACTGTCATCCATCCTCTCTACATGCCCAAACCATCTAGTGTGAATTAAGTTAGTTGTGCTATAACTTAGCTTACAAATAACAAAAACGCATTAAACACACTTTGAAATAAGTAATATGATTTAATACATCATCTCCCTGCCCTTTTCCCACATTATGTGAGGTCGGCACAACATGTGTTCTCCCATTCACCTCTATCAGCCGTCATCTCAACACTCACTCCTTTCTTACTCATGTCATCCTTCACACAGTCCATCTTTTCTTTGGCCTACCTCTACTCGTAAATCCATCAACATTCATACCAAGCACTCTCCTAGTTACATGACTTTCTTCCCTTCTCATTACATGATTAAAATGTTCCTCTAAATGTCCCTGAGTGTTTAGCTGAAAGTTGGTGAGTATGTTTGTGTTTCAATCACGCCTAAACCAGTGAACCGATTTGAATGAAACTTGGAATAGGCGTAAACCTGGATTCAAAATGTAGAGGTACCACGCGCAGAAGCTAGTATATTTCCATAAATGTGAAAGTAACTCTGTCTGTCGGTCTATCCGCCTGTCTGTTTGGAACCTTTTCACGCCCAAACCGCTAAACAGATTAGACTGAAATTTGGCATGGATAAATGTTGTATCCCAGAGAAGGACATAGTCTACTTTTTATCCAGAAAAAATGAAATAATCCCGAGACTGCAGGTAATGCGGGAGCGCAGCTAATAAATATAAACTGTTTAGCCCTAACTTTTTATTTAATACGACATCTCTTAGTCATTTGATTCTGAATGTAACTTCGGACAATGAGCATGAGTTCACTAGTGGAACGTGTAGATGGCGCTAACCGGTACTTAACCGATAATTATGAGCTTATCAAACATTTGGAATGCGATGACTAGGGTTCTGTGGCCGAGCGGTAAGGCACTCCGGCTTTAGGAGGATCGTCTGATCGTTGCGGGTTCGAATCCCGTCGGAATCCAAAATTTTTATAAGACTTTTCATTTCTTAATTAAATACCAAATGTGGATTAATACTATAAAATTACAAAAAAAAATGTAATACTTAAATGGTTTCATCACGATCGATTTCTTCATTCCATATCAAACAATGTCCCAGGCACTAGCGTCCCGTTCAGTGTAGGCATAGGTTGCCTCCTGACGGTGTATAAATCATCTAATATAGATGTAAATGCCTAAGTTTCGTTGACACAACGAGAGACAAGTACTTGTGGCGTGTTGATAGTTAGTCCTTAATTTTTTTAAAGTAAAGAGCTATCCTATAAATATTATAAAGGCGAAAGTTTGTAAGTATGGATGTATGGATGTATGGATGTTTGTTACTCTTTCACGCAAAAACGGCTGGACCGATTTGGTTGAAATTTGGTATGTAGATAGGTGATACCCTGGATTAACACATAGGCTACTTTTTATCCCGATATTCCCGCGGGAACGGGACTTACGCGGGTGAAACCGCGGGGCGCAGCTAGTATTCTATATTTCTCCCTAATCTTCTCTAATCTCAGACAAAATAGAATGGACGAGTTATTGACAGAATTCCTTCAACATTTTCTGCCGGTTTTTGCGGTGGAGGAGGTAGCTCACGAACTCATTGTACACACACACTTATGCATAAAAAATTACAATATCCCTAATTTTTACGCACACTTGCTTTCCTATATGACGTACGTAACTACAAGACGTACATGATTCGGAATCGTGTACGTTTGGCAGAGGGGAAATACAAGGTAAAGGCTCATCCCGTCTTTATGATCTAAGATAGAAATCGTTGTACAAAGTCGCGAGTAACATCTAGTTTGTACCAATAGATGGCGCTGATCTTAAAACAGATCGTTTTTTGTTTCAGTGCCTCAACTCAACCCAATCAAACAATTATCAGAAAGGAAACGAATTAAAACAACTTGCGAGACTATTCTAAGAGATACAACAGCGTGCCCCTTCCGTCACCATCGTAGCTGGTTCCAATGTTTCTTCTGTTCACAAGCGTTCATGGAGATATCCACCTTAAGAACACACACCAATCAAACTCACACAGACTTTGAACAAGAAATAAAAAAAATTAAGAGATACCCGCGCTCACTGCAAATAGACATAACTGAGTTTCAATGTAGATTATGCTGTTTGTATATGAGTAATGTTGAAAATATGCGATCACATTTAGATGATGTACATAAATTAGTTATATATAAGGAATGTATCGCTGATTATAAAGTAAATTGCAGTCCGTATTCATGTCATATGTGCGGTAAACAATTTCATGTATTTAGGACGTTGACGACTCATTTAAATGTGCATTACGCTAATTATATATGTGATGTGTGTGGCAAGTCATTTATAAATTTGAAGCGTTTGAAAGTACATAACAGAACGCACGAAAGTGGATCATTTCCTTGCACTCAATGTGATAAAATTTTAAAAACTAAAACTGCGAAATCTAATCATATGGAAACTCATTCAAAACGTGTTATCCGCTGTCAGATATGTTCAAAACCAATGAAACATTATAATGACAGGATAAAACATATGTCTGAAGAGCATAATATCACGCATAAATTCAAATGTCCTATTTGCTCTAGGGAATACAATATAAAACATTATCTAGCCACACATATAAGACAGACTCACGGTCATAAAAATAAGAAATGCTCAGAGTGTGGGATGGCGTTCATTACTAATCATGGGTTGAAGAAACATATGCAAAGACACAGCGGGCTCAAAGCTTATTCGTGCGAGCTTTGCAGTAAGACTTATGCCAGAAGTCATTCTTTAAGAGAGCATATGCGGATACATGATACGTGAGGAGCAAGACAAAAAGTTTTGTTAGGCAAAATAACTTGGCCTTTTACATCTACAGGGTGTAAAAAGACAACTACCAAAAACTGAGGGGTTGCAATTCTAAACATATTAAGCGAAAAAATATTTTGACTTAGCTTAGTCATTTTATGTTATTTTCGGTTATTTACTACTACGAGTAATTCAAAATAATAAGACCATACCTACCTAATAATTTCATTTATAAAAGAAAAACACAGTTAAAACTCAAAATCCAGCAAACTACTTAGAAAAATGCGCCCAGAACATACGCAAACAGTACTCTTCAAACGCTGTTTTCTCCGGATATAATGATTATTCGCTTCGGTAGACGTCTTTTTACACCCTGTATACTAGACTAGTTACTGCGCGCGGCTTCGCTTGCGTGGGATTAAGTGATTAAGATTTTTCCAGGGTAGCGATTCAGAGTTCAGCGGAATGCATTCGGTTCGGATAGGTCAGCTGTTCAACCGACCGCAACCAATCACAGTGCAGGAAACGTCAGCTTTGTATCAATTCCTGCTGACCTATTCCGACCCGAATGAAGTCTGAGGGTGGTCGCACATTCCAGCCGAGCCGAACGCGCCGAACTGTCAATAGAGAAAATGCTGCTGACGTCAGAAGCGAGCCGCATTTTCTGACGTCATCAGCATTTTTTGTATTGAAAAATTATTGCGGAGCGTACAGTACGGCCGGCGGATCTACACCGGCGTTAAGTTCGTCGCAACGCTGCGCAGTAGTCACTTTTAGGGTCGAATAGGTGGTAAGACGCGGGGTAACCTGCGTACAGCGCAACTTCAGACCGGTCTAGATCCGCCGGCCGTACTGTACGGCGCGAACAAATGTGTTATCAGGTCAAATCACTACTATCTACGCCTATACCAAGTTTCATCCAAATCGGTTCACTGGTTTAGGCGTGACTGAAACACAAACATACAAACATCTAAACAAACTCTCAGCTTTATTATATGAGTGGGATGATTTATACACCGTCAGGAGACAACCTATGCCTACATTACGGGACGCTGTAGTGCCTGGGATATTGTTTGAGATGTAGGCTTGTAGCACCTAAACCATCCTCTCAGCTTAATCAGCCTTGTCCAGGACACAAAACAAACAAGAATCTCGAATGAACTTCAAAAAGAGACGGTCACCCATCCTCATTTATGACCGCGCAAAGCGTCTCTTCATTTTGTTCCCCATACAATCTTTCAACTCAAATTTTAGCTTAATTTGTTCATCGTTTTGGGCGTGGTAACAAACAGACAAGAGTTACTTTCATTCACATTTATAATAGTGTAGATACATTATTCAAGTGTCCTAGCCCTCATAAATAAACTTGATGTAAAGTTACGCCAGGTCTAAACTCCAATAGCCTTACAATGAAACGTGACATAAAGTTATTTCTCGGAATAAACCAAGAATAAACTTACAATTTTGACAGTTTACACTCAGGAATAACTTTGTACCAGGTTTCTTAGTAACCGCCCAAAAATGTTATGGTTACTCCTAAGTTACACCCGGCGTAACTTTACACAATGTCTATTAATAACGGCAGTAGTGTTTTGCGGACTTGCAGCACCTCCGACTATAAATCGCTCATAAAGTTTATAGTGGGAATACCTAAGCTTACTGAGGTATCTGCTCGCATAAGTGTATCATACTTATTTTCGCTTATAGGTATCGATGACTGTCCAAATGAGAACCAGGGAAAGACGGCTAAACGTCCTGAGGGGAGAGCCAAAAAAACTGCTTCAAAAAAACCTAAGAAATCTGAAGTGAAAGCCAGACATGAACGCCTCGCGATAATACTACAGTGTTGCAGAATAAGTCCTTTCAAATATAAAAAGAATAGATTTATCTGCATTTACTGTGATAAAGGTTTCATAGATCCTGCTAAATTAAGAGAGCATTATTCTGAGCATGAAAATGTCAAACCGGCGCAGATAAAAAAGGCTTTCACCAGCTGCAATGTAAGGAAGGATTCGATGAAAGCTGACATCACTGGTGCAAGCTGCAAGATTTGCGACGCAACAATAGATAGTTCATTAGAATGTCTCGCGAGACACCTCTCTGAAAAGCATCGCAAGAAAATCGCGCCAAATATGAATGTAGGAATCATTCCTTTCAAAATGGCGTTGGGTCAATACAGATGCATAGTTTGTGGTATTAACTATGACGAATACATTAACCTGAAGCGTCACATGAACGTACATTATGCTACATTTGTATGCGAACAATGTGACGCTAGATTCATGACAGCAGAAATACTGAGGGTCCATACTTTTACACATGTAAAGGAATCCGTTCCGTGCGAGGTTTGCGGCAAAGTGTTTCGCTCAGAGGGTTACAAGAAAAAACACTTTGACTCTGTACATATGAAGAAAAAGACGCATGGATGTCTACAATGCTCTGAAACTTTCGTAAATCACTATCAGAAACTGAAGCATATATCGTCGGTGCACGGAGTAAAATTGAAGCAACATAAGTGTCACTTGTGCCCGAGAGTGTATGACTTGAGTGGGAAGCTACAAGAGCACATTCGTATTACGCATTTAGGAGAAAAGCGAAAAAGAAAAAAGAAAGCCCCTAAGTTTTCTGGTTCCCATAGTACAGGTCTTTCAACGGATCTAGGCATTCGTGATGTTAACCGTTTCGATGCGCAGAACCCGCAGAACACAATTTTGTATCAAAAAGCGGTCACTGCACAGACAAACGGCTAACTTCACGAATATAAATAACTGTTGAACGAAATGTACAAGCTTTGCTTATGTGGCGACCTCTTACTGCATTCCATATTAGTGAATACTATTTTATCTTTTAATAATTTGAATAAAAAAAATCATGTTATCGTAGTGGTACCTATAATGAGGATTACCTTAGATTGGTAGACAATTAGGTTAGTAAGTAAATATGCATATTGTTAAAAACATAAACTATACAAAGTGAGTGTACCTAAACTTCGTTCGTCGTAATTTTCTACATAAATTGCATTGCATCTCCGATTTATAAAGTGCTACCCATCTTGTTTAAAGACTTTAAAAGGTGCAATAGCCTGTCGAGTCAGTGTTTTTTATGTTTAAGACTGTCAAAGCTGTGTTTTGAGTATGTACTTTTTGTTTATATATTTTATGTCTAATAAAGATCTTCTAAAAACAAAACATCTTACTGCAATCGCCTGAACTACAAGGGCATCGTAATAGAGTTGCCAATTACAGCGACCTAGCCACATCAGAGCTCCACAGCTAGATGGTGCTTCTGCACCGACGCGATTTGAATCCTAGATCGCGCAAGTAATATACCTGGCAATGAGCCTTTAGAGAACTATCCGACAGAAACTGTCGGCTGAAAGGCCCTAAGGTATGTGGACCAGATGGCGTCGACCCGGTGACAAGGTGAGATCTCCCTCTTTGCCTTGAATTGGGGGAATTACACTTACCTCCAAACTTAGTTGGTGTTGGGGATACTCAGTGGATTAAATAAAACAGTGGATTGTAAATTAGGAAGTTGGTTATATTGGAGACGCGCGCCTAGTAGGTTCCGTGATTTTGTGTATAGTGCGCGGCTCGATGCGGTCTGGCGGGGCGCGTCGCGGCGCCTCGTCCCCCGGACCCCGCTCGCTGCGTCCCATGGGCGCGGTGGCGGGCGATGCGCTGCTTTGTCCCAACAGTTGGGGCTAGATGGCGCTGTGTCCACTGTCCAGCATTTATTATAATAAGTACTTATTTTGTTTTTGTCTAGGTTATCTCGGCTTATAACATCCATACTCATAGCTGTAGGTTTGGGATGAATCCGAAGAACCGTTATTATGTAAAAATTGTCTGACTACCTTACATGTACTTAATATAACTGCTTTTTGTAGAATACCAAAATGCTTTGGCAATTCCGGCTTATCTAGCGACTGGAATTACTCCTGTAGTAGAATATACAATAAGAACTTTTTCGGGCCTGGGTGCCCAATTGGCAATTCAGACTTTAGCGGAATGCATTCGGGTCGGAATAGGTCATCTGTTCAACCGACCGCAACCAATCACAGTGCAAGAAACGTCAATTTTGGATCAATTCCTGCACTGTGATTGGTTGCGGTCGGTTGAACAGACCCGAATGCATTCCGTTGAAGTCTGAATCACTAGGCTGGTCTATTGTCATAAGTTGTTTTATTAGATAGATTTTTCTATCAGAGAAAAGTTTGTACTTGTAGAAAAGTGCGGGGTCGAGCATTTTTTTCTTCAATTATAGCCGCTTAGATTTTTCCCATAGAAAGCGCTCGAAAAAACTCATAATAGTGTGGGTTATTAAATAACTAGAATAGCTAATAAGTATAAAATAAGTTGTATTTAATATGCCATGAGTATTAAGCATAAGTATTGTAATAAATTATTAATCAAAAATATTTTGTTTCCATTGCAATTGTGTTTTGTTGTGTCCCAGTCGAATAATCATGATGGTGAATATTTTGTCATAGGAGAGAGGGGCAGTACGTCGTATGAGCGTGGCACACTCTAGTGAAGGAGTTTTCAAGCCGCCATAAGGATAAAAAATAAAAATTCTGATGAATGTAAATAATTTATTCTCATTTATTATACAAAATCCACCTTATTTAAAATCCAGCCAATTTACTTTCTCGTGGACAGCAAAGTAGGATCTATGATTAGGTATACGCTTTTGACAAAATAACAGAGTTAATAGCATTAATGCAATATGTCCTTCTTCTTCTTTTCGGGTCAACGGCTCTACAAAAATCAAATTTTATCGGCGAAGAACTCAGCCACGGCTATGGCATTATGCGTGGCTTATGTATGTCCTTACTAAGCCGGCCCTAGATGATTAATTATATTGCGCATTAATACAAATTGTTTCAAAAGGAGTGTCGGTCGTCCACCTACAAGATGGGTCGACAACATCGTGAAATCCGCAGGTCGTACAAGGGCAAGACTGGCTCAAAATAGAGGCTAATAGCGAAGGCCTATGCCCAGCAGTGGGATGAGAAAGGATGATGATGACGAATTGTGCAATATTATTGCACGATTTATTGTACAATGATATTGTAGTACTAGGGGCCGCCTAAGAGCTATTCCACATTATTCGATCCGATACCGGAATCGGATCGGATAATGTGAAAACGCTCTAAGGCATAAAATCACGCCTCTTTCCCAAAGGGGTAGGGACCACGGATCTCCACTCGCTACGATTCTGACACACAACTTTCGCCTCGTTCACTCTCATTACATTCTTCATACATGCTCGTCGGTTTTGGGTACTTTTGACCTGGCCCTTCGCCTAGGCCTTCCCCTTCCAGCTGTCCCATACACACTCGCCTCATACACTTGCTTTGTCAAACGACTGTCATCCATCCTCTACATGCCCAAACCATCTCAACATACCTTTTTCGATCCTCAACACTCATCTCTCTCTAAGGCATACTATATTCAAAATGATGCGTTTTCATATGTCCTTTCAAGCTGCATTTCTGCACAAACGCCTGCCCACACGCGGGACAGACAAACCTCCTATCATTATTATGTATCCTCATATGTTCTTTCAACGTCTTCTTCCTCGCATACGACTTCTTACAGACAGCACATTCAAAAATCCGCTCCCCAGTATGTTTTACCATATGCACTTTCAACTCGTTCTTCGTGAAGCAACTATAGTTACATATATTACATATATTTTCTCGTTCCTCAAGATGATCACGTTTCAAATGTCTTGATAGTGTGTAACGTCTGTCAAATGAGCGATCACATACATTGCAGTTATATTTTAATGGAGCTAAACCGTGAACTTCTACTAAATGTTTCTGCCGACGGAAGTATTCGACAAAACGCTCGCTGCATTTGCTGCATTTGAATCGTTTCTTCATCTTGTGTACCGCGTTGCAATGGTTCGTACGTTTCTGCGCTGTGGCGAATACTTTAGCGCAGACCGCGCACTCGAATTTGCCTTCGACGTGCATGCTTTTGTGGTGTACTTTCAGCCTGTATTTCGTTGCGTAGCCACTGCCACAAACCTGCAACAAATGTTTTATATTTATATTTATTTATTTATTGGAAAACCAACAGCTATTACATGGTGTCCTTAGTAACTACAATAGAAATAGTGAGCCAATTACAGGTCTTCGCTAATAGTAGTAGTATAGCTAGAAAAAATGTGAACACTAATACTTGTATACATACTAATCTATCTTATTATAGATACTTAGAATATAAATATTTAATGAAATTAAACTTCCGGATTAAAAAACTGTAATGCTAGGCATCGCCTTGCCTTGGGAACACTGGTATTAAACATATCAATGTTCAATAGCCGGATAAAGTCATTGACAGTTCTACTCGCTCGCAACATATATGAATTCTGCCTATAGTTAGTAGAGGACGTAGGCAGGCGTTTTAGCGAGCTAAGTAGGAGCTTATTTGCAGGTTTGCTTTTACAGTGCTCTATGTGTTGTGTTGTGTGTGTATAGGTAGGTAGTACTTAGTTTGTTACTGTTTTCTTGTGAGATTAACTTTTGTACACCGCTGTATTTCTGTATTCGACTATCCTGTCCATACAAATGGTTGCCAGGAAGAAATCGCTTTTAGCGATATGGCCGCCCATTGTACAATGTCCATTTTTATGTATTCTCTGTATTATGTTTTTGTGTACGCGTTTATCTATCTATCTAAGCAAGCTATAAAAAGTAAGTTCGTATGAGTCAGTGGCGAACTCTAGTGACAGTTTTTAGGCCGCCCTAAGGCCTCCGTCATAGCTTAACGACTTAACCCGCCGTTTGTGTCGTGTCTGAGAGACCGGGTGGGTCGAAAAAGTGGAATAACTTTTGTACCCGCCATCGTATTGAGTTTATATTTCGTGTATTTTCCTCATTTTGCGTCACCCTTCGATAGCACACCCTGCGCCGGCGATGCAGACGCACATCTCGAACTTTTCGAACAAACCCGGTCTATGAGACCGGGGTCACAAAATATGTAAGTCATATTCACGTCACAAACGGCGGGTTAAATAGGGGACCGACAATTTAACGTGCCCTCCGGAGCACGGAAGCGCTCAGATAAAAATGCCATTGTCACCCATCCACGTACAGACCGTTTCGAACGTTGCTTAACTTCGTCGATCTATCAAGAACGACTAAGCAAGCACGACCACGAGCGCTTCAAGCAAGCTATGAATTGATATAGCAAAGCGAGCTATGGATAATCAGATAATTTATTGGTAATAAAAACATTACAAGTCAGGGATAAAGTTAAATTACAAATCAGAATTCCGTGCTTCGGAGGGCACGTTAAATTGTCGGTCCCGGCTATTTAAGTCGTTAAGCCATGACGGAGGCCTTAAGGCGGCCTAAAAACTCCGTCACCAGAGTTGGCCACTTACTCATACGAACTTACTTAGGGATAAAGCAATATACATATAATTTTTTTTTTTGAATTGGCAAGCGACGCGTCAATTAGTTTGATAGCAAGCCATTATAAACCTTATGAATTTTTTTTTAATGGTACAAGATATAGAAACGCGATGGCTTTTCAAGAACTCGCTAATTCTACAAGCGTTTCTATATCTTGTACCATAAGGTTTATAATGGCTTGCTTTAAAAAGTAAAAGTCGCTTCGCTTGCCAATTCAATGTGGCTTGAGCCTCAATCTTACCTTGCACACATAATTCCGAAAATGTCCATTCATATGCCGTTCTATAGAACCAAATGTTTCATAACGACTGGAACATATCGGACATAGATATTGTTCACCAACTAGAAATGGTATCACTCTATCTCCTACGTCGTACAAAGTCTTGCCGTGTATGCTTAAATGCTTCTTTAGATCGGGGATGGATTGCATCGCCGATCCACAGATAGTGCACGCCAGATCGGTCACATCCGCGTATACTATCAGGCTTTCTGGGCCAAAGTATTTGAAAACCCTGAAAAAATTGTTTTTTTTAATCCATTTCCGCTATTAATCAATAAAATGAAAAAAATCAGAGGCACAAGTACCGCGCGAGCGAAGCGAACTGCAACTAAATGGTGGATTTTTGAGACAGGACAGTAAGGGTAGATACCTGAACGGAACGAAATGAACGTTTTTCTCTAACTATAACGGTTAGGCTCAATGCACATTGAATTGGCAAGCGACGCGTCAATTAGTTTTATAGCTCACCATTATAAACCTTATGAACAATGGTACAAGATATAGAAACGCTTGTAGAATGAACCGCACGAAAGTGCTCGAGCGCGGCCGCTTCGCCAGACCTCGTTCATTCTACAATCATTTCATTTCTATATCTTGTACCATTGTTCATAAGGTTTATAATGGTGCGTTATAAAACTAATTGACGCGTCGCTTGCCAATTCAATGTGCATTGAGCCTTAAGGTACCTGCCCTTACTGCATCTCAAAAATCCACCCTGTATATGATCCTTACCTGGGTAATTCAGAATGCTTATGTTCCCACCCTGTATAAATGAATGAGCCTTACCTGGGTAGTTCAGAATGCTTGTGTTCCGCGGTGTGTTCCTTCAACAGTGTGAAGTTGTCGAATACACTGCGACAGTAGAAACAGGGGAAGCCATCGCGGTGCTTGCTTTTAAACGGCGTCATATTGGAATACCTGACACAAACAAACATAATTTGAGCAATTTTTTTACGATGTGTGCTATTTTGTTTTAAACTGTTAAGTGTACCATTTTGTAAAAATGTGTTTAATATAGATCATGATATCTGAAATAAATACATGAAAAAATAAGTCTTTTTTAATTTTTGTTAAAACTAGTTTTGTTCCGGATGGAAAATGGCGTCGTTTGAGACTAACATCCTCACCTCGTTGATATTCCACTTATTAGAACTAAGCGCTTTCAAAGTTCTTTTATTATGCGCACTGCAAAAATGTGGAATCAGCTTCCCGCGTCTGTATATCCGCTGGGCTATGATCCTGTTGTTTTCAAGAAGAGAGTTAATAGGCACCTTCTGGGTAGGCTCGCTCCATCGTAGACCTCATTCTTGCTTATGTTAGTTTCGAGGTCAAGAGCCGACCCATTAATCATTAAAAAAAAAAAACTTTTTTTACTAGTGTCATTTTCCATTCTGAGTTCCCCGCTAATACCTACCTCGATAAATTTTGCCACAGCCTGTATGCTAGTTAGTCTTTAAAGTATATCTTATGGGTCGATAAGGAAGTAAGCTAATTACAGCATAACTGTAATAACATAGGCTTGTCCGAAGATAAAGATTATTATAATAATAGTGTGAGTACCGTATGAGTGTGGTAGCGTTGTGCGCGTGCGCAGCTTTCTGGTCGCGCGCCGCGCCCGCGCCCGCGCCCGCGCCCGCCACTCGCGCCGGCGAGCGCAGCGAGATACTGTGCGCACTCACGTGCCCATCTGGATGTATGGAAATACATATGGGCTCACATTATTGTAATTTAAGTTTTTATTGCTATTATTCAATTTAAAATCAATTTGCAGTGGCCGAAGGTGCGAAGTTGTGGTCGTGCTTGCTTAGTCGTTCTTGATAGATCGTCGAAGCTAAGCAACGTTCTAAACGGTCTGTAAGTGGATGGGTGACCGCATTTTCATCTGAGCGCTTCCATGCTTCGGAGGGTGCATGCCTAAAAACTCCGTCTTCAAAGTTGGCCACTGACTCATACGATACTTTACTAATATAACGCGAGTAGAAAATGGCGTCGTTAGTTCCTCTTTTGGCCACCGGTCCAGTCTATAAAGCGCTTTAATTACCTAACGTTATATCAAGATGTAAACTTTCATACATACGTTTAAGAATCTCCAAGTGACGTACAAAGTTAGGCATGACACGCGTCAGGTCGGCGCGCGTCGGTAATCGTGACGTACTACTGAAGCGTGCCAGTAGTTCCGCTTCACCCGGAATAAGGTCCTGTTTTGATTCTAAAAGAATTATGTAATGAATCCTAGTCTATACTAATATTATAAAGAGGAAAGATTTGTTTGTTTGTTTGAATGTTTGTTTGTTTGAAATGAATAGGCTCCGAAACTACAGGACCGATTTGAAAAATTCTTTCACCAGTAGAATCCTACATCATCCCCGATGAACATAGGCTATATTTTATCCCGGGGAAGTGAAGTTTTCCCGAGGGATCGCGGGTAACATCGCGGCGGACAGCTAGTAATATAATAAATCTGATTATTTTTCCGACCCAAATATCGACCAATAGAATTGCACCATTCGACGTCACGTGGTACAACCTACATGGTATTATACTGATAATTTTTTGAAAATTTTCTCTGGTCGTTGCTATATATAAAAAACAAAACATGATCCAGTCAAATTAACCACACGTCAAACTGACAGGTTGAATTCAATTGTGAAAATTGGAGATTTTGCATGAAAATGAAAATAACTGTACATTTCGTCTCATGGTGCAATTCTATTGGCCGACATTTGGGACGGAAAAATAATCCCCCGAATACCACACGAGCTTCAAAATTATCTGGCATTTCCCTCAAGGTTCCCTGCAAACAAATAAAATCGTCAAGTTTTTCAGTGTGATTTTTTAACCTGAAAAACTTGACTCCTTCATTTGTTTGCAACGAACCTATCGGGAAATACCCGATAATTTTGAAGCTCTTGTGGTATTATAAGTGAAAGTTTTTATGTTTAGATGTTTGTATGATTGTGTTTCAATCACGCCTAAACTAGAGAACCGATTTGGATGAAACTTGGATTAGGCGTAGATAGTGACCTGGACAGCGATTCAGAGGTCAGCGGAATGCATTCAGTTCGGAATCGGTTAGCTGTTCAACAGATCGCAATCATGATAAATGACCTTAAGTTTATGATAATGTTTTGAGGATTTGTGACATTATTACTAGTTGCAAAGGGTGTAATTTGGTTAAACTTAAAAAAATTTGTCACGAGGACAGATTAAGCTTTGATTTTGTATGTCACTTATCAAGTCAAATCTAGTCTCAATGAAAATTGGTTATATCTGCAACAGCTTACAATATTAAGCCTTGTACCTAAGGACTACGCATGCGCGCGAGTCTTAAAATTCGTATACATTTTGGCATTTTACATCGACTTTTAAACGCGTAAACACGTGGTCGTGCTTGCTTAGTCGTTCTTGATAGATCGTCGAAGTTAAGCAACGTTCGAAACGGTCTGTAAGTGGATGGGATGGGGACTGCCAGTGGCATTTTCATCTGAGCGCTTCCGTGCTTCGGAGGGCACGTTAAATTGTCGGTCCCGGCTATTTAAGTCGTTAAGCCATGACGCTGGCCTTAAGGTGACCTAAAAACTCCGTCACCAGAGATGGCCACTGACTCATACGAACTTACTTACTCTACATCTATAATATTGTTGATCAAAGGTTCTGATCGAAGATCCGTGGCAAGAACTGTAATAAGAGTGTAAACTTACCAACACATTCGCTGACTGATAAGTAGTCGGAATCATAGGTAGGTTCTACATCAATGTGATCAGAGAGCTCCTCCTTGATATGTATCTCCCATTTCACATCCCCGGTTGGTTCCTTGTTAGCTGACACTGCAATATTAAAATTAAATTAAACTTCAAAAATTAGTTTTTTTTTTAAATTATGAACCAATTCAAAAATCCAACATTGAAACTGGATAAATACCAACCTTTAGGTTGGTTTTCCTGTCACGCGTACCGTCGGCGCTGATAGAAGCATAGTCTTTAATACAATGAAGTAAGGATAATAATGTCTCAGCAGAATCGGCATCGCTGATTTCTCTCGGCGCTGCTGTACAATCAGTATCCTTACTACATTGTAATAAAGATTATACTTTTCATCAGCGCTGACGGTCAGCGTGACAGGAAAACCAGCCTTAATAATACTTAAAGATAGGTATTCTCCCAGTCTCAATGTTTGATTGAAAGAGGAAACAATACCAACCTTATTTTAACACCCTATTTTTAAACTTTCGTGATTTGGTGTTTTTAACTGGGTATTTATCACGTACGTAGGTGTTACTATTTCTTTTTTCTGACGTTCCGGACGCATTGCAGCGCCCGTGGTCACGGATGAACTGAGGCACGGCGAGTTGGCTTCTATTATTGAGAGTAGATTGCGTCTACCCTCAATTCGTCTTCAGAATCCAATAAGGCCAGATCAAAGAACAATAATACTCCTGTCGGAGGGCCAGATTCACACCGCGACACACGACACTGATTGTATCAACTTGCGGCAAACCGCAAAATCCGTGACCACGGGCGCTGCAATGCGTCCGAAACGTTGAAAAAGAAATAGTAACAATAGGTACGTGATTAATACCAATTAAAATAAAATTTATTTAACACCCTATTTTAAGAGAATGTTAATAAGTTTCAAATCTCTATCTCTCAATAGATCTAAGGCTCAATGCACATTGAATTGGCAGTGATGTGACGAGACGTAACAAGAAATTATAAACCTTATGAACAATGTAACAAGATATAGAATGAAAGAGACGTAGAATCGCGCCGGCTCGAGCAGTCTCGCGCGGTCACAAGCTATCAAGCGTTTCTGTAGCTTGTAACATTGTTCTAAAGTTTTATAATGACTTGCTACTGAAACTGATTATTGTAAAAAACATAAACTATACAAAGTGAGTGTACCTAAACTTCGTTCGTCGTAATTTTCTACATAAATTGCATTGCATCTCCGATTTATAAAGTGCTACCCATCTTGTTTAAAGACTTTAAAAGGTGCAATAGCCTGTCGAGTCAGTGTTTTTTATGTTTAAGTCTGTCAAAGCTGTGTTTTGAGTATGTAATTTTTGTTTATATATTTTTATGTCTAGTAAAGATCTTTTAAAAACAAAAAAACAAAACTGAAACTGATTGTTGCATCGCTGCTAATTCAATGTGCATTAAGTCTTAGACCGTTTTGTATGCAACAGCATCTCTGTGCATGAAACAGCTCAACAAATGCATGTTTTTATACACAATCATTTGTAATATATCAAAATCAAAATTTGTTTATTTAGGGAACAGAAAAGGGTACAATTTTAGTCTAGGTACGATGATGTCAGCAGTAGTTTGGAAACTGTGTCTGTGGAAATATATATGAGTATAAAAATATATGTATTTTTGTCATACCATCAACAAATTCCATGTTCTTCTTGATAGCATCCAGAAGATGGCTCTCCGTGCGGATAGCCAGAGCTCGGAGTGACTGAGCATCGTGCAACCGAGAGATGCATCTTGTGCACAGCAGGGTAGTCAGGCCTTTGGTTTCTGATAACTGGAACAAATACAAGGTGTTGTTAGTGGCCCATATAGTAAAAGTCAAAAAGCATTTATTCAGTAGGACTGCTGGGATAACTTTGAACCATCTTAAAGCTGAATGCACAGAACCATGAATGCATAGAATACAGAAACATGCCATATTATTATGCTACCACTACTAAGTACGTTAAAATGCCTTTTTAGAGATTTATTTAACTTAGCTTGTTATAATAATTATTGATTATTATTATTATTTCAGCCTGTATTGTCCCACTGCAGGGCAAAGGCCTCCCTCCCTTTTTTCCAGTTTTTCCTATCCATCACTGCAGTGGGCCAATCTGGAAGATACACATCTAACTCGTCCCGTCATCTCCGTGGTGGTCTGCCGCGTGGACGTCTTGCGTTGGGCACCCATTCAGTTGTGGTCTTTGCCCACAAGTCGTCCAATTATTGAAAAATTATTGTAATAAGCATACGTATATGCTGAGATGTGGAACGATGTGTGTGTACTTATTATAATAATAATAATAATAATAATACTGGACATTTCACACAGCATCATCTAGCCCCAAACTAAGCAAAGCTTGTACTATGGGAACCAGATAACTGATATACTACTTATATACTTTTTGTTTGTAAATACATACATAATATACATAGAAACACCCAGACCCGAAATAAATATTTGCAGATCATACAAACATTTATCCCGCGGCGGGGATCGAACCTTATTGTATCTATCGGACTTTTTACTCTATTGAGAGAAGGGTCACACAAAATCTTATTGGATTGAAGTACTTATGAAAAAGCTTATAATTTGGTGGTTGGTAACTTACAGATAAATTGAAAGTTTCCACGAATAAGTCTCTGTACACTTCTCGTACTCCGTTGTGGTAGTATTCTTGCTGAATATCCCTGTGCGTGCCTTTTGCCAGGCAACATCGGCACTCTCCAAAGCTGTGTATGTCCTCTGAATCATTTTCCATTGTAATGTTATGTTTCTAGAATTAAAGAGATGAAAAGAAGCTCGAAATTACTCTGTGAATTATCCCAATACAAGTAAAAAAATTGTAAACAAATTCAATTCACATCTGACAGAAGCGACACGGAACAACACAACACAACAAACAAACAAAAAATTTTATCAATCAATTTAGCTTGAAGCAAGCAGAGAACCACAGAGTGTAAGCTAGCTTTTGCAGTCAAAGAAAACCAACTTAATTTTAAACAGCGTCATCTAGTGACGAGTGGCAATACTAATAGAAATACATAAAAAATATAGATGGCGCTACCGGTATCCGGTTTTATGTAAATAGAGAACTCACTTGCTTTTTTTCTCCTATTTCTCCGATCAAGGAAGGCAAGGCAGGCAGGCAGACAGAATTTAAAAAATGTTTTGATTATTGACAGCATAGTTTTGGATTCAGCTTTTTACAAACACTGCAACTGGCTGGATGCTGATAGAAATGGAAAGACAATTTGGAGAATGCCGTTGTTGTTTGATAAAAGGCAACCACCTCAGCCTACTGAAGGAATATCATAGTGATGGCAAAAGAGTTGTATTCAAAGAAGTCCTCTTGCAATGTTTCAATGTTCTTGTAAGTATCTTATTCTAATCTCAGCTGGGAATACTATAGTGCCTAATAATATTCGAGAGCTGTGTTGGCAAAATGGGGTTGTGTACATAGGTTGATGAATAAAATATTTGTATTTATTATTTCATCACTGTAAAACATCTACTTTACAGTTGTCATCAAACTCTAGCCTGCCTACTCTGATATGTGAGGAGTGTGTCAGACATCTCCGTGAGGCCTACATCTTCAAGTTGCAGGTGCAAAGGACCGAGACAGAACTACTCAAATCTAGGGGAATTGTTAAGGAGACGGAATTTGTTGACGGTAAGTAAGAAAGGAACTCAACAATACTATTTTTACATAGAATAGAATATAGTTTATTTGGTTCTTTGGTTCTACAACAGGTAATGTATATATACAAGTATAGCGACATACCTATATATTTTTAATTTGAGTAAGTAATTGTATTTGTTCGCTTTGAGTACTACCTATTATTATTATTATTTATAATACACAGGCAGCTCTCAGAGCTGATGCGTGTATATCTTAGTCCTTGTCAGTGCGCTTTAAATATTTGTCCAGTCTATTCTTGAAAGAGTTCACTGAGGGGGCACTTATCACTGACTCTGGTAACCGGTTCCAGTTGTGCACGACGACCTATTGTTTCTTTTAATTTTGGTTCAAAAGGTATAACTACCTTTTTACCTACCTAACTACCTGCGCTTGTGTTTAGGTTACTAACCATTGATGTTGCACATCCGAAATGGATAGACTGTAGAAACCTGTACCTATTTAAAATAAAACCTTCCTTTGTACAACAGTTACGCAATAAAAATTTTCTGATTCTGATTCTGACAATGAACAAAATAGGTAGGTACCTTTACAAATAAGGTTATACAAAAGTAAAGCTATATAATAAACTAAGCACTAAAACAACTGTAAACGCTATAAAGTCACTACTGCTTAAAATCAGGTAGAGTGATGTCAAATGCTGACCTATTTAATTAAAAAAAAAGTACCTACTGCTACAACTGTGGGTTGATATGAGTACAGACCCTCCCTTGTGTATGTTTGCACCAAATAGGACTAGTCTCAGCCTATATTAGATAATTTGTACAACGTCAGGAGGCAACCTATGCCACACAGTCGCCGTCAGGCTCTCAAAGAGAACATACGCTTGTTTGCTTTATCCGCGCCAAAGTTTCTCAAAGTTTTTTTTTCTGAACCCATGTTTGTGTGTGCTAGTTGTGGCCAACAACATACCGATGGTCCGGTATGCAGTATTTGCAAGCAGCATTACGACTTCGTATGCTCCGCAGTTACAGAAGCTGGGTATCGAAGACTTGGGGATAGGAAAAGTTCCTGGCGATGCCCTAAATGCAAGTCTAGTCCGTCCCCATCTCCACTCGCAGTTCCAGCTCTGCCCAGCCAATTAGATAAAATACAGGAGCAGCTAAACATGGTTATGCTGCAGCTGGCACCTTTAGCGTCATTGGTTCAAGATGTGAAAACTATCAAAACTGATGAAGGAGTCACTGGAAATGGCTCACCAACTTATCTTAACTTAGATTTCAATAGGTGTAGAGCTGACTAAGCTGCAATAAATATTACCTGGCGTCGCTGGCAATGATCATATGAATGTGTTTTCGTTGTGCAATGACAGATTTCTTCCTGTGCTCGTGTGACGGCTTGCAAGCTCTAATTAGGACACTTAAGATCTCTGTACTTATGTTTGCATTCATCGCACGACGAAAATGCATAGAGTTATCATATGATCATTTGCCAATTAGGACTGCGCCTTAAACAAAGACCGGGAATTTCATTGAGAACTTCTTAGAAAAATTGTGGTCAGTTGATAAGGGCTCCGGTTTTATTTACATTATAAATATTATTTTTACATAAATAATTGTAAATAGTTACTCAACTGGCAATGGATTAAGGCTTCATTTCGACATTTAAAACCGATTCTGGACTTCAATTATCATTTTCGTATTGTGATTGGTTGAGCTCACAGAATTCTATACTACAGTATATAACATCATTGGTTGAGCTCTATTGGGATGACAATTGGGAATGGATGTCAAGTTAGACAATGAGGCTGTCTTGGGAAATGTCACTTCTATATGTTTTCCATAGAGAAAAGTACTATAATGTTTTCCCTTTTTAGTTTTGCTGCAAGAGAATGCAAATAAAGATGATGACTCCAGTCACATCAAGGAGGAGACAGAGAGTTGCGGCAGTCTTGGCGATCATAGTCTTATCAAAGATGAGACAGAAATTTACAGCAGTCCTCACTGTGAGGAATGGGGTAAGTTCCACAGCAAACTACACAAGTTTGTTGTGTAAGTAAGCATAGGCTATCAACCGCATCCGTCAGCCGCGTCAGTTAATATGTTTCTAGCTTTAGTGATGGAGTTTTTAAGTCTTTAACGACTTCTAGCCTATCATTTTGGTATTGAAATACATATCTTAATCAAAATACTCTTTATGATTGCTTGTTAAAACACCACTGTTATCTTATAAGCCACAAATTGGAAGAGTGATATTCTCCTAATACAGGTATTTTATACTTAAAAGGAGGTATCCAACATAGTTAATTTTTGTTACTTAAGTTGATGAATCTGATCATGGCTAACGAGCCGATAGCAGATATAGAGAGAAAAAAAAAAAAGTTGATGAATAAAACATTTGTATTTGATTCAAAGTAGTTTGTATAAATTATCACCTACATAACTTAACAACGCTGTAATGCCTGGGACATTGTTTGAGATGAAATAGGCTTGCCCAGCACCTAAACCATCCTCTCAGCTTAATCGGCCTTTTCCACAGGAAAGACGAAAAAATCGTTTTAATTAGACTAAATAATCACGCTCAATGGCGGATGCTACACACTCGATACGGATCGTGATCCTGGATCCAAATATCACGATACGTATCGAGTGTGTAGCATCCGCCTATAGGTCCACATACTCCATCATAAATAAATAATAAACAAAAATAGTCTTTTAGGGGACTGACGCAGTTCCCCAAACAAAAATACACCCCTATTTTCTAATTACCAAAAAAACTTTAAACATGGTCTCAGTGTCTGTTACTGATCACATTTATGTAGTTAAAACTGAAAAAAAGAGATTTTTTTTTATTTTTATAATAAGGAGACGAGACGAGTCAGACATGGATTTATGATAGTTACTGCGGTTTTACTGACTGGGGATGATACGAGAACATAGTTCGAATGAGAGTCTGTACGCGATTGTTGTCTATACTACTTATTTGTACAGTTTTCATTAAATTTTGTTCGGTTTTGGTTGACTACAATCCTCGATAACTTGGTGATAGTTCAATAAAATTAAGTTCTGACCATGCCATTATCATTTTCTGCATCTGCTGCAACTACCCTTAAAATTTTTTTGGTAGTCATAAAATGCGTTGTATATAAAAACCAGACTACAATCTAAAAAATATTTTTTTCGAAAAGTGGCGTTTTTATTTTACTTTATGTAGGTAATCCATTCCCCTAATGTGATTTCAGAGTCAGAAGATTTGGTGCCGGGTGAAAGAGAGCTTCTAGAAAGATTTTCAGGGGAGCGGTTGAAGCTTCCAACGAGGCATGACTTGGTCAAGCTGTGCCCGGTGTTCCACAGACATCTAGAATCACTTAAAGGTAATGTAACTGGCAATATTTATCATTCATTAATTCTGGGTTCAAATCCAGTTGTGACCAAGTTTTTTAGTCAAAAATGTATGTACACTTTGCCAGTTTAAACCTAATAATATATATTAATAAGCCTATTGCTGATACACACAAAAAATTACAAACTATTAAAAAAAAATTAAATCTAGCACATCAAATGTCCAGCAGCCATAAAGCAGCTGGTAATAACTTAAATTCTTTTCGCAGGTAAAATAATAAAAGCTAGCACAATCCAACCGCTCCCGCCCCCGCCTCGTCCGAAGCGAAAACACGTCGCCATTACACAGAAGCTCGCGCAAGCGATAAACGCGGCCACTCTCCTCGAGAACTCAACAGCGACTGTCTTCAAAGGCAAAATGCGTGACGGATTCCCTTGCTTCTACTGCAGGAATATATTTATCAATCCGAAAACATTACGCGAACATCAATTGACACATCCCAAAGCATTACTCTATAAATTATTGACAAAATACACTGCAGATGCTATGGTTGTATATGCAGATGTTACTGACTTAAAATGCAGTTTATGCAACGAGAATTTAAACAGTTTAGATACATTAAAAACTCATTTAGTCGATGTCCATCAAAAGAAAATGTATGTAGGGTATTTGGATAGAGTTATTCCTTTTAGATTGGATGATAAAGAACGGAACTTTGACTGTCAGTTGTGCGGACGCAGTTTTGAAACTTTCGGAGCAACAGACAAACATATGAACGAACATTACAGAAATTATGTATGTGAGGAGTGTGGTGCAGGATTTATAACAAAACATAGATTAAAAGTCCACACATACTTGATGCATAGCAAGCACACAGGTGTTATCAAGTGTGAGCCATGTAAAAAAGTATTCGCTTCAAAGTTTAAATTAAAAATACACAATGAATATGTACATGAAAAGCTTAAGAAAATGAAATGCAGTCAATGCTCGGAGAAGTTCATCGATTACTTTTCAAGGCAACGGCATATGGAAGCGATACATGGCGCGGAATTGCTGTCTTATAAATGTAAGGTATGCGATAAAACGTTTAATAGGAAATACAGTCTAACCTGTCATAATAAGAGAGTACATTTAGTTAAGAAAGATGTACAATGTGAATTATGTCCGTTCATGTGTTTTAATAAAACAGAGCTTAAGGACCATATGTATAAACATGGCGGGGATAAAAGTTTCGAGTGTACGTTGTGCCAGAAATCTTTTGCACGAAAAAAGACTTTAAAAGTTCATATGAGAGTGCATAGCGAGGACAAGAAATACAGTTGTCACTTTTGTGGTGAAATTTTTGAACAAAATAGCAATCTGAAATCTCATTTGAAGACACACAGCTCGGTGTATGTTGATCTCTAAAATGAAAATATAATACTTGTTTTATGTTGCTTCGTGACAAAATAAATAAATGCATTCAAAAAGTACAAGTGCTTTTTATTATTATCATAGTCATAAGGTGTAGTTGGAATTAGCATAAAGTAATATTACTGGAACAAAGTATTTACCTACATAAAAATATTACCAATACCAATGGCGTGGCGCCACAAAATGATATATATGTCTGCCACAAACTTATCAACAGGTGAGAGGCGCTGTTAACGCATTGGTGGCAGAAAAATAAACGTTTAGAACTTCCTCTTTGGCCACCGGACCAGATAAGTTTGTACTTATTTAATTTAGAATTATCAATCATTGGACGCCACACAAAGCTAATATTGATGAAGTCTTCAGAGAAATTAATAGTTTTTAGCCGATCCAGCCAAAAGTTTGAGAGGTCTGTCATCAAGTTAATTTAAAGTTTAATAAAAATTACATGTGGTACTTATTATAAAGGGAAAACGTCATAGAATAAAAGTATTTTTTTTTCTTAAACATCTGTAGTTTGGGTCAGAGGTCGCTGCAGCCTATGCATAGATGCAGTTAAGCGCTGCAGCTCCATGCGCTGGCAACGGTGGCACGTCGCGGGGCAAGGCAGCAGCAGTTTTAACGGCGGTGGGGCGGCGCCGTCATCGGCGGTCTTCTGGGCGTGAGGCGGGATGGGGCCTCTGCTAAGTCCGTGCTAAAATAAAAATTATTTAATTTTTTTATGTACACAACTGTTATACATCCGTTTTTCGAATGAAAGAATTATTAAACTAGCTACCTACTGCGCGCGGCTTCGCCCGCGTTGGTACCTACCACACAGATTTTGAATAGCCTCTAAGCTATTCCACTCACTATCTAAGCCTATTCCAAGTTTCATCCAAATCGGTTTACTGGTTTAGGCGTGATTGTTACACAAACATCCAAACATACTCACAAACTTTCAGATTTATTATCTATCTATCTAATCAGCCTACATCTACCCACTGCTGATTATAGGCCTCCTCATTTTCACGCCTTTCTTTCTGATCCTGCGCCAGTCGAATCCATTGCCTTCCCGCTACTGCCACAATATCATCACACCATCTGGCTGGTGGTCTGCCTGGTGTTCTATGACCCTCGTAATATATTATTAGGATTAGGATAGGCAAGCTGGTAGATTTGAAACTTACAAGATACGCAGTATCCCTAGTACGTCTGTGCTTACAAGGTAGCAACAGCAGCACCAACGCCCCAAGGGCCTTCTGGCCTCCTGGACTTGCATCATCGGGGAATCTAAAAGAAGGTTAGGGTAGAGATCGCTTTTTACCGTTTTTTTTTGTTTAGTTTTAAATTTGAGGTGTAGTATTTTCTATAATACCCTTTTTATCGCCATCTAGTGCCGAGTAGCATACCTACGACATGCATGTGGTTCCCTAGCGTGCATTGGTTTATGGTATAGTTTTATACTAAATGGAAAGGAAACAGGTATCTGGCGCTAAAACATTCACTGTTTCTAATCTAACCCGATTTAGTCAAATCGAATCTGTGCTAGGTTTACCGTTACCGTTTTGACCAATGATGTTTTAGACTGGTTTTGACATCTTTGTTTTTGTTATGTTGGTGTGCCTGTAACTGTTTGCTTTGCTTGGCCCACACCACAGAGGCCCACACCGAGAGCGTTGTTCACTTCACTTCTTCACTGTTCAGTTCATTTCATTCATTCATTCTCATTCAGTGTTGTATTGTAAAAGCTTGCTTTGGTTTCTAACTATGCTACTATTTTGATTACAATATTCACACAAGGAAGCTATTTCCTCATCTATCATGTGCAATATCAATTAAACTTTCTCTATAAACAAAAAGGAATACAAAATGAGCGTCACAGTGACTAAAAACAATGGTCCTATCATAGATCCAGCGTTGTGTAGGTGCTGTCGAGCTATAAAAAAATGCAGAATACTAACAGCAGAGTACACTTGGCAGGAAGAGAAAGAGGTCTACGCTGATATGATCATGGATTGCTTTGGGATTTTGGTGAGTACAATCTCGCTCGCCTCCTGGAGCGCCATCACGGCGGAGCTCTAGAAACCGAAGTCCGTCGTGAAGTCCTGAGCGATCTCGCGCACCAGACGCTGGAAGGGAAGTTTGCGGATGACCTGCTCGGTTCTCTTCTGGGGTAGAAAAGTTCTCGAGTGGATGCCACGCACTGGAAACCGCAGTAGAGGACGGTCGCCCTAGAGGGAAAGACGATTTGGTAAAGGTTGCTGGGAGCCGTTGGGTGCGGGCTGCACTAGATGGCTGAGATGATGATGATGATGATGACCATTTCAACAGTAAAGTTCTATCTATCTATCATTTATGTTATTTTCAGCTTTCACACGTAGACGAGAACGAGCGAGACTCAGGCGTCTGCGCGACGTGTGTGGTGCGTCTAAGAGACGCGAGTGCGCTGCGGCGACAGCTGCTGCAGTGTGAGGAACTGTTCCTGCAGGCCAAACTGTGTCCTGAAGTACCCGTTGATGGTATGTCAGAATCATACATACATACATACATAAAGTCACGCCTCTTTCCCAAAGGGGTAGGCAGAGACCACGGATCTCCAGTCGCTACGATCCTGACACACAACTTTCGCCTCATTCACTCTCATTACATTCTTCATACATGCTCGTCGGTTTAGGGTACTTTTGACCTGGCCCTTCTCCAAAATGTCGCCAATTTGATCCAAGAAGGTTCGCCTAGGTCTTCCCCTTCCAGCTGTCCCA
The DNA here is from genome assembly GCA_963565295.1 of Epirrhoe alternata. Taxonomy (NCBI): domain Eukaryota; kingdom Metazoa; phylum Arthropoda; class Insecta; order Lepidoptera; family Geometridae; genus Epirrhoe; species Epirrhoe alternata. Next base: position 2,093,970 of record OY751402.1, read on the forward strand.
TGCACACTCGCCTCATACACTTGCTTTGTCAAACGACTGTCATCCATCCTCTCTACATGCCCAAACCATCTTAACATACCTTTCTCGATCCTCAACACTACATCTTCTTTCACTCCACACTGTTCCCTTAACACACTATTATTTGGAACTATGCGACTATGCACTATGAAACTTGGACTATGCGTAGATAGTGACCTGGATGTCAGAATGTCAGAATCAAAAAGCATTTATTCAGTAGGACCGCTGGGATCACTTAGAATATAACAGTCCTAAAACTAATTTTACTCTTGTTCTTTCTCAACTAATACCGTGAAGAATCAGGGCAGCAAATATTCTTGGTAGTCCATCTTTAAACGAAATAATGAATCTCTAGTGGGGAGCCAGTCAAACAAAATTGATGTATTACTAGCTACAGCGCGCGGCTTCGCCCGCGTGGTACCAACATTTTGAATAGCCTATATGCTGTTCCAGGTCACTATCTACGCATAGTCCAATAGTCGCATAGTTCCAAATCGAATCACTGGTTTAGGCGTGATTGAAACACAAACATACAAATGTAAACATATCACCAAATGGGCATGTCTTGCAATCTGAAGGTCGTGGGTTCGAAACCCGGTGCATCAATGGACTTTACGTTTAGAAAAATTTATTGAACTGCAAACTTCTTTAGATGCTCAACGCAATCAATAAGTTTGCAGTTTTGGGATGGATAAAAATCTTCGGATTCGCCTCGCGAGTCACGTGACCTGTTACGTGATGTGGCATGCTTATTTTTCTATTTAATTTTTTTTAACTTTAGAACCAGAATGATTGCAATTCCTTAAGCCGACCCATTCATCATAAAAAAAAAAAGTCGTTGGGATTCGTAGCCGCAACGTCGCTATGGCGACGTCTCGGTGAGGTACTTATGTCTCATAAAGACTGCAATTTTGCATTTACAGAGATCAAGGAAACACGACAGCTGGACATCGACCTCAAGATCGAGCCGAAGGATGACGTCAGCGAACGCAACATGGTTGATGATGATGATTTGTTTGTAGACTACGTTGCCAACCCCGCAGCTTTCACTGGTGAGTTTTAGAAATAGTATTTACTAGCTACTGCGCGCGGCTTAGCCCGCGTGGTACCAACATTTTGAATAGCCTTTATGCTTTCCCAGGTCTGCGCCTATTCCAAGTTTCATCCAAATCGGTTCACTGGTTTCGGCGTGATTGAAACTCGAACATAATAAACAAACTGACACACTTTCAGCTTTATTATATTGCATTTAGCTTGCCCAGCACCTAAACTAAATAATATTTATTTATTTATTTATCGATGATCGACGAGCAACTGTTGCTGATCTGTCTATATCACAGTGTTGAAATAGGTATATGTAGGGTTAGTATATGTAGGAAATGATAAAAGAAAATGTTGCAAAATGGGCACTAACTCTGCCTGCATATGGATAATAAATAAATAATAAATAATGCTGGACATTTCACACAGCATCATCTAGCCCCAAACTAAGCAAAGCTTGTACTATGGGAACCAGATAACTGATATACTACTTATATACTTTTTGTTTGTAAAATACATACATATTATACATAGAAACACCCAGACCCGAGACAAATATTTGTAGATCATACAAACATTGGGCCCGCCGCGGGGATCGAACCCGCAACCTTTTGCGTCGCAGGCGGGCCTTCGCCCACTGCGATACAGAGGTCGTCAAAACAAACTGATGATAAAAGAAAATGTTGAAAAACGGGCTCTAACTCAGCATATGCGAGATAATAAACTCCCATCACCACAATTGGCCACTGACTCATACGAATTTACTTTCAGAAACAAAACCACCATCGCCCAAGCAAGAGAAACCAATAGAAAACAGCAAAACAGAGAAAGTCGAGCCGGAACAAAAGGAATTAGCAATTTTTGATGGCGACGACGATCGCGACAGCGACTGGTCGGCTTCCTCCTCAGATTCAGACAAACCGCTGAAGAGGAAGAAAAAGGTTAAGGCTAAGACCAACGGCACTAAGAAGAAGAAAGTTGAGAAGGTAGCCAAGAAGAAAGCGAGTGAGTATATAAATAATAATAATAAATAATGCTGGACATTTCACACAGCATCATCTAGCCCCAAACCAAGCAAAGCTTGTACTATGTGAACCAGATAACTGATATATACTTTTTGTTTGTAAATACGTACATATTATACATAAAAACACCCAGACCCGAGATAAATATTTGCAGATCATACAAACATTTATCCCGCGGCGGGGATCGAACCCGCAATCTTCTGCGTCCGAAGCGGTCTTTCACCCACTGCGCCACAGAGGTCGTCCAATATCCCCAGATAATATTCTTAAGTTATTTGTAACAAGTTGAAAGATGGAACTTAAATAAAGCTAGGCCTTGAACTGTGTTTGTTGCACAAACTTTCAGCTTTATTAAATTACTAGCTACTGCGCGCGGCTTCGCCCGCGTGGTACCTACCAACATTTTGAATAGCCTATATGCTATTCCAGGTCACTATCTATGCCCATTTCAAGTTTCAAATCGGTTCACTGGTTTAGGCGTGATTGAAACACAAACATACAAACATCTAAACAAACTCACAAACTTTCAGCTTTATTATATGAGTGGGATATGGGATACTAGCTGTAGGTGCGCTCCCGCGGTCCCTCGGGATTTTTTCGAGATAAAAAATAGCCTATTGTCCCTGGGATACAACCTTTATCCATGCCAATTTTGTTCAGCGGTTTGGGCGTGAAAAGGTAACAAACAGACAGACAGAGTTACTTTCACATTTATAATGTATGGATAACAAGTAGGATTTTATAAATAACAAACAATAAATCTATATAAACTTTTTAATATTTCATTTCCAGCTGCGAAGAAACACCTCAAAGTTCCTAAGAAACCTCCCGTTGAGAAGAAACAAAACCCCGACAGAGATCTTGACTGCATGTCTGAAGAAAACTTATTCACTATCGTCCAGTACTCATACGTTTGCCCTTTTAAGAACCGAAGAAATAACTACTACTGTTTCTACTGCAAGGACTATTACCCAAAGCCCGAAGACTTAAGAGAACACACAGTATCACATGATACAAAACCGTTTCAACTATTAATGGGCTACAAAAAAATGCCCAAACTAGATATAACTAGAATAGATTGTAGGCTATGTTCTATGAAGATAGATGATTTAAATGTGTTCAAACAGCATATAGACAGTGTACATGATAAAAAGATTTACTTTGAAGCACCGGACAAGATGTTGCTCTTCCGTTTAACGTGGAACGATTTGGTTTGTGTAGTTTGTAGTGATGTTTTCGAAGACTTTAACACACTCAGCACTCATATGATTGATACGCATTTCAGTAATTTCACTTGTGATATCTGTGGCATGTGTTTTCTAGAGAAGCCAAGATTGGACGCACATCTGAAGCGACATAAGGACGATGAGAGACATACATGTGAGATATGCGGAAAAGTTTTCAAATCTAACCATTACAAAGATATGCATGTTGATATCGTTCATAAAAGGAAGGCTATAATACGCTGTCCGAAATGCGACGAGTGTTTCATGTCATACGCGCTTAAGAACAAGCATTTGACAGAGGCTCACGGTCAGAAACGGACGTACCCTTGCAACTTATGCGATAAGGTTTACAATAGACAGAAAACATTAACTGAGCATCAAAGAAGGAACCATCAGAAAGTTATGAAACATCAGTGTGAGTACTGCGACCAGAGATTTTATCTACCCTCTCGTTTAAAAGAGCATATGGCAACGCACACAGGTGAAAGGAACTTCCGCTGTGAGTACTGTGATAAGAGTTATCCGCGCTTAAAGTCTCTGCAGTATCATATAAGAACGCATACGAATGATAGGCGGTTTAGGTGCCATATATGCGGGCAAGGGTTTATACAGAATCCCAGTTTAAAAGCTCATTTGAAAAGTCACCATCCCGAGTGTGAAGTAGATTTTTTGTATGAGAGTAATTTTAGGAAACTGCAATAATTTATTTAGCTTATTATTTGTCTATGAATGATCACTACCAGCCCTGCACAGCGTTTGTCTAGGTCTCCGAGTAAGAGAATAGATAAAAATTACAGTAATGACATTAGAGTGTAGTTTAGTAGTAGAGTGTAGATAAAAGTAACTTTTATCCACGCTCTATCCATTTAATTCTGTAATTATTTATAGTACACTAGCTATCCGTCGCGGTGTCACCCGCGGTCCCTCGGGAAAACGTCACTTTCCCGGGATAAAATATAGCCTATGTTCATCAGGGATAATGCAGGATTCTAATGGTGAAAGAATTTTTCAAATCGGTCCAGTAGTTTCGGAGCCTATTCATTTCAAACAAACAAATCTTTCCTCTTTATAATATTAGTATAGACAAGAGAATGACAGAGTGACATAAACAATATGTTAAAAAGTACATGTGCAAGGGCGAGCTTAACCCTAAAAGTGTTTTCTACCAGCAAACCTTTTGAGCCTAGGGAGAAGCCATAAACAATTGTGGATGCGCTGTGTACATACCTACCTATAGAAAAGACGAATTTACTAGATAATGTTACGTGCTGGGGTTCGTCGATTCTGAAGATAAACACTAGGTATAACTTTCGAAACTTTATTACACACTAATTTACTCAAAACACACTTTAGAGTTATGAACAGTCGCACTGAATATCACTAGTCACTATTCACTTTGTTATATCACTAGTTGACTCACTCGTAATTCACAAAGAACTCACTGTGATGCGCAAATCGCCTGTTTATATACCCAACGGAACGCCTAGAAAGTTCACCGTGGGAACTCTCTACAAATAAACAGGAAGCTTCTATAAATAAACAACAACACGTGACAAGCGACCTTGAACCTTATACACTTGTAATAAGGTCGCTTGTCAGTAGCGCCAAACAAATATTAACCTTAAGTCCAGGTATTACGGCCCAATCATTAATTCTGCATGTCTAAGCGAGAATGTTCGTGGAATCTATCCTGCGCGCGAGTCCTCTAGAACGTTCGAGTGCTTGTACGTTACAATAATATCTATTCTCTGGTACAAACGCTGTGTTAGGGTGGTCGCACAGTCCAGTCCAGCTGACCCGAACGCGGCAAACTGTCAATTCAATAGAAAAAATGAGTACGCGGTCATTTTTCTGCATAAAAAATGATGACGTCAGAAAATGCGGCTCGCCTCTGACGTCAGCAGCATTTTCTCTATTAGGCGTGTCCACACAGACCGAGCGGCCTCGCGCGGCAAATGCCTCGCGAGGCTGCTCGCTCTGTGTAGACCCGCCTATTGAATTGAGAGTTCGCCGCGTACGGCTCGACGCTGTGCGAGCACCCATAGTTGATCTTACCAACTTCCAGATGTCTAATTTTTCTAGAAGTGGTAGGGATTTTTTCGTAGCAGGGTCTACGTGCTTGTCTTTTTAGTTTTCAAAACAAATTCCCAAAAATATGAATACTTCTAACCTCATTGGATACTGAACCCTTACGTTATGACTTAATACTGCCGATGGCTGTAGGTAGGCTCAAGACACATTGAATTGGCAAGCGACGCGTCAATTAGTTTTATAGCAAGCAATTATAAACCTTATGAACAACTGTGCAAGATATAGAAACGCTTGTAGAATGTACGAGATCTGGCGAAGCCTTCTAGCGCTTCTAGCCTTCTAGCACTTTCGTGCGGTTCATTCTACAAGCGTTTCTATATCTTATACCATTGTTCATATGGCTTATAATGGCTTGCTATAAAACTAATTGACGCGTCGCTTGCCAATTCAATGTGCATTGAGCCTAAGACATTCGTGAAGCTAGCCGTTTCGATGCACAATTGACAATTTTGTTTCTAAAAGCGTTTCTAAAATCGAAAAACCTAATTTCACGATTGTTTACGAAATTAATATGATAGTTGAACTGTACTTGATAATTACAATTAATTTATATAGAGATTATTATGACTTTACAAACAGTATTTATAGAATTATTTAAAGTTATTTTTTAGTGCAAGGATGCATTTATTTGTAATTAGATTAATTTAATATTTAAAGCTAGATTAATGATTGTAAATATAGTGACTTTTTTACATTTACGTGCATCACAAAGAATTAATTTTAAGACTACATAATATTTTATTAATCTCAATTTTGTGACATTTATAATTTTGTTTTTAAACATGTATTGTGTTTAAAGGTCTCAAATAAACCTATTTATTTGTTAAATTGTATTTACATTGTCAAATATAAACTGACTTACGGATAATTTAAGTAATTTAATAAAAGACATAGTTCATGAATAAGTTATTTTATTTATTTATTTAATACAAATCCCATGGTTTTTAAATACATTAGGTAGAACAGGGCGCCTTTAATAGGTAATTGTAAGCGTTAGATTACTTTGCCAGTAAGCTAAGTAATGAATACCAATCACTATAGTATTTGTTGCCCTGGGCCTGTAGCCAATGTAACAATTGGTTTAGCGAAAGTAGAAATATGACAGTAGTCAAGTTTCGCCACAATATTTAACTAATTAAATAGGATTCCAGAATTGAGAAAAATGCATTTATTGTCCTAATAATGTCGAGATTATTAAATTATTTAATAAAATAAATCTACAAAATACAACAATCCGCCATGATAGCTGTACGCCGATCAGAGCGCGTGACGTCAATACTCAATATAATAGACCAAAACTGCGCCTTTTGTTTCCTTTCAGCTTTAGCTATGCACGTAGTTTTTGCTTTGCAGTGGTGAGCTGTGACGTCACAACAGCCGCCATGACACCGACGAGCGTTTTGGCGTGAATTTCAAATTTTAAATTTGTTTTTTATGTTTGAAAACCTTTATTTTCTACTGAAATATGATATTTTTTTCACATAACAAATCATTCTGAACAACATAGAACAGATTTTGAAAAATTGTCATCATGCCTATTGGTGTTGGCAGAAAAATATATTTGAATATTAAAGTTAGTTTCTCATTTGGCCACCGGTCCAGATTGTGGCACTTTAAGATACATTAATTTAATGTATCAAAGGTTTCTACAGTAATGCATTTAAAAAATCGCTTAGGTACTTATACAATTCTGTAGGTACCTTACCTACTTAACTTACCGATATACAACCACACAGAACACTGCATTTAAATATATTATACTAAACTTAATGTATTTTTTATCTACCCTCAAAAAAAGTGAGATCTGTTTTAATTGTTGACAAAGTGTTCGAGCAATGTTTCAAAATTAACACTCTTATGTTATTTACTGCTATCCTGGCGGAGTGCAGGTTAGTGTGCAGGAGCCATTTAAGCAATTTTGTAGTTCGAAATCGTTATTTATCTCAGAATCTGTGAAAGCTACAACCTTCATATTTAGGTAAATGATACTTCATTGTTTTATCTTGGATTACGTGTTTTAAAAACACGATTGGTGAAAGTTTTCTAGATAAAATATTTTTTTGAAAAATACATGTTTTGCACACATTTTGCTGTTTATCTCAGGAATAGCACACGTTTTTGGTGGGTTTTTGTTTTGTCAAGACACCTACAAGTATATCTCTAGTTGTGTCTTTTAATTTTTCGATTGGTTGTTTAATTAACTTGTAATTAGCTAAAAAGTGTTTTAGCGCCGTAAATAACGTTTGCGTATCCACAGCTCTGTACTCCTCACACGCCGAACACACTCGCTGTCCCGCTTACAAAATGGCGGCGTATGGCACACTCTTAAGGCAGCCTAAAAACTCCGTCAACACCATTAGGGTCGATTCACATCTGACCGAAGATCCGTCGCGTATTATCGGTCGCGGAACGCCAGAACTGACAAATGTATAGAAAAACACTCGACCGTTCACACTTGACGGACTAACGTATCATCGGTTGAGTGTGAACGGTCGAGTGTTTTTCTATACATTTGTCAGTTCTGGCGTTCCGCGACCGATAATACGCGACGGATCTTCGGTCAGATGTGAATCGACCCTTAGCCCTCTTCATCTAATTAAAGCTAGATTCCAAATCATATTGATGATGACTCTTCATATGTATCTTCAAACTACCATTATGAGTAAAACCCGCGCCACACAAATCACACTTAAACCTTCTTTCATTGCTATGCGACCTCATATGTTCCTGCAACGATTGCAATCTTGGGTAGCTCTTATCGCAGAATTCACAGCGATAATTTCTCTCACCTGTGTGCGTGGCCATGTGTTCTTTTAGACGTGAGGGTAGATAGAATTTTTGATCACACAAGTCGCACTTATGCCTGAACACTTTTAAATGATTTCGCCTATTATGTTCGCCTAACGTTTTCCGTCTATTATAAACCTTATCGCAGAACTTACAAGGGAAAGTTCGTTTATCACCGTGCACCTCTATTAAATGTTTTGTTCTTAATGCGTACGACATGAATGTAGCTTCACATTTGTAGCAATTAATAGTTGCTTTCTTCTCGTGCACTGTCGCTATATGCAAAACTCTACTGTACTTTGATTTAAGATTCTTCCCGCAGATTTCGCAAGGGAAATTCAAGTCAACTTTACTGTGATTTTTAATATGACTCCTTAATGACGCTAGTACTATGAAACAAGCACCACAGAGGTCGCAAACGAATGTACCAAAGTGTTCTATCATATGTTTGACCAAGGAGTCTATATAGGGGAATGTAGCATCACATTCTAGACATTTAAGATTATTCATTGTCAATTTGAACTTAATAAACTCATTTTCAACTGGATACAACGTCTTTCCGTGTGCACTAGTAATATGTTTCTTAAAATTTTCAACTGTATCTATCTTCTCCGAGCATAGTCTACAATCCACGCGGGTAACATCCATTTTAGGCATTTTATTATACTCTATCATATTTTCAAATTTGTTTTTAGGGTCGTGAGTCAACGTATGCTCTCTTAACTCAGTCGGATTAGTGAATTGGTCTCTGCAGTAGTAACAGTAGTACATGCTGATGCGTGTGACGAATGGACAGATGTATGAATGGTGAACAATGGTGACGGTGTTTTTAAACACCATATCGTCGTGCTCCAATTCGCCCTTTTTCCGTTTCGCTGTGGATTTAGGCTTGCGTGGCGTTTCTGGTACTGAAAAAATAAAGAAGATTTATACTATCCATACTATACTAATCTAATATCCTAATAATCCTAATCCCGCTCTGGCTCCTTTGTTCGCTCCTAAAGGCTCGGGCACAGTTGACAATGCGTCCTCGCTTCGACGTCACTCGCCGATTCATTGCTAATGGATTAGGAGTTGATAATATTATGATAAATATCTGTTTGTGAGTATGTTTGGATATTTGTATGTTTGTGTAACACTCACGCCTAAACCAGTGAACCGATTTGGATGAAACTTGGAATAGGCGTAGATAATGAGCTGGAATAGCATATAGGCTATTCAAAATGTTGGCGCAGCCGCGCGCATTAGCTAGTAATATTATAAATATGAAAGTAACTATGTCTGTCTGTTACCTTTCAGCCTAATGTTTTCAGTGGCAAAAATTGGCATGGATAAAGGTTGTACAGACAGAGTTACTTTCACATTTATAATATTACTAGCTGCGCTCCCGCGGTGTAACCTGCGGTCCCTCGGATTTTTTTCGGGATAAAAAGTAGCCTATGTCCTTCCCTGGGATATATAGGGTCTTTCATTTTAAACTAACTATATTCAGGAATTGGGTTCAACAAATAAATTAAAAGATATTTATCTAATTATTTTTTTTGTTTTTTTATGAAAATCTCGAGAAAATCGATAAAGACTATCCTTTTAATTGATTGTCTCTTCTTGTACTTGTATAACTTAGTCCATTCGAGCGTGTGACGTGATGTTGCTGCGCTGTGATTGGTCAACGTATGTACTCCTTGAAAATGTTATGCAACATGTCATAAAAAATCAATAAAAGATACTTTTTGAAGTGAAAACTAAAATCGGCTTAGGAATTAAATTGATACAGTCAAACGTCTATTTACAACCCAAAAATGAAGCCCTGTCAGTTTGTGTAGTTTAAAATGAAAGACCCTGTATATATACGGTTTGGGCATGAAAACGTAACAGACCGAAAGACAGAGTTACTTTCACATTTATAATATTATAGTATGGATGGATATAGTGTAGGAAGGATCTTACCATATTTATCTTGATCTGCGATAGAGTCCAGCTTGGCTCGCAGGCGACTCATGTTAGTAAGCATTTCCTTCTTCATAGCTTTCATGGATGGCTTCTTGACTCGCTTTCTCGTCTTCTTCTCAGTTTTCAATTTCACCTTTTCTGGTTCTGTAAACATTTTTTTATTGTATGGATGTGTAACACACACAAGACAAGGAAATTTATTTATTATTGAATCACGAGTTGTTCAAAAACCGCGAAAGTTAAATTAATTTACATATGAAGCGCTCGTGGTCGTGCTTGCTTAGTCGTTCTTGATAGATCGTCGAAGTTAAGCAACGTTCTAAACGGTCTGTAAGTGGATGGGTGACCGCCAGTGGCATTTTCATCTGAGCGCTTCCGTGCTTCGGAGGGCACGTTAAATTGTCGGTCCCGGCTATTTAAGTCGTTAAGCCATGACGGAGGCCTTAAGGCGGCCTACAAACTCCGTCACCAGAGTTGGCCACTGACTCATACGAACTTACTTACTTTTACTTACTTTTTACCTATTTAGATAGATAGATAGATAGATAAACGCTTTATTGTACACAAAAACATAATACAGAGAATACATAAAAATAAGAGAAAAAAAAGAGCGAGTAGAGAGAGAGAAGAGCTAATCTCTTCTAAGTTTATTGTAATTCTGTTGTTCGCTGAGTATACAATTAATAAAATACATCATTCTTATTTCTCCACTGCTTAACTCACCATAGTCAGTGTTGGACAATAAAGAAGATGGATAAAAGGAAAGTGCATGTGACTGAGATGTGAATGTTAAGGATGTGTGGGGAATTAAGAGCAAGGGAATGATGATGTTGAACTCACCATAGTCAGTATCAGATCCTGAGTTTGTGGGCAAGTCTGCGGGTCCGTCCGAGTCGAACGCCGGCTCCGTCTTCACATCCACTTGCCACGGCTTCTTGTCTTCTGCAAGTACATTCTTAATACATTATTGATTCATTACTTAATGTACTTTATGAGCATCTAAACTTATTGAACGAGCCTCAATTTTGTTTGGCTGGCTCACCACTGGAGCTTGACTTTTTAGTTTTAAGATAGATCACCTAAAAGAGTGATAGGCCCCAAACCGTGTTTGTTCCCCTGATTCTTCATGGTTTTGGTCGCGCAAGAACAGGAGTAAAATGAGTGTGATCCCAGAAGTTCTACTGAATAAATGCTTTTTGACTTTGACGTTGACTTGACTTGCTACTATAACGGCGCCCGGCTTCGCTCACGACCTTTCATCCCCGGCTTATCCTACTAATTATAAAAAAGCTGAAAGTTGTGAGTATGTTTGTGTTTCAATCACGCCTAAGCCAGTGAGCCGATTTGGATGAAACTTGGTATAGGCGAAGATTGAAACTGAATATCGAACTGGAATAGCATATAGGCTATTGAAAATGTTGGTACCACGCGGGCAAAGCCGCGCGCAGAAGCTAGTACCTAAATCATAAATGAAGGAACAGAGCTACCAAAAAAAAAAAGATGAAAAATACAAGATGTTCTGAAACATTTTAAAAATGTATTTATTTATTTAGACATGCCTCTGATTATCACCTTTGATATGGGATCCTTATCTGGAATACTAAAAGATGGAAGATGAAAAACATTGAAAGAAAGAAATAAAATACATTTATTCAACAAATCAACTAAGTAATAAAAAAATAAAACAATAACAAAATTATTAAAATTAATTATTTAATAATAGTTTTAACCTGAAGGGAGACGACGCCGCGGACGACCAAGGAAGCGCTGGAGAGACCTCGATTCCTTCGATAGCAGGTGGTGGGGGTCGAGAGACTTTTGCCCAGCAGTGGGACAGTATAGGTTGAATAAAAAATAAAAAAATAACACAAATGAAAAATTACTGTTGAAAAGGCAACAACTCAGTTACTTGCCTAGATATTGCTTGTTAAACTGTTGTTAACTTACCGCTACGGAGGCCTGATAACTCTGTCACTAGAGTTAGCCACTAACTTTATGAAAAGAATAGGGTAGACCAACCTTCCTTAGCCTGCATGAGAGTGAGCAGGGCTTGTTCACACTGCAGCACCTGCCGACGGAAGGCAACCGCCTCACGGAGGCGACTCACGCATGTTGCGCATATGCAGCATTCCTTGGCATCTCCTTCCATGTTAGATAACTGTAAATAGGTACTTATGAGAAGACCACGTTTTATTTATTTGTAGCGACCTCTATCCAATATCGCCACATAAACTAGCTATCCCACCTAGCTAAAAAGAGTACTTACTTCAGTATCAGTATCATTAGATGGCGCTGAGATAGATAGATAGATAGAAAATACTTTATTGCACACCACATAATAATAATAAACAAAAATGGAAAACTAAACAAAAAACACAATGACATACAATCGGCGGTCTTATCGCTAAATAGCGATCTCTACCAGATCAAAGATAAGCAAATTCCCATACAAATTACAAAATTTGTACTGAATCCTAGATCCCGATATCGAAGTATTCAAGCACAACTAACTTTTAGAAAACTATTCAACTTCAACCGTTGGCCGTAAGGCCAGCCAGTTATATGGGCCAGATGAGCCAATCTGGTGAGGGGAGCTCTACCTCTTTGGACTAAATTGGGGGCATTTCATCTACCTCAAATATCAATTACTCACTTCATAACTATGGTAAGTCATCATGCTCTACCGACAGACCCTCAGACTCTTGAAGGAATAAGTTTGTAATGAGAGACCTATGCTCGAAAATAGATCAAGGTCCTTAAATTAAAAAAAAAAAAAACTATGGTAAGTACTTGTTAGAGTATAATTTTCTTTGGGTAAGTATGGGTACAGTGTTAAGTTCTAAGAATTTTAGCCCCATTATCTATAAATTAAATTATTTATAGCATAAGTAAAAAAAATTATTTATAGCATAAGTAAGAATTTTCATAATCTTCTGACGGTTTTGTTTGAAGCAGAAACCTTTGAATCCATTACTATATTGATAATTTTATGCGGCCCAGAATTACATCTACTGAAAAAAACTATGGTATTGTTAATGTGCAGCTTAAACTATCGCTTTACACCTTAGATCTCTAGTTCTATGCCTTACTTAAAAAAAAAAAAAAATTCGATTGCAAACGGTGAATAGATTTTACTTACACTCTAAAAACTTTACCCTCTTTTGATGTTGTGCTATACGTAGTGATACGATAAAACTTCAGAATACTCACCAAAAGCCCAAAGCAATCCATAAACATTTCAGAATAAATTTCTTTTTGCCCAGACCATTCGTACTCGGCTGAAAGAATACGACATTTCTTGATGGACCTGCAGCAGCGACAGAGACCTGGATCTATGAGAGGTCCTTTACTATTCCCTGGACTAGATGATGTCGCCATTTCAACACTTTTATGTCAGAATTTTATGAAAAACTTTATTTTACTTGAGGTTTTCCATTTTCCTGTTGAAACAAATTAGTTTCTTCTTCTTCTTTTTATTCAATGACAATGACAAGCCCAAAAAGAGCGAGCAGCTCACCTTTTTTTACAGAAAAGAATAAAAAAACATTATTTTGTAAACAGCGAGAACAGACTTATCCAGAGATAGTAATGTCATCTAGCGCCGAGTAGCATAACTACTCCGGTATTCCTAGCAAAAATTAGATTTTTCATTCATTCTATTTTTTAGTAGCACGAAAGAAGAATGAAAATAAACAAACAAACATGGCGGCAATCTGTGTGATGTATGCATTTATCGGTTCGGTTGACGCTTCTCTCTTCTCTGTGAATGTGTTTTAGAGGCATAAAAATAAAATGGCACTTGAAAAGCTGGATTTATACACTTATTTCGGTAGATGCAAGTGCTGCCTTAATTATGGTTACCTAAGAACTATGTGGGAGAATCATATCATCGAGGGCGAACGAGAAATGTATGGACAAATGCTCACACAATGTTTTTCTATCCCGGTAAGAACATTGAATAACCTAAAAACTAGCAATTCGACAACAGTAAACAATAATTTTGGAATGTCCAAAGCTGAATCTATTAGTGTACAGTCAGCGTCACCAATTGGTAACCCCTTTTATAACTGGCGGTTTGTATCACAGAGGGGGTTATCAGTTGGTGACGCAGAACGTCACCCCTCTCATAACAATAACCTGCAAAGCAAACCGGCACAATCCCGAAATTAGTTTATGGGTAAATTTTTTTTGAGACAGGACTTCAACATGGAATGGCCTAAACTACTATTAGGCTCAAGACACATTGAATTGGCAAGCGACGCTTCAATTAGTTTGAAGCGCTCGTGGTCGTGCTTGCTTAGTCGTTCTTGATAGATCGTCGAAGTTAAGCAACGTTCGAAACGGTCTGTAAGTGGATGGGTGACCGCCAGTGGCATTTTCATCTGAGCGCTTCCGTACTTCGGAGGGCACGTTAAATTGTCGGTCCCGGCTATTTAAGTCGTTAAGCCATGACGGAGGCCTTAAGGCGGCCTAAAAACTCCGTCACCAGAGTTGGCCACTGACTCATACGAACTTACTTACTTTATAGCGCACCATTATAAACGTTATGAACAATGGTACAAGATATAGAAACACTTGAGGAATTAGAGAGGTCTGGCGAAGCTATCTAGCAGGCCGTGCTGGCTCGAGCACTTTCGAGCGGTTATAAGGTTAAAACGGTTATAACAAGCTTTTCTATATCTTGTACCATTGTTCATAAGGTTTATAATGGTGCGCTATAAAACTAATCGACGCGTCGCTTGCCAATGCAATGTGCATTGAGCCTTATAGGTAAAATGCTGGTTAATAATCTCGCTCGGTGGATATGCAAGTGCTGAGATGCAGGAGATTCTACAGATTTTAGTTAAAAGTGTGCTGTGCTACATTTTCATGAACAACAAGCTTATCTCTGGTTTCTACCAATCATTTAACTAAATATCTTTATATGATCCCCGCTGCGGGATAAATGTTTGTATGATCTGCAATCTTATCTCTGGTCTGGGTGTTTCTATGTATACTGTGTATGTATTTATAAAAAAAAGTATCTAATTATTCTATCAGTTATCTGGTTCCCATAGTACAAGCTTTGCTTAGTTTGGGGCTAGATGATGCTGTGTGAAATGTCCAGCATTATTTATTTGCTCAGTCAGTGGGTTCCATGGCCGAGCGTTTCAAGGCACTCCGGCTTTAGGAGGATCTTTGCGGTTTTGAATCTCGTCAGAATCGTTAATTTTGATGAGACCTGATATAAGAAGATGATAAGACCGCCGATTGTATGTCATTATATTTTTTTGTTTAGTTTTCTATTTTTGTTTATTTTTATTATGTGGTGTGCAATAAAGTATTTTCTATCTGACACTTAAGAATAACAAAAAAAAATTTTACTATTTCGTTGTATAAGAAATTTCAACTATATTACAAACTATATTGTTATATTCATGATTTGTGTCTACAGTGGACAATACAGACTAGAGAGGAAGATGACCAGATCTGTGAGGAATGTGTTCGGAAGCTGCGTAAGGCCTGCATGTTCAAGAAACAAGTGCTGCAATGTCAGAGTGTGATGGAGAAGTGTGGTTAGTACTGTACTACATTTTTACCATAATAATATAGCATTGATAGCGCCTGGTATATGTGACTCCATCACATAAGATGCATGCTGGTAAAGGTCCGGGACTCCATAGTCCTGAGATGTTCAACATTGACAAACAAAATAATAATAGTCTGTTCAGACAAGTTTCATGAAAATGGCAATCAGTGTCTAGCCTCTCTGCAATGAGGTGTAGCTGTTGGAGCTACCGCGAATGCGACGCATCAGGGCCAATTTTTTTAAACGTTAAAAGACGGTCCTAACCTGGGACCAAATATTCCAAACCGATAAATTGGCCCTTGAAGTCAGAAATCGTGGTGGGAAAAATGGAACGCGAATACGGCCCTGATGCGTCGCATTCGCGGTAGCTCCAACAGCTACACCTCATTGCAGAGGCTAGACTCTGATTGCCATTTTATGGAATACTAGCTGTCCGTCGCGGTGTTACCCGCGGTAAGGGATAAAATATAGCCTATGTTCATCAGGGATAATGTAGGAGTCTAATGTTAAAAGAATTTTTCAAATCGGTCCAGTAGTTTCGGAGCCTATTCAATTCAAACAAACAAACATACATACAAACAAACAAATTTTTCCTCTTTCCTCAAATTAGTAGACTGGACAAGAGCACATATTGCTTTCTTGTCCAAGTAGGTAACTTTGTAATATAAGTATTAATGTTAGTTTGTAAGTTAAATATGTTTAGTAGTAACCACCTGCATCATTCATAAATATGGACCATGTAATTTGTAGTCTGAAATCATCATCATCATTAGCAGTTGAAATGATAGCCCACTGCTGGACGTAAGCCTCCCTCAAACGCCACTCCAATTGGCTCTCTGCTGATCTTATCCAAGTCTTTCCCTCTATGGCCTCTATGTCGTCCACCCATCTGGCATCTGGCTAGTCTGAAATAAATATATTGAAATAATACACCCCTAATTTTTAATTACCAAAAAAATTTTAAACATGGTCTCGGTGTCTATTACTGATCACATTTATGTAGTTAAAACTCAAAAAAAGAGAAAAAAAAATTATAACCTCAAAAGGAGACGAGACGAGTCAGACATGGATTTATAAAAGCTACTGCGGTTTTACTGACTGGGGATGATACGAGAGTATAGTTACAATGAGAGTCTGTACGCGATTTATGTCTATAGTACTTATTTGTACAGTTTTCATAAAATTTTTTTCGGATTTGGTTGACTACAATCCTCGATAACTTTGTGATAGTTAAATAAAAAAAAGTTCTGACCATGCCATTATCATTTTCCGCATCTGCTGCAACTGTCCTTAAATTTTTTTTGGTAGTCATAAAATAGGGGTGTATATGAATCTTAATATTTCAGGATCGGAAGATATGAAGTTAGAGATAATTAAACCAAATCCTGAAGACGAAGAATATACTGTTGAATATTTAGATGAAGATATTTTGGATAGTGATACATTCAAACACGAGGAAGATAGTGTAGGTAGCGAGAATGAAGGAGAGTTTGCAGAAGATGTAGATGGTACGGAGAGTCAAGATGACGAAATAAAACAAGAAGAAGGTATTTTTAACACATATTAAAAATGGTAAGGAAATATATAGTAACAATCCGCTAATCTATTCTCAAACAAAGGTTTCTTAAAACTAGTACTCACCCTAAAGCCAGAGATAGTAGATTAGCGGATTGTTACTATATATTTCCTTACCATTTTTAATATCTTACAATGGACTTCCGCAAAGTCACGCCTGAATCAATTCAATATTTTTAACACTTAAATCATAATGTTTATATGTATGTATTTACAAACAAAAAGTATATAAGTAGTATATCAGTTATCTGGTTCCCATAGTACAAGCTATGCTTAGTTTGGGGCTAGATGATGCTGTGTGAAATTGTCCAGCATTATTTATTTATTATTACCAGTCTTTTAGCAAACTTTTGAAAACTTTCTGCGCGTTGAGCACTTTTGAGATGAGAATAAATTCTTGGATTTGCTTTGGTCACGTGCGAGTCACGTGACTGCTCACCTACCAGTAGCGCCATCTAGTTCTGTACTCGGTAAACTTTTACGGCAATATTTTTACATTTCGAAGGCTCAATGCACATTGAATTGGCAAGCGACGCGTCAGTTAGTTTTATAGCAAGCTGTTATAAACCTTATGAACAATGATACAAGATATAGAAACGCTTGTAGAATGAACCGCACGAAAGTGCTCGAGCCAGCGCGGCCCGCTAGATGGCTTCGCCAGATCTCATTCATTCTACAAGCGTTTCTATATCTTGTCACATTGTTCATAAGGTTTATAATGGCTTGCTATAAAACGAATTGACGGGTCTCTTGCCAATTCAATGTGCATTGAGCCTAAGAGCTCGTTTTATAAATAAAAATGTATAAAATGTTTTTTGTTCAAGCTATCACTTCTCTCGCCTGGGAGTGTCCCGTTTTTTTTTTATTTTAATACTTAGGTACATTTATTTCAGACGATCAGTCAACCTCAGAAGGGCCACCGCCGCGTAAAAGGCAATCGCGTCGACATGATTCAGTCAGCGACAGTGATACAACAAAAAGGAAGTGGCCGCGGAAACTGCCACAGGAAGAGCGGTACAGAACTTACAGGCAATATCCTGAAGAGAATCTACAGGTAAATCTGCCTTCACCGTTCTTTTACAGGGACTTCAGATGCACAGCTGATTATCTTCCTCACCTGGTTGATATTCCACTTAGAACTAAGCGCTTTGAAAGTTCTTTTATTATGCGCACTGCAAAAATTTTGAATCAGCTTCCCGCGTCTGTATTTCCGCTGAGCTACGACTCTGTTGTTTTTAAGAAGAGAGTGAATAGGCACCTTCTGGGTAGGCTCGCTCTATCGTAGACCTTATTCTTGCCTGTGTAAGTTTCGAGGTCAAGAGCCGAGTCATCATAAAAAAAATATTATTTAATTAGTTATAAATAATTATAAACACCTCGGCGCGGTAGACATTCTCTCAGATCTTTTAAGAATTTCAGATGCTTAGAAAATTGTGTAAGGGGGTAGTCAAAGGCATGTCCAAATACACATTAGATATATGCCCACATTTAGCACTAATGAATAATGCTGGACTTTTCACACATCATCATCTAGCCCCAAAGTAAGCAGAGCTTGTATTATGGGTACTACATGACTAATATACTACTTATATACTTATTTACAAACAAAAAGTATATAAGTAGTATATCAGTCATGTAATACCCATAACACAAGCTCTGCTTACTTTGGGGCTAGATGATGCTGTGTAGAAAGCCCAGCGTTATTTATAATTTTATTTCCTTTTGTAGAGTGCAATTGATGCGGTGATGTCGAAACGAATGAGCCAGAAGGATGCCTCTGAACACTATCAAGTGCCAAGAAAGACGCTCTGCGCTAAACTAAGAGACAATAACGGTAAGTTCACAATGGCCAATGAATGCCCAGTAATCAATTTAATATGTCTGACAAGACATGGATCTATAGACTCAATGCACATTGAATTGGCAAGCGACGCGTACATTAGTTTTATAGCAAGCCATTATAAACCTTATGAATAATGGTACAAGATATAGAAACCCTTGTAGAAAAATAAAATAACTTATTCCCGTTCTTTTTTTCGTTCGTTTGATGAACATTCGGATGTTTCTTATTACGATTTCTGACTTCAAAGTTCATTTTTCGGTTTGGAATATTTGGTCCTAGGTGATCGTATTTTAACGTTGGTCTTAATGACCTAATACACTGTACAGTCACGGACAATAAGATGTATACACTCCATACTTTAAAAAAAAATATCACACTAAAACAAATGAGGTAGGTTAATAACAAAAAGTGGAAATTGATTTCACATTGAACTAGTGGCGAAATCAATAAAAATACCAGAACATTGTTGGACATGTTGACCTGTACGTGGGTTGAAACATTATGGAGTGTATACATCTTATTGAACGTGACTGTACATCGTAGTAAAAGAAACATATTCAGCAATGAAACGAAAAAACGAACGGGAATAGCCTACTGAATACACCAGTAGAATTCAATTTCGGTGCATTCGGTGCACTTATCAGGCGTTGGGGGTCTTCATAATCCATTCAAATGTCATTCTAAATGCATGGAAATAAAGCACAAATTAGGACACACCGTGTCATAAGACATAATGACATTTGAATGTAATAGGAAGACGCCTGACTTCCGTTAAGTGGGGCCTGCGGCTTCGGTAAAAGTTATCTTTCATATCGTTCATACATTCCGTGAACGCTCATCATCATGGAATCTATCACCCCTTTGGATCCGTTGTAACCAAGGCTCTCATTGGCATTTGGTGTTGATAAAGAGGAGAGAGTTACATTAAGTTTCCCAAAAACTGTTTTATACAAAAACTAGCCGCGGTGTAACCCGCGGTCCCTCGGGATTTTTTCGGGATAAAAAGTAGCCTATGTCCTTCCCTGGGATACAACCTTTATCCATGCCAAATTTCAGCCTAATCTGTTCAGTGGTTTGGGCGTTAAAATGTAACAAACAGACAGACAGACAGAGTTACTTTCACATTTATAATATTAGTATAGATTACATGAATGAATGGATGATAAACTATAAATAATAATAAAACAAAAACTTAAGTAATAAAAACTTAATATGTACAATGGGCAATGATGAAGATTGATGAACATAGAAAAATAAGGAAAGAATAACAATGCTTAAAAGAACAAAACTTGTTCTAGATGTCGCAGAGAAAACTCGGGAATCAGAGAATGAACAAGACAGTGAACATATTATGCTGACTCTAAGAAAACACAGAGACAACATACACTCGGTATTAGCTTACTCTAACGCGACGCCACTCCGCGGCTGCTGGGGTATTGGCTATGTCTGTTCATTCTGTCCCGAACAGTTCCCAAAAGCATCTGATCTTAAAAGCCACACAAAAGTCCACGGTGACATAGCGAAGAAGTACTTTGTAGCTCATGTAAGAAGCCATGTTGCAAGATTGGATGTCACCGGGCTTAAATGTCTAATTTGCAATGAAGAAATGGAGGATTTAAAGACTTTGATGCGTCATTTAAAAAGTGTACATGGAAAGCCAATGCATTTTGATGTAAAGAATCATTTGATCCCGTTTAAGTTCGACACGAGAGTGTTGGAGTGCGCAGATTGCGGCGAGGGGTTTAAGCATTTCAAATCTTTGTCGGAGCATATGGCAAATGTGCATTTTAGGAACTATATATGCGCGAAATGCGACAGAGGTTTTGTCAATAAAGCAAATTTACTTTCTCATGAAAATACCCACAAAATTGGAATGTTCAACTGCAGAGTTTGCGACAAATTCTTCAACACCCGTCGTAAAAAATCAGCGCACGAAAGACTGAACCATGTTGTGCAAATTAAGTGGGTTAAATGTGGATATTGTCAGTTGTGGTTTCAGAGTGATATTCATAAGAATAATCATGAATTACGAACGCATAGGATCGAGAAAGCTGCGTACAGCTGCACTTACTGTGACAAGTCCTATCTGCGGCAACGTACTTTGCGAGATCATATTAACAAAGAACATTTAGTGAAACGCTCGCACAAATGTACCTATGATGGTTGTGATAATGAATTCTTCCTTAAGAGAACATTGCTAGCTCATATTTCGACTCACAACGATGCTACCCGTCCGTTTTCATGCAAGCTATGCCCAAAGACATACCGTTCAGAGAAATCGTTGAAGGAACATAATTATTCGCATAATAAGAGGAGAGGGTTTAAATGCCCAAAGTGTTACAAAACTTATGTGTTGATGGAGAATTTGAAGCTGCATCTGAAATTAAAACATTAAGGTGGTTTTTCAATTTAAGGCTCAAGGCACATTGAATTGGCAAGCGACGCGTCAATTAGTTTTATAGCAAGCCATTATAAACCTTCGTATAAAATTCGTCTTCAGTGGAAAAATACTTTTATTTATCATCTCAACAGTTATAGTAGATATTGATTTGTAGCGTTCCAGTATTTTTAATGCTTTTACTCTTTCCAGATAACAAACGTGTACAAGTACATCCGTCTAACATCAGAAAATTTGTGAGAGAAATCGAAATGGTGCTGAACCACGTAAATGCAACTCCGTTCCGTTGCCGAGCAAACCAACAATTATGCTTTTTTTGTATCAAAAAACCACCCTTCGCCTCCGCCCATGAATTGCGTTCACACAATGAAAGCGAACATTCTAATCCAAGTAATAAATTATTAGATGTTGCTCTGCGACCTCAATTCAACAACGAAATAATAAAGCTAGATATTAAAGATGTAGCGTGTAAAGTATGCAACATTGCTCTTTTGAACTGGGATGATACGCTGCAGCATTTAGAAACAGTACACAATATTGAATTTGAATTCAAGAACAAAATGGTACCATTTCTGTTAGGTGATAATAATTGCGCTATATGCCACGAGCAGTTTTCATGTTTCATGTTGTTACATGCGCATATGAATAAACATTACAAAAACTATTATTGCGGGTACTGCGGTGATACTTTTGCGTCTGCATGCCGTTTGAGAACTCATCAAAAAATACATTTAACCGGAAATTTTCCTTGCCCGATATGCAAGAAAGTGTTTACGTTAGAAAAGTATTTGAAAAAGCATTCCGTTGTGCACACGGACGAAATGAAAGTTAAATGTCATCATTGCGATAAGTTTTTTAAGAGTGAGCATCAACGACAGGCACATAAGTTGGTCGCTCACACAGAACATGTCGAATCTGTTACTTGCGAGCTGTGCGGCGCAACGTTCCACTGGATGAGGCATTTTCTGCGTCACATGAAACGCAAGCATGGGACGGAATATCACTGTGACCAATGCGGCCAGTTTTTCCAATCGAAATCACTTTTAAAACAGCATAAGTTAAAGCATATGGGTGTGAAGCAGTTTAAATGTGTGATTTGTAGTAGGGAGTTCTTCTCGAGAGCAAGTATGAAAAGTCATTGGACTAGTTCGCATAAGGATGTTAAAATTAATTATAAATAGCGCATAAGAAAAACTATGATTGATAGTTAGACCAGAGGATAGGTATCTGCCGATCCAACTCGTATTTCTGTTGGCGCAGCCAAGCACTCGCCCACCAAGCCCCTAAGATTTTACTTCCAAAGTAGATAGAATGGGGAAATTTAAATAACAGACAAAAAAGTTTTAAGCAAATTAGTAAGTATAGAAATTGAGTTTTATCTGTTCATCAGCTGTTGTTACTGACTGTACCTAGGTACCTACCTAATTAGTTTTTGTTATGTACAGAATTATGTATAAATAAAGTATATTTTAATACTTTTAATTGGCAGTTTTCTTTGTGTGTGCAATACCTTAACCATCATCAACTTTAACAACTTTCTGCATCACAAGCGGGCTTTAGCTTTGGTCTGGTGATCATGACGCACAACGCTGCGGTATGCGGTATGCGTTGCCGGACACTCAATCATATGAAAAACGTCGAGAATGTTCTCTTGTTCCGTCGCAGTATGCGTCAGCGGCGAGGGGCAAGCGCGCTGAAGTGGGGAGGTGTATGGTGTACTCCCGCACAGCGCGGCGTCATTCTCGGTTCAACGCTGCGGTGTGCGTCACGGGTCAATATGGAATTTTTCGAAGACAATTTAATAGAATTAGTTCGCAACTATCCTTCTACCTTGGTGGCTGCGGCAAAAGCAACTGACCACCTCTCCGCAGGGACGCTAAATGCTGCGTCGTGACGCTGCGTTGCGGCGCATACCGCAGCGTTGTGCGTCATGATCAGACCAAAGCTTTTCGCCTCCACTGCGCCACAGAGGTCGTTTTCTTCATAATATTTTTCTCCTGTTTTGGACTAAAATCAACCCATTATTTGTTTGACTGGTTCCCCACTGGAGCTTGACTATTTCGTTTTAAGATGGATCATTAAAAGAAAGCTAGGCCCCTTCTAAGTTAAATCCCAGCGGTCTTACTGTTAAACATGGACTAATAATCAGATTTATTTATAATACACAGGCAGCTCTCAGAGCTCATGCGTGTAGATCTTAGTCCTTGTCAGTGCGCTTTAAATATTTGTCCAGTCTATTCTTGAAAGAGTTCACTGAGGGGGCACTTATCACTGACTCTGGTAACCGGTTCCTTGTGCACGACGCGATTGGGCAATATGTGCTCTCTTGGATTGCTGGTACTTAGCCCACGATTCTAACAAGAAAACATGGGCTAAGCTACTGGTTCTTTTTTTATGGATTTTTTTCTGTTCTAAGCTGGCAACATTGGGTTTGAAAGTTAATTAATCCCACTCATGTATTATAGCTGAAAGTTTACGAGTATGTTTAGATGTTAAGTTAGTGTTTCAATCACGCCTAAACCAGTTAACCGATTCGGATGAAACTTGGGAATAGGCGTAGATAGGGAAAAACTTAATAGGCTAAAATTCTTGGCGAAGCCCCGCGCAGAAGCTAGTAATATAATATTTAATAATATATTTATGTATTTGCTCTCACTAACAAACTTCAAAATCCTAATAGATCTGAAAGTTTGCGAGTATGTTTGTGTATCAATCTCGCCTAAACCAGTGAACCGATTTGGATGAAACTTTGATTAGGCGTAGATAGACCTGGAATAGCATAAAGGCTAAATGTTGGTACAACGCGGGCGAAGCCGCGCGCAGAAGCTAGTACACAATGAAAAGAACTTGTTATTTTAGATAAAGAAAGTGGTAAGCAATAAATAAACAAGATAAAATGAAAATGCATTTAATATTCTAGCCTAAATACATCATTCAGCTCGTCATATGTTTCAAAATGTACAATATCCCGGACAGATTTCACCATACCTAACACAGTTTCCTCGGAAAACTGCAAGAGCAATGCTATTCTTTCCACATCAGTATTCTGTAACCTCATCAAGTAAACAGAAAGAGATGTTTTAGGTAATTTCAGAGTTTGTAGATAAGGGTAACTTTCGTAAATCCTCGTAAATTGTACTTTGTTCACATTCATCCAGAATCGAAGTAATCTCGTTGGTATTAGCTCAATTTGCTCAAAATCTAACTTCGCAAGACTTGTCTGTTTGAGTAATGTAATTATATCTTCGACATCAGTTGCCCGAAAATCTTCATAGGTACATAAAAGAAGGTCCTCCCAATTCTGATCTCTCTTATGTATAGAGCAAGCTTCACTGGACTTGAGAACATATAATTTTAATTCTCTGAGCAATTTTATTCGGACTAAATCAGGGATGATCTCAGTGTCTTTACGAGCACAGTCTTTGAAAATACAGCCATGTTTGATGATAGTTCTCTTGTAGTGTTTTAAAGTTGTTCTATCTTTATGTATGTGGTAGCTTGTTGGGATGGTTTCGGCTACTCTCGACCTGTCTCCCTTGGCTTGAATGTCTGGTATATATTCTGGGTCTTCTTCATCTTGTACTTTACGTTTCCAAGAGGGAGTTGGGATCTTTTTTTTGTCTCTGGAACTTGTCCGACACTCTTCTTCAGATGACGATTCACATTTTACATTTACAACTTCATTAGAAACTTCTTGAAGACTTTTAACGGAACTTTTATCTGATTCTTCGAGATATTCGACTGCGAAATATACTTGTTCTTCTGCCTCATTAAGCTCAGCCTTCACCTCTGCTAGTAAGACTTCAGGCTCGGACAGTACATCAAAAGGACTTTCGGCGAAATCCATTTCAGTAAGCTCATTTACACATCAATAAAACTGAAAATATAATGGGTTAGAAGTCTATAAATTTTTTTGTTAGTTGTAACTTGTAAAATATTACAGGGAATAGAGTGAAGAGTTCAATTCAGTATATTTTTGGATTTTAGTGGACACAAAAGTCAAACAAAACACAAACGAACTGTAGGTTGCGATTGCGTTGCGACCGGTAAAGGGTTATTTCCACTCCACCCGCTCCTCACACTACAGTGACTTTGACATTACATAAAAGGCTGTTTTTTTTTAAGTATTCACTTATATAAACATTACGTCGTTTTATTATATATGTTTCCAAAATACATGGCATCTGTGAAGAAGCGGTTTGAGAAATTCTTCTGTTTTAATGCAATTTCAATACTTACAGTTTGTTTCTTGAATAAAACACTTGTATCTTACACTCAGGCCAGCAGAGCGCAGTAGCGCCATCTATCTTCGATTCATAGCATTTGAGATTTTCTTCGAAAGTTGACGCGTATTTGCATTTTTTACATAAAATAGAGTATTTACTGTAGTTTTCAGTGTAATATGTGTATTTGATCCAAGAAAAAGTGTCTCGCAGGTGAACGTGCATAAAATTTGCACGATTGTCGACACAGGATTGCCAAATTTAGATCGGCGTGGGTTCTCCTCAACAAGACCGTTGATCGGTCGAATAATAATGGCTTACTGGCTTTGTACCACTGGCCTACTGGTTTGATCACCAGCGATGGCGTTTTCTCAAGTACCTACCCATGTAACACATCAAGCAGATACTTCGTTTGTGTGACTTTCTTTTCATCCCCGGGGGATGAGGGAATGGAAGTCTGTTACACCGCCAGGTCCGCCAACCTTCCATAAGTTACCTGCCGCCCCGCGCAGGCGTCAGCGGCGCCCACGTAAGTACTTAAACAATACTTAGCTAGCACTGCGAGTCACACAAATCGAATTATTTCTAGAAGTCAGATAATTTACTGGTTTTTGAATTATATATTGGAGCCTGAAATAGTTTCAATTAGAAAATTTACCAATTACCTACCTACCTGAGTACCTACTGACTTTATTTTTGAGTGTATGAGTACATAGGATTTCATTTCATGGCATGAAAATAACCTATCTATTCCGTTTCCGTCAGTACTTTATGTACTGACTTCAGTGAGAAGTTTATTCTCTTTACATTAGCACAGACATAGTGGAGTAGCTCACAGGCAACTCTGAGTGGTCGGTGGAGTAGCTGAACTAGCTTGAGCAGGAAAGACATCCTGTCTTTTGTCTAAATAGTAAATGATTTACTAGACAATGCCAACAGCATACAAAATTCACATGTATACACAATGGTTAGATGATGAACTATGCCATCTTGACAGTGCTAAGGAACACCTCAGCTGTTATTGTATTTGGCTAGCAGGTTTAACAGATGTGGAAAAATAGCAAGACTTGCATTAAATTCTTAGAATCATAACGAGATCCTTCAAGAGGTCTGTGACATCGAACTAAGTTTCAATAAAAGTATAGGCGAGACAGGAAGCAGTATCAATTATTATACTAGGTATTTCAACATAAAATAAAGGTTAAGTAATTTGATGGTTTTTGTTAGTTAACTAAAGAGTAAATTTGACTTCATGGATAAACTTAGATATGAGTTCTATAGAAATGGTATTATTCTTTCTAGAGAAATGTTATTCTAATAATTCACATACAGGTGTTTTTATTTTTTAAATATACAAGATTGGTTTAAAGGAAACCAATGTTTTTTAATGACAACAATGTCTGCCTGCTCAGATCAGACACAAGTTTTTTGTGAAGGGTACAAGGTGTAAGTATCTAAAACAATGATGATGCAATAGTAACCTTTATAATGAGGGAGTCCTTCAGGGAGTTTGAAAGCACTAATGTAAATGCACTGTAAGAGCTTAGTGCAAACAGGATCTTTTAGTTTTTTCACACACCCCCTCTCCTATAATATAGAATAGGTAATCAAGAAAAGGGGGGGGGGGGGTTGTATGCGTATGCCCAGTATGCAGTGTGATAACAACCATGCATTTCTCACATGGATATTTCAGAAATCCTTCAAAGAAGGACTATATGATCTCTAACAGATCTACTTTTTCCATAGCAAGATCACAATCTATTGCGGCTAGTTTATTACAACAGCCTTTTTCTTCAGCCTTTGGTCTATTAATTTAACTTATTTTTATTTATCCAATTGGATAGAGACAATCTACGGATACTGGTCTAGTTCAATGACTTAGTGCAGATAAGTCAGGACAAAGGCAAGCATAGTCAGGTTTCGGAAACCTAAAAGGCTACAAAGTCTGGGTCGATAATTATGTAAATTACAAAGACTCAATAACACCCTTTCAACAGCTAAGATATTTAGCTTTAGTGGAACACCAAGACTATGGCATGACTATGGTTTCACGTACTTCAAAAGAAGATAATAGAAATAGAACATAATTCTAGCAAAATCTTTATACAGACCCTGCTCTAAGATTGCCACTGTTCTATACCGAGCTTGCTCGGGCTCTTCAAGTTTATCAAATTGACTACTCGGGAAGGACACCTACCTATATACATATATACTGTAATATAATAAAACAGAGATCCTTAGAATAATGTTATTCTATACAGAGTAAGAACAAAAATGTATGTTCAAATTCTAGTTAGTCAGGAGCTTTACTGGTATGATAACCCTGCCTACAAGAGAAGCAATTCTCTTTTAACCAGACGCAGCGGATGCGAGCTGGGGCGCTCACCTCAACTAGAGGTAGCTAGAGGGCAAGTGGTTAGTACACAATGTTTTGGCAGACAAAATATAAAGCATAACGCTCACACAATGTAAAAGGAGCTGTATCCTGTTTACAGTGCCATAATGTCATAGATGACATGACAGGTTGTACAATTGAATAATTCAGTACCATAAGTTAACCCAAAGGGTTTTCATTAATAAAGTTACCACTATGTATCCAATGTGTATAGCATGCAATATGTTGGTCCAGTCGGACAACAAGACTAGAAAACTATGCACTATCGCATACAATATGTTGGTCCAGTCGGACAACAAGACTAGAAATCTATGCACTATCACTTGCTTTTACAGCTGACAGCAAAGCTTACAAACAGGCTAATTGTGTCATGCTCTTAGCGGCGTACCTTCCGGA
Organism: Epirrhoe alternata; assembly: GCA_963565295.1. Classification (NCBI taxonomy): domain Eukaryota; kingdom Metazoa; phylum Arthropoda; class Insecta; order Lepidoptera; family Geometridae; genus Epirrhoe; species Epirrhoe alternata. Next base: position 2,122,507 of record OY751402.1, read on the forward strand.
AAGGTAAAACGGTATAGCCGACCGTTTTTTCATTAAATCAGTGCTGGAATAGCACTTGTTGCCCCCGGCCTCGGAGGCCGTATTCAGAAATTGGGGCTGGGGCTAAAAATCGACTTGGCATAAAATGAAACTGAGGTCTTGGACCGTTAACTGAAGTACTCCAGAGATGGGTCGTCTGATTTTTATGACACCTTCAGTCGAGAGTGGCAATTCGAACTTCGAACCTGCTCACCAATTCCCGCCACCCAAACCAATTCTTCTAGTGCTGCGCTGCCAGCTCAATACTGTAATAAGCATGTAGAGTATGTTATATTACAAATTTTGTGGTTAGCAGAACCGAGGCCTAAAATAGTCTGCATCAGAGTCTAATTAGACGTTACAAAATTTCCCTCACCAAGTGGAAAAGATGGAATTTTCTATTAGTGAAGGTTGGGTGGTGTGGCAGTCAAGCAGCCCATATTTGTTTTGGCAAAACATACTTTAAGCTGATATAATACAGATTGACCACAGAGGCAGGTCAATCTAAATTTTGGATTTTATTGTATGAATGATCTTAACAAACTAGATGGGAGAACTCTTCAGAGTAATGAGGAACCTAGTAGAATAGACTTGCATGTTATCATACCAGGCCTCTAAGTACATAACTCCATCATGTTTTATCCTCAATAAATAAATAAGGAGGTACTTAATATCTGCGCACCAGAATAACTGAATACATTTCTTAGTTTTTAATTTTGTGCAACAGCTTATAATATTATGTATTTTATTTAGAAAAGTACTAGCCCAGATAATATAAGTACTAGTCAAGAATGGGTACTGTACAAGCCAACATTTTTCATAAACATTTTTTAATGTACCAAAAAGAAAAACTAAGTACTATTTTTGACCATGCGAGGTCCATGACCTCACTCTTTTGAACAGTTCTGAAAGCAGTTAAACCATGAATAACTTTAATAGTAATGGTGTAAGCTTGTATATGGTTGTGGCTGGGATTCAGCCTTAAAACAATATGAGTGTTAATTAAAGACAGCCTGGATGGCTGGCTGGCTGAAACATCATACTAATTAGATTGTATGGTAAACCAATCTATACTTATAAAATGCTCTGTCATTAAATAATAATAATGTCTTGGGAAGCACCCATAATAATGAAAGCTTTACAGAGTAATCTTTCAGAATCAAAAGTTACAACCAACCGGTGTATAACTTTTTCACATAAGTAATCCATTTGCAATATGATGTGATAGCTGGTTGAATTAAAGCAGTTCTCGGAGAACCTTAAGTAGAAGCTCCTCGGGGGAGTAAAAGATCAGCACAGATGCTTTTAAGAGTATCTCAATTTCAAGGAGACCTAACAACTCTGATGAGGAACGAATTCTATGAGGAAATTGAAGAAACAACAAGACGTTCCTAGAGGATTACTGTTGGTTGACCAGTAAAAATATACTCTTAAGAGAGTCTAAAAGTGAGAATTAGCTGTTAGAACAGTATCAGATTTCTCAAGTGTATCAAAGCTTTCAAAAATTGTATAGAAAGTTTTTACTTAGAACAGTATAAAATACTTTCTTTCTTATAGCTACTTGTTTATTCTAACTATAAAAATAAAGTTAGAAGTTATACATTATTTTTTGACACTTTTTATTAAAGATTATCAGAGAAGCTGTGTTTCTAAGATATTAACTAATAAGGTTCTTTCACCACTCTGATTGAAAGGAACTGGTAGCGACAAGAATATTTAAAATAATAATAATACCTACTATTTGTTTTTGATTCCAAGAAGTGTAGAGTTTATGCAAGATCTAACTACATAAACCTACCTACTCCATATTATAATGTTTTATTCTTCCTAATACATTTCAGATACCTAAGTAATATGATGGTTTATTTCACATAGCATTTGAGCTCTTTCACCAGCAGATAACAAACAGGTCTTCACAGATGCCATGTATTTTGGAAACATATATAATAAGACTGTTTTGCACTCCAACAAAACAGTTATTATGTATGTGGAAAAATACATGGCATCCATGCAAGGTGCTTGCTGGTGTGTTAGAAGACTACTATGAATCGAAGATAGATGGCGCTACTGCGCTCTGCTGGCCTGAGTGTAAGATACAAGTGTTTTATTCAAGAAACAAACTGTAAGTATTGAAATTGCATTAAAACAGAAGAATTTCTCAAACCGCTTCTTCACAGATGCCATGTATTTTTCCACATACATAATAACTGTTTTGTTGGAGTGCAAAACAGTCTTAATATCATTCGAACGCTGACATTGGCAAAATTGTGACACATACCGTCGCAAAAGCCAGAGAAAAAAAACAAAAAAAAAAAAAAAGAAGAAGAAGAAACATTACGTCAGTTATTATTTTATGTCAAAGTCACACAATAAATTGTAATGTCAATTTAGTTGAATGTTGTTTTTTGCACAGAGATTTTTTCTGAAATGAAATAGATAGAGTGAAATAATCAGCTCAATTCAACGTAAAATGATTACTGATGTACTGTTTTAGAAGTTTTCTAATTAGCCATTAGCCGAGATGAATGTGTCGAAAAGTAAAGGTCCTATCATCGAACAGGGCCTATGCAGATGCTGTGGCACAATCAAAAGATGCCGGATCCTAAACATAGAATATGAATGGCAAGGGCAGAAGGAGGTGTATTCGGATATGTTTATGGACTGTTTTGGTTTAATGGTATGTTTATATGTATATTTTTGCGTAGAATGTACGTACCATTAGTTGTGTGCATAGAAGACACTCGAAACTAATGTATTTCATAGTCTTCTGATTATACTTGCTTAGAACTTCTAGTTAGATCATCTGTGTTATCACTGCAGTCAGCTAATCGTATTAACAACTGAGTAAGTTCATACGTTACTGTGGCTGTGAGTGACAAGGAGCAGATCAGAGTGGAAGTGGCCAGACTGGTGTGCAAAAATAGAATTAAGTAAATTGTAAAATCCTCAGTAAAAATAAAGGCATTGAAATTGAACTTTACTACTTAATAGCCAGGACGGACAATAATAAATAAATAATGCTGGACATTTCACACAGCATCATCTAGCCCCAAACAAAGCAAAGCTTGTACTATGGGAACCAGATAACTGTTATACTACTTGTATACTTTTTGTTTTGTAAATACATACATCTACATAAAGAAGAAAGATTTGTTTGTTTGTTTGAATTGAATAGGCTCCGAAACTACTAGACCGATTTGAAAAATTCTTTCGCCATTAGAATCCTGCATGATCCCTGATGAACATAAGCTACATTTTATCCCGTGAAAGTGAAGTTTTCCTGAGGAAATGTGGGTAACACCGTGACGGACAGCTAGTTATACATAAAATACTAGGCAGTCTTCCATCTACTTACTGACCTGTCAGATTGTTGCTACGACAATCTCAAGAATGACTGTACCAGAGCGCCTTAACAACGGCTGAGTAATTTTGTACTTAACATTTCAGCTTTCACACTTAGAAGGCGAGGAGCTGGATCGAGTGATTTGCGCCACCTGTGTCACTCGTCTCCGTGATGCCACTGCTTTTAAGCATCAGGTTAGTAGTTGAATTGATTGTCTGAGATCTACTTACATACACTTCGCCCTACGCCGTTTGTCTGCGAAGAACACAATTTTCCACAAAACTTTTTTACTTTCCTACAAAAAAGTGTAGTGTCTATGTCACATGCAATTTATAATAAATTACATAAATCATTGAAAGATCTTGGCGACAATATGTTTAGGACTAAATTGAAACAATTACTAATGAATAAATGCTATTATAATATTAACGATTTTATGACCGATAAACTTTGACATTACCTAATTTTAATTATAATATTTGACTAAACTAAAATAATGTCTGAAATTACAAATCTGTATAAAATTACCTAATTAATATCGGAACTGTACCTAACATTTGCATGCTAATCCTAGTAGAACATAATTGAAACGAAATATTCCAACAACTGTACCTAACCCACATTGTGTTCAAGCAAATAAATTATCTTTATCTTTAACAGGTTCTGCAGTGTGAGACTAACCTACTGAATAAAATACACTTTCAAGGAGAAGGTATGTTTCAAGATGCTACTTACAGCATAAATCTCTTCTTGGTTAAACAAATATAAGAAGGTTTTTTTTTTTAATTTTTAATCGAAAACATTATTGAACATCATTAAAATAATTATTAAGCCGTGTTGGCCGAATGGGGTTGTACCTCGACTTTCAATCCGAAGGTCGTGGGATCGAATCCCGGCCGTGTTGGATCAATGGATTTTGCGTTTCGTAAAATTTATATGCGCTTTAACACGAGCTCTGAACAGTGAAGGAAAACATCGTGAGGAAACCAGTTAGTATTCTTATAGGCGGCGATGGGCTTGCAACCTGTCACGTATGGAATACTAACTTCTGCAAGATGTGGGCATGTATCAAATATGTATTTGTACATGCCTCTGACTACCCCCTTAGACATCTTCAAAGGATCTGGAATATATAGAGAATGTCTACCGCGCCTTGGGTATACAGTCGTGCCCCTGTGTGTGTGTGTAAAATTATTAAAAACCTGTTTAAGCTTGTGCTAATGAAGCCCTTTCATACGATAGACCTTATGACACGGTTTACTCACTTCAAAATTTTGGCCCCCATTCCTTGCATTGGGCCTATTAGGTTCTAGGCTCTTAACCACTGATTAAAAATTTCAGATGGTTCCAAAATCGACTTAAAGACGGAAGTGAAAGTGGAGACGATTGAGAGTGCGATCAATCCGAAGGAAATACTCAATGTGAACTATGATGACGGACACAGTGATGCCTATGAACCCGTACACACAGATGGTAAGTTACTTTGTATCTCCCTGTTCACAACAGGCGACGAAACATGTATTCTCATCATTGGCCTGCCCTTATCCCGCTCATGCGGGGTCGGCACAACATGTTCTCTTTCTCCACTCTCCTCTATCACCTATCACTCGTCATCTCCATATCCACTCCTTTCTTACCCATATCTTCTTTCACACAATCCATCCATATTTTCTTAGGTCTACCTCTACTCACATATCCATCCACATTCATTTCCATCACCCTTTTAGTTAAATGAGTTTCATCCCTCCGCATTACCTGCCCATACCACGCTAACCTATTGCTCCTCAACTTTTCAGTCACCGGCGCTACTTTCAGACTTCCCCGAATATATTCATTCCTCATCTTATCCATTCGCGTCACTCCGCACATCCATCTCAACACGACGACGAAACATGTATTCTACTTGTAGGTAATACACATTTTTAGTTTTGAAAGCAAGTATCTAAAATTGTTATCAAGTACCTACGGGACCGACATATTCGATGCTCGATTGAGGTCCCTAAATTAAAATAGATAAAAAAAACCAGACAAGTGCGAGTCGGACTCGCCCTCCGAGGGTTTCGTACAAAGGCCTAAGTATGTACGTATAACAGTGCAAACTGTTAGTACTGTTACGTGCTGGGGTTCGTCGATTCTGAAGATAAACACTAGGTATAACTTTCGAAACTTTATTACACGCTAATTTACTCAAAACACACTTTAAAGTTATGAACAGTCGCACTGAATATCACTGGTCACTATTCACTTTGTTATATCACTAGTTGACTCACTCGTAATTCACAAAGAACTGAACGTGACGCGCAAACCGTCCGTTTATATACCAAAACAACAACGCCTAGAAAGATCGCTGAGAGAACTCTCTACAAATAAACAGGAAGCTTCTATAAATAAACAACAACACGTGACAAGCGACCTTGAACCTTATACACTTGTAATAAGGTCGCTTGTCAGTAGCGCCAAACAAATATGAACCTTAAGTCTAGGTATTACGATCCAATTGTTAATTCGGTATGTCTAAGCGAGAATGTTCGTGGGATCTATCCTGCGCGCGAGTCTTCTAGAACGTACGAGTGCTTGTACGTTACAGTAGGTACCTACTTATACATGAGAAGGGTTTGTCATAAAAATATAATAGTATAGAATATTTCTTTATTGTACACCAAAAAGAAAGAAACACAATAGTAACAAAAACAGTTCTTAATTAATGTGCAACAATGGGCGACCTTATCGCTGAAAGCGATTTCTTCCAGGTAACCTTTGGATGTATAGGATAGAAAATTACATAGAAAGGACGGTGGCATACAAACATGCTCAATTTATAAACCATAAATTATATACCTGTAATAAATACCTAGTTTAATTCAACTACACAGACATAGAAACACTATAACACACATTATGTACTAAATTACATATATATTCATAAAACTATATACTTAAATAATATTATTCCTACATTTATTTCAAATAATTAAGGACAAGAATGTTGAGACTATTTTGATAGGTAATGACGACGAACTAAATTCTAAAAAATAGGAAGAGACTTTTCTGATAGGTACGGGAAGTGCATTCAAAAATCGTTGTAAAGGGCCCGTAGACAAATCCGTTTAAATCTTTTGTACAGTACCACAAACTTATCTGGACCGGTAAGACAGGCGTTGTTATCGCATTTGGTGTTGGCCCTAGACGTTGGCAGAAAAATAAATTTTACAATTTCCTGTTTTGGCCACCGGTCCAGATAAGTTTGTGGGACTGTACCATAGAGATAAGAGGTAAGCAGGCTGCCGATAGTTTTAGGCCTCGTTTTTATTTTATACTAGCGACCCGCCCCGGCTTCGCACAGGTGTAAATGCTAAATATTAGGGCTTAGCCTGTGTTTGCAATGTAAGCGCAAAAAATGTATTAGTAATTCACGACATCACATTAGATACCTCAAAAATTATCAGTGTTCCTCTACTATATTATGCATGTATTAAACATATAATCCTTCCTCTTGAATCACTCTATCTATGGAAAAAAACCGTATCAAAATCCGTTGCGTAGTTTTAAAGATTTAAGCATACATGGGACAGAGAAAGCGACTTTGTTTTATACTATGTAGTATGTACATACATACATAAAATCACGCCTCATTCCCAAAGGGGTAGGCAGAGTCCACGGATCTCCACTTGCTACGATCCTGACACACAACTTTCGCCTCATTCACTCTCATTACATTCTTCATACATGCTCGTCGGTTTAGGGTATTGACCTGGCCCTTCTCCAAAATGTCGCCAATTTGATCCAAGAAGGTTCGCCTAGGCCTTCCCCTTCCAGCTGTCCCATACACACTCGCCTCATACACTTGCTTTGTCAAACGACTGTCATCCATCCTCTCTACATGCCCAAACCATGTAGTATTTAGTGATTATAATGCCATTAAATAGATTACTATAGGATACTTTATACAGTGGGGAAAAGAGGAACTAATTTTAACAAACATCGCCTATCTCACTGGTTCATATGAGTTTGTGGCACTTTACCTGAGGACCGTAGTTTTAAATAAAGAATGTACTTATAACTTTTTAAACTATCATGGTTGACACTATAAACACAATTAACCTCAAAAACAAATAAACCTCAAACAACTCGCAATGACCAGTTCCTCCGTGATCATGGCGTGTGCAACCACGTCGAAATATCGGGAAACTCAAATAATATGTAATCATGGTAAATATCCCGTTAATTGTGTTTATAAAGAATGTACTTATCTATAATTTTTGATTTCAGTTTCGGATAATGAAACAAAGAAACCAAAAATGAAATCTCCTAAAAAGAAGAAACTGCTCAAAGGCAAAATGAGTAGCAAACTGAGTAGCAAAGTGAAAGGAGAGTACCTGAAGAGGAAGAGGGAGTTGCAGGAGAAACTGAAGGTTGAAGAGGAAATACTTATTGAAGGTATTCCTAACAAAATATTTCATGTAAAATTCGATTTTGTTTCATGTAGGGATTGAATGAATGAATGAATGAACACTTTATTGTACAAAACAACAACGAAAACAATACATTAGAAACATTTACAAGTTAATTAGTACAATGGGCGGCCTTATCGCTGAAAGCGATTTCTTCCAGGTAACCTTTTGATTGTTTGTAGGATTGTTTATGGGACCATTTAACCTGATCGCACACTCATAGAAAGAAAGAGTCCGCATCCGTGCCGTACGCGCCGCAGTCATTTTTCTATACAAAAAATGCTGATGGCGTCAGAAAATGCTGCTCGCTTCTGACGTCACAGTTCTGATGGACAGATGGATTTTGCGTTTCGTAAAATGTATATGCGCTTTAACACGAGCTCTGAACGGTAAAGGAAAACATCGTGAGGAAACCAGTAGGTATTCTTATAGGCGGCGATGGGCTTGCAACCTGTAACGTATGGAATACTAACTTCTACAAGATGTGGGCATGTATCAAATATGTATTTGTACGCCTCTGACCACCCCCTTAGACATCTTCAAAGGATCTGGAATATAAAAAGATCTGAGAGAATGTCTACCGCGCCTCGGGGATACAGTCGTGACCCTGTTTTTTATGAAATAACTAGGTACAGGTATATAACAGATCCTTTTTGTCTTTGATGATGAATGAGAAAATGCTGTGTGACAAAAGCTACTTATACTATGGCAAAACAACGTTTGCCGCGGGTCAGCTAGTAGCTCATATAAATTTTACGAAACGCAAAATCCATTAATGCGGCCGGGACCTTCGGAAAGTCGAGGAAAAACCCCATTCGGCCAACACGGCTTGTGTGAGCCGTGTTTAAACAACACACAACGGTAACGTTACGTATGACAAAGTTAATATATAACTCATCAATATATAACATGAAAAGTCTCATCAAAATGTTGGATTCCGACGGGATTCGAACCCGCATCGATCAGACGATCCTCCTAAAGCCGGAGGAGTGGGGTTCTGTGCCCGAGCGGTGCCTTACCGCTCGGCCACAGAATCCTACTCGTCAGAATTCAAATCTTTGATACGCTCATATTATCGGTTAAGTAACGTCTTATTTTCGTGACAGGCTTTTATTTCAGTTCCAGGAATCCAACCAGAACCAGCACAGACGCGCCCGAAGATAATAGAAACAGAAATGAAAGCTTACACCAATACCATCACTATAGTAGAAAACTCCTATGTCTGTCCCTTCTACACATCTTTCAGCGACTACTACTGCATATACTGTAGGGAAACCTTCACAGATCCTGCAAAACTAAGAGACCATACTCTAGAACATGATCCGACAAGCTTTAGAGATATCTTGCATGAGAATAAAAAGTTAGCACAAGTCGATATAGTCAGAGTTGACTGTAGATTGTGTCCGCAAGCAATCAACGATGTCGAATTACTGAAGGATCACCTACAAACTGTTCATGGAAAGAGTCTTTATCCAATCACAAATGAATTCCTTAAGTTCAGATTGACAATCAGTCATTTAACATGCACGGAGTGTGGTAGGTCTTTCAAATTTTTCCACGCTCTAAAAAAACATATGGCGGAACATTTTGGTACTTGTATATGCGATGTGTGCGGTGCTCATTATTTTGAGGAGCGAATACTATTGATTCACCAAAAAAAACATCGCGAAACCAAAGCTGAACTGCATTCTTGTGGCTACTGCGAGAAATCATTTAAATCCCGTCACAATAGATACCTACATGAAGCTAAGGTCCATAAAAAGGAGTCCGCATATCCTTGCAGTAAATGCGATGAGGTTTTCTTCACATACACTCTACGGTATAGACACCTCATTGAGATCCACGGAGAGGAAAGAAAGTACCCTTGTGATGCCTGCGGCAGAATATATGACTCTAGGAAATCTTTAAGAGAGCACAACAGACGGTCACATCTTAAAATCATGAAGCATCAGTGCGATGTTTGTGACAGAAGATTCTATTTGCCTTCTCGATTAAAAGAACACATGTCTACTCATACCGGAGAAAGGAACTACCGTTGTGAGTACTGTGGGAAGAGTTATCCGAGGTTAAGAGGTTTAAAAGTTCATATGCAGTCGCACAGTACAGATAAGAAGTATAGGTGTATGTTGTGCAATGCTTCTTTCACGCAGAATGTTAATTTGAAGAATCACATGAAAAGACAACACCAGGGTTTGGATATAGATGAAAATGAATACCAAATGAGCTAGACTTTGAAGTTAAGCTCACACTTTGGGGAAGATCTTAGACAGCATCCAATTATTTATGGTGTAAAACACCGGTAACCTCTCAGGACTGTATTACTATCATCCTTCTAATAAGTACCTACTATAGCGTCTAGTGCCAGCGCGGTTCCCCGCTCCCCTCCGCCTATACCATGTAGACGCTCCGCGCGTCTGAGCAGCCGCAACGCTGCTGGCGTTCGAAGTAATAATAGTTCGGTAGATCTGTCCGAGGCGAACGCACGCACGCGCCGAGCGCGTACTCGTATCGGAGATATTCATAACTGTTTGTGATTAATTGTAGTCTTGTATCTTTCATAATAAGTAAATTCATTAAAACTTCAACTTGAACAATCTGTTTTCTTTCCGTGCACTATAACTGGCAGCCTAACGTGGAGCGAATTTAAAATTGTGTGCACGTAAAGTGTTTGAATTTAGTGACAATAGAGTTTTGTGTCTTGTGAACAGTTTTGTAATAATATTATCTTCGTTTTACATAAACTTTCATAGTGCGTCCAACTTTGCGTTTGTGAACTTATTCCCAAAAAGGACCGCTCGCGCGAGGTTCGTGAAGTATAAACGCTACACGCCGCGTGTACCGTGGACGCCTCGCCCCGCGCGTTTGTGTGTTTGTGTGTGATACAGTGATCATACGTTGCGCGTGTTCTTGAACTCTGTCGAATTTTATAATTTTACGAACACGTATCTCGGTCGGATTACTTTTCTACGAACTCAAAAACTTTTTACGTGAATATTATTAGGTTTTTGGAGTGTTTATGAACAACAAAATTCCTAAGTGAACAGTGTAATATAAATGACTGATATTCATGGATTTTTTTAATAAACTTTTATATAAACTTAGTCTTGTAGCAGACGCGTGTTTAGTGCGTAAAATTCTATACCTAAGTGTCTAGACTGTCTAGGTATTTAGTGTTTACGAACAGTGTCTGGACTAGGATTTATTTTTGAAAATTATTTCGTGATGGTGCGTACACGTTCGCGTGCTGCGAGCCCGGCTTCTGCCGGCGCCCCGTCTGTAGACGAGGCGCCGCCCTCAGCGCCCGCGCCGGATTCAGATCCGTGCGGCGCTGCCGCCGCCGCCGCCGCCGCTGGCCCCGCGCTGGCGGCCAGCGCGGATTTACTGCAGCCTGCCGCTGCTGCTGCCGCAGCAGCTCCGGTCGTCATGTCGACTGATCAGCTGCTACTGCTGATAAACAGGCTTACGTTAAGTAACAGCGCCTCTGTAAGTACACCTGTACCTACTTATTCTGGAAATTTCGCCAAGTGCACGGCGCGATTTGATGGAGAGAAGTCGAGTAATGTCGAAGCTTTTATTGACGCCGTTGAAACCTATAAGGAGTGTGTCAAAGTTGACGACAGCAACGCGCTGCGGGGACTCTCCATGTTGCTGACGGGGATGGCCGCGACGTGGTGGCAAGGTGTCAAGGACACCACCCTGACTTGGAGAGCCGCTATTGATTCGTTAAAACAGACTTTTGGGCCTCGACTACCTCCACACAAAATTTATAGGAACATCTTCGAACGCGAACAGCGAGCAGACGAATCGGTAGATTTATTCGTTTGCCGCATTCGAGCGCTGTTCGCACAGCTCCCGCCGTCATCGCTGACGGAAACCGTGCAAATTGACATGACATACGGATTATTGCACCGCCGGCTCCGCGAGAAGATTCCTCGGGCCAGTTTCACGAATTTTGCGGAACTCTTGACAGAGACGCGCCGTACAGAAGATATTCTAGATGAAACACGGACGCGGGTTACTGTTGATAGTAAACCTAACCTGCCCTTAGCCACCACGCCTGCGCGCCCGATGGCCACTCCTTCTGCGCATAAGCCACGACCACAGTGTCATTACTGCAAACAGTACGGCCACCTGAAGGAGAACTGTCAGCGACTTACGAAACCGAAGGCGACCTCTACGGCTAAGGAGAGCCCAACTGATGGAGAACAGCGGACGACTTTGGTCACGTGTTTCGGGTGCGGAGCACCTGGCGTCATACGGTCGAACTGTACCACGTGTAAGGAAAAGAAGCCAGCCGTGTCCGCGGTTACGTCTTTTCAGTCTGTGTCTGCGGTTTGTGAAAGTGTAGATTCGCGTAGTCGACCCGTGCTCGAAGTGTCTATTTATAACGAGATAGGAAATATTTTAGTGGACACTGGTGCTAAACACTCTATAGGAAGTGTTAGTTTAAGAGCACATTTAAGTAAAAACGGCCATGAGTTCCAAAATGTGTACATGAACCTAAAGTACGCGGATGGGCACTCTAACGCCCAATACGTAGATATAGCACATGTTAATGTTACGGTGCGGGGAGTCGCCCTGGCCGTTAGTTTTATAATGCTACCTAATGCTACTGAGAGCTTATTAGGAATGAACTTCATTCAAGACGTTGGCATGGTGTTGGACTTTGTTAACGGTGTATGGTTTGTAAGGCACGATCAGACGCCTCAACGGATTGTTTTCGAGAATAGGTTTTTACAGTCTCTTACTTGTTCATCTGTGGGTCTTCGCGAGGACGAGGGGTCCCATCTTGGTCCAGATGAAAAGGAACAGCTGACTGAGCTCCTGAAAATCCACGAGGATATTTTTGCTCCAGGGGGAGATCCTACTCAGTTCGCCATGCATCACATTGATACGGGGGATGCAGCACCCGTCGCTAGTCCGCCTTATAGAGTTTCACCCGCCAAAAAGGAAATAATAAGGAAGGAAATAGATAAGATGTTGGAAGAAAATATTATTGAGGAAGCTGATTCGGAGTGGGCCTCGCCCGTGGTTCTAGTGCCAAAGAAAAACGGCGAAATCAGGTTTTGCGTGGACTATCGCAAACTGAATAGCATCACCCGGACGGACAAGTACCCGTTTCCGATAATAGATGAGTTATTACAAAATACGAAGCCTAACTGCGTCATGTCGACGATAGATCTGAAGGCTGGATATTGGCAAACTATGGTAGCGCCCGAAGATCGTCATAAGACGGCCTTCACTACGCCATTCGGAACGTTCTCCTTTAGGCGTATGCCTTTTGGCCTTAAAAATAGTGGCGCGACGTTCCAGAGGATGATAGACCGCATGAGATCTGGTCTAAAGGATGTGTGCGTTCTGGCGTACCTCGATGACCTCCTGGTCATTTCGCCAAATCTAGATCAGCATCTGAAAGATCTACAGCAAGTTTTAGACCGTCTTCGTACGTTTAACTTGAGGGCTAACAGGAAGAAGTGTGTTTTTGCCAGAGAAAGAGTGACATACCTGGGACACGTCGTTTCATCAAAGGGCATTGAACCCGACCCCTCTAAGGTCGAGGCCGTGATGAATATGAAACCACCTACTAACGTGAAAGAGCTAAAGACATTCCTGCAGACCTGCGCGTGGTTCCGCAAGTTCATCCCGCAGTTTTCCGAGGTGGCGCGCTCGTTGACGGATCTCACGAAGAAAGATCGACGTTGGCAATGGGGGGAGACAGAGCTAGGTGCCTTTGAAGAGCTGAGGTTGCGACTCTCAACTAGCCCCATCCTTCGTCAACCGAATTTCGATGAACCGTTTATCCTACGAACAGATGCCAGCGCGTACGCTGTTGGAGCAGTTTTGATGCAGGGAGCGACTATGGCTGAAGAGAGGCCTATCGAATACGCCAGCCGTCTTTTAACATCAGCCGAACGAAACTATCATACCACCGAGCGTGAAGCTTTGGCGGTGGTCTGGGCTTTGGATAAGTTTCGGGGATACATTGAGGGAGCGCACGTGTCTGTTGCTACTGATCATCAGCCATTGAAGTGGCTTTTGTCGCTGAAGACGCCCAGTGGTCGGTTGGCACGTTGGGCTATGAAGATCCAATCGTTTGATCTAGATATAGGTTATACGCCCGGACGTGTCAACGTAGTAGCAGATACGCTCAGTCGCCCAGTCAATGACATCGCTGAGGCCACTGACACCAGCCCTTGCGATATTTGCCCTGTAGTAGTCGACTTACCACAGCGAAACCCGGAAGAAGTTCGCGACGCCCAACTTAATGATCCCGATGTCAGTAAAATCATAACTGATTTTGAAAATGTCAATGACCCTCTAGCAGCTGATCGTTGGACTGATAGAGGATACTATCTTTCTCAAGGTGTTTTGTACCGCTGTGATCCGGATGGAGAATCCGAAGAACCCCAACTGGTGGTACCAGTTGTGTTACGGGCTGAGCTCATGAAGGAACTTCATGACGCGCCCACTGCTGGACACCTGGGTTTAGAGCGAACACTAAGAAAGATTAAGGAGAGATATTATTTTAAGAATATGAGGTCTTATGTGGCTCAATATCTCAAGTCCTGTGACGCATGTCAATTGTATAAAGCCACCAATTTAAAACCAGCTGGTCTGCTCCAAACCCCAGTACTCCAGCAGAGATTCGAAGTGCTGGCAATGGACTTATTCGGACCACTTCCTGAAGGGGATAATGGGGAGAAATGGATTCTTCTCGTCGAAGATACTGCAAGTCGTTGGATTGAATTGTTCGCTTTGACAGACGCGACCGCAGAGTCTTGCGCCAAAGTACTCATTGAAGAAGTTTTCCTGCGTTATGGTTTGCCTCGTCGAGTAATATCCGACAACGGTAGTCAATTCGTTTCAGCTGTTATGCAGAAAGCTATGTTGGTATTTGGGATCCAGCAGTCTTTGATTCCCGTGTATCACCCAGAAGCAAATCCTGCGGAGCGCAAGAATCGAGAACTCAAACAGCTATTGGCTATACTAGTTGGCTCCGAGCATCGACGATGGCCAACCGTGCTGGCGACAGTGCGGTTCGCGCTCAACAGCGCTTATAATGAGGGAACTGGTAAGTCTGCAGCTTACCTGACGTTTGCCCGCGAGTTACGATCGCCTCTGTCAGTGGACACGGATATGCGAGCGATCGTGCAACAGCAAAACTTTGTTCCCCAGATAACGCCTTACCTAACAGAGTTTGTTCACGTCCTCCAGGACGTCAGACAGCGTGTTGAACAACAACAGGATATACGTAAGAAGGCTGGAGACCGTCATCGGCGTAACGTTGCGCCATTCAATGAAGGAGACCTGGTTCTCGTGGAGACTCACCTTCCCAGTAACGCGTCTAAAGGTTTCACGAGTAAGTTCGCACCGAGGCGAGAAGGTCCTTATCGTGTCTCGCAAGTCATTGGTCCGACGTCTTTTGTCGTCGTTGATAATACGGGAGTTGTAAAAGGAAAATACCATGCCAGCGCTCTTACTCCTTACGTAGGATCCTCTCCGGCAGTTGTTCACCAGCGTCGCCGCGGTAGACCAGCCAAGTCCAAGACGGGTCGTACTTGTGACTTGGAGGGGGAGGTTATAGCGTCTAGTGCCAGCGCGGTTCCCCGCTCCCCTCCGCCTATACCATGTAGACGCTCCGCGCGTCTGAGCAGCCGCAACGCTGCTGGCGTTCGAAGTAATAATAGTTCGGTAGATCTGTCCGAGGCGAACGCACGCACGCGCCGAGCGCGTACTCGTATCGGAGATATTCATAACTGTTTGTGATTAATTGTAGTCTTGTATCTTTCATAATAAGTAAATTCATTAAAACTTCAACTTGAACAATCTGTTTTCTTTCCGTGCACTATACTACATTTAAAAACAAACCTTCAATATTTCGTTGTCCTATCTAACACATTTCGGCCCCCGCCGCCATAACCCCGCTCCCCTATTGTACTATCGCTTTATTTTGCTTCGCATGGACTTCGTAACATTTAGAGTGTTCAATTATAATATTTTTATTTTTGTATGAAAATCTGATGAACTAATTTATGATTAATTTTTAAAAGTCATAGAACAAAAGTCGTTGTTTATGATGATATTAATACAGCCCTGAGAGGTTCCCGGTGTTTTACAAATAACCCTGTATAGGCACAGTACAATTTGGCAATTTTTTTTGAGGGCAGCTACCTTTTCTTTTGTATTAACAGTGCCAGAAACGTATCTGGACCGGTGGCGAAAAAAGTAACTATACTCTTTTTCACGGCGGAACGTATGCAAGACGCATTGAACTTGTTTCGTTTCACGTTGTGTGGCTCACAACAATGTTTTTTGAACTAAACAGGAAATAGACAAAAACATAATGTTTTTGTCTATTTCCTGTTTAATTATTTCATAAATTATCATAAACGAGCCATAAAATATAAATAAATAAACAATAAACATTTTCTAAAAAACTCCGCCAAATAACAGTAAAATGGAACGTAATCTATTAGAGAGTGCAAAAATTAAAATCGAAACAATCGATGGATCGA
Organism: Epirrhoe alternata; assembly: GCA_963565295.1. Classification (NCBI taxonomy): domain Eukaryota; kingdom Metazoa; phylum Arthropoda; class Insecta; order Lepidoptera; family Geometridae; genus Epirrhoe; species Epirrhoe alternata. The sequence goes on from OY751402.1 coordinate 2,138,835, forward strand.
TAAGTAAAATAATAATCGTTGGTTTAGTAATTTTGTCTATGAATGAACCTTGTAATCGATTGAGATGAATGATAGTAGTGAAACAAAAATCGATGTTGATAATCTCGATTAAACATAAGGACATTACTATTAGACTGATTTTGACATTAACTCAAGTGTCTTGCATACGTTCCGCCTTGAAAAAGACTATAACAAATTTTACTGTAAAATGTATTTTCCTGTCAACACCAAATGCGTTATCAGCTCCTCCCTCACCTGTTCAGCTAAGTTTGTGGCACTGTAGAAGGTTTTGGTCCTAAGAAACCATAATTTTATTTTGAAAATAAAAACAACTGCATTTTTTGGATATCTAAAACAAATTACAGACAGCCTAGAAAATCACATTAAAAAAAACGATATGGTTTCAATTGACACCATTTCTCATCCAGCCAAATCAAATCGTAAAGCTAAAAACATAATCGACTGATAGGTATGCCCAGTACAAAAACATCCAGCGCGCCAGATCGTTGTCGGACGTCCGAAAGCTCAAGGACACGTCCGCGACTTACGTCCGATAGTTTGCACAGCGAGCGTGTACAAGCATTATCCAGGACGCGGCTGTCATGTTTCATATGTTTCTAATTATTATTTTTAAACCGGGTATTTATCACGTACGGATTCTGAAGACGAATTGAGGGTAGACACAATCTACTCTCAATAGAAGCCAACTCGCCGTGCCTCAGTTCATCCGTGACCGCGGGCGCTGCAATGCGTCCGGAACGTCGGAAAAAAGAAATAATAACAATAGATACGTGATAAATACCCGGTTTAAAAATAATAATTATGTCACCAAATCACGAAAGTTTAAAAAGTATGTTTCTAGGTGTAGCCCTCAATGCTGTCACATCTGTAAACTTAGGTGAAATGCTGTAGTCTTGCAAAATTTGAACTACAGCATCATCGGATCAGTTAGATCATTGCCACAGGTCATCATCTCCCTGCCCTTTTCCCACATTATGTGGGGTCGGCACATGTGTTCTTACATTCATTGAGCATTGCCACAGGTCACGTGTAATTTTTCAGAGGACGGCCTCTGACTACTCGCATAGATATATTAAAAGATGCATTATTATTTATTACTTAGGTAGGTAAGTGTCAATGTTTGTTAAAGAGCTCAATAAGTTGAGGGAAGTACGAAGTTCCAGTTCAATGTGTGTAATAAATGAAATAATGTTGTGAAACTGTGTTTTAGTTTACCTCGTCGTAATCATTTTCAGCACTGGTATCACCTTCTGCTGGTTAGAGGAATAGTTAGAAAAAAAATTCAACAATTGTACAAGCTTTTAATGGATTACCGTCATCTGATTGAACTCACCGATGTAAGCACAAAATTTCATTTGAATCAACCTATTTTCTGAGGAGTTCCGTTCCATCATCGGATCAGCTCGCAGTCATCATATTTCAAATTTTAGATGATACTTGATCTACAAACCGAGTTTCAACTCAATCGGTCGATTATCTGAGGAGTTCCCTCCATCATAAGATCAGCTCGCTGTCACTATTTTTGAAAATTTTAGATGATACTTAATCTACGAACAGAGTTTCAACTCAATCGGCCTATTTTCTGAGGAGTTCCCTGGAACAGCTCTTGACTCCATCATCAGAACTGCTCGCTGTTACCATATTATTGCATTGTCACCGAGGACTCATAAGAGACCCAAAATTCAGCTCAATCGGACACAGGGAAGTGGGTCAAATTAAGCTTGCAAAAGACCCGGACAAACATACATACATACAAACATTGCAAGATAACTAAAAGCTTTTAAAAACTCCCCTTGTCTGTTGGCATGTCAAATGCCGCATCTGTGGAGAGCGCTTTAGAAGCTCCCTTCCAGCGCACTCCCTATTTCTTAAATGTTCGAAGTTACAAAAAAAAGTTTACAAACTTATTAATATTTATTTACAACAAAACAAGTAAATCAGGCTCATATACAATTACAACAATTATTTACAAAATATTCTTTTATTTTATTCATAGTCTACACAAAGCATTAGGCCGTGGTCTGATTAGGTGAACTGTGAGTGGCTGTTTACGCACAACCCTCTCTGAAGTTTGGTACACTAAACGATTGCGCAGGTTTTAGAGTAGGCGAGATAGCACGATGCAACAAACTAAGCGAGTGAGCGAGGCAGCTATACAACGCTGTCTTTGTCTTCATCAAAAATGGGTTCTGCAGCTACTTCAGAGAGCTGTGCGTTAAGTAAGCGAGATAGAAAGATGCAACAAACTTAGACGAGTGAGCGAGGCAGCTATACAACGCTGTCTTCGTCTTATATGGGCCATCGAAAATGGTTTCTGCGCAGCAACTTCTGAGGGTTAAAGATTCGTTGTGAGTAGTGTATTCGTAAGCTGCTCACAGTTCGCCTAATCAGTCCATTTCCGCCGTTTCCGCGCCATGAGGCCTTTTGGAGAGGCGCTAGTGTCTACGTGTTATTATTGCTATCGATTTTTTGTAGTTCCGCTAAATTCCGCAGGAATTTTTGCGCGGACTAGCAATGTCATTTCTAATCCAATAAACATCTGTAAAAGTAAATAAATCAGTAAAATGTAAACGAACAATATATTAAATATAATTATTAGGCCGGTTTATTTATTGCACTTATTTACACAATTGTGCGAATCCACGAACCGTATTCGCTAAAATAGATTTTTGTTCGGAAAAAACGTTTGTACAATGTACCTACGGTCAGAGGAAGTTCATCAATATTTTTTAATACATTCTTCATTCTCTTAGGCAAACCAATGGGGGAGGTTTGCCTACCCAACCAACTCTTTTGTAAACAAAATAAAGATTTTCTCACTTAACATAATAAAAATGAAAATTCTCAAATAATTTATGGACTGTCATTGACCGTACAAACCCGGGCGCAACAACTAGACACCTGGCTCTCGACTCGACTCCCCTCCCGCTACCCCGCGCGAGGCCCCGCTCTCGTCCTTCAGTACAACCCGGGCGCAACAACTAGACACCTGGCTCTCGACTCGACTCCCCTCCCGCTACCCCGCGCGAGGCCCCGCTCTCGTCCTTCAGTACAACCCGGGCGCAACAACTAGACACCTGGCTCTCGACTCGACTCCCCTCCCGCTACCCCGCGCGAGGCCCCGCTCTCGTCCTTCAGTACAACCCGGGCGCAACAACTAGACACCTGGCTCTCGACTCGACTCCCCTCCCGCTACCCCGCGCGAGGCCCCGCTCTCGTCCTTCAGTAGCGTTAGCATCACTGTTACCTCATAATTATAATAATAAATTAATATAACATTCTTTTTTGTTTTATTTCCGTAAGAAATTTATTGTTTTACCTACTTATTGTATAGGTAGATTAGATACTAGTATGAACTTGAATAAAAAATTACATTTGATTAACAATATTGGAAATTAATCCCAAAATAGACTCTAAATAGTTTATTACTGTTCCAATTCGTAACTAAGCAATAAATACTGCATTCGTTACTAGTATACAAATGTTTTATCTCAGTAGGTAATTAAATTATAAATCAGTAATACTTTGGTTTTTAGTTAGGTTAGGGTTTTTATTTCAAACCTCGTCATTCGGCGGAATTCCATTGGAATTCAAATTATAATGGAAACTGTTATTTTAGTTAAAATATAATAAAGCCTGACCAGAAAAATAAAAAACGAGCACTGGGGGCGCTACATGTATGCATATGTTTACGTTTCTTTTTTGCACTCAGTACTGTAGACAAACGTCATTTGAGTCAGGTGTCAAGTTATTGCGCCCGGGTTGTACAAACTTTGTACGAAATGAAAAGTCTTATCAAAATTTGGATTCCGATTCGAACTCGCAACGATCAGACGATCCTCCTAAAGCCGGAGTGCCTTACCGCTCGGCCACGGAACCCTTGATCGTCACAATCCAAATTTTTTAATAAGCTCATTTATCGGTTAGGCACCGGTAAGCGCCATCTACACGTTTGAGCCAAATACCAAGTGTGGATTAACACAAACACAAAGATTACAAAAAAAAATATTGTACGGTCAGCGACTTAAACATGTCGTCGACAGACCGTTGAATTAGACATTTCATGATATGCCTAGGCTTATCGTTCAACGACGCCATTTCACGAAGCGCTCGTGGTCGTGCTTGCTTAGTCGTTCTTGATAGATCGTCGAAGTTAAGCAACGTTCGAAACGGTCTGTAAGTGGATGGGTGACCGCCAGTGGCATTTTCATCTGAGCGCTTCCGTGCTTCGGAGGGCATGTTAAATTGTCGGTCCCGGCTCTTTAAGTCGTTAAGCCATGACGGAGGCCTTAAGGCGGCCTAAAAACTCCGTCACCAGAGTTGGCCACTGACTCATACGAACTTACTTATTTCACGATCTAACTTACACCCGCCATAACGTTCGTTTTACGATTTGGCTGGAGCTGCAGCTCCTACGCCGCGAGCACTTACTCTGCTTAATTTCTTGTGCCGAACGGATGCTGATGTTTTCGTTGACAATGCTGTTAGATTCTATCTCATGCTATAATCTTTTCTTTAATTTTAACTTCAAAGACTTTTAAATTAATTAGTTCTTTTCTAAATTTTTGTTTTTTATAAGTAATTTTAATTTTTGACATATTCTTGTATTTTACACAGGGTCACGACTGTATCCCCGAGGCGCGGTAGACATTCTCTCAGATCTTTTATATTCCAGATCCTTTGAAGATGTCTAAGGGGGTAGTCAGAGGCATGTACAAATACATATTTGATACATGCCCACATCTTGCAGAAGTTAATATTCCATACGTGACAGGTTGCAAGCCCATCGCCGCCTATAAGAATAACTAACTGGTTTGCTCACGATGTTTTCCTTCACCGTTCAGAGCTCGTATTTTATTGTAATATTTTAAGTCAATTACTATTTATATTATACTCGTAATATTTGGACGACTTGGATATTTCTGTAAGTCCATCTATGTTTTTGTGTGAATAAATATCTCTAAAACAATGGGGGATCACCTGGACGCGCTTAGTAGCGTCTGGATTACCATGGCCCTATTATTTTTCTGTTAAAATGTTTTTTTTTCTTATTTGAACCTACTTTAGTTACGTATTCATTTACCTATGTTTGTTTTGTGTTCACTCAACACCACTAACATTGTTTTGCTGTGCGCTCAAAAGTTATGGTACAAGCCAGATCTGAACTGTATTATAGACCTTTGATTTTATCTATGTTTGTATCGTGTATTGTGTGCCTAAATAAAATAATATTAAATAATAATATTTGGCATATCATGAAATGGCTAATTCAACGATCTACCTACGACATACATATTATAACATTATACATTTATACATTAATTTATAATAGCCATCTTACTATCCTTAAAACATATAAGATAACATAAAATTTCATAAACATTGTAAATAAAATAATAGGACAAAAAACAATATAGGACAAATTAAACACTATAAGGATGTCTACCGTGCTACATTCGTAGTTATTACAAGATTATTACAGGCCAACAGAGTTGACATACCGCTCAACGGTCTAAGCATTCGCGAAGCCGTTGCGATGTGCAGTAGACACTATTGTAAAAAAAATCGTCTACTGCGCATCGCATCTAACTTCACGCTTTATAATATTTTTCATCTGTATGGATGCTGACACTTTCACTGTTTCGATACTTAAGTGTAGTTATTTGTTTGTTATCAGAAAGAGCATCCAAAAATGTGAATAAATAAAATATAAAAAAATATACACCGCTATTTTATGACTACCAAAAAAATATTTAAGGACAGTTGCAGCAGATGCAGAAAATGATAATGGCATGGTCAGAATTTTTTATTTAACTATCACAAAGTTATCGAGGATTGTAGTCAGCCAAAACCGAACAAAATTTTATGAAAACTGTACAAATAAATATTATAGACAACAATGGCGTACAAACTCTCATTCGAACTATGCTCTCGTATCATCCCCAGTCAGTAAAACCGCAGTAGCTATCATAAATCCATGTCTGACTCGTCTCGTCTCTTGAGGTTATAATTATTTTTTCTCTTTTGCGTTTTAACTATATAAATGTGATCAGTAACAGACACCGAGACCATGTTTAAATTTTTTTTGATAATTACAAAATAGCGGTAAGGATTTACTTCTCGGCACAGTAAAAAAATAGTGCCGACAGAAATGAAAACTTGAACGTGGTTTCGGTAATGGTTCTAACCTTCAAAAATAAAGAGTTCCCTTTTTCGTCCCACAACGATTTCTGACTTCAAGGGCCAATTTTTCAAACAGCATGTATGGATCTGACTGGGCCACGAAAGTGACAGATGAGAGAAGAGTGCATGCGACAGATATGCGAATGTTGAGATGGATGTGCGGAGTGACGCGAATGGATAAGGTGAGGAATGAATATATTAGGGGAAGTCTGAAAGTAGCGCCGGTGACTGAAAAATTGAGGAGCAATAGGTTAGCGTGGTATGGGCACGTAATGAGGGATGAAACTCATGTAATTAAAAGGGTGATGGAAATGAATGTGGATGGATAATGTGAGTAGTTTAGACATAAGAAAAGATGGATGGATTGTGTGAAAGATATGGAAAAGAAAAGAGTTGATACAGAGATGACGAGTGATAGGGGAGAGTGGAAGAGGAGAACATGTTGTGCCGACCTCGCATGAGCGGGATAAGGGCAGGCCAATGATGATGATGATTTCCTCTATTGAATTGACAGTTCGGCACGTTCGGCGCGAATGGGTCGTGCGACCACTTATATAAGAACAAGTTTGCCGAGAAGAGAGAAGAAGAAAAGTACAGATGGTATCGGTAACGTCACGAGTTGGTTGGTTTTTTCCCATGCCAAAAATGCCTAACGCCCCTAAAGAAATTTTCACTTCGATAATGAAACTGTCATGTCGTATAAGATGTCTACTTTCCCCTTCTGTTCTTGCATTTAGCGATCTCTCTTCGTCTCTACGTTCTAAGTTGGTAACTTCCACGTTTCGATTCACGCACCTTTTATCCTACTTACTACTAAATTGTGATGGATTTCCTACATTGTGATGGATTTACTACTAAATTGTGATGGATTTCCTACATTGTGATGGATTTACTACTAAATTGTGATGAATTTACTACTAAATTGTGATGGATTTACTACATTGTGATGGTTTGACTACTAAATTGTGATGGGTTCACTACTAAATTGTGATGGATTTACTACTAAATTGTAATGGATTTTTGCCTAAATCTCTAGAAATTTCAAATGGCAAATATGTCAGCATCCATGCATTGAATAATAATGCTGGACATTTCACACAGCGTCATCTAGCCCCAAACTAAGCATAACTTGTACTATGGGAACCAGATAACTGATACCTATACTTTTTGTTTGTAAATACATTATACATAGAAACACCCAGACCCGAGATAAATATTTTCAGATCATACAAACATTTATTCCGAGGGGATCACACCTGCAACCTTCTGCGTCCCAAGCGGGCAACCCACTGCGCCACAGACGTCGTATAAATAGACTATAGTGAACTCATTACAGTACATTTCAGATAGAATGCAGCGGCTGTCCTACCCTATCATCCAAATCAACCTTCCTCTCATGCACTCGCAAATGCCCTTTCAAAGTGCATTTCTGAGTAAAAGCACGACCGCACACCGGACAAATAAACCTCTTATCATTATTATGAATCCTCATATGTTCCCTAAGCGTTTTCTTCCTCTGATATGACTTCTGGCAGATGCTACACTCATGTATTCTCTCCCCATCATGTTTAATTTGATGCATTTTCAACGCGTTTTTGGTGTAGAACGCCAAGTCACATTTATCGCACTTATGATTCCTTTCATTCAGATGATCTCTCCTCACATGACTGGATAAGTGTCCCGGAGTGATGTAACTCTGGGAACACGCTTTGCACTTGTACCGTTTGAGTTCTTCATTATGAACTTCTGCTAAATGCTTTTGACGCGCGTAGAATGACGGTAGAGCTAATTTACAGCGCTTGCATGCGTATCTTACACCGGACTTGTGTTCCTTTGATACGTGATTCTCCCTTTTAGTAACTCGGTCGAAAACTGCGCTGCAATACTTGCATGGAAACGTGCCTTCTTCGTGCGTCCGCATATGCCCACGTAGTCTCGCTTTAGACGCAAAAGCCTTACCACAATTCTCGCATATATAATTAGGATAATGTATATTCATATGCGTATTCAAATTCACGTAGTTTAAAAAACGTTTCTTGCACACAGGACAGTCAGTTTGGTCCTTTTCTAACTTAAAAGGTAAATTGTTCCATTTATCGATACTGTGTTTAATGCGACAGTTTTCAACATGAGCGTTTAACTCTTCGAAGTTTGATACATCAACTGTACAGATTTTGCAGCGTAACTTTGTTATGTTCTTGTAGAAACGATGAGAGTCTGAGAAAATCATCTTTTTGAATGCTAAATGTATGTTCTGCTTTTTATGATGCGTTATATGTAATTTCAGTTCGTTGAGCACTCTTGTTTTTAAAGGACATACAGAGCAAGCGAAGACTTGGTTTCTTTTAATTTTGAAGGGGAAGAGGCCCTGCTCCAACATCTCTTCAGTCTGCTTTGTGCTTGATTTCAGCTTCTTTTTGATGTTTTTCTTTTCTTTTTTAGTTCTAACGTTTTCATGTTCAACTTTTATCATCACTTTGTAATCTGAAAAGTGACAAATAAATAAGTACTTGCACTACATTTTTTTATTCACGTCTTCTACACTAATATTTTAAAGAGGAAAGATTTGAAAGAAAGAAAGAAAGAAAAAATATTTATTTGCAACAGCAATAAGTACCAAAAACCAGAAAAAACACAATAACTAAAGATGACATAGAAACAAAAATAAAATAAAAAGAAAAATATGTTAAGAGTGTCTCGCAATTTGTTTGTTTGTTTGTTAATTGAATAGGCTCCGAAACTACTGGACTGATTTGAAAAATTCTTTCACCGTTAGAATCCTGCATTATCCCTGATGAACATAGGCTATATTTTATCCCGGGAAAGTAAAGTTTTCCCGAGGGACCGCGGGTGACACCGCGACGGACAGCTAGTTTGTAATAAAATAAAGCTGTAAGTTTGTGAGCTTGTTTAGATGTTTGTGTTTTAATCACGCCTAAACCAGTGTTCCGATTTGGATGAAACTTGGAATAGGTGTAGATAGTGACCTGAAAGAGCTTAAAGGCTATTCAAAATTTTGGTACCACGCGGGCGAAGCTGCGCGCAGAAGCTAGTATTTAATAATTAGGCCTGTTATTCAGACGTTAACTTAACAGTTCTTATTTTTAATAGATAAATAATGCTGGACATTTTCACACAGCATCATCTAGCCCCAAACTAAGCAAAGCTTGTAGGTACTATGGGAACCAGATAACTGATATACACTTTTATACTTCTTGTAAATACATAGAAACACCCAGACCAGATATAAATATTTGCAGATCATACAAACATTTATCCGGCGGCGGGGATCGAACCGGAACCTTCTGAGGCTTTCACCCACTGCGCCACAGAAGTCGTCAAAACTATATTTTATATCAACTTATCGCGCGAACTTTAATTATATGGACATATAATAGTATTTTTCACGTAGGAACGTATCCTCGACACATTACAAGTATTACACATTACATTACAAGTAGACTAGACTTTTACGTTTCACGCCGTACGAGTACAATAATGAAAAATTTTGAAAAAAATAAAATCTAGTGAAAATTCAAAGGTTTTGTTCTTAGGAAACTATAGGTTTATTTTAAAGAAAAAAAAACAACTGCATTTTTTGATTTTTGAAAAAATATACAGTCAGAATTGAAAATTACATTTAAAAAAAAAAACAAGTAGGTCTCAATCGACGCTAATTTCCATTAGAAACACTTTTGCCAAAGTAACCTAGAAAATAAAATCGTAATTTTTTGAAAACAAGAAAAAAAAGTTTGCAGCTGCCCTGAATGTTGTCAAATTTTGCCACATCCTGCATATACGATCGCTCGGCGTTCAAAACTCACGCAGAGCGATGAAAAAATCATAGCGATGGAACGATACTCGCTCCAACGCTCAACGCTCGCGGTCGGACCAGAGTTGTCCGACCGCGAGCGTTGAAGCGTTGAGCGTAGGCAAGCTACACCGATTCGAAAAATGTAGGTACCTTTATCATCATCATCATTGTCCGTGGGCATGTCCGGCAGGTCGAGATCCGGCTCCGAATCAATCTCCACCTTCACATCTGACTTTGTCATCTCTGGAAATAAAGCATGAATTGCGAATCTGACGTAAGTGGTTCTGTGGCCGAGCGGTCGAAGGCACTCCGGCTATAGGAGAATCTTCTGATCATCACGGGTTCGAATGCCGTCAGAATCGAAATTATTGATAGGACTTTTCATTTCATAATAAAGCATGAGTTTCAGAAAGAATAAATAAAAAACAGTGGCATTCCAAGAGTGTTGACAGAAGTGAAAATGAGGTTTTGGAAACGGTTCTAAACTTTAAAAAAAAATATTTTTCCCACATTACGTGGGGTCGGCACAACATGTGTTCTTCCATTCTCCTCTATCAGCCGTCATCTCAACACTCACTCCTTTCTTACTCATGTCATCATTCACACAATCCATCCATTTTTTTACATCATCTCTACTCGTAAATCCATCAACATTCATACCAAGCACTCTTCTAGTTACATGACATTCTTCCCTTCTCATTACATGCCCATACCATGCTAGCCTGTTGCTCCTCATCTTTTCATTTACTGGCGCCACTTTCACACTTCCTCTTATGTACTCATTCCTTACTCTATCCATTCGCGTCACTCCACACATCCATCTCGGCATTCGCATCTCAGCCACATGCACTTTTTCTAAACTTAAAAGTACAAAAAAAAAGTGCAAAAAGTTACTGTCCCACTGGGATTTGAACTCGGGGCCGTTTTACCAGAGGAAATCACTCAAATACCTCGATCGTTGTGACCATACAATGTGACGAAATTAAGGTCACGTGACTGAGTTTGCAATTTTTCACCCATCTCAAATGTCATAACAGCCAAAACTGAGTGACTGAGTTTGATATTTTTCACCCATCTCAAAAATGCCCAACACGCCTGAAGTAGTTTTCACTTCTACACTGCACACCCTTTTGTACACCCTGACCGATGTCACTGTTCGGACTGTATAATTAAAACTTGTAAAATCTGCCTCACTATGGCCGTTATTAGTAAACATGGTGTAAAGTTACGCCAGGTCTAAACTCCAAAAATTGTATGGTTACTCCTAAGTAAGCCCTGCACACGATGCCGTCACCGCGCCATCGCGACGCCGCGCCATTACACTGTATATACGAGTCGCGCGAAGCCCGCCACCGCGCCGCCGCCGCCGCGCCATGCGCCTCCGCGCGCGTTCCCTCTGTTTGATTCATTTTTCAGTCATGTTTGCGTCACGTGCGATCTCGCGGCGTGCACGTGACGCAAACATGAAAAATGAATCAAACAGAGGCGGCGCGTTGTAACTTTACACCACGGCCTTTAAGTGCAGTGGTACTTACTCTGAATCTTGTAAGAGGCCTCCAGGGTGGCCAGCGAGTTCTCCACTTGCTGTCGGAAGCTCATGGTGTCCCGCAGCTTATCGGCGCACATATTGCATATCAACCGCTTCGTGTCTCCATAGTCTATTAGTGTTATCTGGAAAAATAACAAATGAACCCTCAGAATCCGACCAAAAGTAATAAATCAGTGCTCAAAAAGATTAACCGATCTTGAACAATCAGACTATTTCAACACTGTGATATAGACATATCAGCAACAGCTGCTCGTCTACTAATATTTTATAGAGGAAAGATTTGTTTGTTTGTTTGAAATGAATAGGCTACGAAACTACTGGGCCGGTTTGAATAATTCTTTCACCAATAGAATCTTACATTATAGGCTATATTTTATCCCGGGAAAGTGAAGTTTTCCCGAGAGATCGCGGGTAACACCGCGGCGGACAGCTAGTCATCGATAAATAAATAAATGAAAGTTTACTTTTCTGTGCCTCCATCATAAACTTGTTAAGGTCCATAAATCAAAACATTGACGACCTCTCTAAGAGTTCAATTCTTGAGGGAAAAATGTGTGAATGATCTGCAAATATGTTTCGTATTCAATAGTACCACCAGAAAACCCGGAGTGAAACCATGCTGAGATTATCAAATAATCATAGTAGGTATGTACCTGCCTAGAGAATTGCATACAAAATCAACACACTATTTATTCCCTATCTGCGTAGCGTGGAAATAAACGAAGAAAGGTTGTTGCAGTAAAATAATAAATAATACTTACATCAATACCAAAGCACTTGTGTAGCATATCTGTAAAAGCCACCAAAGTACCATCAACTTTATGAGCTATCATACTAAGCACTGCACCTTCGTTCAAACACAAATTACAGGTGCCTAGAATAGGCAGGGCCTCCACCAATAACTCAGACTCCATCCTTGATTCGTTACTTAACTGGTTTCATAAATAAATAGATTTTTTTCATTGTATCTAATTGGAATATACGATTTTTGTATGATACAGGCAGGGAGCACTGGCCCTGGGTCTTCCTTCTTCTTCTTGTGGAAACTGTTTAATGTATAATTCTGCCAGTGTCAACTTTTTCATGTCATGTCAATCAGTCCAGTCCTGTCAATCTGGTTTTGAACAAAACATGGCAGGTTGCTCAGAGTAACTAGCGGCTTGTCACTTAAAAACTCCAACAGAAATCTTTCGTAAAATGCACTATTTTGGTCTGAGGTAATATGAGAAATCTTCTTTCAAGCCGTCGCCGTGTTTTGTTCTAAACCAGTGACAGGACTGACTGACTGACATGACATAAACTAATATTTAAAACTTGACATTGGCAGAATGAATAAAGTATATGTGCCAAAGAAGAAGAAGATTTTCACAAAGCTCAGGAGTAATAATTTGTATGGTTTTTTAATTTGTTTGTGTTTTGTATGAGAATCTGAAATAACGTGCGCACAACTTCGTTCGATTTAACGGTATAACTTTGGAATCGATTAACAGGAGTTGAGGGTTAAATAGGTTTAAAACCGGTTGGGGTATGCTTCTTAATTACTTACAAGACACTAATAACTTCAGGCAATGCATGTTTTCGAAAAAATAATAAAAAATATTTCTAACCTGAAATCAGACTACAAGCGAAATTCAACGCTAGAATAACCCATGCATCATAAAAAAAAACAAATTTTAATTTACTTTAACTATAATAGAGCAAGGGATTTCTGGCGCTTCGGCGGCCGCTGCCGCGGCACGCTCGCTTTGCTCGCTCGCCTCGCGCATTGATGGTCACTATCCAAACCTAACCTAACCAACTGACAAAACCAACTGACTACAAACTTTCAAAATAGTACGATAACACTGACATATTTTTTACGTTCCGTTTCCATCAATTTAAAGAAAAGCGGAATGAGCGCCAAAAATGAGTACCTACAATGACACTGACATATTTTTTACGTTCCGTTTGCATCAATCTTTCACGAAATTCTATACCACAGACAATTTAAAAGACAGATTTAGTTGTCAAATTATCCATTCTAGCGTTGAATTTCGCTTGTAGTCTGATTTCAGGTTAGAAATATTTTTTATTATTTTTTCGAAAACATGCATTGCCTGAAGTTATTAGTGTCTTGTAAGTAATTAAGAAGCATACCCCAACCGGTTTTAAACCTATTTAACCCTCAACTCCTGTTAATCGATTCCAAAGCCAAGCCGATTTAACTCCTCCACTTCAAGCATTTTCGATTTCATCGGTTCGCCGAGCGATTTGCGCGTGCTAATTTATATTACTCGGTGATCAAACGGCTCGTTTCTCGAAATAAACACCAACCCATTCAACAAAGTAATGCCTGTGGTAATGTCATCTGTGTGCAGAGTGTGCCTAGTGAGGGACGTGAAAATTTATTCTCTCAAAAACCGCATCTTGGAGATGTATGAGAAACTCACGAATACTAATGTAAGTACATACCAAACCAACCAGCCGAACGAAATAGTTCGGTCTCCACCAAACCCTCCGGGGCCTCATGTCCAGCCTTACCGAGCTGTCCAATCGGCGTGTTTCAGCTGAGCGCGCGCGGGCCGCAGGCAGTGTGCTACATCTGCCACTCGCTGCTACAGAGATGCCACAGTTTCACCGAGATGGCTCTCTGCTCTGAGAAAACACTCCAAGATTTGCTAAACAAAGGCATTGAGGTAAATTTCATAAAAATAACATTTATAATTTTTATACTGTTTGTTATACCTACTTGGCATTCGTGAAGGCAGCTCAGACAAATTTTGTATGAAAAAGCGTTCACTACACTGACAAACGGCTATCTTCATGAATGCTTAGATCTGTTATATCTGAAGTATAATTGGTTCAGACTGTTTTATTGAATAGACAGAATTTCCTAAACTTTTCAAACATGCAAGTTCTTACAAAGATGCTTTGATTGTTTAAGGCTTTGTCAGAGGATGGATGAAGCATTAATATTGTGCATGCAGGTAGGAGTAGACTAGGTATATAGGAAAGAAGCTCAACAGGAATATGGGATATAAATCTAGTGAGTGGGTGGTGGCCTCGAGAGGCAGGACAGTACACCAGGCTGACCACCAGACAGATCCTCTCATTGTACAATTTGTTATTGACCATACTCATAATATTGCCCTAATATAGCTCTTAGTGTACCAAACCAATTGATCAATCATTGATTGATGTTGAATAAGATCAATCAACAGTTTCTACTAGTAACTTCATCAACGATCAAGCATCAGTGAAGCATTGATTGGTGTGGTCGATGCCATTGATTAAACTTTAGATGATACTTAATCTAAGAACCAAGTTTCAACTCAATCGGCCTATTTTCTGAGGAGTTCCCTGGAAGAGCTCATGACTCCATCACCAGATCAACTCGCTGTTACCATATTATTGCATTGTCACCGAGGACTCGCAAGTGTACCAAAATTCAGCTCAATCGGACACCGGGAAGCTTGCAAAATTTGACCCTGACAAACATACAAACATTGCAAGTTAATTAAAAGCTTTTAAAAGGCTACATTTCACATACAGGTCTGCATACTGCAAGACTCTAGGAGTCGTGCCCGCACCTACAACTGCAAGTCACTCATGCTTATTTTTATTTTCAGGCATCATATGAAAATATCCTCAACCTCAACCCCACAAGGGACTGTCTACGGATTAGCCTGACTGCATCCACCATGCAGATAATGACTCTTAATAATAATAACTATAGTGTTCATTCTCCTCGTATCAAACAAGAAGTAGTCACTAATGAGGAAGAATTTGTCATGAGTGAGGAAGAATTTTTTGTAAAAGACGAATTTACAGAGGAGTCAGTAGCTGCAGCGGTAGATTTCCCAGCTGTGGTCGACCAACCTGTAGAGTACACAACGGTGTCCTCGTTGTCTGAGAGCACAAACCACGAAGACAAAAGGGCTGGCAGGTTTACATCACATAAAATTTTAAATAAAATATTTGTGTGCAACAAATGTGGCAAAAAGTTCTCTCTGAAAACGAAACTATCAGCCCACATTCAGACTCACAATCAAGTCACTTTTGCCTGTGATATATGTAATGAAAAATTCAAAAGTAAACATTATTTAAACAAGCACTTAATAAATACACACAAAAAGGAAGAGCTGCATATGACTGGACACATAAATCAGAAACACAAAGTAAAAAGCCCGTATGTCTGCGATGTATGTCATAAGATTTGTTCTAAGTCTAACTTGACTAGACACATGAGGACTCATACAGAAGAAAGGTCATATGCCTGTAATGTATGTGATAAAAAGTTCTCTTGTAAGAGTGGTTTGACTATCCACTTGAGAACTCACACTGGAGAAAGGCCATATGCCTGCGATGGATGTGATAAGAGATTTATTGTAAAGGGTCATTTGAATAGACATATGAGAACTCACACTGGAGAAAAGCCATATGCCTGCAATGTATGTGATAAGAGTTTTTCTCAAAGGCCTAATTGGACTAGACACATTAGAGCTCACACTGAATGAAAGTGATAATATTTGCAATGTAGGTATGTCTATGATAATATTTGTAATATGTCTTTAGAGTTTCTCAAAAGTAATATTGGACTGTGCACCCAAAAAGAGAAAAGGCCATAAATTACCAATGTATGTTGTGTATGTGATAAAAGTTCTCTTGAAAGAGTTGTTTGGACAGTACAGTGTACACTCACACACACATGGGTTTCTGCATACTGATATCTATATTAAAAACCTGCCTTTAAACAAATCTAGAAAAGAGTTACGCCGTTACCTACTGGACAGAAACTATTATAGTATAAAGAAATTTGTAAATTAATTTTAATTATTGTAACATTTTGATTATGACATCTTAGGTACTTATTTAGTTATTTAATAACCATGTTTGCATCCCAATTGTATGGGGAATGTGTGCTCTAGTGCTAATAATTATATTTAAGACCTTTTATACCTACCACATTGAAGCAAATAAATGAATTATGAATTATAAATGATATTAAATTCTTTGATAAAGACTCTGTTAATTCGTTTATATTTTAGTTACCTACTTAGTACTTACTATTCAATACATACATCTACATAATATCAATGTTCTATCTGTTTCCCCTCTGATATCTGCTATTTGAAGATATTTAAAAAACTACTTTCGCATCGATAAAGGCAGTAGGTAGAACCCGAATCTATGTTTAGGCTCAAGACCGATGATGTTATATACTATTAGTAAAGTACCTATAGAATTCTGTACTCAAGACACATTGAATAGGCATGATGACAGTAATCAAGTTTCGCCAAAATATTTAACTGGTCTAATAAAATAGGATTCCAGGATTGAGAAAAATGCATTTATTGTCCGATTAATATAGAGATTATTAAATCATTTAATCAAATAAATCTACAAAATATAACAATCCGCCATGATAGCTGTACACCAATCAGAGCGCGTGATGTGATGTCATTACTC
This sequence comes from Epirrhoe alternata, assembly GCA_963565295.1. NCBI lineage: Eukaryota > Metazoa > Arthropoda > Insecta > Lepidoptera > Geometridae > Epirrhoe > Epirrhoe alternata. The sequence continues at coordinate 2,155,850 of OY751402.1, forward strand.
AATAATAATAGACCAAAACTGCGCCTTTCGTTTCCTTTGAGCTCATAGTCACTTTATAATGTGGTCATTAGTATGCACGTAGTTATTGCTGTTGCCTAGGACCAATTATCACAGATTAGGTAGAGATAAATCCAATTATCATACTGGACAGAGTGATTTCGTTTTACGCGTGTCCATTTTTTGCTAGTGTGCGGTTGCAGAATTGTATTTGTGTGCGTGACTAGAGATGTGACTTTGCTGTCGAGCTTATCGATAGAATAATGACGAAATGAAAAAAAAAGCTTTTTAATTGGTCTTAATCAAGTCTTAATCTTTATTAAACTTGCGCTGAGGTGGTTTTCTTTTCTTCGCTACCTGCAACATTAATTTTGAAAATCTATTAACCTGACTAAAGAATAATCTATCATAGAACCGCAGTAGGGCACTGCCCTATTAACACAGAGTAAATAAATAGTAAATAATGCAGGACAATCCATACAGCACCATTTAGCCCTAAGCTATGCAGAACTTGGTTATTGGTACTAGATAACTGATACAGGGTGGATTTTTGAGATGGGCCACGGAGGACAGGTATCTTAACAGTTTTAGCAACAGGAAAACGCTCTTAGGGGATCTGACTATAATTTTTTTTCCATACTGTGAATGCAGTTCGAAATATCACAATTTTATTCAAGATTGAAACATGAAAGTTAAATACTATCGATAAAACTAGATTTGACTCTACGCGCATCACTAGCACAGAAGCTAAATTTATTTAGGCTTTAAATTGGTGGTTTTTACATTATTTTGAATCAAAATCACTTATGAACATAATAACTAGATTGCTACAATGCTATTACTAGTGTTTTTATAGTCATGAACTCATTATTTTAGCATTTTTATCGAGAGGAAATGTTATCAAAAACTTACGCATGAAATGACAATTCCGGGTCTTTTACTCCTCCTTTTGTAGTTCTTGATGAACAATACACAGCTGAACATGACATAGTTTCAATTTATTAATTTAATTAAAGCCTAAACACAGTAATTTTTAAGTTTTTCTTGATTTTTCTCCAACGATCTCACACTGTTTTGACTACCAAGGTAGTCATAAACTGACACGACTTACACCTACAGTGCTGCGTTGCCAAACGTACACTAGCTATCTCTTTTACTCGGAGCTAAGCTCCGTGAGATAGACAAAGATACATGACTACTAGGTTTGTTACACAGATACAAGAGCGGCAACGTCGCAGGCTCTGTCCAGTGTGATTCTTGGTCCGAGGCTGTTGCAGTGGTGAGCTGTGACGTCAAAACAGCCGCCATGACACCGACGAGCGTTTTGGCGTGAATTTAAATTTTCAATTTGATTTTTATGTTTGAAAACCTTTATTTTTTACTGAAATATGATTTCAGTTATTTATTTACTATAAATTATCATTACAGACAGTTTTTTAGTCTAATGCGATAATCTAGGTGAGATCTATTACTTAAAATTAACTAATACATACTAATTATTTTCTTTATTATGTACAAACAAAAAACAAAATGTAGTCCTACTCACTATTTCTAAAAATAAAATAATTGAAAACACTATATTAGAACAAAAATAAAAACAAAAGTAAACAACATCTTGTTTGGGTACCTAGTAGTAAAACGGGTAAAACCATGGATTTAGCATTGAACCTTTGGTAAAACTAAATAATAAACTTAAACATTTAAATATTGCATAGGTACCTAACATACCAGGGACTACAAATAAGATAAACTGTGGTAGGTATTTATATTTTTCTATGACTTAACTATGATATTTTTTTCTTAACTATGATATTTTTTTCACATAAATCATTCTGAACAACATAAAACAGGTTTTGAAATATTATCATCTTGCCTATTGGCAAGCGACGCGTCAATTAGGTATAAAGCAAGCCATTATAAACCTTATGAACAAAAGCCATCTAGCAGGCCGCGCTGGCTCGAGCACTTTCGTGCATATTTAGCGGGGGGAGTATTGAAGAAGATTTCTCATTTGACGAAAAATTTCCGTTGGAGTTTTGAAGAAAACAAGCCGCCGTGTTTTGTTGTAAACCGTAAGTGACAGGACTGACTGACTGACATGATATAAATCTATATATAAAACTTGACATTGGCAGAATTAAACCTAGTTGTGTAGTTGCCATCACGTTGCCATTAAATAAAAGAAGAAGAAGATTTTCACAAAACTCAACGTCAACTTGTTTGTATTGTATTGTTTTGTTTTGTAAGTGAATCTGAAATTCTGAAAGAAACGCATCCCGGCCGGAGTGCGCACAAGCATTTTCGATTTCATCTGTTCGCCGAGCGATTTGCCTGTGCGGAGTTGCATTGCGCGTGCTAATTTATATTACGGGCGGTGTTCACACGGCTCGTTTCTCGAAAGAAACACCAACCCATTCAACAAAGTAATGCCTGTGGTAATGTCATCTGTGTGCAGAGTGTGCCTAGTGAGGGACGTGAAAATGTATTCTCTCAAAAACCGCATCTTGGAAATGTATGAGAAACTCACGAATACTAATGTGAGTACATACCAAACCAACCAGCCGAACGAAATAGTTCGGTCTCCACCAAACCCTCCGGGGCCTCATGTCCAGCCCTACCGAGCTGTCCAATCGGCGTGTTTCAGCTGAGCGCGCGCGGGCCGCAGGCAGTGTGCTACATCTGCCACTCGCTGCTACAGAGATGCCACAGTTTCACCGAGATGGCTCTCTGCTCTGAGAAAACACTCCAAGATTTGCTAAACAAAGGCATTGAGGTAAATTTCATAAAAATAACATTTATAATTTTTATACTGTTTGTTATTGTTTGTTGTTCTTCATAGTTTGTTTTGTTTTTTCCTTTAGTGCTTTCTTGTGTGTGTTTGTGCCAAATAAATGTTTATTCTATTCTATTCTATTCTTATACCTACTTGGCATTCGTGAAGGCAGCTCAGACAAATTTTGTATGAAAAAGCGTTCACTACACTGACAAACGGCTATCTTCATGAATGCTTAGATCTGTTATATCCGAAGTATAATTGGTTCAGACTGTTTTATTGAATAGACAGAATTTCCTAAACTTTTCTAACATGCAAGTTCTTACAAAGATGCTTTGATTGTTTAAGGCTTTGTCAGAGAATGGATGAAGCATTAATATTGTGCATGCAGGTAGGAGTAGACTAGGTATATAGGAAGGAAGCTCAACAGGAATATGGGATATAAATCTAGTGACTGGGTGGTGGCCTCGAGAGGCAGGACAGTACACCAGGCTGACCACCAGACAGATCCTCTCATTGTACAATTTGCTATTGACCATACTCATAATATTGCCCTAATATAGCTCTTAGTGTACCAAACCAATTGATCAATCATTGATTAATGTTGAATAAGATCAATCAACAGTTTCTACTAGTAACTTCATCAATGATCAAGCATCAGTCAAGCATCGATTGGTGTGGTCGATGCCATTGATTAAATTTTAGATGATACTTAATCTACGAACCCAGTTTCAACTCAATCGGTCTATTTTCTGAGGAGTTCCCTGGAAGTGCTCATGACTCCATCATCAGATCAGCTCGCTGTTACCATATTATTGCATTGTCACTGAGGACTCACAAGTGCACCAAAATTCAGCTCAATTGGACACCGGGAAGTGGGTCAAATTAAGCTTGCAAAATTTGACCCGGACAAACATTGCAAAATACAAATACAAAATAGTTTATTTACCAACATAATTACAACATTAAGAAAATGTCCTGACGGTAAGGCCCACGCAGGGTCTGCTCTGCTTGTCAAGAGTAACATCAAGCACCACGTATCCAATTCATTTTGCATTATAGAAATCCAAGCCACAGTTATCGTGATTGAAAGCTCACTAGGTCCTATAACAGTATCTGCATTATACATGCCTCCTAAACACAACCTAAAAAGTGCAACATACAGTGCATTCTTTAATACGCTAGGCCTAGATTTATAGCTGGTGGCGATTACAACGCTAAAAACACAATCTGGGGCTCGAGAATTTCAACTACCAAGGGACGAGAATTGCACCTGACAGTTCAAAAACACAACCTCAAAGTCTCATCTACCAGAGAACCCACCTACTGGCCAACCGCTGTCAGCAAGAAACCGGACTTGGTTGATTTCTTTGTTACAAAAGGTATCCAACCTTCCCTCTTACAATGTCGCTCCTCCTACGACTTATCATCAGACAACACAGCGGTGATAGCCGAACTGCAAAATGATGCCATCAAAATTGACAAGTCATGTAAACTACACAGCAAAAAAACCGACTGGGATTACTTTTGTTCTCTAATAGATGAGACGCTGAATACACAAAGTCCTTTAAAATCAAATGATGAAATTGCGGAAGCGATCGAAAACTTCAACAACTGCATTCAAGAAGCTGCATGGAAAGCTACTCCTACGCTCCCACGTTGTTCAGACTTCGCTCCTAAGTACCCGCTTGTAGTTTCTGACACCATACAAGAAAAAAGGAAAGCAAGGAAGAAGTGGCAAACTACAAGACACTATAAAGACAAAAAAATCTTCAACAGACTTACCAAAAAGTTAAAAAACATTCTCAACGATATCTCAAATCAACAAGTGGAAGACAAGCTTATGAGCCTAGACGCCACGATCGCCACAGACTATTCCTTATGGAAAGTTGCCAAATCAATAAAAAAGCCTACCACATACAAATCTCCTCTACACAAAATTGATGGAACATGGGCCAAGAGCGATGCCGATAAAGCGGAACTCTTTGCAGAACATTTATCTCAAGTATTCACTCCCAATAATGACACGGGATCCTCCAAAAAACAAGAAATACAAGAAGGTTTATCCGCAAACTACCATTTAGCCCCTCCTTACATAACCAAATTCACAAAAGCTGAGGTGCGCTCTGCCATCAAGAAACTAGACTTAAATAAGGCCCCGGGGTACGACCTAATAACTGCGAAAATCTTGAAAGAACTACCAGACTCGGGTATAACCTTTATAACCCAAATCTTCAATGCTACACTGCGACTCGAACATGTCCCTGCACAGTGGAAAGTAGCAGAAATAATATTATTAAACAAACCTGGCAAGGATCCCTCTAGCGTAACATCTTATCGCCCCATAAGCCTCCTACCGATACCGTCTAAACTGCTGGAGACTCTGTACCTGAGAAGGCTGATGCCCGAGATAGCCAGATCCGAATTAACTCCATCACATCAAAATCTTACCTCATAGAAAAAAGTTATTACAATATTCAAGATTATCTAGATGACAATAAAAGATTTAATAAAAAGTAAACTCGGATTCTAAATATATATTTAATAGTACTTGAACCAAAAATATTTAAATTAAATATCTTTAAGGGCTGAGCCAATATATACCTACATAAGTTAGTTTACCTACATAAGTTAGTTTATAAGTAACCTACCAAATGTTGCAGTGCCCCAGCGGGGTTCATGTTATGAAACGCCTACCTATATTTAAGACATTGTAACTAACATGAAGCAATAAACAAATTGAATTGAATTGGCTTCCGCGTTAAACACGGGACAATAGAACAAGTGCACCGCCTTATAAATAACGCTTTTGAACTGAAGTAGTATAGTTCGGCGGCTTTTCTGGACATTTCACAAGCTTTTGACCGAGTTTGGCACGACGGCTTGTTATTCAAACTTCTTAAGGCCCTACCTTCAAATCACTTCCGATTCAACAAATCCTACCTGAATCAGAGACACTTTTACGTGAAGTACGAGGAAGAGAGAACAGGCCTCTTCGAGATAAAAGCAGGTGTTCCCCAGGGTAGTGTAATGGGCCCGATCCTATACCTATTATATACTCATGACCTACCAACAACGGAAGACGTCTTTGTGGGGACTTTCGCTGACGACACAGCTTTAATTGCAACTCATGCGAACCCAACTGTGGCCTCTGCAATGTTGCAATTTTTTGCTTAAACGAAATTTCAACATGGCTTAAAGACTGGCGAATAAAAGCAAACGAGTCAAAATCAGCCCACGTTACTTTCACTCTCAGACGTGGCACATGTCCCGCAGTTGAACTCAATGGCATACAAATACCCCAGTGTGACGATGTGCGATATCTTGGTATATATCTAGATAGACGCCTCACCTGGAGGAAACACATTTTCACAAAAAGAAAAGCACTTGGCCTACAGCTCAGGAAACTCTTCTGGATTTTATCCAAAAAATCAAAGCTTTCGATTGAAAACAAACTACTGACTTACAAATGCATTCTGAAGCCAATATGGTCGTATGGAGCTGAACTGTGGGGAACGGCGGCCGATACAAATCTGGACATTATCCAACGCTTTCAGTCTAAAATGCTGCGCATGATTACAAATGCCCCCTGGTACGTCACAAACAACCAGCTACATCGCGACTTGGAAATGCCAACAGTAAAGCAAGACATAGTGAACAAGCTTAAGTCCTATTCTAAGCGCATGGAGCTGCATCCAAACGATCTCGCTGTTGATCTCATGAAAGGGTCCACAAGAGTTAAAAGACTGAAGAGGAGAGCCCCTGAAGACCTTATCTAGCCCTCTACGGGAGCATTTATTATGTGGAATGGCCACTGGGCCCTTCCCACTCGCGCCCTTCACGAACGGAAGCAGGATAAAACTCTAGCTAAATGCCCAGAAAGGCAGATGGCAAGATTCAAAGAAGAGATAATAAAAAATAAAAAAATAAAAATAAAAATGTACATGGGTAGTTACTTATGGTCCCCGCACTAGGCAAGCCTGTGTCGCGGGAGACCGGGAACAAAGAGTTTGACAATAAGTTAATTTATACCATTGTGACAGGACAAACAAATAAAAAGAAAATTAATTGAACAAAGCAGAACAAAAACAAAACAATGAACAAACAAAATCAGTTACCTATTATAAAAAATGTAGCTTTAAATTAAATGAATTTTCTGAATTTACTTCTTTTACGTGTGTTTGTGTGTGTATGTGAGTGTGTGTGTATATGAGTGTGTGTGGGTGTGTGTGTGTGTGTGTATGGGTATGTGTGTTCGTGAATTATTGCATGACTTGATGAGCGAGGGGGACGGGACGAGGAGGGAGGCAATAGATTGATGAGAAGAGAAATGAATGAAACAGTCCATGTAAGAGTTACTATTAGGATTGGATAACGAGTAGGTTTTCTGTTTCATTGTAATCAAGGGTTAAAAGCCACTGTGATCTTTTCCTTCACACCGTAGAGTGAGCAGGACAGGTCACACTGCAAGTTAATTAAAGCTTTTAAAAAGCTACATTTCACATACAGGTCTTCATACTGCAAGACTCTAGGAGTCGTGCCCGCACCTACAAGTGCAAGTCACTCATGCTTATTTTTATTTTCAGGCATCATATGAAAATATCCTCAACCTCAACCCCACAAGGGACTGTCTACGGATTAGCCTGACTGCATCCTCCATGCAGATAATGACTCTTAATAATAATAATTATAGTGTTCATTCTCCTAGTATCAAACAAGAATTAGTCACTAATGAGGAAGAATTTGTCACGAGTGAGGAAGAATTTTTTGTAAAAGACGAATTTACAGAGGAGTCAGTAGCTGCAGCGGTAGATTTCCCAGCTGTGGTCGACCAACCTGTAGAGTACACAACGGACTCCTCATTGTCTGAGAGCACAAACCACGAAGACAAAAGGGCTGGCAGGTTCACATCACATAACATTGGTAATAAAATATTTGTGTGCAACGAATGTGGCAAAAAGTTCACTCTGAAAACGAAACTATCAGCCCACATTCAGACTCACAATCAAGTCACTTTTGCCTGTGATATATTATGTAATGAAAAATTCAAATGTAAACATTTTTTAAACAAGCACTTAATAAATACACACAAAAAAGAAGAGTTGCATATGACGAGACACATCAATCAGAAACACAAAGTAAAAAGCCCGTATGTCTGCAATGTATGTCATAAGATTTGTTCTAAGTCTAACTTGACTAGACACATGAGGACTCATACAGATGAAAGGTCATATGCCTGTAATGTATGTGATAAAAAGTTCTCTTGTAAGAGTGGTTTGACTATCCACTTGAGAACTCATACTGGAGAAAGGCCATATGCCTGCGATGTATGTGATAAGAGATTTATTAAAAAGGGTAATTTGAATAGACATACGAGAACTCACACTGGAGAAAGGCCATATGCCTGTGATTTATGTGATAAAAAGTTCTCTCGTAAGCAAGATTTGATTATACACATGAGAACACACTCAGGAGAAAAGGGAGAAAAGCCATATGCCTGCGATGTATGTGATAAGAGTTTTAATGTTAAGGGTGATTTGAATAGACATATGAGAACTCACACTGGAGAAAAGCCATATGCCTGCGATGTATGTGATAAGAGTTTTACTGTTAAGAATAATTTGAATAGACATATGAGAACTCACACTGGAGAAAAGCCATATGCCTGTGATGTATGTCATAAGAGTTTTTCTCAAAGGCCTTATTTGACTAGACACATGAGAGCTCACACTGAATGAAAGTGATAATATTTGCAACATGTCTATGATTATATTTGTAATATGTCTTTAGAGTTTCTCAAAAGTAATATTGGACTGTGCACCAATGTATGTTGTGTATGTGATAAAAGTTCTCTTGTAAGAGTTGTTTGGACAGTACAGTGTACACACACACACACACATGGGTTCCTGCATACTGATATCTAAATGATATTATATATGTTTCCAAAATACATGGCATCCTAATTGTTGAAGAAGAAGCGGTTTGAGAAATTCTTCTGTTTTAATGCAATTTCAATACTTACAGTTTGTTTCTTGAATAAAAACTCTTGTATCTTACACTCAGGCCAGCAGAGCGCAGTAGCGCCATCTATCTTCGATTCATAGCATTTGAGATTTTCTTCGAAAGTTGACGCGTATTTGCACTTTTTACATAAAATAGAGTATTTACTGTAGTTTTCAGTGTAATAAGTGTATTTGATCCAAGAAAAAGTGTTTCGCAGTTGAACGTGCATAAAATTTGCACGATTTTCGACACAGAATTGCCAAATTTAGATCGGCGTGGGTTCTCCTCAACAAGACCGTTGATCGGTTGAATAATAATGGCTTACTGGCTTTGTACCACTGGCCTACTGGTTTGACCACCAGCGATGGCGTTTTCTCAAGTACCTACCCATGTAACACATCAAGCAGATACTTCGTTTGTGTGACTTTCTTTTCATCCTCGGGGGATGAGGGAATGGATGTCTGTTACACCGCCAGGTCCGCCAATCAAGTCCCCTGCCGCCCCGCGCAGGCGTCAGCGGCGCCCACGTAAGTACTTAAACAATACTTAGCTAGCACTGCGAGTCGCACAAATCGAATTATTTCTAGTCAGATAATTTACTGGTTTTTGAATTATATATTAGACAATTCCTATTGGAACCTGAAATAGTTTCAATAAGAAAATTTACAAAGTACCTACCTACCTACCTGAGTACCTACCGACTTTATTTTTGAGTGTATGAGTACATAGGATTTCATTTCATGGCATGAAAATAACCTATCTATTCCGTTTCCGTCAGTACTTTATGTACTGACTTCAGTGAGAAGTTTATTCTCTTTACATTACCACAGACATAGTGGAGTAGCTCACAGGCAACTCTGAGTTGTCGGTGGAGTAGCTAAACTAGCTTGAGCAGGAAAGACACATCCTGTCTTTTGTCTAAATAGTAAATGATTTACTAGGCAATGCCAACAGCATACAAAATTCACATGTATACACAATGGTTAGATGATGAACTATGCCATCTTGACAGTGCTAAGGAACACCTCAGCTGTTATTGTATTTGGCTAGCAGGTTTAACAGATGTGGAATAATAGCAAGACTTGCACTAAATTCTTAGAATCTTCAAGTCTTCAAGAGGTCTGTGACATAACTAAGTTTCAATAAAAGTATTGGCGAGACAGGAAGCAGTATCAATCATTATACTAGGTATTTCAACATAAAATAAAGGTTAAGTAATTTGACGGTTTTTGTTAGTTAACTAAAGAGTAAATCTGACTTCATGGATAAACTTAGATATGAGTTCTATAGAAATGGTTAGAATAGAATTATTCTTTCTAGAGAAATGTTATTCTAATAATTCACATACAGGTGTTTTTATTTTTTAAATATACAAGATTGGTTTAAAGGAAACCAATGTTTTTTAATGAAAACAATGTCTGCCTGCTCAGATCAGACACAAGTTTTTTGTGAAGAGTACAAGGTGTAAGTATCTAAAACAATGATGATGCAATACATAGTAACCTTTATAATGAGGGAGTCCTTCAGGGAGTTTTAAAGCACTAATGAAAATGCACTGTAAGAGCTTAGTGCAAACAGGATCTTTTAGTTTATTTTTATTTTTTTCACACACCCTCTCTCCTATAATATAGAATAGATAATCAAGAAAGGGGGGGGGGGGGGGGGTCGTATGTGTATGCCCAGTATGCAGTGTGTGATAACAACCATGCATTTCTCACATGGATATTTCAGAAATCCTGCAAAGAATGACTATATGATCTCCAACAGATCTACTTTTTCCATAGCAAGATCACAATCTATTGCGGCTAGTTTATTACAACAGCCTTTTTTCTTCAGCCTTTGGTCTATTAATTTAACTTATTTTTATTTATCCAATTGGATAGAGACAATCTATGGATATTGGTCTATTTCAATGACTTAGTGCAGATAAGTCAAGACAAAGGCAAGCATAGTCAGGTTTCGGAAACCTAGAGGCTACAAAGTCTGGGTCGATAATTATGTAAATTACAAAGACTCTATAACATCCTTTCAACAGCTAAGATATTTAGCTTCAGTGGAACACCAAGACTATGGCATGACTATGGTTTCACCTACTTCAAAAGAAGATAGTAGAAATAGAACATAATTCTAGCAAAATCTTTATACAGACCCTGCTCTAAGATTGCCACTGTTCTATACCGAGCTTGGTCGGGCTCTTCAAGTTTATCAACTTGACTACTCTGGACACCTACCTATATACAATACTGTAATAAAATAAAACAGAGATCCTTAGAATAATGTTATTCTATACAGAGTAAGAACAAAAATGTATGTTCAAATTCTGGTTAGTCAGGAGCTATACTGGTATGATAACCCTGCCTACAAGAGAAGCAATTCTCTTTTGACCAGACGCAGCGGATGCGAGCTGGGGCGCTCACCTCAACTAGAGGTAGCTAGAGGGCAAGTGGTTAGTACACAATGTTTTGGCAGACAAAATATAAAGCACAACGCTCACACTATGTAAAAGGAGCTGGATCCTGTTTACAGTGCCATAATGTCATAGATGACATGACAGGTTGTACAATTGAATAATTCAGTACCATAAGTTAACCCAAGGGGTTTTCATTAATAAAATTACCACTATGTATCCAATGTGTATAGCATACAATATGTTGGTCCAGTCGGACAACAAGACTAGAAAACTATGCACTATCGCTTACAATATGTTGGTCCAGTCGGACAACAAGACTAGAAAACTATGCACTATCGCATACAATATGTTGGTCCAGTCGGACAGCAAGACTAGAAATCTATGCACTATCACTTGCTTTTGCAGCTGACAGCAAAGCTTACAAACAGGCTAATCGTGTCATGCTCTTAGCGGCGTACCTTCCGGAAAGGTAAAACGGTATAGCCGACCGTTTTTTCATTAAATCAGTGCTGGAATAGCACTTGTTGCCCCCGGCTTCGGAGGCCGTATTCAGAAATTGGGGCTGGGGCTAAAAATCGACTTGGCATAAAAGGAAACTGAGGTCTTGGACCGTTAACTGAAGTACTCCAGAGATGGGTCCTCTGATTTTTATGACACCTTCAGTCGAGAGTGGCAATTCGAACTTCGAACCTGTTCACCAATTCCCGCCACCCAAACCAATTCTTCTAGTGCTGCGCTGCCAGCTCTGTAATAAGCATGTAGAGTATGTTATATTACAAATTTTGTGGTTAGCAGAACTGAGGGTACGGGCCCTAAAATAGTCTGCATCAGAGTCTAATTAGATGTTACAAAACTTCCCTCACCAAGTGGAAAAGATGGAATTTTCTATTAGTGAAGGTTGGGTGGTGTGGCAGTCAAGCAGCCCATATTTGTTTTGGTAAAACATACTTTAAGCTGATATAATACAGATTGACCACAGAGGCAGGTCAATCTAAATTTTGGATTTTATTGTATGAATGATCTTAACAAACTAGATGGGAGAACTCTTCAGAGTAATGAGGAACCTAGTAGAATAGACTTGCATATTATCATACCAGGCCTCTAAGTACATAACTCCATCATGTTTTATCCTCAATAAATAAATACGAAAGTACTTAATATCTGCGCACCAGAATAACTGAATACATTTCTTAGTTTTTATTTTTGTGCAACGGCTTATATTATTATGTACTTTATTTAGAAAAGTACTAGCCCAGATAATATAAGTACTAGTCAAGAATGGGTACTGTACAAGCCAACATTTTTCATAAACATTTTTTAATGTACCGAAAAGAAAAATTAAATACTATTTTTGACGATGCGAGGTCCATGACCTCACTCTTTTGAACAGTTCTGAAAGCAGTTAAACCATGAATAACTTTAATAGTAATGGTGTAAGCTTGTATATGGTTGTGGCTGGGATTCAGCCTTAAAACAATATGGGTGTTAATTAAAGACAGCCTGGATGGCTGGCTGGCTGAAACATCATACTAATTAGATTGTATGGTAAACCAATCTATACATATAAAATACTCTGTCATTAAATAATAATAATGTCTTGGGAAGCACCCATAATAATGAAAGCTTTACAGAGTAATCTTTCAGAATCAAAAGTTACAACCAACCGGTGTATAACTTTTTCACATAAGTAATCCTAAGCAAGCCATTTGCAATATGTATGATGTGATAGCTGGTTGAATTAAAGGAGTTCTCGGAGAACCTTAAGTAGAAGCTCCTCGGGGGAGTAAAAGATCAGCACAGATGCTTTTAAGAGTATCTCAATTTCAAGGAGACCTAACAACTCTGATGAGGAATGAATTCTATGAGGAAATTGAAGAAACAACAAGACGTTCCTAGAGGATTACTGTTGGTTGACCAGTAAAAATATACTCTTAAGAGAGTCTAAAAGTGAGAATTAGCTGTTAGAACAGTATCAGATTTCTCAAGTATATCAAAGCTTTCAAAAACTGAATAGAAAGTTTTTACTTAGAACAGTATAAAATACTTTCTTTCTTATAGCTACTTGTTTATTCTAACTATAAAAATAAAGTTAGAAGTTATACATTATTTTTTGACACTTTTTATTAAAGATTATCAGAGAAGCTGTGTTTCCAAGATATTAATTAGGTTCTTTCACCACTCTGATTGAAAGGAACTGGTAGCAACAAGACAAGAATATTTAAAATAATAATAATACCTACTATTTGTTTTTGATTCCAAGAAGTGTAGATTTTATGCAAGATCTAACTACCTACACCATATTATACATGTTTTATTCTTACTAATACATTTCAGATACCTAAGTAATATGATGGTTTATTTCACATAGCATTTGAGCTCTTTCACCAGCAGATAACAAACAGGTCTTCAACAATTAGGATGCCATGTATTTTGGAAACATATATAATAAGACTGTTTTGCACTCCAACAAAACAGTTATTATGTATGTGGAAAAATACATGGCATCCATGCAAGGTGCTTGCTGGTGTGTTAGAAGACTGCTATGAATCGAAGATAGATGGCGCTACTGCGCTCTGCTGGCCTGAGTGTAAGATACAAGAGTTTTTATTCAAGAAACAAACTGTAAGTATTGAAATTGCATTAAAACAGAAGAATTTCTCAAACCGCTTCTTCTTCAACAATTAGGATGCCATGTATTTTTCCACATACATAATAACTGTTTTGTTGGAGTGCAAAACAGTCTTATTAAATTCTTTGATAAAGACTCTGTTAATTCCTTTATATTTTAGTTACTCTTAACGATGCGAAAGTAGTTTTTTAAATATCTTCAAATAGCAGATATCAGAGGGAAAATAGATAGAACATTGATATTATGTAGATGTATGTTATGTATTGAATAGATAAAGGCAGTAGGTAGAACCCGAATCTATGTTTAGGCTCAAGACCAATGATGTCTATATACTATTAGTAAAGAACCTATAGAATTCCCATTGAATAGGCATGATGACAGTAATCAAGTTTCGCCAAAATATTTAACTGGTCTAATAAAATAGGATTCCAGGATTGAGAAAAATGAATTTATTGTCCGAATATTATCGAGATTATAAAATTATTTAATCAAATAAATCTACAAAACATAACAATCCGCCATGATAGCTGTACTGTACACCCGCAGTATCCTTAGTACGTTTGTGTGTAGGTACACCACGGATCTTAAATCCGTGGTGTACACCAATCAGAGCGCGTGACGTCATTACTCAATAAAATAGACCAAAACTGCGTCTTTCGTTTCCTTTGAGCTCTATGTGGTCATTATTATGCACGTAGTTTTTGCTGTTGCAGTGGTGAGCTGTGACGTCAAAACAGCCGCCATGACACCGACGAGCGTTTTGGCGTGAATTAAAATTTTAAATTTGATTTTATGTTTGAAAACCTTTATTTTCTACTGAAATATGATATTTTTTTCATATAATTAATCATTCTGAACAACATAGAACAGGTTTTGAAAAATTCAATTAGATTTACAGCAAGCCAATATAAACCTTATGAACAAAAGCCATCTAGCAGGCCGCGCTGGCTCGAGCACTTTCGTGCGGTTCATATTCAGCGGGGGGAGTATTGAAGAAGATTTCTCATTTGACGAAAAATTTCCGTTGGAGTTTTGAAGAAAACAAGCCGCGCACCGTGTTTTGTTCTAAACCAGTGACAGGACTGACTGACTGAGATGATATAAATCTATATTTCAAACTTGACATTGGCAGAATTATACCTAGTTGTGTAGTTGCCATTAAATAAAAGAAGAAGAAGATTTTCACAAAGCTCAACTCAACTTGTTTGTATTGTTTTGTAATTTGTATGTGAATTGTGAATCTGAACTTCTGAAAGAAACGCATCCCGGCCGGAGTGCGCACAACTTCGATTTAACTCCTCCACTTCAAGTATTTTCGATTTCTCGGTTGATTTGCCTATGCGGAGTTGCATTGCGCGTGCTAATTTATATTACGGGCGGTGTTCACTTCACACGGCTCGTTTCTCGAAAGAAACACTAACCCATTCAACAAAGTAATGCCTGAGGTAATGTCATCTGTGTGCAGAGTGTGCCTAGTGAGGGACGTGAAAATGTATTCTCTCAAAAACCGCATCTTGGAGATGTATGAGAAACTCACGAATACTAATGTAAGTACATACCAAACCAACCAGCCGAACGAAATAGTTCGGTCTCCACCAAACCCTCCGGGGCCTCATGTCCAGCCTTACCGAGCTGTCCAATCGGCGTGTTTCAGCTGAGCGCGCGCGGGCCGCAGGCAGTGTGCTACATCTGCCACTCGCTGCTACAGAGATGCCACAGTTTCACCGAGATGGCTCACTGCTCTGAGAAAACACTCCAAGATTTGCTAAACAAAGGCATTGAGGTAAATTTCATAAAAATAGCATTTATAATTTTTATACTGTTTGATAAACCTACTTGGCATTCGTGAAGGCAGCTCAGACAAATTTTGTATGAAAATGCGTTCACTACACTGACAAACGGCTAACTTCATGAATGCTTAGATCCGTTGGACGAAGTATAATTGGTTCTTGGTTCTATAGTTGGACTGTTTTATTGAATAGACAGAATTTCCTAAACTTTTCTAACATGCAAGTTCTTACAAAGATGCTTTGATTGTTTAAGGCTTTGTCAGAGGATGGATGAAGCATTAATATTGTGCATGCAGGTAGGAGTAGACTAGGTATATAGGAAGGAAGCTCAACAGGAATATGGGATATAAATCTAGTGACTGGGTGGTGGCCTCGAGAGGCAGGACAGTACACCAGGCTGACCACCAGACAGATCCTCTCATTGTACAATTTGCTATTGACCATACTCATAATATTGCCCTAATATAGCTCTTAGTGTACCAAACCAATTGATCAATCATTGATTAATGTTGAATAAGATCAATCAACAGTTTCTACTAGTAACTTCATCAACGATCAAGCATCAGTCAAGCATCGATTGGTGTGGTCGATGCCATTGATTAAACTTTCGATGATAATTAATCTACGAACCGAGTTTCAACTCAATCGGCCTATTTTCTGAGGAGTTCCCTGGAAGAGCTCATGACTCCATCATCAGATCAGCTCGCTGTTACCATATTATTGCATTGTCACCGAGGACTCGCAAGTGTACCAAAATTCAGCTCAATCGGACACCGGGAAGCTTGCAAAATTTGACCCAGACAAACATACAAACATTGCAAGTTAATTAAAAGCTTTTAAAAGGCTACATTTCACATACAGGTCTGCATACTGCAAGACTCTAGGAGACGTGCCCGCACCTACAACTGCAAGTCATTCATGCTAATTTTTATTTTCAGGCATCATATGAAAATATCCTCAACCTCAACCCCACAAGGGACTGTCTACGGATTAGCCTGACTGCATCCACCATGCAGATAATGACTCTTAATAATAATAATTATAGTGTTCATTCTCCTAGTATCAAACAAGAATTAGTCACTATTGAGGAAGAATTTGTCACGAGTGAGGAAGAATTTTTTGTAAAAGACGAATTTACAGAGGAGTCAGTAGCTGCAGCGGTAGATTTCCCAGCTGTGGTCGACCAACCTGTAGAGTACACAACGGTGTCCTCGTTGTCTGAGAGCACAAACCACGAAGACAAAAAGGCTGGCAGGTTTACATCTCATAAAATTGGTAATAAAATATTTGTGTGCAACGAATGTGGCAAAAAGTTCACTCTGAAAACGAAACTATCAGCCCATATACAGACTCACAATCAAGTCACTTTTGCCTGTGATTTAAGTAATGAAAAATTCAAAAGTAAACATTTTTTAAACAAGCACTTAATAAATACACACAAAAAAGAAGAGCTACATATGACTGGACACATAAAGCAGAAACACGAAAGTAAAAGATTTATTGTAAAGGGTAATTTGAATAGACATATGAGAACTCACACTGGAGAAAGGCCATATGCCTGTGATTTATGTGATAAAAAGTTCTCTCGTAAGAAAGATTTGATTATACACATGAGAACACACTCAGGAGAAAAGCCATATGCCTGCGATGTATGTGATAAGAGTTTTACTGTTAAGGGTCATTTGAATAGACATATGAGAACTCACACTGGTGAAAGGCCGTATGCCTGCGATGTATGTGATAAAAAGTTCACTCGTAAGAATAGTTTTCATATACACATGGGAACACACTCAGGAGAAAAGCCATATGCCTGCGATGTATGTGGTAAGAGTTTTACTGTTAAGAATAATTTGAATAGACATATGAGAACTCACACTGGAGAAAGGCTATATGCCTGCGATGTATGTGATAAGAGTTTTACTGTTAAGGATAATTTGAATAGACATATGAGAACTCACACTGGAGAAAGGCCATATGCCTGCGATTTATGTGATAAAAAGTTCTCTCGTAAGAAAGATTTGATTATACACATGAGAACACACTCAGGAGAAAAGCCATATGCCTGCGATGTAAGTGATAAGAGTTTTACTGTTAAGGGTGATTTGAATAGACATATGAGAACTCACACTGGTGAAAGGCCGTATGCCTGCGATGTATGTGATAAAAAGTTCACTCGTAAGAATAGTTTTCATATACACATGGGAACACACTCAGGAGAAAAGCCATATGCTTGCGATGTATGTGGTAAGAGTTTTACTGTTAAGAATAATTTGAATAGACATATGAGAACTCACACTGGAGAAAGGCCATATGCCTGCGATGTATGTGATAAGAGTTTTACTGTTAAGGATAATTTGAATAGACATATGAGAACTCACACTGGAGAAAAGCCATATGCCTGTGATGTATGTCATAAGAGTTTTTCTCAAAGGCCTTATTTGACTAGACACATGAGAGCTCACACTGAATGAAAGTGATAATATTTGCAACATGTCTATGATTATATTTGTAATATGTCTTTAGAGTTTCTCAAAAGTAATATTGGACTGTGCACCCAAAAAGAGAAAAGGCCATAAATTACCAATGTATGTTGTGTATGTGATAAAAGTTCTCTTGAAAGAGTTGTTTGGACAGTACAGTGTACACTCACACACACATGGGTTCCTGCATACTGATATCTAAATGATATTAAATTCTTTGATAAAGACTCTGTTAATTCCTTTATATTTTAGTTACTCTATCTATTCAATACATAACATACCAGGATGGATGTCTATTGCATGCTTGTTTCCATTTTTTTTTAATAATCTCTTGGGAACATAAAATCAACAAGCAAAGAAAAGTAGGTACATACAAAACTTTTAAAAATTTTCATCTTCCGTTCATTCATTTAAATCATCGATATCAATACCACTGCACTATAGAACATTTCAACTAGTCAAGTTAGGGTTGTCATCAATTTGAAATAATTATTACTATGTTTTAAAATAAATTACCTATAATTATTTTGCGTGGTTTCATTTTATTTTTAATTCACAATATATTCATAGTTATTATGTCGGATTGGGGGAGGGGGGATCAAAGTTCCCACTTTTGGGCTTTTCGCTTATATTCCGATAGCGGTGCGTCGTATGACAAAAAGTTTATAAATTAAATGAAAGATCATATAATTCTCTACGACTTTTGTAATATACTATTCCGAATTTTCATCAGGTTTTGCGGTTTTGAGACACACGCTCCGGAAAAAGGCAAGCTACACGCTCCGGAAGAATAAAAGGAAGCTACATTCATTTTCAGCTTTATAACTTCAGAACCAGTCATGTTAAGCTACAAAGGTTAAAAAAACCTAACTTAAAGATAAAAAAGAAAATTTTTACGGAGCTTGAAAACGGTTGGAAATTCTGGAAAAGGGTATGGAGTTGAAGAAAATTTTATGATCTTTCATTTAGCATAAGTAAATTAATTTGGCATAATAATTGCATTGAAACGCACCGTTTTTGATAAATTAGTCAACTCCCTCCCACTCCGGCTCACCTCCTAGACATCAGTACTTTTAGTATGTTCACTTCCTAAGCACCCAGAACAAGTTTCTTAAGGAACCGCATATATACCAGCTCACGCATTCTACAACTCTCTTTTAATAACTGAACTGTTGGCAGTTTATTAAATGTTAAAAATTATGGAACACATTATAGAAACGCAATTAAAATGTAACTAGATTAAAATAAACGTGTTTTGATTTTGAAAAAACTTAGTGACATCCCTGACTCGCTACATAGATTATTACATAGTATTGTAGTCACGTGAATAGACTTATTCATTCATTCTTATGGCGGAAAATTCAAATTACTCAAATATAAATATCATAAATTCATAAGGAAATTAATAGTTACATATGTTACAAATTAAATACTCACAAATGAAAAGAGATGCCGTCACTTTTGAAATTTGATGTTGCCGACTTGTTTCGATAACAAAATACAGCACAAATAGGCATTTTATGGCAGCTCTGTTCTCGCTCAGGTTCAGAAGTATTGTGTCAAAATGGCTACCGAAGTAGTTTTTATAAACTGAAACGACTCGGAGTCGTGTACATTTGACAGAGGGGAAATACAAGTTATGGCGCATCCCTACCTTAATGATCGAAGAATACAAGTTATGGCGCATCCCTACCTTAGTGATCGAAGCAAGCCGCGCACCTCGGACCACACCTCGGACCAAGTGGTCCTAGCCGCGCACCGTGTTTTGTTCTCGGACGAAATATGATCGAAGGTTTTGTTCTAAACCAGTGACAGGACTGACTGACTGAGATGATATAAATCTATAATTAAAACTTGACATTGGCAGAATTATACCTAGTTGTGTAGTTGCCATTAAATAAAAGAAGAAGAAGATTTTCACAAGGATTCTGCGTTCGGAAGTGATAGCGAATAAACTGGGGAATCTTATTTTGTGATTTGTCCCTACGTTTTGGCTATTTTCTAAGTTTTAAACCCATTGTGATTTGTCTATATATTGTGTCGTCTCTGTGTGGTGTCGGTAAGATTAGTGTAGTTAGTATTTTGTGTTTTTAGTCGGCGTCCTTGTTTGAGGTTAGCTTCGCTTTCCTCAAACATGGAAGTCGAACCTCCCCCTTTGCCTGATCCACCGGATCCTGGACCCGCAGCGGGTACTAAGCGTCGAACGGAAGCTGATTACTCCCCTTCGGCTCCTAGCAAAAAAACAAATAAGTCTGCTGAGTGTGAGGTAGACTCCATTCAAATGGTTTATACTCATCCGTCTATTGTAATCGGATCCATCCACGCTTACACAAGCACAGACAAGGGCCCTTATGTAGTCCACGTTTCTCGTACTGAGGCAGACCCTACTGCGGGAACTGTCCTAAGACCAATTAAATTTGGACAATTCTTGTCGACCCACAAGATTGGAAATATCACCCCAGATGGAGTAAAGAGAGTAGGTAGAAATAAAATATCGGTACAATTTAATACAGCAGAAGATGCCAATAAATTTATTGAGAACCCTATATTGTCAATGTGCAAATACTCTGCCACTATCCCAACATTCAACGTCACTAGGATGGGCTTAGTCAGACAAGTCCCCACTGACATATCGATGGATGAACTAGCAGAATCACTTGTGCTACCTGCAGGCTGTGGAATAGTATTGAAAGCTAGGAGACTTAGCAGAAGAAGTGTAGAAGACGGTAATGTGACCCACATACCCACCCAGACTGTTGTTATCACTTTCCAAGGGCAAGTCCTTCCCTCCAGGGTATTCCTATTTTACACTTCCCTGCCAGTTGAACTATACGAATACCCCACCATCCAATGCCATTCTTGCTGCAGATTCGGACACACAAAAGCTATATGCCGCAGTAAGCCCAGATGTTTCCGGTGTTCTAAGGAACACTCAGGAGATACCTGTGAAGTCCCGGAGTCCCAGGCTTCATGCTTACATTGTTCAGGTCACCACTATGCTACCAGCAAAAATTGCCCAGAACTCCAGCGCCAAAAGTCGATTAAATCTGTCATGGCGCAAAACTGCATTTCGTATGAGGAAGCTTCCTCCCATTTCCCCCCAGTATCCCGTTCGTACTCCGAGGTTGCAAAGGAAATGTTCTCCCACCCTATGCCCCAAAGTTCCCAGAACCAGTCCTCATCAAGTACACCTCCTTCCCGCTCCTATGTAAAAACCGTATTTTCCACTCCCCGTCCCAGAGCCCCATTGGGCAAGTCTTACGATAAGGCTACCCACCAGCACATCATCTCAGACCCATCACCCACTATGCCCAACGGTTGTGCTCTAGGCAATCCCCTAGATGCAGCCCCCCAAAATGAAAACATGCTCGAAACCCTACTATCCCTAATCATTAACATACTGATGATGAATCCTCATCCCCTACCGTCCAACGTTGCCTCAAAACTCACACAATTAGTCTCCCTGACTGGCTATAATGGATCCAGTGGTCCTGCTCCAGTGGAACAGCCAGAGCGTGCGCGCAAAAAAACATGAACTCTCCCACTTAATTTCAATTTTTCACCCGTCAGTCATTGCCGTCTCGGAGACATGGTTGAGACCTGGAACCCGATTTAGGATTCCTGGTTTCTCCTGCCTTCGGGACGACAGGGCTGACGGGTATGCAGGATGCGCCTTATTTATGAGGCGCACACTTCCCTTCTCACAACTTCCCCTCCCCTCCCTTCCCCCTGATATCAACGCAGTTGGTATCAGATCTATGAACATTTCCTTTGTATCTGTATATATTCCCCATCCTAATTCCGTATTGATTCCGGACCTTCTCCTTCTCTTTTCTTCTATCCCTCCCCCTGTAGTCCTGATGGGTGATTTTAATGGCCACAACACTGTGTGGGGCCATAACTTCTCAGATATGTTTGGTCTCTCCCTTTTAGAAATATTTGACGAAGCCAACCTATGTCTGCTAAATGACGGCTCACCTACCCGTAGAGCCAGACCATCCCAAAATCCAAAAAGTGCTGTTGATCTGTCGCATTGCTCTCCCTCCCTCTCCCCCTTTGTTTTCTGGAAAACCCTCCCTTCGACGTATGGTAGTGATCACTTCCCTATTCTCATAACCCTCCATGTGCAAAATAATGTGTCCCCTCCCTGTAACCCCTCCCCCTCTCTCAAATACAGACTATCTGGTGCTGATTGGCCAGCATATTCTTTATCTCTTGATGATAGACTAGGATCTCTCCCTCCATCTTATAACTCCCTCTCTGCCTATCAGACCTTTATAGATACTATAATTACATGTGCAGATCTCCATATCCCCATTAAAAGTCCCACTAGAAATAACAAAATCTCCACTCCCTGGTGGGACTCTGAATGCACCGTGGCTGTTTCAGAGAGGAAAGAAGCTGAACTATCCTACAACTCCTCCATGACAGATGAAAATTTCATCAGTTATCAAGTAGCTTCTGCAAAATTTAGACGCCTCGTCTCAAAAAAGAAAAAAATTAGCTGGACAAACTTTTGTGAAAACTTATCACCTACAACTCCCTCTTCCCTTGTCTGGAAACAAATAAGGCGATTTAAGGGATCCTACAATATTGAAAACGCCACCGCACATGATCCATCATCATGGCTAGAGGCTTTTTCGGACAAACTTGCTCCCCCTTCAGTCCCATGCTTAAATTCTATTCCCTCCCCCCCTTCAATTCTCCCTTCCCAAAGTCCATTTGACCAGCCCTTTTCTTTCGAAGAATTGTCACTTGCACTAGACGGACTGACTGACTCATCTCCTGGTATAGACGGCATTCCGTATTCCTTAATCACTAAATCTTCCAATTATGCTAAGAACATATACTTATCAATTATCAACTCATTTTTTGATAGCGGCACAATCCCCACACATTGGAAAACCCAGATAATCATACCAATTTTAAAGCCTGGCAAAGATCCCTCTGACCCATGCAGTCGTAGGCCGATAGCCCTTTCTTCGATACTAGCAAAGATAATGGAACGATTAATTAAACACAGATTGGAATGGATAGTTGAGAACAAAACTATCCTTGCTAAAACCCAGTTTGGGTTCAGGAAGGGTATGAGCACAATAGACAGTCTTAGCATTATAACATCCGACATACAAATCGCCTATAAAGAGAAAAAGTTCCTAGTTGGAGTTTTCCTTGATATAGCGTCAGCATATGACAACGTTCTGCTTCCGGTTCTCAGGAATAAACTTAGCCATCTGAGAATTCCCGAGAAGGTGGTTCGTTTCATTTGTAACTTATTAATGGAGAGATCAGTTGTTGTAAAATCACATAAAGGCCTCCTCTCCCCTAAGACTGTCTGGAAAGGTCTCCCCCAAGGCTCCGTCCTCAGCCCTCTACTATACAGTATATATACGTACGATCTGGAACAATCCGTTGACTCTTTTTGTGAGGTTTTACAGTATGCCGATGACCTAGCCCTGTATGTATCTTCCATCTCCATAACAGAAGCAGTTAGCCGCCTAAACTCTGCCCTATCTTACCTAGAAGAATGGTTACTTAACCATGGCTTATCTCTATCCGCTTCTAAGAGCTCTGTCGTAGTTTTTAGCAAAAAAAGAATTATCCCCCCTGTTGAAATAACTGTGAGCAATGAAATTATCCCTCAATCAAATAGTGTAAAATTTTTAGGCATCATCCTTGACTCCAAAATGACAGGTGTTTCCCACTTTGATCAAACTCTCCAAAAATGCGAAAAAAATATCAATATACTCCGTGCACTGTCAGGTGTTTGGTGGGGCTCGCATCCCTACTCACAAAAATTGTTATACAATGCAATCATCAGAAGTCACCTGGATTATGGTACCTTCCTTCTTAATGTCTGTAACAAGTGTTCATTGAACAAACTTGACAAAATTCAATCAAAATGTCTACGTATTATACTTGGTGCAATGAAGTCCTCGCCCATTAATGCCATGCAAGTCGAGTGTAATGACCCTCCGCTAAGTTTACGTAGACAATTTCTATCAAATAGATTCTTTTTTAAGATTTCTCAAAATTCTAACCATCCTCTTCTTCCAAAGCTTGAACGACTTCGTGATCTATTTGATCCAAATAAACCTGATAAATTTCCTTGTCTCCTACATAGCCTCATAAAATGGTCACAATTCCCAACCCCTCCCATCCAATTTCCATCCCACCCACTTTATTCAACTCCTTTTGATGCTTTAGTGTTCCAACCAAATGTCCTTCCTTATTTTGGTATAGATAAGGACTCCTCTGATGCCCCTAGACAATTTCTCGAACAAATCCACTCCAGATATGACGGTTGGTACTCTATATTCACCGATGCATCCAAACTGACTCCTGATAGTCACGTTGGTGCAGCTGTGTGGATCCCCTTCACCTCCATAAGCCTAAATTTTAAATGTTCGCCCTTAACAACAGTCTTTACTGGTGAAGCAATTGCCATTCTTGAGGCTATTAGTTTCGTAAAATCACACCGACTTAACAAATCTATTATTTTTTCTGACTCCAAAAGCTGTCTTCAATCAATCCTTTCCAACCCCTTTCGTATCATATCCCGGTTTCCCTGTATACTTAAAATAAGAGAATTGCTATATGAATGCCACTCCCTAAATATTGATATCGTCATCGCCTGGATCCCAGGGCATTCTGGAATCCCTGGCAACGAGTCTGCTGACTCTTTGGCAAAATCTTCAGCTGAGACAGGTTCCTTAGAACATCTTAATCCATATTCTCACGACGTATGCCTTATATCTAAATCTCAACTTTTAAATTCCTGGAATACTGCTTGGAACATATCTAAAAGATTAAAAGGGAAACATTACGCTGACATCCAGCCCGACATCCCTCCCTCCCCATGGTTTTTTAAATTCAGAAAGGCAAAAAAATCTATTACCTCTACAATTTGCCGACTAAGATTAGGACATTCTTGCACTCCTGTTTTTCTAGCTAAAATTAGGATAAGGAACCATTCTCTGTGTGAATGCGGCTTGGACGAAGGAAACGTGGACCACATATTTTTCAGCTGCCCAAAACTAGGACGTTCCCTCTATGACTACCTCCCTCCTGATATTCCTCGCCCTACTTCCCTCAAATGCTTATTAACCCATACCTTTAACCCTGTAATAAATAATATTTTATGTAAATTTATAAATATTAATAACATAAAACTGTAAATATTATGTACATAATCTAACTATTTACTATTTAATTATATATTATTGCTTTTGTAAATAACCCCTAAACTGTGTTGTCCTCTATGTTGTGTTGTCTCTATTGTTTTAGAAAATCACTTGGATGAACCAATTCTTATCACCGGCCATCTGCTAATACCTCGGACGAAATATAAAGGGGACGTCTGATTGAAGGAAGTCCTCATACAAAATTTTCTGTCAATTTTTGCGGGGGACGAGGTAGCACACTAACGCAAATTACACACACATACGCATTTCGTTTTTGTATCGCTACACAAGCACACTACATAAAAAATACAACACACTCTCATTTTTACACACACTATTGCAAATTTCGTATAAACATAATGTAGCGACGTAAAACAGAAAGTAGCACACATCAAGAAAATTAGGGAAGGGAACGTCAATAATATTATCGTTATCGATTATATGCGTGAATGAGTGAATGATGACAAATTATTTCTTCCATTTCTCAGTTTCTATTAATCGTATATTTTGCATTGTGAATAAAATTAACTTATCAATGCTTTACAATGTAGTAGATAAGTTAATAACAAGGAAAAATCGGTTAGACCGTAAAATTTAATTGTACAGTGCCACCAAAATATCGAATTTCGAAACGATTAATGTGTGTAAGCTATCGGTCTATTGATGTCGTCCCACTAGTTCTTTCGAACCAGTGTGGCGAAAGGATTTCAAGTGCGCCCCAAAGAGGCGTCTTTATACGTTGACGATGACGAGTTTACATAGGTAGGAACTTATATTTTCTGAATACTTAGGTACTGTAAAACTAGTTTATTTAAATCTAATAGCCTTGAACCTTCATTACAATTATAGCTACTTCTGCCATATGTAAGTATATACAGGATGTCATAGGAACGACAGTCAAGCGGAAGTCCAGTGATGCAGGACCACTGTTGCTGCAATGTCACAAAAACATGAATAACTTCTAAACTACAAAAAATCGTTGAACATACATGGGGGTGATTTGGGTAGCCCTTGGGATGTTGCATCACTAGACTTTTGCTTGACAGTCGTTTCTGTAGGGATGTTTGTTGCTTTTGTAGTAGGTACTTAAACCTCAAATGGTCCCATAGGCTTTTTCGATCCTTACATGAAACTGAATCGATTTTAGTACAAAAGTATAGGAAAAGTTTTTGACAATTTCTGAATTTTCTAGTACTCAAACGACCCCATAAAGTCTTTTGATGTTTACCTGAAACTGAATAGATTGGAATCAATTTTTTTTTCCTTTTGCCATTTTTGTCGCTGTCTGTACATTTTTTCAAAATCTGCGAATGCAGTTTAAAATATCTCAAAAAGATAGGGAAGGTCTTCTAAGAGCGTTTTCTTGTAGCTACAATGGTAAAGGTACCTGCCCTCCATGGCCCATCTCAAAAATCCACCTGTATAGTCCGAGTAGGCGTCCAGGATGGATGTCTATTGCATGCTTGTTTCCATTTTTCTTTAATAATCTCTTGGGAACATAAAATCAACAAGCAAAGAAAAGTAGGTACATACAAAACTTTTAAAAATTTTCATCTTCCGTTCATTCATTTAAATCATCGATATCAATACCACTGCACTATAGAACATTTCAACTAGTCAAGTTAGGGTTGTCATCAATTTGAAATAATTATTACTATGTTTTAAAATAAATTACCTATAATTATTTTGCGTGGTTTCATTTTATTTTTAATTCACAATATATTCATAGTTATTATGTCGGATTGGGGGAGGGGGGATCAAAGTTCCCACTTTTGGGCTTTTCGCTTATATTCCGATAGCGGTGCGTCGTATGACAAAAAGTTTGTAAATTAAATGAAAGATCATATAATTCTCTACGACTTTTGTAATATACTATTCCGAATTTTCATCAGGTTTTGCGGTTTTGAGACACACGCTCCGGAAAAAGGCAAGCTACACGCTCCGGAAGAATAAAAGGAAGCTACATTCATTTTCAGCTTTATAACTTCAGAACCAGTCATGTTAAGCTACAAAGGTTAAAAAAACCTAACTTAAAGATAAAAAAGAAAAATTTTACGGAGCTTGAAAACGGTTGGAAATTCTGGAAAAGGGTATGGAGTTGAAGAAAATTTTATGATCTTTCATTTAGCATAAGTAAATTAATTTGGCATAATAATTGCATTGAAACGCACCGTTTTTGATAAATTAGTCAACTCCCTCCCACTCCGGCTCACCTCCTAGACATCAGTACTTTTAGTATGTTCACTTCCTAAGCACCCAGAACAAGTTTCTTAAGGAACCGCATATATACCAGCTCACGCATTCTACAACTCTCTTTTAATAACTGAACTGTTGGCAGTTTATTAAATGTTAAAAATTATGGAACACATTATAGAAACGCAATTAAAATGTAACTAGATTAAAATAAACGTGTTTTGATTTTGAAAAAACTTAGTGACATCCCTGACTCGCTACATAGATTATTACATAGTATTGTAGTCACGTGAATAGACTTATTCATTCATTCTTATGGCGGAAAATTCAAATTACTCAAATATAAATATCATAAATTCATAAGGAAATTAATAATTATGTTACAAATTAAATACTCACAAATGAAAAGAGATGCCGTCACTTTTGAAATTTGATGTTGCCGACTTGTTTCGATAACAAAATACCGCACAAATAGGCATTTTATGGCAGCTCTGTTCTCGCTCAGGTTAAGAAGTATTGTGTCAAAATGGCTACCGAAGTAGTTTTTATAAACTGAAACGACTCGGAGTCGTGTACATTTGACAGAGGGGAATACAAGTTATGGCGCATCCCTACCTTAATGATCGAAGGCTAATACTTATTCCCTTTAAGTTTATGACACTAGCATGAAACGGACACTGGCAGAATTGTGACAAACAAGTCGCAGTAGCCATAAAGAAGAAGTTGAAGTTGAAGTTGATTTTCACAATGCTCACTAGGCTTGTGCTTGCTCGGTCAGTACAGAGAGCGCTCCGTACTAGTACGATCGTTGTGAAGAACTAGATCGGACTTCTAGTACTATTAGTACATCTAGTACAGTAGATCTTCGGTTCTATAATGAGTCGCTCGGTAGGTCGGTCGGTCCTGAACTACGTACTAGCTTTGTGTTTTGTAGGACATGAACGATGTTCGTACTAAACTAAAGATCGAATGAAACGCCCGCCACCGTGATATCTCTGTCTCTTTTATTACCGCTTACTCGCCTAATGAGTCTATCTCTGTCTGCGCTTGACAAACCAATCAGACACTGACATGTGAATACATTTCTAACAGTTCTTTTTCCGAACGATCGAATGAACTAGAGTCCTAATAGGATCGTGTAGTTCTTTTCATTCCGTCCTAGTACAAGGGTAGATACGCATGCCGATTTGAACCCTATTACAGTGCAGGAAGGCGCAGTTATGATAATTTCCTTAACGAAACGATCGAATGAACTAGTGTACTAGAGTACTAATAGTCCTATTAGGACCGAGATAAGTGAACTAGCTGAACTAGTACACTTGTGGGAATGAATTCCTATTAGTACTTAGTTCAGGAACTACACAAGCCTAAAGCTCACTCACTCAACCTCAACTTGTTTGTATTGTTTTGTAATTTATACGTGAATTGTGAATCTGAACTTCTGAAAGAAACGCATCCCGGCCGGAGTGCGCACAACTTCGATTTAACTCCTCCACTTCAAGTATTTTCGATTTCTCGGTTGATTTGCCTATGCGGAGTTGCATTGCGCGTGCTAATTTATATTACGGGCGGTGTTCACTTCACACGGCTCGTTTCTCGAAAGAAACACTAACCCATTCAACAAAGTAATGCCTGTGGTAATTAGGCTTGTGCTTGCTCGGTCAGTACAGAGAGCGCTCCGTACTAGTACGATCGTTGTGAAGAACTAGATCGGACTTCTAGTACTATTAGTACATCTAGTACAGTAGATCTTCGGTTCTTTAATGAGTCGCTCGGTCGGTCGGTCGGTCCTGAACTACGTACTAGCTTTGTGTTTTGTAGGACATGAACGATGTTCGTACTAAACTAAAGATCGAATGAAACGCCCGCCACCGTGATATCTCTCTCTTTTATTACCGCTTACTCGCCTAATGAGTCTATCTCTGTCTGCGCTTGACAAACCAATCAGACACTGACATGTGAATACATTTCCATTAGCTAACAGTTCTTTTTCCGAACGATCGAATGAACTAGAGTCCTAATAGGATCGTGTAGTTCTTTTCATTCCGTCCTAGTACAAGGGTAGATACGCATGCCGATTTGAACCCTATTACAGTGCAGGAAGGCGCAGTTATGATAATTTCCTTAACGAAACGATCGAATGAACCTAGTGTACTAGTGTACTAATAGTCCTATTAGGACCGAGTTATGTGAACTAGCTCAACACACTTGTGGGAATGAATTCCTATTAGTACTTAGTTCAGGAACTACACAAGCCTAGTGGTAATGTCATCTGTGTGCAGAGTGTGCCTAGTGAGGGACGTGAAAATGTATTCTCTCAAAAACCGCATCTTGGAGATGTATGAGAAACTCACGAATACTAATGTGAGTACATACCAAACCAACCAGCCGAACGAAATAGTTCGGTCTCCACCAAACCCTCCGGGGCCTCATGTCCAGCCTTACCGAGCTGTCCAATCGGCGTGTTTCAGCTGAGCGCGCGCGGGCCGCAGGCAGTGTGCTACATCTGCCACTCGCTGCTATAGAGATGCCACAGTTTCACCGAGATGGCTCTCTGCTCTGAGAAAACACTCCAAGATTTGCTAAACAAAGGCATTGAGGTAAATTTCATAAAAATAGCATTTATAATTTTTATACTGTTTGATAAACCTACTTGGCATTCGTGAAGGCAGCTCAGACAAATTTTGTATGAAAATGCGTTCACTACACTGACAAACGGCTAACTTCATGAATGCTTAGATCCGTTGGACGAAGTATAATTGGTTCTTGGTTCTATAGTTGGACTGTTTTATTGAATAGACAGAATTTCCTAAACTTTTCTAACATGCAAGTTCTTACAAAGATGCTTTGATTGTTTAAGGCTTTGTCAGAGGATGGATGAAGCATTAATATTGTGCATGCAGGTAGGAGTAGACTAGGTATATAGGAATGAAGCTCAACAGGAATATGGGATATAAATCTAGTGACTGGGTGGTGGCTTCGAGAGGCAGGACAGTACACCAGGCTGACCACCAGACAGATCCTCTCATTGTACAATTTGCTATTGACCATACTCATAATATTGCCCTAATATAGCTCTTAGTGTACCAAACCAATTGATCAATCATTGATTGATGTTGAATAAGATCAATCAACGTCAATCAACAGTTTCTACTAGTAACTTCATCAATGATCAAGCATCAGTCAAGCATCGATTGGTGTGGTCGATGCCATTGATTAAATTTTGGATGATACTTAATCTACAAACCCAGTTTCAACTCAATCAGCCTATTTTCTGAGGAGTTTCCTGGAAGAGCTCATGACTCCATCATCAGATCAGCTCGCTGTTACCATATTATTGCATTGTTACCGAGGACTCGCAAGTGTACCAAAATTCAGCTCAATCGGACACCGGGAAGCTTGCAAAATTTGACCCAGACAAACATACAAACATTGCAAGTTAATTAAAAGCTTTTAAAAGGCTACATTTCACATACAGGTCTGCATACTGCAAGACTCTAGGAGACGTGCCCGCACCTACAACTGCAAGTCACTCATGCTAAATTTTATTTTCAGGCATCATATGAAAATATCCTCAACCTCAACCCCACAAGGGACTGTCTACGGATTAGCCTGACTGCATCCACCATGCAGATAATGACTCTTAATAATAATAACTATAGTGTTCATTCTCCTCGTATCAAACAAGAAGTAGTCACTAATGAGGAAGAATTTGTCACGAGTGAAGAAGAATATTTTGTAAAAGACGAATTTACAGAGGAGTCAGTATCTGCAGCGGTAGATTTCCCAGCTGTGGTCGACCAACCTGTAGAGTACACAACGGACTCCTCATTGTCTGAGAGCACAAACCACGAAGACAAAAGGGCTGGCAGGTTTACATCACATAAAATTGGTAATAAAATATTTATGTGCAACGAATGTGGCAAAAATTTCTCTCTGAAAACGAAACTATCAGCCCACATTCAGACTCACGATCAAGTCACTTTTGCCTGTGATATATGTAATGAAAAATTCAAAAGTAAACATTATTTAAACAAGCACTTAATAAATACCCACAAAAAGGAAGAGCTGCATACGACTGGACACATAAATCAGAAACACAGAGTAAAAAGCCCATATGTCTGCAATGTATGTCATAAGATTTGTTCTAAGTCTAACTGGACTAGACACAGGAGGACTCATACAGATGAAAGGTCATATGCCTGCAATGTATGTGATAAGAGTTTTTCTGTAGAAGCACATAGGTCTGTACACTTGAGAACTCACACTGGAGAAAGGCCATATGCCTGCGATGTATGTGATAACAGTTTTTATGATAAGGGTGATTTGAATAGACATATGAGAACTCACACTGGTGAAAGGCCATATGCCTGCAATATATGTGATAACAGTTTTTATGATAAGGGTGATTTGAATAGACATATGAGAACTCACACTGGAGAAATGCCATATGCCTGCGATTTATGTGATAAAAAGTTCACTCGTAAGAATAATTTGATATTACACATGAGAACACACTCAGGAGAAAAGCCATATGCCTGCAATGTATGTGATAAGAGTTTTAATGCTAAGAGTAATTTTAATAGACATATTAGAACTCACACTGGTGAAAGGCCATATGCCTGCAATGTATGTGATAAGAGATTTAATAATAAGGATGCTTTGAATAGACATATGAGAACTCACACTGGAGAAAAGCCATATGCCTGCGATTCATGTGATAAAAAGTTTGCTCATAAGAATAGTTTTAATATACACATGAGAACACACTCAGGAGAAAAGCCATATGCCTGCGATGTATGTGATAAGAGTTTTTCTCAAAGACCTTATTTGACTAGACACATGAGAGCTCACACTGAATGAAAGTGATAATATTTGCAACATGTCTATGATTATATTTGTAATATGTCTTTAGAGTTTCTCAAAAGTAATATTGGCTGTGCACCCAAAAAGAGAAAAGGCCATAAATTACCAATGTATGTTGTGTATGTGATAAAAGTTCTCTCGGAAGAGTTGTTTGGACAGTACAGTGTACACACACACACACATGGGTTCCTGCATACTGATATCTAAATAAAAAACCTGCCTTTAAACAAAGGAGAATGGGCATTCCCGCCCAAATCAAAAAACTATCGCCCGCAGAGTAGGCGTATGGTGGAATGGGTAGACCTTCAAAAACACTCCATTTCATTGTATGACAGCTAAAAAATCCATCCTACAGAAATCGAGATATTTGCAGTTAAAAGTGGTGACTCTTACCATCATGTTTTTTGACTTACAGGCTTCCCGCAGATAAGCCACTATGGGCAATCGATAGAACTTTAAAAGCATTACATTTCATTGTATGAAAGCAAAAAAATCCATCCTGCAGAAATCGAGATATTTGCAGTTAAAGGTGGTGACTTTTACCATCATGTTTTTTGACTTACAGGCTTCCCGCAGATAAGCCACTATGGGTAACCGATAGAACTTTAAAAGCATTACATTTCATTGTATGAAAGCAAAAAATCCTTCCTGCAGAAATCGAGATATTTGCAGTTAAAGGTGGTGACTTTTACCATCATCTTTTTTCGACTTACAGGCTTCCCACAGACAAGCCACTATAGGCATTCGATAGAACTTTAGAAGCACTACATTTCATTGTATGACAGCTAAAAAATCCATCCTGCAGAAATCGAGATATTTGCAGTTAAAGGTGGTGACTTTTACCATCATGTTTTTTGACTTACAGCCTTTCCGCAGATAAGCCAGTATGGGCATTCGATAGAACTTTAGAAGCACTACATTTCATTGTATGACAGCTAAAAAATCCATCCTGCAGAAATCTAATATCTAATATCTAATCTAATCTGTAACCATACCTTATTCTGTAATTATTTAAGTATTTATGAACTAACAGCTCTTTTTTTTAATTGTCTTTTTTTTAATAACGTGAAATAGTAAAATGATTCCATGATTTTAATATAGATTTGTTAATTATTGGTTATTTTATCGTAATTTTAACCATATTCCAATGATGACGAGATATTTGTCGTGAGGGAACTCTTCACCCAACTAGGAGCAGTCTGAAAACCAGCGTTGCTCTGTACCTCCCCGGTGCAGAGCAACACAAAGCTGAGATACATGTTTTATACATGTTGCATACTTGTTTGATACATGTTGCATACATGTTTGATACATGTTGCATACATGTTTTATACTTGTTGCATACATGTTTGATACTTGTTGCATACAACTTTGATACTTGTTGCATACATGTTTGATACTTGTTGCATACATTTTTTATACTTGTTGCATACATGTTTTATACTTGTTGCATACATGTTTTATACTTGTTGCATACATGTTTTATACTTGTTGCATACATGTTTTATACTTGTTGCATACTTGTTTGATACATGTTGCATACTTATTTGATACATGTTGCATACATGTTTTATACTTGTTGCATACATGTTTGATACTTGTTGCATACATGTTTGATACGTGTTGCATACATGTTTTATACTTGTTGCATACTTGTTGCCTACATGTTGCCTACATGTTTGATACTTGTTGCATACATGTTTGATACTTTTTGCATACATGTTTTATACTTGTTGCATACTTGTTGCCTACATGTTGCCTACATGTTTTATACTTGTTGCATACTTGTTTGATACAATATGTTGCATACTTTTACAACTTTGATACTTGTTGCATACATGTTTGATACTTGTTGCATACATTTTTTATACTTGTTGCATACATGTTTTATACTTGTTGCATACATGTTTTATACTTGTTGCATACATGTTTTATACTTGTTGCATACATGTTTTATACTTGTTGCATACATGTTTGATACTTTTTGCATACATGTTTTATACTTGTTGCATACTTGTTGCCTACATGTTGCCTACATGTTTTATACTTGTTGCATACTTGTTTGATACAATATGTTGCATACTTTTTTGATACATGTTGCATACATGTTTTATACTTGTTGCATTCATGTTGTATACATGTTTTATACTTGTTGCATACATGTTTTATACTTGTTGCATACATGTTTTATACTTGTTGCATACATGTTTTATACTTGTTGCATACTTGTTTGATACATGTTGCATACATGTTTTATACTTGTTGCATACATGTTGCATACATGTTTTATACTTGTTGCATACATGTTTGATACTTGTTGCATACAACTTTGATACTTGTTGCATACATGTTTGATACGTGTTGCATACATGTTTTATACTTGTTGCATACATGTTTGATACTTGTTGCATACATGTTTGATACTTGTTTTATACTTGTTGCATACATGTTTTATACTTGTTGCATGCATGTTTGATACATGTTGCATACATGTTTTATACTTGTTGCATACTTGTTGCCTACATGTTGCCTACATGTTTGATACTTGTTGCATACATGTTTGATACTTTTTGCATACATGTTTTATACTTGTTGCATACATGTTTTTTACTTGTTGCATACATGTTTTATACTTGTTGCATACTTGTTTGATACATGTTGCATACTTTTTTGATACATGTTGCATACATGTTTTATACTTGTTGCATTCATGTTGTATACATGTTTTATACTTGTTGGATACATGTTTTATACTTGTTGCATACTTGTTTTATACTTGTTGCATACATGTTTTATACTTGTTGCATACTTGTTTGATACATGTTGCATACATGTTTTATACTTGTTGCATACATGTTTTATACGGCAGACTTTGAGGCTGACCGACATGATGAAGGAACCACCGCAGGTGTCTGCCTGCTTGGCAAACATCTTTTTATAGCTCCTCAAGTAACATACACAAAGTTCAGGTTTTATACTACTACGAACTTACAATTACTTTTGTTTAAGGGTGACTTTCAGGGGGTTGGAACTGTACTAGGGATCTGACAAAGGACGACGTGATTTCTAATACTGTTTCAAGCCAAATATATCAAAATGAGCTTTATATCTTAAAGATTTCCTTATTAAAATCACCCGAGCTCGATCCTACGGTAAACTTTGCGGCTGACCGACATGATGAAGGAACCACCGCAGGTGTCTGCCCGCTTGGGAAACCTCTTTTTATAGCTCCCTAAGTAACATAATATAAAATTCAGCCTTGGTAAAATGACGAATCTTGGGTGCTATTTTGGGCACCTTTGATGCCTCATATCTCCCAAAGCCACCCGGACCCAAACTTCATATTTGGGAATCGTACATAACCATACTGGGACTACACACAGACAAAGTCTCAGCCTTTATTAAATGACGAAGGTCTGCCGGTCGCTGGCTCTCACCCTATAAGTCAAAAAACATGATGGTTAAAGTCACGACCTTTAACTGCAAATATCTCGATTTCTACAGGATAGATTTTTTCATACAATGAAATGTAGTGCTTCTAAAGTTCTATCGAATGCCCATAGTGGCTTGTCTGCGGGAAGGCTATAAGTCAAAAAACATTGATGGTAAAAGTCACCACCTTTAACTGCAAATATCTCGACTTCTGCAGGATGGATTTTTTAGCTGTCATACAATGAAATGTAGTGCTTCTAAAGTTCTATCGATTGCCCATAGTGGCTTGTCTGCGGGAAGCCTGTAAGTCAAAAAACATGATGGTAAAAGTCACCACCTTTAACTGCAAATATCTCGACTTCTGCAGGATGGATTTTTTAGCTGTCATACAATGAAATGTAGTGCTTCTAAAGTTCTATCGATTGCCCATAGTGGCTTGTCTGCGGGAAGCCTGTAAGTCAAAAAACATGATGGTAAAAGTCACCACCTTTAACTGCAAATATCTCGACTTCTGCAGGATGGATTTTTTAGCTGTCATACAATTAAATGTAGTGCTTCTAAAGTTCTATCGAATGCCTATAGTGGCTTGTCTGCGGGAAGCCTGTAAGTCGAAAAAAGATGATGGTAAAAGTCACCACCTTTAACTGCAAATATCTCGATTTCTGCAGGATGGATTTTTTAGCTGTCATACAATGAAATGTAGTGCTTCTAAAGTTCTATCGAATGCCCATTAAGTATTTTAATTGAACTACTACACCTGACACAATACATAATGAATTTCAAATCAAATTACTTTCAACTATTATAATATGAGTAAAAATAGCATTATTTTTGTTAATCTAACTAAGACTACCGAATGTACCTAATAATTATGAGTACCTAGGTACCGAACCATGACGTGTATTTCTTAAATACCAATAAATGTGTTTATTCTGTTTATTCTGTTTATTCCCATAGTGGCTTGTCTGCGGGAAGCCTGTTAGTCAAAAAACATGATGGTAAAAGTCACCACCTTTAACTGCAAATAGCTCGATTTCTGTTGGATGGATTTTTTTGCTGTCATACAATCAAATGTAGTGTTTTAGAAGGTCTACCCATTCCACTATACGTCCACTCTGCGGGCGATCGTTTTTTGACTTGGGCGGCGCTTCATACATGCCTGCCCGTTCTCCTTTAGAAAAGAGTTACGCTGTTACCTACTGGACAGAAACTATTATAGTATAAAGGAATTTGTAAATTAATTTTAATTATTGTAACATTTTGATTATGACATCTTAGGTACTTATTTAGTTATTTAATAACCCATTTATTTACTCATTTATTTATTTATTAAAACTTAGGCTAACATTACAGATAATTTATTAACTAAGGCGTTATCCTAGTGAGATCTTTAATTAAACTTAACTTAAGAGAGGCACAAGTGGTACAAAATTAAACAAAACTAAAAAACTCATACTAAACAAAATAAAAATAACATTTTCTTAAAATATAATAACATAACAACCATGTTTGCATCCCAATTGTATGGGGAATGTGTGCTCTAGTGCTAATAATTATATTTAAGACCTTTTATACCTACCACATTGAAGCAAATAAATGTATTCTAAATGATATTAAATTCTTTGATAAAGACTGTTAATTCGTTTATATTTTAGTTACTCTATCTATTCAATACATACATACCTACATAATATCAATGTTCTATCTATTTTCCCTCTGATAACTGCTATTTGAAGATATTTAAAAAACTACTCAGTTATTTATTTACTAGCTGACCCGTGCAACTTCGTCTGCGCATTATTAGGAACAAAGTAGAGGAGTTTTGAGTGAATCGAGAGTAGGTATATACAAAATATAAAACTCCGTCGCTTGATATAATAATAATATTTTTTTTATATTTATGTTTCTCTCAAGTTTCTCTCAAGAATCCCAAGATAGAGGTAGGAGTATAATTTTCTTTGATTTTGAGTTTTGAAAAGTTAATGGAGATTTTTGCTTAGAGTTTTCGATATTTTTATATTGCTGACGAAGTCGCGGGTAGGTAATATTAGTTAATCGTTTTATTTCGAAATTCAACACCATACAGTACTTGCTAAGTATTCAAAAAAAAATATGTTTCGAGTCAATTTCTTCAAAAAAATTGCCGCTCGCTTCAGGGATTCTATACCAATTACCGTATTCGTTTTGTTCTTAGCATTGCAACATCTGGGTAAGATTTTCCCTACTTGGGATACCCCCTATCTTGGGATTCTTGAGAGAAACATAAATATAAAAAAAATATTATTATTATATCAAGCGACCGAGTTTTATATTTTGTATATACCTACTCTCGATTCACTCAAAACTCCTCTACTTTGTTCCTAATAATGCGCAGACGAAGTTGCGCGGGTCAGCTAGTACTATACTATACTATATACTATATATACTATACTATATATACTATTATACTATATACTATCCATACTAATATTATAAATGTGAAAGTAACTCTGTCTGTCTGTCTGTCTGTCTGTCTGTTTGTTACCTTTTCACGCCCAAACCGCTGAACCGATTAAGCTGAAATTTGGCATGGATAAAGAGTATACCCCAGGGATGGACATAGGCTACTTTTTTTTGTCAATTACCATAAGGGGGCGGGAAAATAAGGGTTGGAAGTTTGTATGGGGAAAAAAGTTAAGCAACCCTGGGCGCGGTCATAATAAGGATGGGTGACCGCCCGGAGCCACTTTTTGCACTCTAAATTTTTTCGTTTTTTTTTTGTATTTTGCATAATAAATTATTTTAAAATTAATGATAAACATGTAACATGTGTATTCCCACCCATCAATATATCCCAACTCCGAAGTTATGATTTTTTGATATTAAAATATTTTTTCCTTGGCTATAGTTAGAACGCCATCTATCGGTCTAGAGGTCAAAACTACTTTACACTTTTTCTCCTAGGTGGCGCTTCTAAAAACGTTTTTCGAAATACGATCGAGTATAATTTTCTTCGATTTTGAGTTTTGAAAAGTAAATGGAGATTTTTGCTTAGAGTTTTCGATATTTTTATATTGCTGACGAAGTCGCGGGTAGGTAATATTAGTTAATCGTTTTATTTCGAAATACAACACCATACAGTAGGTACTTGCTATTCAAAAAAAATTATGTTTCGAGTCAATTTCTTCAAAAAAATTGCCGCTCGCTTCAGCGATTCTATACCAATTACCGTATTCGTTTTGTTCTTAGCATTGCAACATCTGGGTAAGATTTTCCCTACCTCTATCTATTAAGGGATTCTTGAGAGAAACATAAATATAAAAAAAATATTATTATTATATCAAGCGACGGAGTTTTATATTTTGTATATACCTACTCTCGATTCACTCAAAACTCCTCTACTTTGTTCCTAATAATGCGCAGACGAAGTTGCGCGGGTCAGCTAGTATAATTTTATAAATGTGAAAGTAACTCTGTCTGTCTGTCTGTCTGTCTGTCTGTCTGTCTGTCTGTTTGTTACCTTTTCACGCCCAAACCGCTGAACCGATTAAGCTGAAATTTGGCATGGATAAAGAGTATACCCCAGGGATGGACATAGGCTACTTTTTTTTGTCAATTACCATAAGGGGGCGGGAAAATAAGGGTTGGAAGTTTGTATGGGGAAAAAAGTTAAGCAACCCTGGGCGCGGTCATAAAAAGGATGGGTGACCGCCGCCAGCCACTTTTTGCACTCTAGATTTTTTTACTCTTTTTTGTATTTTGCATAATAAATTATTTTAAAATTAATGATAAACATGTAACATGTGTATTCCCACCCATCAATATATCCGAACTCCGAAGTTATGATTTTTTGATATTAAAATATTTTTTCCTTGGCCATAGTTAGAACGCCATCTATCGGTCTAGAGGTCAAAACTACTTTACACTTTTTCTCCTAGGTAGCGTTTCTAGCGGAGATCGAAATACGAAGGAGTATAATTTTCTTTGATTTTGAGTTTTGAAAAGTTAATGGAGATTTTTGCTTAGAGTTTTCGATATTTTTATATTGCTGACGAAGTCGCGGGTAGGTAATATTAGTTAATCGTTTTATTTCGAAATTCAACACCATACAGTACTTGCTAAGTATTCAAAAAAAAATATGTTTCGAGTCAATTTCTTCAAAAAAATTGCCGCTCGCTTCAGGGATTCTATACCAATTACCGTATTCGTTTTGTTCTTAGCATTGCAACATCTGGGTAAGTTTTTTTCTACCTCTATCTTGGGATTCTTGAGAGAAACATAAATATAAAAAAAATATTATTATTATATCAAGCGACGGAGTTTTATATTTTGTATATACCTACTCTCGATTCACTCAAAACTCCTCTACTTTGTTCCTAATAATGCGCAGACGAAGTTGCACGGGTCAGCTAGTTTTAAAATAATTTATTATGCAAAATACAAAAAAGAGTAAAAAAATCTAGAGTGCAAAAAGTGGCTGGCGGCGGTCACCCATCCTTTTTATGACCGCGCCCAGGGTTGCTTAACTTTTTTCCCCATACAAACTTCCAACCCTTATTTTCCCGCCCCCTTATGGTAATTGACAAAAAAAAGTAGCCTATGTCCATCCCTGGGGTATACTCTTTATCCATGCCAAATTTCAGCTTAATCGGTTCAGCGGTTTGGGCGTGAAAGGTAACAAACAGACAGACAGACAGAGTTACTTTCACATTTATAATATTAGTATGGATAAATTATCATTACAGACAGTTTTTCAGTCTAATGCGATAATCTAGGTGAGATCTATTACTTAAAATTAACTAATACATACTACCTAATTATTTTCTTTATTATGTACAAACAAAATGTAGTCCTACTCACTATTTCTAAAAATAAAATAATTGAAAACACATTAGTAGAACAAAAATAAAAACAAAAGTAAACAACATCTTGTTTGGGTACCTAGTAGTAAAACGGGTAAAACTAAATAATAAACTTAAACATTTAAATATTGCATAGGTACCTAACATACCAGGGACTACAAATAAGTTAAACTGTGGTAGGTAGGTATTTATATTTTTCTTTTCTATGACTTAACTATGATATTTTTTTCTTAACTATGATATTTTTTTCACCTAAATCATTCTGAACAACATAGAACCTTCGATCATTAAGGTATATTTTTTTTTATATTTCGTATTTTTCTTTATATTTCGTCCGAGCATAGAACAGGTTTTGTTTGAAATATTATCATCTTGCCTATTGGCAAGCGACGCGTCAATTAGGTATAAAGCAAGCCATTATAAACCTTATGAACAAAAGCCATCTAGCAGCGGCCTGCTCGAAGTGCTCGAGCACTTTCGTGCATATTTAGCGGTATTGAAGAAGATTTCTCATTTGACGAAAAATTTCCGTTGGAGTTTTGAAGAAATCAACCCGCGCGCCGTGTTTTGTTCTAAACCGTAAGTGACAGGACTGACTGACTGACATGATATAAATCTTTTATAATAAAACTTGACATTGGCAGAATTAAACCTAGTTGTGTAGTTGCCATCACGTTGCCATTAAATAAAAGAAGAAGATTTTCACAAAACTCAACTTGTTTGTATTGTATTGTTTTGTTTTGTAAGTGAATCTGAAATTCTGAAAGAAACGCATCCCGGCCGGAGTGCGCACAAGCATTTTCGATTTCATCAGTTCGCCGAGCGATTTGCCTGTGCGGAGTTGCATTGCGCGTGCTAATTTATATTACTCGGTGTTCACACGGCTCGTTTCTCGAAAGAAACACCAACCCATTCAACAAAGTAATGCCTGAGGTAATGTCATCTGTGTGCAGAGTGTGCCTAGTGAGGGACGTGAAAATGTATTCTCTCAAAAACCGCATCTTGGAGATGTATGAGAAACTCACGAATACTAATGTGAGTACATACCAAACCAACCAGCCGAACGAAATAGTTCGGTCTCCACCAAACCCTCCGGGGCCTCATGTCCAGCCTTACCGAGCTGTCCAATCGGCGTGTTTCAGCTGAGCGCGCGCGGGCCGCAGGCAGTGTGCTACATCTGCCACTCGCTGCTACAGAGATGCCACAGTTTCACCGAGATGGCTCTCTGCTCTGAGAAAACACTCCAAGATTTGCTAAACAAAGGCATTGAGGTAAATTTCATAAAAATAGCATATATAATTTTTATACTGTTTGTTATACTTGGCATTCGTGAAGGCAGCTCAGACTTGTATGAAAAAGCGTTCAGTACACTGACAAACGGCTAACTTCATGAATGCCTAAATCCGTTGGAGCAAATGTAATTGGTTCAGACTGTTTTATTGAATAGACAGAATTTCCTAAACTTTTCTAACATGCAAGTTCTTACAAAGATGCTTTGATTGTTTAAGGCTTTGTCAGAGGATGGATGAAGCATTAATATTGTGCATGCAGGTAGGAGTAGACTAGGTATATAGGAAGGAAGCTCAACAGGAATATGGGATATAAATCTAGTGACTGGGTGGTGGCCTCGAGAGGCAGGACAGTACACCAGGCTGACCACCAGACAGATCCTCTCATTGTACAATTTGCTATTGACCATACTCATAATATTGCCCTAATATAGCTCTTAGTGTACCAAACCAATTGATCAACAATTGATTAATGTTGAATAAGATCAATCAACAGTTTGTACTAGTAACTTCATCAACGATCAAGCATCAGTCAAGCTTCGATTGGTGTGGTCGATGCCATTGATTAAACTTTCGATGATAATTAATCTACGAACCGAGTTTCAACTCAATCGGCCTATTTGCTGAGGAGTTCCCTGGAAGAGCTCATGACTCCATCATCAGATCAGCTCGCTGTTACCATATTATTGCATTGTCACCGAGGACTCGCAAGTGTACCAAAAGTCAGCTCAATCGGACACCGGGAAGTGGGTCAAATTAAGCTTGCAAAATTTGACCCAGACAAACATTGCAAGTTAATTAAAAGCTTTTAAAAGGCTAGATTTCACATACAGGTCTGCATACTGCAAGACTCTAGGAGACGTGCCCCCACCTACAACTGCAAGTCACTCATGCTAATTTTTATTTTCAGGCATCATATGAAAATATCCTCAACCTCAACCCCACAAGGGACTGTCTACGGATTAGCCTGACTGCATCCACCATGCAGATAATGACTCTTAATAATAATAACTATAGTGTTCATTCTCCTAGTATCAAACAAGAATTAGTCACTAATGAGGAAGAATTTGTCACGAGTGAGGAAGAATTTTTTGTAAAAGACGAATTTACAGAGGAGTCAGTAGTTGCAGCGGTAGATTTCCCAGCTGTGGTCGACCAACCTGTAGAGTACACAACGGTGTCCTCATTGTCTGAGAGCACAAACCACAAAGACAAAAGGGCTGGCAGGTTTACATCACATAACATTGGTAATAAAATATTTGTGTGCAATGAATGTGGCAAAAAGTTCTCTCTGAAAACGAAACTATCAGCCCACATTCAGACTCACAATCAAGTCACTTTTGCCTGTGATATATGTAATGAAAAATTCAAAAGTAAACATTTTTTAAACAAGCACTTAATAAATACACACAAAAAAGAAGAGCTACATATGACTGGACACATAAATCAGAAACACAAATTAAAAAGCCCGTATGTCTGCGATGTACGTCATAAGATTTATTCTAAGTCTAACTTGACGAGACACATGAGGACTCATACAGATGAAAGGTCATATGCCTGTAATGTATGTGATAAAAAGTTCTCTTGTAAAAGTGGTTTGACTATCCACTTGAGAACTCATACTGGAGAAAGGCCATATGCCTGCGATGGATGTGATAAGAGATTTATTGTAAAGGGTAATTTGAATAGACATATGAGAACTCACACTGGAGAAAGGCCATATGCCTGTGATTTATGTGATAAAAAGTTCTCTCGTAAGAAAGATTTGATTATACACATGAGAACACACTCGGGAGAAAAGCCATATGCCTGCGATGTATGTGATAAGAGTTTTAATGTTAAGGGTGATTTGAATAGACATATGAGAACTCACACTGGAGAAAAGCCATATGCCTGCGATGTATGTGATAAGAGTTTTACTGTTAAGAATAATTTGAATATACACATGAGAACTCACACTGGAGAAAAGCCATATGCCTGTGATGTATGTCATAAGAGTTTTTCTCAAAGGCCTCATTTGACTAGACACATGAGAGCTCACACTGAATGAAAGTGATAATATTTGCAACATGTCTATGATTATATTTGTAATATGTCTTTAGAGTTTCTCAAAAGAAATATTGGACTGTGCACCATGAGAAAAGGCCATAAATTACCAATGTATGTTGTGTGTGTGATAAAAGTTCTCTTGAAAGAGTTGTTTGGACAGTACAGTGTACACACACACACACACATGGGTTCATACTGATATCTAAATGATATTAAATTCTTTGATAAAGACTCTGTTAATTCCTTTATATTTTAGTTACTCTATCTATTCAATACATAACATACATCTACATAATATCAATGTTCTATCTGTTTCCCCTCTGATATCTGCTATTTGAAGATATTTAAAAAACTACTTTCGCATCGATAAAGGCAGTAGGTAGAACCCGAATCTATGTTTAGGCTCAAGACCAATGATGTTTTATACTACATAATAGTAAAGAACCTATAGAATTCTGTACTCAAGACACATTGAATAGGCATGATGACAGTAATCAAGTTTCGCCAAAATA
Organism: Epirrhoe alternata; assembly: GCA_963565295.1. Taxonomy (NCBI): domain Eukaryota; kingdom Metazoa; phylum Arthropoda; class Insecta; order Lepidoptera; family Geometridae; genus Epirrhoe; species Epirrhoe alternata. Next base: position 2,200,298 of record OY751402.1, read on the forward strand.
TTTAACTGGTCTAATAAAATAGGATTCCAGGATTGAGAAAAATGAATTTATTGTCCGAATATTATCGAGATTATTAAATTATTTAATCAAATAAATCTACAAAATATAACAATCCGCCATGATAGCTGTACTGTACACCCGCAGTATCCCTAGTACGTTTGTGTGTAGGTACACCACGGATCTTAAATCCGTGGTGTACACAATCAGAGCGCGTGACGTCATTAAATATAAGTAGTATATCAGTTATCTGGTTCCCATAGTACAAGCATTGCTTAGTTTGGGGCTAGATGATGTTGTGTGAAATGTCCAGCATTATCTATCTTATCTATCTATCTATTACTCAATAAAATAGACCAAAACTGCTTCTTTCGTTTCCTTTGAGCTCTAAGTCAATGTGGTCATTATAATATGCACGTAGTTTTTGCTGTTGCAGTGGTGAGCTGTGACGTCAAAACTCGGACGAAATTATCGAAGCGTCAAAACAGCCGCCATGACACCGACGAGCGTTTTGGCGTGAATTAAAATTTTAAATTTGATTTTATGTTTGAAAACCTTTATTTTCTACTGAAATATGATATTTTTTTCATATAATTAATCATTCTGAACAACATAGAACAGGTTTTGAAAAATTCAATTAGATTAACAGCAAGCCAATATAAACCTTATGAACAAAAGCCATCTAGCAGGCCGCGCTGGCTCGAGCACTTTCGTGCGGTTCATATTCAGCGGGGGGAGTATTGAAGAAGATTTCTCATTTGACGAAAAATTTCCGTTGGAGTTTTGAAGAAAACAAGCCGCGCACCGTGTTTTGTTCTAAACCAGTGACAGGACTGACTGACTGAGATGATATAAATCTATATTTAAAACTTGACATTGACAGAATTATACCTAGTTGTGTAGTTGCCATTAAATAAAAGAAGAAGAAGATTTTCACAAAGCTCAACTCAATGAACTCAACTTGTTTGTATTGTTTTGTAATTTGTATGTGAATTGTGAATCTGAACTTCTGAAAGAAACGCATCCCGGCCGGAGTGCTCACAACTTCGATTTAACTCCTCCACTTCAAGTATTTTCGATTTCTCGGTTGATATGCCTATGCGGAGTTGCATTGCGCGTGCTAATTTATATTACGGGCGGTGTTCACTTCACACGGCTCGTTTCTCGAAAGAAACACTAACCCATTCATATTCAACAAAGTAATGCCTGAGGTAATGTCATCTGTGTGCAGAGTGTGCCTAGTGAGGGACGTGAAAATGTATTCTCTCAAAAACCGCATCTTGGAGATGTATGAGAAACTCACGAATACTAATGTAAGTACATACCAAACCAACCAGCCGAACGAAATAGTTCGGTCTCCACCAAACCCTGCGGGGCCTCATGTCCAGCCTTACCGAGCTGTCCAATCGGCGTGTTTCAGCTGAGCGCGCGCGGGCCGCAGGCAGTGTGCTACATCTGCCACTCGCTGCTACAGAGATGCCACAGTTTCACCGAGATGGCTCTCTGCTCTGAGAAAACACTCCAAGATTTGCTAAACAAAGGCATTGAGGTAAATTTCATAAAAATAACATTTACAATTTTTATACTGTTTGTTATACTCGGCATTCGTGAAGGCAGCTCAGACTTGTATGAAAAAGCGTTCACTACACTGACAAACGGCTAACTTCATGAATGCCTAAATCCGTTGGACGAATTGTAATTGGTTCTTGGTTCTATAGTTGTACTGTTTTATTGAATAGACAGAATTTCCTAAACTTTTCAAACATGCAAGTTCTTACAAAGATGCTTTGATTGTTTAAGGCTTTGTCAGAGGATGGATGAAGCATTAATATTGTGCATGCAGGTAGGAGTAGACTAGGTATATAGGAAGGAAGCTCAACAGGAATATGGGATATAAATCTAGTGAGTGGGTGGTGGCCTCGAAAGGCAGGACAGTACACCAGGCTGACCACCAGACAGATCCTCTCATTGTACAATTTGCTATTGACCATACTCATAATATTGCCCTAATATAGCTCTTAGTGTACCAAACCAATTGATCAATCATTGATTGATGTTGAATAAGATCAATCAACGTCAATCAACAGTTTCTACTAGTAACTTCATCAATGATCAAGCATCAGTCAAGCATCGATTGATGTGGTCGATGCCATTGATTAAATTTTGGATGATACTTAATCTACAAACCCAGTTTCAACTCAATCAGCCTATTTTCTGAGGAGTTTCCTGGAAGAGCTCATGACTCCATCATCAGATCAGCTCGCTGTTACCATATTATTGCATTGTTACCGAGGACTCGCAAGTGTACCAAAATTCAGCTCAATCAGACACGGGGAAGCTTGCAAAATTTGACCCAGACAAACATACAAACATTGCAAGTTAATTATAAGCTTTTAAAAGGCTACATTTCACATACAGGTCTGCATACTGCAAGACTAGGAGACGTGCCCCCACCTACAACTGCAAGTCACTCATGCTAATTTTTATTTTCAGGCATCATATGAAAATATCCTCAAGCTTAACCCAACTACGGACTGTCTACGGATTAGCCTGACTGCATCCACCATGCAGATAATGACTCTTAATAATAATTATTATAGTGTTCATTCTCCTAGTATCAAACAAGAATTAGTCACTATTGAGGAAGAATTTGTCACGAGTGAGGAAGAATTTTTAGTAAAAGACGAATTTACAGAGGAGTCAGTATCTGCAGCGGTAGATTTCCCAGCTGTGGTCGACCAACCTGTAGAGTACACAACGGACTCCTCATTGTCTGAGAGCACAAACCACGAAGACAAAAGGGCTGGCAGGTTTACATCACATAAAATTGGTAATAAAATATTTATGTGCAACGAATGTGGCAAAAAGTTCTCTCTGAAAACGAAACTATCAGCCCACATTCAGACTCACAATCAAGTCACTTTTGCCTGTGATATATGTAATGAAAAATTCAAAAGTAAACATTATTTAAACAAGCACTTAATAAATACACACAAAAAGGAAGAGCTGCATATGACTGGACACATAAATCAGAAACACAGAGTAAAAAGCCCATATGTCTGCGATGTATGTCATAAGATTTGTTCTAAGTCTAACTGGACTAGACACATGAGGACTCATACAGATGAAAGGTCATATGCCTGCAATGTATGTGATAAGAGTTTTTCTGTAGAAGCACATAGGTCTGTACACTTGAGAACTCACACTGGAGAAAGGCCATATGCCTGCGATGTATGTGATAACAGTTTTTATGATAAGGGTGATTTGAATAGACATATGAGAACTCACACTGGTGAAAGGCCATATGCCTGCAATATATGTGATAACAGTTTTTATGATAAGGGTGATTTGAATAGACATATGAGAACTCACACTGGAGAAATGCCATATGCCTGCGATTTATGTGATAAAAAGTTCACTCGTAAGAATAGTTTGATATTACACATGAGAACACACACAGGCTAATTGGACTAGACACATGAGAGCTCACACTGAATGAAAGTGATAATATTTGCAATGTATGTCTATGATAATATTTGTTATATGTCTTAAGAGTTTCTCAAAAGAAATATTGGACTGTGCACCATGAGAAAAGGCCATAAATTACCAATGTATGCAATGTATGTTGTGTATGTGACAAAAGTTCTCTCGGAAGAGTTGTTTGGACAGTACACACACATGGGTTCCTGCATATGATATCTAAATGATATTAAATTCTTTGAAGTCTTAATCAAACTGTTAATTCGTTTATATTTTAGTTACTCTATCTATTCAATACATAACATACATCTACATAATATCAATGTTCTATCTGTTTCCCCTCTGATATCTGCTATTTGAAGATATTTAAAAACCTACTTTCGCATCGATAAAGGCAGTAGGTAGAACCCGAATCTATGTTTAGGCTCAAGACCAATGATATTTTATACTATTATTAACTAAGTACCTATAGAATTCTGTACTCAAGACACATCGATGACAGTAATCAAGTTTCGCCAAAATATTTTACTAGTCTAATAAAATAGGATTCCAGGATTGAGAAATGCATTTATTGTCCGATTAATATCGAGATTATTAAATTATTTAATCAAATAAATCTACAAAATACATTGAGTTATAATGTACTACGTACATTATAACTCAATGACAAAATATAACAATCCGCCATGATAGCTGTACACCAATCAGAGCGCGTTCATTCATCAATCATTCATTTGCTTTGAGCGCCCTTCGTTTCCTTTGAGCTTTAATCACTAGCGTGGTCATTAGTATGCCATTGAATTATAATGTACTAACTTACTAGAGAACGCACCTCTACTCGATTGTTTTTAGCTGTCATACAATCAAATGTAGTGTTTTAGAAGGTCTACCCATTCCACCATACTCCCACTCTGCGGGCGATAGTTTTTTGATTTGGGCGGGAATGCCCATTCTCCGTTGTTACAGTTTCAATACTGTTATTTATTCTCTGAGTAAGTACCTACCTACACACACGAACAATATTATGTACGCAGAATAGGTAATAAAATAATGTCCCATCTGCGCGCATTGATTGTTATCTATGACAACATAACACCCCCCCCCCCCCCGCTTGCCCCGCGCATGCCCCGCTGTCATCAGTCCGCGCGCTAATTTTGTTTGAAATAGCGTCTCTATTCATTTTATCTCAATGTAGTATGCATGCAAGTTGTTTTTGGTGTTGCAGTGGTGAGCTGTGACGTCAAAATAGCCGCCATGACACCGAGGAGCGTTTTGGCGTGAATTTTTTTCAATTTGATTTTTATGTATGAAAACCTTTATTTTTTACTGAAATATGATATTTTTTTCATATAATTAAACATTCTGAACAACAAAGAACAGGTTTTGAAAAATTTACATCTTGCCTTTTGGCAAGCGACGCGTCAATTAGATTTACAGCAAGCCAATATAAACCTTATGAACAAAAGCCATCTAGCAGGCCGCGCTGGCTCGAGCACTTTCGTGCATATTCAGCGGGGGGAGTATTGAAGAAGATTTCTCATTTGACGAAAAATTTCCGTTGGAGTTTTGAAGAAAACAAGCCGCTGTGACAGGACTGACTGACTGACATGGTATAATCTATTTATAAAACTTGACATTGGCAGAATTAAACCTAATTGTGTAGTTGCCATTAAATAAAAAAGAAGAAGATTTTCACAAAGCTCAACTCAACTTGTTTGTATAGTTTTGTAATTTAATTTGTGTATGTGAATCTGAAATTCTGAAAGAAACGCATCCCGGCTGGAGTGCTCACAACTTCGATTTAACTCCTCCACTTCAAGTATTTTCGATTTCTCGGTTGATATGCCTATGCGGAGTTGCATTGCGCGTGCTAATTTATATTACGGGCGGTGTTCACTTCACACGGCTCGTTTCTCGAAAGAAACACTAACCCATTCATATTCAACAAAGTAATGCCTGAGGTAATGTCATCTGTGTGCAGAGTGTGCCTAGTGAGGGACGTGAAAATGTATTCTCTCAAAAACCGCATCTTGGAGATGTATGAGAAACTCACGAATACTAATGTAAGTACATACCAAACCAACCAGCCGAACGAAATAGTTCGGTCTCCACCAAACCCTGCGGGGCCTCATGTCCAGCCTTACCGAGCTGTCCAATCGGCGTGTTTCAGCTGAGCGCGCGCGGGCCGCAGGCAGTGTGCTACATCTGCCACTCGCTGCTACAGAGATGCCACAGTTTCACCGAGATGGCTCTCTGCTCTGAGAAAACACTCCAAGATTTGCTAAACAAAGGCATTGAGGTAAATTTCATAAAAATAACATTTACAATTTTTATACTGTTTGTTATACTCGGCATTCGTGAAGGCAGCTCAGACTTGTATGAAAAAGCGTTCACTACACTGACAAACGGCTAACTTCATGAATGCCTAAATCCGTTGGACGAATTGTAATTGGTTCTTGGTTCTATAGTTGTACTGTTTTATTGAATAGACAGAATTTCCTAAACTTTTCAAACATGCAAGTTCTTACAAAGATGCTTTGATTGTTTAAGGCTTTGTCAGAGGATGGATGAAGCATTAATATTGTGCATGCAGGTAGGAGTAGACTAGGTATATAGGAAGGAAGCTCAACAGGAATATGGGATATAAATCTAGTGAGTGGGTGGTGGCCTCGAAAGGCAGGACAGTACACCAGGCTGACCACCAGACAGATCCTCTCATTGTACAATTTGCTATTGACCATACTCATAATATTGCCCTAATATAGCTCTTAGTGTACCAAACCAATTGATCAATCATTGATTGATGTTGAATAAGATCAATCAACGTCAATCAACAGTTTCTACTAGTAACTTCATCAATGATCAAGCATCAGTCAAGCATCGATTGATGTGGTCGATGCCATTGATTAAATTTTGGATGATACTTAATCTACAAACCCAGTTTCAACTCAATCAGCCTATTTTCTGAGGAGTTTCCTGGAAGAGCTCATGACTCCATCATCAGATCAGCTCGCTGTTACCATATTATTGCATTGTTACCGAGGACTCGCAAGTGTACCAAAATTCAGCTCAATCAGACACGGGGAAGCTTGCAAAATTTGACCCAGACAAACATACAAACATTGCAAGTTAATTATAAGCTTTTAAAAGGCTACATTTCACATACAGGTCTGCATACTGCAAGACTAGGAGACGTGCCCCCACCTACAACTGCAAGTCACTCATGCTAATTTTTATTTTCAGGCATCATATGAAAATATCCTCAAGCTTAACCCAACTACGGACTGTCTACGGATTAGCCTGACTGCATCCACCATGCAGATAATGACTCTTAATAATAATTATTATAGTGTTCATTCTCCTAGTATCAAACAAGAATTAGTCACTATTGAGGAAGAATTTGTCACGAGTGAGGAAGAATTTTTAGTAAAAGACGAATTTACAGAGGAGTCAGTATCTGCAGCGGTAGATTTCCCAGCTGTGGTCGACCAACCTGTAGAGTACACAACGGACTCCTCATTGTCTGAGAGCACAAACCACGAAGACAAAAGGGCTGGCAGGTTTACATCACATAAAATTGGTAATAAAATATTTATGTGCAACGAATGTGGCAAAAAGTTCTCTCTGAAAACGAAACTATCAGCCCACATTCAGACTCACAATCAAGTCACTTTTGCCTGTGATATATGTAATGAAAAATTCAAAAGTAAACATTATTTAAACAAGCACTTAATAAATACACACAAAAAGGAAGAGCTGCATATGACTGGACACATAAATCAGAAACACAGAGTAAAAAGCCCATATGTCTGCGATGTATGTCATAAGATTTGTTCTAAGTCTAACTGGACTAGACACATGAGGACTCATACAGATGAAAGGTCATATGCCTGCAATGTATGTGATAAGAGTTTTTCTGTAGAAGCACATAGGTCTGTACACTTGAGAACTCACACTGGAGAAAGGCCATATGCCTGCGATGTATGTGATAACAGTTTTTATGATAAGGGTGATTTGAATAGACATATGAGAACTCACACTGGTGAAAGGCCATATGCCTGCAATATATGTGATAACAGTTTTTATGATAAGGGTGATTTGAATAGACATATGAGAACTCACACTGGAGAAATGCCATATGCCTGCGATTTATGTGATAAAAAGTTCACTCGTAAGAATAATTTGATATTACACATGAGAACACACTCAGGAGAAAAGCCATATGCCTGCAATGTATGTGATAAGAGTTTTAATGCTAAGAGTAATTTTAATAGACATATTAGAACTCACACTGGTGAAAGGCCATATGCCTGCAATGTATGTGATAAGAGATTTAATAATAAGGATGCTTTGAATAGACATATGAGAACTCACACTGGAGAAAGGCCATATGCCTGCGATTTATGTGATAAAAAGTTCACTCGTAAGAATAGTTTTAATATACACATGAGAACACACTCAGGAGAAAAGCCATATGCCTGCGATGTATGTGGTAAGAGTTTTAATGATAAGGGTGATTTGAATAGACATATGAGAACTCACACTGGAGAAAGGCCATATGCCTGCGATTTATGTGATAAAAAGTTCACTTGTAAGAGTAGTTTTAATATACACATGAGAATACACTCAGGAGAAAGGCCATATGCCTGCGATGTATGTGATAAGAGTTTTTATCTTAAGGGTGATTTGAATAGACATATGAGAACTCACACTGGTGAAAGGCCATATGCCTGCGATTTATGTGATAAAAAGTTCACTCGTAAGAATAGTTTTAATATACACATGAGAACACACTCAGGAGAAAAGCCATATGCCTGCTATGTATGTGATAAGAGTTTTAATGCTAAGGGTGCTTTGAATGGACATATGATAACTCACACTGGAGAAAGGCCATTTGCCTGCGATCTATGTGATAAAAAGTTCACTCGTAAGAATAGTTTGATATTACACATGAGAACACACACAGGCTAATTGGACTAGACACATGAGAGCTCACACTGAATGAAAGTGATAATATTTGCAATGTATGTCTATGATAATATTTGTTATATGTCTTAAGAGTTTCTCAAAAGAAATATTGGACTGTGCACCATGAGAAAAGGCCATAAATTACCAATGTATGCAATGTATGTTGTGTATGTGACAAAAGTTCTCTCGGAAGAGTTGTTTGGACAGTACACACACATGGGTTCCTGCATATGATATCTAAATGATATTAAATTCTTTGAAGTCTTAATCAAACTGTTAATTCGTTTATATTTTAGTTACTCTATCTATTCAATACATAACATACATCTACATAATATCAATGTTCTATCTGTTTCCCCTCTGATATCTGCTATTTGAAGATATTTAAAAACCTACTTTCGCATCGATAAAGGCAGTAGGTAGAACCCGAATCTATGTTTAGGCTCAAGACCAATGATATTTTATACTATTATTAACTAAGTACCTATAGAATTCTGTACTCAAGACACATCGATGACAGTAATCAAGTTTCGCCAAAATATTTTACTAGTCTAATAAAATAGGATTCCAGGATTGAGAAATGCATTTATTGTCCGATTAATATCGAGATTATTAAATTATTTAATCAAATAAATCTACAAAATACATTGAGTTATAATGTACTACGTACATTATAACTCAATGACAAAATATAACAATCCGCCATGATAGCTGTACACCAATCAGAGCGCGTTCATTCATCAATCATTCATTTGCTTTGAGCGCCCTTCGTTTCCTTTGAGCTTTAATCACTAGCGTGGTCATTAGTATGCCATTGAATTATAATGTACTAACTTACTAGAGAACGCACCTCTACTCGATTGTTTTTAGCTGTCATACAATCAAATGTAGTGTTTTAGAAGGTCTACCCATTCCACCATACTCCCACTCTGCGGGCGATAGTTTTTTGATTTGGGCGGGAATGCCCATTCTCCGTTGTTACAGTTTCAATACTGTTATTTATTCTCTGAGTAAGTACCTACCTACACACACGAACAATATTATGTACGCAGAATAGGTAATAAAATAATGTCCCATCTGCGCGCATTGATTGTTATCTATGACAACATAACACCCCCCCCCCCCCCGCTTGCCCCGCGCATGCCCCGCTGTCATCAGTCCGCGCGCTAATTTTGTTTGAAATAGCGTCTCTATTCATTTTATCTCAATGTAGTATGCATGCAAGTTGTTTTTGGTGTTGCAGTGGTGAGCTGTGACGTCAAAATAGCCGCCATGACACCGAGGAGCGTTTTGGCGTGAATTTTTTTCAATTTGATTTTTATGTATGAAAACCTTTATTTTTTACTGAAATATGATATTTTTTTCATATAATTAAACATTCTGAACAACAAAGAACAGGTTTTGAAAAATTTACATCTTGCCTTTTGGCAAGCGACGCGTCAATTAGATTTACAGCAAGCCAATATAAACCTTATGAACAAAAGCCATCTAGCAGGCCGCGCTGGCTCGAGCACTTTCGTGCATATTCAGCGGGGGGAGTATTGAAGAAGATTTCTCATTTGACGAAAAATTTCCGTTGGAGTTTTGAAGAAAACAAGCCGCTGTGACAGGACTGACTGACTGACATGGTATAATCTATTTATAAAACTTGACATTGGCAGAATTAAACCTAATTGTGTAGTTGCCATTAAATAAAAAAGAAGAAGATTTTCACAAAGCTCAACTCAACTTGTTTGTATAGTTTTGTAATTTAATTTGTGTATGTGAATCTGAAATTCTGAAAGAAACGCATCCCGGCTGGAGTGCGCACAACTTCGATTTAACTCCTCCACTTCAAGCATTTTCGATTTCATCGGTTCGCCGAGTGATTTGCCTGTGCAGAGTTGCATTGAGCGTGCTAATTTATATTACGGGCGGTGTTCACACGGCTCGTTTCTCGAAAGAAACACCAACCCATTCAACTAAGTAATGCCCGTGGTAATGTCATCTGTGTGCAGAGTGTGCCTAGTGAGGGACGTGAAAATGTATTCTCTCAAAAACCGCATCTTGGAGATGTATGAGAAACTCACGAATACTACTGTGAGTACATACCAAACCAACCAGCCGAACGAAATAGTTCGGTCTCCACCAAACCCTCCGGGGCCTCATGTCCAGCCTTACCGAGCTGTCCAATCGGCGTGTTTCAGCTGAGCGCGCGCGGGCCGCAGGCAGTGTGCTACATCTGCCACTCACTGCTACAGAGATGCCACAGTTTCACCGAGATGGCTCTCTGCTCTGAGAAAACACTCCAAGATTTGATAAACAAAGGCATTGAGGTAAATTTCATAAAAATAGCATTTATAATTTTTATACTGTTTGTTATACTCGGCATTCGTGAAGGCAGCTCAGACAAATTTTGTGTGAAAAAGCGTTCACTACACTGACAAACGGCTATCTTTATGAATGCTTAGATCTGTTATATCCGAAGTATAATTGGTTCAGACTGTTTTATTGAATAGACAGAATTTCCTAAACTTTTCAAACATGCAAGTTCTTACAAAGATGCTTTGATTGTTTAAGGCTTTGTCAGAGGATGGATGAAGCATTAATATTGTGCATGCAGGTAGGAGTAGACTAGGTATATAGGAAGGAAGCTCAACAGGAATATGGGATATAAATCTAGTGAGTGGGTGGTGGCCTCGAAAGGCAGGACAGTACACCAGGCTGACCACCAGACAGATCCTCTCATTGTACAATTTGCTATTGACCATACTCATAATATTGCCCTAATATAGCTCTTAGTGTACCAAACCAATTGATCAATCATTGATTGATGTTGAATAAGATCAATCAACAGTTTCTACTAGTAACTTCATCAACGATCAAGCATCAGTGAAGCATTGATTGGTGTGGTCGATGCCATTGATTAAACTTTAGATGATAATTAATCTACGAACCGAGTTTCAACTCAATCGGCCTATTTTCTGAGGAGTTCCCTGGAAGAGCTCATGACTCCATCATCAGATCAGCTCGCTGTTACCATATTATTGCATTGTCACCGAGGACTCGCAAGTGTACCAAAATTCAGCTCAATCGGACACTGGGAAGCTTGCAAAATTTGACCCAGACAAACATTGCAAGTTAATTAAAAGCTTTTAAAAGGCTACATTTCACATACAGGTCTGCATACTGCAAGACTCTAGGAGACGTGCCCGCACCTACAAGTGCAAGTCACTCATGCTAATTTTTATTTTCAGGCATCATATGAAAATATCTTCAACCTCAACCCCACAAGGGACTGTCTACAGATTAGCCTGACTGCATCCACCATGCAGATAATGACTCTTAATAATAATTATTATAGTGTTCATTCTCCTAGTATCAAACAAGAAGTAGTCACTAATGAGGAAGAATTTGTCACGAGTGAGAAAGAATTTTTTGTAAAAGACGAATTTATAGAGGAGTCAGTATTTGCAGCGGTAGATTTCCCAGCTGTGGTCGACCAACCTGTAGAGTACACAACGGTGTCCTCATTGTCTGAGAGCACAAACCACGAAGACAAAAGGGCTGGCAGGTTTACATCACATAAAATTGGTAATAAAATATTTGTGTGCAACAAATGTGGCAAAAAGTTCTCTCTGAAAACGAAACTATCAGCCCACATTCAGACTCACAATCAAGTCACTTTTGCCTGTGATAGTGTTCATTCTCCTAGTATCAAACAAGAATTAGTCACTAACGAGGAAGAATTTGTCACGAGTGAGGAAGAATTTTTAGTAAAAGACGAATTTACAGAGGAGTCAGTAGCTGCAGCGGTAGATTTCCCAGCTGTGGTCGACCAATCTGTAGAGTACACAACGGACTCCTCATTGTCTGAGAGCACAAACCACGAAGACAAAAGGGCTGGCAGGTTTACATCACATAAAATTGGTAATAAATTATTTGTGTGCAACGAATGTGGTAAAAAGTTCTCTCTGAAAACGAAACTATCAGCCCACATTCAGACTCACAATCAAGTCACTTTTGCCTGTGATAGTGTTCATTCTCCTAGTATCAAACAAGAATTAGTCACTAACGAGGAAGAATTTGTCACGAGTGAGGAAGAATTTTTAGTAAAAGACGAATTTACAGAGGAGTCAGTAGCTGCAGCGGTAGATTTCCCAGCTGTGGTCGACCAATCTGTAGAGTACACAACGGACTCCTCATTGTCTGAGAGCACAAACCACGAAGACAAAAGGGCTGGCAGGTTTACATCACATAAAATTGGTAATAAATTATTTGTGTGCAATGAATGTGGTAAAAAGTTCTCTTTGAAAACGAAACTATCAGCCCACATTCAGACTCACAATCAAGTCACTTTTGCCTGTGATACATGTAATGAAAAATTCAAAAGTAAACATTTTTTAAACAAGCACTTAATAAATACACACAAAAAAGAAGAGCTGCATATGACTGGACACATAAATCAGAAACACAAAGTAAAAAGCCCATATGTCTGCGATGTATGTGATAACTGTTTTAATGCTAAGTGTGATTTGAATAGACATATTAGAACTCACACTGGTGAAAGGCCGTATGCCTGCGATTTATGTGATAAAAAGTTCACTCGTAAGAATAGTTTGATAATACACATGAGAATACACTCAGGAGAAAAGCCATATGCCTGCAATGTATGTGATAAGAGTTTTAATGCTAAGAGTGCTTTAAATAGACATATTAAAACTCACACTGGTGAAAGGCCATATGCCTGCAATGTATGTGATAAGAGTTTTTCTGTAGAAGCACATAGGTCTGTACACTTGAGATCTCACACTGGAGAAAGGCCATATGCCTGCTATGTATGTGATAACAGTTTTTATGATAAGGGTGATTTGAATAGACATATTAGAACTCACACTGGTGAAAGGCCATATGCCTGCGATTTATGTGATAAAAAGTTCACTCGTAAGCATAGTTTGATATTACACATGAGAACACACTCAGGAGAAAAGCCATATGCCTGCGATGTATGTGATAAGAGTTTTACTGCTAAGAATAATTTGAATAAACATATGAGAACTCACACTGGAGAAAGGCCATATGCCTGCGATTTATGTGATAAAAAGTTCGCTCATAAGAATAGTTTTAATATACACATGAGAACACACTCAGGAGAAAAGCCATATGCCTGCGATGTATGTGATAAGAGTTTTTCTAAAAGGCCTACTTTGACTAGACACATGAGAGCCCACACTGAATGAAAGTGATATTATTTGCAATGTATGTCTGATAATATTTGATAAATGTCTTAACAACTTCCCTGTCCCATGCAACTTATTTTGATAATGCCCCACATCCACAGGTTTTTTTATTGTTAGGCTAAATAACATCATTATAATATCATAAAAAATAACTTTCGTAATTTATGATGAGTAGACTAATTTTATTTCGGGGTTTTTTTTTAAAGTCACATGAGACTTACGAACCTATGGCGAGAAATTTTCTTTACCACGTTCAATGAGTCATATGTGAACTCACACACAAATGCAGTTTTGAGTGAATCTTCAATCTCCTGTAGCTCTCCAAGATCTTCAAGCAATTCTGGGCATTCTCTTCAAGAAATAACTCTAAAGGCAAACAAGAAACTCGTCCATTAAGTATTCTTAAAAAGAAACCAATTTTCTAGGAGTTACCATTGACCCTTTTTTGTGTTGGAAGGCTCACGTCAGTACATTATGCTCTTTCAGTACTTGCAAATATCTCATCCAAAAGCATTGCAAAAAACGCATATTATGGTTATGTTTTTCCTCAGTTAACTTATGGTGTAATATTTTGGGGAAATTCTGTAAATGTTAATTCTACTTTTCTGCTTCAAAAAAGATGTTTTACAGCCATAAATAGCCTTCAAAGCACAGATTATTTGCGTAGTATATTTAAAAGTGAGAAATTCTTGACACTTACATGTATTTAAATACTTGAAACATGCTTATTTGTAAAAAAGAATCAGTCATATTTTTTTGAAATAAAATCTAAATGCAACCTCCGTAATAAGTACGGAGAATGGGCATCCCCGCCCAAATCAAAAAACTATCGCCCGCAGAGTGGGCGTATGGTGGAATGGGTAGACCTTCAAAAACACTCCATTTCATTGTATGACAGCTAAAAAATCCATCCTACAGAAATCGAGATATTTGCAGTTAAATGTGGTGACTTTTACCATCATGTTTTTTGACTTACAGGCTTCCCGCAGATAAGCCATTATGGGCATTCGATAGAACTTTAGAAGCACTATATTTCATTGTATGACAGCTAAAAAATCCATCCTGCAGAAATCGAGTTTTTTGCAGTTAAAGGTGGTGACCATCATGTTTTTTATCTTACAAGCTTCCCGCAGATAAGCCACTATAGGCATTCGATAGAACTTTAGAAGCACGACATTTCATTGTATGACAGCTAAAAAATCCATCCTGCAGAAATCGAGATATTTGCAGTTAAATGTGGTGACTTTTACCATCATGTTTTTTGACTTACAGCCTTCCCGCAGATAAGCCACTATGGGCATTCGATAGAACTTTAGAAGCACGACATTTCATTGTATGACAGCTAAAAAATCCATCCTGCAGAAATCGAGTTTTTTGCAGTTAAAGGTGGTGACCATCATGTTTTTTATCTTACAAGCTTCCCGCAGATAAGCCACTATAGGCATTCGATAGAACTTTAGAAGCACGACATTTCATTGTATGACAGCTAAAAAATCCATCCTGCAGAAATCGAGATATTTGCAGTTAAATGTGGTGACTTTTACCATCATGTTTTTTGACTTACAGCCTTCCCGCAGATAAGCCACTATGGGCATTCGATAGAACTTTAGAAGCACGACATTTCATTGTATGACAGCTAAAAAATCCATCCTCCAGAAGTCGAGATATTTGCAGTTAAATGTGGTGACTTTTACCATCATGTTTTTTGACTTACAGCCTTCCCGCAGATAAGCCACTATGGGCATTCGATAGAACTTTAAAAGCACGACATTTCATTGTATGACAGCTAAAAAATCCATCCTGCAGAAATTGAGATATTTGCAGTTAAATGTGGTGACTTTTACCATCATGTTTTTTGACTTACAGCCTTCCCGCAGATAAGCCACTATGGGCTTTCGATAGAACTTTAAAAGCACGACATTTCATTGTGTGACAGAAAAAAAATCCGGAGGATTCAGCTGGGTTGGGCAGCGTTTGGAAAACTACGTCGAGTCTTCTCGTCACCCATACCGCAATGTCTGAAAACGAAAGTTTTCAATCAGTGCGTCCTACCTGTCATGACCTACGGTGCCGAAACGTGGACACTCACAGTACGGCTAGTCCACCAGTTTAAAGTCGCTCAGCGAGCTATGGAACGAGCTATGCTCGGAGTTTCTCTGAAGGAGACTATCCGACATAGAACCAAAGTTGTCGACATAGCTCAGAGAATTAGCAAGCTGAAGTGGCAGTGGGCTGGCCATATCTGCCGAAGAACCGATAACTGCTGGGGTAAACGAGTTCTTGAGTGGAGACCGCGACTCGGCAAACGTAGTGTAGGACGCCCTCCGGCCAGGTGGAGTGACGATCTGCGAAAGGCTGCTGGCAGAAGCTGGATGCGTCGAGCCGAGGACAGGGCGCAATGGCGCTCATTAGGGGAGGCCTATGTCCAGCAGTGGACTATTATAGGCTGATGATGATGATGATGATGACAATGAAACGTCGTGCTTCTAAAGTTCTATCGAATGCCTATAGTGGCTTATCTGCGGGGAGCTTGTAAGTTAAAAAAGATGATGGTAAAAGTCACCACATTTAACTGCAAATATCTCGATTTCTGCAGGATGGATTTTTTAGCTGTCATACAATGAAATGTCGAGCTTTTAAAGTTCTATTGAATGCCCATAGTGGCTTATCTGCGGGAAGGCTGTAAGTCAAAAAACATGATGGTAAAAGTCACCACCTTTAACTGCAAATAACTCGATTTCTGCAGGATGGATTTTTTAGCTGTCATACAATGAAATGTCGTGCTTCTAAAGTTCTATCGAATGCCTATAGTGGCTTATCTGCGGGAAGCTTGTAAGATAAAAAACATGATGGTCACCACCTTTAACTGCAAAAAACTCGATTTCTGCAGGATGGATTTTTTAGCTGTCATACAATGAAATGTCGTGCTTTTAAAGTTCTATCGAATGCCCATAGTGGCTTATCTGCGGGAAGGCTGTAAGTCAAAAAACATGATGGTAAAAGTCACCACATTTAACTGCAAATATCTCGACTTCTGGAGGATGGATTTTTTAGCTGTCATACAATGAAATGTCGTGCTTCTAAAGTTCTATCGAATGCCCATAGTGGCTTATCTGCGGGAAGGCTGTAAGTCAAAAAACATGATGGTAAAAGTCACCACATTTAACTGCAAATATCTCGATTTCTGCAGGATGGATTTTTTAGCTGTCATACAATGAAATGTCGTGCTTCTAAAGTTCTATCGAATGCCTATAGTGGCTTATCTGCGGGAAGCTTGTAAGATAAAAAACATGATGGTCACCACCTTTAACTGCAAAAAACTCGATTTCTGCAGGATGGATTTTTTAGCTGTCATACAATGAAATGTCGTGCTTCTAAAGTTCTATCGAATGCCCATAGTGGCTTATCTGCGGGAAGGCTGTAAGTCAAAAAACATGATGGTAAAAGTCACCACCTTTAACTGCAAATAACTCGATTTCTGCAGGATGGATTTTTTAGCTGTCATACAATGAAATGTCGTGCTTTTAAAGTTCTATCGAATGCCCATAGTGGCTTATCTGCGGGAAGCCTGTAAGTTAAAAAAGATGATGGTAAAAGTCACCACCTTTAACTGCAAATATCTCGACTTCTGCAGGATGGATTTTTTAGCTGTCATACAATGAAATGTAGTGCTTCTAAAGTTCTATCGAATGCCCATAGTGGCTTTTCTACGGGAAGCCTGTAAGTCAATAAATATGATTGTAAAAGTCACCACCTTTAACTGCAAATATCTCGATTTCTGTAGGGTGGATTTTTTTGCTGTCATACAATCAAATGTAGTGTTTTAGAAGGTCTACCCATTCCACCATACGTCCACTCTGCGGGCGATCGTTTTTTGACTTGGGCGGCGCTTCATACATGCCTGCCCGTTCTCCTTTAATATTAGTGTAACGTACAAGCACTCGAACGTTCTGGAGGACTCGCGCGCGGGAGAGATTCCACGAACATTCTCGATTAGACATGCAGAATTAATGATTGGACCGTAATACCTGGACTTAAGGTTCATATTTGTTGGGCGCTACTGACAAGCGACCTTATTACAAGTGTATAAGGTTCGAGGTCGCTTGTCACGTTTTGTTGTTTATTTATAGAAGCTTCCTGTTTATTTGTAGAGAGTTCCCACGGTGAACGTTCTAGGCGTTCCGTTGGGTATATAAACAGGCAGTTTGCGCGTCACAGTTAGCCCAATGCCATCGCTGCCAGCTTTACGGGCACTCCGCTCGTAACTGTCACGCCCGACCTCGCTGTGTCAAGTGCCTGGGTGACCATGGCACCCCTGACTGCTCACGCACTCCGGGTGCACCTGAGCCTCCCAGCTGCGTGCTCTGTGGTGCCGAGGGTCATACCGCGAATTATCGCGGCTGCCCCAAGGCGCCAAAAGGAGCTAGCAAACGGGTTGCCCAGAGGCAGCCGGAGCGCTACCCTCCCACCCCTCAATACTCAAGGGCCACTCCTAAAGTGACCCTAGCTCCCCCTAGGCCTCCCGCGTACAACGCGTGGAGGAATCCGCTCCCAGGGACCAGCCTAGGCTCTCAAGCCAAAGCCAGCCCTCCTCCCAAACCTACCTCAGCCCCTAAGGCTAACCCGCCCACCGCTCAAACACCCGCTGGCCATACCGAAATGGTCAACACAATTCTCGCGTCCCTCAGGCTACTTCTAACTCCAGAGTTCCTAAGCGCCGCCCTCCAGACTCCAAACTCTCCTCACTCTAAACATCCATAATGGATTTAAGAACCGCTAGAGTAAAACCCCGTTCCGTCTCCATCGCGTTCTTCAACGCCGATGGACTTCAAAAACAAACAGACTTAGTTTCTGACTTTCTCTCCCGACATCAAGTAGACGTACTTTTAGTGCAGGAAACCTTCCTGAAACCAGCCCACCGCTTACGTAGGATCGCCAACTATCATATGATCCGCAACGACCGGCTGGTTTCAGCGAAAGGCGGAACTGCAATCTATTTCAAAAGATCTATCCATTGCGTCCCTCTTGACCCTCCGGCCATGACCAACTTAGAGGCCTCCGTATGTAGGTTAGCCATGTCCGGCCACCCTCCTCTCACGATAGCCTCTTGCTACCTCAGTCCCTCTAAAACGTTGCTTAGGAGTGATGTCGATGCACTCCTTAGCATGGGTAGCTCCGTCGTTCTGGCGGGTGACTTCAATAGTAAGAACACCCTCTGGAATTGCGTTGCAACCTCGTCCAACGGTCGCATCCTAGAGGACCTCTCAGACTCGCTTAACTTTGACGTTATTCCGCCTCTCGATCCGACCCACTTTCCCAGAACTGTAGGACACCGACCTGACGTACTAGACATGGCACTGCTAAAGAATGTAGCCTTACAGCTTCGTTCGATAGTAGTGCTACACGAACTTACATCCGATCATCGCCCAGTTCTCATGCAGCTAGGCGCGCCCCAGTCCCCGACCGCCCAGACTAAGACCGTCTTAGACTGGGCCAAACTTAGCAACGCCCTCGGTTCCATAAACTCGCCTGACTTGCGTAGGATCCCGGACGATATTAGCTCCCCTGACGACATTACTATTGCAGTCGACTCCCTGACCAGCCATGTCACTTCCGCAATTAGCGGTGCATCAAGGCAGGTTCCTGTGTTGGAAGACCATCGCAGGGCCCTGCCTGATGACGTGAGACGGCTGATCACGGAGAAGAATGCAGCGACACGACATTACAGCTCATGGCCCACCGAACTCAATCGGAAAAGACTTCGCGCTTTTGAACGTCTCGTCAAAAGTCGCATTAAGGATCACAAAGATCGTGACTGGGACAATCTTCTCTCGGGGATCGAGCCAACTCACCAAGCCTATTGGGATTTGGCCCGATCCTTGAAGGCGGACAACACAGTCTCGATTTTGCCTCCTCTCACCCGTCCCGACAATACTATCGCGTTCAATGACGACGAAAAGGCTGAATGCTTAGCTGAAAGCCTCGAATCTCAGTGCTCCCCTAGTTTAAATCCGGTCGATCCTGTTCACCTCGATACGGTGAACAGTGAAGTCGAAAGACTATCCGCTCTCCCGCCTTCTGCACCTCCTCTGCCCTTAGTCAAAGCCGCGGAAGTTCAGATGGTCATCAAAGGTCTCAAAGCTCGTAAAGCCCCCGGAGCTGACGGAATCAGCAATAGGGTTCTTAAGAACTTCCCCCTCGCCCTTATCTATCTTCTCGTGAGCATCTTCAATGCTGCCCTAGATAACTGCACTTTCCCCGACGCCTGGAAGGCTGCCACGGTCATCGGCATTCCCAAACCAGGCAAAAACTTTACGCTGCCCACTAGCTATCGTCCCATTAGCCTCCTTAGCTCAATAGGCAAAATCTACGAACGTCTCCTACTTAGTCGCATATGGTCCGTCATATACGAACTAAAACTCCTTCCCGACGAACAGTTTGGCTTTCGAGCCCGACACTCGTGCCCCCAACAGGTACTCCGCATCACGGAGTTCCTGTACTCCAAACTCTATGACCCAATTTATCCCGGCCCGGCGGGGGCTGTCTTTCTCGATGTGGCGAAAGCTTTCGATAAAGTCTGGCATAACGGCTTGATTTACAAGCTGTTTAACTTCGGTATGCCTGACAGGCTCGTGCTCATCATACGAGCCTATCTTCAAAATCGAAGCTTTCGCTACCGCGTCGAAGGCACCCTCTCTAGCCCTCACCCGGTGCGTGCTGGTGTCCCTCAAGGCTCAGTCATCGCACCCGTCCTATTCACGCTGTACACCAGCGATATCCCTCGTACCGACCACGTAGAGCTCGCTCTGTTCGCTGACGATACAGCCTTGTATACAGCGAATCAATGCCCCAACATCATAGTCATTCGATTGAATAGAGCCCTCGCTCAGTTAGGCGATTGGTTTCGTAAATGGCGCATTGAGGTTAACCCGTCGAAAAGTGCAGCAATGCTCTTTACGTCGGGCCTCTTCCCGCCCCGTATGCGAAACAATTGCACCTCCCTGTACGGCGAACCCATTCCCTGGGTCGCCAAGACCAAATACTTAGGCATCACCCTAGATGAACATCTGAACTTCAACTCCCACGTTAAAGTAGTCCGACAACGCGCAAAATTCGTTCTTAATCGTCTCCATTCGCTTATATGCAAGCGGAGTAGGATGTCCCTTAGAAATAAGGTGACACTCTACAAAACTTGCATTCGTCCAATCATGACCTACGGCTCGGAAGTTTTCGGACACGCCCGTGCGGTTCGTAAACTCCAAATAGTTCAAAATTCGTTCCTTCGCAAAGCTACCGAAGCACCCTATTACGCGCGTAACGTTGATCTTCACCGCGATCTTAATCTCGAGTCGATTGCTGCGTTCATAAAACGCGCCGCTCGGCGCTATTATGACTCAGCTCCGCACCATCCGAATCCTCTTGTCTCTTCTATTCCAGAGTATCCAGTCGTCTACGAGAGGCCAGAGCGACCACCCGACGTCGGCGTCCGCAATAGGCGGAAATTCGTGTTCATGCCCAGAAGACCAAGAAACGTTCTTGGCGATCCAGACGACGATATCACCATCGCCAACGGCGAAGTGGTATCGTCTAGTCATGATAGTTAGGTAGTTAACTTCACTCCGGCAACAGCCCAAGCCGAGGCTCGTACCTACTAGAGGTGCCCTTGCGCATGTTGTCGTAACTTCTCTCTCTAGGCGCCTCGGCACCTTCAGTGCCCGCCATAGTCCGGTAACACTAAAACGGCCTCATAGGCCATTAGTATTAGGCCCTCCGAAATAAAAAAAAAAGTCACAGTTAGTTCTTTGTGAATTACGAGTGAGTCAACTAGTGAATAGTGACCAGTGATATTCAGTGCGACTGTTCATAACTTTAAAGTGTGTTTTGAGTAAATTAGTGTGTAATAAAGTTTCGAAAGTTATACCTAGTCAGAATCGACGAACCCCAGCACGTAACATTAGTATACCTCAGGTCAACAATAGTATGTTCCACAAAAGCACTTTCTACTCTTCTATTAGAATATATAATCATCTACCTCTTCCGCTCAAATCGCTAAATGGCGATGCTTTTGGTAACAAACTAAAGACCTGGTTAGTTACCAAAGATAGATAGAAGATAGAAAATACTTTATTGCACACCACATAATAAAAATAAACAATAATGGAAAACTAAACAAAAAACACAATGACATACAATCGGCGGTCAAAAAACAACAAACACACAAAGGTACAAAGGTTTTTACAATTTGGAAGAATACTACATGGATAATGAATGTAAATAGTTTCTCTAACTAAATTCATAGGTAGATGTATTTGTTTAGTTTTAAGTACTAACATACTATTAATGTTAATATTGTTCGTCCGGAAAGGGCAAACTGTTTGTACATTTTACTTGATAACAAACCGACCATCTTTGTTAAATTCAACAGTTAACAATAAAAACTTATTTTATTCTATTATATTCTAATTCCGAAAAAGATGCACTGGGTGCTATGTCAAATTGGTAATGAAGGATTATTTCGGCCAGAATTCTTCGTTAATGAAAGTCGAAATCTTCTCAAATTGATATTTAGTTTAAACATTTTTGGTTCAAGTACAATTAAAATAAATATTTAGAAGGTGAGTTTACTTTTATTGTCTTCTAGATCTTTCTCAGTTGGAATGCGCACCACAAATGGATTTAAAATCATTATGACGCGACTCCAACTGTTCAACCCTCACCAAGAGTTTTATTTATGGCAAATTTCTTGTAGTGATTCATGATAAATATAAAATAATCTCGAAATTTTCTTTTATCATTGTAATCATTAGGATTTTTCACGTAGATATGATTTAACAAAATATCACGTCACGTTCATATCGAAAAATGGGCTTTAAATTGTATAGAGAAATGAGTCATCTGTGACTCACTCATACACTTATTCCAATACGTTCCTATGAGTCGCAAATGACTCATTGGACAGAGAAGTTGTTACGGTGGCTCTGGCGTGAGGTGTGCTGGCCGGCCTGCGCCCTATTACACTGAACGTTATTTATAAATGTATTTTGCTACAAAATAATAAATAAATAAATACTCCTTGGCAATAAAATAATTCCGTAATCATCTACCGTTTTTAATAGGGAACACAGACGAAATTTCATTAAAAAAAATTAAACAACCAGCAAATGAAACTGCTTTAAGATCATTGAGTTATAATGTAGTACTAGAGAGGTCACCTCTACTCGACTGTTTGCTACACTTAGTCAGAGTGTTCGCACTCCGACTCA
Organism: Epirrhoe alternata; assembly: GCA_963565295.1. Lineage (NCBI taxonomy): Eukaryota > Metazoa > Arthropoda > Insecta > Lepidoptera > Geometridae > Epirrhoe > Epirrhoe alternata. Next base: position 2,223,225 of record OY751402.1, read on the forward strand.
CTTAGTCTGTGCCGAGCGCTTGCTGCAGCGAGACATGTGTCATGATGTGTGTGAAGATTTTTTCTATGAAATATGCCTTCGTGTGTATTGCGATACTGCACAAACAACTCGAGAAATACAAGTAAAAGGCAAGGAGTGACTTTTCACCAGTAAGTTCAACATAATTACGCGTATTTTAATTATATTTTTTCAATTGCAACGCGTCACCGTGACTGCGGCGGCAGCCATGTTTACGTGAATGTCAAAGAGTATAGAAATGTTCATGCACAGATCAGACGACAATTTTAAATAAGTATTTTAGCTGTTTTTTACCATAAGTACTAATTTGTAATTCTTTGTAGCTGTTGGTCTTTTCAATAAATAAAAGAAAATAAATAAGGGCAATAAAATATTAATATTTAATCACGTTAATAATTATTAGTTTTAAATAATTATGGGCTATAAAATATTAATAAACTAACTAAACTTAAATTATATAAAGGAAATTTAAATATTGTTACAGTTTCAATGCTCTTATTTATTCTCTGAGTAAGTACCTACCTACCTACACACACACGATCAATATTAAGTAGGCAGAATAATAAAATTATGTCGCATCTGCGCGTATTGATTGTTATCTATGACAACATAACACCTCCCCGCTTGCCCCGCGCATGCCCCGCTGCCATCAGTCCGCGCGCTAATTTTGTTTGAGATGGCGTCTCTAGTACGTAGTACATTATAACTCGATGTTTAAGATGAAGATTTAGAGGTAACTTTGTGATTTTTTTTTATCGAATCAAATTAAGTTAATCGTGTTTCGACTTCCTTAACTAATATCCTAAACTATTTATTGTCATCAAAAAAATATAAAAAAAACGGTGTTTTTATGCCTTAAAAATGACTTGACGTACAGTCAAAACGTGAGTTTTGCGACCTACATCACCTTAAGAGTTTCTCAAAATAAATATTGGACTGTGCACCATGAGAAAAGGTCATAAATTACCAATGTATGCAATGTACGTTGTGTATGTGACAAAAGTTCTCCCGGAAGAGTTGTTTGACTGTACAGTGTACACACACATGGGTTCCTGCATACTGATATCTAAATGATACTAAATTCTTTGATAAATCAAATCAAATCAAATCAAATCAAAGTTTATTCACAAAAAAATAGACAAACGTACAGATAGTGTGTGAAACAAGTAAATAAAGACTCTGTTATTTCGTTTATATTTTAGTTACTCCATCTTTTCAATAGGTACATACATCTACATAATATCAATGTTCTATCTGTTTCCCCTCTGATATCTGCTATTTGAAGATATTTAAAAAATTACTTTCGCATCGATAAAGGCAGTAGGTAGAACCCGAATCTATTTTAAACTATCAGTTACTAAGTACAGAATTCTGTGCTCAAGACACATTGAATAGGCATGATGACAGTAATCAAGTTTCGCCAAAATATTTAACTGGTCTAATAAAATAGGATTCCAGGATTGAGAAAAATGCATTTATTGTCCGATTAATATCGAGATTATTAAATTATGGTAGAAAAATCTAAAGCGAAATGCACACACAATGTAAAAGGAGCTATAACCTGTTTACAGTGCCATAATGTCATAGTATGATATGGCAGTTGTACGATTGAATATTAAAGTGCCATTAATTACCACAGAAGGAAATAGTTTTCATATAAATACGGCAATTATGTGTCCCAAGCGTGGACCACATAATATATTTGTCCAGTCGGACAGCAGGACTCTAGAAAACTATGCACTGCACTATATCACTTGCTCTTGGAGCTGACAGCAAAGCTTATGTGACTAAGCAAAAAGGTTAAATGTCATGCTTTTGGCGGCGTACCTTCCGGAAAGGTAAAACGGCAAAGCCATCCGCTTTTTCAGAAATATCAGTGCTGGAATAGCACTTGTTACCCCCGGCCTCGGAAGCCGTATTCAGAATTTGGGGCTTGGGCTAAACATCGACTTGACGTCAAATAAAACTGCGGTCTTGGACCGTCATATGTGAAGGACTCCAGAGACAGGTCAGCTGATTTTTACGACACTTTCAGTCGAGAGTGGCAATTCGAACTATTTTCGAACCTGGTCACCTTTTTTATCTCCACCACCCAAACCAATTGCGCTAACGTTGCGCCGCAATATACTGATAAAGTGCCAACTGACAACAGTGTGTGTGTCTGTGTATACCACATTGGTTTCTGGTTTGCAGAGATTAGGGTCGGGCCCTTTTAGAACTAAATATATGTATAGTCTGCACCAGAATCTAATTAGACCTTACACTCCCCTCCCTAAGTGGAGAGGGTGGAGTTTACCTATCAAGGAAGGTTGGGGGTGAGACAGTCAAGTAGCCCATAATTATTTTAACATAACAGACTTTATAAGCTGATGACTCTGATGAGGCACAAATTGACCACACAGACAGGTCAAATAAAATTTTAGATTTTATGGTATGAATGAATGATCTTAACTAACCAGGTGCGAGAGCTCCTGAAAGTAATGAGGTTCGATTCCTTGTTAAGATTCTTAACAAATATTCTCTAGAAAACAGACTTGTATGAGGATATTATCATACTATGCCTCTCAGTACGTTACATACATAACTCCATTACGTTTCCAATGGGAATCCTTAATAAATCTGCTCACCAGAACTAAAGACATCTTTACATTTTAATAGCAATTAATCTATTAAATTAAATGTCTCCATCCTTTAGAAGGCTCAAGCCTGTGTTCAGAAACAACTTTTATTTTATCTTGATGAAAAACTATTTTTTGACTATCCTCTCGTGAAGAGGTCTAAAAACGTGGTCAAACTGTGCATGACTAGAATTATCTCATCATTGGCTGTTCAAATGATAGAATGATGTATATTGTTATGGCTGAGATTCCGCCTTAAAACTATACTGATGATAAAACAGCCTGGATGGCTACTGAAACATCATCCTGAGGTTTATGTCTCATGAGGCACCTAGATTTATGAAAGCTTTACAGAGTGAACTTTTAGAAATAATAGTTATAGCCAGCCTGTGTTTAGCTATTTCACATATTCCTAAGCCAGCCTGTTGCACTATGGTGTCTGGTTGAGTTGAAGCAGTTCTCGGAGAACCTAAAATAAAACTCCTCGGGGGAGTTTGTAATCAGCACAGATGCTTTCAAAAATTTAGGTTGGAAAAACAATGAGAAATTCTTAGAGATTTATTGTTGTCCAATTGAAATGTACTCTTATTAGAGTTTAAACACTGAGAATCAGCTGTTAAAACAGCACCAGATTCATAGTGTATCATGCTTTCAACTATTTAAACAGTTGATTTATTTATTTATAAAAGCATATTTCTTATAGGTACTTACTTGATTATTTGCTTATACTAACTATATGGTAACTGATTATTAAGTTATCCCATTATCTTTATTATTTTAAAAATCTTAATAGAGATTTGTATTTAAATGTGTAACTACGTCAGATTCTTTCACCACTCTGATTCGAGGGAACTAGTAACATTACAAGAAGATATACAATTTGTCCTAAAGAGAAGAAAGAAAGATTACTATTCATTTTGATTCCAAAGAAGTTTAGAGTTTAGTGTATGTAAGAACTAACTATAACTACTTCTTATGATTATTTCAGATTATAGGTATGGTGGGTTAATTCACATAGCGTTAAATATTTTTCACCAGCAGATAACAAACAGGTCTTCAAAACAGATTGTTATTGTGTTCGAAGCATATATAATAAGACTGTTTTGCACTCCAACAAAACAGTTATTATTTATGTGAAGAACACACTATCAATCTAAGCAAGGTGCTTGCTGGTGTTTGAGAAGACTATGACATTGACATGAAATGACATTGGCATGTCGGTGCTTCTGCTGATGACAGGAAGTTTAGATTATTGTATAATTTATGGAAAAGGTATGATTATTTGACTAATTCGGGTTAATTCTTTTACGCGTTCTTCAAAACAGATTGTTATTGTGTTCTTCACATACATAATAACTGTTTTGTTGGAGTGCAAAACAGTCTTATTATCCCATACCTTCTCCCCTTTAATTAATTAAATTCTATGTAAATTTATAACTATAAATAACATTAAACTGTAAATATGTACCTATAACACTATTAATGTAATATGAATCTAATACCTATTTTGTAGATAGTTTAACTAACAAACTGTGTTGTCCTATATGTTGTGTTGTCTCTTTTGTTTTAGGAAAATCACTCTGGCTTCATTCTCATAAAACTCAATTCTCCTTACACCGGCCAATAGCATTAAATTTTGACCCGCCATCTACAGTTTACGAAAATATCTTGACACGGACACTGGCAGAATTGTGACAACAAGTCGCAGAAGCCATAAACCAAGAAGTGAAGTGAAGTGAACTTGTTTGTATTGTTTTGTAATTTAATTTGTGTGTGTAAATCTGAAATTCTGAAAGAAACGCATCCCGGCCGGAGTGCGCACAACTTCGATTTAACTCCTCCACTTCAAGCATTTTCGATTTCATCGGTTAGCCGAGCGATTTGCCTGTGCGGAGTTGCATTGAGCGTGCTAATTTATATTACGGGCGGTGTCCACACGGCTCGTTTCTCGAAAGAAACACCAATCCATTCAACAAAGTAATGCCTGTGGTAATGTCATCTGTGTGCAGAGTGTGCCTAGTGAGGGACGTGAAAATGTATTCTCTCAAAAACCGCATCCTGGAGATGTATGAGAAACTCACGAATGCTAATGTAAGTACATACCAAACCAACCAGCCGAACGAAATAGTTCGGTCTCCACCAAACCCTCCGGGGCCTCATGTCCAGCCTTACCGAGCTGTCCAATCGGCGTGTTTCAGCTGAGCGCGCGCGGGCCGCAGGCAGTGTGCTACATCTGCCACTCGCTGCTACAGAGATGCCACAGTTTCACCGAGATGGCTCTCTGCTCTGAGAAAACACTCCAAGATTTGCTAAACAAAGGCATTGAGGTAAATTTCATAAAAATAACATTTATAATTTTTATACTGTTTGTTATACTTGGCATTCGTGAAGGCAGCTCAGACTTGTATGAAAAAGCGTTCACTACACTGACAAACGACTATCTTCATGAATCTATGTTTAGGCTCATCTGTTATATCCGAAGTATAATTGGTTCAGACTGTTTTATTGAATAGACAGAATGTGACTGGGTGGTAGCCTCGAGAGGCAGGACAGTGCACCAGGCTGACCACCAGACAGATCCTCTCATTGTACAATTTGCTATTGACCACACTCATAATATTGCCCTAATGTAGCTCTTAGTGCACCAAACCAATTGATCAATCATTGATTGATGTTGAATAAGATCAATCATTGATTGATGTTGAATAAGATCAATCATTGATTGATGTTGAATAAGATCAATCAACGTCAATCAACAGTTTCTACTAGTAACTTCATCAATGATCAAGCATCAGTCAAGCATCGATTGGTGTGGTCGATGCCATTGATTAAATTTTGGATGATATTTAATCTACAAACCCAGTTTCAACTCAATCAGCCTATTTTCTGAGGAGTTTCCTGGAAGAGCTCATGACTCCATCATCAGATCAGCTCGCTGTTACCATATTATTGCATTGTTACCGAGGACTCGCAAGTGTACCAAAATTCAGCTCAATCGGACACCGGGAAGCTTGCAAAATTTGACCCAGACAAACATACAAACATTGCAAGTTAAATAAAAGCTTTTAAAAGGCTACATTTCACATACAGGTCTGCATAGTGCAAGACTCTAGGAGACGTGCCCGCACCTACAACTGCAAGTCACTCATGCTAATTTTTATTTTCAGGCATCATATGAAAATATCCTCAACCTCAACCCCACAAGGGACTGTCTACGGATTAGCCTGACTGCATCCACCATGCAGATAATGACTCTTAATAATAATAACTATAGTGTTCATTCTCCTCGTATCAAACAAGAAGTAGTCACTAATGAGGAAGAATTTGTCACGAGTGAGGAAGAATTTTTTGTAAAAGACGAATTTACAGAGGAGTCAGTATCTGCAGCGGTAGATTTCCCAGCTGTGGTCGACCAACCTGTAGAGTACACAACGGAGTCCTCGTTGTCTGAGAGCACAAACCACAAAGACAAAAGGGCTGGCAGGTTTACATCACATAAAATTGGTAATAAATTATTTGTGTGCAACAAATGTGGCAAAAAGTTCACTCTGAAAACGAAACTATCAGCCCACATTCAGACTCACAATCAAGTCACTTTTGCCTGTGATATATGTAATGAAAAATTCAAAAGTAAACATTTTTTAAACAAGCACATAATAAATACACACAAAAAGGAAGAGCTGCATATGACTGGACACATAAATCAGAAACACAGAGTAAAAAGCCCATATGTCTGCGATGTATGTGATAACAGTTTTAATGCTAAGAGTGATTTAAATAGACATATGAGAACTCACACTGGTGTAAGGCCATATGCCTGCGATTTATGTGATAAAAAGTTCACTCTTAAGAATAGTTTGATAATACACATGAGAACACACTCAGGAGAAAAGCCATATGCCTGTAATGTATGTGATAAGAGATTTATTGTAAAGGGTCATTTGAATAGACATATGAGAACTCACACTGGAGAAAGGCCATATGCCTGTGATTTATGTGATAAGAGTTTTAATGTTAAGGGTGATTTGAATAGACATATGAGAACTCACACTGGTGAAAAGCCGTATGCCTGCGATTTATGTGATAAAAAGTTCACTCGTAAGAATAGTTTGATATTACACATGAGAACACACTCAGGAGAAAGGCCATATGCCTGCGATGGATGTGATAAGAGATTTATTGTAAAGGGTCATTTGATTATACACATGAGAACACACTCAGGAGAAAAGCCATATGCCTGCGATGTATGTGATATGAGTTTTAATGCTAAGAGTGATTTAAATAGACATATGAGAACTCACACTGGTGTAAGGCCATATGCCTGCGATTTATGTGATAAAAAGTTCACTCGTAAGAATAGTTTGATATTACACATGAGAACACACTCAGGAGAAAGGCCATATGCCTGCGATGGATGTGATAAGAGATTTATTGTAAAGGGTCATTTGATTATACACATGAGAACACACTCAGGAAAAAAGCCATATGCCTGCGATGTATGTGATAAGAGTTTTTCTCTAAGGCCTAATTTGACTAGACACATGAGAGCTCACACTGAATGAAAGTGATAATATTTGCAATGTAGGTATGTCTATGATAATATTTGTAATATGTCTTAAGAGTTTCTCAAAGGAAATATTGGACTGTGCACCATGAGAAAAGGCCATAAATTACCAATGTATGCAATGTATGTTGTGTGTGTGACAAAAGTTCTCTCGGAAAAGTTGTTTGACTGTACAGTGTACACACACATGGGTTCCTGCATACTGATATCTAAATGATACTAAATTCTTTGAAGTCTTTATCAAACTGTTAATTCGTTTATATTTTAGTTACTCTTATCTATTCAATACATACCTACATAATATCAATGTTCTATCTGTTTCCCCTCTGATATCTGCTATTTGAAGATATTTTAAAAACTACTTTCGCATCGATAAAGGCAGTAGGTAGAACCCGAATCTATGTTTAGGCTCAAGACCAATGATGTTATATACTATTAGTAAAGTACCTATAGAATTCTGTACTCAAGACACATTGAATAGGCATGATGACAGTAATCAAGTTTCGCCAAAATATTTAACTGGTCTAATAAAATAGGATTCCAGGATTGAGAAAAATGAATTTATTGTCCGAATATTATCGAGATTATTAAATTATTTAATCAAATAAATCTACAAAATATAACAATCCGCCATGATAGCTGTACTGTACACCCGCAGTATCCCTATTTATCTCTACCTAATCTGTGATCCCTAGTACGTTTGTGTGTAGGTACACCACGGATCTTAAATCCGTGGTGTACACCAATCAGAGCGCGTGACGTCATTACTCAATAAAATAGACCAAAACTGCTTCTTTCGTTTCCTTTGAGCTTTAAGGGTCTAAGTCAATGTGGTCATTAATATGCACGTAGTTTTTGCTCTTGCAGTGGTGAGCTGTGACGTCAAAACAGCCGCCATGACACCGACGAGCGTTTTGGCGTGAATTAAAATTTTAAATTTGATTTTATGTTTGATAACCTTTATTTTCTACTGAAATATGATATTTTTTTCATATAATTAATCATTCTGAACAACATAGAACAGGTTTTGAAAAATTCAATTAGATTTACCTACAGCAAGCCAATATAAACCTTATGAACAAAAGCCATCTAGCAGGCCGCGCTGGCTCGAGCACTTTCGTGCGGTTCATATTCAGCGGGGGGAGTATTGAAGAAGATTTCTCATTTGACGATTTCCGTTGGAGTTTTGAAGAAAACAAGCCGCGCACCGTGTTTTGTTCTAAACCAGTGACAGGACTGACTGACTGAGATGATATAAATCTATATTTAAAACTTGACATTGACAGAATTATACCTAGTTGTGTAGTTGCCATTAAATAAAAGAAGAAGAAGATTTTTACAAAGCTCAACTCAACTTGTTTGTATTGTTTTGTAATTTGTATGTGAATTGTGAATCTGAACTTCTGAAAGAAACGCATCCCGGCCGGAGTGCGCACAACTTCGATTTAACTCCTCCACTTCAAGTATTTTCGATTTCTCGGTTGATTTGCCTATGCGGAGTTGCATTGCGCGTGCTAATTTTTATTACGGGCGGTGTTCACACGGCTCGTTTCTCGAAAGAAACACTAACCCATTCAACAAAGTAATGCCTGAGGTAATGTCATCTGTGTGCAGAGTGTGCCTAGTGAGGGACGTGAAAATGTATTCTCTCAAAAACCGCATCTTGGAGATGTATGAGAAACTCACGAATACTAATGTGAGTACATACCAAACCAACCAGCCGAACGAAATAGTTCGGTCTCCACCAAACCCTCCGGGGCCTCATGTCCAGCCTTACCGAGCTGTCCAATCGGCGTGTTTCAGCTGAGCGCGCGCGGGCCGCAGGCAGTGTGCTACATCTGCCACTCGCTGCTACAGAGATGCCACAGTTTCACCGAGATGGCTCTCTGCTCTGAGAAAACACTCCAAGATTTGCTAAACAAAGGCATTGAGGTAAATTTCATAAAAATAACATTTATAATTTTTATACTGTTTGTTATACCTACTTGGCATTCGTGAAGGCAGCTCTGACAAATTTTGTATGAAAATGCGTTCACTACACTGACAAACGGCTAACTTCATGAATGCTTAGATCCGTTGGACGAAGTAAAATTGGTTCTTGGTTCTATAGTTGGACTGTTTTATTGAATAGACAGAATTTCCTAAACTTTTCTAACATGCAAGTTCTTACAAAGATGCTTTGATTGTTTAAGGCTTTGTCAGAGGATGGATGAAGCATTAATATTGTGCATGCAGGTAGGAGTAGACTAGGTATATAGGAAGGAAGCTCAACAGGAATATGGGATATAAATCTAGTGACTGGGTGGTGGCCTCGAGAGGCAGGACAGTACACCAGGCTGACCACCAGACAGATCCTCTCATTGTACAATTTGCTATTGACCACACTCATAATATTGCCCTAATGTAGCTCTTAGTGTACCAAACCAATTGATCAATCATTGATTGATGTTGAATAAGATCAATCAACAGTTTCTACTAGTAACTTCATCAACGATCAAGCATCAGTCAAGCATGGATTGGTGTGGTCGATGCCATTGATTAAATTTTAGATGATACTTAATATACGAACCCAGTTTCAACTCAATCGGTCTATTTTCTGAGGAGTTCCCTGGAAGTGCTCTTGACTCCATCATCAGATCAGCTCACTGTTACCATATTATTGCATTGTCACTGAGGACTCACAAGTGTACCAAAATTCAGCTCAATCGGACACCAGGAAGTGGGTCAAATTAAGCTTGCAAAATTTGACCCGGACAAACATACAAACATTGCAAAATACAAATACAAAATAGTTAATTTACCAACATAATTACAACATTAAGAAAATGTACATGGGTAGTTACTTATGGTCCCCGCACTAGGCAAGCCTGTGTCGCGGGAGACCGGGAACAAAGAGTTTGACAATAAGTTAATTTATACCAGTGTGACAGGACAAACAAATAAAAAGAAAATTAATTGAACAAAGCAGAACAAAAAACAAAACAAAAAACAATGAACACATAAAAACAGTTACCTATTATAAAAAATGTAGCTTTATATTAAATGAATTTTCTGAATGTACTTCTTAAACGTGCGTTTGTGTGTGTATGTGAGTGTGTGTGGGTGTGTGTGTGTGGGTGTATGTGTGTGTATAGGTATGTGTGTGTGTGAATTATTGCATGAGTTGATGAGCGAGGGGGACGGGATGAGGAGGGAGGCAATAGATTGATGAGAAGAGAAATGAATGAAACAGTCCATGTAAGAGTTACTATCAGGATTGGATAAAGAGTAGGTTTTCTGTTTCATTGTAATCAAGGGTTAAAAGCCACTGTGATCTTTTCCTTCACACCGTAGAGTGAGCAGGACAGGTCACACTGCAAGTTAATTAAAGCTTTTAAAAAGACTCTAGGAGACGTGCCCGCACCTACAAGTGCAAGTCACTCATGCTAATTTTTATTTTCAGGCATCATATGAAAATATCCTCAACCTCAACCCCACAAGGGACTGTCTACGGATTAGCCTGACTGCATCCACCATGCAGATAATGACTCTTAATAATAATAATTATAGAGTTCATTCTCCTAGTATCAAACAAGAATTAGTCACTAATGAGGAAGAATTTGTCATGAGTGAGGAAGAATTTTTTGTAAAAGACGAATTTACAGAGGAGTCAGTAGCTGCAGCGGTAGATTTCCCAGCTGTGGTCGACCAACCTGTAGAGTACACAACGGAGTCCTCGTTGTCTGAGAGCACAAACCACGAAGACAAAAGGGCTGGCAGGTTTACATCACATAAAATTGGTAATAAAATATTTATGTGCAACAAATGTGGCAAAAAGTTCACTCTGAAAACGAAACTATCAGCCCACATTCAGACTCACAATCAAGTCACTTTTGCCTGTGATATATGTAATGAAAAATTCAAAAGTAAACATTTTTTAAACAAGCACTTAAGAAATACACACATAAAAGAAGAGCTACATATGACTGGACACATAAATCAGAAACACAAAGTAAAAAGCCCGTATGTCTGCGATGTATGTCATAAGATTTGTTCTAAGTCTAACTTGACTAGACACATGAGGACTCATACAGATGAAAGGTCATATGCCTGTAATGTATGTGATAAAAAGTTCTCTTGTAAGAGTGGTTTGACTATCCACTTGAGAACTCATACTGGAGAAAGGCCATATGCCTGCGATGGATGTGATAAGAGATTTATTGTAAAGGGTCATTTGAATAGACATATGAGAACTCACACTGGAGAAAAGCCATATGCCTGCGATGTATGTGATAAGAGTTTTTCTCAAAGGCCTAATTGGACTAGACACATGAGAGCTCACTCTGAATGAAAGTGATAATATTTGCAATGTAGGTATGTCTATGATAATATTTGTTATATGTCTTAAGAGTTTCTCAAAAGAAATATTGGACTGTGCACCATGAGAAAAGGCCATAAATTACCAATGTATGCAATGTATTTTGTGTATGTGACAAAAGTTCTCTCGGAAGAGTTGTTTGGACAGTACACACACATGGGTTCCTGCATATGATATCTAAATGATATTAAATTCTTTGAAGTCTTATTCAAACTGTTAATTCGTTTATATTTTAGTTACTCTTAACTATTCAATACATAACATACATCAACATAATATCAATGTTCTATCTGTTTCCCCTCTGATATCTGCTATTTGAAGATATTTAAAAACCTACTGTCGCATCGATAAAGGCAGTAGGTAGAACCCGAATCTATGTTTAGGCTCAAGACCAATGATGTTTTATACTATTATTAACTAAGTACCTATAGAATTCTGTACTCAAGACACATCGATGACAGTAATCAAGTTTCGCCAAAATATTTTACTAGTCTAATAAAATAGGATTCCAGGATTGAGAAATGCATTTATTGTCCGATTAATATCGAGATTATTAAATTATTTAATCAAATAAATCTACAAAATACATTGAGTTATAATGTACTAGTATGCATGTAACAGATTTATATGGGAAATATTATAAAAATGTAAATGCTATAGGTAAAATGTATGTCTAAAATAGCTTTCTGAATTTAGAATACCTATTTGATTGTTATTTTTGGATTAGGTAATAAATCAATAGATACTATAATATTAGTCTAAGCTTTGATAATTCCTTATTGTAAAATATAAACCAATATTCATAAGATTAAATGTATGGAATATTAATTTTAGAATTAGTAATCGTTGATATCATATAATTTGTTCTTAAAACGTAATTGTTTATGAGGTGTGTATTTGTTACAAACGTCCATTGCCTTATAAGGCAATGAAATATGGTCTGAGTATCCGATGTATAACTGTGACGATGGTATTGGTAGAGGGAGACGGCTTCGCAGCCTATAAAAACGATCGAGCGTTTGAGCATCGCTCTCTTTACCATTCAGCTGCCAACTAAGCTAAGTATTTGCTCATGTTTAATTATTCATAGTAGTTGTGTGATATTACCTACCCTTAAAGTATTATAAATGTATCTTATATTTTATTTGTACATAAATTGTGTTCGAAAACCAGGTTGTGTATCTATAAAACAATGGTGTATTGTATAAAAGTATAATTCTTTTAATCTGTGATTCTTTTCTTTATTATCCACTATTAGCTACCCTATTAGGATTTAATATTATCTTTATAAAGGAAATAGATCCCTAGGTAGTTAAATTAGGATTTTCCTGGGATCTTATAACTTCTTCTAATGAATAGAGCCATCCTAATCTAACATCAGAAGAAGGGATATGAACTACCTACATTATGTGCCTTACTAAAATTTTACTTTTTCTAGATGGACGACGCCCCCTGTCTTACAACAACTTCTTCGAGCCATCAAACATGCCGTTTTCGGCAGCCACCGAAAAGATGACGTTGTCCTGCCGACATTCGACCTGACCACGAGTCTCCTGGGCACCGCGGCATGGTGCAACAGCATCGAGGCTTTCTCGACAGAAATTGGTTGGAGCAACACCGCAGCCGCCGCAAGGGCGGGTAAGCTTCTGAAAATCATAGTTCTAGACAATGTGATCCTACAGAGGGTCGTTCGTGGCAAAATTTACGCACCGAGTTGTCAGCTTTTGTACACTTCCGTTTCTGCAAATTCATATTTTAAACATGCTAAGAATAAGATTTGGTAATTTAGTAACATAATATTTATAGCTTTTGAAGAGTTGCAATTCAAAGTCAAAATCGTAGGTATGTGGCGTTTCTGATCTAAATGTAAAAAATGGCATGTTATAACAGCAGTGTCAAAACCACTTCCGTATTTAATAAGCTTCTTCACGTCATACGTAAAATCTAATAAAAAACGTCCATTGGAGCAAAGCGGTAGATCAACTTATTGATACGGATAGTAGCATAACTATGGAGTCTAGCAAAACGTTGTGGTTGTAACATTACTTCGCATTTTTCTCGTATATGGTACCATAGATGAATGTAGTTTGCAGGTATTTGCTAAAGTGAAGGTACCAGTTCGATTTCAAGATTTATGTATTGAGCTTGTTATTTTCGTTGTTAAGGATACTGATTGCAATGTGGTTAAATCAACAATGTCTAAGGGAGATTTGTCAAGATTAGCCCGCTGGTAGATGTACTTCGTACAAATAGCCTGTTGAGAGGTAGGTTGGGTGACCAGCAAGATCGTATCCATAGAGGACCTGAAACTTATAATATCAAGTTCAATTGAGATTTACAGAGTACAGTTAATAATAGTTTGACTACTCTAGTCGCCGCGCGTTTTCGTCAGCGCGATCTAGCATTTGACCATTTTTAATCACGCCATCTAGCGGTAAATTTTTGAACTTATTATAGAACATTTTGTTAAAATGCGTCAGACAGTAGACTTTTAAGACTTGCAAGACTTCCAGTTTAAATCTAAATAAAAGGGCAAATTCATTAGTGAGTAGAAATTAGCATTTGCAAGCAGAGATCTGATTGAGTCCTCAACTACATAGATTTCTAAGTTTATTCTCAGAAGTAAATATCATAAATGTGTCCAATGACACCGAGAGATAACATTCACGGTTGAAAAATGCTGAACCACGTCTCACTGTAGAAACAGATGATTTACATTCTAACCAATATTTATGAAAAATGATTAAGTAGTTACATTACAAAACAAACCCCAGTGCTGAGCGTAGGAAGGATGTTTATTCCAAGAGTATATAGGTTGAGTATATCCAAATTATTCCATTATGTAGGTACACCCAATAAATAAAACAGCTGTAATAGGTACCATTTCATAACATACATTTAGACTGTACTGGCCCCTTTTCATTAAGCAATGAACAGGTTGAACATTACGTAGCAATATAAATTAATATGTTATGTAGGTACTACTTATCTGTAATGATTCGTCAGATTGGCCAAACGAACAATTTAAGGTAGGTACCACAGTCTTATCAATACTAATGTCCAAAATCTACTGGGTTTTCTCCGTTAGATCTTCAGGTAGTACTTAGGTAGTGTTTCGAAGCCTATGTGTTATGTTTGTCCGAACACTAAGTTCATTATTGTGTTTATATTCGTGGCGTTTATTAGTTGTTGTGGAAACTAATAAATAGCTGTTGTACAAGCCCGTCTAAATGAGGTTCGTGTCAAAGGTAGCTTATAACCAGGTATAGGATATACTTACGTTTTGATCAAGAATTTATATTGTAGGTAATTTAGTACTTATACGTTAGTCAAGCAAGATCATATTAGGCGTAATGAAAAATTAGCACCGAAATTCAAGTGACCTTATGCGATTATTTCAACTCACCTCGATGACCGCTATGCTCTAAAAGGCTTAAATAATTGAAGAAATATAATTGTAGCAAAAGAGAAATTATGGTTTTGGGCAGGAGAATGGTTGGAAGAAAACATTGCTGTTAAAAACGCCATGTGATTAATACTAGGTACTAGGTACCTACATGTAAAATTATTATTTAAGAAAGAGTTTATGTTCAGAATTTTAATTATGAATATTAATATGATCTACAGTTATTTTGTATCTGGTCTGGGTGTTTCCATGTATAACATGTATGTATTGACAAACAAAAAGTATATAAGAAGTATATCAGTCAGTACCCATAGCACAAGCTGACTCTCTGACTTTGGGGCTAGGTGATGGTCCAGCAATATTTATTTATTATTTCTTATTACTACTCAAATTCGAGGTATATAATAGGTATGTATGTACAATGACTACTGTTTGTGAACGATTACTTTTGTGCTGAAAAATCTCATCGGGTAAAAATCCGGGCCATTTTATGGTGAAAAGAATATTACATGTCATATTATTTATATTTATTTATCGCTGTGTGGCCTCTTGCTGGGTGCTAATCAGCAAATCGACAGCGGATGGAAGTGAGAAGCACGTTCGGTAGTTGGCTACGCTGTGGGCTTCGAGGCTCGGCTGAAACAGCTCATTGTACAGCGGATGATGGTGTTCAGCAGGAATAGTAGTTGCCCCGCTGTTCTAGCCTCCAATTCCGGGTACTTGGCGCTCCATCAGCAGCGGGTGGAGGTACGCAGTACAATACAGAGTAATTGGCCAGTAAACAAATAAAGTAAAGGGATAAAAGGGTATAAAAACGGGATAATCAGACACTTGTAAATCGTATATACATAATTAAAATGCATCTATCTCATGAAGTGAGATCGATGTGTATAACTGACTAGTATTAATTACCTATCTATTTTGTGTACCAATGTAAAACATAAAGTAAGTACTTTCCTATTAAATACCTCGTATTACATTGAATACATATAATAAATTCACACACACAAACATACACCACACACACATTTTATATACTCCTTACATATATACACACACATAAAATATGTATACACACTTACACATACACAAATCATTTGATACCTACCACTAAAATACACTTAACAACGATACATACCCTAACGCTTTTGTCCTTGTATAGAGGTAAAATTTGAAAATGCACATCACACCCATGTAATAAAAAGTACCTATCACTATCGAACAGTGTAGCTGCGGTAACTGTAATATAAATCCAATGTTGGTCACCACGACACAGGGTATCCTAGTGTGGCGACCAAAGTTAGCGTAAATTATACGTAAGTAAGCCTCGTTTATTCATACCTTAAGATATATAATGTGTATTGTTTACTTTGTATTCTGCTGTTTGGAAACATATAAATAAATAATTTATTTATTTATAACTATATATATAATATTATAATAGCTGTGAGTAAAAATGTACTCGAATGATGACCCAAATTGAAATTTTGTAAAATAGTGGCAAGAAAAATGATTGTGTACTAAACTATAAAAAGCTACTTCGAGACGAAGTATAGGTCAAGATTGGCCGTAACAGATTTATATGGGAAATATTATAAAAATGTAAATGCTATAGGTAAAATGTATGTCTAAAATAGCTTTCTGAATTTAGAATACCTATTTGATTGTTATTTTTGGATTAGGTAATAAATCAATAGATACTATAATATTAGTCTAAGCTTTGATAATTCCTTATTGTAAAATATAAACCAATATTCATAAGATTAAATGTATGGAATATTAATTTTAGAATTAGTAATCGTTGATATCATATAATTTGTTCTTAAAACGTAATTGTTTATGAGGTGTGTATTTGTTACAAACGTCCATTGCCTTATAAGGCAATGAAATATGGTCTGAGTATCCGATGTATAACTGTGACGATGGTATTGGTAGAGGGAGACGGCTTCGCAGCCTATAAAAACGATCGAGCGTTTGAGCATCGCTCTCTTTACCATTCAGCTGCCAACTAAGCTAAGTATTTGCTCATGTTTAATTATTCATAGTAGTTGTGTGATATTACCTACCCTTAAAGTATTATAAATGTATCTTATATTTTATTTGTACATAAATTGTGTTCGAAAACCAGGTTGTGTATCTATAAAACAATGGTGTATTGTATAAAAGTATAATTCTTTTAATCTGTGATTCTTTTCTTTATTATCCACTATTAGCTACCCTATTAGGATTTAATATTATCTTTATAAAGGAAATAGATCCCTAGGTAGTTAAATTAGGATTTTCCTGGGATCTTATAACTTCTTCTAATGAATAGAGCCATCCTAATCTAACACATGCAAGTTGTTTTTGGTGTTGCAGTGGGGAGCTGTGACGTCAAAACAGCCGCCATGACACCGACGAGCGTTTTGGCGTGAATTTAAATTTTCAATTTGATTTTTATGTTTGAAAACCTTTATTTTTTACTGAAATATTATATTTTTTTCACTTAATAAAACATTCTGAACAACATAGAACAGGTTTTGAAAAATTGACATCTTGCCTATTGGCAAGCGACGCGTCAATTAGTTTCATAGCAAGCCATTATAATTATAAGCCGCGCTGGCTCGAGCACTTTCGTGCATATTCAGCGGGGGGAGTATTGAAGAAGATTTCTCATTTGACTAATTTCCGTGGGAGTTTTGAAGAAATCAAGCCGCGCGCCGTGTTCTGTTCTAAACCGTAATTGTTGTGGGTTTTCTTTAACCCTTAAACAAACGCGAGCCCCTGGCCATGATATTTTAAAAAAAGATGTGGTTTCTGGGTAATTAGGGGTCTCTGATTCCATTTCTTTTGGAAAAAATCAAAAAAAGGGGGTGGAAGGGGGTGATTTTTTGGTGGTATGTATATTACCATTGTCCATGTAGGACTTGACATTTTTTTCGTTGGTGGTACGTATATTACCATTGTCTGTTACGGTCTGTTCATAACTTTAGACTAGTGGTTTCCCGTGACTACAGTCGTAAAAAATAATTAGCCTGAGAATATGAAAATAAATAGGATTTTACCTACGTAAAAGGTTTTTTCCACAATTTCCCATTTATTTATGATTGTTATTTTAGTTTTTGTTCTCATCTAGTCTAATTTTATATTAAACTTGTTAACTTTGGGTCTGAGATGCCATTTAGAGCCTTGCTGTTGTTTGGAAGATGTTGTTTCCTTGAAAAATGATTCTTTTAGGTTTTTTAAACATGGTAATTTACTAAAACAAACAATTTACTTTCAAAAGTCACACTATACTTACACACATTTTTATGTATACAATTCGATTAAGAACTTTACCTATATGGACAATGGTAAAATAGATACCACTTACAGTCTCTACTTTGAGTGATCAAAAACTATGCAAATCTTGATAATATTCTCATTATTATGCATGTAGGACCTCTTAAATATAATAGAGTTTACCTATTTGAACTCCAAGAGCACTTAACAAATTCTTCGCCGAACAAAAATTCCAAAAGTTTGAAAGTGACACGCAAAAATACGAACTAAATGTCAAATTTGGCGCAAAAAAAAATTTGACATCATTTTTCACTGACAGGCAAAAGTGACAAGGATAAAGTTGGCAGCCTAATAGATAGCAAAAATATCAGAGATTTCAATACTTTCAAATTCAAGTCCTGCCAAACAATAAAAAATAGTTTTTTTTGTTATCAACCTAAGTGGTACATATATGACTTTTGTTTGATTAAGGGTTAAACGCCTCTGTTGAGTCCGCGTTTAGTAAGGGCTCCGAGGATTTTCCTCTCTACCCTGGCTTCAACTCGCAGCGGTAGTAACCTCTGGGTCATTTGGTGAAAGAAGTAGTGTCCAGTGAGCTGAGCCGTCAATTACTTCGTTCCAAGGTTTCTTTCTTTCCTGTTCTTGTCTCTTCTCTCTTTTCTTTTGGTTTTCTTTCTTTTCTCGGTTTTTTTTTTTTTTTTTTTAGTAATGGTTGGGGTTAGTCGTTAGTAGGTTCACATCATACATACATACACAAATTACCGGATACATACACTAAACCTCGGACCAAGAATCACTTGGTCCTAGCACTAAACCGTAAGTGACAGGACTGACTGACTGACATGATATAAAACTTGACATTGGCAGAATTATACCTAGTTGTGAAGTTGCCATTTAAATAAAAAAGAAGATCTCGAAACCGTTTTTAAGTCTGATAGCCCGCAATGCCATAAGACCAAGGTTTACAACCAATGTGTCCTGCCTATCCTTAAGGCGGAAACATACTATTAACACGCTACGCGACCCGATGAAACGCGACGCGTGTCGACTCGAATCAAATTGTACTATTTTCTATGACTAGAATCATACTATGAACATCCGACGTGTCTCCATTATTATGAGTCGACACGCGTCGCGTTTCATCGGGTCGCGTAGCGTGTTAATAGTATGTTTCCGCCTTTACTTACGGTGCCGAAACGTGGCCACTTACAAAAGAGCACGTGCATAAAATTAAAGTTGCTCAAAGGAACATGAAGCGTGCCATGCTAGGCATTTATCTCTACCTAATCTGTGGTGCCATGCTAGGCATTTCACTGGTTGACCGAGTGCCCAACGTCGAAATACGACGAAAAACCAAGGTCGTAGATGTAGGTAGGAGGATTAACCAGTTAAAGTGGAGATGGGCAGGACACTTGGCAAGGCGGGAAGACGGTAGATGGACAAAGGCGGTTACCGAGTGGTGGCCACGCGAGGGTCACAGAACACCAGGCAGACCACCAGCCAGATGGTGTGATGATATTGTCGCGGTAGCGGGAAGGAAATGGATTCGACTGGCTCAGGATCGGAAAGAGTGGCGTGAAAATGAGGAGGCCTATACTCAGCAGTGGGTAGATGTAGGCTGATTAGATAGATAGATAGAAAAAAGAAGAAGATTTTCACAAAGCTCAACTCAACTTGTTTGTATTGTTTTGTAATTTAATTTGTGTATGTAAATCTGAAATTCTGAAAGAAACGCATCCCGGCCGGAGTGCGCACAACTTTGATTTAACTCCTCCACTTCAAGCATTTTCGATTTCATCGGTTCGCCGAGCGATTTGCCTGTGCGGAGTTGCATTGAGCGTGCTAATTTATATTACGGGCGGTGTTCACACGGCTCGTTTCTCGAAAGAAAAACCAACCCATTCAACAAAGTAATGCCTGTGGTAATGTCATCTGTGTGCAGAGTGTGCCTAGTGAGGGACGTGAAAATGTATTCTCTCAAAAACCGCATCTTGGAGATGTATGAGAAACTCACGAATACTAATGTGAGTACATACCAAACCAACCAGCCGAACGAAATAGTTCGGTCTCCACCAAACCCTCCGGGGCCTCATGTCCAGCCTTACCGAGCTGTCCAATCGGCGTGTTTCAGCTGAGCGCGCGCGGGCCGCAGGCAGTGTGCTACATCTGCCACTCGCTGCTACAGAGATGCCACAGTTTCACCGAGATGGCTCTCTGCTCTGAGAAAACACTCCAAGATTTGTTAAACAAAGGCATTGAGGTAAATTTCATAAAAATAACATTTATAATTTTTATACTGTTTGTTATACTTGGCATTCGTGAAGGCAGATCAGACTTGTATGAAAAAGCGTTCACTACACTGACAAACGGCTAACTTCATGAATGCTTAGATCCGTTGGACAAGTATAATTGGTTCAGACTGTTTTATTGAATAGACAGAATTTCCTAAACTTTTCTAACATGCACGTTCTTACAAAGATGCTTTGATTGTTTAAGGCTTTGTCAGAGAATGGATGAAGCATTAATATTGTGCATGCAGGTAGGAGTAGACTAGGTATATAGGAAGGAAGCTCAACAGGAATATGGGATATAAATCTAGTGACTGGGTGGTGGCCTCGAGAGGCAGGACAGTACACCAGGCTGACCACCAGACAGATCCTCTCATTGTACAATTTGCTATTGACCATACTCATAATATTGCCCTAATATAGCTCTTAGTGTACCAAACCAATTGATCAATCATTGATTAATGTTGAATAAGATCAATCAACAGTTTCTACTAGTAACTTCATCAACGATCAAGCATCAGTCAAGCATCGATTGGTGTGGTCGATGCCATTGATTAAACTTTCGATGATAATTAATCTACGAACCGAGTTTCAACTCAATCGGCCTATTTTCTGAGGAGTTCCCTGGAAGAGCTCATGACTCAATCATCAGATCAGCTCGCTGTTACCATATTATTGCATTGTCACCGAGGACTCGCAAGTGTACCAAAATTCAGCTCAATCGGACACCGGGAAGTGGGTCAAATTAAGCTTGCAAAATTTGACCCAGACAAACATTGCAAGTTAATTAAAAGCTTTTAAAAGGCTAGATTTCACATACAGGTCTGCATACTGCAAGACTCTAGGAGACGTGCCCCCACCTACAACTGCAAGTCACTCATGCTTATTTTTATTTTCAGGCATCATTTGAAAATATCCTCAACCTCAACCCCACAAGGGACTGTCTACAGATTAGCCTGACTGCATCCACCATGCAGATAATGACACTTAATAATAATAACTATAGTGTTCATTCTCCTAGTATCAAACAAGAAGTAGTCACTAATGAGGAAGAATTTGTCACGAGTGAGGAAGAATTTTTTGTAAAAGACGAATTTACAGAGGAGTCTGTAGCTGCAGCGGTAGATTTCCCAGCTGTGGTCGACCAACCTGTAGAGTACACAACGGTGTCCTCGTTGTCTGAGAGCACAAACCACGAAGACAAAAGGGCTGGCAGGTTTACATCACATAAAATTGGTAATAAATTATTTGTGTGCAACCAATGTGGCAAAAAGTTCTCTCTGAAAACGAAACTATCAGCCCACATTCAGACTCACAATCAAGTCACTTTTGCCTGTGATATATGTAATGAAAAATTCAAAAGTAAACATTATTTAAACAAGCACTTAATAAATACACACAAAAAGGAAGAGCTGCATATGACTGGACACATAAATCAGAAACACAGAGTAAAAAGCCCATATGTCTGCGATGTATGTCATAAGATTTGTTCTAAGTCTAACTGGACTAGACACATGAGGACTCATACAGATGAAAGGTCATATGCCTGCGATGTATGTGATAAGAGTTTTAATGCTAAGAGTGATTTGAATAGACATATTAGAACTCACACTGGTGAAAGGCCATATGCCTGCAATGTATGTGATAAGAGTTTTTCTGTAGAAGCACATAGGTCTGTACACTTGAGAACTCACACTGGAGAAAGGCCATATGCCTGCGATGTATGTGATAACAGTTTTTATGATAAGGGTGATTTGAATAGACATATGAGAACTCACACTGGTGAAAGGCCATATGCCTGCAATATATGTGATAACAGTTTTTATGATAAGGGTGATTTGAATAGACATATGAGAACTCACACTGGAGAAATGCCATATGCATGCGATTTATGTGATAAAAAATTCACTCGTAAGAATAATTTGATATTACACATGAGAACACACTCAGGAGAAAAGCCATATGCCTGCAATGTATGTGATAAGAGTTTTAATGCTAAGAGTAATTTTAATAGACATATTAGAACTCACACTGGTGAAAGGCCATATGCCTGCAATGTATGTGATAAGAGATTTAATAATAAAGATGCTTTGAATAGACATATGAGAACTCACACTGGAGAAAGGCCATATGCCTGCGATTTATGTGATAAAAGGTTTGCTCATAAGAATAGTTTTAATATACACATGAGAACACACTCAGGAGAAAAGCCATATGCCTGCGATGTATGTGATAAGAGTTTTTCTCAAAGACCTTATTTGACTAGACACATGAGAGCTCACACTGAATGAAAGTGATAATATTTGCAACATGTCTATGATTATATTAAATATAATCATAGACATGTTGTTTTGTAATATGTCTTTAGAGTTTCTCAAAAGTAATATTGGCTGTGCACCCAAAAAGAGAAAAGGCCATAAATTACCAATGTATGTTGTGTATGTGATAAAAGTTCTCTCGGAAGAGTTGTTTGGACAGTACAGTGTACACACACACACACATGGGTTCCTGCATACTGATATCTAAATAAAAAACCTGCCTTTAAACAAATTTAGAAAAGAGTTACGCTGTTACCTACTGGACAGAAACTATTATAGTATAAAGGAATTTGTAAATTAATTTTAATTATTGTAACATTTTGATTATGACATCTTAGGTACTTATTTAGTTATTTAATAACCCATTTATTTACTCATTTACTCATTTATTTATTTATTAAAACTTAGGCTAACATTACAGATAATTTATTAACTAAGGCGTTATCCTAGTGAGATCTTTAATTAAACTTAACTTAAGAGAGGCACAAGTGGTACAAAATTAAACAAAACTAAAAAACTCATACTAAACAAAATAAAAATAACATTTTCTTAAAATAAAATAACATAACAACCATGTTTGCATCCCAATTGTATGGGGAATGTGTGCTCTAGTGCTAATAATTATATTTAAGACCTTTTATACCTACCACATTGAAGCAAATAAATGTATTCTAAATGATATTAAATTCTTTGATAAAGACTGTTAATTCGTTTATATTTTAGTTACTCGTATCTATTCAATACATACATACCTACATAATATCAATGTTCTATCTATTTTCCCTCTGATAACTGCTATTTGAAGATATTTAAAAAACTACTCAGTTATTTATTTACTATAAATTATCATTACAGACAGTTTTTCAGTCTAATGCGATAATCTAGGTGAGATCTATTACTTAAAATTAACTAATACATACTACCTAATTATTTTCTTTATTATGTACAAACAAAATGTAGTCCTACTCACTATTTCTAAAAATAAAATAATTGAAAACACATTATTAGAACAAAAATAAAAACAAAAGTAAACAACATCTTGTTTGGGTACCTAGTAGTAAAACGGGTAAAACTAAATAATAAACTTAAACATTTAAATATTGCATAGGTACCTAACATACCAGGGACTACAAATAAGTTAAACTGTGGTAGGTAGGTATTTATATTTTTCTTTTCTATGACTTAACTATGATATTTTTTTCTTAACTATGATATTTTTTTCACTGAACAACATAGAACCTTCGATCATTAAGTTCGTCCGAGCATAGAACAGGTTTTGAAATATTATCATCTTGCCTATTGGCAAGCGACGCGTCAATTAGGTATAAAGCAAGCCATTATAAACCTTATGAACAAAAGCCATCTAGCAGCGGCCTGCTCGAAGTGCTCGAGCACTTTCGTGCATATTTAGCGGTATTGAAGAAGATTTCTCATTTGACGAAAAATTTCCGTTGGAGTTTTGAAGAAATCAACCCGCGCGCCGTGTTTTGTTCTAAACCGTAAGTGACAGGACTGACTGACTGACATGATATAATTCTTTTATAATAAAACTTGACATTGGCAGAATTAAACCTAGTTGTGTAGTTGCCATCACGTTGCCATTAAATAAAAGAAGAAGATTTTCACAAAACTCAACTTGTTTGTATTGTATTGTTTTGTTTTGTAAGTGAATCTGAAATTCTGAAAGAAACGCATCCCGGCCGGAGTGCGCACAAGCATTTTCGATTTCATCAGTTCGCCGAGCGATTTGCCTGTGCGGAGTTGCATTGCGCGTGCTAATTTATATTACTCGGTGTTCACACGGCTCGTTTCTCGAAAGAAACACCAACCCATTCAACAAAGTAATGCCTGAGGTAATGTCATCTGTGTGCAGAGTGTGCCTAGTGAGGGACGTGAAAATGTATTCTCTCAAAAACCGCATCTTGGAGATGTATGAGAAACTCACGAATACTAATGTAAGTACATAAAAAACCAACCAGCCGAACGAAATAGTTCGGTCTCCACCAAACCCTCCGGGGCCTCATGTCCAGCCTTACCGAGCTGTCCAATCGGCGTGTTTCAGCTGAGCGCGCGCGGGCCGCAGGCAGTGTGCTACATCTGCCACTCGCTGCTACAGAGATGCCACAGTTTCACCGAGATGGCTCTCTGCTCTGAGAAAACACTCCAAGATTTGCTAAACAAAGGCATTGAGGTAAATTTCATAAAAATAGCATTTATAATTTTTATACTGTTTGTTATACTCGGCATTCGTGAAGGCAGCTCAGACAAATTTTGTGTGAAAAAGCGTTCACTACACTGACAAACGGCTATCTTCATGAATGCTTAGATCTGTTATATCCGAAGTATAATTGGTTCAGACTGTTTTATTGAATAGACAGAATTTCCTAAACTTTTCTAACATGCAAGTTCTTACAAAGATGCTTTGATTGTTTAAGGCTTTGTCAGAGGATGGATGAAGCATTAATATTGTGCATGCAGGTAGGAGTAGACTAGGTATATAGGAAGGAAGCTCAACAGGAATATGGGATATAAATCTAGTGACTGGGTGGTGGCCTCGAGAGGCAGGACAGTACACCAGGCTGACCACCAGACAGATCCTCTCATTGTACAATTTGCTATTGACCATACTCATAATATTGCCCTAATATAGCTCTTAGTGTACCAAACCAATTGATCAATCATTGATTGATGTTGAATAAGATCAATCAACAGTTTCTACTAGTAACTTCATCAACGATCAAGCATCAGTCAAGCATCGATTGGTGTGGTCGATGCCATTGATTAAACTTTAGATGATAATTAATCTACGAACCGAGTTTCAACTCAATCGGCCTATTTTCTGAGGAGTTCCCTGGAAGAGCTCATGACTCCATCATCAGATTAGCTCGCTGTTACCATATTATTGCATTGTCACCGAGGACTCGCAAGTGTACCAAAATTCAGCTCAATCGGACACCGGGAAGCTTGCAAAATTTGACCCAGACAAACATTGCAAGTTAATTAAAAGCTTTTAAAAGGCTACATTTCACATACAGGTCTGCATACTGCAAGACTCTAGGAGACGTGCCCGCACCTACAACTGCAAGTCACTCATGCTAATTTTTATTTTCAGGCATCATATGAAAATATCCTCAAGCTCAACCCCACAAGGGACTGTCTACAGATTAGCCTGACTGCATCCACCATGCAGATAATGACTCTTAATAATAATTATTATAGTGTTCATTCTCCTAGTATCAAACAAGAAGTAGTCACTAATGAGGAAGAATTTGTCACGAGTGAGGAAGAATTTTTTGTAAAAGACGAATTTATAGAGGAGTCAGTATTTGCAGCGGTAGATTTCCCAGCTGTGGTCGACCAACCTGTAGAGTACACAACGGTGTCCTCATTGTCTGAGAGCACAAACCACGAAGACAAA
Source organism: Epirrhoe alternata (assembly GCA_963565295.1). Taxonomy (NCBI): domain Eukaryota; kingdom Metazoa; phylum Arthropoda; class Insecta; order Lepidoptera; family Geometridae; genus Epirrhoe; species Epirrhoe alternata. The sequence continues at coordinate 2,249,473 of OY751402.1, forward strand.
AGGGCTGGCAGGTTTACATCACATAAAATTGGTAATAAAATATTTGTGTGCAACAAATGTGGCAAAAAGTTCTCTCTGAAAACGAAACTATCAGCCCACATTCAGACTCACAATCAAGTCACTTTTGCCTGTGATAGTGTTCATTCTCCTAGTATCAAACAAGAATTAGTCACTAACGAGGAAGAATTTGTCACGAGTGAGGAAGAATTTTTAGTAAAAGACGAATTTACAGAGGAGTCAGTAGCTGCAGCGGTAGATTTCCCAGCTGTGGTCGACCAATCTGTAGAGTACACAACGGACTCCTCATTGTCTGAGAGCACAAACCACGAAGACAAAAGGGCTGGCAGGTTTACATCACATAAAATTGGTAATCAATTATTTGTGTGCAACGAATGTGGTAAAAAGTTCTCTCTGAAAACGAAACTATCAGCCCACATTCAGACTCACAATCAAGTCACTTTTGCCTGTGATACATGTAATGAAAAATTCAAAAGTAAACATTTTTTAAACAAGCACTTAATAAATACACACAAAAAAGAAGAGCTCCATATGACTGGACACATAAATCAGAAACACAAAGTAAAAAGCCCATATGTCTGCGATGTATGTGATAACAGTTTTAATGCTAAGTGTGATTTGAATATACATATTAGAACTCACACTGGTGAAAGGCCGTATGCCTGCGATTTATGTGATAAAAAGTTCACTCGTAAGAATAGTTTGATAATACACATGAGAATACACTCAGGAGAAAAGCCATATGCCTGCAATGTATGTGATAAGAGTTTTAATGCTAAGAGTGCTTTAAATAGACATATTAAAACTCACACTGGTGAAAGGCCATATGCCTGCAATGTATGTGATAAGAGTTTTTCTGTAGAAGCACATAGGTCTGTACACTTGAGAACTCACACTGGAGAAAGGCCATATGCCTGCTATGTATGTGATAACAGTTTTTATGATAAGGGTGATTTGAATAGACATATTAGAACTCACACTGGTGAAAGGCCATATGCCTGCGATTTATGTGATAAAAAGTTCACTCGTAAGCATAGTTTGATATTACACATGAGAACACACTCAGGAGAAAAGCCATATGCCTGCGATGTATGTGATAAGAGTTTTACTGCTAAGAATAATTTGAATAAACATATGAGAACTCACACTGGAGAAAGGCCATATGCCTGCGATTTATGTGATAAAAAGTTCGCTCATAAGAATAGTTTTAATATACACATGAGAACACACTCAGGAGTAAGGCCATATGCCTGCGATGTATGTGATAAGAGTTTTTCTAAAAGGCCTACTTTGACTAGACACATGAGAGCCCACACTGAATGAAAGTGATATTATTTGCAATGTATGTCTGATAATATTTGATATATTATGTCTTAACAACTTCCCTGTCCCCATACAACTTATTTTGATAATGCCCCACATCCACAGGATTTTTTATTGTTAGGCTAAATAACATCATTATAATATCATAAAAATAACTATCGTAATTTATGATGAATAGACTAATTTTATTTCGGGGGTTTTTTTTTAGGCACGTGAGACTCACGAACGTGTGGCGAGAAATTTTCTTTACCACGTTCAATGAGTCATTTATTTATTCACACACACACATAGATAGTACATCACAGAATTAATTATTCTAATTCGTAATATCTAGAAATCTAATAATAATAATAAAATAACATTTGACAGTTTATGAACTCACACACTAATGCATTTTTGAGTGAAACTTCAATCTCATGTAGCTCTCCAAGCAATTCTGGGCATTCTCTACAAGAAATAACTCATAAGGCAAACAATAAACTCGTCCGAAAAAGATGCACTGGGTGCTATTTCAAATATCGAAGCAAATTGGTAATGAAGGATTATTGGCAAGAAAACCGAAGCAAGTAGGTAGGTACATACTGAGTGCAAAAGGTGTGAAAAAGCATTTTGTTTAGAATGTTATAATGAGAAACATGCTTGATTTTATAATGTTTTCTTTGAATAAAATCCTTACATTCCTGTACTAGATTTAATAAATAAAATAAATAGTCATTTTATTTCATGCAGTTAAAAGTAGATGTTAAATACTTAAAACTACGGCCCATATTATAAAATATATATACCTTAATCTAACATACATAAAATAAACTTATTTACTAGCACGTAGTGTCGGCGACGTGTGACACACGATATTGCGACCGGTAATCGTCCGCGAAAACGCCGGAACAGCACATTCTTCGGCCAGAATTCTTCGCTAATGAAAGTAGAAATCTTCTCAAATTCAAATTCGTTTATTGCTTGTTAATAGTTACAAGGTCTTAATATAGGTAGGCGTTTCATAACATGAACTGGGTGGGGCACTGCAACATTTTTTAACATATAAACTAACCTAAGTAGATATAAATTGACCTCAGCCCTTAAATATATTTAGTTAAAACATTTTTGGTTGAAGTGCAATAATAATAATTTATTTATTAGTAAATTGTATGTTTACAAGTCAATAATTATTATTCATTATAATACCTACTACAGTTTTATTAATTCCATGTAGATAACAATAGGTAGTTACAATATATTCTAGGTAGGTACAGTAAATAAATAGTAAATTATGTTGTACAGTATACTACTGTACGAATGCCAATTTCAACATAACAACCTCCTCCACATTATAAAACCCCTTCTCGATGAGCCACGATAAACAATTAAAATAATTAAATCTTTTATTGTCATCTAGATAAACTTTATCAGTTGGAATGCGCACCACAAATGATTTAAAATCACTATGACGTGACTCCAACTGTTCAACCCTCACCAAGAGTTTTATTTATGGCAAAATTCTTGTAGTAATTCATGACAAATATAAAGAAAATCGCAGAATTTTCTTTTATCATTGTAATCATTAGAATTTTTCTCGTAGGTATGATTTAACAAAATATCACGTCACGTTCATATCGAAAAATGGGTTTCAAATTGTATAGAGAAATGAGTAATCTGTGACTCACTCATGCACTGATTCTAATACGTTCCTATGAGTCGCAAATGACTCATTGGACAGGGAAGTTCTTAAGGTGAAGTGTGCTCTGGCGTGAGGTGTGCTTGTCGGCCCGCGCCCTATTACACTGAACGTTATTTATAAATGTATTTTTTGCTACAAAAATAAATAAATACTCCTTGTCAATAAAATAATTCCGTAATCTTCTAACGTTATTATTAGGGAACACATAGACGAAATTTCATTAAAAAAATTTAAACAACCAGCAAATGAAATCGCTTCTAAGCGATAAGACCGCCCATTGTACATTGTCTCGTTGGGTTTTATTTATTCATAAGTGTATGTTTTGTAATTATTGTGTACAATAAAGAGTTTTTCATTCATTCAAATGAAACTGCTTTATGATGAAGATTTAGAGGTAACTAACTATGTGATTTTTTTCTATAGAATCAAATTAAGTTAATCGTGTTTCGACTTCCATAACTAATATCCTAAACTATTTATTGTCATCAAAAAAATATAAAAAAAAACTGTGTTTTTATGCCTTAAAAATGACTTGACGTACAGTCAAAACGTGAGTTTTGCGACCTACATCACCTTAAGAGTTTCTCAAAATAAATATTGGACTGTGCATCATGAGAAAAGGCCTTAAATTACCAATGTATGCAATGTATGTTGTGTATGTGACAAAAGTTCTCTCGGAAGAGTTGTTTGACTGTACAGTGTACACACACATGGGTTCCTGATATCTAAATGATACTAAATTCTTTGATAAAGACTCTGTTAATTCGTTTATATTTTAGTTACCTACTCTATCTATTCAATACATACCTACATAATATCAATGTTCTATCTATTTTCCCTCTGTTATCTGCTATTTGAAGATATTTAAAAAATTACTTTCGCATCGATAAAGGCAGGATAAAGTAGGTAGAACCCGAATCTATGATAAGGCATAAGACCAATGATATTTTAAACTATCAGTTACTAAGTACATATAGAATTCTGTGCTCAAGACACATTGAATAGGCATGATGACAGTAATCAAGTTTCGCCAAAATATTTAACTACATACATACATACATAAAGTCACGCCTCTCTCCCAAAGGGGTAGGCAGAGACCACGGATCTCCAGTCGCTACGATCCTGACACACAACCTTCGCCTCATTCACTCTCATTACATTCTTCATACATGCTCGTCGGTTTAGGGTACTTTTGACCTGGCCCTTCTCCAAAATGTCGCCAATTTGATCCAAGAAGGTTCGCCTAGGTCTTCCCCTTCCAGCTGTCCCATGCACACTCGCCTCATACACTTGCTTTGTCAAACGATTGTCATCCATCCTCTCTACATGCCCAAACCATCTTAACATACCTTTCTCGATCCTCAACACTACATCTTCTTTCACTCCACACTGTTCCCTTATCACACTATTTCTCACTCTATCATTCAACGAACAAATCATTCATTCATTATAAACAATATCATTCATTCATTCAACAATATCTAAATATTTAACTGGTCTAATAAAATAGGATTCCAGGATTGAGAAAAATGCATTTATTGTCCGATTAATATCGAGATTATTAAATTATTTAATCAAATAAATCTACAAAATATAACAATCCGCCATGATAGCTGTACCTACACCAATCAGAGCGCGTGATGTCATTACTCAATGTAGTAGACCAAAACTGCGCCTTTCATTTCCTTTGAGCATTAGCACAGAGTACTTTTAAACAGTGGGAGCATTAGTCACTAGTGTGGTCATTAGTATGCACGTAGCAATGATGTTATATACTATTTCTCTGGCACGTAGTTATTGCTGTTGCAGTGGTGAGCTGTGACGTCAAAACAGCCGCCATGACACCGACGAGCGTTTTGGCGTGAATTTAAATTTTCAATTTGATTTTTATGTTTGAAAACCTTTATTTTTTACTGAATTATGATATTTTTTTCACTTAATAAAACATTCTGAACAACATAGTACAGGTTTTGAAAAATTGACATCTTGCCTATTGGCAAGCGACGCGTCAATTAGTTTTATAGCAAGCCATTATAATTATAAGCCGCGCTGGCTCGAGCACTTTCGTGCTATTCAGCGGGGGGAGTATTGAAAAAGATTTCTCATTTGACTAATTTCCGTTGGAGTTTTGAAGAAATGAAAACCTTTATTTTTTACTGAATTATGATATTTTTTTCACTTAATAAAACATTCTGAACAACATAGTACAGGTTTTGAAAAATTGACATCTTGCCTATTGGCAAGCGACGCGTCAATTAGTTTTATAGCAAGCCATTATAATTATAAGCCGCGCTGGCTCGAGCACTTTCGTGCTATTCAGCAAAAAGATTTCTCATTTGACAAATTTCCGTTGGAGTTTTGAAGAAATCAAGCCGCGCGCCGTGTTTTGTTCTAAACCGTAAGTGACAGGACTGACATGATATAAATCTATATATAAAACTTGACATTGGCAGAATTATACCTAGTTGTGTAGTTGCCATTATATAAAAGAAGAAGAAGATTTTCACATAGCTAGCTCAACCAACTCAACTTGTTTGTAATTTGTATGTGAATCTGACTGAAATTCTGAAAGAAACGCATCCCGGCCGGAGTGCGCACAACTTCGATTTAACTCCTCCACTTCAAGCATTTTCGATTTCATCGGTTCGCCGAGCGATTTGCCTGTGCGGAGTTGCATTGAGCGTGCTAATTTATATTACGGGCGGTGTTCACACGGCTCGTTTCTCGAAAGAAACACCAACCCATTCAACAAAGTAATGCCTGTGGTAATGTCATCTGTGTGCAGAGTGTGCCTAGTGAGGGACGTGAAAATGTATTCTCTCAAAAACCGCATCTTGGAGATGTATGAGAAACTCACGAATACTAATGTAAGTACATAAAAAACCAACCAGCCGAACGAAATAGTTCGGTCTCCACCAAACCCTCCGGGGCCTCATGTCCAGCCTTACCGAGCTGTCCAATCGGCGTGTTTCAGCTGAGCGCGCGCGGGCCGCAGGCAGTGTGCTACATCTGCCACTCGCTGCTACAGAGATGCCACAGTTTCACCGAGATGGCTCTCTGCTCTGAGAAAACACTCCAAGATTTGCTAAACAAAGGCATTGAGGTAAATTTCATAAAAATAGCATTTATAATTTTTATACGTAAACAGGGTCACGACTGTATCCCCAAGGCGCGGTAGATATTCTCTCAGATCTTTATATTCCAGATCCTTTGAAGATGTCTAAGGGGGTAGTCAGAGGCATGTACAAATACATATTTGATACATGCCCACATCTTGCAGAAGTTAGTATTCCATACGTGACAGGTTGCAAGCCCATCGCCGCCTATAAGAATACTAACTGGTTTCCTCACGATGTTTTCCTTCACCGTTCAGAGCTCGTGTTAAAGCGCATATAAATTTTACGAAACGCAAAATCCATTGATGCACGGCCGGGATTCGATCCCACGACCTTCGGATTGAAAGTCGAGGTACAACCCCATTCGGCCAACACGGCTCTATAATTTTTATACTGTTTGTTATACTCGGCATTCATGAAGGCAGCTCAGACAAATTTTGTGTGAAAAAGCGTTCACTACACTGACAAACGGCTATCTTCATGAATGCTTAGATCTGTTATATCCGAAGTATAATTGGTTCGAACTGTTTTATTGAATAGACAGAATTTCCTAAACTTTTCTAACATGCAAGTTCTTACAAAGATGCTTTGATTGTTTAAGGCTTTGTCAGAGGATGGATGAAGCATTAATATTGTGCATGCAGGTAGGAGTAGACTAGGTATATAGGAAGGAAGCTCAACAGGAATATGGGATATAAATCTAGTGACTGGGTGGTGGCCTCGAGAGGCAGGACAGTACACCAGGCTGACCACCAGACAGATCCTCTCATTGTACAATTTGCTATTGACCATACTCATAATATTGCCCTAATATAGCTCATGTACCAAACCAATTGATCAATCAGTGATTGATGTTGAATAAGATCAATCAACGTCAATCAACAGTTTCTACTAGTAACTTCATCAATGATCAAGCATCAGTCAAGCATTGATTGGTGTGGTCGATGCCATTGATTAAATTTTGGATGATACTTAATCTACAAACCCAGTTTCAACTCAATCAGCCTATTTTCTGAGGAGTTTCCTGGAAGAGCTCATGACTCCATCATCAGATCAGCTGGCTGTTACCATATTATTGCATTGTTACCGAGGACTCGCAAGTGTACCAAAATTCAGCTCAATCGGACACCGGGAAGCTTGCAAAATTTGACCCAGACAAACATACAAACATTGCAAGTTAATTATAAGCTTTTAAAAGGCTACATTTCACATACAGGTCTGCATACTGCAAGACTCTAGGAGACGTGCCCCCACCTACAACTGCAAGTCACTCATGCTAATTTTTATTTTCAGGCATCATATGAAAATATCCTCAAGCTTAACCCAACTACGGACTGTCTACGGATTAGCCTGACTGCATCCACCATGCAGATAATGACTCTTAATAATAATTATTATAGTGTTCATTCTCCTCGTATCAAACAAGAATTAGTCACTATTGAGGAAGAATTTGTCACGAGTGAGGAAGAATTTTTTGTAAAAGACGAATTTACAGAGGAGTCAGTAGCTGCAGTGGTAGATTTCCCAGCTGTGGTCGACCAACCTGTAGAGTACACAACGGACTCCTCATTGTCTGAGAGCACAAACCACGAAGACAAAAGGGCTGGCAGGTTTACATCACATAAAATTGGTAATAAAATATTTGTGTGCAACGAATGTGGCAAAAAGTTCTCTCTGAAAACGAAACTATCAGCCCACATTCAGACTCACAATCAAGTCACTTTTGCCTGTGATATATGTAATGAAAAATTCAAAAGTAAACATTTTTTAAACAAGCACTTAATAAATACACACAAAAAAGAAGAGCTGCATATGACTGGACACATAAATCAGAAACACAAAGTAAAAAGCCCATATGTCTGCGATGTATGTCATAAGATTTGTTCTAAGTCTAACTTGACTAGACACATGAGCACTCATACAGAAGAAAGGTCATATGCCTGTAATGTATGTGATAAGAGTTTTAATGCTAAGAGTGCTTTAAATAGACATATTACAACTCACACTGGAGAAAGGCCATATGCCTGCGATGTATGTGATAAGAGTTTTAATGCTAAGAGTGCTTTAAATAGACATATTACAACTCACACTGGAGAAAGGCCATATGCCTGCGATGTATGTGATAAAAGTTTTAATGCTAAGAGTAATTTGAATAGACATATGAGTACTCACACTGGTGAAAGGCCATATGCCTGTGATGTATGTGATAACAGTTTTTATGATAAGGCTGATTTGAATAGACATATGAGAACTCACACTGGAGAAAGGCCATATGCCTGCGATGTATGTGATAACAGTTTTAATTATAAGGGTGATTTGAATACACATATGAGAACTCACACTGGAGAAAAGCCATGTGCCTGCGATTTATGTGATAAAAAGTTCACTCGTAAGAATAGTTTGATATTACACATGAGAACACACTCAGGAGAAAGGCCATATGCCTGCGATGTATGTGATAAATGTTTTAATACTAAGAGTGATTTGAATAGACATATGAGAACTCACACTGGTGAAAGGCCATATGCCTGCGATGTATGTGCTAAGACATTTAATAATAAGGGTGCTTTGAATATACATATGAGAACACACTCAGGAGAAAAGCCATATGCCTGCGATGTATGTGATAAGAGTTTTAATGCTAAGAGTGCTTTAAATAGACATATTACAACTCACACTGGAGAAAGGCCATATGCCTGCGATGTATGTGATAAAAGTTTTAATGCTAAGAGTAATTTGAATAGACATATGAGTACTCACACTGGTGAAAGGCCATATGCCTGTGATGTATGTGATAACAGTTTTTATGATAAGGCTGATTTGAATAGACATATGAGAACTCACACTGGAGAAAGGCCATATGCCTGCGATGTATGTGATAACAGTTTTTATGATATGGGTGATTTGAATACACATATGAGAACTCACACTGGAGAAAAGCCATGTGCCTGCGATTTATGTGATAAAAAGTTCACTCGTAAGAATAGTTTGATATTACACATGAGAACACACTCAGGAGAAAGGCCATATGCCTGCAATGTATGTGATAAATGTTTAAATACTAAGAGTGATTTGAATAGACATATGAGAACTCACACTGGTGAAAGGCCATATGCCTGCGATGTATGTGCTAAGACATTTAATAATAAGGGTGCTTTGAATATACATATGAGAACACACTCAGGAGAAAAGCCATATGCCTGCGATGTATGTGATAAGAGTTTTTCTCAAAGGCCTAATTTGACTAGACACATGAGAGCCCACACTGAATGAAAGTGATATTATTTGCAATGTATGTCTGATAATATTTAATAAATGTCTTAACAACTTCCCTGTCCCCATGCAACTTATTTTGATAATGCCCCACATCCACAGGTTTTTTTATTGTTAGGCTAAATAACATCATTATAATATCATAAAAAATAACTATCGTAATTTATGATGAATAGACTAATTTTATTTCGGGGTTTTTTTTAAAGTCACATGAGACTCACAAACCTATGGCGAGAAATTTTCTTTACCACGTTCAATGAGTCATATGTGAACTCACACACAAATGCAGTTTTGAGTGAATCTTCAATCTCCTGTAGCTCTCCAAGATCTTCAAGCAATTCTGGGCATTCTCTTCAAGAAATAACTCTAAAGGCAAACAAGAAACTCGTCCATTAAAGAAACCAATTTTCTATAGTCTTTTTCACGCCGGAACGTATGCAAGACACTTCGAGATAATGTCAAAATCAGTCTAATAGTAATATCCTAAAGTTTAATCGAGATTATCAAAATCGATTTTTGTTTCACTACTATCAACTCATCTCAATCGATTACAAGGTTCATTCATAGACAAAATTACTAAACCAACGATTATTTTTTTACTTATCGATTCATCGATTGTTTCGATTTTCATTTTTGCACTCTCTAATAGATTACGTTCCATTTTACTCAGCACTGTTAATTGGCGGAGTTTTTTAGAAAATGTTTATTGTTTATTTATTTATATTTTATGGCTCGTTTATGATAATTTATGAAATAATTAAAAGCAGACGATCTACAAATCTATACGCAAGCTACTGTGGATGACCTACCGAATGCAATTACTTGCATTAATGTTGATTTGCTACGAATTAGTGACTGGAGCAAGGCATACGGGTTGAGCGTTAATCCCTCTAAAACTCAAGTTATCGTGTTGGGAAGTTCCCGTACAGTTTGTAAAATCGATTGGCACTCACTACCTCAAATCAGGTTTAATGATATAACTGTCCCTATCTCGAAAACTGTTAAAAACCTAGGTGTGATAATGGACAGTTGTATGACGTGGAAACCACAACTTCAATCGGTAAGCCAAAGGCTGTTTGCTTCTTTTAGCTCGCTTCGACGGTTACGTAACTTTCTTCCAACAGCTACTAAAATTACGCTTGCACAATCTCTCCTTCTCCCTATTCTTGACTATGCTGACTCCTCCTATCTTGATCTCACAGAAGAACTGCTCAATAAACTTGAGCGTCTTCAGAACGTTTGTATCAGATTCATTTTCGGGTTACGCAAATATGATCATGTTTCGGAATATCGTGCTAAATTGAAATGGCTACCGATCCGACTTCGTCGGAACTCCCATATTCTTTCCCTTCTATTCAATATCCTCCGTAATCCCTCAACTCCCTGTTATCTGAAGGAGCGTTTTGATTATCTTCATGATGAGAATCCTCGTAATCTTCGCTCCTCAGACAACCTCCTCCTCAAAACTCCTACTCATAGAACAAGTTTCTATGCAGACTCCTTCTCCGTTCAAGCTGTACAACTGTGGAATGCTCTCCCCCTCTCTATAAAAAAATCCTCCTCTCCTGCTGTGTTTAAGATGAGATTGAAATCACATTTTCTAAATGAGAGTAAATTTGAGTCATCCAATTCTTGATCTATAATGTATTATTAAACTACTTGACCGTCACTGGAAGCTTTATATTGAGAAGACGTCTTCCGTTTCCGTCGAAATACTATCAGTTTAAGTACTTTTTCCTTGTAACTTCCGCTCAAGTGGCGCCACCTGGCGGCAAGGCGTGTCACCATGTTTCGTAAAATGTGCCTCGCCTTCTTTTAATCATTGGCGTTTCGATTCCGTCGAAGCAACTTGTCTTCAGCAGCTCTGGCTCTGAACAAATTTACCTACCTACTACTCAAAGTACTAGGGTTTTATATATTTTAAAAAATATTAAGTAGGTGCTGGCAATTCTGTGTGTGACATATCTAGCTAAAGCTAATTAAAAATCGCTAAAATGAGCTTTAGTCAGTTATCTTATTCTAGCGAAACAAACTAAATCTAAAATTAGGATGACAGCTCTAAAATCTTAGCTAGTTACTCAACTTAGCCAAAAGTGCCTAAACCCTATTCTCAATGTACATTTTTAGTCTGTTTTACGCGTAAAATTCCTAATCTTAGCGAGCATGTAAATAGGTGTTGACTAAAAATACCAAGTAGGATTGTGATGTGAAATATGATTTGTAGGACCTCGAAAACAAACAAAATAATATTTTTGTGTTAATTGAAGTACTATGTAATGAACAAGGTGATGCAAAACGTGTTTTCGAGTGTTTTACCAGAAGAAAATCCTCCGCCAGGAGTAAGTTTTCTGTGAGAAGATTGTTTGAAAACATCACCGAAAACATGCAAGTTTGTGGTTGGATTTTTCGTAAAGGTTTGTGTTTTTACATAGGATCTTGATGTTGTCAGTGCTTCTGCTGTAGGATTGAACCTACGTTTCAAATTCTTGGTGTTAGTTTGGTTATAAAACCTAACCTGAAAACAAAATGTTTCTCAAGCTCAGTTCGTATTTTTCAAGCTGCTATCCCTTCAAGAAAACCATCTTACATCATCCACTAAAGAAAGAAAAATGTATCTTGTTTTTACCTTGTTTTGTTATCTTGAACTAGTAAAGAACCTGTCTCTAGCATAACTTTGCTTTTACCTGTGCTCATCAATCTTTATCTTTGTTTTCAGCCACTACCTACTATCCCCTGTGCTGGCCCTAAGCTCTGTGCATGTACCTACATAAATCAATGGTAGCGGATCAAGAATTATCAAATCAAATCACTACCCAAAAGCAAAGAGACTGCAAAGAATGAGTAAGTTGTTGAAAAGCTTAATCACAATTATTTGGTGTTAAACTTATCTACCAACATCCTTTTGTAATCAATAATTTTGTTCTAGATTTCAACAAAGCATAATATGCCCAATAGCTGCCCCAAGCGCTACGGATGGTGTATTCTAGCTAGAGAAACCAAAATAATTGAATCCCCAACTACTCCAGGCAATCCATTTTATTTTTATAAATGAAAACAAGGAACAGATTGAAAAGATTTCACAATATTGTACGTAGCTGTGAAATTGAATTATTATAAATACTTTGCAGTTTCTTTACAAAATGTAACGTCTCCTACTCTACACAAGCAATACAGCCTTTGATTCTACAATATAATACATGCCATACCTGATATCACTTTAATGATCCTAAAGTAAATTTCTAACTACCTGAGGCAGTCTGAATGATAATACTGAATAATGTTACTTTTGCAGATTCCGGAGACCCAGAAATCAATAACATTCAACTAGACGAAGAGATTATATTGGCCAGAAGTTAATTAAGGTTTTCCTACCGAAGCATGATCTATTTGCCAGATAATTAGTATAACATTCAGTTTATTTTTCAATAAAACTAGTTATAACAGAAAGTTTTATGTTTTATTATACCTAATACATTTATTACATTGTCCAAATATGTTATAAAATTAAATTATTAATCAAAAACTTTTGAGTTGGTACATTCATATGAATAGAATGAATAATGAAATAACTAGAAACTAGGTAGGTTTCAAACACCGGTGTACTTATTTTCCATTACACCTGTTTTCATTAAACTTTGATTGACCGGACATCAAGCCGGGCTTATTGGGTTATTGGGCTTGTTTATCAACTATTTCCCTGAGTGCTCAGTATAGAAGGTGTTGAAGATCCTGTAAAAACAAGATTTTTAAAGTAAAAGTTCAAGTTGAAGCTACCGTTACACCTTACAAATAAAATAATTTATAAACTTGTTATAATTACCTCATTTGATACAGATACAGATCCACGTCTTGAGGGCAGTTCTGCTCTAACACAAATAGAAACTCTTCTACTGATTATGCTATAAATTACATCATTACAACTTGCTTTAGCTTGATTCTCTGAAAAAAAAAACCACATTTAGTTTGCCAACTTCATTTTGGTACACATTTTTATAAAGAATAAAATCAGTAATTTGTAATGATATAAATCATCATTATCAGCAGAATTCTACCACTAGACTCTGCTAGATAAAGTAGAATCCTTAAAATCATTGATAGAAAAATTTACTAACCTCTTTCCATTTGGTTCAAACTCATACAATAACATTTTAGGACTTATCGAATATCCCTTCGCTAATCGATTGTTACCTACATTGTCTAGACCCTCTGGTACATTTAGCTTTTTCCTTTATAGGTAGTTATTTTATTAAACAGCTTAGAAAACAGAACTTAGATTTGTTACGAGGTTTGTTTACAATTTACAGTCTTCTTCTTCTTATTCACGTCTTCGCCGAGAATACAATCAAAATATCATTAAATGTCAACTTCAGAACTGTCAAATCATTCGTTTGAAGCTTCGAAAGGTAATTTTAACACGAGACTTGAGCTACTAGCCTCGTGTATTATGAGCCTTAGCAATCAAATAAATCCATACGTATTGCTACTCGCCACTAGATGTCAGCACCGTGTATTCAACTTGGGACATGTTTTAGGATGATCTAAAGCTTTCTAAATTTAGTCAACTGACTAACCCGGAATAGATATTTTAGGATATCTAGCTAAGATAGGATTTTTAACTAGTTTAGCTAGCTTTAGTCAGTGCTTGTTAGAATCGACACTACTTAGTACTTAATTATTAATTTAATTTAAAGTGAATTGATGAGTTTTTTCCAAGCTTAGCTTTTAGCAAGCGTTAAAGAAGAACAATTGTAAGTACCTACTATTAAATATTACACGTGATCAATCCTTTTAACGGTTTTTCCGTTCGGATCACGTACCTACTTTATTTAAATCTACCTACCAGTGTATTTTTACAGATTATTTCGAAAAATCCACGTGCTTATTTGCTAATACATAGTTTCTAAGATGAAGGGTGGCCCAGCTACAGGCTGTTATTTCTTTAAATAACTGTTTATTTCAGTGAACGTTTTTAATATTGTCCACCCACTTTAGCAAATACTTATTCCAAACATATTCGGCTGCTCAGCCACAGACTGAGGCAAATATTGATTTAAATAACAATTTATTTAAAAATATAATTTTATTTCAGTCTTATAATTATTGTGGATACACACGCGTTCATGCAAATATTAATATATTTCCTTTGTAGTAATGTATAACATGGAGGCGGATGCACGTAGGCGCCACCGAAGCACAAGAAGAAGCACGCGCAACATGGTTTATCAGACCACAAGATAAACAAGTTAGTCCAGTATATGGGTGAGCTGCAAAACATTATTTCCATATTTTAACCAGTCATCTGGTGATGCATTTTGTCATGTCACGATGACACTATTTATTCAGATGTTAAGTGCCCTGTAAACGATCAAATTTGCTTGGCAAATTTGTTTGTCAAACTTCACGTTTTCATCAAACAATAGCTTAAACGATCAAACCAAATATCAAACAAATTTGTTAACTTTCTAGTAGATTCGGGTTTCTCCTTTCGTGACGGGACGTCGCCGTGCCGAAATGACGCATTTTTGGCATTGACTCTAGCACTATGTATCAAGACAAAAAAAAGAAGACGATGGAGTCGAGAATGGTTGAAATTATGGTTATAAATATACCCACGAGAATTTGCTTTTTTCCATGATGTCAATACAACGAGTGAGATCTTGTTTGACAAACACCGCCGTTCACGTTCAAACACGTTTGCCAAACTCGACATCAATCCAGCTTTTCATCAAACACGACAAACACGTAGATTGTTTGACAAACGCCTCAAACACAGCAGTACACTATCAAATAATTTGACAAACACGTAAAATTTGACAAACAATTTGATCGTTTACAGGGCACTTTAGCCTCAGATTTTACGATTGATATCGAGACAAAGCTAAAGGAACCATCCGTTCCTAAAACTCCCGTTAGCTAATTGAAAATGTTGCTTGAAGTGCAGTGCTTACCTAAACCTTATGGTCAGAAGTCCATACTCCAGATTTCATAAATTTGGAAAGAAACTAGAAGTCGAAACCCTTTTGCTGCTGTAGCACACTAATACATGACACTTTTTGCTATTATCGTATTCCCCTTATTTTTCTACCTTTTTTGTTACTGTATTTTTTAGGTCTGTGATATTTTGCTTTTTGGCAAATAAAAGTAAGTCTAAAGTAAGTGTTATAATTAGGAATTAATAAAGTAGATAATTTAGCCATTCAACAAAAATCTAAATAATAATTGCTAGATTACAATGATTACAATACTGTTTTGTTTTGATTTGAGATAGGAAGAGGTCAATGTCATGTTCTTTTCTTACGGCTGCAATGTGAAAAATATGGGACCGAAAATAATTTGTTACGTGTATCATAACTTTATAAAACTAACAGTGATTTTTGGTACAATAGAAATAATGGTTAGTGTTCCTTTTCGGTTGAATATTATTGGCAAGTAGCGGAAATAGGAGGTAGAGGCGAAAGAAAGATGGCGAATGCAGCGGGCAGAGAGATTCAGTCGGCATGCGGTTTTTGGTGAAGGAGAAATGAGCAAGTTAAGTAAAAACATATGTTGTAGAATGGTAGAAAGCTTAGTAGGCTGTTTCTATTTTGTGATTATAGCATTGAAAGTGTTATTAGTAGTGTAAAAGAAGTATTGTTCATTGTAATTGGGTTCCGTGCGTAGTTATGTAATTATAATTATTTAAAGTGCATTGTCTTCTTAGAATATGATATCTGTTTCAAAATAACAGTTTCAGAAGGTGGGATTCCTAATCATGCCCAAACGTGTACGAGAACCTGACCGAAGTCATCGAGACGATGCTGATAGACCTGTAAAGAAGCGATGGTGAAGTGGTACCGATCACTATGCAAATAAGTCGTGCTACTCATTCCACGGTGAGGAAGTATAGCTCGGGCAACGGTGTGGTACAATCGGTGGCAGTCACACTATATACCGTGGCAGCAAGCAACAGCTGTAGCGGCTTTGTTTAGATCTTGATACAAGGTTGCTGACGAACCCGAATGGACGATTATCCGGTGAGCGTATTATGTACTTTTCATTTTGATTCAAGTGTTGAATTTAGAAAATTGGTTATATCGCGATACAATATATGACATCTAGGTAAATTCAGCTGGAAGCTAGAATATCTAAAGCGTTAGACAGAAAATACTTTCGATTCTCAGGAAATTTCAAATCTGTGTTCATGTTTACAGTATCGAATAATTAATAGTGAGGTAGACTATAATTTATTCTCATTTCACTGGACGAGGTTAATGACCTAGGCTATTCCGTAATGAGATTGGTTCTAATAATTTGAATGTTGGTGTGACAGTAAGCTAAGCCTCACTTGTCAATCATAAAACCGGTTTATTGTTTTATCTTGATTCGGAATAAAAATTAAGGGATCTACCCACATTTAGAGAAACTGTTGGGCAGAGATTGGAATAAGTTGTTTTCACATTAATAGGTAAACGTGATTATTTCTTGTTAGGTACAGTGACAGGTAGTCAGATTCCCAGACCTAAAGACCTGCACCAGTAAAAGCGCGTACCTACACTTTTTCAGAGTTCGTCGATACAAACTTTGGTTGATTCGACTAGGTTCACAACAACGAGAAATAGTGCGTAAATTTATCAATTTTAGTGCTTATAAAATATGATTTGCTAATTCCAAGTCAGTTAAGTTAGTCCTGTTCGCTAGTCTTTGTAAGTGAATAAACGTGATGGTTTAGATTGAATGGTAATAGAACCTAATAGTTCTCTCGTGAAGGGAGACGTATATGAAGAGGTCATCTAAGCGATCTAAATACAGAGTTAGATTTGGTTGTAGTGATAGATAGATAGTGAGGGTAACCTCTTGCTAATAAAACAGTAAGGACATAGTCAGGGGTCGCGCTGCACGCACCGGTCTGTTATCGTAACTGCAACTCAGTTGAGAGTTGTTCAGGGCGCGATGGACAGCTAGGCTGTGGTGGTGACCTGGGTCTTAAAGGCGTACTGTATAATGTTGTGTGTTGGTGGTCATGACCTGCAAGTCACAGACTCTAGATGAAGGGAAGGTCTCATTAAGAGAGGTAATGAGAGCCATTTGAGGGTTGTAGTTGTATGTGATCTAATTAAGTATGGTTAATACTACAATCTGCTTTGACGCTTACTTTTCGTAGTTGAGTTGTTAGATGGTTGTTCTTTACATTCCGGTTAGATACATTGAAGTTTGTTTTTCTTAGTGTATATTATAATTTTATGAGAAACGCTAGATCGGTATCAGTGTCCACACGTGTAGTACTCGCTATTTAAGGTAGGTACTTAGGTGTTTATTTTTTTTGCGAGTACCTAAAGATTTTCGATATTTTTGTGACAGTGAGTTTCGTCTGTCCTACATGTACCATGTTAGGAATGATGTCAGAGTATGAAATGATGTTAATGAAGTTAATGATGAAATGAATTTAAAGATAAAGATAAAGATAAAGATAAAGATAAAGATAAAGATAAAGATAAAGATAAAGATAAAGATAAAGATAAAGATAAAGATAAAGATAAAGATAAAGATAAAGATAAAGATAAAGATAAAGATAAAGATAAAGATAAAGATAAAGATAAAGATAAAGATAAAGATAAAGATAAAGATAAAGATAAAGATAAAGATAAAGATAAAGATAAAGATAAAGATAAAGATAAAGATAAAGATAAAGATAAAGATAAAGATAAAGATAAAGATAAAGATAAAGATAAAGATAAAGATAAAGATAAAGATAAAGATAAAGATAAAGATAAAGATAAAGATAAAGATAAAGATAAAGATAAAGATAAAGATAAAGATAAAGATAAAGATAAAGATAAAGATAAAGATAAAGATAAAGATAAAGATAAAGATAAAGATAAAGATAAAGATAAAGATAAAGATAAAGATAAAGATAAAGATAAAGATAAAGATAAAGATAAAGATAAAGATAAAGATAAAGATAAAGATAAAGATAAAGATAAAGATAAAGATAAAGATAAAGATAAAGATAAAGATAAAGATAAAGATAAAGATAAAGATAAAGATAAAGATAAAGATAAAGATAAAGATAAAGATAAAGATAAAGATAAAGATAAAGATAAAGATAAAGATAAAGATAAAGATAAAGATAAAGATAAAGATAAAGATAAAGATAAAGATAAAGATAAAGATAAAGATAAAGATAAAGATAAAGATAAAGATAAAGATAAAGATAAAGATAAAGATAAAGATAAAGATAAAGATAAAGATAAAGATAAAGATAAAGATAAAGATAAAGATAAAGATAAAGATAAAGATAAAGATAAAGATAAAGATAAAGATAAAGATAAAGATAAAGATAAAGATAAAGATAAAGATAAAGATAAAGATAAAGATAAAGATAAAGATAAAGATAAAGATAAAGATAAAGATAAAGATAAAGATAAAGATAAAGATAAAGATAAAGATAAAGATAAAGATAAAGATAAAGATAAAGATAAAGATAAAGATAAAGATAAAGATAAAGATAAAGATAAAGATAAAGATAAAGATAAAGATAAAGATAAAGATAAAGATAAAGATAAAGATAAAGATAAAGATAAAGATAAAGATAAAGATAAAGATAAAGATAAAGATAAAGATAAAGATAAAGATAAAGATAAAGATAAAGATAAAGATAAAGATAAAGATAAAGATAAAGATAAAGATAAAGATAAAGATAAAGATAAAGATAAAGATAAAGATAAAGATAAAGATAAAGATAAAGATAAAGATAAAGATAAAGATAAAGGTAGAGACATAAAGGTAGAGACATAAAGGTAGAGACATAAAGGTAGAGACATAAAGGTAGAGACATAAAGGTAGAGACATAAAGGTAGAGACATAAAGGTAGAGACATAAAGGTAGAGACATAAAGGTAGAGACATAAAGGTAGAGACATAAAGGTAGAGACATAAAGGTAGAGACATAAAGGTAGAGACATAAAGGTAGAGACATAAAGGTAGAGACATAAAGGTAGAGACATAAAGGTAGAGACATAAAGGTAGAGACATAAAGGTAGAGACATAAAGGTAGAGACATAAAGGTAGAGACATAAAGGTAGAGACATAAAGGTAGAGACATAAAGGTAGAGACATAAAGGTAGAGACATAAAGGTAGAGACATAAAGGTAGAGACATAAAGGTAGAGACATAAAGGTAGAGATACAGATAATGTAGAGATGAGGGTCGAGATGAGGGTCGAGATGAGGGTCGAGATGAGGGTCGAGATGAGGGTCGAGATGAGGGTCGAGATGAGGGTCGAGATGAGGGTCGAGATGAGGGTCGAGATGAGGGTCGAGATGATATAAGGATGATATAAGGATGATATAAGGATGATAGAAGGATGATATAAGGATGATATAAGGATGATATAAGGATGATATAAGGATGATATAAGGATGATATAAGGATGATATAAGGATGATATAAGGATGATATAAGGATGATATAAGGATGATATAAGGATGATATAAGGATGATAGAAGGATGATAGAAGGATGATAGAAGGATGATAGAAGGATGATAGAAGGATGATATAAGGATGATATAAGGATGATATAAGGATGATATAAGGATGATATAAGGATGATATAAGGATGATATAAGGATGATATAAGGATGATATAAGGATGATATAAGGATGATATAAGGATGATATAAGGATGATATAAGGATGATATAAGGATGATATAAGGATGATATAAGGATGATATAAGGATGATATAAGGATGATATAAGGATGATATAAGGATGATATAAGGATGATATAAGGATGATATAAGGATGATAAAAGATGATAAATAAGATCCAGGAATGCGCGTGAGCAATTCCGGTTAAAATTTAAAGTAGCTAATGTGACCACTGTTGTGATTGACAAAGAAAATTTACGTTCATAGATAGAGTTCAGTAACTGGTAATAAAGACCTTATCGGTGATAAAGTTATTATTTATTACATAAAGGTTTTGCTGTATTGCAAACTAATCGTATCAGACGATGTATGTTGAGTACTCACTCAGGTCTGGTTCTAAGTTTGAACCTAGGTTGAGACAGAATTACCCGAACGGAAACGGTGCTGTTATGTAGTTTTGATTGGTTTAGTTACTTCATGAACACATGAGGATGTAAATAAAATAAATAATAGTATTATGGATATAAAAAGTATAAGTAATATAAAACTGTGGAATCAGATTCCTTAGGAAATTTGATGATAATGATATTAGTTCTGTGGAGTCCTAGGGGTCCTACGGAAGAGCTCATTGCGTTGCTAGAAGGGTATGTTAAGCATTTAGACAAATACATACGCGAGAAAAGGGCCGTCCGACTGGACGATGAAAGATGCAGTTTAAAAAAAACAAAAATTATGAAAATAATGAAGGGCCGTCTGCCTGGACGATGAAATAAACAATTTTGTAAAAATGATAAAAATAAATAAGGGCCGTCTGACTGGACGATGAAATAAACAGTTTGCTAAATGATAAAAATAAATAAGGGCCGTCTGCCTGGACGATGAAATAAACAATTTGGTAAAAATGATAAGATAATCAAGGGCCGTCTGACGGGACGATGAAATAAACAGTTTTCTAAACGACAAAAATAATTAAGGGCCGTCTGACTGGACGATGGAATAAACAGTTTGTTAAACGATGAATATAAAATATAAGGCCGTTTGATTGGAAGATGAAATAAACAGTTTGCTAAAGGATGAAAATAAATATGGGTCGTCCAAAAAGACGATGAGATACCTACTTAAAGTAGGTATAGGTGTGAGGAAATAGACTAGGTATATTATATTATACCCAGTCTAGGTAAAATCATATTCCTAAGGGTCTTTCTTTAAGCCTACTGAAAACTTGGTTGAAATGAAAACTGAATGATGAAAAGTTAATTATATTGGGATAGATAGATAGATACACTATGAAATACTTCTTGTGATGGCAAAAGAAAACAAAAAAATGGTTACGACAGTTAAAAGTGCAAAATAAAAGTATACTTATTTGACTATTAAGATTTTAATTTTCTTTTTCAGGTGATAACACAGGATTTATCACAGAAGCCACCTTTAAAATAAAACAACACGTATTATTAACACGTATACATAAATGGCTATTAAGGTGTACTTAATTATAGGAATATAATTAATTTAGAGTAAGTACCTATGTTTAATGGTAGTTAAAATGTTAATCGATCTTAATTTGCGTGGTATCAAATTATGTCAGGATGGACGAACTGTTATAATTAGGAATTAATAAAGTAGATAATTTAGCCATTCAACAAAAATCTAAATAATAATTGCTAGATTACAATGATTACAATACTGTTTTGTTTTGATTTGAGATAGGAAGAGGTCAATGTCATGTTCTTTTCTTACGGCTGCAATGTGAAAAATATGGGACCGAAAATAATTTGTTACGTGTATCATAACTTTATAAAACTAACAGTGATTTTTGGTACAATAGAAATAATGGTTAGTGTTCCTTTTCGGTTGAATATTATTGGCAAGTAGCGGAAATAGGAGGTAGAGGCGAAAGAAAGATGGCGAATGCAGCGGGCAGAGAGATTCAGTGGGCATGCGGTTTTTGGTGAAGGAGAAATGAGCAAGTAAAAACATATGTTGTAGAATGGTAGAAAGCTTAGTAGGCTGTTTCTATTTTGTGATTATAGCATTGAAAGTGTTATTAGTAGTGTAAAAGAAGTATTGTTCATTGTAATTGGGTTCCGTGCGTAGTTATGTAATTATAATTATTTAAAGTGCATTGTCTTCTTAGAATATGATATCTGTTTCAAAATAACATAAGTAAGTAAACCTTACGCCAACTGTCTTATGCTGATAAATCCTACGCAGCTATATCATACTGCTTTCTAAAACCACAATAAGCGTTACAGGAAACAATCCGTAACCATCTTTCTTGGGCTGTAAATATAGAGGTGAAATCCGATAATCTGAACAGTAAAGTCTTGCATAGTGCCTTGCATAAAATATTCTCAGATTTTTTGCAACTAACTTGTGGTCTCGAAGAGAAACCATTACCAGCCAAATTAGAGATCCCTTTGGTAAAAGCCTCACCAAATAAAAAATAAAATTTATAGAATACCCCCGTATTCTACTTATATTATTTGAGACTGAGCGTTTTACAGCTACAATAGAAAAGATTGTGTGTTTTTTCCGCACCCCTCGGTGCGTAAGGCATTTTGTTTGGCCTCGAAAAACAGAAGACATGCCTCAAGGCTAATCAAAGTAACAGCCGCCCCTCGCGGGGGCAAGGCGAACATAGACCGACAGTTCCATCGCGTGGAACTTGGTATTCTTGTTAAGAGGCCGGTCACCCAGTGCAAACACACTATAACAACCCACCCTCGCGGGGTGGTCACCGTGCTTTTCCATACAGAGGCCAACCCTCAAACTGGCAGTATGAGAGCAATAATTAAAGAGAATGATATTTATTTTCAGATAAAAGTATACTTCTTGGTAACATATTGTGTAAAGTTTGTTTCTTGTAAATTCACATTTAAAATAAAATTACATAATCTAATACATCGGCAGAGGTTCCTTTCACAACAGAGGCTCGCGGCCCAACCGTGGGAACAATAGAGGTCGCTCAAATGCGGCAAGATGGTATTATGAACAATAACTCGAAATTGTTCAAGCAGGTCAATTTACGCAATTACATTGGAATAAGTGAAAAGGGGGCACCAGAAATTGTCATTAAATTAATCCAGGGATATCGAATCCTTGTACTATGGGAACCAGATAACTGATACACTACTTATATACTTTTCCCAATGTAAGTCAAGACCCCTTTCACACTCTGGTATCAGTAGACTGTAAATGACTGCAGTAGTAAATGACTGCAATTGTAAACAAAATAACAGGGTATTCTAAAAATAGCTTGTCTGTCTTACAGCTTTGTGTCACCCCTATTTTTGGTACCGAAATCCAAAGGCACAGCTAGCCCTATAATCAATCTAAAAGCGCTAAACCATTATGTACTTGATTGAACCTTTCCCTCCACCTGATAAGTAAGTGTTTCGCGTTTGATTTTTTGCGACCACAAGATTGGCTATGTAAAATATATCTAATATACCTATTCCAAGCTTACTTTCACTTCAAAGTAGCAAAAGCACACAGGAGCTATCTACCTACGCCTAATAGCTAATATACAACAAAGAATTACTTGAAATGACTTGACTTTCTTTCGGGTTGAGCACGGTTCCAATAACCTTTTCCATTCTTACAAACTGGGTTGATCAGATATTACGAGAAAAGTGGAATGTCAGAATCTTTGATGTACAAGTGCTCAGTGCAAAACTTACAAAACCTGGGGTAGAATGGAATATAAATTTCTCAGACAGACAACATCTGGTATTAGACCTCAAACAAGCATAGTTTACCTGGGTATAACATGGAGTCCTTGGGACTACCTAAAATCCCTACCACAAGAAAAGTCTGTAAAGAAAAAGTGAGCCTTGCTTTTGAACAAAAATGTTTACTTTAAAAGATTACAGAGGATTGTAGGACTCTTGAACTTGTCATTCCTCGGGGAATTTAATCACCGTCAGTTAGTCATGTTCATGAATTCTTTACCAGATCAATCGATAAAAGCATACCTACCCGCTACCCGAAAATACGGTCAAACAAAAGAACTGATTTTGTGGACTTTGAATTGCCAAATACATTAACCCGACGGGCACTTAGTTACAAGAAATGCAAAATGTTCATTTGGTTACAACCAAAAATAGATGTTGGCCCTTCGAAGCCAAATTCACTTACTGCGTCACAGCACAGTTCTCATTCAATGCGACAGCAAAACCGCTGTCGCTCACCTGAAAAACCAAGGTACAAAGTCTACCGCTAATGAACATAACCTATAAAATTTTGAATCTGTGAAGTAAGGCTTACTTGATGTGGGTCAGTACAATTCAACATACAGTAAGTATATCCCAGGCAAATATAACAATCACGCCGACCATATTATTATGTCACGTGACCACCAGCTAACCTGCGGAGTGGCATCTACTACCAGCTTGTGTAGACATGGTTCGCCTAAATGGGTATACCTATGATAGACTTATTCGCTTCAAAGACTGCGCGTATAGTGTACAACTATGTGTCTCGAGACCTGGAAGATCGCCTGAAAGAGCTATATTTGACGACGCGTTCGGTGTTCCATGGAACCCCTCTTGCGTGGGTTTCTACCACCATTTCTAATCTCCAGAGTATTAACTCGCCGAACATGGAACACTGAACAATTAATAATAATCAGTAATAAGTAGCATGGAAACGATGGACTTCTTGGTTCAATGATAAAAATGGTAATTTTAAAAATCCTACGGGATTATTATTAGCTCATTTTTTGACCGATTTGCACTTAGTGAACCGCCTATCATACAATACTGTACCTTTGCACAAATCGGTAGTTTCTACATTGTGCAATCTAAAACCTCTAGTAACTTATAAGCTCTCACGTTCTAGTGAAGTGAAATGCAATTTTAAAATCAATTGCACTAAGAAATCCTAAAAATCACAAACCACCAATCTAGAGTGTTGTTAAATTAGCTTCATTTTTATCGAATTGTACGGTAGATGTGAATAACGAATTCAAGTATTGTGACATACAGCCTTACATTTATTACTTGGTTCAGGGAAACGTATATACGATCTGACTTTATTTACCATACGATTCTTATCATTGCATCTGATGCGCTACAAGCGCCATTGTAGCGCTTCTGAAAGGTACGCTGAGACCCGTGTTGACTCTTTTAACGCATCCAAAGAAAGAGAATAGTTTCCTTCATGTCCAGAGTGGACAGGTGTAAGAACGCAATTATTAGAAGCCTAGCCGACAGATTGATACAGACGGCAACGTATAGACGTTGGGTGGCAATTGCGACCTAAAATGCTTTACTTAAGTATTTTATTTTGTTTTCTGTTTATTTTAGATAAATATAATTTGTGTGTTTTATATGGATCTCATGTGTCTGCAATAAACGATTTTATTTATTATTATTGCATAAGATCTGATGATAGTATTATTTTTCGGCCTCAGGTTGGATCGAAATCCGACAGTAGTAATTACCAACAGACCGTCTGGTTGGAAGCTACTTCCAAATTACAATATAGCTTAACCACTATTCTGGATAGAGAAATGATATTGAATGAAACACGTAACGTAGCCAAGTCATATAATATATATATATATATAGATATCTCCATGGGCACTATGTTGATCAAACGTGCCATATAGTTAGTAATTATTTGATCCGTTTTCACTTGTTGATCCGGTTGGTATTTGTTGATCCATTGCCACATCACCGTCCGTATGTGGATCCGAACGGAGCCACAAGTGTCACCATCAGTAATAATAATAATTACGTGCTTTTTATACAAATCCACCTTTTTGCGTTTTAGCTCTTGTTGATCCGATTCAAATGAGCCAATCAGAGCCCACCGAGCTCACCCATTGGTCGCTTGCGGCCTTAGCCATTTGTTTGACCTAAATCTAACATTTTAATTATTTTATCAGATTGATTCTCTGGTGATTTTTATAATACATCTCTAGCAGATTTGTTTTAGCATTATAGGTTTGTTTGATAAATTTCATCAAGCAGAATAACAGAACAACTAAAGCGCGGATCCACGCTAGTATTTTTCAAAATTAAAGAACGAGGAGAACGAGCTAGGGTTAGTGAACTAGTTTCATATGCTTAAGAATGGATTGCCGCTTTGTTGACATTATTAGGCCCCAA
The DNA here is from genome assembly GCA_963565295.1 of Epirrhoe alternata. Lineage (NCBI taxonomy): Eukaryota > Metazoa > Arthropoda > Insecta > Lepidoptera > Geometridae > Epirrhoe > Epirrhoe alternata. Next base: position 2,275,624 of record OY751402.1, read on the forward strand.
TTATGTGTTCTCCTGCAATTAAGACAATTATCAGAAGTAGAAAATTATCACAAAGAAAATAAGTAATTTTTAAAAAGGTTTTTGAGAAAGGACAATGGGCAAAAATGTATGGAAGCTGGTACCCGCTCTAATAGCAATAATTTTTATATGGTTGGAAAGGTATTTCTAAGTGTAATAATACCTACTATGGCGCTTGTCTCAAATCATTGTGGATTCGGTCGGAGTTATTTGACTTCGAATATTATTTTTACTGTTCAACAGAACTCCTCAGAAAATAGGCCGATTCAGTTGAAAGTCGGCCTATCGGTCAAGTTTTATCTCCAGTTGAATAATATGATGACAGCGAGCTGACCTGATGATGGTGCCAAGAGCTGTTCAACAGAACTCTTCAGGAAATAAGCCGATTCAGTTGAAAGTCGGCATATCGGTCAAGTTGTATCTCTAATTGAATAATATGATGACAGCGAGCTGACCTGATGATGGAGCTAAGAGCTGTTCAACAGAACTCTTCAGGAAATAGGCCGATTCAGTTGAAAGTCGGCATATCGGTCAAGTTGTATCTCCAATAGAATAATATGATGACAGCGAGCTGACCTGATGATGGAGCCAAGAGCTGTTCAACAGAACTCCTCAGGAAATAGGCCGATTCAGTTGAAAGTCGGCATATCGGTCAAGTTTTATCTCCAGTTGAATAATATGATGACAGCGAGCTGACCTGATGATGGAGTCAAGAGCTGTTCAACAGAACACCTCAGGAAATAGGCCGATTCAGTTGAAAGTCGGCATAACGGTCAAGTTTTATCCCCAATTGAATAATATGATAACAACGAGCTGCCCTGATGATGGAGCCAAGAGTTGTGTAACAGACCTCAGATTATCTATCCTTTTTAAACTTGAATAAAACAGCGATGATAGAATTGAAACGTATAACAGCTTTATTTCTTGTCTCACAATCTTAGGTTAGCTTGGTAAGTAGGTAGGTACTGACAAGGTTTCTGGGCATAAGTTACCCATAACTTGGTTACTGCGAGACAAGACAAGCTTCGAGTGTGATGCCGGCCTTTATAAGGATTTTCCCCCACCACAATACTTGCGTGAAGTCTGCAACGCAAGTATTGTGAACGAACTATTGGTTCTTGGTCTACCCTCAATTGTAAATGTTACAGTCGGCCATCAGACTCGAAACGAGTCCTCTCGTTTCAAGGGAAAGTAATTATACAAATCAATGGATCAAAACAAGATCTAAAGCACTAAGCAACATCTTAGATGTACTTATTAAATTATTTATCTATCATACAATAACAATAACTGGTACAAATGCAGTAGGCACTTTACATTATATTACACAAAATTAACCCTATAACTGAGACGATGTTAAGTATTTTCTTTTTAGCATTCAATAGTACATAGCAGTACCTACTCAACCTATTACACAATACAGTTCTTAAAACTACTGGTAACGCCATCTATACACACAATACATTCACAATTATTTCTTATTTTATCTATGATTCCAATCCCAATCTATTCCTTCATTCATTCCTTGAACGAGACAGAAAAAAGAAGAACTCACTCACTCAGCTGTCAGTCAGTCTGGTTTCGCTCGCATCGCACGCACGCAAAATAATTTATATCTAAAAATACCGGCCGGTAAACAAATGTGAATTATTGGTGGAACTCCAGAGCCAGCAGAAGCCGTAAGTCCTTTAATCCAATTTCCACCATAATTTCTGGTCCTTCAGCCGCATATCCTTTCCTTCCTATCGCCTACATTATATATTTTTTAATTACACTACACAAAACTACGCCACATTCTTTACACGCATCCGCTACTCAAAATTACTTTACTTTCGCTAAATCTCCTACGCAAAACGCATTCAATACATTCACGCTAATATTTCAATCAAAAATAAGCAAACACTTGCATCTCTCACGCATATTTTCTTACACACCGCACACGCAACACATACTCCTGCGCCGCCATTTTTTCCCGTGTTCACAATTTTATTTCTGTGTTATTCTAACTTGTGTTTACTACTCAGTGCCTATCTGTTTTACCTACTTTGTGCATTATTGTGATACCTGTGCCTACTTTATTTGCTATTTTCCTTACGTAATATTTATTCAACAAAATGTCGCTGGATTCGGATCCTACAAAGTTAAAAAACAATGTTACAATGCTTACTGCGAAACAACAAGGCTTATTCAAGCTAGTACAAAATATGTACGATTTAAGTGCCGAGTGTAGTATAAGTGACGAAAAAACGATGACAAGATCCGATACAGCTGCAATGAAATCATTTCTTATACGCATAAAATCGTTAGAAAAGGTCCGTCAGGAGTTTATAGAGGTTACTGAGCAGTTAAATTTGGCAATATTAGCCGCGCATCCAAAATCCGTCGTCGACTTCGCGCAATTGCTTGCATTTGACGAACTTTACTGCCACATCAAATCGGTTGAACACGAGGTAATCAGTGCCAAATCCGTCACTCCGAAAACATCAACGCAGACTAATAATAATAATTTCGATGTTCTGAAACGCAAACTGCCTGCTTTGGAGTTAGTGTCCTTTGATGGTTCGCCCAATAAATGGGTCATGTTTTATGAGAACTTCACCGCGCTCATACATAACAATACAAATCTCTCTGACGCGGAAAAGGTACAATACCTTATTGGAAAGTTGTCCGGCAAAGCTCTAAGCATTTGTGCGGGCATCCCTCCAATCGCTAGTAACTACGCAATTTTGTGGAACACGCTCAAAGATAAGTACCAAGACAAACGGACACTAGCTACAATGTACCTAGAACAAATACTTAACTTTAAGGGTAGTCAGAACCCGTCTTCTAACTCGTTAGACGCATTCATAGAACATTTCTGTGCCGCTCAATCCGCATTGAAACAGTTAGGTATTGATGATCTCTCAGACTTTATCTTTACGCACTTAGCTTTATCAAAACTAGACAAAGAGACCGTCAACCTGTTCGAACAAGCGCACCGCGATGAAAAACTACCTAGCTTCGAGCAATTGGCAAAGTTTATAAAAGAACAAAGCAAGATTCACTTGCTGCGTAATGCCGGGGCAGGGATACCTACATCTACTAAACCGCAACCAAAACCATACAATAAACCGCGATTCCCGGCTACTGCGCACTCTGCACAGACATTTGTTACTCAAAATGCGAATAATAATAATTTTCCTAAATGTGTTTACTGCAAAAATGAAAATGTACACCCGTTGTACCGCTGTGAGGCCTTCCTCAGGTTGAACGCCGCCGCTAGAAATAACTTCGTACGCTCTAACAATTTATGCCCAAATTGTCTAGGATTTCACAATATAAATTCATGCCGCTCATACAACAGATGTAGTGTGTGTAATCGCATGCATCATACGCAATTGCATTTTGATTCAACTCGAGTTGAATCCGCTAACGCCCGCTCGCCGCCGACGGCCGCTCGCGCACGGCCGCCGCTTGTTGCCGCTACGTACGACGAGACGCCTGATACCTACGCTGCGCCCCCCTCTGCGGGGCACGCACCTGCGAAGTCAGCGCAAGCATTTGACCAAGCGGAGCAAGGTCCGAACCACACTATGCACGATAGTGTCGCCTTTACCACCACGCGTAACGCGAGTAATACTACAGTACTGCTACCTACTGCTGTGGTATACGTTTATAACGACGCAGGCGAACGACTTAAAATGAGAGTTTTTCTAGATAGTGGATCGATGTGTCACTTTATCACAAAATCATGTTGTGATCGCTTAAACATAAACATAACGCATGCGCCCTCAGAGGTTAGAGGTATCGGCCTCTCGGTTAAACCTGCAATAGGTTTCGCGAAATTCACTATCCATTCCCGCTTCGACGCACGCTGTAGTTACACGATCAACGCTCGCGTAATGGATACAATCACCGACAGAATGCCTAGCGCACTGATAGACACGTCCGAATTAAATCATCTGCGTAACTTGCCGTTAGCTGATGAAGAATTTTACGCACCCGCTGACATTGACTGTCTTATTAGTAACGAGCTCTTCCCTTTCTTGTTAGGTAGCCGCAAAGTAACATATCCAGGCTCCTCAGTCGTTGGAGTTGAGACTTCGCTGGGGTACGTGGTGATGGGACGCGCAGACTGTGTTCCGTATCCGTATTCGACTATAAATAACAATCACGCTTATCACGCGGTCATCGAACCCACGCTAGAGGATTTAACCCAGCGGTTCTGGGAACTAGAGAGCGTACCTACTAAAAAACATCTTAGTCCGGACGATGAAGCTTGCGAACGCTTATTTAAAAACACTGTTTCTCGCGATGAGACCGGCCGGTATACGGTTGCGCTTCCGTTTAAATACGAACCAACTGAGCTCGGTCGCTCCGATAACATAGCAAAAACGCGCCTATTAAATCTAGAAAAACGCTTAAACGCTAATCCCGACTTACGAAAAGACTACAACGCAACCTTACAGGATTACATCGATAAAGGTTACCTAAATAAAGTAGATAAACCCGCGCCCGGTCCGTGCTACTACATCCCGCACCACGCTGTCTATAGGCCCGATAAGGCAACCACTAAAACGAGAATCGTACTAGACGCAAGCTGTAAAACAAGTTCAAATAAATCGCTCAATGATGTTATGTACACGGGACCTAATTTACAAACAAACATTTTCGATCTGTTGATCAACCTTCGATTGTTTCCGATAGCCCTTTCCGCTGATATTGAAAAAATGTTCTTTCAATTAAAATTAAACGAAAATCAAACCCGCTTTCAACGCATTCTATTCCGCTTTAACTCGGACGACCCAATTTCGACCTACGAATTTACTCGCGTCGCGTTCGGCATATCCAGTTCGCCATATTTGGCAATGCGAGTCGTGAGACAGCTCGCTGATGATGAGCGTACACGTTGGCCCGTTGGCGCGTGGGCGGCCGAACGTCATTTCTTCATGGACGATTACGTATCATCTGTATCCACAGTCTCTGAAGCTGAACAGCTGTTTCACGAACTCACGCATCTCTTCAAGGCCGGAGGTTTCAATCTCGTCAAGTGGGTCACTAATAGCACCGAGCTAATGCAACGCATACCTATAGATAAACAAGCTCCTGATATCGTAAATTTCGATGAAAATAATAATATTAAAATTATCGGTCTTCAATGGAAAACCCATGAAGATTCTTTCTTTTTCAAAGTCAACTACGCTAACCACGCTAAATGTACCAAACGCATAATACTTTCGGTGGCCGCCCGCCTTTTCGATCCGCTATCTTTACTCGGCCCGGTCACCGCGCTATTAAAATTACTTGTCCAAGAATGTTGGAAACGCAACTTGGATTGGGATGACGACGTCCCCGCGGACATAGCAGACCAATGGTCTCAATTTCAAAATGAAATTCACGTCCTAGAAAATATAAAAATTCCACGCCATGTAGGTATTTTTCAAAATTCGCGAAATATTTCGCTCATTGGTTTCGCTGACGCGAGCGAAAGGTGTTACGGCGCCGCTATCTACTTACGAGTCAGCCAAGGTGAGAGTGACGTAGGCGAAGTAATTCTACTTTGTGCGAAATCAAAGGTTGCTTCCTCAAATAACATTGTCACCCTGCCGCGACTCGAACTTTGCGCTGCCTTACTCCTATCGAATCTAATCGTAGCCGTACGCGACTCCGTTAGCGAACGCATTCAAATAAATGAAACCATCGCCTTTTCAGATTCTACGATTACATTATCGTGGATTCGCGCTCCGCCATTTCGATTCCAAACGTTTGTCGCTAATCGAATATCCGCGATAAATGAAAACTTGCCGGCTCGACATTGGTTTCACATCCCGGGGAATGAAAACCCAGCGGACATCATTTCGCGACCTGTCATGCCTAGCAAGCTCGCGGATAACCGCCTTTGGTTTCATGGCCCAACGTGGCTCGCGCGTCCATTTGGCCAATGGCCAATACAAACTTACGCTAAACCTTTACCAGTCAATGAACTACCTGAAACAAAAATGAATACATATGCCGTTCAACCCGTTGAACATTCCGACGTACTATACAGCCTAGCAAATCGGATGTCTAAGTGGAATAAATACCTACACGCAGTAGTCTACGTCCTTCGGTTCGCAAAATTATTAAAGTCACGCAATGAAATATTAGTTCACGATTTAGAAACCGCTGAAAAATACATTCTCCGTAGCATTCAAAAGAAACATTTTCGCGATACAAACATTCCTGCTTTACAAAAATTAAACGTTTTTATTGATACAGATAACCTCATTCGTGTAGGCGGACGTTTGAGTAACGCTCAATTAAATTACACGCAAAGACATCCAATCGTTCTGCCCGCCAATGATCCCATCGTATACCTACTGGTCGATCATTCTCACATTGTTAACTCGCACGCAGGCCCAAGCCTCCTTCTAGCTTTGCTAAGACAGAACTATTGGATTCTCTCTGCTAGAAATATGATACGTAAACGCTTGCGTAATTGCAATGCATGTTTTAAAGTAAAACCTAAAAATACTTGCCCTCTTATGGGCGATTTACCCCATTTTCGGGTAAGCGAAGTTAAAAGTTTCGTTTTCACTGGGGTTGACTATGCCGGTCCTTTTTACGTAACGCCTTATCGTCGACGCGGAGTAAAAAGTGTCAAGGCTTATCTCTGCTTATTCGTTTGTCTCACTACAAAGGCTCTACACCTGGAGTTAGTTTCCGACCTGAGTTCAGAAATGTTCTTAGCAGCGTTCAAACGTTTTATTAGTAGGCGGGGTCCGGTTTCAATGATTCTAAGTGATGGAGGCACTAATTTTGTGGGAGCTAAAAGAAAAACTTGATGAATTACATTCATTTCTAACTTCTAATACGCATAATAAATATCTTGATCAAAATTTGTCTGACTTACATATTCAATTTAAAAGAAATCCTCCGCTAGGGTCTCATTTTGGAGGCATTTATGAAAGTAATATAAAATCTGTCAAAACGCACTTAAAGAGATCGATTGGGAATCAGATCTTGACATATGAAGAGTTAAGCACCGTCTTGGTCCAAATAGAGGGCATTTTAAACAGCCGTCCGCTGTGTGTTTTAAGTTCTGATCCAAACGAACTTGAAGCTCTAACACCGTCTCATTTCTTGAACATAACACCTTTAAAGTATCTTCCTGCGCAAGATGTTCTTAATACACCGGAAAATAGATTAACTCGCTACGAATTACTAAATAAACTCGTTCAAACATATTGGCATAGATGGAGAGTAGAATACTTGACCTCACTTCAAAGCAGGCAGAAGTGGAATGTAACAACTGAACCCATTCAAAAGGGCCAAATAGTAATTGTTAGAGATGATAATGCTCCAGTTTTGAGCTGGCCTATTGCTGTGGTAGAAGAGCTCTATCCTGGTAGAGATCAGATCACTAGAGTCGCAAGAGTCAGAACCAAGACTGGTTCTTATGTTAGACCTGTTGTCAAACTTTATCGTCTACCTCTTCAATGAACTCTTGACTCTTTTCTTTCATCGTAAAATGTTATGTTAATAATTGCAAATAAACATCCACTAAATTCAAAATTCTCTTTGTTGTTTATCTAACTTATTGTTTTGTTCATTCATAATTTCTATTCAACGCACATCATGCACATGGTGGTTATTCAGAAGGTATTCCTTCAGCCCGGGGAACAATGGTAACGCCATCTATACACACAATACATTCACAATTATTTCTTATTTTATCTATGATTCCAATCCCAATCTATTCCTTCATTCATTCCTTGAACGAGACAGAAAAAAGAAGAACTCACTCACTCAGCTGTCAGTCAGTCTGGTTTCGCTCGCATCGCACGCACGCAAAATAATTTATATCTAAAAATACCGGCCGGTAAACAAATGTGAATTATTGGTGGAACTCCAGAGCCAGCAGAAGCCGTAAGTCCTTTAATCCAATTTCCACCAACTACGATGTTAAAGTATCTTCTTTTAGCAGTCATTAGTACACAGCAGTACCTACTCACTATTACACATTACTGTTCTTAAAACTACGATGCTAAAGTCTCTGACTATAACATTCAATTAAAATTAGATGTTAAGGTCTCTTTTAACATTCAATGGTAGGTACATCCGTACTCAGGTTGTGTGCTCCTCGAGCTCGGTCATGATTACTATCGATCATGCTCAATAAATATTGAATCAACATCTAAGCTATTCTAGTTTTGTATTTATTGAATGATCCCTAATATAAATTGAAATTAAACAATGTTTACATGTCTGAACAATATTTACCCTTCGGGAAAAGTCATACTTACCTACCCAAGGTATCTCTAGTAGGATCATTAAAAAAAAAACTTAGCCATGTGAATCTGTTGGTCTATTGAAATGATTGCCTTAATTTGAAAATATCATTCAAACTCATGTCCAACCACTTTACCTACTTACTTCATGTTTATTGATTGGGGGAGAAAATTTAGAGATCGCTTGGACTTTGTAGAGACTTGGTTTGATTCCTCTTGGGGCAATCAGCAAAAGCGTGACCAATTAGACGACAATCTGAGCACTTAACTATTGGCTTTTGGCATCGAGTACTTATGTGCCCCTTTTCTCTGCAATTGAAACATGTTATTTCATTAGCATTTTGAAGTGTTTTAGTTGGATTTATTTGATTGTTAGATTCGTAAGTCTGTCGGTTTGTTGTGTCCTGGTAAGATGGTTGCTTAACTTTCCTATTATCAATGCTACTTTCTTTTGCCTGCACTTTCACGTTTTTGAAGAATCGTAATACATGTTCTGGTTTTTCAAAGCTAACAGCCTGGGCCCCTATTCTAGCCCCTCTATCATCTATCCCATGGATTATGCAATCTACCGCCTGCTTACCGAAAATTTTGCATCGATTGAGAATGTTTATTTTCGAGAAATAGTATAGTTCGAGAGACTCTCCAAACCGTGCTCTTTTATTTAACATTTCACTTAGTAACTCCGCATAATTTTCGGTAGCAGGGAAGGATTCTTTTAATAGCGACTTCCACTGAGACCATGTTCGTTTAAGGGTCGGCAAACCCTGATACCAAAGCTTAGCATGGCCAGTGAGTTTTGGCAAAGCATAGTGGATGGTTTGCCTGTCATTCCATTTGTATATTTCGGCGCACTCATCAACTTTGCATAGCCAAACATCAATATCTTGTTCTTTAGACAACGGGTCAAATTCTGGTAAAACATTGTTCAAGACAGGAAAACTATTGCGTTCATTGTTTTGATTTTTAAATGCTTTTAACAAATCCTCAAAAATGTTTGATGTTGAATCATATTTGGACCTTTCGGTATCAAAGCTATCCCTCTCAGGGCTCAGTCTCCGCACGCGGAGCTCTAATTCTCGATGTCTTTCCTGCTCCAGTAGATCACTCCGATCACGCTCAGTTTTCAATTGATTTTCCAAAATACGCAACCGCTGTCTTTCCAGTTCTAATTCTTCACGTATGTTTTCATTGTTTTGTTGACTACGACTGCGGGTGCGGCTGCGCCTTAGGCTACTACGTGGAGTCATTAAGATTCTGTCTGACCTTCGACTCTGCTGGACTCTGCTACTCCTTGTATTACTTGGTTGATGATGTACATCTGCCATAATACTGGATAGTAATGGGCTTCCTGGCGGGCTTTGTTCCTCTTCGCGTTCATTATCATCATCAAGATCCATGTTACTGAAACTCGAAAATAAGTGTTAAAAAAAAAACAATAATTATGATGTCATGGCACTGCGGCGCCCTAAGCCCAGAAATGGTTTACTTATAGCATATAAAAACCCAAAAAAAAACATGGTTGTCTGTAAAGTCGGTTTACTGACGATAATTGAACGTGATAGACTTTGGCTTCGGCTTCGGCTTCGGCTTCGGCTTCGGCTTCGGCTTCGGCTTCGGCTTCGGCTTCGGCTTCGGCTTCGGCTTCGGCTTCGGCTTCGGCTTCGGCTTGTTTGTCGCATGTTCATGGAACGCTTCAGAGCGAGGTAACGACGCATGATGTCATGTTTTTTCGTGCGTGCAGCCGGCTCCATCGAATTATAAGATGTTAATACCAATTTAATTCACAGGGATATTGTCCGTGCGAAAAAAACCGATAAAAGGCGTCTTGTTGTCATAATTGCCTCCAGAGAGTAGCCCTGGCAAAACAATCATGCAACCATTCAAGTGTAATATGAGTATGATAACCTTACATAGTCAAACAAATTTACGGGATATTCTCCTGGTAAAAGTAATTGACTATGTTTTTATTTGGTATGATTGCCACCGGGGAGTTGCCCTGGCCAAGCAATCATTACCAATTAATAAGGTAGATCCCATACTCAGGTGTGTAGGAAGAACAAAAAATGCAAAGAAAAACTTAAAGCAAATCGAATAACGAGTAAAAAGATCACAGCACTTAATTCACGAGTAAAGTACCCTCATTACATAGTCAAAAAAATTACAGGATATTCTCCAGGTAAAATTTGATGACCATGTTTTATTTTGCTAGCGTAATTGCTACCAGAGAGTTGCCCTGGCCAGGCATTACGTAACATAACTAATAAATAATAATAGGATGTGTAGATAGGTAAGGTGAAACCCTATTACCAATTAAATTCACAGGGACATTGTCCCTGCGAAAAAAAACGATAAAAGGAGTCTTGTTATCATAATTGCCTCCAGAGAGTAGCCCTGGCAAAACAATTATGCAACCATTCGAGTGTAATGTGAGTAGGATAACCTTACATAGTCAAACAAATTTACGGGATATTCTCCTGGTAAAAGTAAATGACTATGTATTTATTTGATAATCATAATTGCCACCAGAGAGTTGCCCTGGCCAAGCAATTATGCATCAATATCAAGACTTTAATTACACGAGAGGTCGATTGAAAACAAACACACGTTAGTTACGTACCTTTTTGTGGGAATTTGTGGCTTCCGATCCCGCTTTCTGAAGCTGTAACAGACCTCAGATTATCTATCCTTTTTAAACTTGAATAAAACAGCGATGATAGAATTGAAACGTATAACAGCTTTATTTCTTGTCTCACAATCTTAGGTTAGCTTGGTAAGTAGGTAGGTACTGACAAGGTTTCTGGGCATAAGTTACCCATAACTTGGTTACTGCGAGACAAGACAAGCTTCGAGTGTGATGCCGGCCTTTATAAGGATTTTCCCCCACCACAATACTTGCGTGAAGTCTGCAACGCAAGTATTGTGAACGAACTATTGGTTCTTGGTCTACCCTCAATTGTAAATGTTACAGTTGTTCAACAGAACTCCTGAGAAAATAGGCCAATTGAGTTGAAAGTCAGCATATCGGTCATGTTTTATCTCTGATTGAATAATATGATGACAACGAGCTGACCTGATGATGAAGCCAAGAGCTGTTCAACAGAACTCCTTAGACACTAGGTCAATTGAGTTGAAAGTTCGGCATTTCGTCTCAAATCATTGTGGATTCGGAGTTATTTGACTTCGAATATTATTTTTACTGTTCAACAGAACTCTTCAGAAAATAGGCCAATAAGTCAACATATCGATCAAGTTCTTCACATTATAACACTTCTGCACGCGTTTAATAGGACTACGTTTTACTCACTTTGTATAAAAAATTATGGCAGACGTTAGAAATCTACCTAACAAAACTACGAACCAAAATGGAGATTCGGACGAGAGACTCGCAACGTTATTCAATGTATTCAGAATTTGTTCTGGTATAAGCATGTTTTGACTAGAGCGGTTATTATGTTATGGTTATTATTTATTTGACGACCTCTATAGCGCAGTGGGCGAAGGCCTGCCTGCGACGCTAAAGGTTGCGGGTTCGATCCCCGCGGCGGGACCAATGTTTGTATGATCTACAAATATTTGTCTCGGGTCTGGGTGTTTCTATGTATAATATGTATGTATTTACAAACAAAAAACTATATAAGTAGTATATCAGTCATCTTAGTACCCATAACACAAGCTCTGCTTACTTTGGGGCTAGATGATGCTGTGTGAAAAGTCCAGCATTATTTATTTATTTATTTATTTATTTATTAGCTATATTCTACTATAAATATGTATTTGTACATGCCTCTGACTACCTTAGACATCTTCAAAGGATCTGGAATATAGAAGATCTGAGAGAATGTCTACCGCGCCTTGGGGATATAGTCGTGACCCTGTGTCCACTATTCAAGCCTTTTTTTTTTTTTTTTCGGCATCGCCTGGAATTGAGGGGGTCTGGGAAACCGGCAGAGCCTTTTCTTCCAGTCCCTCCGGCGATCCCCGCCCTTAAGGCGGGCCTTTCACATCCCTCCTCGTGTTGAGGAGGGACCTGCGGGACGGTCGTGAATGCGCGACCGTCCCGCCCCGCGTCTTGGTGAGCCGTGCAAGGCGGACAAAGGTGCCCCCTTACCTAGCGTCCACTACTCACTACCGGGCGGGAGACGATATGACGACTTCGCAGAAGGAGGCGACTGCCGCCCAGGCGTCCTCGCTTTCCAGCATCCCTCTAACTACGCTGGGAAGCGAGAGGTCCCGCCCGATCGCCGCGACCAAGCTGCGGCGCGGTTCGGACCACGACGAACACACCTTAAGGGTGTGCTGCGCTGTAACCTGCGCCGCGCCACAGTCATGGCACGACGGTCCCTCCTCCCTTCCGATGCGGTGCAGGTACTTGCCGAAGCAGCCGTGCCCCGACAGCACCTGCACCAGGCGGAAGGAGAGGAAGCCATGCGGCCTCTCGAGCGAGTCTTGTAGTACTGGCCCGAGATCGTCAAGCGTCCAGCGACCAAATACGGCGGACGTAAGGTCCTATTCAAGCCTAGGCCAACCATCATGTCAAGTAAAAATTTCAAATGGCCTATTTCCTGAGGAGTTATTTTGAACAGCTCTTGGCTCCATCATCAGGTCAGCTCGCTGTCATCATATTATTCAACTGGAGGTAAAACTTGACCGATAGGCCGACTTTCAACTGAATCGGCCTATTTCCTGAGGAGTTCTGTTGACTTTCAACTGAATCGACCTATTTCCTGAGGATTTCTGTTGAACAGCTCTTGTCTCCATCATCAGGTCAGCTCGCTGTCATCATATTATTCAATTGGAGATAAAACTTGACCGATATGCCGACTTTCAACTCAATTGGCCTATTTTCTAAGGAGTTCTGTTGAACAACTCTTGGCTCCATCATCAGGGCAGCTCGCTGTCATCATATTATTCAATTGGGGATAAAACTGGACCGATATGCCGACTTTCAACTCAATTTGTCTATTTTCTAAAGACTTTTGTTGAACAGCTCTTGGCTCCATCATCAGGGCAGCTCGCTGTCATCATATTATTCAACTGGAGATAAAACTTGACCGATATGCCAACTTTCAACTGAATCAACCTATTTCCTGAGGTGTTCTGTTGAATAGCTCTTGACTCCATCATCAGGTCAGCTCGCTGTCATCATATTATTCAACTGGAGATAAAACTTGACCGATATGCCAACTTTCAACTGAATCGGCCTATTTCCTGAGGAGTTCTGTTGAACAGCTCTTGGCTCCATCATCAGGTCAGCTCGCTGTCATCATATTATTCAATTGGAGATAAAACTTGACCGATGTGCTGACTTTCAACTGAATTGGCCTATTTCCTGAGGAGTTCTGTTAAACAGCTCTTTACTGTTGATGTTTTTATGGCTTTTTTTATAACTGAAAATTTTTCCTCCGTTTCTTATAGTTTCTTTATGTCGGATCAAATAAAGCGGTAATTTTGAGTATATAAATGGAACAGATCAACATACGACTTATGATTTGGTATATAAAACGGAGTCAAGAAGTGTTTGAGCATTTCAAAATTTGAACCGTTACGGAGTCGAGTTCGTCTAGTCTAGGCGGATTTAGCAATGTATGGAACATTGCACATTATTGTGTACGGAGCCAACAAATACTGTAGTGTTTACGAAAAATTAATCTACGTTACTTAATATACAGTTTCGTTTTGTCGGATCAAATAAAGCTGTAATTTTGATAATATAAATGGATCTGATCAACATACGACTTTGGATTTGGTATATAAAACGGAGCCAACAAGTGTTTATGGGTTTCTGAATTTCGGCCGTTACGGAGTCGATGAAGTTCGAGATCTTAGCAATAAAAATGTTGAGTACATCAATTTCTCCATGAATACGTTTGGCAACGTCGCCCGAAAATTTGCGCCGTTGCCACTCCGGGCAAGATCTATGCAACCGGAGTCGATCAGCTGGATCAACTTAGTGCCCAGGTTGGTATTTTAAATACCAACCTGGGCACTAAGTTGATCCAGCCCGACTGCCGTGCATTCCTGACTCCACCTTTTCCCCCATATTACTCGACTCCGGTTGCATAGATCTTGCCCGGAGTGGCAACGGCGCAAATTTTCGGGCGACGTTGCCAAACGTATTCATGGAGAAATTGATGTACTCAACATTTTTATTGCTAAGATCTCGAACTTCATCGACTCCGTAACGGCCGAAATTCAGAAACCCATAAACACTTGTTGGCTCCGTTTTATATACCAAATCCAAAGTCGTATGTTGATCAGATCCATTTATATTATCAAAATTACAGCTTTATTTGATCCGACAAAACGAAACTGTATATTAAGTAACGTAGATTAATTTTTCGTAAACACTACAGTATTTGTTGGCTCCGTACACAATATGTGCAATGTTCCATACATGCTAAATCCGCCTAGACTAGACGAACTCGACTCCGTAACGGTTCAAATTTTGAAATGCTCAAACACTTCTTGACTCCGTTTTATATACCAAATCATAAGTCGTATGTTGATCTGTTCCATTTATATACTCAAAATTACCGCTTTATTTGATCCGACATAAAGAAACTATAAGAAACGGAGGAAAAATTTTCAGTTATAAAAAAAGCCATAAAAACATCAACAGTAAAGAGCTGTTTAACAGAACTCCTCAGGAAATAGGCCGATTCAGTTGAAAGTTGGCATATCGGTCAAGTTTTATCTCCAGTTGAATAATATGATGACAGCGAGCTGACCTGATGATGGAGTCAAGAGCTATTCAACAGAACACCTCAGGAAATAGGTTGATTCAGTTGAAAGTTGGCATATCGGTCAAGTTTTATCTCCAGTTGAATAATATGATGACAGCGAGCTGCCCTGATGATGGAGCCAAGAGCTGTTCAACAGAACTCCTCAGGAAATAGGCCGATTCAGTTGAAAGTTGGCATATCGGTCAAGTTTTATCTCCAGTTGAATAATATGATGACAGCGAGCTGACCTGATGATGGAGTCAAGAGCTATTCAACAGAACACCTCAGGAAATAGGTTGATTCAGTTGAAAGTTGGCATATCGGTCAAGTTTTATCTCCAGTTGAATAATATGATGACAGCGAGCTGCCCTGATGATGGAGCCAAGAGCTGTTCAACAAAAGTCTTTAGAAAATAGACAAATTGAGTTGAAAGTCGGCTTATCGGTCCAGTTTTATCCCCAATTGAATAATATGATGACAGCGAGCTGACCTGATGATGGAGACAAGAGCTGTTCAACAGAAATCCTCAGGAAATAGGTCGATTCAGTTGAAAGTCAACATAACTCCTCAGGAAATAGGCCGATTCAGTTGAAAGTCTACCTATCGGTCAAGTTTTATCTCCAGTTGAATAATATGATGACAGCGAGCTGACCTGATGATGGAGCCAAGAGCTGTTCAAAATAACTCCTCAGGAAATAGGCCATTTGACATTTTTACTTGACATGATGGTTGGCCTAGGCTTGAATAGGACCTTACGTCCGCCGTATTTGGTCGCTGGACGCTTGACGATCTCGGGCCAGTACTACAAGACTCGCTCGAGAGGCCGCATGGCTTCCTCTCCTTCCGCCTGGTGCAGGTGCTGTCGGGGCACGGCTGCTTCGGCAAGTACCTGCACCGCATCGGAAGGGAGGAGGGACCGTCGTGCAATGACTGTGGCGCGGCGCAGGTTACAGCGCAGCACACCCTTAAGGTGTGTTCGTCGTGGTCCGAACCGCGCCGCAGCTTGGTCGCGGCGATCGGGCGGGACCTCTCGCTTCCCAGCGTAGTTAGAGGGATGCTGGAAAGCGAGGACGCCTGGGCGGCAGTCGCCTCCTTCTGCGAAGTCGTCATATCGTCTCCCGCCCGGTGGTGAGTAGTGGACGCTAGGTAAGGGGGCACCTTTGTCCGCCTTGCACGGCTCACCAAGACGCGGGGCGGGACGGTCGCGCATTCACGACCGTCCCGCAGGTCCCTCCTCAACACGAGGAGGGATGTGAAAGGCCCGCCTTAAGGGCGGGGATCGCCGGAGGGACTGGAAGAAAAGGCTCTGCCGGTTTCCCAGACCCCCTCCATTCCAGGCGACGCCGAAAAAAAAAAAAAAAGGCTTGAATAGTGGACACAGGGTCACGACTGTATCCCCAAGGCGCGGTAGACATTCTCTCAGATCTTCTATATTCCAGATC
The DNA here is from genome assembly GCA_963565295.1 of Epirrhoe alternata. Lineage (NCBI taxonomy): Eukaryota > Metazoa > Arthropoda > Insecta > Lepidoptera > Geometridae > Epirrhoe > Epirrhoe alternata. The sequence continues at coordinate 2,292,055 of OY751402.1, forward strand.
CTTTGAAGATGTCTAAGGTAGTCAGAGGCATGTACAAATACATATTTATAGTAGAATATAGCTAATAACCGCTCTAGTCAAAACATGCTTATACCAGAACAAATTCTGAATACATTGAATAACGTTGCGAGTCTCTCGTCCGAATCTCAGTTTTGGTTCGTAGTTTTGTTAGGTAGATTCCTAACGTCTGCCATAATTTTTTATACAAAGTGAGTAAAACGTAGTCCAATTGACCTATTGTCTAAGGAGTTCTGTTGAACAGCTCTTGGCTTCATCATCAGGTCAGCTCGTTGTCATCATATTATTCAATCAGAGATAAAACATGACCGATATGCTGACTTTCAACTCAATTGGCCTATTTTCTAAAGAGTTCTGTTGAACAGCTCTTGGCACAATCATCAGGTCAGCTCCTTGTCATCATATTATTCAATTGCTGATAAAACTTGACCGAAATGCCGACTTTCAACTCAATTGACCTAGTGTCTAAGGAGTTCTGTTGAACAGCTCTTGGCTTCATCATCAGGTCAGCTCGTTGTCATCATATTATTCAATCAGAGATAAAACATGACCGATATGCTGACTTTCAACTCAATTGGCCTATTTTCTCAGGAGTTCTGTTGAACAACTCTTGGCTCCATCATCAGGTCAGCTCGTTGTTATCATATTATTCAATTGGGGATAAAACTTGACCGTTATGCCGACTTTCAACTGAATCGGCCTATTTCCTGAGGTGTTCTGTTGAACAGCTCTTGACTCCATCATCAGGTCAGCTCGCTGTCATCATATTATTCAACTGGAGATAAAACTTGACCGATATGCCGACTTTCAACTGAATCGGCCTATTTCCTGAGGAGTTCTGTTGAACAGCTCTTGGCTCCATCATCAGGTCAGCTCGCTGTCATCATATTATTCTATTGGAGATACAACTTGACCGATATGCCGACTTTCAACTGAATCGGCTTATTTCCTGAAGAGTTCTGTTGAACAGCTCTTGGCTCCATCATCAGGTCAGCTCGCTGTCATCATATTATTCAATTGGAGATAAAACTTGACCGATAGGCCGACTTTCAACTGAATCGGCCTATTTTTTGATGAGTTCTGTTGAACAGTAAAAATAATATTCGAAGTCAAATAACTCCGAATCCACAATGATTTGAGACAAGCGCCATAGTAGGTATTATTACACTTAGAAATACCTTTCCAACAATATAAAAATTATTGCTATTAGAGCGGGTACCAGCTTCCATACATTTTTGCCCATTGTCCTTTCTCAAAAACCTTTTTAAAAATTACTTATTTTCTTTGTGATTATTTTCTACTTCTGATAATTGTCTTAATTGCAGGAGAACACATAATTGGGGCCTAATAATGTCAACAAAGCGGCAATCCATTCTTAAGCATATAAAACTAGTTTACTAACCCTAGCTCGTTCTCCTCGTTCTTTAATTTTGAAAAATCATAGCGTGGATCCGCGCTTTAGTTGTTCTGTTATTCTGCTTGATGAAATTTATCAAACAAACCTATAATGCTAAAACAAATCTGCTAGAGACGTATTATAAAAATCACCAAAGAATCAATCTGATAAAATAATTAAAATGTTAGATTTAGGTCAAACAAATGGCTAAGGCCGCAAGCGACCAATGGCTGAGCTCGGTGGGCTCTGATTGGCTCATTTGAATCGGATCAACAAGAGCTAAAACGCAAAAAAGGTGGATTTGTATAAAAAGCACGTAATTATTATTATTACTGATGGTGACACTTGTGGCTCCGTTCGGATCCACATACGGACGGTGATGTGGCAATGGATCAACAAATACCAACCGGATCAACAAGTGAAAACGGATCAAATAATTACTAACTATATGGCACGTTTGATCAACATAGTGCCCATGGAGATATCTATATATATATATATATATATATATATATATATATTTTTTTTTTTTTTTTTTTTTTTTGTTACAGTAAAAGGCGTAGCTAAATCAGCTACACGAACAGAAATTGCATTTGCAGGTTGAATAAAAGCCCTGTTCAATGAAATCTAAATTACAGCTCCTCCCAGGTAGCACACGCTCTGTCGTGTCCGCTTGACGAAATCCTTGCACGAGGCAACTGGCGCTCAGCAAATAAGTACATTCCAGTTGTTCTACAGGCGTAAAGTAATGAGATGTAACAATCAATCTGAAAGTATAACACAATTGTTTATACCCGTAGATTAAACATTGATTCGTCTTGCAAGTGATTTCTATAGTGGAATTCAAATTAATAATAATAATTATGAAATTTAAAAGAGTACCTATCTCAGTATTAATATAATTTAAGCTGTGTGTAGTATGTCACTTAAAAATAAAACATATTTAATTTCAAACTTACTGTGGTACATTTTAATGTCACATTGGCGCTAAATAGATATTCTACTTATATTCTACAAGTGGCGTCACCAGGCGATAACAAACAGGTCTCAATATAAAGCTTCCAGTGACGGTCAAGTAGTTTAATAGCAGCGTTTTACCTGAAATAAAACGCATATTAAAATACTTACCTCACTGGAAGCTTTCACTTTTATTTCTGCCTGGTGATTTCGAGCCAATGATTAAAAGAAGGCGAGGCACATTTTACGAAACATGGTGACACGCCTTGCCGCCAGGTGGCGCCACTTGAGCGGAAGTTACAAGGAAAAAGTACTTAAACTGATAGTATTTCGACGGAAACGGAAGACGTCTTCTCAATATAAAGCTTCCAGTGAGGTAAGTATTTTAATATGCGTTTTATTTCAGGTAAAACGCTGCTATTGTTGTATGTATGTAGTATATGTATTGTATGTATGTATATTATATGTATATTAAAATAATGTACTTATGTAGTAACGTTTTTTTTTTTTTTTTTTTTTTGTGTATACCTATGTATCTTTATTTTTATTTTATTTTTTATTAGTCCTAAGTTTATGTAAGTTTTATTTGTTTTTTGTTAACTAAGTTATATTCTGTTTATTGCTTTAAAATTCAATAATGTGTCTCTTTTTATGCACCCGACCGATCTTCTTTTCACTGATGTTCCTCTCCATCCAAAGGTTGCCTGGAAGAGATCGCTTCTTAGCGATAAGGCCGCCCATTGTACATTTCTATCTGATTTATCTTATGTTTATTGTATTTTTATTAATGGTGTGCAATAAAGAATTTTCATTCATTCATTCAATTAAACAGGAAATAGACAAAAACCTTTTTTTTTGTATGTCGTTAATTTTTTTTCTTGACTTTTTTGTTTCAAAATTGTTGTGAGCCACACAACGTTAAACGAAACAAGTTCAATGTGTCTTGCATACGTTCCGGCGTGAAAAAGACTTTAGGAGTTACCATTGACCCTTTTTTGTGTTGGAAGGCTCACGTCAGTACATTATGCTCTTTCAGTACTTGCAAATATCTCATCCAAAAGCATTGCAAAAAACGCATATTATGGTTATGTTTTTCCTCAGTTAACTTATGGTGTATTTTGGGGAAATTCTGTAAATGTTAATTCTACTTTTCTGCTTCAAAAAAGATGTTTTACAGCCATAAATAGCCTTCAAAGCACAGATTATTTGCGTAGTATATTTAAAAGTGAGAAATTCTTGACACTTACATGTATTTAAATACTTGAAACATGCTTATTTGTAAAAAAGAATCAGTCATATTTTTTTGAAATAAAATCTAAATGCAACCTCCGTAATAAGTACAAAATTTAATATTAGTGTAACGTACAAGCACTCGAACGTTCTGGAGGACTCGCGCGCGGGAGAGATTCCACGAACATTCTCGCTTAGACATGCAGAATTTATGATTGGACCGTAATACCTGGACTTAAGGTTCATATTTGTTGGGCGCTACTGACAAGCGACCTTATTACAAGTGTATAAGGTTCAAGGTCGCTTGTCACGTTTTGTTGTTTATTTATAGAAGCTTCCTGTTTATTTGTAGAGAGTTCCCACGGTGAACGTTCTAGGCGTTCCGTTGGGTATATAAACAGGCAGTTTGCGCGTCACAGTTAGTTCTTTGTGAATTACGAGTGAGTCAACTAGTGAATAGTGACCAGTGATATTCAGTGCGACTGTTCATAACTTTAAAGTGTGTTTTGAGTAAATTAGTGTGTAATAAAGTTTCGAAAGTTATACCTAGTCAGAATCGACGAACCCCAGCACGTAACATTAGTATACCTCAGGTCAACAATAGTATGTTCCACAAAAGCACTTTCTACTCTTCTATTAGAATATATAATCATCTACCTCTTCCGCTCAAATCGCTAAATGGCGATGCTTTTGGTAACAAACTAAAGACCTGGTTAGTTACCAAAGGTTTTTACAATTTGGAAGAATACTACATGGATAATGAATGTAAATAGTTTCTCTAACTAAATTCATAGGTAGATGTATTTGTTTAGTTTTAAGTACTAACATACTATTAATGTTAATATTGTACGTCCGGAAAGGGCAAACTGTTTGTACATTTTACTTGATAACAAACCGACCATCTTTGTTAAATTCAACAGTTTACAATAAAAACTTATTTTATTCTATTATATTCTAATTCCGAAAAAGATGCACTGGGTGCTATGTCAAATTGGTAATGAAGGATTATTTCGGCCAGAATTCTTCGTTAATGAAAGTCGAAATCTTCTCAAATTCAAATTCGTTTATTGCTTTTTAGTTACAAGGTCTTAAGGTAGGTAGGCCTTATATAACATGCACCCCGCTGGGGCACTGCAACATTTTTTAACTTATAAACTAACTTAGATATAGATTGGCTCAGCGCTTATAGATATTTAGTTTAAACATTTTTGGTTCAAGTACAATTAAAATAAATATTTAGAAGGTGAGTTTACTTTTATTGTCTTCTAGATCTTTCTCAGTTGGAATGCGCACCACAAATGGATTTAAAATCATTATGACGCGACTACAACTGTTCAACCCTCACCAAGAGTTTTATTTATGGCAAAATTCTTGTAGTAATTCATGACAAATATAAAGAAAATCGCAGAATTTTCTTTTATCATTGTAATCATTAGGATTTTTCTCGTAGGTATGATTTAACAAAATATCACGTCACGTTCATATCGAAAAATGGGTTTCAAATTGTATAGAGAAATGAGTAATCTGTGACTCACTCATGCACTGATTCTAATACGTTCCTATGAGTCGCAAATGACTCATTGGACAGGGAAGTTCTTAAGGTGAAGTGTGCTCTGGCGTGAGGTGTGCTTGTCGGCCCGCGCCCTATTACACTGAACGTTATTTATAAATGTATTTTTTGCTACAAAAATAAATAAATACTCCTTGGCAATAAAATAATTCCGTAATCTTCTAACGTTATTATTAGGGAACACATAGACGAAATTTCATTAAAAAAATTTAAACAACCAGCAAATGAAATCGCTTCTAAGCGATAAGACCGCCCATTGTACATTGTCTCGTTGGGTTTTATTGATTCATAAGTGTATGTTTTGTAATTATTGTGTACAATAAAGAGTTTTTCATTCATTCAAATGAAACTGCTTTATGATGAAGATTTAGAGGTAACTAACTATGTGATTTTTTTCTATAGAATCAAATTAAGTTAATCGTGTTTCGACTTCCATAACTAATATCCTAAACTATTAATTGTCATCAAAAAAATATAAAAAAAAACTGTGTTTTTATTATTATATATTATTATTATTATTATAGTGCGGGGGGAGTATTGAAGAAGATTTCTCATTTGACGAAAAATTTCCGTTGGAATTTTGAAGAAAACAAGCCGCGCACCGTGTTTTGTTCTGTTTGTTCTAAACCAGTGACAGGACTGACTGACTGACATGATAATATTTAAAACTTGACATTGGCAGAATTATTCCTAGTTGTGTAGTTGCCTTACTCCGTGGCTCGGACGAACTAGAAGAAGACGAACTAGACACGAACTAGATGATCGAAGCTCCGTGGTAGTTGCCATCACAGATTAGGTAGAGATCTAGGACCAAGTATCATTCTTGGTCCGAAGTAGAGATAAATGTTGCTATTAAATAAAAGAAGAAGAAGATTTTCACAAAGCTCAACTCAACTTGTTTGTATTGTTTTGTAATTTGTATGTGAATTGTGAATCTGAACTTCTGAAAGAAACGCATCCCGGCCGGAGTGCGCACAACTTCGATTTAACTCCTCCACTTCAAGTATTTTCGATTTCTCGGTTGATTTGCCTATGCGGAGTTGCATTGCGCGTGCTAATTTATATTACGGGCGGTGTTCACACGGCTCGTTTCTCGAAAGAAACACTAACCCATTCAACAAAGTAATGCCTGAGGTAATGTCATCTGTGTGCAGAGTGTGCCTAGTGAGGGACGTGAAAATGTATTCTCTCAAAAACCGCATCTTGGAGATGTATGAGAAACTCACGAATACTAATGTGAGTACATACCAAACCAACCAGCCGAACGAAATAGTTCGGTCTCCACCAAACCCTCCGGGGCCTCATGTCCAGCCTTACCGAGCTGTCCAATCGGCGTGTTTCAGCTGAGCGCGCGCGGGCCGCAGGCAGTGTGCTACATCTGCCACTCGCTGCTACAGAGATGCCACAGTTTCACCGAGATGGCTCTCTGCTCTGAGAAAACACTCCAAGATTTGCTAAACAAAGGCATTGAGGTAAATTTCATAAAAATAACATTTATAATTTTTATACTGTTTGTTATACTTGGCATTCGTGAAGGCAGCTCAGACTTGTATGAAAAAGCGTTCACTACACTGACAAACGACTATCTTCATGAATCTATGTTTAGGCTCATCTGTTATATCCGAAGTATAATTGGTTCAGACTGTTTTATTGAATAGACAGAATTTCCTAAAATTTTCTAACATGCAAGTTCTTACAAAGATGCTTTGATTGTTTAAGGCTTTGTCAGAGGATGGATGAAGCAATAATATTGTGCATGCAGGTAGGAGTAGACTAGGTATATAGGAAGGAAGCTCAACAGGAATATGGGATATAAATCTAGTGACTGGGTGGTGGCCTCGAGAGGCAGGACAGTGCACTAGGCTGACCACCAGACAGATCCTCTCATTGTACAATTTGCTATTGACCACACTCATAATATTGCCCTAATGTAGCTCTTAGTGTACCAAACCAATTGATCAATCATTGATTGATGTTGAATAAGATCAATCAACGTCAATCAACAGTTTCTACTAGTAACTTCATCAATGATCAAGCATCAGTCAAGCATTGATTGGTGTGGTCGATGCCATTGATTAAACTTTAGATGATACTCAATCTACGAACCAAGTTTCAACTCAATCGGCCTATTTTCTGAGGAGTTCCCTGGAAGAGCTCATGACTCCATCACCAGATCAGCTCGCTGTTACCATATTATTGCATTGTCACCGAGGACTCGCAAGTGTACCAAAATTCAGCTCAATCAGACACCGGGAAGCTTGCAAAATTTGACCCAGTCAAACATACAAACATTGCAAGTTAAATAAAAGCTTTTAAAAGGCTACATTTCACATACAGCTCTGCATACTGCAAGACTCTAGGAGACGTGCCCGCACCTACAACTGCAAGTCACTCATGCTAAATTTTATTTTCAGGCATCATATGAAAATATCCTCAACCTCAACCCCACAAGGGACTGTCTACGGATTAGCCTGACTGCATCCACCATGCAGATAATGACTCTTAATAATAATAACTATAGTGTTCATTCTCCTAGTATCAAACAAGAAGTAGTCACTAATGAGGAAGAATTTGTCACGAGTGAGGAAGAATTTTTAGTAAAAGACGAATTTACAGAGGAGTCAGTAGCTGCAGCGGTAGATTTCCCAGCTGTGGTCGACCAACCTGTAGAGTACACAACAGACTCCTCATTGTCTGAGAGCACAAACCACAAAGACAAAAGGGCTGGCAGGTTTACATCACATAAAATTGGTAATAAATTATTTGTGTGCAACAAATGTGGCAAAAAGTTCACTCTGAAAACGAAACTATCAGCCCACATTCAGACTCACAATCAAGTCACTTTTGCCTGTGATACATGTAATGAAAAATTCAAAAGTAAACATTTTTTAAACAAGCACTTAATAAATACACACAAAAAGGAAGAGCTGCATATGACTGGACACATAAATCAGAAACACAGAGTAAAAAGCCCATATGTCTGCGATGTATGTGATAACAGTTTTAATGCTAAGAGTGATTTAAATAGACATATGAGAACTCACACTGGTGTAAGGCCATATGCCTGCGATTTATGTGATAAAAAGTTCACTCTTAAGAATAGTTTGATAATACACATGAGAACACACTCAGGAGAAAAGCCATATGCCTGTAATGTATGTGATAAGAGATTTATTGTAAAGGGTCATTTGAATAGACATATGAGAACTCACACTGGAGAAAAGCCATATGCCTGCGATGTATGTGATAAGAGTTTTTATCTTAAGGGTGATTTGAATAGACATATGAGAACTCACACTGGTGAAAGGCCGTATGCCTGCGATGTATGTGATAAAAAGTTCACTCGTAAGAATAGTTTGATATTACACATGAGAACACACTCAGGAGAAAAGCCATATGCCTGCAATGTATGTGATAAGAGATTTATTGTAAAGGGTCATTTGAATAGACATATGAGAACTCACACTGGAGAAAGGCCATATGCCTGCGATGGATGTGATAAGAGATTTATTGTTAAGGGTCATTTGATTATACACATGAGAACACACTCAGGAGAAAAGCCATATGCCTGCGATGTATGTGATATGAGTTTTAATGCTAAGAGTAATTTGTATAGACATATGAGAACTCACACTGGAAAAAAGCCATATGCCTGCGATGTATGTGATAAGAGTTTTTCTCAAAGGCCTATTTGGACTAGACACATGAGAGCTCACACTGAATGAAAGTGATAATATTTGCAATGTAGGTATGTCTATGATAATATTTGTAATATGTCTTAAGAGTTTCTTAAAAGAAATATTGGACTGTGCACCATGAGAAAAGGCCATAAATTACCATTGAGTTATAATGTACTACGTACTAGAGACGCCATTTCAAACAAAATTAGCGCGCGGACTGATGGCAGCGGGGCATGCGCGGGGCAAGCGGGGAGGTGTTATGTTGTCATAGATAACAATCAATACGCGCAGATGCGACATAATTTTATTATTCTGCCTACTTAATATTGATCGTGTGTGTGTAGGTAGGTAGGTACTAACTCAGAGAATAAATAAGAGTATTGAAACTGTAACAATATTTAAATTTCCTTTAAATAATTTAAGTTTAGTTAGTTTATTAATATTTTATAGCCCATAATTATTTAAAACTAGCTGACCCGCGGCAAAAATTGTTTTGCCATAGTATAAGTATTAATATCGCTATTAAAAAATATGGGTGGTACTTATGGTAAGAAACAGCCAAAATACTTATTTAAAATTGTACGTCGATAGTGTCTGATCTGTGCATGAAAATTTCTATACTCTTTGACATTCACGTAAACATGGCTGCCGCCGCAGTCACGGTGACGCGTTGCAATTGAAAAAATATAATTAAAATACGCGTAATTATGTTGAACTTACTGGTGAAAAGTCACTCCTTGCCTTTTACTTGTATTTCTCGAGTTGTTTGTGCAGTATCGCAATACACACGAAGGCATATTTCATGGAAAAAAACTTCACACACATCATGACACATGTCTCGCTGCAGCAAGCGCTCGGCACAGACTAAGTGAGTCGGAGTGCGAACACTCTGACTAAGTGTAACAAACAGTCGAGTAGAGGTGACCTCTCTAGTACGTAGTACATTATAACTCAATGTAAATTACCAATGTTTGCAATGTATGTTGTGTGTGTGACAAAAGTTCTCTCGGAAAAGTTGTTTGACTGTACAGTGTACACACACATGGGTTCCTGCATACTGATATGTAAATGATATTAAATTCTTTGATAAAGACTGTTAATTCCTTTATATTTTAGTTACTCTATCTATTCAATACATAACATACATCTACATAATATCAATGTTCTATCTGTTTCCCCTCTGATATCTGCTATTTGAAGATGTTTAAAAAACTACTTTCGCATCGATAAAGGCAGTAGGTAGAACCCGAATCTATGTTTAGGCTCAAGACCAATGATGTTTTATACTATTAGTAAAGTACCTATAGAATTCTGTACTCAAGACACATTGAATAGGCATGATGACAGTAATCAAGTTTCGCCAAAATATTTAACTGATTCAAGGATTGAGAAAAATGCATTTATTGTCCTAATAATGTCGAGATTATTAAATTATTTAATGAAATCTACAAGATACAACAATCCGCCATGATAGCTGTACACCAATCAGAGCGCGTGACGTTAATCCTAATCCTAATAATATCCTTCCTATCCTATCCTAATAATATTATTAGGGTTATACATATAATAATAATAAATCTGAAAGTTTGTGAGTATGTTTGGATATTTGTATGTTTGTGTATCAATCACGCCTAAACCAGTGAACCGATTTGGATGAAACTTGTAATAGGCGTAGATAGTGACCTGGAATAGCGTATAGGCTATTCATAATGTTGGTACCACGCGGGCGAAGCCGCGCGCAGAAGCTAGTACTCAATATAATAGACCAAAATTGCGCCTTTTGTTTCCTTTCAGCTTTAGCTATGCACGTAGTTTTTGCTGTTGCAGTGGTTAGCTGTGACGTCAAAACAGCCGCCATGACACCGACGAGCGTTTTGGCGTGAATTTAAAATTTTATTTTTAATGATTTTTATGTTTGAATACCTTTATTATCTACTGAAATTAAAATATTTTTTTCACATAACATAATAAAATCATTCTGAACAACATAGAACATATTTTGAAAAATTGTCATCATGCCTATTGGCAAGCGACGCGTCAATTAGTTTTAGCAAGCCATTAATAACCTTAAGAACAATGGCACAAGATATAGAAACGCTTGTAGAACGAACGAGATCTGGCGAAGCCATCTAGCGGGCCGCGCTGGCTCGAGCACTTTCGTGCGGTTCATTCTACAAGTGTTTCTATATATTGTACTAATGTTCATAAGGTTCCATAAAACTAATTGACGCGTCGCTTGCCAATTCAATGTGCCTATTCTGTTAAACTGCAGCAAGCTAGCTACCTTGTTACCTACTTCAGAACTGTTTCGCTAGATCGCGCACGCTGAGACTAATTGTAACATGAATTTCTAGAACGCGCAAGCGCTGGTTTCAATCATAACTAGCCTAAAAATACGACCATCCCCTATAGGTACAATATCGGTCGAAAGACCCCAAGGCAAGTGGTCCAGATGGAATGGCCTTGGTAGAGGTGAGATTTCCCTCTGCGCTCTTTGGGGGCGCCACCTACTCCCCCAAACTGGTGGTGACTCCTGCCTAAGACTGGATTCTCGAAAACGACTCCTTCAACAAAGCAGCGCAGCACTCCAGCCAGCAATGATAATCATCAAGGCCTCACGATTTGGGAATGTCAAACCGAGTATTTTTCAGTATGATGCGGTGAATTGGTATACGACTACTGGGCTTATGTAATGTAAGTGTGCCGTCCACTACTTCAAAAGATTTCTTAGGTTGAAAAATCTGGATTTTTATACAATTACATATTAAGAGTTAAGTAGGTACATGATTTTGTAACTAATATTGAATTTGAAGTAGGTACCTACGTAGTTACTTGACTTTGCTTTAAGTAGGTATTGCTATAAAAATACTTCGATTAACATAATACAGTCGTCTGTGTCCTCAAACTTCTGTGTCACCACAGCACAATTGGTTGACTAAAGTATTAAATAAAGAAAGCCTGTAACAAATGTTGGTTATTTAAATAACATACATTAGAGATGTCATCATCTCTGTGTTCACACACGTGTTCTTCTTCCATTCTCCTCTATCAGCCGTCATCTCAACACTCACTCCTTTCTTACTCATGTCGTCCTTCACACAATTCATCCATCTTTTATTTGGCCTACCTCTACTTGTAAATCCATCAACATTTTTAGGTTTTATTTAAATAACATACATAGAGGTGTACCTATCTTATTTAAATAACTAGCATTTGTTACAGGCCCCGCTTTGGCCTATTCTGGCACTGTAGCATTAGGTAATAACATAGGTAATCATCATCATCCGTAGCCTTTTCCATCCCACAGCTGGGCATAGGCCTCTCTTCGCTCTTGCCAACCCTTCCTATCCTGCTGTCTGACCCAGGTACGACCGGCTGGTCTTATTATGTCGTCAACCCAGCCGGACGACCTGTTGGTAGGTAGGGGTACTTACCTAATTTACCAGGTACCTACATATCATGTCTATGGTACATTATGTAGCTTATTGGGGGATGCTACACACTCGATACGGATCGTGATACAGGATTTTATTCAGCGATCCGTATCACGATCCGCAAATGCTAAAAAGTAAGTTCGTATGAGTCAGTGGCCAACTCTGGCAACGGAGTTTTTAGGCCGCCTTAAGGCCTCCGTCATGGCTTAACGACTTAAATAGCCGGGACCGACAATTTAACGTGCCCTCCGAAGCACGGAGCGCTCAGATGAAAATGCCACTGGCGGTCACCCATCCACTTACAGACCGTTTTGAGCGTTGCTTAACTTCGACGATCTATCAAGAACGACTAAGCAAGCACGACCACGAGCGTTTCGCTACACAGATAGATACTACACACTCGATATGGATGGTGATCCTGGATCCAAATATCACGATAGGAACGTATCGAATCATTCGTATCGTTCTGTAAAGCTTCTATCTATTTCATTAAATCATTTCATTTCATCGAGTGTGTAGCATCCCCCATTAGCTAGTAGCTTCGATGCTAATATACTAGTAGGTAGTAGCAAGTTTTGGTTTTGTGGGCAGATTTACCTATCATTCGACTTTTTTGGAGTGAACTTGTTTTTTGGAAAAAATAGGCTAGAGTTGACGCACGGGCAGGGTCTAGGGGGGCCAAGGCCCCTACAATCGCGGGGCCCTGGGCAAGTGCCCAAAGTGCCCAGTGGGAAAGACGGCCCTGGTGATCCCCCTATTTCGAAAATGCAACGTTACTGATGCATTTAGCGATAAACGATGCGCCATGCACACCGACTAGGTACCAACACCTTTCCAGTTGCGAGGCGAGCTGCGGTTAGAGTTGAGTGACTTGAGGGCGTGGAGAGCGAAAAATAAGAGTTAAGTATGTTTTAGTTTCACATTTTTTTTAATACAAGTACATACTTACCTATACCTACCACAAAGTTTGATGAGAGAATTTAAATGCTTTAACCACTAACAGCTGTTGTGCTTCTAGCCGCACACTTATGTCTTCTAAGCGACTTTCTATATCTATAAGCTTTTTTGCAAACCGGGCATACGAAGTTCCTACTGCCGGTGTGTACTGGCATATGCGATTTCAGCGTCCCCTCTGTTCCGAAACATTTCGAACACACTTCGCATTTGTGCTTCTCCGTGTGATGTTTAGTGATGTGCTCAGTCAGTCGTCTTTTCATTGTGAAAGTAGCTTTGCACATCTGGCAGTCAAATGCTTTAACAATACCGTGCACATCTTTTAAATGAAGCATTTTAGTATAATACTCTTTGAAGGTCTTAGGACAGTGCGGGCATTTCTTGAGCCTAACTCTATCCTTCCCTTTATGCACGATCTGATTGTGATAGAGATATTGGCTTCGTTTGTAGAATACTTTGTTGCAGTTCTCGCAAGGGAACGGTTTGACGAGATGTTTGTCCTTATGACGTAGTAGCAAGCTCTGGTTCAGGAAGGTGGCTCCGCAGCATTCGCAGACAGCTTTACCGACATGCCAGGTCATATGCACATTTAATTCTGGAAAGTTTTCGAAGCTTTTATTGCATAGATGGCAGACGAACATGCCATTGACAGTTTCCATGTTATATTCCGTCATGCGACTGCTGACTGGGTAGAAGTGTATTCTGTGTGTTTTTTGGAGGTGTTCCTTGATAGAGTCTAGGTTTGAGAAGATCTTGTTGCATTTGCGACATTTTAGGTTTGATATGTCAACTTTGAGCATCCGTTTTCCGAATGGAATGTAGTTTTCTATGATGGACGCTTCGCTTTCTGTTGTGTGTGTGGATGTGTGTTGCAGCAGTAGAGTTATGTCGGAGTAATACTGAGAGCAGTAGAAGCATTTGTACCCGGAGCCCATGAACATGAAAGGTCTCACTGTAGTGTTGTGGATGAACGTCGCTGCGTTGTTTCTTTCGGATATGGTCATTTTCCAGAGGCTGCTTACTGGCGTGATTTCTGCAACGAGATAAAATATGTTAGTGTGTTTACATGATTGGTGCAAATGACTCGAGGGCTATTAATACTTACGAGGATTACCTACACGTAGATAAATACGCACCCGAGGACTCGTCCAATCCAAGTACCTACCCGAGTAGGTACTACTACCCTACTGCAATAAACGAATTTGAATTGAATTGAATCGTGTAGATGGGCGGGCAGTAGTTACCTACCTACTTAAATTCGTTTGAGTTAGTGTCTTTTTATTACAAATGTCATTTTCTGGGTCATTTACTGCATTTTACAAAAATGCAGTTGTTTTTTTCTTCCTAAGAACAAAACCTTCTACTTAACTACAAAAGATTATTAGGGATATTAAAAAAAGACCGAAAGATCGGTGATTTTTTGAGTATTACGGGAAAACTATCAATCCCTCAGGAGTAAAATTTTTATGGGACCACTATGGTAGCATGCCCTTTCAAACAAAAAAACATTTTGGAAATCGGTTTATAACTGACGGAGATATCGATGAACATACATCCAAAAAAAAAAAAAACAAACATACATACCTATACCCGAACATAGAACCTCCTCCTTTTTTTGAAGTCGGTTAAAAAAGGCTTTAATTTTTTATTTAAGTTTTTATTACTTTTACCCCAGATAATATAATACAAGTAGGTATCTAAGCTATTTTTTATTTTTAATATATGTATATTAAATAAATAAATAATATAAATCTATACTAATATTAGATTAGTTTGCTTGAATTGAATAGGCTCCAAAACTACTGGACCGATTTGAAAAATTCTTTCACCATTAGAATCCTACATAATCCCCGATGAACATAGGCTATATTTTATCCCGGGAAAGTGAAGTTATCCCGAGGGGGTAACACCGCGACGGACAGCTAGTTTTTAATATTCATAAGCTTAATATACCTATTAAGGGTGGTCGCACTTTCGAGCCGAACCGTACGCGCCGAACTTTTAATTCAATAGAGAAAATGCTGCTGACGTCAGAAGCGAGCCGCATTTTCTGACGTCATCAGCATTTTTTGTATAGAAAAATGACTGCGGCGCGTACGGCACGAACAAGTGCGCGATCAGGTTAAAATGTAGCTATGCCCTACGCAGATCGATTGAATTAGGTAATTACTTACAAAAAATATCAAAAAGAAAAAAATAATCAGCATTGCCATTCAGCGTGGCAATGCCGCCAGTGTTTTGGGCACGCTTCCGAGTGACCTGGATCAGTAGAGCTATCTATAGATCGTTTTTACGACGATCCTTAGATAGCTTGACTGATTCTATTGTATTTTTTAATTTATGTACATATTGTAGTAGCTTAGTTTCTGTAAATAAAATTACTAAAAGACCAAAAAAATTAAATAAAAAAAAATTACTTACCTACATTAATAAATATTAAATTATTGGTAACCATCAGTAAAAAAAATATCATCACATAATTATAACGCTTAGAAATGTATCATTATGGCCCTACTCGTAGGTAGTAGTAATAAACACACAATTTTAAATTGGATTGTTAATGCTAATTTCAGTGGTAAAATTAATGAGAGAACTTTTGAATGGAATGTGTGGATGCCACTGTTTCATGTGCTTGGCAAACTCATTTCTACTCTGAAAACTGTTGCCACACTCCGAGCATGAATACTTAAAGTCTGTATGAGCCCTAACGTGTTGCCTCAAAGTTTTCGCGTGCATGTACGATTTCTGACAAATATGACAGATGAAATTTCGTTCCCCTGTATGCCCTCTCATGTGCATTTTCAACAACGACTGCGTCGCAAAGCACTTTCCGCAGACTTTACACTTAATTTTCTGCGTGTGGTTCTTTGTCGTGTGTTCTGTGAGAGCTCGCCTCGTCGGAAAAACCGCTTTGCAAACCTGACAGTCGAACGTGAACGTAATCCCATGAACAGATTTCAAATGAGTCATTTTCTTATAATGCTCTGTGAAACGTTCTAAGCAATGAGGGCATTTTAACGGTTTTATTCGTTTCATATTCGTCATTTCGTGTCTTTTGAAATTGTGGTATCGGAGCTTGAGCTTTGTTGGAAAAACGTCATGGCATTTCTCGCAAGTGTGAACTCCGGTTTCGTGTACGATTTTGTGGATCACGAGTCTCTGGTACGACATGAAGCCGAGCCCACAAGTTTCGCAGACAACGCTGAAATGAGCGTTCATATGCTGGTTCAGGAGGAAGAAAGAGTTGAAACTCTTTGCGCACTTATGGCAGGAAAGCATGCCGTTGTTCAAACTCAAATCATACGCCATCAAGCCGTTCCCGGCAGAATTGAACTCTTTCTTGTGTGTAGTTATCAAATGCTTTCTGATATCATCGAGATCAGAGTATTTCTGCTGGCACAAACGGCACTCGAGGCCGGATATATCGACCTTTATGACTCTTTGTCCCTTTTTTAGATATTCTTTGAGCAAAGTCGTTCTATCAGGGGTGGTGTGAGTCGTGGTGTGTTGCAGCATCGTCTGTATTTCTGGGAATATTTCGTTGCAGTAGAAGCACTTGTAATTAGCTTGTTGGTAGAAGAATGGCTTGACTGTCGTGCACTCGAGGAAGGTGGCAGCGTTCTGGCGTTCGCAAACGGTCATCTGCCACAAGCTTGTACGTCCTCTTGAACTCTGTTTGGCCGGTATTCCTGAGAAAACAAATTTGCCGCTATAATATGTACTAAGTATGAAAAGTTACATTCGTAGATTTAAGCATTTTCATTACCGTTATCAGTGCTTTCGAACAAATGGATTTTCATGCTTTTAAAAGGATTCTAAGTGCGCCGTACGATCCGACTTGGTCCAGTCCAGAATCCAGGTTCATTATCTACCTAGGTAGGTAGGTACACGACTTCTACAATAACTTTTAGTATGCTTTAGAATGGAAATTGAGATCGTGAGGTATGAAAAATCTTTGCTAGCGACATTTTCTTTTTTCAATAGCGATCGTTTATTAATTATCTTAACAGTAGGTAGATGACTACCGAATATCGCTACTAATCAATTCCTATTTTTATAAATAACAATTAATAAAACTTACTGATAGAGTGCAAATACGTTGAAACTTTATTCTACAAAATGACTCTTGCAGTGTTGTTTCAAATGAGCCTTCCTGACATAAGACTTCCCACACACTTCACACTTGAAATTTCTGATTCCCGTGTGTATAAGCATGTGCCTACTCAGCAAATACTTGGAAAAGAACCGCACATTGCACACAGAGCACTCTTCGTTCTTCTCCTGAAAGTGCACTGAACGCATATGCAATTGCAACTGGTATTTCAAGTCATATTCTTTTCCGCACGTCAGGCATTTATTCAACCCCGCTATCCTATTATGGACTACGCGTAAATGTTTTGTTCTCATATAATCTGATTTAAATCTTTCAAGACAAATCGGACATCGTCTTGGGAATCGCTTTAGATGGACTCCGCGAATATGAAGAGTTCTTTTCGCAGAGTTGCTGAAAACCTTGTCGCATTTGCCGCAGGGGAAGTTTCCTGATTCATGTGTTTGAAGATGACGGTTAAGCGACGTTTTAGTGGCGAAAACGGATCCACAAAGCTCGCAGCTGCAGTTATTGAAGTGTTTGCTCATATGTATGATAAGAAGTCGCAGTTTAGAATACTCTTCATCGCACATTTGGCACTGAAACGGTTCGCATGCAAGTCTAAAGGGTATTAGATTGTCTTGCTCGTCATAATTAAAGTTCATAACATGGTTTTTCAAATGTTCTTTCAATTCTTGAAGACTGTGGAATAATTGACGACAAACTCGACATTGTAGATACGTAACATCTACTTTAATGATAGTATCATTCGGTGTGTTGCATAGCTTTTGCTTAATTTCCTTGATATCATGACTTATAGTATGCTGTTTCAAAATATTTGCGTCGACAAACGTTTCTAAGCAAACAAAACATTTATATCTGTTGTTTTTATAGATGAAAGGGTACACGTATGATAGTTCAAATATCGTTGCCGCATTCTTCATCCAATTTTGAAGTTTGTTATCATTTCTGCATTTTCTCGGAAGTTTGTTTACTGGTCTTTCGACTGTTTTCACATTGAAGGTTAAGGGTGAGTTCCCTCCAAAATTAAGTTTATCAAGCGATAGCGGTTCTTCAAGGAACGTCATAGTTTGAGTTTCAACTTTTGTTTCATGTTGTACAGAATTGTCGCGCAATGTATTATGTTCTTCTAAATTGATGATCTTCAGTGTTGATAAATCCACGCACATAAGAGTATTAAGTGGTATTGGATTTTTTAAGACCGTAAGTTTGTCATCGCAGCTGTCTTTGAGAATCAACGATGAAGCAGGGTGGCCTGTTCCTCCTAGAAGAAATAAAATTATATATCAATATTTCTGCTTGTTGATAAAAACTACACAAATAGAAATGGATTGTAATTTGTAACTTACATTTTTGTAGTAAGTAAAGGATCTATCTTAAGATGATAAATAAATAGTATTTGTGTGAAAATAATAGATTCGATATAAATTGTTTAGTTATTTATTTCAGATCATAAGAAATTATTTAGCTCAAATTACATTTCATATTAGTAGGTAGGTACTAGGTACTATTGTGAATTGTAATGTAACGTAAGGCACCGAGTTGATTGATGTAGTATCTAATTTGTTTCACATAATTTACTAATGAATGCACAACATAAAGTAACTTTTCCTAGTGATTATTAGATTACTTTTAGCTAGATTATTGTTAAATGTATTGTATAAGGACCAAATGATCTTGAATAACTTGATCTGTGATGTGATGTCTCCGTGCCTTCTTAAAGTGCCGTGTCAGCAACCATTTTTTCCTTATAATGTGTTAAGTTCCTATACGTAATGTTCAGTTCATATTTTCGTCAAATCATCGCTTTAATGGATATCGTGTAAGCGCAAATGATCTTTCAAGTTCTTTCTCCTCAAAAACGCCATGCCGCACACCTCACACTTATAATTCTTCTCTCCTGTATGTATCACCATATGCCTCTTCAAAGACTCTTTGTTACAGAATCTTTGGAGGCACACGTCACACTGCTGGTTCCTTTCTTGAAGATGAACCGACTTTACGTGACTTATCAGATGATATTTTAAATGGAAACCCCTGCCGCACGTTTTACACTTATGCACGCGCGTCGCTTGGTTATGTACATCTTGAAGATGAATAGTACGTTTATAATTAGAATTAAAACGTTCGGGGCACATCGGACATCGTCGCGGATACTGTTTCAAATGAACTCCACGAACATGCAAAGACCGCTTCTGTGTCGTACTGAAAACCTTCTCGCAACGATCGCAGGGAAAGTTCCCAGACTCGTGAACTTCTAGATGCTTCTTCAGCAAACGCAAGGTCATAAACCCAGAACCGCAGACCTCACAGCTGTAGTTACTGAAGTGATCGCTCATGTGGATAACTAAAATGCGGACTTTGATGAAGCTCTGTTCGCAAACAACGCATTGGTATCCTTCATTCGTTTGTATTGTCAAGTCGTACGGTATCAGGTTGTCTTGTAGCTCGGTATCTACAGGTTTATCGTGAACATCTTTGAGGTGTCGTTTCAGTGTGACCAAATCTCTGAGAGGTAGCGAGCATAGATTGCAAGTTAGATCGCTTACGTCGACTTTTAAAACATTTTCCTTTCTGTTGTTCACTAAACGTTTGAGATGCACAAAGGGATGTTCAACCATGTGCATTTTGATATTAGAAACGTCTTGATACGATTGAGAGCAAACGAAGCATCTGAAGCTGTTGTTGGAGAATATAAACGGATAAGCGGTGGAGTATTCGAAAACGATCAAAGCATTCTGTCTGCAATCAGAGATCTTCTTTACAGGTTCTTTCAATAAGTATTTTTCAGGGGGATTAGTGTTTTTGTCTTCGGGTTCGTAGGGCGACGGCGATCTCTCGTGTTTCAAGGGTGATGGACTTCGAGAACTCTCGTATGTAAGAGTCTCGGATATATTGAAAGTTTTCCTCTTCAGCTTTGTAAAGTCTGTGACTGTCCCCAAGGGCTTGCATAGGCTGCGATCGTAATCCACTTGGAACAGTGGGACAATCTTCGTTTCCTTCGTGGCGTCAGGTATTTGCTTGTTTCCTAGAAAACAAAAATTACATTGTACTTAGTCACTTAACCTTTTGCTGTTGTGTTTATGTGCTTACATGTTGTCCATTCATATGTACAGGGTTATTGTTATTTACTTATCTATAAACATCGAGCTAGATTATTGATATGGGCATGTCACATGTCCCATAAACATTATGTAAGTAAGAGTTTTCAAATGAAACCTACCTCTTTCAATAATTTTGAAAACCTGTCTTGAAACTTGTAATGTATGTAGGTAAAGGTTGGGGTAATAATAAAATTGGAAGAACCAACATTTAACATTACCTACTGCATACCTACTTACGCGTACAACTAGTTATGTAGGTAGGTACCCACCTAATGAAATAACTGTACCTACCGATGTAGAACAGGAGTAAAATCACCTAGTTTTAATACGTTTCAAAGTGATAAAATAAAAAATAAATAATAAATAATGCTGGACTTTTCACACAGCATCATCTAGCCCCAAAGTAAGCAGAGCTTGTGTTATGGGTACTAAGATGACTGATATACTACTTATATACTTTTTGTTTGTAAATACATACATATTATACATAGAAACACCCAGACCCGATGATGATGCCAGCGGTCTTATTGAATACATCATTTTTGACTTTGTGATTTAGGTTCAATTCAAATATTCCGAATGAATCGTGACCAACCACCCGAGACACAATCACAATTCCCTAACTTTTAAATTTTTATTATCCTTTTTTTACTTTGAACCTTTTTTACCTAGTGATTTTATTGTGTGGCAAAGTGGTGAATAAATGTCTTGTCTATGTCTATGTCCTAGAATTGATCAATACCACACGCATCACTCCATATTGCATAATATAAATTCTTCATAATTATATGCCTAAGTTGTGCAAAAGATGTTTTTCAGTTGTCAATATGGTAGTAGGCTTATACTTATATATAATAATAATGTATAATTTGGTGTAGGACTTTGATTAAAACAATCCATATTTATGTGAAAAAGATATATTGAAATAAGTAGATAGGTACTTAACTAGTTCAGAGACCTAAATGATTTTGGCTTAGTCCCCCGAAAACATTACTTTTTGGATATGGATGATGAATCTTGGAGTGGTGTTTTAAACTGCAGCTTTGCACGAAAGTTTTCCCACATATCGTGCATACAAATCGTCTGTCATTCTCGTGTATCCTCATATGCTCTCTCAGCGTATACTTCCTCGCATAAGCTTTCTTACAAACATTACACTGGTACTTCCTCTCTCCGGTGTGTTTCACCATATGATACTTTAATTCTGATTTGGAATAGAATTTCCATTCACAGACATTGCAAGGATATCGTTTCTCCTTTAAATGTGTATTGCGTATGTGCACGCCCAATTTTCCACTAACAGTGAAAACCTTAGGACAGAGATCGCATTTAAACTCTTTTAACTTCATTCCGTGGACCGAAGATATGTGCTTTGACCTTTGAAAGTAGTTGCGGAATGTTTCAGGGCATTGCGGGCACCTGTGTCTTTTAACCTTCATATGCACGTTAGCGTAGTGTTCGTTTTTCGCGTTGTTACTGCGAAATACCTTTTCACAAGCGCCACATTGGAACGATCCAGATTCATGGGCAAAAGAATGAACCCTCAACCTTTCTGGGGTGATAAAACCAGCCCCACATATCGCGCAAATGAAATTCTGATAATGAACGTTCATGTGATGATTGAGAGACTTGTATTCAGCGTATTTCTCGTCGCATAAAGCGCACTTATAATCGTTTAAGCTAATTTTGAATGGTAGTATTCCTACAGACTTTGGGTCGATGTTTTTTTGATGATCTTCAGATAAATGTTTCACTAGAGTAGCTAAACTATCTATAGGTGTATCGCAGAGCTTACAACTAACGTCTGTTATGTCCGCTTTTTGAAATTCATGTTTCTTTAGTTTAGTTAAAGCGTGTTTGATAGTCTGAAGTTTAATATCCTCATGCTCGGTGCAATGCTCCCTTAGCTTAGCAGGATCGGCGTAACTTTGATCACAGTACAAGCAGAAAAATAGATTCCTCATCCATTTGAATGGACATATCCTGGAGCACTCTAGGAGTATCAGTACGCACTGTTTGATTCGCCTGGCTTTGATTTCTGAGTTGTTACGCGTTTGAATCTGCTGTGTCTTTGATTTCGTATCAGTGTGTGTGATCTCTTCTTGAGTCTCGTCCGGAGGCTCATCAACACCTAAAATAAGAAAATAAGCAATGAGCAAAAATTTCCGTTTTATATAAATAATATGTAATAAATGTTCCACGTAGTTTATTGTAAATTATTGGATTCCATACTACGAGTAAATAATCCATTTAGATTGAGAGTTCATTCAGAAAATATTTGGAATGGACTTCATCGTCATTTTAATTTAGTGTTTAGGTATATATCACACATTATATGTACCTTATTACCTACTTTTAAGTGTAGGTATAGTACCTAAAGTATAATAAACTTAGCCGTTTAGGGCTACGGTGTTTTGGTTGTTATTGAGAATAGCACTTGAGTTGACAGAGTTGAGTTAGCACTGAGAGAGACTTGAGTTGTTTTTCGTTAAGCATGTTCTCTTACAATTGCTGATTTATATGTGGTATGTTATTATTAGTCTACTTGCACAATGCACATTATGTCAATGCATTCCTTACTGTGTGTTAGCTAGAGATCATTCTTCAACAGTATTGTTCAGCTGGGTTTGGCTGATTTGGATGGAGCGTATTATTATGCTGAGTAATTTTCTGCGTAATCCTATTTTCATTCGTATGAGTCCTCATATGCTGGCGTAAAGTAGACCTCAGCTTAAACGCTTTCTGGCAAACTTCGCACTGATGGTTCCTCTCATCAGAATGCGTTGCCATGTGTTTCTTTAGTATACATTTGGCGGCAAATTTCGTCTCACAAATGTTACAGGCATGAATTTTTTCTTTTATATGCACGCTGCGCATGTGGTTGTAAAGCTTTCCACTTCCAAGGAATATTTTGGGGCATAAGTCACATTTGAATTCCTTCACTTTCATCCCATGTACTGTTATTATATGCTTCTGTCTCTGATAGTGGTGTAAAAATGTTTCTGAACATTTTATACAACCGTGTTTCTTCATTCTCTTATGTACGAGCTCGAAGTGTGATTTTTGTGAATGACTTGAGCGAAATATTTTGCTGCATGCGTTGCATGGTACAGATCCGGTTTCATGAGAACGTGCATGTAACTTCAACTTACTGGCTGATACAAAACCAGAACCACACTGATCGCATACAAAATAAGGAAAATGTATATTCATATGATGCATTAAAGTTTTATAATCCGTATATTTTGCATCACAAATCGTGCAGTTGTATTCATCGAGCGTAATTCTGAAAGGAATTATTCCTACGTCTGAATTTGGCTTGAATTTCTTTTTATGCTTTTCAGATAGGTGTTCCACGAGAGATTCTACTGAGTTTTCGATGACAGCATCGCAAAGCTTACAACTGGCATCAGTTATATCAGCTTTTATTATTTCCTTCTTTTTGTTTTTGCCGATAGCTCTTTTAATCTGGAGAGGTTTGACGTCTTCATGCTGAGAATGATGCTTTCTCAATTGAGCAGGATCGGCGTAACCTTCATTACAGTAAATGCACAAAAATCTGTTCTTTCTCCATTTGAAGGGGCATATTCTAGAACACTCTAGAAGAGTCAGGACGCTTCGCTGTCTGGCTTTGATTTGAATGCTGTAAGGTTTGATTGGAGCCTGTGGTGTGATTCTCGCAATGCAACGTTTTATTGTTCTCTCCTTGTTCTCAATCGGACGCTCATCGATACCTATAAGTGAAAAAATACGTATAAATACATTTATGCGAATACCTATTACCTAATTGTATAAGAGCATTTAAAATTAAAAACTTTAAGGGTACTGTAAAATGCAGGAAATGGAAAGCCAGCTATAACAGAAATTCAGGATTTATTATATTACGTCGGTACAGGTCAGGTAGAAAATATGGCGAAATGGCAAAAGAGACCGAATGTCAGGTCAGACAACCTTTATATAGCAACAGGACAGCGCCACTGTGGCGACTGTCCGAACTAATTTGTGAAGGTATTGTCGATTAAAGTTATTATAATAAAAAGATCGAGCTCACGTTACTATGACATATTAAATACAGCCGTTGACACACAGATGGCGCTGTGTTCAACAGGTACCTTACCTAAATTATGGAAGAACCTATGTTGCATTAGGCTTGAACTGTTGTTAGATAGGTATTAACCGTATTAGTATTTATATTCTCTTTGGGTATAACCTACATAAAATTTAGAAGTTTGTCTAAAGGTGTAGATATTGTGAAAAATAAATGCATTTTATCTTATCTATTTATTTAGGTAACTCATTGGTATTCACGATTTAGACTACCGGCCTTACTAATAGACTTTGTAAAGTTATGACAGGTATAACCTAAAAATAACTATAAAAATAGTACCTATACTACTACATACCTAGTTACAATTTTTTCGGGATAAAAAGTAGCCTATGTCCTTCCTTGGGATACAACCTTTATCCGTGCCAATTTCAGCCTAATCTGTTCAGTGGTTTAGGCGTGAAAAGGTAACAAACAGACATATTAGACAGAGTTCACATGTATAATATTAGTATGGATATGGAATGGATATGGATATTAGTATGGAAGATGTGTATTATTAGCTGTTTTCTCGTGGTCCCATTATTTTGTCCTAATAACAGGACCACAAGGGAGAACATTTTCTCGTAGTCCCAATAGTCATAGTCATAGTAATTTATTGATAACAATTATAAGTTACAGTGCGGTTGTGGAAGAAGATAATATTTTGATTGAATTATTACCTACACACACATACCTACACTCACACATGTATTCAAACTTTCAACTTAAGTCATTTCATTGTCGGTTAGCTGGTTAAAATGTATACAGGGTGTAAAAAGACGTATATCGAAGCCGAAAGGGGCAGATACAGCAATCAGCATACCCAACACACAACCAAATCCAAAAGGATTTTCCGAAAAAATCATTATATCCGGAGAAAACAGCGTTTGAAGAGTACTGTTTGCGTATGTTCTGGGCGCGTTTTTTTTACGTAGATTACTGGATTTTGAGTTTTAATTGTTTTTTTCTTTTTTATATGAAATTATTAGGTAGGTATGGTCTTATTATGTCGTACTAGTAGTAAATAACCGAAAATAACATAGCATGACGAAACGAAGTCAAAAAATTTTTTTGCATTTTTTTTTCGCTAAATATGTTTAGTATCATGGTCTGATTGCAACCACTCAGTTTTCGGTAGCAGTCTTTTTACACCCTGTATAATATAAATCCATTATTGGCTGTAGGTTAAATCTTTAAGTTTTTATAAATCCTAATCATAAGAGCTGTGGATTTTGTTAGTAAATAAATAAAAATAAAATAAATTCATCAAAGTCAGCTGGTTAGGTTAGGAACCGCACTCCGCGACGCACAGTTAGTAGGTAATCTACTAAAATAAAAATACGGATTGCAATTAAACGCAATTACAAGTATACCTAATTCTACAAAAACAAGTTACAAATTAGACTTTATGCTAGATATACAATCTTATAATTTGCTATTCCAATGTGTAGGTAAGATGGAATTAACACGACGAGTGATAGGTATGAAGATCATTGATGGATATACTAGTAGAAGTAGGCTTAAGAAAGTGAATGTGGATATGTGTGTGGAAGGATGAGTGCGGAGATGACGAGCGACAGAGGAAAATGGAGACGAGAAACAAATTGTGCCGACTACGTAGTGGGATATGAGCAGGAAGGTGTAGGTAAGGTTAGATCCATTCAGTAGATTTCACATTTAGAATTTAGTAGGATTACCTACTTATTAGTTTAATTGACAATATTTTTGAACTGAGTCGCAGTGAAGCATTATTCGTTCTTTTCCTTTCTATGAATACGCATATGCTTCCTATAATCAGAATTTAGCCTAAACGCTTTCTGGCACACCTTGCACTTATATTTATCCCCTTCAGTGTGCACACTTAAAATATGGTACTTTAGCGAATTTGTCGTGAAAAACATAGTTCCACAGACATCACATTTGTGACGCTTTTCTTTTAAATGTATAACGCGAATGTGATCTTGCAGCTTCCCACTCAACTCATACACTTTCGGGCACAAGTGACATTTATATTGCTTCAATTTTATTCCGTGGACCGACGATATATGCTTCAGTTTCTGATAGTGATTTGGGAAAGATTCAGAACATTGTAGACATCCATGCGTTTTTTTTTTCATATGTACAAAGTCAAAGTGTTTTTTCTTGTATCCCTCTGAGCGAAACACTTTGCCGCAAACCTCGCACGGAACTGATTCATTTAAATGTGAATAACTATGGAGCCTCAGGGTATCCACTGTTATGAATCTAAGACCACATAGTTCACAAACACAGGTAGCATAATGTACGGTCATATGACGCTTCAGGTTCATGTATTCATCATAGTTAATACCACAAACTATGCATCTGTATTGTCCCAACGCCATTTTGAAAGGCATGATTCCTACATTCATATTTGGCGTGATATTCTTCAGATGCTTTTCAGATAGGTGTCTCACGAGACATTCTAAAGAACTATCTATTGTAGCGTCGCAAATCTTGCAACTTGCTCCAGTGATGTCAACTTTCATTTCATACTTTCCTACATTGCAGCTGGAGAGAGCTTTTTTTATCTGCGCCGGATTGACGTTTTCATGCTCAGAATAATGCTCTCTTAATTTAGCAGGATCTAAAAATCCTTTATCACAGTAAATGCAAATAAATCTATTCTTTTTATATTTGAATGGACTTATTCTGCAACCCTGTAGAATTATTGTAATGCGTTCATGTTTTGCTCGCACTTCAGTTCCGAGTTGTTTTGAAGCAGGTTGATTGACTCTCCCATCGGGACGTTTAGCCGTCTTTCCTTGGTTCTCATTTGGACGTTCATCGATACCTATAAGCGAAAAAAAGTATGAATACACTTAGGTATGCGAGCAGATACCTCAGTAAGCGTAGGTACTCCCACTATTAACTTTATGAGCGATTTTATATAGGTGAAATCCATTCAGAAGCTTTCACAAAGTCAACATTTCTTTTTACCTGCATTTTTAAGTACTGCATTTTTTAAATCACAAAAGGCGGAAATACATATCTATCGGTGATGGGTATATATTTCTGCCTTTTGGAGTGGAAACTTTAGGTCCATGGGGTCCAGAGGCGTGGCTCCTTTTCAGAGAATTATCCAAGAGGTTGATTGACGAGACCAATGACAAAAGGCTGGTGCTTACCTCGGACAGAGGATAAGTATAGCCATCCAACGAGGTAATGCCGCCAGCCTTTTGGGCACGTTACCTGCGGTCGGTGACTTGAACACTATTTTTTATCTTTAGTTTAATTAAATTACGTACTTATTTTTATGTTTATCGTTACGTGTAAATATTTTTATGAATAAATACAAGTGTTATTGGAAAAAAAAGTACTAGGTACTTACATAAATGTTTCTGTTCTCTGTTGTAAGGCAACTAGGTGGCGTTGCTACTATGGCCAAGGTCGAGAATGCGGTATCATTTTATGTTTTGTAAAGTTAGTTAAAATATAAAGATCATTTTGTTTAAACATGTGTAGGTAAATAAGATTATTGGATATTGTTTTTCAAGTACGTACGTACCTACTCTAGGTACTTATGATATTTTGCTTTATTATAGCATAGGTACCTAGTATTTTAATTATAATTTAGCAGTATTGAAATTAAACGCAACTAAAAAGTAGGATAATGTTTATTTATTTTAAAAAGACAGGTTACAAATTAGACTTTTATTTAAAGTTACAATCTTAAAATTTGCTATTTCAGACTAGGTATTAGGAGTAGTCCAATTGCAAACTTGGCTAGTTTGACAAAACCCAAAAATAAGAAGTTGATCACGGTTGAATAAGGCAATAATCGATAGGTATTGTTTGTTTTGCATTTGTAATTCTAACAAGCCAATTTGGAAAATGTACAAGCTATTGAAAGCAGACAGTTTGGCAGATGAACTCAGTTTTTTAATTTTTAAGAAACAAAGCCTTTCTAGATGTTAATTTTAATACTATCATAGGATTTTTAAAAGTCATTTTCAAATCTTGTACTAACTCGATTTTTACAAAAAAATTACTGACACCCACTTTTGCAATTGCAATACTTCTTACATACTCAAGGGTAAGGTGAAATCTATGTTAATTTTGCAGTGACATCAGCACAAAAAATAAGTAGGTAATTGAACACATTAAGAATTCAGTACGATTATGATTAAAATTTATTTCATTTGCTATTTTGACTATTTGTTACTTTCCCCAATGGGATTTATGTTTTATATATTTGAACGTTGTGCTAGTTTTATTATTGCTTATTTTTATTTCATATTTACATAATCATATATCACTTTCTAAAAATACACGTTATGGTGGCCATACACGCTACGAGAATTCGTTACGATCAGACTGTACAGTTCGAACGGTACCGATAAATCGCTACATGTATGTGATAAAACTGTTCAGTTTCGCACGATTTTTTGAGACTGTACAGTCGAACGGAACACTACAAAAATTTCAATTGATTTATCGGAATCGGACGAACTGTGCCGACTGATCGAAACGTGTATGCGCTCGTTCCGTTTTCGTGTTCAGTTTTGTCGTCGATCGACATTCGGGTAGACGTGCGCACGCGACATGGCGTCTCAAACTAATCGAGAATGGCTTGAAGAATTTATTGAGTTATATCGCAGTGAACCTTGTCTCTGGAATATTAAAGGCAAAGAGTATCACAATCGTGACTTAAAACGTTCAGCATATACTAAGCTGGTTGAAAAATTGAAAACAGTAGACCCTAGGGCTGACAAAGATGCTGTTGTAAAAAAATAAACAACATTCGCTCTACCTACAAAAAAGAGCGTAATATTAATCCAATAATTGCTAAACAGTCGTCCGTCGAAGCCATCACTGACACGTGTGCCTCGGCGCCGCTTATTGTACCGTCTGATCGCAACGATTTCTAGTAGCGTGTATAGCTTGTATGCCAGCTACGATAAACTGCACCGTTCGAACTGTACAGTCTGATCGTAACGATTTCTCGTAGCGTGTATGGCCACCATTAGGGGTCGCACAGTCCAGCCGAGCCGAACGCCCCAAACTGTCAATTCAATAGAGAAAACAATAGAAAAAATGCTGCTGACGTCAGATGCAAGCCGCATTTTCTGACATCATCAGTATTTTTTGTACATATAGAGAAATGACTGCGGCGCGTAGGTAAAATGATTACATTTTTGGTTGACTATGATAATATCTTTGAACTGAGTTGCATTTTAATTTGACTGTTGGGTTGGCTCAGACTGTTGGCACCACAGAGCACTTAAGCCGCGTTGACACGATCTGTTACTCTGGACTCTGATGCCAACTGGGACGCTACTTGGATCTGGCAACCCCAATCCGAGCGCACTGTGATGGCGCGAAGTATGTAGCTTACTCGTACGAGCACACTCTGTCAGAGTATATTCTGATCGTGTCACCGCGGCTTTAGTTGGCACTGATGAATGAAGCCATTTCTGATCATGCCGACGGCTTTAAATGTTTGAACACATGTGTGGCATGGTACTTTGACTGTGTGCAAAGTTTGAACAAACCTTTGCACTTTGCCTTGCGGTGTCGGTTGTTTAGCGCACATCAAAGGGTTCAAAGATGTGCTCAAATGTTTGCGTAGCCTGCCACACTTGCGCAAAGTCCAGTTGCGCGAGCGGAACGGTTGTACGTGCTTGTTTATGTTATTTTGTTACAAATGTAAAAAAAATTGCATGCACATAAATATTAAAGAGAACTTTGCGTCCACGAAATCGTCGTTCATTTTATTTGCTGTCTGTCTACTACTGTACAATGTTTGAAAACGAAAGTCTTCAATCAGTGCGTCCTACCTGTCTTAACCTACGGTGCCGAAACGTGGGCACTCACAGTACGGCTAGTCCACCAGTTTAAAGTCGCTCAGCGAGCTATGGAACGAGCTATGCTCGGAGTTTCTCTGAAGGATACAATCCGCAATGAGACTATCCGACATAGAACCAAAGTTGTCGACATAGCTCAGAGAATTAGCAAGCTGAAGTGGCAGTGGGCTGGCCATATCCGCCGAAAAACCGATAACCGTTGGGGTAAACGAGTTCTTGAGTGGAGACCGCAACTCGGCAAACGTAGTGTAGGACGCCCTCCGGCAAGGTGGATTTACAGAGCAAAATTACTCGCAAGGAGCGAGTAATTATGCTCTGTAACGTCCTTTGTATGAATGAGGCTATGCCTCCTATAATCACCTTTCAGCCTAAACGCTTCCTGGCACACCTTGCACTTATATTTATCCCCTTCAGTGTGCACACTTACAATATGGTACTTAAGCGAATTTGTCGTGAAAAACATAGTTCCGCAGACATCACATTTGTGACGCTTTTCTTTTAAATGTATAATGCGAATGTGATCTTGCAGCTTCCAACTCAACTCATACACTTTCGGGCACAAGTGACATTTATATTGCTTCAATTTTATTCCGTGGACCGACGATATATGCTTCAGTTTCTGATAGTGATTTGGGAAAGTTTCAGAACATTGTAGACATCCATTAGTTTTTTTCTTCATATGTACAAATTCAACGTGATTTTTCTTGTGATTCTCTGAGCGGAACACTTTGCCACAAACCTCGCACGGAACTGATTCCTTTACATGTGTAAAAGTATGGATCCTCAGGGCACGTTCTGTCATGACTCTAGCACCACATTGTTCACATACAAAGGTAGCGTAATGTACGTTCATATGACGCGTTAGATTCATGTAATCATCATAGTTAGTACCACAAGCTATGCATTTGAATTGACCCAACGACATTTTGAGAGGAATGATTCCTACATTCATATTTGGAGCGATATTCTTCAGATGCTTTTCAGATAGATGTCTCACGAGACATTCCAATGAACTATCTATTGTAGCGTCGCAAATCTTGCAACTTGCTCCAGTGAAGTCAGTTTTGATCGAATGCCTGCTGCGGAGAGCTTTTTTTATCTGCGCCGGATTGACATTTTCATGCTCAGAATAATGCTCTCTTAATTTCGCAGGATCTGCGAAACCTTTATCACAGTAAATGCAGAAAAATCCAGTCTTTTTATATTTGAAGGGGCTTATTCTGCAACACTGTAGAATTATTGTGATGCGTTCATGTATTACTTGCAATTCAGTTTTGTTAGGGTTTTTTGAAGCAGGCGGATTGACTCTCCTCTCGGGACGTATAGCTGTCATTCCTTGGTTCTCATTTGGACGTTCATCAATACCTATAAGCGAAAAAATAATAATGAATAAGTATACTCATGCGAGCAGATACCTCAGTGAGAGTAGTTACTTCCACTAATAACTTTGTAAGCGATTTATAGTCGGAGAGGTGCCAAGACGCCAAGGTGCTTCATCTTCGTAAAACGTTACGTACGACACTGAACATGTAAAACCTGTATTACCATGGTGAGTCTTAAAAATCTTAACCGTATTTGATGGCGTTGAACCTAACAAGAACTTTATAGAGGTACTTATGGCGATAAAGCAGTGTATTATGTCACGCGCCATATTGAATCCCAAGTGCATCGAAGGATTCTTGAGTTAACTCCCGAGCGACAGCGACTCGGGTGTTAATGACTAGAATCCTGAGATAAATGGAAAATATACTTGGACTAATAATAATAATATTCTTGGCTAATTTATGTTATTTTTCTGGTGTACAATAAAGTTGTATTCTATTCTAATAACGATTTATTGTTTGTCTTTGTCCTTGTCTTTTTTAAGACATCTGGACATTTCACACAGCTCCATCAAGCCCCAAACTAAGCAGAACTTTTACAATGGGAATCAGAATTTTTAGATACTCTTTTTCTTCTTTTTCGCTTTTCTCCTAAATGCGTAATGCGAATGTGCTCTTGTAGCTTCCCACTCAGCTCATACACTCTCGGGCACAAGTGACACTTATGTTGCTTCAATTTTACTCCGTGCACCGACGATATATGCTTCAGTTTCTGATAGTGATTTACAAAAGTTTCAGAACATTGTAGACATCCATGCGTCTTTTTCTTCATATGTACAGAGTCAAAGTGATTTTTCTTGTATCCCTCTGAGCGAAACACTTTGCCGCAAACCTCGCACGGAACTGATTCCCTAACATGAGTAAAAGAATGGACCTTCAGTCTTTCTGCTGTCATGAATCTAGCACCACATTGTTCACAAACCCAGGTAGCATAATGCACGTTCATATGACGCTTCAGGTTAATGTATTCATCATAGTTAATACCACAAACTATGCATCTGTATTGTCCCAACGACATTTTGAAAGGAATTATTCCTACATTTATATTTGGCTCGATTTTTTTATTAAGATGATTATCAGATAGGTGTCTCACGAGACATTCTAATGAACTATCTATTGTTACGTCGCAAATCTTGCAACTTGCTCCAGTAATGTCAGCTTTGATCGAATCTCTTACATTGCAGCTGGCGAGAGCTTTCTTTATCTCCGCCGGTTTGACATTTTCATGCTCAGAATAATGTTCTCTTAATTTAGCAGGATCTGCGAAACCTTTATCACAGTAAATGCAGAAAAATCCATTCTTTTTATATTTGAAGGGACTTATTCTGCAACACCGTAGAATTATTGTGACCCGTTCATGTCTTTCTTTCATTTCAAATCTGTTAAGTTTTTTTGCAGCAGTTGTATTGACTCTCCCCTCGAGACGTTTTTCCTTAGCCTTTCCTTGGTTCTCATTTGGACGTTCATCGATACCTATAAGCGAAAAAAAAAGTATGAATAAGTATGAGTAAGTATACTTATACGAGCAGATACCTCAGTAAGCGTAGGTATTCCTACTATAAACTTAATGAGCGAATAGTCGGAGAGGTAAAGCTTCCCAAAACATTAGGACACTGAATGAAATAAGAAGGTAGGTAGGTACTTACCTAATTATATAATTTCATAAGCCTGTATGGTGAATCTTAAAAATCTTGCAAACGCATTTTTCAAATTGTCGTTGACCCTAACATAAGTTTTATAAAAATGATTCTGATTGAGATTCTGCATTTTGTTATGTTTACCTATATGCGTAGTAGGTATTATCAATAACTTTAAGTGGTGAAGGAAAACATCGTGACTTCGTGAGGGAGAAGACCCTCGGCTCTACACTTATTGATGTTGTATTTCCTAAAGGGCAAGCCTATTCCATCTCAAACAATGGCACGACAGCGTCCCATTGAGCGTAGGCATAGGTCTTGACGTTGTATTGTATACTTATGTCTGAAAAATGTTTTTTAGTTTTTCGTTTTTCAGCCATTGTTTTTACTTTCTTTGATATTCGCTACTTATCTTCTTTGGATTGCGGAGAAATTGAAATTTTATTGTAGGTAAGTAAGTACGTATTTTATTCTCAAGGTCTAAGTTTTTTGACTTTATTTTGAAGGCTTAATTCATAGAGAATACAATAGAATAAAATTGTATTGTCTCCACCATACAAAAAATACACAAATAAGGCATAGGTATAATAAGTACCTACTTCTTACCTTCTTGGTATAATAATACTTAAATCGAAAATGCTGAATCGTATTTTACAAATAAGGTTTATAAGCTCTAAGCCAATACTATAAGCTCTTATAGCGATCCAGTTTAGGTCCTAAATTAAACTGCATACTTAAGTAATACAAGTAAAACAATTTTCTGCTTAAAACGTCACGTTGTCACGGTACGAAAACTTTGCAATTCAGATTAGGAACCTAAACTGGATGGCACCCAAACTGAATTGTGGGTCATGGCTGAATTGTACGGCACCCGTAATATTACGTTCATGATAGTTATCTAATCTATAAAGGTACCTTATCTAATGAATAATTTACCAAGAACTTACATAACATACTAAATTACATACGGATGCAATGAAACGAAATTAAGAAGAATAATTATTTGTAATTTATTTCTACAAACAAGGTTACAGATTAGACTTTATGTTAAGTATACAATTCTACAATTCGCTATTAAGAACTATCGTATAAGCTAGGTAGGTATATAGGTATGTATAGGTGCATACAAACAAACATCCACATAATTTAGAATTCAGTAGAATTACCTACATATATTTTTGAACTGAGCTTTGGAGAGTGTTGGCACGGATGAAGCAATTTCAGAGTACTTAGGTAACATAAAACGGTACGCAGATTGGGACGGTATAGCACGATACTTAAAATGTATACCAATGGAAATTCAAACATATCCAAATAGAAATACGATACAAATTCAAGCATCATTTTGAATGAATATTGAGATAGTGTTTGAATAGGTAAAAAGGTAGTGCCATGTCATCCCGATCTGCGTAGGCCATTACAAGCTTTTTTCCTTTGTATGAATCCTCCTATCACCTATGCCCCCTATAAGCAGCCCTAATCTCAGTCTAAATGCTTTCTGGCACACCTTGCACTAGACACTACTATTTTGTAACTACCAGAAAAAAACTGTCGCACTCCGGGAGTGCCGACAGAAGTGAAAACTTGAACGTGTTGTCGATAACGGTTCTAAACTTCAAACAAAAAATGGAAAAAGTATATTGTCCATCGTAAGCCGAGTTATGAACAGATAAGCCACCGTCGCTTATGGCGTTGAGGTCAAAATGGCAGATAGATAGGTACTATATGCATATATATAGCAGATAGGTATATGTATACGATGTGCCTATCGGTAGCGGTAACGATTACCTACAGTGTCGCGAGTTCAATAGTTTTTTTCCCATCTCAAAAATGCCCAACGTCCCAAACTTCAAAAATATGGACAGTTGCAGCAGATCCAGAAAATTGTAATGGCATGGTTAGGTTTTTTTTATTGAACTATCACAAAGTTATCGAGGAATATTGTCAACCAAAACCAAACACAATTTTATAAAAACTGTACAAAAAATACTACAGACATCAATCGTCTATAATCTTCCCCAGTCAGTAATACAATACCGCAGCAGCTACCATAAATCCATGTCCGACTCCTATTGACTCTTTTGTAGGTAAGTATTTAGTTAGTTACAGACAACGAGACCACGTTTAATTTTTTTGTGGTAATTAAAAATAGGGATATACTCATCTCCTTCAGTATGCACACTATCCACACTTAAACAGTACCTACATTTCACACAGCGCCAGATAGCCCCAAACTAAGCAACGCTTGTACTATGCGAACTAGAAGACTTAGTTCCTTTTTTCCTTCTTTTTCGCTTTTCTCCTAAATGCCTAGTGCGAATGTGCTCTTGCAGCTTCCCACTCAAGTCATACACTCTCGGGCACAAGTGACACTTATGTTGCTTCAATTTTATTCCGTGCACCGACGATATATGCTTCAGTTTCTGATAGTGATTTACAAAAGTCTCAGAGCATTCTAGACATCCATGCGTCTTTTTCTTCATATGTACAGAGTCAAAGTGTTTTTTCTTGTATCCCTCTGAGCGAAACACTTTGCCGCAAACCTCGCACGGAACTGATTCCCTAACATGAGTAAAAGAATGGACCTTCAGTCTTTCTGCTGACATGAATCTAGCACCACATTGTTCACAAACACAGGTAGCATAATGTACGTTCATATGACGCTTCAGGTTAATGTATTCATCATAGTTAATACCACAAACTATGCATCTGTATTGACCCAACGAAATTTTGAAGGGAATGATTCCCACATTCATATTTGGCGCGATAATAAGATGCTTTTCAGAAAGAT
Organism: Epirrhoe alternata; assembly: GCA_963565295.1. Taxonomy (NCBI): domain Eukaryota; kingdom Metazoa; phylum Arthropoda; class Insecta; order Lepidoptera; family Geometridae; genus Epirrhoe; species Epirrhoe alternata. Next base: position 2,328,231 of record OY751402.1, read on the forward strand.
GCCTTACGATAAATTCTAATGAACCATCTATTGATGCGTCGCAAATCTTGCAACTTGCTCCAGTGATGTCAGCTTTGATCGAATCCTTTCTTACATTGCAGCCGGAGAGAGCTTTTTTTATCTGCGCCGGTTTGACATTTTCATGCTCAGAATAATGTTCTCTTAATTTAGCAGGATCTGCGAAACCTTTATCACAGTAAATGCAGAAAAATCCATTCTTTTTATATTTGAAGGGACTTATTCTGCTGCACTGAAGAATAAGCGTGAGGCATTCAAATTTTGCTTTCAATTCAATTTTGTTACGTTTTTTTGAAGCAGATGTATTGGCTCTCCCCTCGGGACGTTTAGCCGTCTTTCCTTGGTTCTCATTTGGACGGTCATCGATACCTATAAGTGAAAAAAAAGTATGAATAGGTACACTTAAGCCAGCAGATACCAGAGTTAGCGTAGGACTTATAAACTTTATGAGCGATTCATAGTCGGAGAGATGCAAGTCAAAATAAGCTTCAGCTTCGCAAAACACTTGGTCACTAATTGAAATAAGGCACTTATCTTATAATTTAAAGAACCCGTTTTACCAATTTTACCATGGAAAGTCGTAAAAATTTTGCAACCGTATTAGCATGGCGTTGAACCAAAACAAAAAATCAGGTATACCAAGTAAAGTAATTTAGGCGCTTCAGTGAAATACACGGAAATTAAATAAATAAATAGAGGCTTCCTAAAATTCAGTAGCTTTCATCATCATCCGCAGCCTGACTTCACCCACTGCTGGGTATAGGCCTCCCTAAGTTTGTGCCATCCACCACGATCCTGCGCTAATCGAACCCAGTGACGGCCCGCGACGTGTACAATATCGTCTGCCCATCTGGCCGCCGGACGTCCTACATTCCTGTACCCAGATCTGGGCCACCATTCAGTTAATACTCTACTCCACCTGTCGTCACCGCGCCTCGCTATGTGTCCCGCCCAGCTCCATTTTAGGTCCATTATCCTATTCCCGACATCCCGGACTTTGGTCTGTTTTCGGATTTCGACATTTGGAACTCGGTCTATGAGTTTGATGCCGAGCATGGCGCGCTCCATGGCCCTCTGTGCCACCCTCATCCTATACACAGCCTCATGGGTTAGCGTCCATGTTTCGGCACCATACGTCATGGTGGGCAAGACACATTGATTGAACAGGCGGGTTTTCAGACACTGTGGAGTATCAACTGACTTCAAGATGTCGTCAAGCTTGCCGAACGCAGCCCACCCCAGCAGTAACTTTTTAAAATTATAATACTCTTTATTAGGTATACCAAGTTAAGTAATTTAGGCGCTTCAGTGAAATACACGGAAATTAAATAAATAAATATGGGCTTCTTAAAATTCAGATAACAAATAAAATACGTTTGCGTGCTTTAAAAAAAATATATATCTTGACGAAAATCTTCGTCACCAGAGTTGGCCACTAACTCATACGAACTCAAGTTTGCCGAACATACAAAATAGATCTTATTTATGTGTCTTCATATGCACTTTTAAGTGCTCCTTTCTTCTGAACGACTTCTGACAATCACTACACTGATATTTCCGTTCCCCGGTGTGTATCAACATATGTTTTTTTAGCCCATTTTTATCGAAAAACTTGAAATCACAAACACTGCACGAGTGACGCCTCTCCTTATAATGGAATTCCCGGACATGTCTGCTCAGACTTCCTTTAGTTTCGAATAGTTTCGGACAAACACTACACTTGAGTTTTTCCATAGTTATCCCGTGAACCGATGTCATATGTTTAAGTTTTTTGCTGTGGCAAATAAATGTCTCTGAGCATTGACTGCAAACGTGTTTCTTTACCTTCTTGTGTGCATAATCGTGGTGTGCTTTCATTGCGATTTTAGAGCTAAACACTTTATCGCATGCATAGCAAGGAACAGAACCAGTGTTATGAGTATTAACGTGCGACTTCCATCTACTTGCAGTGACGAAACCACTTCCACATTGTTCGCAAACAAATTTCGGATAGTGCACGTTCATATGACGATTGAGCGCTGTGTAATCCGGGTATTTCTCATTGCAAATAGCACATTTAAAGTCACTTAGACTCAATTTGTACGGAAGGATTCCAACATCTGTATTACCATCTATTATCTTATTGTGCTTCTTGGATAGATGTGTTATAAGATCATCTAATACACATATTGGTGTGTCGCAGAGTTTGCAGCTGACATCTGTTATATCGGCTTTCAACATGTCCGACGTGTATAATTTAGCTAAAGCTTTATTGATCTCCATCACTTTGATATCGGTGTGTTCTGTGTTATGTTCTCTTAGCTCAACAGGGTCTTCGAACCCTTGATTGCAATAGATGCAAACATACAGATTCCGTTTCCGTTTAAAGAGACATATTCTGGAACATTCCAGAAGTGTCAAGACGCCTTGCTTTCTGGCGAGGGCCGAAAACTTTGGTAGGACATGAGGCGACTTCAATCTCGTGATATCCGCCCGAGCGCTCGGAGGCTCATCAATACCTAGAAATAGAAGATATGGAATCAGAACCTTTCTGTTGTCAAAGAGTTTGCAAACTCTGGTTTACTCTGTTGCATCAAATACGCAAGCGTGTCATCATTTGTGCGTTTGCAATGCAATAGGTACACACAACATTGAACCTTACATGTGTTTTATAAAAAGATTCTGCAATTTGATTCAATTTTATAAAAATAAGTAAATAGCATCTCGCCTCTCTTGGCTCGTCTTGGCGGGGCACTTCCGTTCCCCCAGATGTTCATTCAAAAAGGTATGGTTTACATTTTTCAAAAGAAAAAAAAAATTGGTTTTGGTAAGTAGGTAGGTACTTAATTCTGATTGGGTCTTTTTATGTATAGCTAGCAGACCCAGCGAACTCCGTTTCGCCACCAGATGCCACCAGATTTTTCCTGAATTTTCTTTGCTATAAACCTCACGGAGCCCGAGACCTTTCCAACGAATGCAAAACCGTGGAAATCGGTTCGTGCGTTCTGGAGTTATAGCGTCAGGAAGGAAAACCCGACTTAGTTTTATATAGTAGATAGAATATACATAGGTATATGTATTTACAAACAAAAAAGTATTTTATTTTATTTGTTTTTTTATTTTTTTATTTAAGTAGTATATCAGTCATTTAGTAGTAGTATCTATAACACAAGCTCTGCTTACTTTGGGGCTAGGAGACCTTTGCCCAGCGTGGGAAAGTATAGGTTAGTTAAAAAAAATATCTAAGTAGTTTAGGAGCTTCGGTGAAAGCACAGGGTGAAACATACGAAAATGCGTGCAAGCTTCTTTAGAAATGTATTTCTCCGAACATAGTAGGTACCTAAGCATTATCAGTAACAAAATAGGATTAAAATTCTTATTTATGAGTTTTGGTATGCACCTTTAAGTGCGAATTTGTTTTGAACGACTTCTGACAAACACTACACTGATATTTCCGTTCCCCTGTGTGTATCACCATATGTCTTGTTAGTCCATTTTTATCGAAAAACTTGATATCACAATAACTACACGAGTGACGTCTCTCTTTCAAATGGAAAGAATGGATATGTCTGCGCAGAATTCCTCTAGTTACGAATAGTTTTGGACAAAAACTACACTTGAGTTCATCATTCATAGTTATCTCGTGAACCGATGTTATATGTTTCTGTTTTTGGTAGTAGGATAGGAATGTCTCTGAGCATTGATTGCAAACGTGCTTCTTCATCTTCTTGTGTGCGTAATCGTAGTGTTTTTTCATTGTGCTTTTAGAACCAAACACTTGATCGCATGCATTGCAAGGAACAGAGCCAGTTGCGTGAGTAATTACGTGCGCCTTCAACCTCATTGCAGTGACAAAACCACTTCCGCATTGTTCGCAAACGAATTTCGGATAGTGCACGTTCATATGATGAGTGAGCGTCTTATAATCCGTGTATTTCTTATGACAAATCACACATTTGAAGTCATTTAGGCTCAATTTGAAAGGAAGGATTTCAATAACTGTATTACGATCAATTTTCTTATTGTGATTTTTGGATAGATGTGTAATAAGATCATCAAATATAGCTATTGGAGTGTCGCAGAGTTTGCAGCTGACGTCTGTTACATCGGCCTTAAATACGCCCGTCGTATGTAATTTAGCTATAGCTTTTTTTATCTCCTTAGGTTTGATATCAGTGTGTTCTGTGTTATGTTCTCTTAGCTTAGCTGGATCTTCGAACTCCTGATTGCAAAAGATGCAAACATACGAAGTCCGTTTCTGTTTAAATAAACATATTCTAGAACACTCCAGAAGCATCAAGGCGCCTTGCCTTGACTTCAATCTTGTGATATCTGCTTGAGCGCCCGGGGCGACACCTAGAAATAATAAGATATCGAATCAGAAAGTTTCTGATGTCTAAGAGTTTGCAGTCTTTTCACTGAAAAGATCATTGGTTGCATCAGCAACGCAAGCTTGTCATCACTTGCGCGTTTATAATACACATAATAGTGCGCTGACGTAACTTGTACCGCACACTCTGGCAAAAGGTTTATAGTTCGATCGATATTACGAGAAAAACACCGCTAGTAAATTTTAACTGTTAAATTAACGAACTTATCATAAAGTTCGTGATAATAATAAATGAGACGCGCTTCGATTGATTGCTTAGCTGAAACTGGCATATTATTTTAATGCCAATTACATTACTGGCGTAAAATGCTAGTATGACAAAATTAACTAGGTCAATGCACGAGGTCCGTACCGTCCACAACTTTAAAGTTTAGTGTAGGTAGCTTAACAGATTTTTGTGTTTCTATGTAGTAGGTATAGGTATTTTTGGTTAGGTTCCTATTCAGAGTAGTTTCGAGACGAAAAAAAAACAGATATATGAGTCATTATTATCATTTCTTTATTCTAATTTTTTATTGTTATAAATTTTGTTGTATTTATGCATGTAGGACAAAACCATTTATATATTGAACAATTAAATTAACATTTAAACATTCATAACTTAGGTACGTACTATGCTTTCATATAACAGATTCCAAACGACGTCAATTAGATTAAAATAAGTAAGTATACTTTCAGTTTCAGTTACTTAGTTGTCCTATTCTCACGTGTACAATTTTTTTAGCGCCTTTGTTCATGGAGTGTTCCAGACTTCCAGACCTTACGCACACAGCAACAACTTGCATGTGCATTTACGGCAATGTGAATGCCGTTGTCAAATTATTGCGTTAAGACGTGGCTATACCTACGTTAAACGTCTATCAACACGATAATTAACGGAATTTCTACTGCTACTGCTCCAACTGCGTCTTAACGCGTTAAAAAGTGACATACTTGACAGAAAATGTATGCAACTAATGTCAAATATGCCACTTTTTTACGCTTGGAGCATTAGCATTAGTGTGGCATTACAATCACAAGTAAGACCCTCGGCTACCGAGCGAGTAACAGATGCTCGAGTCTACTGTGCTTATTTTTAATTAATTATAATAGCTACATCAAGTTTTTTTAAGTTTACACGCTAAATTGTGTTCAATAATACTTTCAAAGTCGTTTATTCACAATCTACTAAGTGATAAAACCGTGTATAGTGGAGTTATGAGTGATTAAAGAGTGAATCAATATTATTTTACCAAACCACGTACATTATTTCACGCATAACACAACCACGCGTAAGCGACGCAGTCTGCACGGCGCTTACGCTCTTTTGGGCGCGAACACGCCGATAGCCTGATGTACCGGTCCACGTTCAAAGTTGGAGCACATTCGCTGTTTTGATATTGCAAATTGGTGCATACTGAACTAAGAAGACAATAAAATATGAATTCACTAGTATGTGCTGGCTGTCGCTACGAGTTAAAGGATACTACATATCTGTACTGCTGCCGCTGCACTGACTACTATCATCATGCATGCTTGAATCTAAGTACTGATCAATTTCGTGCATTCTCTAAGGAGCAAAAGGATAATTGGGTGTGCCCTTCATGCCGGTGCAAGGAACCGAAGTGTGGCAAAGACAACTCCAACACCCCTGTGCGCGGCGCCGACGCAACTGCGTCATTGGCTTCGAAGTCATCTTCGAGCCGTGCTACGTCCTCCCGCACCGCTCCTACCCGCGCTGCGTCATCCCGCACTGCGCCTGCCACAGGCAAGACTCACACCGGCAGCGGCGACTCCGACCACGATTACGACAACGTCACACTTCGCTCCAAGCCTCGTAGTACTAGTAACTGCCACTGCCTTTCCGCAGATTTAATTCGGGAGATCATTAGAGAAGAGTTGGATAGAAAATTTTGCTCTCAAATTAAAGATATCCAATCAAAACTCACGTGCATCGATGAGTCTCTTTCCTTCTACGGTGTTGAATTAGATCGAATTAATCGAGAAAGTGAGGCACAGAAGCAGGTTATAAACCACCTTCAAAAAGACAACGAAGATCTTCGTAACACCAATCGCGATCTTTCTCACCGCGTGCACCAGATGGAACTGCTATCTCGCGCTGAAAACTTAGAGGTGCAGTGCGTTCCTGAACACAAAAACGAGAACCTGTATAACACTGTTCAGCAACTTGCAAAAACGATTAAGTGCCCTTTAGCAGAGTCCGATCTACAATATTGCAGCAGGATTGCTAAACTAAACAACAATAGCCCACGCCCACGATCTATATTGGTCAAGTTTAGTAGCCGGCGTCTGCGTGACACCTTCCTGGCCGGCGTAATCAAGTTTAACAAAAACAACACTGCTGACAAGCTGAACACTTCACATTTAGGAATTGGCGGTAAGAAGAAAAGCGCTGTATACGTATCGGAGCATCTGACGGCAGAAATCAAGTCGTTGCATGCCGCTACGTCTACGTCTGAAAGCTAAGCAGTTGAACTACAAGTTTGTTTGGGTGCGCGACGGCAAAGTATTTGTGAGAAAGACTGAAAACAGCAACTACGTGTATATAAAGAACATTGAAGTGTTATCTTCCCTATCTTAATTTCACGCCCTAATCCTGATCACCCTGTACATATTTTTAAGATTATATATAAGATTATAAGATAATTTAACTTACAGCTTAAACTTAAATAAGTGTTTTAATTAGGTATTATTTCTAAAAAATATTTATAAGTATGCTAACTTTTTACTATCAAAACTCTAATGGATTAAAGACAAAAACAATTGAATTCTACAGAAATATTATTTGCAATAGCTACGACATTGTTGTGTTAACTGAGTCAGGTCTGAATAACAGCGTTTTCGACTCTGAGCTATTTGACAATCGATATGTTGTTTATCGTCGGGATAGGGAAACGAGCGGATTCCATGGTCACAAAGGTAAGGGTGGAGTTCTTGTGGCGGTTTCATGTCGCCTCAGCTCTAGGCGCTTGCTAAGTTTGGAATCTAAATGCGAAGACCTCTGGGTTGAGATTGAGCTTCAAAATCCCCAGGGTCAATTACGAAAGTTACACATTTGTGCCATCTATTTACCTCCTCCTCTTAAAAAACCCATCATGGACGAGTTTATTTCGAACTCGAATCGTGTTATAGAGCAAGTTGGCATCGAAAATATTATTTTTATTGGCGATTTCAACCAAGGATCTATTAATTGGAATGCGCTTTCTAATACAAATTTATTAGCACAAACAGTCCTCTGCATGTACTCAAGAATGATTATAGACTTTGCACTGCTCAATGATCTTAAGCAATTCAATTCTGTCCGAAATTATGAGGACAGGATGTTAGATCTTGTGCTGAGCAATATAAAAATCGAGAATTTAAAAGAAAATACAAATCCTTTATCGACTATTGATCCCAAACATCCGCCTCTACAATTTCATATTTCTCTTCGTCACAATGACTGCCCTGCATCTGATGTCAAGCCGTCACAATTTTGCTTTCATAAGGGTGATTATATCAAAATTAATGAAGAACTTCAAGAGGTGTGTTGGGAGGATGAATTCATGAGTTGCACCTCTGTTAATGAAATGCTAGAGGTATTCTATGGCCACATCCGAAGAGTCATCACAAAGTTTATTCCTAAGTCTCGTCCACGAAACAAAAAATATCCAGTCTGGTTTTCGCGAGAACTGATTGATCGTTTACGCGAGAAGTTTAAGTATCGGCAAAAGCTAAAAAAGTTCAATAACAACCCTTTAGACCAATTAGCTTTCGATTTGGCGAAGAAAAGATCTGATCATCTCATGACTGTTTGTTACAACGAATATATTTCTCATCTTGAAGCTAAGATGTGCTCTAATCCAAAATTGTTTTGGTCTTTTATAAAAAATAAGAAAAAAAACCTAAGTCGATTCCCGGCACAGATGTCCCTTGATTCGGAAAGAGCTTGCAATGGTTCTGATATTTGTGAACTGTTTGCTAAGAACTTCTCCTCTGTTTATAATACAAATACACCGGCTTTACCTACTTCTTGTCCGCACAGTGTTGAGACGGAGACTAGCAATTACATAACTGCCATTAAATTTAAAGATGACCATGTTCTCAAGGTCTTAAAGAGACTGGATCTTTTTAAAGGTGCAGGAACTGATGGTCTCCCATCAGTGTTTGCGGCTAAGTGTGCCTCTACCTTGGCTCACCCGCTTTGCTTGATTTATAATGAATCTCTTAACTCGGGTATATTTCCCTCTACTTGGAAACAAGCATTGGTTGTTCCTGTACACAAAAATGACGATGTTGAACAGATTAAGAATTATAGACCAATATCTATCTTGCCAGTTTTTGCAAAGGTATTTGAGCAACTTATCCATAGGCATCTGTCGTGGCATTTCAAATCACTTATTGACCCCCAACAACATGGTTTTACGCAATCAAAGTCTACAGCTACAAATCTTGTTTCTTTTGTCGACAATGTCTCAGAAATAATGGATGGCAATTCTTCGGTTGATGCAATTTATACCGATTTTAGCAAGGCATTTGATCGCGTAAACCATAAGATCCTACTCCGTAAGCTTTCTGCATACGGTATCGCGGGTTCGCTACTTTCTTGGTGTGAATCGTATCTGGAGGGTAGAAGAGCTAAGGTGGTTGCTAATGGTTATTCGTCTTCGCCTTTTCAATGCAGATCGGGCGTGCCTCAGGGCTCACACTTGGGTCCGCTATTCTTTAATATTTTTATTAATGATATTGGTAAATGTTTTCAGTACTCTAGATACTATTTATATGCCGATGATTTGAAATTTTTTAGAGAAGTCAACAACTCTAATGACTCTAAACTTTTGCAATGTGACTTGGATCATTTACACTCCTGGTGTAAAAATAACTACATGTATCTTAACGCTTCTAAGTGTTTCTCCATAAGGTTTTCAACAAAAAAAACTGATCTCGCTTCTAGTTACATAATTGACAAAGACATTTTGACAAGAGTTGATAGCACAAAGGACCTGGGCATATTACTTGACAGTAAACTCCGTTTTAACCTCCACATTGATACGACTGTCTCAAAGGCCTTTAAGTGTCTCGGATTCGTCTTGCGGAACAGTCGTGAATTTAAATCCCCAAAGGTAAAAATCATGCTCTTTAACTCCTTTGTAAGAAGTCGTTTGGAATATTGTAGCGCCGCTTGGAATCCGTACTACGATGTATATAAGAAAAAGCTTGAAAGTGTCCAAAAACGTTTTCTGTGGCATCTGACCTATTCTTGTTTTAAAGGCAAAACACTTTTGAGCTACGAAGATCGACTCAAGTTCTTTGGCATGAGTGCACTAGCTGTCCGACGTCAGGTTCTTGACTGTGTCTTCCTGTTTAAGCTCATTAACAACTATTTAGATGCCCCTGAGCTGCAGGCATCTCTTTGTTTTAGTGCTCCATCAAGGCTGCCCAGAGCTTCAAGATTTAATATCTTCCACGAGAACTCGTACAGGACGAATTTGGGGTGCAACGCACCTCTAAATCGGATGGTTCGGCGGAGTAATTGCTTGTCAAAAAGGGATGGTGTAGACTTTTTCTTCGGTAGCGTACTCAAATTCAAAAAGAGCGTGTCCTCGTCTTTGGTAGTCCATAATTAATTTTTGACTGATTTTATGCTGATTGTTATTTTTATTTCAAACTTTCTACTACTTAATTTTATTTTGTTATTTTAATTGTAAATATTAATTTTAAACAAATTTGACATTATTGTTGCATGCAATTTTTTATTTTTTAAGTTCGGATTGTATTTGCTTAGTTTCCATTTTTAAAATTTGTACATAATATTAATATAGTTGAAATTTTAATGAAATATTTTTATTGCTTTAACTTTTAATTTAACTGTACTCGCTCGACGTAAAATTTAATACCTTGCTGTCTGTCGCCTATAATTATAATAACATTTAACTAGTTTGTAAGAAATAGTGTACCATTTTTGCATGACAAGATGTATATTGTGTTGGTGGCTCTAAATAAATAAATAAATAAAGACCAACCAGCCTTCGAGATATAAGATATACAATACCTACCTACTTATAGGTACTATAATATCACAATGAAAGGTATTTTTTTTTAATTTAAACTAGATTTAGGTAGGCACATGTTTTTCATGGCGATTCCTTATGGCGGGGGTGAAAATATTACACATGTTGTGTTCTCATATGTCTCCGTAAATGATCATTCCTACCATATGATTTCTGACATACACTACACTGAAACTTCTTTTCCCCTGTATGGATGTACATGTGCTTAGTCAACTCGCTTTTTCCAAAAAACTTGGCATCGCATAAGTCACAAGCATGGCGTTTCTCTTTTAAATGCGCCGATCGAATGTGCATACGTAAACGGCCATTTAGCGCGAAAACTTTAGAACAAAAGTTGCACCTGAACTCTTCCAGTTTGAAACCATGGCTAGACACTAAATGCTTTAATCTTTGAACGATATTTGAAAATTTCTCGGGACATTGAGGGCAACGGCGTGTTTTTACTCTCATGTGGACACGTGCATTGTGAGAATTCAGTGCATGTTTTGAGCTAAAAACTTTTTCGCAGTCATTGCAAGGAAACGAGCCAGTTTCGTGGCTAAAGACGTGTGCCCTCAACCTCATAGCGGTGACGAATCCAGATCCACACTGTTCGCAAACGTATCTTGGGTAGTGGACATTCATATGATGGTTGAGTGTTTTGTAATCCGTATATTTCTCATCGCATATAACACATCTATAATCGTCCAAGTTTATTCTAAAAGGAAGGATTTCAATGTTGGTCTTATTAATTTTCTTTTTGTGCTTCTCCAACAAATGAGCGTAAAGATCGTCTAAACTATTTATAGGTGTTTTGCAAAGTTTACAGTTTACATCTGTGATATCTGCCTTGTACAGTTCCGTTTTGTTCATTCTAGCAATCGCTTTTTGTATCTCTACAGGTTTAACATCCTCGTGTTCAGTATTGTGTTCTCTTAATTTCGCAGGGTCTGTAAATTTCTGATCACAATAAATGCACATAAATGAAATTCCCTTTTGCTTAAAGATAAATACCCTGGAGCATTGCAGTAGAATCAAAATGCGTTGCCGCTTAGCCCGATTAGCTTGGATTAGTTGTGTCTTCGAATCCTTCCCCGTAAAATAATCTTCTTGAAACTCGATGGAAGGCTCTTCGACACCTAGAAATAACACAATTGTGATCAAAATGAGCTATGCTAGAATTTGACAAATTGTGCCTTTGAGAGTCTTTAGTCTATGGCTTAAGTTAAATTATTCTGATAGTCTTATTGGATCGCTTAGCTGGATTTGAATCATTAGGTTTTCCGTTATTTTTGTACCGACTTCCTAGAAATGTAGCACTTATGATAAATCAATTCAATTATTTCTCATTATGTGCCTATGCCTACTCTCCTTAGATAGGAAATATAATCCAATATACCAAGGAAACAACATTTCATAAGATTAATTCAGTATCATCATATTTCACTGTTTCTATTAAAATTATTATATTACATTATTGAGATCCATTAACTTCTAAGCTAAAACATATTCTTCATATTCGTTGGGTGATGCACTCGTATATGCTGCTTCAGACTACAGTTTTGTATGAACGATTGTCCACACACCGGACATATAAACCTCCGATCATTATTATGTATCCTCATATGCTCCCTTAAAGTCTTTATTCTGGCGTAGGATTTCTTACACACATCGCACTGGTATATTCTCTCTCCGCCGTGTTTTATCGTATGTTCTTGCAGCTCGTAATTTGTGAAGAATTTCATTCCACATACAGAACAGATGTGATTCCGTTCTTGAAGATGACGAAATCTGATATGAGCCGTCCTTTGGCTGCATAAGTCAAAAACTTTCGGGCACACCGGGCAAGGAAAGATAGCAGTTTTCTCGCCATGCACGGTATTCAAATGTTTTAGCCTATGCTTATAAGATACGAATTTTTCGTCGCAAATTGGACATTTGTAACGTTTATTCAGTCTGTGCACTTTCGCTATGTGAGCATAAACCGCCGCGTACGAGGTGAATGTATCATCGCATCTTTTGCAAGGGAACTCTCCTCTTTCATGGGTCCGTGAATGGTTCACCATTCTTTGCGAAGTCGCGAAGCGTTTACCGCAAGTCTCGCAAATATAGTGTTCGTAATGCTCGTTCATATGCTTGTGGAGGCTCAGGAACATCTCGTATCTCTTCCCGCAAATTTGACAAGCGTGTTCTTCTTTACTGAGTTTGTAGGGAAGAATGCTGTCGCCCCAAGTACAGTCAATGACCTTTCCATGCTGCGATATCAAATGGTCTTTGAACGCAGCGTAGTCGGTGATAGTTATATTGCAGTTCCTGCAAACGGTTCCTGTGAAATCGATCTTCAGCGGTTCATATTTCCGTGGTTTCAGTAGATGCTTTGTTTCTGCATGGAGCATTCTGTTATGCTCCCGCAGTTTCTCGGGTTCAATGAAAGTAGCTTTGCAGAAGAAGCACAAATACGCTCCCTTCCTGTATTTGAAGGGGTAAGCGGTGCTCATTTCCAGAATAGTAGAAATGTTATTTCGGAACGCGGCACGCCGCTGGGCACCATCTTTGAGCCTGGTTTTACTTTCAAAGTCGGATTCCACTTCGAGTTTTACCAGAATATCTTCTGTTTTCATTCCTAAAAACAGAAAAACATCCGATATAGGGTCTTGGGTTCCATAGGATTTCCATTCATTTTTGTTTAATTCCCATATTCGCCTAGCAAATTGGGATCAATAATATAATAAAAAACAAGCGTTTAAATAATATTCAAAGCAAAAATTACTTACTTTAAGCTTGTAAATTACATTAGTTATGAAAGCAGGCACGCATCTCTAGGTAAAAAAGATTGTTCAATTCCGATTATCATGGACTAAAGCTACCGAATTTCCTACCTAATTTGTAACTGGTTTTGGATAAACATTACTTAATGTATCAGGTACCGAACCTGTCAGTAGTGTCATATTGTAATGTATCTATGTAACACATACGATGTTTCAAGATCTAACGGATTCTACTCCTGTTCTTTCGCTACCAATACCGTGATAGGTCAGAGCAACAAAAATGGTTAGTAGCCAAGCTTGGTTTACTATTACTACATAGGTAGGTTAGGTACCTACAATCGGTTTCTGTGTAAGTAATTCTATAGGTGTCAGCATTTTCATCATCATCATCATCATTAGCAGCTCAAATGATAGCCCACTGCTGGACATAAGCCTCCTCCCTCAGACGCCACTCCAATCGGCCCTGTGCTGATCTTATCCAAGTCTTTCCCTCTATGGCCTCTATGTCGTCCACCCATCTGGCTGCTGGTCTGCCCCGGCTCCTACTCCTAGCGCTTCCCCTTGGTAGCATTTTCATGGGGTTGCATTATTAAGAATGAAGTACGTATGTTATCTTATCTTATAGGCAATCTTAGAGGGTTGGGTAAGGTACCTACCTACCTTAATATCAATAAAACTACTTGAAATATTCTAGGTACATTAAAACCATCGAAGGTTTAAGATAATTTATTTTCTCAAAAAAATCAAAATTCCCTTATAAAGAAATTTTAAAGTAACTCAATGTGCATTTAAGCTTTTTCAAAGATAAATAATAATTAATCTTATTAACAAAATAGTAATCAACTTACTAGTAAAGATAGGTGTACGGGCGTTGGTAGTTTATAACTTTATTAGCTCAAATAATAAACTATCAACACTAGGTACAGTCAGCGACAGAGGTTCATGAACAACTAGAGACTTTAAAGTTTTAATGAAGAAAATTATGTGTTTTGTACAAATAGCAATAGAACAAGGCAATGCATCATTTATTTACCCAAAATCTAATTTATCAAACGACGGGTTCCAAAGATATAGAAGATTTTAAAACACCAAATGTTCATGAACTTTCGTCGCCGACCGTACCTAAAGCACTTTTCTAACATCCATCAATGCAGCTTTATCTCTGATAAAAACTAAACAATGTGGCTAAACGTGTTTCAGCAAATGCATTGGGATGAAAACTAAACTAATAATTATTAAAAAATTATAAAACAAATTCATACGCTCTTCTAAAATATTCAGAAACCAGTTTTGATGGCTTCATGCGAAAAAAAAGTTGTCATTCTGAGGCAGACCATAGTCGTCCGGCGTACCTAACTATGCTTATGTTCTTAAGAACTATAAATTCAACCTATAGATTTGAAAATCAATTTTAAAATGCTATATTTTCGTTGTAATTGCCTTTAGTGTTTCTCTTCCTCAAACAGCGGTTCACAGTTCGGATGATGTGTCCTCATGTGACTTTTAAGACTACACTTTTGCACAAATGCATTACTGCAGTACAAGCACACAAATCTTCTATCATTGTTATGTATACGCATGTGTTCCTTGAGAGTATTATCTCTGGTATAGCATTTCTTGCAAACATGACATTCATACTTTCGATCCCCGGTATGGCTAATCATATGACGTTTTAAATGATAAGCTGTCACAAATCTGTAAGGACACAAAGTGCAGCAGAACCGCTTATCTTTGATGTGCACCTGTTGGATATGCTTCTTTCTATGACGCGGCATACTAAACACGGCAGAGCAAATATCGCATGGGAACTCAACTTTCGAATCGTGAACATCTTTCAAATGCTTCAACCGGTTAGAGTAGTTCTTGAAGCTCTCGTTGCAATGTGGACATCTGTAGGGCGTTCTGGAGTGCTTAGACGACATTCTGTGTTTGTTCCTCTCATAAGAGGTCCGGAAGACCTCATCGCATTCCGAGCATTTGAATTCTCCTTTGGCTCCGACACCATGGGTATTCATATGCGCAGTCATCTTATGGCTCTCCGAGAATGCTTTACCGCAGAGAGGGCACACCGAATTAGGGAAATGACAGTTCATATGCTTGTTCAAGCTTGTAAAGAACTTAAACTTTTCAGTGCAGTGCGTGCAATGAAATTCCCCTTCAGCTATCAACTTGAACGGAAAGATACCAAAACCAAGGTCGGTAACAAAAGTCTTTTGGTGCACATCTTTTAGGTGTTCCACTAGATTGTCGAAATCTTTTATGCTTTTGTAACATAGCTCACATTGTAGATCTGTGATGTCACATTTGAGAGTCCGTTTTCCTACAATGCTGAGAGCCTTAGCTTTGTTTGGATGTGCTTTGAAGTGTTCCCTAAGTTGACCAAAATCGGGAAAGGTAAGAGAACAATACGCACATACAAACACGCCTCGCTGCCACCGAAATGGACAAATATTAGAACATTCTAGAATAATAGCAGCATTGTCTCTCTGATCGTGGTATTTTCGCTTCGTTGTCCATTTTAAGGTCCCGCCAGTGGATCCTAAAAAAGAAAATGTACAGTCAAGCGTCTACTATACTTTCTTTGGGAGCGTTTCGTCCAATGAGTTGAGAGTTTTGGCAAACTATTTCTACGTCTGAAAGCTAGACATTTTGGGCAGGTGTTAGAGTAGACTCACAGATTAGCTGAAGTTTAGAATTGTTTCCTTCATTGCTGAACGTGTTGTGGTTGAATAGTCACGACACGACACAAGATTTGGTCTTTTTTGAACACACAGCGTTTGTATAAGAGCAATTTCATTTATATCGCGATCTAAGCTTATGCATGCAGCATTTGCATATGCTTTAAATGTTTAAAAATAAACAGTATTAATACAATTAAATTCAATTGGTAAATTAAATACGAATAAAACAAGTTTATCGGTGAAACCATTTATTAAGAACACTATCTATGATTAGGTACGTCTAAAAACGAAAATTAACAAACTCCAATATTGAACTACGTGCTAAATTATTACAAGCGAGGTTGCGGTTTCTTAAGAATTAAAGTAAAAGTACCTATCACTTGGGAAGTTGGGAACCATTACAATAATTATGGTACCATTTCTCAAACAATTTCAATCTTAGTCCAGCCAGTCACAGAATGATATGAGATATCAGAGAACTACAGCTAACTGGTTTAATCAACTGTTTAATTAAACGCCTAGCCATTTAATTTTCCGAACAAATGTTCGTGGTTTTTGGTTTGCTTTTTAAGTACCTATACCTACTTAAAGTTTAAATAAATTTTAAAAAAAAAACGGCACCGTTCCACTAGCGGCCTGAATGATATTAGGCAAATGGCTTGGAGCTATAACGTTTAACTACTCACCTAGCCAAGTCGTTTCTTAAAGATGACATTATTCAGCGCTCGCTCGCCTTGCGTAGTTTTTCACTAGCCTAACATAACCTTAGCAACTGATTTTGATGTAGTGTAGAAGATAATATCTTATATCAAAGTCAGTTGGTTCAAAAAATCAAAGCGTGCCGCGGCAGCGGCCACCGATGCGCCAGAAATCTATTATAACTACCCCCCATATTAAATGAATAGCCGAAGCATCCAGCCAGACAGTTCATTAAATCTTTGTATTAAACCAGACGGCTGAATATCATTCAGGCCATTACGAGTAGTTGAACGGAGAAAACGGTCGTCGGTAGATAGGTAACCAACTCCAATTAAAACTGTTAACATCGCAGATTAAAAAAAATCATAATTTTTTGGTATAGGTAATTTATAGTAAACCTAACTTAAGTAGGGATTTTGAGCCGCGCATGGACTGCTCTTAAAATATAATACATATTGGAATGCAGGCTCATTCATTATTTACCGTTACGTTACATACAAAACATACGTTAACAACGACTTTAACCTTATTTCATCTATAACAAGGTTTACAATTTACAACAACATAAATCCTAAGTTACTATTAAATCAAAATGTTTGTCAAGGGTGAATACAGGAACTATAACAGTTTCATTCATTTAAGGCGGAAAAAAAGAAATATAAATTAGAGCATTAATTAGAGGTAAATCATTCGATTACACTTCTGTACAACAATTCAAAATATTCAACAAATTAAAATTCAACGGTTTTAAGATGAAAAAAAATCTTTAAATTCGCACTAAAATGTATAGGTATACCTAATTTCTTAATATTTACACTTACAAACTTAATACTTAAAAATATCACACAACAAGGTACTGTTTACGTCATTGTTTCTTTTCATCGGATAGCGGTTCACAGTTCGGATGATGCGTCCTCATATGACTTTTAAGGCTACATTTTTGTACAAACGCATTATTGCAATACACGCACACAAATCTCCTATCATTGTTATGTATACGCATGTGTTCCTTGAGAGTATTATCTCTGGAATAACATTTCTTACATACTTGACATTCGAAATTTCGTTCCCCGGTATGGCTTATCATATGTCGCTGTAACTGATAAGCTGTAACAAACTGATACGGACACACGGTGCAGCTGAACCGCTTATCTTTTATATGAACCTGTCGAATATGTCTAGTTCTATGGTTTGCCATCCTAAAAACGGCAGAGCATAGACCACACGGGTACTCGATTTTAAAATCGTGAACATCTTTTAAGTGCTTTAAGCGGTTAGAATAGCTTTTGAAGATCTCTTTGCAATGTGGACATTTATAGCGCATGGTGGAGTGCTTAGCCGACATTACGTGTTTGCTTTTATCGTAAGCGCTCGTGAAGACTTCGTCGCATTTCGTACATTTATACTGGCCTTTGACTCCGACACCATGAGTTTTTAAATGCGCAGTCAACTTATTGCTCTCCGAGAATGCTTTACCGCAGAGAGGGCACACTGAATTAGGGAAATGGCTATTCATGTGCTTGTTTAAACTCGTGAAAAGCTTAAACTTTTCAGTACAGTATGTGCAATCAAAGTCCCCATCGGTTCTTACCTTGAATGGGAAAATACCAAATCCAAGGTCAGTAGCAATAGACTTTTTGTGCACATCTTTTAGATGTTCTACCAAATCATTAAAGTCTTTAATGCTTTCGAAACAGAGCTCACATTTTAGATCTGTGATATCACATTTGAGCGTCCTTTTACCTAAAATCCGCAGTGCTTTCATTTTATTAGGGTGTTCGTTGCAGTGTTCCCTAAGAGGTTCAAATTCAGGAAAGTTAACAGAGCAATACGCACATACAAACACGCCTCGTCGCCACCGAAAAGGACACATATTAGAACATTCTAAAATAATAGCAGCATTGTCTCTCTGATCATGATATTTTCGCTTCGATGTCCATTTTAAGGTCCCGCCAGTGGATCCTAAAAAAGAAAATCATCAGTCAGGACTCAGGTGTCTAACTTTGTGAGAGTTCCTTCTAATAAGTTGAGGAGGTTTTAAATAAGTGTCTACGTCTGAGAGTTCGAGAAACCGTGCGTGAACAATAAGCTTACTTCTTTTGTAAGTTAGATAGGAAGATAATATTTTATTACATACAATAACGAATACTTTATCTACACGTAATACTTGACATTATCGAACCTAAAACTGGTTCCTTAAAAAGATTCCAAAGGAAGGTATGATGTGCCCTAGTGTGGGGATACAGTATATTTAACATACACCCACATTTTAGTACGTTTACATCATACGTTAAAACATGAATTGAAATGAAACAGCTACTGTTTCATTACGTCCAACAGCGGTTCACAACTCGAATGATGCGTCTTCATATGACCTTTAAGGCTACATTTTTGTACAAACGCTTTATTGCAGTACATGCACAGAAATCTTCTATCATTGTTATGTATACGCATATGTTCCTTGAGAGTATATTCTCTGGTATAACATTTGTTACAGACTTGACATTGGTACTTTCGCTCCCCGGTATGCGTAACCATATGTTCTCGTAACTGAGCAGCCCTCACAAATGTGGACGGACACACGGTGCAGCTGAACCGCTTATTTTTTATGTGAACTTGTTGAATATGCTTCGTTCTGTGGTTCGCCATCCTAAAGACAGCAGAACATTGATCACAAGGGAACTCGATATTAATATTGTGAACATCTTTCAAGTGCTTCAATCGGTCATAGTAGCTTTTAAAGCTCTCGTTGCAATGTGGACATTTATTGCGCCTGGTGAAGTGCTTAGCGGACAGTAGGTGTTTGCTCCTCTCGTAAGCGCTCGGGAAGATCTCGTCGCATTTCGTACATTTGTACTGTCCTTTGACACCGAGACCATGAGTTCTCAAATGCACAGTCAACTTTTTACTCTCCGAGAATGCTTTACCACAGAGAGAACACACTGAATTAGGCAAATGGCTATTCATATGCTTGTTCAAACTCATGAAGAGCTTAAACTTTTCAGTGCAGTATGCGCAATGATACTCCCCATCGGTTCTAACTTTATATGGAAAAATACCCAATCCAAGATCAGTAGCAATAGACTTTTTGTGTGTTTCTATTAGATGTTCTACTAAAGTTTTGAGGTCGTTTAAGCTTTCGTAACAGAGCACACATTTTAGATCTGTTATATCACATTTGAGCATCCGTTTGCCTACATTGCGGAGAGCATTAGCTTTCTTGGGGTGTTCGTTGCAGTGTTCCCTAAGAAGTTTAAATTCGCGAAAGGTAAGAGGGCAATACGCACATAAAAATACGCCTCCAACCCAACGAAAAGGAAAAATATTAGAACATTCTAGAATAATAGCTGCATTGTCTCTGTGATCGTGGTACCTTGTCTTCGTTGTCCATTTTATGGTCCCGTAAGTGGTTCCTAGAAAAGAAAATCAACAGTCAGATTTCTTTCTTTGTGAGAGTTTCGTCCAAGTCGGAAGAGATTCGAGCGTGAGCATTACTTCTTTAGTAAGTTAGATAGGAAGATACAATATCGAGTACTTGATCTACACGTACCTGATATTATCTTGAATTCCCTAATCCTCTTCGATAATCGAGGCGCTATTCACTAGGTCAAACTTAGAATGTTAGACTCATAGAAAAGTTGATTTTCCAAACGGGTAGTGTGTAATAATAATGCTGGACATTTCACACAGCGTCATTTAGCCCCCAAAACTAAGCAAAGCTTGTATACTATGGGAACCCGGCAACTGATATACTATTTATTTATACACGGTGTAACATTTAGATCGGTCAGTATGGGAAAGTCTGAAACTATAAAGCGCCAATACACACTGAGCCCGCCAGGCCGCCGACAAATCCCGGCGACACAACCCGGCGGCCTGTATGAAAAGAATCATGTCGGCAACATGTTGGCGGCTTGGGTTGCCTGCGCTCAGTTGCCCGTCGGCATAAATTATATGACACAACCACACAGCTCATCTCAAGCCGCCGACCAAATTTTCCGACTTGTAATAAGTGAAGCCGCCAACTAGCCCGCCGACAAAAAGTTGCCGACATATGTCGGCTTCCCGGCGGGCTCAGTGTGTATTGTTCTTAAGACATACGAAGATCTGTTCTCAGGAACCATGTCATCGATCAACAAGGAAAACTGCATTAAATAAATAAATAACGCTGGACATTTCACACAGCATCTAGCCCCAAACTAAGCATAGCTTGTACTATGGGAACCAGATTCATACATCAGTCTCTCACAGGTTGTGTGTGTGTTTGTAAGTGCACTTTTTAATTCCCATTTATCTCCATAACGGCTCGACCGATTTTATTTTTCTGTAAAATGTTTGGGATTCATGGGAGATGGTTTCTGAATAAAAGTTATGGTGTTAACTCAGCCAGGGGGCGCTGCAATATACGTTTATTGATAAATCGGATGTTCCCAATTATCTCCAGAACGCATTAACATATTTTAGCAAAGGATTTGTGATTTAGGTGTATTTTTTGATTTGCAAATGTATTATTTTAAGGTTACCTAGCAGAGTTCGCTCTAGTTACTTAGTTGCTACATTTAGTTTTGTATTTGTTTTAAGGTGTACAATAAATAATTCTCATTCATTCATTCATAGAATAAAATAGAAGAATAGAATATAGCTTTATTGTACACCAGAAAAATAACATAAATTAAAAACAAACATGTAAAAATATGGTACAATGGGCGACCTTATCGCTAAAAGCGATCTCTTCCAGGTAACCTTTGGATGGACAGGATAAGATTAACAAATGAGGACGGTGGCATACATAAAAGATACTTAAAGGAATAAGTTAAACAATTATAATAATAATATACTTACATCCTATAAATATTATAAAGGCGAAAGTTTGTAAGTATGGATGTATGGATGTATGGATGTTTGTTACTCTTTCACGCAAAAACGGCTGGACCGATTTGGTTGAAATTTGGTATGTAGATAGGTGATACCCTGGATTAACACATAGGCTACTTTTTATCCCGATATTCCCGCGGGAACGGGACTTACGCGGGTGAAACCGCGGGGCGCAGCTAGTACATACATAAATACATAAAGTCACGCCTCTTTCCCAAAGGGGTAGGCAGAGACCAAGGATCTCCAGTCGCTACGATCCTGACACACAACTTTCGCCTCATTCACTCTCATTACATTCTTCATACATGCTCGTCGGTTTAGGGTACTTTTGATCTGGCCTTTCTCCAAAATGTATACTTACTTATATAACATAAATACATATAAAATACCTACTAATAACTATAAATCCTAATAAATACATATACATAATAATATCTTCATATTTTATTTAAAGAATGAAAGATAATACAAATGTATTATTTTGATTATCTTCCATTCTTAAAATAAAATCGAAGATATTTTAAAAGCTTTTAACTAACTTGCAATGTTTGTAAGTTTGTCCGGGAAGTGGGTCAAATTCAGCTTGCAAGATTTGACCCACTTCCCGGTGTCCGATTGAGCTGAATTTTGGTACACCTAAGAGTCTTCGGTGACAATGCAATATTATGGTGACAGTTAGCTGATGTGATGATGGAGTCAGGAGCTGTTCAACGGAACTCCTCAGAAAATAGGCCGATTTGTTTGAAACTCGGTTTGTAGATCAAGTAACGTCTAAAATTTTAAAATATGGTGACAGCGAGCTGATCCGATGATGGAGAACAGAACTCTTTAGAAAATAGGTTGATTGAAATGAAATTTTGTACTTACATCGGTAATCCATTAAAAGCTTGTAGGTACTTGTTGAATTTGTTTTTTTTTTTCAAAAAACTTATTAAATAATTATTTTATCCTTTTGCAATTATATTCACTGTAGGACTTTCAAAATTTTTAATTTTGTATTTATTTACCTATACCATTCCTTCTCCATTTCCGAGAAAACAACATTTTTTTAAGAAGATTATTGTGTAATGATATCTCTACGGCGGCTTGCATAACGATCGTTACCTACTCCTCGTTAGTCGCCTAAACATATTTGATCTACTTTAAGTTGAAAATGAAACCAAATTGATTTACTAGTAATAATATTTAATAACTTTATTTCAAGCAACAAAGAAGGTGTAAAAAAAAGTAAGTTAATTAGGTAGGGCCCACATAATAATATCTTATAGAGACTAACGTTTATAATCATATTATTTAAAACAAAGTTTCAGACAGAGTTACGCAATGCGTCCCTTATCCATACTGTCAATACGGGAATACTTTAAAAGAGAATGTATTCCCGTCTGTTTGTAACATTTTCACGCCCTACTTGCTGAACAGATCTCGCTGCAATTTGGCATGTACAAAGGCTGCAAGCATTGAATTGAAAAAGCTACTGTTTCATTACGTCCGACAGCGGTTCACAATTCGGATGATGCGTCTTCATATGACCTTTAAGGCTACATTTTTGTACAAACGCTTTATTGCAGTACATGCACAGAAATCTTCTATCATTGTTATGTATACGCATATGTTCCTTGAGAGTATATTCTCTACAATAGCATTTCTTACAGACTTGACATTGGTACTTTCGCTCCCCGGTATGCGTAACCATATGTTCTCGTAACTGAGAAGCTCTCACAAATGAGGACGGACACACGGTGCAGCTGAACCGCTTATTTTTTATGTGAACTTGTTGAATATGCTTGGTTCTGTGGTTCGCCATCTTAAAGACAGCAGAACATTGATCACACGGGAACTCGACATTAATATCGTGAACATCTTTCAAGTGCTTCAATCGGTCATAGTAGCTTTTGAAGCTCTCGTTGCAATTTGGACATTTATTGCGCCAGGTGGAGTGCTTAGCCGATGTTGAGTGTTTTCTCCTCTCGTAAGAGCTCGAGAAGACCTCCTCGCACTTCGTACATTTATACTCTCCTTTGACACAGAGACCATGAGTTCTCAAATGCGCAGTCAACTTTTTCCTCTCCGAGAATGCTTTACCACAGAGAGAACAAACTGAATTAGGCAAATGACTGTTCATATGCGTGCTCAAACTCACGAAGAGCTGAAACTTTTCAGTGCAGTAGGCGCATTGATAATCCCCATCGGTTTTAAGCTTGTATGGAAAAATACCCAGTCCAAGATCAGTAGCAATAGACTTTTTGTGTGTTTCCTGTAGATGTTCTACTAAAGTATTGAGGTCGTTTATGCTTTCGTTACAGAGCACACATTTTAGATCTGTGATATCACATTTGAGCATCCGTTTGCCTACATTGCGGAGAGCATTGGCTTTCTTGGGGTGTTCGTTGCAGTGTTCCTTAAGAAGTTCAAATTTGCGAAAGGTAAGAGGGCAGTACGCACATAGAAATACGCCTCCAAACCATCGAAAAGGAAAAATATTAGAACATTCTAGGATAATAGCTGCATTGTCTCTGTGATCGTGGTACCTTGTCTTCGTTCTCCATTTCCATTTTATGGTCCCGTAAGTGGTTCCTAGAAAAGAAAATCAACAGTCAGATGTCTTTCTTTGTGAGAGTTTCGTCCAAGTAGGTGGAGCAGGTTAACAATGAGCATCACTTCATTTGTAAGTTAGATGGGAAAATGTTTTATTTCGAGCAATAACGAGTACTTTATCTACACGTACCTGATATTATCTTGAATTCTCTTCGATAATCGGTCAAATTCAAAACTCATACATAGATAAGTTGATTTTCCAAACGGGTAGTGTAGTGTGTAATAATGAAAATCAATAATAGTAATACCTAATGCTGGACATTTCACACAGTGTCATCCAGCTCCCCAAACTAAGCATAGCTTGTACACGATGGGAACCCGTTAACTAATATAGTTTTTGTTTCTAAAAAATACATACACATACATAGAAACACTCAGACCCTAAATAAATATTTGCAGATCATAAAAACGTCTATCCCGCGGCGGGCATCGAACCCGCAACCTTCTGCGTCCTAAACAGGCTTCCACCCAATGCGCCACAAAGGTGTTTCCTACATATTTATTCCATTCATTTAATGAATTAATCTTTTTTTTTTTAAATATTGACTACGTTTATAAGTCAACGAAAGTGGATTAATTTCAGTTTGATTTTCTAATAAGTACCTATACCGTAGTCGTCACTCAACTTATATGCCACGTTTAGATTCAGCCACTGCCACTGCTCCTGCCGCTGCTGTATGGAAATATTTCCCTAAATTCTTCTGCTGCAATAACGAGTGGGTGTTCACATTCAAGCCTTAATGATCGACACGCAACAATGACTGATATCGATGTTGTTGGTGCGACAGCATTGCTCTGTCTGCTTAGTTTAAGTAATAAAAGACGCCGTCGTCAAAGAAGACGGTGGATGAGGGAAATCCGCAATAGGACGACTTGTACTACTACAAATTATGTGCATAAAGAAATATTTGAATAGTATGAATGAATGAACTAACGTAAAATAAATAAGCAGTATAGATTTGTTTATAGGAAGTTGCACATTCTTTCTCGGTAGAACTTTGGCGGCAAGTGAGCGAGAATGTAAACCCTTGCTCGCGCTGCCCGTCCTTTGACTTCCGCAGAAAAAACCGACAATCGAGGGTTATATTATAAAAAAACAATGGAACTCCGGGAGTACCGACAGAAATTAAAACTTTAACAATTAGGTACGTGTGTAATGATATCTACGTGTATGTCTTGAATGGAAAGCATTTTTATTCACCCGTTTATTTATAAAATGAGCTCTTAATGTATAAATATTGCCGCGCTTCACCAGTGGCAGATATTTAATGGCCAATGAGATATCCAATTAGACGTAACGTAACGTTTAAGTCAAAACGTAACGATAGTGCGTCTAATTGAATGTCTCATTAGCCATTAAAAAATCTGCCAATATTGCTATTCTTTTCCTCAATTCACAAGACTTCAATTGCCATTGGGATGACTGACAATTGAATTCAAGTTAAATAATATAACCCGTTGTCATCACATAAATCAGGAAGAAATCTGGTTACAGGTCACGTGACTCGCGCAAGGCGAATCCAAAATTTTTTATTTACTCAAAACTACTCATGGCGCCTAAAGAAGTTTTCACTTCAAAGGCTCCTAAGTGAGTGGAACGTTAAAAGGGGTGCACGTTTCGTTGGAAATCCATAACTTTGGCTCACCGAATCTCTAAGGGGCTCAATTTAATTCAATCAATCTGTATTTACAACTAGCGTTTCAACAAAATCCTTCCTTTTTTCTACGTTTTCTTTCTGTGTCATCGGTATCTCTTTTCCTGTTTTTCTTTATTTTCAAATGCACCCCTTGTTGGTGCAAGTATTTTGAATTGCTAGTCTTAAAGACTGCCGGACAGTATGTACAATAGTAGTCCGAAGTTTTACCGTGTGCCGATTTAAGATGCTGCAGCCGACTATAATACGTAACAAAGTGTTCGTCACATATCGGGCAGCGGTGTCTTTCTTTTGAACGGTGTTTCATGTTAATATGAGTATTTTTAGCACTTCGGTTCTGGAAAACCATGTCACATTCTGTGCATTTGAATTGTCCCGAATCGTGTATCGCTTTGTGCGAACGTAGCTTATAATCTGCCGTGAAACCTTTCCCGCAATTATCACATACAAAGCTCGGAAAATGTTTGTTCATGTGCACTGAGAGAGTTTGAAACTTGTCAAAACGCATATCACAACAGGCGCATATGAACTCCTGCGCAACCAGCCGGTACGGTATGACACCATCCGAGTGGTTTGGATGCATTTTAATGTCATGAGAGTCATTTAAATGGCTTTTTAATTCATCAACATTCTTGATGAGCTTGTTGCAAACTTTGCAAGCAAGATCTGTGATTTCTATGTTTACGGGCAGGCAGAGCCGGATTTTGTTCGTTTCAAAGACATCTAATTTGTTATGTTCTGATGTGTGAGAACGAAGTTCAGTCATACTGATGTTTATTTTGGGACAGAAAGCGCACATAAACTTTCCTCTATGACATCGAAAGACAACACAGTTTGAATGCTTTATAATTAGGGCTGCATTTCGCTTGTCTTCTGGCAGGAGTCGTTTTCGCTTCCAGACTATCTGGCGATCCTCTTTTTCCAAGCTGGAATTTGCGTCCATTTCCAGTCCTAAAAATAGAAATAATAAATAATATTTCTATCCAATAATTCATCATTTTATTTCTACCTATTTCAATTGACGGTCATTGATTATGGAAATACCTAAGAATTCACACCGAGCTTAGATTCGTTGATTACTTATAGGCGTTAAATGGCGTCATCACGTCTACATTTCGGGCACATTGCATGCGGTCGATGATCCTTCTTAGAGCATCTCTTTATTAAGTTCATTTCAAAATCCACATGTGGAAATCTGAAGAAGTTGTTGGAGTAGATACGAGTAATCATGAAAATTATGAGACAATATTAAACACAGTATTGTCATGTATTAAAACAGCTCACGTTTTATGCGACTTCAAATGCCTCGCAAGCTTTGACTTGGTTACGAAATGAGCTGAACAGTAATAGCACTGATGGTTTTCCTGTCGGGATGGTGAGCTGTGAGCCAGCTTGCAATGCGCTGAGCGTTTTGAACTAGTACTGAACGATTTGTCACAAACATTGCACACATAAACCAGGCTCTGCTGAGCGTGGAAGTGAACCAAATGATTAGACCTAGCGTTGTAAGTAGTGAACATCTCGGGACATCGCGGACAGTTGTACCGAACTCCCTTGCGGTGCACCCGCAATCTATGGCTCAGCCTCGCAGCCTTAGAGCTTAGCACTTCATCGCATATTCCACAAGGGATGCTAACTTTTTCCGTTAGGTGATTATTCTCTGTATGAATGTGTGCTCTAAATCTTGATTTCGAGACAAACCCTTTGCCGCAAGTATCACAAACGTAGTTCTGATAATGAGTGTTCATATGTTCGTTTATTTTAGTGAAGGTGAGGAAGTGAGAAGAGCACATTTGGCAGAAAAATCCACCTTCATCAAGTTTGAAAGGCAGTACTCCGTCGCTGTAGTTTCGCTTAATAATCCTACCGTGTGATTCGAGATGAGTTTTAAGATATTCTATGCTACCGAGACTGACATCGCAGAATCTACATTGCAACTGAGTTACATCTATTTTGACCATGTTATTCTCTCTGAGTTTTGAGAAAACTCTTTTAGATGGCGGTTCGTTGAGATGGATAGTTCTAACGTGGTCTCTTAGCAATTGAGTTTCAACGAATTTGACGTCACAGTAAGCACAATAGAAAGATCCTCGGTACCACCGAAAGGCCCACGCCGTTGAACACTCTAAGAGCGTAGTGGCGTTTCGCATCATCATCGTCTTCGAGATTCGTTTGTCGGATTCTTCAGGGTATTCGTTGTTGGCACGACGTCGCCTACGCATCTGGCGTTCACTAACATTTTCCTTTAATCTCCTACCATTTTTAGCCACATATATCGACTGAGCTTCATTATCTGAACCTAAAAAAAATAAAAAATACTAGGTTACTAAATGACTTTGCTCTAAAAACCTGTCTAGGTACATGCTGATTTATATTATATTTACTTCTACTAAGTCATGATAAAAATCAAACACTTGCTAAGATTTTAAGGCATTTTATTTAATACTTCATATAAAACGACTAAGACTACTAAATCAGTCACTTAAACTTTGATTTCTAAAGGTGTCATTTCAACCAACTCCGGGTGGATGGTTCTCAAATGTAACACTAACTGATTTTTCTGCTTGAACACTAGTCCACACCACTTGCAGTTCAGATCTCGATGAGACTTAAGATGGACAGTCAACGCTCTATTTCTAAAAAATGATTTTCCGCAAACGTTACAATGGAAATTTCTTTCCCCGGTGTGCCTGACTATGTGCCTCTTCAGTTCATAGTTAGTTTTAAAGGGCCAACCGCAAAATGAGCAACTAAAGCCATGTTGTGGGGGAAAGTGAACAGTACGGACGTGGCTGGCTCTTTTGCCGCTCGTTTTGAACGTCATATCACAATGAGAACAGCTATAGACCACTTCTTTTTCACTGTGAGCCTCTTTCAAATGCTTCATCCTATGGTAGTAGTTATCAAATCGGACGCAGCAGTGGGGACATTCGTAACGAGAACCCTTGGCGTGCGTCATTGCTTTATGAGAATCTCTCGCAGTGCGCATTGTGAAGACCCTACCACAATCGTTGCACGGGAATGACCCTGACATATGAACTTCAGAATGCTTCCGCAGGCGAGCTGCAGTCATATACCCCTTGCCACAAGCAGCACAGATATAATGTTGGTAGTGAACATTCATATGTTCGTAGAGTTTAACAAAATTGTTGAATTTCTCATCGCATATTACGCACTTCCAAGATTCCTTATCTAAGTAGAATGGAAGCACTCCGTCCGGATGGGTGGTGTCGAATTCAAACCCGTGTTGGATGACATGATGGCGCATTTGAGCGACATCCGTGAAGGGAGTGGAACAGTAGCTGCAAATGGCTTCAGTACTGTCCACATTTATAAGCGGCATTTCCTTGAATTTGTTGTAAATGTCTTTAGTGTTGTGCTGTATGGAGCAAAGTCTTATGTGTTCTCTGAGCGGGTTGCATTCGATGAAATTGTCTTCACAATAGGCGCATTTGAATTTATTTTTCCTCCATCTGAAGGGAGTTAATGTCCAGCACTGCAAGATGGATGTTGCATTTTGCTTGATAGCGATGCGTGCTTCGGATCTGGCGCTCCGTTGATACTTGGATTTTGGTTTAGCTTTCACTTCTAAACAAACGCTATTGTCATCCTCAACTTTTAAAGTTTCATTGCTGTTTTGTCCACGATTTCCTAAAAATAAAAGAAATTTCACTGTCAGATTCCACCATTCACTTGCTTTCGTTTTGTAAATAATCATGTCCATTTAAGATATCCTCCGAGTTCGCTTTTACATAGACGGGAATAAAATATTTTCATGTTTTATTTCAAGGATTAAGTATAAATGAAAATACAATATTATTTCAAATTAATATCAATGTGTATTTCGACCATATTGGAATACTTACATATATTTTACAAACCTCAAATAAATAATTTCAACTAAATGAATAAAGTATTATTTAAATACTGATTATTTTAAAATACTATTTATTCACCTTATCGTAATATTACAAAACAATATTTAGATCAAACCTTCATTAAAAGAATGGTTTTGTCGATTGCGCTCAACACAGTAAAAAAATCATATTGTTGTTCACAAATGCAATACCTAAGTATTTACTGATTTGCTCTAAACATTAACTATATCACATTACTTAAATTTAACAATATGGATACATAGGTCTATGTATCTAAAACTACCGCTTACTAAAATGTCTTAGCATGATTGATTACATACAAAATTTGACATTTAGACTCTCTCGAAAGATACTGTAAAATAATTGTAAACTCTGGTGAAATCATTTGTTTCGTGCTTATTTATTAGGAAATTGGAATGTCTAAAAAGCCATGCAAACAGCTAATTTTTTTGCAATTCACTGAAAACCGACTTGCGAAACTTCGCGCTACATACTTTGCGCAAGCGAACACGCCAAAATATCACTACAAAATTCAAAAGCCTTTTCCAAAGATAGTGATTCTTAAATATAATTGAAAATGACATTTTCGCGTTAAACTATTGTTTTCAGTTAATGTGTAAGTAGGTAAGTATTTATTTTTGGTCGGTTAAATGTAGACCAAAAATAACTCGCTCACTATCTAAACGTGACAGGCTGACAGGTCATTAAGTATAGTTGTTTTCACCTTAGATTGGTTCCGTGACTCATTGAACTTGTTTCGTTACAATTATATACAATTTTGAAATAAAAAATATCAAGTGAAAAAAGTGGTACTTAAAAGTTTTTATCGGAATAAAATATTTGTCTTGTCAGTTACAAATTTAAAACTAAGTAAAGACTGGTTTATACGAAAACTGGGGATCTCAGTTTTGAAGAGATCCACGAAAGTATAAATAAGTAGGTACACACACCATAATTTGAGATCAAGATAAATTCTATTCGCCAATATGCCTCGACTTGATTGTAATCTTAGCTGCTTGCGAGTCAATTATGTTCGAAAAGGAAGCATAATACGTCATGCACGTGGAAACGACTAGACAAGCGCAAAGTTCGTATCGCAAACTTAGGAAGGGATTGGGTAGGGTATGTCGTCTTAAGTTAGATGTCGGGATGTGGATTATAGCGATATTTAAGTCTCAAAATTATTGCGTGATCCGAGGCTTTTATACATGGAAATGTTTTTTAGCAATGTGTTTGTCCAGAGACATTTTAGAAGCAAATGCCCGAGCGCAGCTGCCACACTGATAACTATATTCCGCCTCTTTTTTTGTTCTATGCGCTTTTACATTGTGGTGATATTTCTGCGACCTAGTCTTAAACGTCATATGGCAAGTGGTGCATTCGTACATATCAGCACCGGGCTTATAGTTATGGAACTCCATGAGATGCCGTTTGCGGAGCTCCCATGTCGCAAATCGTGGGTTTTCTTTGCAATATATGCACATGTATGGAAGAGTTGTGTGCTGAGTTTTGATATGAATACTCCTCTCTTCAAGGGTGGAGAAGGTGGCAACACACCGGCCGCAAGCGTATTTGTTACCGTGCGGTATTCTAGTATGAGCGATCAGAGCTGTTTCTGTAATGAACCCTTCGCCGCATGTGTCACACACATAGTTTTGATAATGCTCAGCAGTATGCTTTTTTAAAGATATGAAATCAGAGAACTGAATCGAACATATCGCACATTGCCAGCTGGAACCGTCTTTCAGTTTAAATGGAAGAACTCCAGGCTGTACATCTGTACTTATAGGCTGCTTGTGGTCGCTTTTAAGATGGATCATCAGATCGTCTATAGAATCGATTCGCATAAAACAAAGCTTGCACTGCAAATCGGTGATATCGACCTTCAGAAACTCTTTCCGTAATTTTCTATTGAAGACTTGACCGATGTCAAAATCAGCATGGCGCGTCGCCATGTGTGTTCGAAGGCCGTTCGGATCATTGGACTGTACCCGACAGAATATACAATTGAAATTCTGCCCCCAAGTTCTGAATGGACAGGCCGTGGAACACTGCAGTATAATCTCTGTATTACTTCTATGTTTTAAAGTCTTTCCGAAACGTGGTTTGTAATTCATCTTGTAGCACTTAAAACTTCGCTCGTGCTGTCTGAGACCATGAATGGATAGGAACGTAGCTGAGCATTTATCACACGTGAATATCTTAACATGGGTGCGTAAGTGCTCGTTGATTTGAGAGAATTTGATATAAGTTTTGTCACAATAAAGGCACATCCAGAGCGCGGTAGAGCTTTGCCGATACGGTAACACTCCAAAGGACACATCAAAGTTCACCGGTATATCGTGAATCTTCGATAAATGTGTCATTAGTGTATCGATGTCCGAAATTTCCGTGGAGCAAATATTACATTGCATTTGTGTAATATCAACTTTTAGTCCGTCTATTACTTTATAAAACGCACTGTTGAAATCAGCGTTAGAATGCACGCTCTTGACGTGTTCTCTTAGTGCCGACATCGGTTCGAATTCTTCTTGGCAGTAGGAACAAATTATTCTGTTAAAGCAAGTCTTAAAAGGTATTGCTGTTGAGTGTTTTAGTACAAGCACAGCATTTTTCCATTGTGGGTTCTGGTTTACTTGTCTTTCAAATAATCTCTTTTTTGGTTTTGTTTCCTTCTTTAATTCATCAATTTTCTTTCGGCGCCCTAAAAAAGAAAAGAACTTCATCATTATTCCATACATTTATATACTTTTGTTCCAGTTTTGCACATTAGCAATGTAATAAATCTCTGTACCTAAGTATTATCAGTCATGAGTTCAAATTACTTCATAATATCAAGTATCAAAATGCTTCTTAGCCATGTGTTTGTCTAAAAACAGTTTCGTCGTAAACGCTTTCGGGCAACTGATACACGGATAGTTAAGCTCTGCATCCTTTTTAATTTTGTGCGTCCGCGTCATGTGATTGAACTTTCCAGACCTAGTCTTGAAGGTCTTTTGGCACGTGGTGCATTCATATTTATCAGCTCCGGTTCTGTAGTTGTGAACTTCCATTAGATGCTTTTTTCTCAATTCCCAATTAGCAAACCTTGGCTTTTCAGTACAGTAGATGCACATGTATGGCATCGACGTATGTTGCGTCTTTACGTGGATATTTCTTTCATCTAGAGTGGAAAACGTTGCGATACATCTACTGCAGCTATATTTATTTTCATGTGGTATTTTTGTATGCGCTATCATCGCAGATTCCGTGATAAATCCTTCACCACAAGCATCGCACACATAATTTTGAAAATGATCAGCAGTGTGCTTCTTTAGTGATATGAAGTCTTTGAATTGGTTCGGACAGATTGTGCATTTCCAAACGGAACCATCGTTCAATCTGAAGGGTAGTAAACCTAATTGAGCCTCTAAATTGAATGGTTGTTGATGATCATTTTTCAAGTGATGTGTAAGAGCATCGATAGTTTGTAGGGGCGCCAAGCAAAGTTTACATTGGAGATCTGTTATATCTACACTGAGAAAGTCTTTGCCTAGTTTCTTATAGAACGCAGATTGTACATCGTAGTTTGCATGTCGGGCTGCCATGTGCATTCGCAAACTGCTGGGATCGTTAGTTTGAATTCGGCAAAACACGCAATTAAAGTTATTCTTCCATGTCCTAAAGGGATTAGCGGTGGAACACTGTAGTATTATCTCAGCATTACCGCGAGACCTCATGATCTTCCCGTTCCGAGGATGGTAGGCAGTTCGGAAGCATTTTACTTGACGATGATGATCTCGTAAAGCATGTTCTGATACAAAAGTGGTACCGCATTTATCGCAAGAAAAGTTCATAAAATGTGTTCCTATATGACGTTTAAAAGCCACAAATTCAGAGTAATGTCTCTGACAGTAGACACATAGCCATTGATTCTCTGAATTCTGCTTGTAAGGAAGTACTCCGAACCGGGCATTAAATTTTACGGGTTTCTGATGTTCCTGAGACAAATGAGTCATCAATGAGTCTATATCAGGGACTTCAAGAGAGCATATCTTACACTTTAAATCAGTTATGTCTACTTTGATTAAATTGTCGTTTATTCTATAGAAGACGTTGTCATAATCTGAATTAACGTGGTCAATGGCCATGTGATATCGCAATTCTGTCAGAGTGTTGTACTCTTCGTGGCAGAAAGCGCATAGTATCTGACTAAATCGAGTTTTGAACGCATAAGCAGTTGAGTGCTTAAGAATCAGTTCGGCATTACGCCTCTGTGGAGTCTGGCATACAAGGACTATTTTCTTTTTTGCATCGGTTTCACCCTTTCTACGTCCGGTTATTTCCAATATGGCCCCTAAAAAGAAAAAAGAAAATTGTCAATCTGTTGCGCAATCTGAGTCTAAGTTTAAATGTCGTGTCGGACACAGGAGCTACAGTTAACTAATCATGCACAATATCGTAAGCCAAAAATGGTACAAGTATAGGTGCGATACGACGACAAGTTTACAATTTATTTATTTATAACAAAACCGAAAAAGTAAGTAGGTATAGGTACCTAGATTAGTTATGGTTTACTTATTCTTTGTATCTTGATTTTGAGAAGGTACTATTCTGCACTTTGGTGACATTTTAACATGATGTTTCTTTTCTTCTTTAGTTTGAAAAACCTTCCAACATTTTCTACATGGGAATTTTCCCGAATGTGAGGACTTGACGTGATATTGCAAATTATCAACTTTCAAATAACTTCGGCCACAAATATCACAAACATAATCCGCGTAATGAGAAGACATGTGTCTTCGAAGTTTAGTCAATGACGGTAACTTCATGTTGCAAAGGACACAGAACCATTTGTCTTTAGTTAAACGGTATGGGTGTAAGGCAACTTCAAAGCTCAAGTCCATCTGCTTGATGTCTTCATTGACGTGGGTTTCTTTAAGGTGCTTCGCGATTTCAACAACTGTTAGAAAGGGTGCGTTGCATATTCTGCATTTGAGATTGACACAGTCTACCTTGAGGTAGTCCCTGTTTCTGCCGGTGTGAGCGAAAGCAGTGTAGAGAATTGCTTCCTTGTGCGTCGAATCCATGTGACATCTGTATTCGTCAGGCTCCTCGAATTCGTCACAACAGTAAACGCAGATCAAGATTTTTCCGCGCAACCTGAACGGGTACAATGTCGAATATTGTAACACAACTTCAGCGTTCCGTTTCGCCGTATCACGAACTAGAAAAGAAAAAATCTCTGTCACTCGCAGATATGTGTGATGCTTAGCAGATATACTTGTTAGTTTCATGTGAAAGGTGCCTTGTAGTTAGTTGCATTTCCCTAGTCAGAAACTTAAATTAACATCATACTTATCGGTTTATTATAAAGTTTTTCAATTCAGTTGTCACGTCAAAAAAATACGTGGTACTATTAAATAGTAACTGAGGGTACTGCTACAATACTCAAAATCATTTATTGAGCAAATTCTGGGTGAAGGGTTGTCATATGAGTATTTAAACTAACTTTCTGGCTAAATGTTTTATCGCAAATCTTACAAGAGTATCTCTTTTTATCACTATGCGTCCACATATGTTCATTCAAGCCCTTTTTTCTAGAGAATGCTTTAGCACAGACAGTACAATGAAACTGTTTCTCCTGTGTATGGCTTAGCATGTGATCATCAAGGAACCTTTTACTCCCAAATTTTTTTCCACAAACAGAACAAATGTGTGCCAGATCTGAGTGTGTTTTATTATAGTGGTGATAGAAGCGTACTCTTGTATCGAAGACCACACCACAGTCCGAGCACGGATACGACACCACTTGAACATTGTGTTTGTCCACTAAATGCTTTTGTTTACGTTCCCAGGATGCAAATCTTTCCTTGCAATGAATGCAAGCAAATCCCCAGCATTTCGAGGATGTTCTCAAGTGTTCCTTTCTTTCATTTGATGAAGGAAACTCCTTGGTACATTTCCTACAGATGTATTTCTCTGAATGGCTAAACTTGACGTGGAACCTTAAGCTTTCAATGTTCAAATAGCTTTTATCGCAGACATCACATGTGTAGTCCGCGAAATGTGAAGACATGTGTCTAGTGAGTTTAGTTATAGTAGGCTGTTTCGTATTGCAGATAAGGCAGAACAATTTGTCTTTGATTAGACGGTATGGGTGTAGACCGACTTCATAATTTAAATCCATATCTTTGATATTCTTATTATCGTGTCGTTCTTTAAGATGACGAGCCATATCAACTATTGTTTTATGAGGTTCGTTACACAATCTGCACTTTAAGTTCATGCAGTCTACTTTGAGATAGTCTCTGTCTCTGCATTTGGTATGTGCGAAAGCTGTGTAAAGATCAACAGTATCGTGAGTCTCATCCATATGACTTCTGTACTCATCTGGGTCTTCAATTTCGTCGCAGCAGTATACGCACATCAAAGTATTTCCGCGCAACCTGAAGGGGTACAGCGTGGAATACTGTAACACAACTTCAGCATTCCGCTTCGCCTTATCACGAGCTAGAAAAGAAAATAAACCCTTTTGACACTGGTCAATTCGTATTTGTGAGAAAAAAAAATATAAAATGGCATTGTACGGTACGTAGCTACATTCAGGTCTTCCCTTGTGCAATTGTTCGGATACAGAAGGCAATCTAGGACTCATCGTCTGGCTGGGTTCACCGCAGTGTAAGGGTTGGTTCTCTGAGCTGACTGTAAGGGTTGGTTCTCTGAGCCCCTATAAACGTGACTTTATGTAATTCTTTTGAGAAACCTTCTGATTTTAATTATCTCCTATAGTTGCCCCTGTGATTGTGTGTGACACTTGACATGCACCTTTTGTAAGTCTTTTAATGATTTTTATGATAACTAGTAGTTTTTGTCAAATCGCTTAAAAGTTTACTAAGGTCGTAGTGTTGCTACGATAATGTTACATTCCTGGATTTAGGTGTGATTGAAAGGCAAGAAAAGTTTGTGAAATTTATTGACTGTGTGACTTTGATATGTTTAGTCAACATAACCAGGTATTATAATAAATATACCTTATAAGCACTTATTATTATATATGAAGCATTATCTTACTATGTCCAAAAAAAATATTACAAATTCGGATGGGCTTTTTTTATATGATGATTCAAGCGATTTTTTTGGCAAAATGCTACATCGCAAACCCCGCAAGGATATCGCTTAGTGCTGCTGTGTGTCCACATATGATTCTGTAAGCTGTTTGCTGTATTGAACGCATTCGAGCAAACATTGCATGTAAAATCTTTTCCCCCTGTATGAACGATAAGGTGACTCTTCAGATAACTCTTGTTTCTAAACTTCTTACCGCAATACGAGCACATAAGCGCCAATTCAGAGTGTACGGTGTTGTAGTGATGGTAGAAGCGATACCTTGACTTTGAGATAAGATTACAATCCGGGCATGGATATGTAAGGGGTTGGACATTGTGTTTACTGACTAAATGTTTCTGCTTCTTGTCCCATGAGGAAAATCTCTCCCCACAATGGGTGCACATGGTACCCCAACATTGTGTTGACGTTTTTAGGTGTTGTTTTCTTTCTTCAAGCGTGGGGAACTCTAAGCAGCACTTTCTGCATATGTGCTTTTCTGAATGACTGAACTTGATATGTGATCTGAGGTTTTCCTCGTTCGAGTAGCTTTTATCGCAGGCATCGCACGCGTAATTAGCGTAATGTGAGGTCATGTGTCTTGTAAGTTTAGTTAAGGTCGGAAGTTTAATATTGCAAACAAGGCAAAACAGATTGTCTTTGATCAGTCGATACGGATGCAAGCCCAAATCGTAGTTCAAATCCAAATCTCTGATAATATTATCTGCGTTCTTATGCAAATCAATCAAGTGATGAGCTATATCAGCCACTGTATCGAAGGGGTCAGAGCATACTCTGCACTTTAAATCAACACAATCCACCTTAATACGAAAGTCATCTCTGCTCTTAGTATGCGCAAAAGCTGTGGTAATATCCACAGTTTCGTGGACTTCATTCATGTGGCATCGGAACTCGTCAGGATCTTCAATTTTCTTGAAGCAGTAAACGCACAACAACCTACCTTTTGTTCTGAACGGATACAGTGTCGAATACTGTAACAATACTTCGGTGTTCCGTTTTGCCATTTCGCGCCCTAGAAAAAGAAAACCGTATGTCACTAGCCTAGCCATATAGGAAACTAATTATTCAATACAAATTGGTCTCAATAATATGAACAATTACATCATTTTGTATTGTGTGTTCGAGCGTTTTAAAATTATGTTACTCATACAATTTTGCCTGAACGTGATTTAACTTTTGAGAGTTGTGTTGGTTAAGGAAGATTTACTTACGATACGATTCTATTGATGATTCGAGTACTACTTACTACCTACCTACTTTATGTGCAAAAAGGATTTCAAGTAGGTATATATCAAACACAAATATATTTCTATGATTTTTATTAAAAACATACTTATACCTATTAATAAAATGAAATAAGGCAAATAAACAATTAACCATGAAAGTTAGATGAGCCCCGCAATACTTCTGTGATATTGGTGTTCAAAAGCTAGCAAGGCGGAGGTAACTAAAGGCTAGTCGCTTCACAGAAAATTCACCCTTAAGGTAGTTCAGCACATTTGGTGATAGTACCTACCTATACCTAATACCCAACCCAATACATGAATATTCAAAAGGTATGTTTGAAACTGGTTAATTCGAGCGGGCAGGCAAACGAATTTACGAATATTTACAGCTGCTATATTCGTGTGATGTGATTTTCGAAGCCAGTAAGAGTCAATTTCTGATTTAGAACACATCCGTCAGATTCCACTTTCGTCATGAATGACGGATGTGGATAACTTCTAATGACCCTTTCGTCAGATTCCGCTTTCGTCATAAATCTTCAGTTCCTAGTCGTAGGAAGAAGTCGGTTTTGGCACTCGCCGGCCGCTACCGCGGCACGCTTCGCTCGGCTCGTGCATGGTTTGGTCACTAGTTTTGAAAATTCTGACCTATACGGAAAAAAAAAGTGATCTGACGAAAGTGGAATCTGACGGATGTGTTCTTTACCCAATTTCTACTGACCACAAGCGATCACCCATTCACAGCATTAAGAGATGTGTGGGAGACATCAATAGTGAGAATTGTGTGTTATAATAACTTAGGTTTGTTTGTGAACAGTTTTCATGTGCGAGTTTAAAATAACCTTCGTAGTAAACGTCTTATCGCAAACCAAGCAGGTCAACCTCTTAGTTTTGAGGTGCGTTCTCTTATGATCTCTCAATCCCTTCTTTCTAACGAACGCTTTTGAGCATACATTGCATTGGAATTGCTTTTGATTGGTATGCGTAGGTAGATGATCCTCCAACTGACATTTCTTCCCAAACCGTCTACCACAGAAGGAACACATGTGTGGTAAATCAGAATGCGACATTTTAAAATGATAGTAAAAATTTGACCCAGAATCGAACACAGCCCCGCAATCTGGACACGGATACGTCACAGCTTTGGCGTTGTGTTCGCTCACTAGATGTCTACGTTTACTGTCCCACGAAGAAAATCTTTCTTTGCAATGAACACAGACAAAACCCCAACACTTTGAAGAGGTTTTCAAGTGCTCTTTCTTCTCTTCCGAAGTAGAAAACTCCATCCTGCATTTTCGGCACACGTGGTCCTTCGAATGGTTAAATCTTTTATGGTATCTTAAGCTTTGAACAGTACAGTAGCTTTTATCACAGAGATCGCAAACGTGATCTGAAAAATGAGAGGACATGTGCCTAACGAGTTTCGTCAACGTCGGCAGTTTAGTATCGCACACCATGCATATCCATTTGTCTTTTATTAATCGGAATGGATGTAGGCTAACTTCATAGTTCAGGTCTATATCTTTAACGTTGTTTTCGTGTCGAAGTTTAAGATGCTGAGCTACTAGACTGATTGTATTACACGGCTCATCACACAGTCTGCATTTAAGATTAGTGCAGTCTACTTTTAGATAGTCTTTCTCACTCACTCTATTTCGCGATTTAACGTGCGCGAAAGCTGTGAATAGATCGACATCCTTGTGCATTTTATCCATATGGCATCTGTAGTCATCCGGGTCTTCGATTTCGTCACAGCAATAAACGCACATCAATTGTTTTCCGCGCAACCTGAATGGATACAGTGTGGAATACTGTAGTACTAATTCAGCGTTGCGGTTCGCCTTAACACGTGCTAGAAAAGAAAAAATGCTTTCGTGACAAGCCGATTCAAAGCAGCATGAAAAGTTCTATAAGTACTGTCTAGGTTATTAAGGTCAGCTAAAATCATGCGTTCCGTCTGAGTGTTTACTTATGTATCAATAATCATATTGGTACACACACATAATACACATCAGCGAGACACATCGAAACAGATTTGTGACCTCAGAATAGTAGTTTACAACATTTAGATAGGTAGATATTCATCTTATAAAATGTGTGCTTCTACATCTGGGTGTGCATTTTTGACGTGAGTTTTGTAGCATACTTTCTGATTGAATGTTCTATCACAGATCGTGCAAGAGAATCTCTTCGTCTCGCTATGTATCCACATGTGTTGTCGCAAAGACTTGTTCGTTGTGAACAATTTTGAGCACACTGTGCACTGAAACCTTTTCTCTCCAGTGTGTACGGCTTGATGTTCATCTAACATTTTCTTGTTATGAAACTTTTTGCCACAACATGAGCATACCAGCGCTAGATCAGTGTGCGTAGTAGTGTAATGTTTGTAGAATAGTCTTCTTGCGTTGAACTGAACACCGCAGTCTGGGCACGGATATGTGACCTCTTTCACGTTATGTTCAGCGACTAAATGTTTCTGTTTACATTCCCAAGAGGAGAATCTTTCCCCGCAATGAACGCAAGCGAACGTCCAACACTTTGATGATATTTTAGTATGCTGTAAACGTTCTTCCTGCGTCGAAAACTCTTGTTTGCACTTCCTACAAATTTGCTTATCAGTGTGACTGAACCGAACGTGGAATTTCAAGTTCTCGAGGTTCAAATAGTTCTTTCCACAAATATCGCATACGAAATCTGCGTAATGTGAGGACGTATGCCTTGCTAGCTTTATCAAGCTAGGTAATTTCATATTGCAGATCATACAGTTCAGTTTATCTTTAACCAAACTATATGGATGCAAGCCTACTTCGTAATCCAAATTGAGATATTTTTTGATTTCGTCGTTGTCATTATGCCTATCCTTAAGGTGTTGAGCAATTTCGGCGACAGAATGAAAGGGCTCCAGACACAATTTGCATTTCAAGTTAACGCAGTCAACTTTGACGTAGTCTCTAGCTCTAAAATTGCTCGTATGCGCAAAAGTAGTATTCATGTTAAATGTTTTATGCATTTCATCCATATGGTCTCTGTATTCCTCTGCCGTTTCAAATTCTTCACAGCAGTAAATGCATATCAATATGTGGCCGCGCAATCTGAACGGGTACAGGGTTGTATAGTTTAACACGATCTCTGCATTCCATTTCGCGTGCACTAGAAAAAAAAGAAAAACCGATTGTGACCATCCATGCATGTTTTCATCGCATTCAGCGACTTGCTTCAAAAATCTTTATTTCAGATTATAATTTATTTATATTCCTACCTTGGTTTAGGGGCTAACGACTCTGATTTTATATTGCGCAGATACGGAATTCTTTATTTTAAAAGGTGACTAGAATTGGGATTCCATTTCTCCTACTAAATAGTTCTTGTCAAATTCAGATTACATCTGGAGATAAAACCAAATCGAAGTTGTGCACAAATTTTTGATAACTTCAAGGAGAGTTGTTGGAAGGTTGTTGGAGTTGTTGGAAGAGCTTATTTACCAACTTATGTTGAACCAAATTAATTTTAACCTAACTAGGACGTTTTAAGAGTCTGTGTAGGTAAATGATATGACAGATAGGTATAAATAACTCTAGTTAAACAAACAAAAAATAATATTTTAAGTATTTATTTTAAAACTACATAACCCTTACAATGAAGATTAAATATACTATACATCGGAAAACAACATATTTTGTCTCGTATTATACAAAAAAAAATGGACAACAATATCTAATATAACGTCATTATAAGGAGGTTATTTATACAATTGATGAGAATCACTTTATGTGAGCAATTCAGAGTGCTGAGTGAGTTTAAGCCGACTGGAACTTAAACGAAGATTTATATGTGAAAAGAATACGCCATCTAAAGGCTCTAATAATCATTAAAAACTCGCACTCAGCACTCAATTTTATAGTGTTCAAAACAGAAATAAAACATGTAGGTACGTATTTCTATCGCTAAAAATAACGAGCTCTATGCTATACATACAACAGAGCTCCGAATTATGAACTTGCAAATTATTGGGAAACCCGTAACAGAATTCAGGTGTTTCGAATTTGTTTTATAAATTGTGCGTCTCTTTTTCTTCTATTACATACATGTTTCATTTAGGTACTGCAATGCAACCGACTTAGAAAGATAACATTTTTTTGTAAAATCATAAACTTCGATACAAAACAAAACACAAATACTATAAACAGTTAAATTAACTATCTTTGCCTAGACGTACCATTGCTTTAACGTTTATAAACCCCTATAGTACAAAATGTTTGTTCTATATTAGTACCTACTAAATTGAAAATTAAAAAGTAAATAAGTTTCAAAATTAACTTAGTACGTACGTACGTAACCTATTTATTTATACAGTGTGTACAAGAGGAATGCTCTCTTGAAAGTGATTATTTTTTAACAATAACATAAATCATTCAAACCATGTGAAACGAACTTAGATACAGAAATAATTAAGT
The DNA here is from genome assembly GCA_963565295.1 of Epirrhoe alternata. NCBI lineage: Eukaryota > Metazoa > Arthropoda > Insecta > Lepidoptera > Geometridae > Epirrhoe > Epirrhoe alternata. Next base: position 2,370,585 of record OY751402.1, read on the forward strand.
TAGAAAACAAAACAGACGAAATAAAAATATGTATCATTTTTTGATTTCAGAGAAATGGAGCCTGGAATGAGAACGAGTCCAGTGGACATACAAGCAATTATGAATTTACTCGAGCAAAATACACAACTGACTAACCACAAGACATTCAAAGGATGAGTGCTAAATTCTAAAATACCTTCAGTTAACCAATGGCAATGGGAGATAAGTCAACTGCTTGGGCGGTAGGATAGGAAGGAGCTGGCTGGGCGCGGGCGCGTGTGCGAGTATCAATCGTTCCTGTCCGCGCGTTCTGGCCACACTACGGTCTTACAGCATTTCATAATATATTTGACACTTCGCGTCCGCGCCCGCTCGCAGTGTGGACGACCACAGAGGCAAGTCATAACAGTCGCCTATGAAAATGGAATCCAGTTGATTTTTTTTTATTCAAAAACCAGTTTCTAGATAAAGAAATAGTAAGAAATGCCTTCTGGCATTAGATGAAAAGTACTTTTTCTTTTTGTGTTTTACATTTTACAGGACACAATTTCTTAACGTGACGTAACAAACCATGGCGCGATGCATACGCTTTGCCGCATTGCTCGCAAATAAAAGTGCAGTAATGTGTCTGAATGTGTCTATTCAGCATACACATATTACCGGCATTGTGCTGGCATATGGGGCAAATCAAACTGTCCAAGTAAAAGGGCTGTAATCCTAAATCGTAGTCGAGATTGATTTCTTTAAAATGTTTTATTTTTAAATGTGTTGCTACTTCATCGAGTTTATCGAAAGGCAAAGAACATATTCGACATTGTAGGTCGGTGATGTCGACCTTGATATGATTCTCCGTAATACCAGCTAGCACAAAATGCAATTTGATATTTTTATGCTTGTCGACCATATGTCGCCTGAATAGAGGTGGCTCTTGAAATTGTTCACTGCAGTATACGCATACCACTTTACTTCCTGGGATTCTAAATGGATATGCAGTTGTGTTTTCGACAATTGTGCGCGCGTTCTGTTTCGCTAGGTCCACCTGATTTAATTCTAAAACAAAAAAAAGTGCCCTTGGATTTATTGATTCCGTGCAAGTATATTAACTGGGTAATGAAAGATAGATAGGTCATTAATATGGCCAGAAAACGACGACTTATTGATTGGGACATCAAGTAAGCTGCTTTTAAGGTCTTCGATCCTTACAGGGATTCTCTCCGTAAACCGTATGGAGTCTCAACATAACTTTAAAATAGGAACAGAATACCTATTTGATGGGCTGAGTTAAATCCAAATTATGTGATCAAGTACGCTTTGAAGTAAAACAAGGATTAAAAAATACAGATCCATAAAGAGTTACATAACAAAGCCATGCGATTTTTAGTGATGATTTAGACAAAAATTGCCCTTGCTTCATTTGCATAAGTAGCGTATTTAACATAGGTTTTGTTAAAAATCACATAGTTCCGGATGCCTGGAACGCATGTGCGTTTTCCAACTGACCCTCTGATTGAAATGCTTATCGCATATAGTGCAAATGTGTCTTTTGACTTCACTATGGATCCACTTATGTTGCCTCAAGCCTGACTTCCGTAAGAAAGACTTATCACAAACATCACAAACAAATGTTTTCTCCCCAGACTCGACCAATAGATGTCTTTTTAAACTACCTTCAGACGGAAACTTTAGATCACAATGCCCACAAGAGAAATGTTTATCTGTGTGTGTTACAACAAAATGCTCACGAAATTTGTCTATTTTATCAAAAATGGCGCCACAATCAGGGCAAGGGAAGGTTCTTCGTGGCGTATTGTGTTTTTCTTTCATATGATTTTGTTTTAAGTTCCAAGTAGGGTACCTAATGCCACAGACATTACAGACGTGTTGACAACATTTGCTTGAAGACAACATATGATTCATACGTTCTTCTAGAGAGCTAAAAGACTTTCTACATTTTCTACAGAAAGGCAAATTTGAATTACGCGAACATGAGTTTCTAACGTGGGAGTTAAGGGCCGTACCTGAACTATACGAGTTTCCACAAGATTCGCATGTATATTCTGTAAAATGTGTGTTAGTGTGTTTGCTTAAAAATCGGATATTTGGAAATTTGTTATTGCAAACGCAACATAAGTATTTATCTTTATCTATTTTAAACGGTAACAATCCTAAAGACAAACTGAAGTCAATATTGATTTGGTGGTCGGCACTGAGATGTTTCGCAACGTTCTCTAAGCTTTCGAATTTTTCGGAGCAAAGTCGACAGCGCAGGTCAGTACAGTCTACTTTGATGGCACTTTCATCTCTGTAATAAAACTTGACTATATTTAGATTGACATCATCGTGTTCTTCGTGATTGTGCGCTCTGAACTCTGCTGGGTTATCATAGCTTTCGGCGCAGTAAACGCAGACCATCGACGAATCCGGAAGTCGAAAGGGATACGCAGTCGAATATTTTAAAACGGCATGAGCGTTCAGCCGCGCGTTGCTTTTTCGTTTAGTTTCTAGAACAAAAAAGAAACGACTGTTAAAATCTCGTTTTTATTTCAGTTCTCTGTCAGACTATTTGCAATGAAACATGCAATGCCAACATTAAATGGACGGTTAGCGTGCACATTCTAGCTGCACTTAGCTACCTAAATACAAACGTCAAACGACTACTCCGTGCGCATAGGTACCATGACAAGTGGACTGTTTATTTCTAGTGTAAAATGCATTAAGACTTATATTATTGTATACAAACCTATTTAAATTATTAAATGATCCTTAAAGTGCGAGACTTTTAACTTAAATTTTTAGGCCGCCTATAGGCCTCCTCATTGCTTAACGTAACCACACTGTTTTCCGTGCACACCGTTTATGAATACAACATACAAGAATATCCAGTTTGCCTAAGAGGATGATCTCCCCTGCGTAACTTTAAAATCACGTTTGTATTTCTAAACAGCCTAACTAAAGTAAAATAGTCTAAAGTACATTAGAAACTGTGATATTGTGACATTGAGCTGTTTGTTCCGGATGGTAGGAAGACATATGGGTTCTCCAACTCACGCGTTGATTAAACTGTTTGTTGCATGGTTTGCATTCAAAACGTTTTTTCTCCATATGATTCCACATATGAGCCTTCAACGTTTTCATTCTCGTGAATGACTTTAAGCATACATCGCACTGGTACAATTTTTCAGATGTATGTGACACAAAGTGATCGCTCAATTCTTTTTTGCAGCTGAATTTTTTATCACAATTGGTGCAGCGGAATTTGTCTGTGTGTTCCGTGTTGAAGTGCCTTATTTGTGTGGATTTAAGGGTGAAAATATCCGGGCATTCTGGGCAGGTGTAAAGAGGTGGCTTATGGTCGTGTTGAGATAGCATATGACTGGTTTTAGTTTTCTTGCTTATACATCGCTCGCCACAATAGTTGCATACGTACGGCCAGCATTTTTGAGATCCTAGCATATGTACTCTTTTCTCCTCGGTAGAATTAAAACCTTTTCTACATTTTAAACAGTATACTTTGAATTGACCGTGAGCATACTTAGCATGGACTTTCACACTGGCTTCGTTTCCATAAGCTTTACCACACATCTCGCATGTGTAATTCATATTATGTTTCTGAGAATGTCTACTCAACGCACGAATATCGTTACATTTTTCACCACAAATCAAACACGAATAGTTGTTTCTATACAATTTAAAAGGTTGCAATCCTAATTTCCGTTTTAAGTTGATACCGATACGATGAACAGAAACTAAGTGAGAAGCGATATTATCGATAGAGTCGAATTTTTTTGTACATATTCGGCAGCTCAGCTCTGTGATGTCGACTTTGATATCGTAGTTGGAGCTGATGCATTGTAAACTACGTCTAAGCTTGGGGTATTCGTCTTCCATATGTTTTCTAAACTCTTCGGGTTCTTTGAACGGGGCTAAGCATACCAAACAGGTCATAAAAGTCCCGGGCAATCTGAACGGACAAGCCGTCGTGTAGCGTATTATGAGACTGGCGTTTCCTCGAGTGGAGTGAGTGAGAGTGGTGACACCACTGGGCATTTCTAGAACAAAAGAAATGTTTATCGGTCATTTACTTTATACGAAGGGACTTTTGTTTAAGTTTTTTACTGAACAACGCGACGTCGCTGTAATATCAGAACATTACAAGTGCGTTCAACGAGTAAAGTACGTATCCCTATATAACACTTATTATTAAGTTACCCGAGCTCTATATTTTTTTTATACACGATGCACTCCAGGTGCACCAGTTGGTAGATTCTATAATATTTTTACAATCGGACATCACCCGACGTCTCTTTTAGGATTTAGAGCAGTAGGTACTCAGAGTACTCACTATTTCTTTGACGCAAGAGATTTCATATTATTTTCGTAATCCTTCTCAAAATTCGTCAACTCGGGATGGTTTGTCTTGTAATGAGATTTCCAACTGACTCTCTGATTAAATTTCTTGTTACAGAGCTTGCACTCAAATCTTTTATATTCGCTATGTATCCACATGTGTTGAATCAAATTTTTCTTTCGGGAAAATAATTTTGCACAGACAGTACAAGGGAAAGGTTTTTCGTTCGTGTGGGTGACTCTGTGGTCTTCGAAATCTTTCTTCGATACGTATTTTTGACCGCAGAAAGAGCAAACAAAGTTATCGTTCGTATGAGCTATTTTGAAGTGATCAATAAATGTGTTTTTCTCTGTAAAAACCTGTCCACATTCTGGGCAAACCTCTGGCTTCCTTGCGACACCGTGCGCGTCTTTCATATGCTGTTGTTTTGCATAGTTTGACATAAACCTATCTTCACACACGTTACAGACATATTTCCGACATCTTTGCGACTCTTGCAGATGTCGTTTCTTCTCATCTGCGGAACCGAAATTAGTTTTGCATTTCCTACAATAATGCTCCTTCAGTTTTAAGTGCGAGTTTTTTATGTGGACTTGCAAGGCTGTGTTCGTGGCGTAAGACTTCCCACAGGATTCACAAGTGTACCTCAAGAAATGAGTTTGCGTGTGCCGACTGAGTTGTCGAAGACTGTAAGCTTTTGACTCACAAATAGCGCACCTAAGTTTCATCGGATTGAAGTTAAAAGGCTGTATTCCCAACGGAGATGTTAAGTCCAGGGATTTCGTTACTAAGAAATGTTGTGTTCTCAAATGAATTGCAATTTGTTCAAGATTATCACAATGTTCAAAGCATAAGCGGCATCGGATATCGGAACAGTCAGCTTTGACAAAGCCCTCAGTGCAATGCGCAAAGGCAAGGCGCAGAGAGAAGGTCTGGTGTTCCGTATCCATATGCTGGCGGAACACGGAGGGTTCCTCATAGCTTTCGTAGCAGAACACACAGGCCATAGAGTTTTCGGGAAGCCTGAAGGGGTAAACGGTTGAATGTTTGACGATAATCTCTGCGTTGCACTTCGCCGCGGACGCAATCGGGTATTTCAATTCTAGAACAAAAAGAAACGCCCATAGTCAAACATCTCACTAGGCCGTGTTATTTAGTCAACTCTATTCTGTCTGTACGCATTTTAGGTGTCATAAGTTCAACGTAGTCGTACGTAGCATCGTAGCTCTCAAACGAATGAATCTGATTGTGTTCCTTGGCTATAACCGGTTGGATATTTCGAAATAAAGTTTTAAATTTTACAATTACATATTAACATAGAAGTGCGATAAAATATAGGAAGGAGATGAAGACTTGCTCGAAGTTATCGTATCCATAACCATGATGTGCTTAAATAACATGGTTAGGTAGGACTATAGGACAATCTGCATTGATTTTCCGACATACAGCATCCTTTGAAGATGTCTAAGGAGTAGGCTCGTTTCAAAACACATCGTCCTATTGCGAATGCATTCGATAAGAGTTATCATACATTAGTTTTGTTATTGCTACCTAATTTTTGTACATTACAATTACTTTTTTAGAACAGACATTAGAAATTTGACACTATTCTCGTTCTCTTGCTCAAAACTCATCAGCTCTGGATGATTTGTCTTATTGTGGGACTTCCAGCTGACCCTCTGATTGAACTTCTTGTTACAAATCTTGCATTCGAACCTTTTATATTCACTGTGTATCCACATGTGCTGTGCAAGATTCTTCTTTCTAGAAAACGATTTGTTACAAACACTGCACTGATATGGTTTCTCATTAGTGTGTGTAAGGCGATGCTCTTCAATGTGTTTCTTTGTGGCAAATTTAAGTCCGCAAAAGGAGCACACAAAGTTGTCATCTGTATGCGTTACTTTGAAGTGATGCCTGCAAGCTTTCTTTTCTTGGAAAACCTTTCCACATTCTGGACAGACGTGATTCTCTTCCGCTATCCCGTGAACTACTTTCAAGTGCACTTGTTTAACATTCCAAGATATTAATCGGACACCGCAAACATTGCATAGATATAACCAGCATTTTGGTGAGGCATGTGTATGTTCCCGTTTCTCTTCTAAAGTACTAAATCTAGATTTACATTTTCTGCAGTAATGATCTTTGATTAAGTGCGAGTATTTAATGTGGACTTGTAGCGCGGTATTAGTAGCGTATGATTTCCCACAAGACTCGCAAGTGAATCTTCGAAAATGAGTTTGCGTATGCCGACTGAGTTGTCGAAGGCTGAAAGCTTTTGATTCGCAAATAGCGCATTTCAGTTGGTCAGGTTTAAAAGGCTGAATTCCTATCGGCTCTGATAAATCTAATCCTTTTTGGTGTACTTTGCGTAAATGTACAGCGATTTCTTCTAGATTATCGCTTGTTTCGAAGCATATACGGCAACGAATATCAGTACAGTCTGCTTTGATGTAGCCCTCAGAGCAATGCGCGAAGGCAATTTGGGTAGAGAACGCTTGGTGCTCGCAATCCATATGCTGTCGAAACGCCGATGGCTTCTCATAGCTTTCGCAGCAGAACACACAGACCATACAGTGTTCGGGGAGTCTGAACGGGTACACGGTTGAGTATCGCACGATAACCTCGGCGTTGCGCTTCGCCGTGGACACATTCTGATATTTCATTTCTAGAACAAAAGAAATGCCCATAGTCAAATACACTATCTATCGCACTTCTTAATGCGGTAATTTATCGTTATAAATTCATCCAAGGCCTTGCTGTATGGATCTTTATGTATGAGTTGATAGTGATTTCGGCGAAAGTCTAATTGTTCCGATTCTTATCTTATTGTTTACTCGCATCGCAAATAAATCCGTGTCTGATAAATAACATCCTGGCGGCAGAACTTTTTTATACTCTGCCCGTCCAGTCACTGTAGCTGTAGCTGTAACTTATGGACGCCTGTAACACTAGAGAAATCATGCGTGTGTTGCCGACCCGTATAGGTTTTAGAGGGTAATCTTTTATATTGATACCTTACGGTACTCCTCGGATAAATAATCTTCGAAACTTTTTAGGGCTATTTACGTTTCCCGATAGTCACACGATAAGCGGCAGAATAGTTACTGAGAGGGGGGAAATGCGAATAAACAGCAAAAAGAGTTGCTGAGCGAATGATGAAATCTTTGAGATACAAGTAATTTTTCTGATTAACTTTCTGAATCTTTTAGAATAGATAACTACAAAAGGAGCAAGATTAAGAAATAAACAATTTTTTCGAGTTTATATTTTTTTATCTATAGAATCTTAACATAAAGTTTATACATACTAGAGATATTCAATTATTATTATTCAGTATTCATTAAAATTCAGAGCTATTAAACATTACATGATTACTGTATGCTTTAGCGAATTTTAAGTATAATCCTAAATACTTTCTACAACTAAAACTTTACATTTTCCGATATGATTCTTGTAGTAGCATCTGCTTTTGAACGCTTGCTGACAAGTGAGACATTTATATGGTCGTTCATCTGAATGCACTAGCATGTGTCGTTTCAAACTAGAAGAGTCTGTAAATGGTTTTTCACAGTAAGAACACTTATGATGATCAGTGTGTTCCCTATTAGTATGGAAGTAAAGTTGCATACGCTTTTCAAACACAACCTGGCATTCTGCGCATTTGTAAACTCTCTTAGGTGCTCCGTGGACTTCTTCCCTATGTTTTTGCAAAGGTTGTGCGTAAGGGAAAGCCATTTTGCAAATTTTGCATTTGAAGTTGGTGCAGCCGCTTTTAACGTGTTGTCTAAGCTCCTGAACGCTCGCGAAGTTAGCTTTACAATTCCGACACGGATGTCCTTCGGCGTGCGTCTGGCTTAGGTGATTTCGTAACGATGGTGTGGACTCGAATTTCTTCCCACAAATCTCGCAAACATGTATTGGGAAGTGCGAGCCAGAATGTCTATACAAATCTCTGAAGGACAAGCATTTTCTGGGACATACAGCGCAAATGTACTGACCTACGTGATGAAATTTTAATGGCACGAGACCCAATCTCTGTTCAAGATCGATGCCTATATCATGAACTTGGATGAGATGTTGAGCTACTGCCTCTAAGGTATCAAATGATTGGGAACATTCAGCGCAGGCTAGATCAGTGATATCTACACGTGTCTGCACATTATTATACAAATGCATGCCCTTAGTTTTATCGACACTTTTATGTTCAGCGAGGAAATGGTCTCTGAACCCGAACGGATCTTCGAATTTACTCGCGCACACAAAACAAGCTACATCTACAGATGTGAGTTGTATCCTGATGGGGATTGCTGTAGTGTGCTTTACTAAAAGCCTAGCGTTTACGAGAAACCTTTTGTCTACGAAACGTCGTTCGCGTCTTGGACGGCTATCGCGTTTTGGACGGCTGTCCCCTTTTTTTGTTGTTGTTTCATTCTTAGTCCGAGTCTTGTCTGTATTGTCGCCTGACACCACGATCTTAATCTTTTTATTTGCGAAACGAGTCCAGATCACCTGGTCTCTAGGTATTGGAGCTTCATCAATCTTTGATTGGGAGTGGATATTTTTATCAGCAGATTTCTTTGTACATGGTTTGTTATTAGTATTTTTTTCAGACATTTTCTCATTGGACGCTTTTGCCTTATAAATTTTATTTTCTTTAGCTTCAGCATCAGATATAATCAAACTCTCATCCACTTTGTATTTATTCTTAGGGAATTTAATTTTGAACGTTTGTGTCGTTTGTGTTAATCTTTCAGTAAACGATTCGTCTGGCCCGGGGTCAGTTTCAACTTTCATTTCAGTCCGAATGGCCTCCTTACAATCTGTAGTGATCCATTCGTCTGTAGACTTGCAATGCGTTAGTATAACTGACGCACCCGTTGTGGTCCATTCATCTAGAAAAGAAATGTTCTGTTCTTATGCTTGCAGACTAAACTTGACATTTGCCTTATATTCAGAGGTTTGGGAATTCAAGGATCAGAGTTCGAGTTTTATGACAAAACAAGATTTTTTACACTAGTAATCGTATAAATGCGGTCAAATCATTAGCTTTGGTTAGCGTAGTAGGAAGATGGTGAAAGAAACAACAAATATAACGTTTCATTTATCTATTCAATAAATAATTACTTAGATAGAATACTTTCACTTCACGAGATGTATTCCTTACTCTAGGTAACGAAATAAATACAATAAAAAACCGTTCCCATGAAGGCAAAGTTTATAAATAAGTCGTGTATTGTCGAGGAAGAATATTCGATGTTTTACGATAATCATATTTTTGTACTTATGTGAAAAATACTAAGGCCCTCACTAATTAACGTTGCATAAAGTTATGGAATGCATAAACTCCAAATTTGTATGATTATTCATAGGTTATGCATTACATAACTTTATGCAACGTTTATAAGTAATAGGGTAATGTTAAATTACATAGATGCCTTAAAATTATACAACTGCTTCATACTTTCTTCGAGAACAGAATAAAATTTCGTTTTCACTACTAGACATCACCATAAATTTTATAAATATCTACTAACATTTACTGATAGAAATAAGTCAAATACTGTTTGCAGAAATCAACTAAATATTCTAAAACGAATAATATTCTCAAACATTGCACTACAGCTAAAAGAGAATGAACATCGTGTGTAGCTCAGACCAAGATCCAAAAGGTTAAAAGAACTATAAAAGCATTATATTTTTGTTTGACAGCTAAAAGAAGCACATTTTAAGAAATCTGTATGAACTTTTTTGCTGACATACAAAAAAGTGCGCTTCCAAAGTTCCTTCGAGTGTGTTCCCTAACCCTCATTCTCGCCAATCGGTGCTATCCGAAGGAAAGAGTCAACATCAACTGCCTGCATTGAGATTGCCCATTCTTTGACATAGAAGTATAAAATCATTACATGTTATGCTTAGCAAGATGGCGCTTCAAACGATACGCAGAAACGAACTTCATTCCGCAATGTTTGCACACAGCACAGTTATCAGAATGTTGCAATTTAAAATGATTGTAGTAAGCGACGTCGCTTGTGAAATCGACATTACAATCAGCACATCTGTATGTACGCTTCGCTTGCCCGTGTTGTGTCTCCATATGCTTTTGTCTCGTCTTCCAGTCGAGGAATCTGTCTGCGCACTGCGGGCATGAGTACGGCATGCAACTTTTCACTGTACGCCTGTGCCGTTCTTTGGCATCCATACTCGGAAACTTAGTGCGACAACGATTGCAGTACACCTCATAGTCTTGGTGTTTCGAACGCACGTGTTTCAAGAGACCAGTTGAGGCGATGTAACTGCTTCCGCAGACGTGGCATACGAAGCTCAGGAAATGAGTTATTGTGTGTCGATTGAGGTGCAACAGCGATGGGAGGCTTTTGTTGCAAACTGCGCAGTTAAACGAGTCCTTTTTCAATTTGTACGGCATGACACCGAGTTTCGCGTTGAAGTCAATATTTTTATTATGATCCGAAGCTAGATGTGCAGCGATAGTATCGAGATCTGGAAAGTTCGCGCTGCAGATTTTGCACGCGAGATCAGTAAGATCTGCTTTGATGAATTCTGATTTTGGTAGATTGTAGAATACGACCTCTAGCGTGCAGTTATCGTGGTCTTGGCGTAAGTGGGTACGGAATATCGCCGGATCGTCGTATAGCTCGTGGCAATATACGCAGAGTATCGACTTGTCGTTCACGCGAAATGGGCAAGCGTTCGTCCAGCGCAGTACAGTCTCCGCGTTACTGCGTGTGGGATCGTTTACCGCTAAAAAAAAGAAAAATTCTCTGTTGTAGTTGCATTTCTCCGGTATTTCTTGTAGATTAATATCCATTCTATATTTTGTTTTAGTTTTTGTATCCGCATTTGTCGCTGTGCTGTGTGCATTTATATATTTTAAGTTGCGAGTTTTTAATACATATAACGGTAAGATAAAGGCTTAAAGTGCTTATGGGCGCACAAACCCGTTTCAGGTTAAAAATCATCTATATCAAGTCATTTGAAAAGATACACGTAATAGTCCGTTTAAAAATCTAAGCTGAAACTTAAAAATTAAATTCATTCAAACAATTCGGCTACATCGCTGTACAGTATTTCACTGCACGCGTTTAAAACAAAATATGAAAGCAATGATAGCCAAATTATGAGATTGAATAAGTATGAAAGGAATTGTATGATCATAATTTTCTCAAACAATTTACTCATTAAATTTCACAAATTTGTTATTGTTTGAATGTATTCACACAATTTCCATCAAACTCAAGGATTCACATGGATACGTCTCAATACAGCTTAAAATTAGTCAGAGCTTTACTAAACAAAATTAACTGTCTGTTAAAAAAAATTAACAGACCCGTTAATTTGATAATTAAATTCACTTACCTTTCATACTTGCAGGCGTAGATTTAGTAAAATTTGTTCCCATGAGTCCTACCAATAATAAAAATCTGAAAATTTGGATAAAGTGGGCCGATTTGAATGAAACTTGGAATATGTAGTTAGTGGACTGTAGGCAATTTAGATAGTTGGTAGGATGCAAGTGAAGTTACGGGCATAAGCTAGTATATAAGAATACATTTCCTAAAAAAAACGTGTAAACATGTATTTAAATTTGTTTAAATAGTTAAAACTGACAACCATAATTTTTTAAGTAAGAATATTTAATTTTTTATACCCAGCAACCGGGCTGAATAGATATTTTTTTTATTCAAAATTAAATTATGATATTGACAGGCAATTTTAATAGTGGTCTGTTTAACTACTAAATTAATCATTGAAGTACATTTATAATCTCAACGGGAATTGATACAAGAAATATAAATTAAAAATCTCATGGGAACTAAACCGGGAATCGAACCCTGCATACATAAACTCGTTGCTCGAAGATCTCCGTGCTCCTTTCTCCGAAGGTAAAACTAAGAACACTGTGCTTAAAAATGAATCTACTTTTTTATAATACTTAGCAATATAAGAAAAATTTTCAAATTTTTCAATGGATGGAGCAGAATACCATTTTAAAATTACTTCGAAATCAAATAACTATCAAATTAAATACAGCATTAATAATTCTAATTTTATGAAAACTGTTTTTCATCATCAAAATTGACTTGAGTTCAAAATTAAGAATCGAATTAATTTAAATCAAAATACTAACATTGAAAATTAAACACTACCAAACATTCATTCAATCTGAATTTAATTGTAAACCTAAAAAACCTGTAAACCTAAAAGGGACACAAAAATTGAGGACAAAATAATCTTAAGATAATCTTATCTAATAGCTCTGATGTACCATGTTGCAAGATGAAAACATGATCAATAGTAAAATATTTAGATTGCGAAGAGAAACTTTACATTCTATAGCGAACGAAACGAACGTCTTATTTCTTCGTTTGATGAATATTCGGATGTAGTATTCCCAACGATCCCACTAACCTCTCCACTAGTGGGGTAGTTGGGAATAAAAAAGTCCCAACGACCCCACTGCTCAAGTCTATGGGGTCAGTGGGTAAATTTTTCCGGGTTAACGTTGATCTTATCGATACAATGTAGCTCGTAACATCAGATATTCATCAAAATAACGTAAAAACGAACGGGAATAACCTCCCTGATGATAAGATCTCAAAGAAAAGTATGTATTTTTTACAATTTAAAAAAAATCGCAATAAAAGCTAGTCCGTCTTTAAATCAAGATCCAAAAGCAACTCTTAGATAAAAATGGCCGCGCGTCCTGTCGGTTGTGTAATGTTAAAAATCACAGGTCACATTGCAACGCGTTCTATGCATAACACATTTATAATATTCTATGATTTTTCTATGATTTCAGATTTAATTATTTAAGTATTTCGTAACTTTCGCGATCAATAGTCACATTAAGTTACTAAAACTATAATTCAACATGTGGATTACTTTGAAATAAGTGAGGGTAGTTGTGAAAACTATCGCTCGACAGAGGCTCCGATTCAATTCCTACTCGAGTCTGCTGTCCTAATTTTTTTTATTTTACGCATAAGCTACGCTATCTTATATTTTCACTTGTGTAGCCCGTATTCAAGAACTCAGCTCAATAGAGAAACGCGAAAATTTACTACACCATCCGTAAAACTATTTGTCAAAATTCCGTCCACATTTCAAAGGTGCATTCACACGATACCATTTCAACCCATGCGATATCGTATTGCACGGCAATTTTTCATGTGTTCTCATCGTATGCGAATTGCCACAACGCTCGTCAACACGTGCAATGGGCGGGGCTCAGCAAATCTCACGCAAAATCGCATAATGTAAATTCACCTTAAATCATTGATCATATTTCCATGTAAAAGTTAGTCACGTTAAATAAATAAATATTTTGCAGCATGGTTTTCTACGAGACGTATCCATATGAAGACATGCAAAGAGAAATCGAAACGAATTTCGATTCCCAACAAAATGGCGGAGACAGGATTCTTACCAGAGATTTTGATTTATAAATACCTACATGAAAATAATTTTAATTTCAAAATTTCAAACAAATGTGTTGGTTTTGTGTCGTGATGTGTGGTCCGGTTGAGTGTAGGCATAGGTTGCCCCTTGAGTCCTCACGCTGTATAAATCATCTAGTATAGATATAAAAACATAAAATTTATGTCGGAGAACTCAGGGACATGAACAGTTACAGAAAACCATAGGGAAATAATAGTGTTATGACACGAGATTACTGCAGACACATTTGGAGTATAGAATAATACTATAAGTAAGGTGGTAAGTGACGGCAGGTGGAGTAAGACTTTGACCGAGTGGTGGCCTAGAACCGGGCATAGAAGTCGAGGTCGTCCAATAGGCATACTGTCAATTTTTCAAAATCTGTTCTATGTTGTTCAGAATGATTTGTTATGTGAAAAAAATATCATATTTCAGTAGAAAATTAAGGTTTTCAAACATAAAAATCTAATTCAAAATTAAAATTTGAAGAATAGATACAATGTGGCATGGATATTGGTTATACAAAATTTATCTTTTATTGATTTTTTATGACATGTTGCATAACGATTTTCAAGGTCTACCAATCGTAGCGCAGCTAAATCACGTCACCCGCTCGAATGGAATAAGTTATACAAGAAGCAACAATCCATTGAAAGGATAGACTATCGATTTAAAAAAAAATCATTACATTAATATTTTTTACTTTATTTGTTCAACCCAATTCCTGAATTAATTTACTTTAAAATGAAAGACCATATAGATTACAACTCCGGAAAGGACAAACTACGTTTTTTCCATAAATAATCACGGAGGAGTTTAATAAGTGATTTATGTTTATATGGGGAAACTAGATAGCAGCATTAAATGCGGACAAAGTCGCTGGATACAACTAGATTACACCCAGACACTTGTACAACACAAAAATGTCTGTACCTGGACGGGAATCAAACCTACGACCTACATCGTGAAGAACATTTACTGAGATTAAGGACAGTAAATTAATAGGTTTTAAAAAAAGATCAACCTTGATATTATTTTGGAAACCACAATTGGACTTCAATGAAGAAGTTGCACGGAGAGCCATGGAGCGTGCCATGCTCGGCATCAAACTTTTAGGCCGAGTTCCCAATACTAAGATCCGGAGATGAACAAGTCATGGAACTCAAGTTGAGCTGGGCAGGACACCTGGCAAGACGTGGTGACGATAGGTGGTGTAAGGATGACAGAATGGTGGCCCAGAACTGGCAAGAGAAGCGTCGGACGTCCGGCAGCGAGATGAGCTGACGATATTATTACCGTCGTAGGCCAACAGTGAGGATGGCACAGGACCGAGGAGAATGGCGAAAGCAGGAAGGCCTATACCCAGCAGTGGGTGAAGTCAGACTGCGCATGATGCTGATGATGAAGAAGTTGTGTAATGTGTATTGTATTAAATGTGTATGTTAGATCTCTAGTAAATATCCTGTCACACAGTAACGTCGATAAGCTGAGTTTTCGTGAACAACATTTTCAAGCTCTATGTCAAGTTGTGAGTTGGCTCTTGAGTCGAGTGGCCCCGGAAAAAACTGGCCCTACGGGGCCAGTTGATCTAATGCATTTGTTTTATTACTGGTCAACTCTGATGACCGAGTTAATAGGCTGAGGGCTGTCATGGCATGACTTTATACCCAGGACCAACAATGTAACGTGCTCTCCAAAGCACTGATATATTACCACTAGCATCCAAGCTAACACCGAGTTGCTTAACGTCGATGATCAATCAAAAACTGAAAATACTAAAAACCTATTGTGTGAATTTGCGTTTACTTGGAGGCTGAGCAGATGATGTCAAAAAATATAGATCGGTTACAAGCGCGTGGAAACTGAAGACTCGAAATTGTCTTAGCACAATTTTTACTTCAGTTTGCGTCAAAAGCGACGTTTTTGTCAGCGAAAGTGTTCCAAACCCGGATTTGAAACTTCAATAACTATGAACATAATGTATCTATAGTTAATTTAAAATATCATTGGGCTGAGCTAAAACACACTAATTCTTTAATGCAAATTTTTGTTGGTACCTACTGCTTAACGCTGAATCAGCTTG
Source organism: Epirrhoe alternata (assembly GCA_963565295.1). Classification (NCBI taxonomy): domain Eukaryota; kingdom Metazoa; phylum Arthropoda; class Insecta; order Lepidoptera; family Geometridae; genus Epirrhoe; species Epirrhoe alternata. The sequence goes on from OY751402.1 coordinate 2,386,454, forward strand.
ATATCATGGCATGGGTCAATAAACTCGAAAGAGCAAAATATTTCCGAAAAAAAAAGTTTTAAATTCATTTTGAGTCAAATAAATTCTCTAAGATGTTCACAAAAACTCGACTCCACCGACAAAATAGCAGCATATAACGAACCTACCTTTCTTTTTCTCCGTTTGTTTGGCAGCAGCAGGCTTACTGGCAGACGGTTTAGCGACAACCTCCTTCTTCTTGGCAATCTTCTTCGGAGGCGCTTTGAGTTTGACATTCGATTTGCGCTTCACCGTGATCTGAGATGTGTCTAGGAGCTCTAGAAGATCTACGGACTCTTTTTTGGGTATCTTGGTGGCCAGTTTTGTTAGCGGCTGGTCGTCAACTGAAATAAACAAAATTGAGTAAAGAAAGCTAACTTCGGTTTTACGTGGGCTGACATGGAAAATGGAGAGTTCTGAACTGAAAACTTCTTTAGGCGAAGTAGGCATTTTTGAGATGAGAAAAAACTATTGAACTCGCGACACAACTGTTAGGCTCAATGCACATTGAATTGGCAGCGACGAGACGTAATAACAGGACATGATAAACCTTATGAACAACGTAACATTTATAGTTGACGACCTCTGTGGCGCAGTGGGTGAAAGCCCGCTTGGGACGCAGAAGGTTGCGGGTTCGATCCCCGCCGCCGGGATAAATGTTTCTATGATCTACAAATATCTATCTCTGGTCTGGGTGTTTCTATGTATAATATGTATTTATTTAAATAAATAATGCTGGACTTTTTCACACAGCATCATCTAGCCCCAAAGTAAGCAGAGCTTGTGTTATGGGTACTAAGATGACTGATATACTACTTATATACTTTTTTGTTTGTAAATACATACATATTATACATAGAAACACCCAGACCCGAGACAAATATTTGTAGATCATACAAACATTGGTCCCGGCGCGGGGATCGAACCCGCAACCTTTTGCGTCGCAGGCGGGCCTTCGCCCACTGCGCTACAGAGGTCGTCGGTCGATTTACAAACAAAAAGTATATAAGTAGTATATCAGTTAACTGGTTCCCATAGTACAACCTATGCTTAGTTTGGGGCTAGATGATGCTGTGTGAAATGTCCAGCAATATTTATTATTATTTATTTATAGAAACGCTTGATAGAATGAACGAGACTGCTCGAGCCGGCGTGACCGACGCCTCTTTCATTCTATACCTTGTTACATTGTTCATAAGGTTTATATTGTCTTATTACGTCGCGTCTCTGCCAATTCAATGTGCATTGAGCCTAACCATTAGTGTCGAATAGTTTTTTCCCATCTAAAAACTGCCCAACTCGCCTGAAAAAGTTTTCATGGGCAGACGATATTGTTCACGTCGTGGGCTGTCAATGGATCAGTTTGGCACAGGATCGTGGTGGATGGCACAAGCTTAGGTAGGCATATACCCAACAGTAGGTGAAGTCGGGCCAACAGGTTCCGGAAAGACGCCACTTGTAACATGGTCTACATTCCCAGAGTTCGTACAAAGTGTTTTGAGTCTACATTTTTCATACGCACTGCCAAATTCCAAATTCCGTGCTTCGGAGGGCACGTTAAATTGTCGGTCCCGGCTATTTAAGTCGTTAAGCCATGACGGAGGCCTTAAGGCGGCATAAAAACTCCGTTACCAGAGTTGGCCACTGACTCATACGAACTTACTGCCAAATTGTGGAACACATTGCCGGGCTCTGTATTTCCCGAAAAGTAATGTAGGGGTCTTCAAATGAAAAGAATATCAAAATGTGTTAGATAGGACAACGAAATCTTGAAGGTTTGTTTTTGGTAAATGTATTTTTTTTTAATCATAGAACAAGAGTTGTTTATGATGATAGTAATACATGTATAATCTGTGTGTGTGTGTTGTGTGTGTATAGGTAGGCGCTTTGTCGCTTTTATTTTGTACACCGCTGTATATCTGTTTCGACTATCCTGTCCGTGCAAATGGTTGCCAGGAAGAAATCGCATTTAGCGATATGGCCGCCCATTGTACAATGTTTTTATTTTTTCCGTGTATCATGTTCTCGTGTACAATAAAGAGTTTATCTATCTACCTAATACAGTCCTGAGAGTTTACCGGTGTTTTACAAATAACCCTGTATAAAAACGTCAGGTTGTGGATGATAAATAAATAAATAATGCTGGACATTTCACACAGCATCATCTAGCCCCAAACTAAGCAAAGCTTGTACTATGGGAACCAGATAACTGATATACTACTTATATACTTTTTACTATGATGATGATGATGAATTAGCCTGAATGAAGGTGGAGCAAAGAAATAACTTACGGTCATCATCAGAGTCCATATCTAAAAAGTCAGTTCGGTCATTGAAGTCATCATCGCTGGTTGCTTCCTTCTCGCACTTCAACTCCACCTTGAATTCGCCCATTGTTTCCACCTCTGAAATTGATCTTTATGTTATATATATATTTTTTTTATTTTTTTTGACCTGGATGCCTTTCAAGAGGACTGGTGGGACGTGGCAGAAGACAGTGATAGATGGAAACAATTGGGGGAGACCTTTGCCCAGCAGTGGGAAAGTATAGGTTAATTATATTTATTTATTCATCAAAAATGAAAACACCTTAACAGCAAGCCAAAGCGATGTTTTAACATAATTAACACACAATTTAACACAATAAAACTCAGATCATAATGTACCTAATCTAGGATAGATAAATCAGACTACACATTATAAAAGACCAATTAGTTACGAGAACTCAAAAGTCTCTAGAAACACCTGCACCATATCCATGAGTTTCGGCAGGTTGTGAGAAAAAACATCCACATCAAACTTCATTATTTCATCATAAAGAATAGGGAACTGCATAACATGCTTAAAGTCAACACAGTAGCTGAAGAGATCAAAACCACTGCTCAAACCTATCAGGAAAAACTGAAAAGCCATCCTAACCAACTAGCACAGCAACTCCTAAAACAAAACCTACTTATAAGAGACAACTTAAAAGGAAAGATGTCATGCAGCTGAATATGTGACTAAACCAATGAAGAGTGCCTACAGGAGAGTAAAACCAGGAGTGAACTCTGCCTGACATTACACCCGCAAACAATTTGCTCATAGTTGAAAAACTGATCGCAAATAAAACTTGTAAAAAAAAAGTTTTATGAGGATAAAACAATGGTAAAATTTTTATTTTATGATGAATGGGTCAGCTCTTGACCTCGAAACTTACATAGGCAAGAATGAGGTCTACGATGGAGCGAGTATACCCAGAAGATGCCAATTAAGTCTCTTCTTAAAAACAACAGAGTTGTTGCTCAGCGGAAATACAGACGCTGGGAACTGATTCCAAACTTGTATAAATATAAAAAAAATAACTTTGAAAGCGCTTAGTTCTAATGAGGATGATAATCAGCTGTGCGTCTGAAGTCCCTGTAGAAGAATGGTGAAGATATTGAGATATTATTATATAAATTGAGAAATATACCTCGAGCCTTGCTGGAGCTGCCTGGATCCAGATGGTGCATGAACGTCTTCTCGCAGTCGATGACCTGACGTTTGAACTCGGAGGCATCGCGCAGTCGAGAGATGCAAGGCTCGCAGATCAGACGACTGTTGCTGTTCGGTCCTCCAGATTGTGAAAAGGCAATCTGGTGAAAATTTAAATATTATAATTTTGACAGTTCAAGTGGCACCTAGGACTCAGATTATTCTTATTTCTTTGATTGGCTTTCTATGAATTAATGTTATGACACAAGCATTGGTGAAAATTAAGGTGTGTATTATTGAATGTGTCTTTCATGTGAATAGGGCAGATGTATCACATTGGGGTAACTCTGCTCATTCATTTGCTCAACATTTTAATGGTAGTTTCCTATTGACTGCACGTACTAGTATTACTCTAAAAAAATATTGAAAGCAGCCAGCTAAATTCATTCTTGTTGTTGACACATCAAGACATCAATACAGGGACTCAAGGCATCAACGAAGTCCTAGGTTTCCATGATGAACCCCCTATTGATTTTAGAATCCGACTAACTTGAAAAGCCGTTAGCTGCGCAACGCATTGAACAAAGAAACCACTCCTCAACTTTAGAGCGTAATCGAATCGAACGCGTTCAAACCAAGATGGAGGTCCTATAGAATTTAGAAAAATTAAATAGAACTTACAGAAACGTTGAGGGTTTCCGCAAGCATTTCTGCGTACACCTCCCGCTTTCCCATCCAGAAGTATTCAGTAGAAATGTCCTTGTAGCACCCTTCTGTGAGGCAACAACGGCAAACAGTGGGGCCGGGCCTCCAGTCAGAAGCTTTGCCTTCCATAATCGTAACTTAACTTATAGTACAAGAAATACTAACAATTACTTAATAATAACACTAGCTAAAATACAGTGGTGTATTATTACACATTATTTTAACAAAAATTCAATGAAAATTCTTAAATTTGGGAAATGTAATGACGAAAGCGACGCCATCGAAATCGAGCAATGGCGGCCAGTATTTTTTTTTCTGTGATGGCGGCGGCCGGAGAGCTGCGCGCGTCGGGCGGCGCCCTCCCCCAGCAATTTAGTCCATTGTCTTTGGTCGTTGGCCAACGCCATCTAGCGCAGAATAGTGCCAAAAAAAAAAACAGGTATATCAGTAACGCCATCTATTGTCGAGTAGTAGAAATAAATATTGTTTTGTTTTTAGTCGCAAGTCGCACGCTACCATTTGTTGTGTGTGAGTTTGTGACTGATGTGATGTTTTTTCGCCCCCGCTCCGCTGAAATATCGCGATTCCTAAAACCATAACATTAACGATGATACTCCTTTAGCTGTAGCGAGTGGCAAAGTGCATCTTCTTCCAAAAAACGTAAGCCTGGTTGTGCCGGTGGCCAGTTTATTTTCCAGGATGTTCAGAAAAGACTGAAGAAATGCAAGATAGAGCCGTCAAGTTGGGAAACCCTGGCAGAAAATCGCCTGGAGTGGAGAAAAAGTGTACATAATAATGTATGGACTTTTGAGGAACAAAGACGGCGTGATTTTAATGAAAAGCGTGATCACAAATTAAAACAAACCGTCCTCTGGAAACGCTCTTTTAGAGCTAAGGGCTCCGACAGGAGTATTATTGTTCTGTGGCTAAGGGGCAAGTCATATGAGAGCACACCAACGAAGCTCTTCCATTTAACTAGAATCAGTCGCCATAACCGAAATCGGCTGGAAGACATCATCATCAACTGTAGACTACTTCCCCTAGATAGCAAAAAGCTGCTGCAATTTTTCTTTAAGTAATAATACTAGCTAGCTAGCTACGTGTTTTGTGCTACCTCCCAGCAGCTACCTTACAGCAAAAAGCTGTTGCAATGTTTTGTATATTAGCGAGCTATGGGGCCTAAAGCTTAAAAATGAGTGCCACAAAGAGCAAGGGTCCTGTCTTTGACCCTGGACTGTGCCGATGCTGCGGTACAATGAAGAAGTGTCGGTTACTGAACGTAGAGTACGAAAGCTTCGGACAGAAAGAAGTTTATTCTGATATGATCATGGACTGTTTTGGCCTTTTGGTAAGTATATTATTATTTACAATACAGGCAGCTCTCGGAGCTGATGCGTGTATATCTTAGTCCTTGTCAGTGCTATTTGTCCAGTCTATTCTTGAAAGAGTTCACTGAGGGGGCACTTAGCACTGACTCTGGTAACCGGTTCCAGTTGTGCATTACGCGATTGGGCAATATGTGCTCTCTTGGATTGCTGTTACTTGACCCACATTGCAGCTTCAGTGAGTGTCTTCTCAACCTTTCTTTTGTATTCATGGTATCTAGTGTCTCTCATTATGTGACCAGTCCATCTCCATTTTAATTCTTTGCATTTTGTGTTTATGTCTTGGTCACATAATGAGAGAGAAGACACAGAAATGGACAAGGACCACGACAGAGTGGACCCCGAGATACAATACCAAAAGAAAGAGAGGTAGAAAGCAGAAAAGATGGTCGGATGACATCAATTAGGTTGCAGGACCACTCTGGCTGCAAATAACAAGAAGCAGATCGGAGTAAGCGGTTGGAGGAGGCCTATGTGTCCACAGGACACGCTGAGTAGGACTGGTGTGCAAAATATAATTAAGAAAAAATGTAAAACCCTCAGTATAAATATTATTTTCAGCCGTTAGTGTCCCACTGCTGGGCAAAGGCCTCCCCCCACTCCCTCCAGACATCTCGGTCCCCAGCAACATCCCTCCAGTCCGTCAGAAACTGGTGGAGCTCGTCTCACCATCTCCGTTTTGGTCTCAGTATAAATAAAGGCATTGAAATTGAAATTTGAAATATAGTGTCTCTGATAAAGGTATGGTTGTTTTTTTTTTGCCCAGCTATCGCATCTCGAAGAAGGCAAACCAACAGAGAGGCTGGTCTGTGCGACATGTGTGATGCGACTCCGAGAAGCGAACACTTTTAGGAAGCAAGTGGTGCAGTGTGAAGAGGCCTTTATACAAATGAAGATGTATGATAGCAAGAACCTAGGTTTGTTATACTATCCATAGTTATAAAAATATATAATCCATATATCCATACTAATATTATAAATGTGAAAGTAACTCTGTCTGTCTGTCTGTTTGTTACCTTTTCACGCCCAAACCACTGAACAGATTAGGCTGAAAATTGGCATGGATAAAGGTTGTATCCCAGGGATACCAGGGACATAGGCTACTTTTTATCCCGAAAAAAACCCGAGAACCGCGGGTTACACCGCGGGAGCGCCGCTAGTAATATTATAAATGGGAAAATCATTCTGTCTGTCTGTTTGTTACCCTTTCACGCCCAAACCACTGAACAGATTAGGCTGAGAATTTACATGCAAGGTTGTATGTATCCCAGAAAAGGACATTTTTTTTACTTTATGAGCATCTAAACTTACTTTGACAATTTTTAATTTTTATAACGGGACTTAATCGCGTAGGTATAACATTAAAAAAAAAAAAAAAAAAAAAAAAAAATGTCTTCGAGTCGCGAAAGTTTAAAATGTGTATTACTTTGACAAGCCTCAATTTCGTTTGACTACAATCTTTCTAATGTAGTCGGACCACTTTATTAGTTATTCCCTGATTAAAAGAAAACGGTGCCACTCCCGGAAGTGCCGAGAGAAGTGAAAACTTGACCAATTGCCTACTGCCTAGTGTATAAACATCGAAAGACAATGACTTCACCTGTTTAGTCATAAAATGAGCTTTTAGAAATGTAAAAATATTGCCGTAAAAGTTTACCGAGTACAGTACTAGATGGCGCTACTGGAAGGTGTCGGTGAGCTGTCACGTGACTCGCACGTGACGTTTTCGAGGCGAACCCAAGAATTTTTTCTCATCTCAAAAAATGCCCAACGCGCCTGAAGAAGTTTTCACTTCAACAATCATCAATCATAAGTAATTAGAATGGATTTTTTTTATGTCTAACAGCATTGAAGTCAGTTTTTATCTTTTTAAAAACATTAATTACAGATTCAAAACCGCTGGAGACGACATCACTTGAAGCGCCGCCTCCGTTTCAACTAGAAGTGAAGATGGAAGTGGAACCTCTGCAAGATGAGAAGGACATGAGTGATGAGGAAACAAATGCTGATGGTGAACTACCTATAGGTATGTTATAAATAATAAATAATGCTGGACATTTCACACAGCATCATCTAGCCCCAAACTAAGCAAAGCTTATAAGGGAACCAGATAACTGATATACTACTTTTTGTTTGTAAATACATATTATACATAGAAACACCCAGACCCGAGATAAATATTTGCAGATCATACAAACATTTATACCGCGGCGGGGATCGAACCCTCAACCTACTGCGTCCCAAGCGGGCTTTCACCCACTGCGCTACAGAGGACAGAGTTACTTTCACATTTATAATATTGGTATGGACGGCGAATAATCGAATCCCACTCATAGCTTAGAGGCTATTTCAGGTTTCATCCAAATCGGTTCACTGGTTTAGTCGTGATTGAAACACAAACATCTAAACAAACTCACAAACTTTCAGCTATATGAGTGGGATATAAATAAAGTGTGTATGGGACAGCTGGAAGGGGAAGGCCAAGGCGAACCTTCTTGGATCAAATTGGCGACATTTTGGAGAAGGGCCAGGTCAATACCCTAAACCGACGAGCATGTACGAAGAATGTAATGAGAGTGAATGAGGCGAAAGTTGTGTGTCAGGATCGTAGCGAGTGGAGATCCATGCTCTCTGCCTACCCCTTTTGGAAAGAGGCGTGATTTTATGTATGTATAAATAAATTTTGTTGTATTTTATTACAGAATACAAACCACCAATCCACGAGAATTCCAATTCAAACGATGATCTACCTCTCCGCTGTGTTGCCAGTCAATTAGTGAAGGAAAATCGTAAGACAGCCGCTAGTGTTGCCATCAATAAACATCGCTGGTGGGCCAAAACACAGCCACCTACAGCTAAACCTAGTGAGTATGGGTGACCGCTAATGGTTCAATTATTCAATAAATACTGGGGTCACACAGCCATGCGCGGTCCGAGGGGGGTGGTCACGGGGGACATGACCCCCCAAAAATCGGACACGTCCAATAGTCAAAATTTTGTTTATTGTGCAATAAAATCTATTATTAGTGTAGTGACCCCCCCCAACATTTTAGTAGTGACCCCCCCCTAAATTGCCAAAGAAAGCCCGTTTACGAGCACCTTTATTTTTATCTTTGAAGCGCTCGTGGTCGTGCTTGCTTAGTGTTTCTTGATAGATCGTCGAAGTTAAGCAACGTTCTTAACGGCCCGTACGTGGATGGGTGACCGCCATGCGCCAGTGGCATTTTCGTCTGAGCGCTTCTGTATTCGCATCTGGCAAGAAATACATACTTATTATACATAGAAACACCCAGACCCGAGATAGATATTTGCAGATCATACAAATATTTATCCCGCGGCGGGGATCGAACCCGCAACCTTCTGCGTCCCAAGCGGGCTTTCACCCACTGCGCCACTGTGGTCGCCTTTACATTGATTGTTGATAATGAATTTGATTAAGAAATGAAGTCTTATCAAAATTTTCGATTTCGACGGGATTCGAACCCGCGACGATCAGACGATCCTCCTAAAGCCGGAGTACCTTCAACCGCTCGGCCACGGAACATTGACGTCAGACTCGAAATTCTTGATAAGCTCATATTTATCGGTTAAGCACCACCTTCTTAATGAAATACCAAGTGTGGATTAACATTATAAAAAATTACAAAAAAATATGAATTTGATTATTTAAAACATTTCTCTTTCAGAACTACCTATAGCGAAAGTACAGGAGCTGATACGACAAAAGGACACCTCATATATGATAGACACGAATATAATAACCATAGTCGAAAACTCATACATCTGTCCGTTCAAATGCCGCCACAACAATCTGATATGTTACTACTGTGGAGCAAACTTCACTGATCCAGTCTCACTCCGAGAACATACCTTGAACCACCAGCCTAAGAAATTCCGAGTGAACGACCACAAGAATATGGTCAAATTTGACATAACTAAGATAGATTGCCGTCTATGTCAAACGAAAATAGATGACTTAGATACATTCAAACGGCATATAGTTAATGCACATGGAAAGAAATATTATTTTGAGACTAAAGATTCGGTTCTACCGTTCAGATTGGTGAAGGATGATATGAGATGCGCGATATGCAATGTTGGCTTTCCGTATTTCCATGCGTTGAATAAACATATGAATGAGCATTTTAGTAATTATATATGCGAGACTTGTGGATTGGGTGAGTTTACATATCTTAAGTGTTTACATAAAAGCGATGGCGCGATGACCTGGACGCCTTTGAGAAGGATTGGCGAACAATCGCAGAAGATCGCGAGGTGTGGAAGGTGACGGGGGAGGCCTTTGCCCAGCAGTGGGACAGTTTAGGCTAATTAAAAAAAAAAAAAAAAAAAAAAAAAAGTGTTTACATGACGGAGGCCTTAAGGCGGCCTAAAAACTCCGTCACCAGAGTCGGCCACTGACTCATACGAACTTACTTACATTTTATAGTATTTATCACGTAGGAACGTATCCCTGACACATATAACTTTTACGTTTTACGCTGTACAACAATGAAAAATTTTGATATAAATGAAATCTAGTGATAATACTAGAAGAAACCACTTCAATAAAAAAGGATATTGTCTATTTCCTTTTGAATTGTTTCAGATATTAACTTATAAGCGCCTTATCACGGAACCGTTCCTACGTGAAATGGACTATAGTTTTTAATCCCCAACATAAAGAAGTGTTTCATCTACTTTTCAACTTTCAACTTTATTTATTAAACATCAAAAGGTTTACAGTGTTAATTAAGACTATTTAGTTAATCTAAGCAGTGGTGTAGCTAGGTACCCAACGCTGGTGCAAAAAAAACTGGGGCCCTAACTGAACAGCTTAGGTTATTAGGTTTTATCAAGTCAAAATATAATTATGTTCTTTTATTCATTTATTTATTCTTTAGGCGACCTCTGTGGCGCAGTGGGTGAAGGCCCGCCTGCGCCACAGAGCAAATCGCAAATCGCAATATACTTATTTGTACAGTTTTCATAAAATTTTGTTCGGTTTTGGTTGACTACAATCCTCGATAACTTTGTGATAGTTAAATATAAAAAAGTTCTGACCATGCCATTATCAGTTTCTGCATCTCAATTTAGAACACTATAAAATTAAAAGTAATAGTTATTTTTTTTAGCACATATATTATCAGTGTAGACTTATTAGTTTTAGTACAAACCTCCGTGGTTTCTTAGAACTAATGCAATTGTTTTTGTATGTAAGACTTTTTTTATAAGATAAATAAATAAATAAAAAATCTGCTGCAACTGCCCTTAATTTTTGTTTGGTAGTCATAAAATAGCGGTGTATAATATAAAAGTTTGTGAGTTTAGATGTTTGTATGTTTGTGTTTAAATCACGCCTAAACCAGCCTATTTTAGTAACACTATGATTTATGGCATTTATGTTACCTAGTTAAGTAGTATGTTATAAATTGTAGTGTATTTATCTATTTTACCTCTCACACACAGACACAATCACACACATACACTCACACACACACACACCTACATACACACAGACACAATCACATACACACACACACACACACACACCTACATACACACACACATGTATTCAAACTTTCAACTTATGTCATTTCATTGTCGGTTAGCTGGTTAAAAATAATAAATTAATCAATTATTGGCTGTAGGTTAAATCTTTAAGTTTATAAATCAATCATACGAGCTGTGGATTTTTGTTAATAAATAAATAAAACTTGTTATTTTCCACAGGTTTTGTGGACAGCCATAGGTTTGTAATGCATCAAACCAGACACGAAGAGGGTACCTATCCCTGTGAAACATGTGGGAAACTGTTCAAGTCTGTATATAACAGGGAACTGCATATAGACAGGTAAATAATATGCTAGCAACTTTGATTGCGTAGGCTCCTTAGTTCTCCCGGTTTTTCTTCCAATATCATCTTCCAGTGAAAGTCCCATTAAAATCTGTTCAGCCGTTCCAGAGATGGGCGGTAATCATTAATAAATAATGCTGGACATTTCACACAGCATCATCTAGCCCCAAACTAAGCAAAGCTTGTACCATGGAAACCAGATAACTGATATACTACTTATATACATTTTGTTTGTAAATACATACATATTATACTTTCTTCGTCTATGATTATACATAGAAGTCAAAGTCAAAGTCAGCGGGCTTTCACCCACTACGCCACAGAGGTCGTCAATCATTAGTTTTCGTGCACTAGTTGTTGATAGATCGAAGCAACGTTCGAAACGGTCTGAAAGTGGATGGGTGACCGCCAGTGGCATTTTCATCTGAGCGCTTCTGTGCGAGGGCACGTTAATTTATCGGTCCCGGCTATTAAAGTCATGACGGAGGCCTTAAGGCGGCCTAAAAACTCCCTCACCAGAGATGGCCACTGACTCATACGAACTTTATACAGGGTGCACAAGAAGCGCGGACGTGTTTACTGTCCCAAATGCGATGTGAAACTGATGTCACATCCGCAAAAACTGAAACACCTTGTAGAGGTTCACGGAGAACAGCCTACAACGCTGCCCTGTACCTATTGTGACAAGGTATGTCTAATTTTCTACTTATTTTACACTAGCTATCCGCCGCGGTGTTACCCGCGATCCCACCAGCATAGTCTGCCAGTTACTATCAGGAAAGCCAAGTCCCTTCCTATTTCCAAAAAGCAATTGCTCGAACACTTTCATACGTCATGTCACTACTAGTTTTGTTGTGTGGGTTCCTAGTTTGAATACTTATTTATTACAATTAATGTATTTATATATTATAGTTATTCGTACATAGTAGGTATATAGTTATTTATTTATTAGTATTTGTTTTTATGAGAATGCATATGTCCAAGACAAAGGTCCTGTCAAACCATTCTAGTTTATCAAGTCCCGCTGTAACAGTGGGAAACGAGAGGCTAGAGGTGGTGGATCAGTATATCTATCTTGGACATATTTTATCCTTTGGCAAGGAGTATCAACAAAAGGAGATCTCGAGAAGGATACACCTGGGATGGGCTGCGTTCGGCAAGCTTGACGACATCTTGAAGTCAGTTGATACTCCACAGTGTCTGAAAAGCCGCCTGTTCAATCAATGTGTCTTGCCCACCATGACGTATGGTGCCGAAACATGGACGCTAACCCATGAGGCTGTGTATAGGATGAGGGTGGCACAGAGGGCCATGGAGCGCGCCATGCTCGGCATCAAACTCATAGACCGAGTTCCAAATGTCGAAATCCGAAAACAGACCAAAGTCCAGGATGTCGGGAATAGGATAATGGACCTAAAATGGAGCTGGGCGGGACACATAGCGAGGCGCGGTGACGACAGGTGGAGTAGAGTATTAACTGAATGGTGGCCCAGATCTGGGTACAGGAATGTAGGATGTCCGGCGGCCAGATGGGCAGACGATATTGTACACGTCGCGGGCCGTCACTGGGTTCGATTAGCGCAGGATCGTGGTGGATGGCACAAACTTAGGGAGGCCTATACCCAGCAGTGGGTGAAGTCAGGCTGCGGATGATGATGATGATGATTTATTTGTTTTTATAAACATATTTTATTTACACCGCCTTTTTGCCTTCCTTTAATCCAGTTCATCCTAAGGTTGTCTGGAAGAAATTGCTCACAGCGATATCCCATTGTACTTCGCTTTAAATGTTTTCTTGTATCTTTGTTTGTATTTTGTAATGTCCATGTGGTGTACAATAAAGTATTTTCTATCTTCTATCTAACTATCCCTCGGGAAAACTTCACTTCCCCGGGATAATATATAGCCTATGTTCATCGGGGATAATGTAGGATTCTAATGGTGAAAGAATTTTTCAAATCGGTCCAGTAGTTTCGGGGCCTATTCATTTCAAACAAACAAACAAATCTTTCCTCTTTATAGTATTAGTATAGACTAGCTTGTGTAGGTTTCGAGGTCAAGTGCCGACCCATTCATCATAAAAAATACTTGTTTCAGGTTTTCGACACAAGACGGAATTTGACAATTCATTGGAGGAAGGAGCATCTAAGAGATTTTCGGTAGGTTGGCAACGAACAATTAGTTATAGTAATAATAATACTTATATACTTTTTGTTTGTAAATACATACATATTATACACAGAAACACCCCGAGATAAATATTTGCAGATCATACAAACATTTATCCCGCGGCGGGGATCGAACCCGCAACCTGCGTCACAAGCGAGCTACCCACTGCGTCACAGAGGTCGTCACTTTGACTTTGAATATGTACCTTTCGATTAAACATAAACAAACTTTTATTTATTTTTGTATTTTCCAGCTATGATTGCCAAGTGTGCGGTCAGAAGTTCTTCACTCGCTTCGCTCTGAATAACCACATGCCAACACACACCGGTGAAAGGAACTTTAAGTGTAAAGTCTGCGAGAAGAGCTATCCGCGACTTAAGACGCTTAAGGAGCATATGCGGATACATACTAATGATAGACGATACAGGTAACATTAGTTATAGTAACATTTTATTGATACATTATTCATGGTAATGTTACGTGCTGGGGTTCGTCGATTCTGAAGATAAACACTAGGTATAACTTTCGAAACTTTATTACACACTAATTTACTCAAAACACACTTTTAAAGTTATGAACAGTCGCACTGAATATCACTGGTCTCTATTCACTCAAGTTAACACTCTCGTAATTAACAAAGAACTGATTTGTAACGCGCAAATCGCCCGTTTATATACCCCACAGAAACGCCTAGAACATTCACCGTGGGAACTCTCTACAAATAAACAGGAAGCTTCTATAAATAAACAACAACACGTGACAAGCGACCTTGAACCTTATACACTTGTAATAAGGTCGCTTGTCAGTAGCGCCCAACAAATATGAACCTTAAGTCCAGGTATTACGATCCAATTGTTAATTCGGTATGTCTAAGCGAGAATGTTCGTGGCATCTATCCTGCGCGCGAGTCTTCTAGAACGTTCGAGTGCTTGTTCGTTACAGTAACATAAGTGATGGTAACAAGTTTGAAAGTAGCGCCAGTGACTGACAAATTGAGCAGTGGAAGGTTGGCATGGTATGGGCATGTCATGAGGAGGGATAAAAGTCATATAACACAACGAGTGATGAGTATGAAGGTGGATGGATATACCGGTAGGGGTAGGCCTAAGAAAAGATGGATGAACTGTGTGAATGCGGATATGTTAGTGAAAGGAGTGAGTTCTGATATGACGAGTGATAGAGGGAAATGGAAGAAAGAAACATGTTGTGCCGACCCCACTTAGTGGGATAACGGCAGGAAGAAGAAGAAGAAGATAAGTGATGATAACATTATTCAATGTCGCATTGAATAATGTTACCATCATCATGTTTCTATGGTAATAATATGGTTCGAATCCCGTCGGAATCGAAAATTTTGTTTAAGACTCTTCATTTCTTAATGAAATACCAAGTGTGGATTAACACTATAAAAGTTACAAAAATTATAGATTTAGCTAAAGCGACATCTCTTCGTCATTTGATTCTGAATGTAACTTCGGATAATGAGCATCAGTTCACTAGTGAAACCTCTAGATGGCGCTAATCGGTACTTAACCGATAAATATGAGCTTATCAAAAATTTCGAATCTGACGTCAGTGGTTCCGTGGCCGAGCGGTTGAAGGCACTCCGGCTTTAGGAGGATCGTCTGACCGTCACAAACTTATCTGGACCGGTGGCCAAAAGAGGAACTAACGCCAACACCATGCGATAGCAGCGCCTCTCTCATCGGTTCATAGAAGTTTGTGGCACTGTACCTTAAACATATCATTTTGTTCTCAGATGTCACATTTGCGGTCAAGCCTTCATCCAAAACTGCAGTTTGAAAGGGCACATGAAGAGTCAACACCCTGAATACGGATAAAATATATCGTACTGAGCTCAAATATATACAAAAACTACTAAATGGAATTGGATGACCTTGGATTAAGATAGATAGAAAATACTACACACCACATGGTCATTACATACAGGCTACTTTTTATCCCGAAAAAGTGAAGTATTCCTGTGATTTTTTTTTCCCTGGTTTTTATACAGACAACTAAGTAGCGTGATATTTATCCAGGATTAACAAATAAGTTTTTTTTTATCCCGATAAAGTGAAGTATTCCTATGATATTTACCATGTGAACGTAACTAGATTAAGTTTTAATGTGGGATTTATGGATTGACACAGGCTTATTTTTATCCCGATAAATTGAAGTAATTCCTATGAGATTTTTTCCTCATATACCCGGGCGCGGCCCATGGGGGGGGGTCATGCCCCCTGTGACCCTGGTCCCGGGGGGCTTGACCCCCCCCCCCCCCCACGTGTATCTTTGTGCCGTTATTAGTAGTTGACTAAAATATTTAGAGAGGCAGGTATAGGCAATAAAATAATAATGTATTCTTTTAAATAATAATCAATAACCATTTATTTCATATATTTAAAACAATTATTTATTACATATTAGATAAAAATTTTATTGTAAATAAAATTAAGGAATGTATAAAATGAATAGTAGATGAAATAAAAACTTAATTACATTTTATAACTTTTTTATTTTTAAATTGGATAGAAACTAAACATCTACTAAACATGATACCACACTTCGTTATTCGCTATGCGCGTTATTCGGCGAAGTGTTCATTCGTCTATATTTTGCTTTATTCGCACGCATAACGAATAAGCGCGAATAAAAGTCAAACAAACATGACATTATAATTCGACATATCGGCACGAATAGCATATTCTTTGTTCGCTCACACACACAGCAAATATTTGGACGAATACTGCGTAACCGCATAGCGAATAACGAATAATTAGAAGTGCCACAAACTTATCTGAACCGATGAGGGAGGCGCTGATATCGCATTTGGTGTTGGCAGAAGAATACATTTTAGAGTAAAATCGTTAGTTCCTTTTTTAGCCACCGGTTCAGAAAAGTTTGTGACACTACTAGTGTGATGGCGGCATACAATTCTAGAGGTTCCAGCCTCGTGGAAAATAATAAAAAGAAACTAGGTAAGTAGATTTTATTCTTTAATTTTCAGTAACATAACATGTGGTGGCATATTAAACCAGCCATATCATATCCACCTACCTGTCTACATTAGAATAGAGTTAAATGTTATGATATGAGTCTAGACAAAAACTATATTTAACTTAAAAAAAAATTGGTTGCTAACAATATTTCCCATGGTAAAATGTAGGTATTTATTTCCCAATATTTCGGCGCAAATGCATACCTACGCCATGGTATGGAAGGGAAATATAATTCAAAACTATATTAACTTATTTGGTTGGTAACAATATTCCCTATGAAAAATGTATTTATTTCCCAATATTTCGGCGCAATTGCATACCTATGCCATGGTATGGAAGGGAAATATAATTTATTTGATTCATGGTGAATTGTACCTACTTATTAAAAATAAGTACATAGGGCACTTAGGTAAATAATATTTTTATATACGAGTATAGTATAGGTACAGGGTGTAAAAATACGTCTACCGAAGCCGAAAGGGGTAGGTACAGCATCCCAACACACAACCAAATCCAAAATGATTTTCCGGAAAAAACATTATATCCGGAGAAAACAGCGTTTGAAGTGTACTGTTCGCGTATGTTTTAAGCGCGTTTTTTTACGTAGATTGCTGGATTTTGAGTTTTAACTGTTTCTTTCTTTTACAAATGAAATTATTAGGTAGGTATGATCTTATTATGTAGTAAATAACCGAAAATAACATAACGAAGGAAAGTAAAAAAAAAATTGTGTGTTTTTTTCGCTAAATATGTTCAGAGTCATGGTCTGATTGCAACCCCTCAGTTTTCGCTAGCAGTCTTTTTACACCCTGTATATATTTTGATCTACGCAAACTTTGAGCACTGTTTTCGTAACGGCCCCGGTGGAATACGCAGTGATGCGACGCAACTTTTCGTGGCTGACAGTTCCTTCCTCAAACGCACTATGTCAAGTTCCGCTTGTCGCTTACGCTGAAATTAAAAAAAGTAGGTACACAGATTGGTCCTTCGCTCTCAATAATATAGTTGTATCTCACGAAAGCGGGTTGATCCTAATCAATGGGGTTTAACACGGAAAGCTCATGATAAGTGGCGCCACTGTTGAGTGTTCCTATTCGCCTTCAAATTGTAATGATTGTGGAGAGGCTATAGTCTTTTTCACGGCGGAACGTATGCATGACACTTCGAGATGATGTCAAAATCAGTCAAATAGTAATGTCCTAAAGTTTAATCGAGATTATATCAAAATCGATTTTTGTTTCACTACTATCAATTCATCTCATTCGATTATAAGGTTCATGCATAGACACAATTACTAAACCAACGATTATTTTTTTACTTATCGATTCATCGATTGTTTCGATTTTCATTTTCGCACTCTCTAATAGGTTACGTTCCATTTCACTCAGTACTGTTATTTGGCGGAGTTTTTTAGAAAATGTTTATTGTTTATTTATTTATATTTTATGGCTCGTTTATGATAATTTACAGATATTATCATACAGATATTAACATAAAAGCGCCTAGTCACGGAACCGTTCCTACGTGAAAAGGACTCTAGTATCGCTTACGCGCACGACCTGCCTTCGTGAGATATAACAACTGTATCAAATCAACTTGGTCTTCCCAGACCGATGAAGTAATAATGTTGGATGATTATTACCTACATGAGTGTTCGTGAACGTGCTTAATTGTGGGCAGCTGAAACAAAGTTAGAATAGCATTGCATTTCGAGTTGAAAAGTTCGTGTGATGATTCAGCAGCATAATCAAAGACTAGTAATGTAGTACAGGCGACAACTACCTATAACTTGGCGCCACTGTGCTTTGAGCAATAAAAAATTACGAAAAAATCAAGATCACTATTTATAGGCATTCTTTCAGATCTTATTATACAATTATGGGAAGTAGGTACTACCTATTTTTTTGAACTTAGTAATTGATATCCTTTGAATCAAAAACTTCGGTTTGTTGTCCGAGAATAGATTGAATAAGCTGTACAGTGTGACAAGTATAATTTGGCGCCACTGTGCTATGTTTGGTCTGATTTAGTTCCAGATATCACCACCGCCAACTTAAACTTGTGGGACTATAATTCATATACATTTTGTAAATTCCGGTATACCGAAAAACAACGCTACTAAGCAATAACAACCAATCTACATTGCCATTTTATAAGTTACCTTGAGTTCGGTGGACAGTCGCGCCTCAACTTGCGCTACGCGTTGCCGCAGCTCGGCGATGTCGCGCATCAGGCGCGCGGCGGCCAGCTTGTTATCGGCCTGTCACAAATGTCAGTGTCAACCAGTTAAGACGTCAAATTCTAAGAAATGGCGGTTTTTACAGCCCTAACAGTCAGTAATCGGCAGTTATCCGTAGATAAATCAGAATAATCATTACGCACTGATAGTTGGGATAGCACTAAATAGGGCCTAATAACTTACAACTCGTGAAGGTGCATTCCGTGCGACGCTTCTGCTGACGACGTTGGGCAGGTCGGCCATTGAGCATGAGTTGAAGAAGTTCTCCGGCGGGTTCGCCTTCGTCACCACGCCCTGTATCGCCTGGGAATAATGGTTTTGGTTTAATTCATAAATACCTACGCATTTTACAATAATTCCTAGTAAAAAATATTATAAATCAATGACTCGATAGGTCGATGAAAAAGTTTACCCTGTGACTTTGGCCATAAACTTCAATCACTTTTTTTTCAACCTATTTCGGCAAAAATCTCCCGCTCAACCACTAAATTAAACAAAACGCTCGGAAGCCTCATTTGATGTGGTGCAACTCTTCTGCAGATGGCGCTTAAATCGCTCCAACCTGGCAGCCATTTTGTTTTTCCAACAGACTCTTTCCTAGATGCAGTTGTAGTTCAGGATTTTGTCTAATTGGACACAATATTAAAAAAAGAGAAAACTGGTAAACTTCGAAGAATCTGCAGGACAGACAACGAAGTCTCACCATAAGCGAGTAAAGCTTTTAAACCTGCGCGACCGCAGTCCTCGCGTGTGCCATGTGATGCATCTCTTCCTTTTGTAGATGGCGCTTCAGATGCTCGAGTTCGGAGATTATGTTGAATTTCTCTTTTTCAAGGCGCAGATTCGCCTGTTTCAGCGCCTGAGGAAACAAAAAACAACTGTTTAGTATAATACTTAATACACTCTATAAATTGGTATCAATTAACTATTCATGAGAAGATGAGATCGCTTGTTAGCGATTAGGGCGCCCATTGTACCTACTACCTACATTGCAGTATGGTTTTATTATCATATTAAATATTATGTATCCTGTTTCTTCTAAGAGTAGTAGGTTAATTATGGCGTGCAAAAGGATAGACATTTTCATTCTCATTCATTGCTTTCATAGCACAGAATAATAGTTTGATATCTCGCGCTCGTGCGTGCTATTCATTGAATTTTTTAATACCTTCATCCTATCCTTCTTCTCCAGATGGCATTCTTCGACCCTTCGACGCAGCTTCTTGCGTAGATCTTCGAGTAGATTCGTCAGCGTGATCCGATTCGACTCCAAATCGGCTCGCTGTTGCACGATCGTGTTTATGTTCGTCAGGAGCTTGATCCCTGATGAGAGATAGTCAGACTCGTACCGTACCACAGAATACACTCAAAAGGGAAGTTTGAACGACACATGACGGGTGCCCATGGTCGCAAAGAATAAACCTGGTTTCCTCTCGATTCTCCTTTAGAGCTCTCTAGCACAAAACGGCATACCTACATATATCCAAATAGAATCGGATTGAAATATTTTCGCCAAGCAAAATTTATTAAAAAACCTTAGAATATTAGTTTTTGGTCATACTCTGTTCATTGAGTCGCAGTCGTTGCACCGCAGGCGTGAAGGAGCCACCGTCGGGGCTGGGGGCGCCACTGTCGTGATTCTGTCCCGCATAGTGTGTGCTTTCTGATGACTCCTGGAACATGTAGCCCTTGAGGCAAGCTTTAGTGACCAAACTTATGTATTTTATTTGAGCATTATTTTATCATTAATGCTGTTATGATCACGGTTCTTACAAGCACTTGACAAGAGACTAAAAGAGGGTTCTGAATTACAAAAAATTTGGATTGAAAGTATAAATGGCCGGCAGAAATAAAGGACCTAGAACATAACTCTTGGTCCTAGGAAACGATGATTAGTAATCCGTAGGTAATTGTCAAATTATTATTGACAATAGCGGCCTTCACACGCACAATCTTTCGCGAGTGATTGAGCGTAGGATTGCGCGTGGGAAAGCCTGTACACGCAATCGCGAGTGGTAACTTTTTTGAAGCTTTTTTTCGCGCGCGATTACTCGGTAGTTCTTTGTCGAAACACAATCGTGCGAGGAAGCCTATACGCGCAATCGCGAGTGATACAGGCTTTCCCGCACGCAATCCTGTAGGTACGCTCAATCCTGCACGAATCTGCGCGATACATTGTGCGTGTGAAGGCTGCTATGATGACGCGACGCGCGACCAACTAAAAGAAATTCGACACAACCTATCAAGCATTCAAACATTATTTAGGCTTAGGTCCTAGTACCTACAGTCTGCATAATTATGATGATGCTGAAAATGTCTTACCTTGTATTTTGGCATATCGTCATTAGTGAAACGGACGGTGTGTTGATTTCGCGGCATCTTCTATCCAGGGTTTTTTAACTCTGACGATCAAACAAGGAAGTCAATCCTACTCGCCTATTACAAAAATGACGGTTTTTGTTTCAATTCAGAACGTTTATTGCTTCATGTTAGTTACAAGATCTTAAAATATACAGGGTGTAAAGACAACTACCGAAAACTGAGGGGTTACAATCAGACCATAATTCTAATCATTTTTAGCGAAAAAAAAACAAAAAAAATATTTGACTTATCTTGGTAATTTTTTTGTTATTTTCGGTTATTTACCTACTACTATTACAACATAATAAGGCCATACCTACTTCATAAATTGATTTATATAAGAAATATACTGTTAAAACTCAAAATCCAGCAATCTACTTAAAACAACGCGTCCAGAACATACGCAAACAGCACTCTTCAAACGCTGTTTTCTCCGGATAAATGATTTTTTCGGAAAAACCTTTTGGAATTTGTTGTGTTGGGATGCTGTACCTACCCCTTTCAGCTTCGGTAGACGTCTTTTTACACCCTGTAGGTAGATAGGCGTTTCATATGAACCATGAAAGGCATAGACTTTTGAATGCAGATCCCGGTGGCACCCACAGCAGGTAGGTACACTGATTAGAATAGGTGCCTTATATGAGTACCTAGAGTTAGCAACTGTCACGGAATTTTTAGGCCTCCGCCACAGAATACAGGCAGTCCGCCGCTAAGTCTTAACGATTTAGCCGGGGCCCGGGACTGCACTAAAGCGCTCGGTTGATAATGCCAATACGGTCACCCCTGCACACGTGCCCTCCGAAGCACGGAAGTCTTGGTTACTTTTTTGACCACACAGAAAGTTCCTTTGACAATTATCTAAGCGTACTACATACGTCACATAGACTATAAAGCGCTTTATAGGTGCTAGATATCGGTTTTGTAATCCTAAATAATTTTAAACCACTTTGGCAAAAAATTCACGAGTTTTTCAGTCTTACCGACTTGCAGGTTCAACCGTGTGGCGCCCTCTGCGACATTTCTGCATAAAATTAACATTCCGTGATTCGAAGTACACATCCGTTGGCAAGGATACAGGATGATTATTTTGGAATCGATAAAGGACTCACGCTACTGATGTTGTCCTTTTTTTAAACGAAAAGCTTCCAGACTGTTCCAGGTTTGGATTTCTAGGGTGTGTTCTTCTCGACAACGTCTTATTAGAGCCAAATATATTCTTAAACTTACTTAAATAAATAAATAATGCTGGACTTTTTCACACAGCATCATCTAGCCCCAGAGCAATGTTAAGGGTACTAGATGACTGTTACACTACTTATATATTTTTTGTTTGTAATACATACCTACATATTATAAGTAGGTATGTATTAATAATATGTATAAGGTACATAGAAATTTAAGAAATCCCAGTCGCCCTACTATTGTAGGTAGGTTTATATGAAACCTGAAAAAAAAAGAAAAAAATTAATTTCCTTATTGACTTCACGTATCACGTATGGAAATGGAAATACCTACTAGATAAATAAGGGCATAATTTCATTGGACATTTACCTACGTGACATTTTACAATGGAAATAAGTACTGAAATTATTTTTCTTTCATTTATGAAGGACCACTGGGATCACTTAGAATCAGAATCAGAATAATTTTATTGCAAAACTGTTGTACAAAGGAAGGTCTTATTTTAAATAGGTACAGGTTTCTACAGTCTATCCATTTCGGATGTGCAACATCAATGGTTAGTAACCTAAACACAAGCACAGGTAGTTAGGTAGGTAAAAAGGTAGTTATACCTTTTGAACCAAAATTAAAAGAAACAATAGGTTAGATTTTTGCCTTATCCTACATACTTAGTACCAATTAGTTTTTCATCTAAGTAGGTATATTTTATCAAAGGTTCGATTCAATATGTAAAATAACAGTTACAAAATAACAATTTAGAACCATGTCTACGATTTTTCCAGAGTTTTTTCTTACACCTAACCTACTATTAGTGTGTAGATATGACAATATTTGAGAGCACCCTGTATATTTAACAAGCCGTACTTGGTACGGCCGCGCGTGTATCGTAAAAAATAATATCATAACCGAACCATTTTGCCAATGATCTGCTATTTTGGACGGCGGTATGCAGTAGGGGCACCAGATGTACTTAATTTAAAATGATTTTTCTCCACGAGCGAGAGAATCGCGGCGATATTATCGTCGTGCCACGTATTTCTATACACTTCTCTAGAAGCCGTCTCCACACGGCGATATTATCGCCGCGATGCGACGAGTGGCAACGAGCGCGCGAAACGTCGTCACATCGTCGCTAGCCCGTCGCGACTAGCAGCGGGCCCGCCGCGCGCTCGTGGCGCTCTCGCGCGAGCGCGCAGCGGGCGAGCTGTCAAACGCAGCGTCATTTCAGCGTTGCCTCTCGTCAAGCAAGGATATTTCGTCAAGGAAACGCGGCGATACCGTTACGAGTCGCCGCGGAAACGCTGCGATTCCGTTACGACTCGCGACGATACGCGGCGAAATTATCGCTTGTTCGTGGAGATTCTCCGACGATATGAGGGCGGACTCGTCCCGATTCTCTCGCTCGTGGAGACAGCGCCTAAGGTAGGATGATTTAATGTGCAAGACAACTTCGACAAATACTACCAAATAAGTAAGTAATTAAGTATAGGTTGCCTTGTGGAGAGGACACTTCACCCACCTTAGTTCGCTAGGGTGGATAACACGGGGAGTGGCAGTGATGATGATAATTTAACGCCATGTACAAAAAATAAGGTATAAGGTACCTACCTACCTAAGATATAGTTTGTCTGAGGATATTTTTACCTATGTCCCCACTAGGCAAAATTCCAAGCTAAAGAATTAAAATAGCATTTCTTTTACGACCGCAACCCATCACTTGATAGGCAAAAATATACCTAACTTTAAAAAAAATAAGTGTATAAAATAATAAATAATGCTGGACAATTTCACACAGCATCATCTAGCCACAAACTATACAGCATAGCTTGTACTATGGGAACCAGATAACTGATATATATAGTCCTCCTCATCGATTTCGACGACGGCGACCTTGACTATAATTAATTATTATTATTATGAATATTTATAAACTAAGCTATTTACATTTAAATATAATGTTCCTATTTACAATTAAGTTATTTATTTTCTAGCGTGAGCCCTAATGTGGCTCGCTAGACCGAACTTTGTCTTAAAGACTCTGTCACAAGAAATGCAGAAGAGTTGTCCCTGTGAATTATAAGTGTAAGTATAAGAGGGCTTGGGTCTTTCTTTTCGGATTTGGCGTTTTAGGTCAAGAGTTTGAAGCCGATTTTCTTCAAAAGTCTTTACACTTTTGTAGATGGTAGAGCGCCACGAAGACCTGTTTGAAGCGAGCTCCTCCCAACTTGTAGCATTAATAGCACATGCACTGAGGTGTCTTTTGAACACGTCTTTGTAGCGCAGATGCTGACCGCCGTGCTTACGTTTACCCTCTGCCATCTCAGAGTAAAAGACAGCTTTGGGTAACCGGCGATCATCCATGCGAAGGACGTGTCCACACCACCTGAGCTGACGTTGCATGAGAAGTGCTTCCATGCCGTACATTCCGGAGCGACGCAGAACCTCAGTATTAGGCACGCGGTCCTGCCACTTGATTTTTAGGATGGATCTCAGACATCTAAGGTGGTATGTGTCGAGTTTCTTAATGTCTTTTTTGTAGAGACACCATGTCTCTGCGCCATATAAAAGGACAGGCAGGATTAACGCTTTATAGACGCTAATCTTCGTCTCTAGCTTGAGATCATGGGACTTCCAGACACGATCAACGAGTCGTCCGAAATTGGCAGCAGCGTTGGCGATGCGCGATGGTATCTCCGAGGCTAGGGTGTTATCGTGCCGGATATTGCTACCTAGATATTTAAAGTGCGATACCTCCTCTAGTGGTTTCCCATCCAGATTCAGTGAAGCTTTATCAGCTTCGCAACCCCGAGGTGGTTGTTTAAGTATTTGGGTCTTAGTAGCACTAATAACCAGGCCGAACCTTTGACAGGACAGATGTAGTGCGTCAACGTAGCTTTGGAGATGCGCCATACTGTCGGACATGAGGCACACGTCGTCAGCATAAAGTACTTCCAGTACAGAGATCTGCTGCACTTTGGATTTAGCTCTGAATCTTGAAATATCAAACACGCCTTTTTCAGTCCGGAAGTTTAGCTGGATTCGGTCACTACAACATAGCAGCGCGTCTCTCATTACAACTGCAAAGTAAATGGCAAAGAGTGTAGGTGCCATCACACAACCTTGTTTTACTCCACTTGTGATTTGGATCTCCTCAGAAAGTTCGTTTTCATGTTGAACCTGGGCTTTCATACCAACATGAAATTGGCGTATGAGGTTGACGAACTTCTTTGGGTATCCAGATTTTTGGAGAACAAGCCAGAGGGCCTCGCGTGGAACTCTGTCAAATGCTTTCTCAAGATCGACAAAGCACATGTAGAGGGGCCGTTGATGTTCGAGGCTTTTCTCCTGGAGTTGCCTTACGACACTTATTGCATCAATAGTACCTCTACTGGGACGGAAGCCACATTGACTTTCAGGTAGGTACATCTCTGCAAATTCACTAAGGCGGGTGTTAACAATGTGTGCGAAGACCTTACCGGCACTAGCAAGGAGCGATATACCACGATAAGAGCTGCAATCGGAGACATCTCCCTTCCCTTTGTACAGCTTACAAATCACCGCATCCCGCCAGTCCCGTGGAACTTCTTCACTAACCCATACTCTTTCGACCAGATTGTATAGTCTTCTTATAATGTTTTTCCCACTATATTTGTATACTTCGGCAGGGAGTTGGTCCATACCGGGTGTTTTCATGTTTTTGAGACGTTTAACTGCCTTCACGAACTCTTCAAATGATGGCACCTCATCTAAGGATTGGCAAACTGGTAGCTCTTCAAGCGTGTTCACGTAGGACATGTCAACACTGAGCGCGCTGGGATTTAAGACATCGTTAAAGTGCTCCGCCCAGCGCATTAGTACGTCAGATTTATTCGTAACTCGGTGCTGTCTGTCCTTCGAGTACATGGGTGCGGTTTTTCTGACACGTGGCCCAAAAATAGCTTGTATGCCTTCAAAGAACCTACCAGTTTGGTGAGTATCAGCGCAGTGCTGTAATTCAGCAGCTTTCTCCTTCCACCATTTATCCTTCAGTTCGCGAACCTTCGATCTTAATTTATGTTGAGCTTCTTTTTTACTGTGTGCATCTGCAACTTTTGTATTCAATTCACGTC
Organism: Epirrhoe alternata; assembly: GCA_963565295.1. Classification (NCBI taxonomy): domain Eukaryota; kingdom Metazoa; phylum Arthropoda; class Insecta; order Lepidoptera; family Geometridae; genus Epirrhoe; species Epirrhoe alternata. The sequence continues at coordinate 2,412,934 of OY751402.1, forward strand.
TGTGCACTTCAACTAGAGTCTTGATCTCTTTATCTGATGAGTCGAACCAATCTTGGTTCTTCTTTTTAGTTCTTCCGATAGTATCTAGAGCACATCGGTGAAGATGCTTTGCGAAAGATCTCCAATCTTCATCCATGGATGAAGTATCAATATGTGAAGCACTAGCAGTAAATACCGTATCCAGTGTGTTTCCGAGTTCTGGTGAGGTAATTAGCCTTGAAAAGGCTAGTTTAGGTGGAATTTTGTGAGGTGCTCGTCGTGGTGCTTTAAGCTTTATGAGCATCTTAGATCGTATAAGACGATGGTCAGTCCAGCCCATTGCTCCGCGCATTGCTCTTGTTATAAGAACATCTCGCAGATCTTTACGGCGGACAATGACGTAGTCTAGGAGATGCCAGTGCTTGGATCTAGGGTGCATCCACGAGGTCTTATATTTATCAGCCAGTCGAAAAAATGTATTTGTGACTGATATACTACCTACTTATATACTTTTTGTTTGTAAATACATACATTTTATACATAGAAACACCCAGACCCGAGATAAATATTTACAGATCATACAAACATTATCCCGCGGCGAGGATCGAACCCGCAGCCTTCTGCGTCCTAAGCGGGCTTTCACCCACAGCTGCTCCACAGAGGTCGTCGAATGCAAATACTTAATGCCATATTTCTGATGTTTGTGAATAATGCCCTAGTTTGAATTATTTAGTAACTTGCATGTAACCTTTAGCGCAGCATGCATAATACCATCCTTTGTCAGGCAGTTCGGCAATCGGGAAGAGTTAGTGGCATCGAGCACGCGAGAGGGCGCGCCGCACGCTTTACGTACACAAACAAGGGTCAATCAAGGTCGATACTTACCCTCCTAACCTAGTAATAAAATAGCTACTGGTAGGTGATTCCCAATCCGCATGTACCTACCTACCTGCAACAGATCTAGGCATTCGTGAAGTAAGCCGTTTGTCTGCGTAGGTCAAATCAAGTGGCGCTTCATTCAAAATCGTGAACGTAGCGTAGGTTTCATTCAACTTATCTGGGGCCCTACTATCTTTTTCTATAAGCGCTAGCATTTTTTTGTCTGCACATACCATAGGTTAGTTAGTACAATGACCTAAGAACGGTTAGTGAAATAGCTAACTTCACGATTATACCTTATCCCACCAATTCCAACCCACTCTTTTAGGGTATTTGCACAGTCGTTCCGAGTCGAACTGTCAATATAGGAAATGCTGCTGACGTCATCAGCATTTTCTCTATTGAATTGACAGGCGAGCAGCATTTTCTGACGTCATCAGCATTTTTGTATAGAAAAATGACTGCGGCGCGTCAGTGCGATCAGGTTTCAATATAGGAAATGCTGTTGACGTCAGAAGCGAGCCGCATTTTCTGACGTCATCAGCATTTTTTTAAGAGATGGGTTCTATTAGGCACGTGCGGCGGCGGACATGTGTTCGATCAAGTTTAATACTTGCTACATTGTTTTTAACCGAGTTAAAAAATAAGGAGGATCTATGTTCGGCTTAGGGTCGATTCACATCTGACCGAAGATCCGTCGCGTATTATCGGTCGCGGAACGCCAGAACTGACAAATGTATAGAAAAACACTCGACCGATGATACGTTAGTCCGTCGAGTGTGAACGGTCGAGTGTTTTTCTATACATTTGTCAGTTCTGGCGTTCCGCGACCGATAATATGTTATAATTAGGAATTAATAAAGTAGATAATTTAGCCATTCAACAAAAATCTAAATAATAATTGCTAGATTACAATGATTACAATACTGTTTTGTTTTGATTTGAGATAGGAAGAGGTCAATGTCATGTTCTTTTCTTACGGCTGCAATGTGAAAAATATGGGACCGAAAATAATTTGTTACGTGTATCATAACTTTATAAAACTAACAGTGATTTTTGGTACAATAGAAATAATGGTTAGTGTTCCTTTTCGGTTGAATATTATTGGCAAGTAGCGGAAATAGGAGGTAGAGGCGAAAGAAAGATGGCGAATGCAGCGGGCAGAGAGATTCAGTCGGCATGCGGTTTTTGGTGAAGGAGAAATGAGCAAGTTAAGTAAAAACATATGTTGTAGAATGGTAGAAAGCTTAGTAGGCTGTTTCTATTTTGTGATTATAGCATTGAAAGTGTTATTAGTAGTGTAAAAGAAGTATTGTTCATTGTAATTGGGTTCCGTGCGTAGTTATGTAATTATAATTATTTAAAGTGCATTGTCTTCTTAGAATATGATATCTGTTTCAAAATAACAGGTGAGAGAATTAGATTGATGTTGAGGTTAAAGTAAAATACTGATAAAATAAGGCATTGTTTATAATTAAAGCAATTGGTTACTAAGTTAAGTAAGATTTAAGATGGATCACCAAAGAAAAGCTAGGCCCCAGACCGTGTTTGTTGCCCTGGTTCTTCACGGTATTGGTCGCGAAGGAACAGGAGTAAAATCACCTAGTTTTAAGACGATTCAAAGTGATCCCAGCAGTCCAACTGAATTCTTAATAAAAATTATATGAAGTGATGGTGCTTGTTTCTTGTATCCTTCCTCATACATAGTTTTAACAGTTTCAGAAGGTGGGATTCCTAATCATGCCCAAACGTGTACGAGAACCTGACCGAAGTCATCGAGACGATGCTGATAGACCTGTAAAGAAGCGATGGTGAAGTGGTACCGATCACTATGCAAATAAGTCGTGCTACTCATTCCACGGTGAGGAAGTATAGCTCGGGCAACGGTGTGGTACAATCGGTGGCAGTCACACTATATACCGTGGCAGCAAGCAACAGCTGTAGCGGCTTTGTTTAGATCTTGATACAAGGTTGCTGACGAACCCGAATGGACGATTATCCGGTGAGCGTATTATGTACTTTTCATTTTGATTCAAGTGTTGAATTTAAAAAATTGGTTATATCGCGATACAATATATGACATCTAGGTAAATTCAGCTGGAAGCTAGAATATCTAAAGCGTTAGACAGAAAATACTTTCGATTCTCAGGAAATTTCAAATCTGTGTTCATGTTTACAGTATCGAATAATTAATAGTGAGGTAGACTATAATTTATTCTCATTTCACTGGACGAGGTTAATGACCTAGGCTATTCCGTAATGAGATTGGTTCTAATAATTTGAATGTTGGTGTGACAGTAAGCTAAGCCTCACTTGTCAATCATAAAACCGGTTTATTGTTTTATCTTGATTCGGAATAAAAATTAAGGGATCTACCCACATTTAGAGAAACTGTTGGGCAGAGATTGGAATAAGTTGTTTTCACATTAATAGGTAAACGTGATTATTTCTTGTTAGGTACAGTGACAGGTAGTCAGATTCCCAGACCTAAAGACCTGCACCAGTAAAAGCGCGTACCTACACTTTTTCAGAGTTCGTCGATACAAACTTTGGTTGATTCGACTAGGTTCACAACAACGAGAAATAGTGCGTAAATTTATCAATTTTAGTGCTTATAAAATATGATTTGCTAATTCCAAGTCAGTTAAGTTAGTCCTGTTCGCTAGTCTTTGTAAGTGAATAAACGTGATGGTTTAGATTGAATGGTAATAGAACCTAATAGTTCTCTCGTGAAGGGAGACGTATATGAAGAGGTCATCTAAGCGATCTAAATACAGAGTTAGATTTGGTTGTAGTGATAGATAGATAGTGAGGGTAACCTCTTGCTAATAAAACAGTAAGGACATAGTCAGGGGTCGCGCTGCACGCACCGGTCTGTTATCGTAACTGCAACTCAGTTGAGAGTTGTTCAGGGCGCGATGGACAGCTAGGCTGTGGTGGTGACCTGGGTCTTAAAGGCGTACTGTATAATGTTGTGTGTTGGTGGTCATGACCTGCAAGTCACAGACTCTAGATGAAGGGAAGGTCTCATTAAGAGAGGTAATGAGAGCAATTTGAGGGTTGTAGTTGTATGTGATCTAATTAAGTATGGTTAATACTACAATCTGCTTTGACGCTTACTTTTCGTAGTTGAGTTGTTAGATGGTTGTTCTTTACATTCCGGTTAGATACATTGAAGTTTGTTTTTCTTAGTGTATATTATAATTTTATGAGAAACGCTAGATCGGTATCAGTGTCCACACGTGTAGTACTCGCTATTTAAGGTAGGTACTTAGGTGTTTATTTTTTTTTGCGAGTACCTAAAGATTTTCGATATTTTTGTGACAGTGAGTTTCGTCTGTCCTACATGTACCATGTTAGGAATGATGTCAGAGTATGAAATGATGTTAATGAAGTTAATGATGAAATGAATTCCAAGATAAAGATAAAGATAAAGATAAAGATAAAGATAAAGATAAAGATAAAGATAAAGATAAAGATAAAGATAAAGATAAAGATAAAGATAAAGATAAAGATAAAGATAGAGACATAAAGGTAGAGACATAAAGGTAGAGACATAAAGGTAGAGACATAAAGGTAGAGACATAAAGGTAGAGACATAAAGGTAGAGACATAAAGGTAGAGACATAAAGGTAGAGACATAAAGGTAGAGACATAAAGGTAGAGACATAAAGGTAGAGACATAAAGGTAGAGACATAAAGGTAGAGACATAAAGGTAGAGACATAAAGGTAGAGACATAAAGGTAGAGACATAAAGGTAGAGACATAAAGGTAGAGACATAAAGGTAGAGATACAGATAATGTAGAGATGAGGGTCGAGATGAGGGTCGAGATGAGGGTCGAGATGAGGGTCGAGATGAGGGTCGAGATGAGGGTCGAGATGAGGGTCGAGATGAGGGTCGAGATGAGGGTCGAGATGAGGGTCGAGATGATATAAGGATGATATAAGGATGATAGAAGGATGATAGAAGGATGATATAAGGATGATATAAGGATGATATAAGGATGATATAAGGATGATATAAGGATGATATAAGGATGATATAAGGATGATATAAGGATGATATAAGGATGATAGAAGGATGATAGAAGGATGATAGAAGGATGATAGAAGGATGATATAAGGATGATATAAGGATGATATAAGGATGATATAAGGATGATATAAGGATGATATAAGGATGATATAAGGATGATATAAGGATGATATAAGGATGATATAAGGATGATATAAGGATGATATAAGGATGATATAAGGATGATATAAGCATGATATAAGCATGATATAAGCATGATATAAGCATGATATAAGGATGATATAAGGATGATATAAGGATGATATAAGGATGATATAAGGATGATATAAGGATGATATAAGGATGATATAAGGATGATATAAGGATGATAAAAGATGATAAATAAGATCCAGGAATGCGCGTGAGCAATTCCGGTTAAAATTTAAAGTAGCTAATGTGACCACTATTGTGATTGGCAAAGAAAATTTACGTTCATAGATAGAGTTCAGTAACTGGTAATAAAGACCTTATCGGTGATAAAGTTATTATTTATTACATAAAGGTTTTGCTGTATTGCAAACTAATCGTATCAGACGATGTATGTTGAGTACTCACTCAGGTCTGGTTCTAAGTTTGAACCTAGGTTGAGACAGAATTACCCGAACGGAAACGGTGCTGTTATGTAGTTTTGATTGGTTTAGTTACTTCATGAACACATGAGGATGTAAATAAAATAAATAATAGTATTATGGATATAAAAAGTATAAGTAATATAAAACTGTGGAATCAGATTCCTTAGGAAATTTGATGATAATGATATTAGTTCTGTGGAGTCCTAGGGGTCCTACGGAAGAGCTCATTGCGTTGCTAGAAGGGTATGTTAAGCATTTAGACAAATACATACGCGAGAAAAGGGCCGTCCGACTGGACGATGAAAGATGCAGTTTAAAAAACAAAAATTATGAAAATAATGAAGGGCCGTCTGCCTGGACGATGAAATAAACAATTTTGTAAAAATGATAAAAATAAATAAGGGCCGTCTGACTGGACGATGAAATAAACAGTTTGCTAAATGATAAAAATAAATAAGGGCCGTCTGCCTGGACGATGAAATAAACAATTTGGTAAAAATGATAAGATAATCAAGGGCCGTCTGACGGGACGATGAAATAAACAGTTTTCTAAACGACAAAAATAATTAAGGGCCGTCTGACTGGACGATGGAATAAACAGTTTGTTAAACGATGAATATAAAATATAAGGCCGTTTGATTGGAAGATGAAATAAACAGTTTGCTAAAGGATGAAAATAAATATGGGTCGTCCAAAAAGACGATGAGATACCTACTTAAAGTAGGTATAGGTGTGAGGAAATAGACTAGGTATATTATATTATACCCAGTTTAGGTAAAATCATATTCCTAAGGGTCTTTCTTTAAGCCTACTGAAAACTTGGTTGAAATGAAAACTGAATGATGAAAAGTTAATTATATTGGGATAGATAGATAGATACACTATGAAATACTTCTTGTGATGGCAAAAGAAAACAAAAAAATGGTTACGACAGTTAAAAGTGCAAAATAAAAGTATACTTATTTGACTATTAAGATTTTAATTTTCTTTTTCAGGTGATAACACAGGATTTATCACAGAAGCCACCTTTAAAATAAAACAACACGTATTATTAACACGTATACATAAATGGCTATTAAGGTGTACTTAATTATAGGAATATAATTAATTTAGAGTAAGTACCTATGTTTAATGGTAGTTAAAATGTTAATCGATCTTAATTTGCGTGGTATCAAATTATGTCAGGATGGACGAACTGTTATAATTAGGAATTAATAAAGTAGATAATTTAGCCATTCAACAAAAATCTAAATAATAATTGCTAGATTACAATGATTACAATACTGTTTTGTTTTGATTTGAGATAGGAAGAGGTCAATGTCATGTTCTTTTCTTACGGCTGCAATGTGAAAAATATGGGACCGAAAATAATTTGTTACGTGTATCATAACTTTATAAAACTAACAGTGATTTTTGGTACAATAGAAATAATGGTTAGTGTTCCTTTTCGGTTGAATATTATTGGCAAGTAGCGGAAATAGGAGGTAGAGGCGAAAGAAAGATGGCGAATGCAGCGGGCAGAGAGATTCAGTCGGCATGCGGTTTTTGGTGAAGGAGAAATGAGAAGTTAAGTAAAAACATATGTTGTAGAATGGTAGAAAGCTTAGTAGGCTGTTTCTATTTTGTGATTATAGCATTGAAAGTGTTATTAGTAGTGTAAAAGAAGTATTGTTCATTGTAATTGGGTTCCGTGCGTAGTTATGTAATTATAATTATTTAAAGTGCATTGTCTTCTTAGAATATGATATCTGTTTCAAAATAACAGGTGAGAGAATTAGATTGATGTTGAGGTTAAAGTAAAATACTGATAAAATAAGGCATTGTTTATAATTAAAGCAATTGGTTACTAAGTTAAGTAAGATTTAAGATGGATCACCAAAGAAAAGCTAGGCCCCAGACCGTGTTTGTTGCCCTGGTTCTTCACGGTATTGGTCGCGAAGGAACAGGAGTAAAATCACCTAGTTTTAAGACGATTCAAAGTGATCCCAGCAGTCCAACTGAATTCTTAATAAAAATTATATGAAGTGATGGTGCTTGTTTCTTGTATCCTTCCTCATACATAGTTTTAACAAATACGCGACGGATCTTCGGTCAGATGTGAATCGACCCTTAAACGATTTTTCCCTATTCTGCCAAAAAAACAAAAGAAATTGAGTTAGCCCATTAGCAGATTCAGCAAAAAAATATGATATTTTTGCATCTTGTGATATCTCCCATTGAACCCAAAATAGACTACCTTCGCATTTTCTGAAAACTACTTCCAGTTTGAAGAACTGACATCAGAGGCAGAAAATTCTTGATGAGTCTTATTGAATATGAAATTGGTCTAAGAATCTAAGACCATCTTAGACCTCACTACTGCTTAACATCAGGCAGAGTGTAGTCAAATGCTGATCTATTTAATAAAAAAATAAAAAACCAAAATTTTGTATTTTTTTTTATTAAATCTTAGTTTATTCATTCTCCTGGCTGCGAAGGCGGGCGGCTGCGTTCGTGACCCTCACGCTGAGCTGCTGGGCACGTTCCACGATCAGCTTACGCTTCTTTGAGGAGACTCCGTGAGCGATCTCTGCGCAGTACTTCCTGTTCTGCATCATAAGGATCTCGAGTTCCTTCACGTTGTGGACCAGGACCTGAGAATTTAATTGTAAATTAATTTTAGGATTCTTGGTTGTAAATCAAGACAATTTTTCTTCACTTTACCATGCGTCATACGTTGACGATCGCGAAACAAAAAACACTCGATTTACTATTGAAGTGTCAAATACGCGGCGCGCCGCTCACGGAGGACACTTCAATAGTAAGGGTCGGTTCTTAACTAACGGAATATCGGTCGCGGAACGCCAGAACTGACAAATGTATAGAAAAACACTCGACCGTTCACACTCGACGAGTGAGTGTGAACGGTCGAGTGTTTTTCTATACATTTGTCAGTTCTGGCGTTCCGCGACCGATATTCCGTTAGATATGAACCGACCCTAAATCAACCGTTTGTGGTAGACATTATCATAAACGAGCCATAAAATATAAATAAATAAACATTTTCTAAAAAACTCCGCCAAATAACAGTACTGAGTAAAATGGAACGTAATCGAGTGCAAAAATGAAAATAGAAACAATCGATGAATCGATAAGTAAAAAAATAATCATTGGTTTATAATTTTGTCTATGAATGAACCTTGTAATCGATTGAGATGAATTGATACCTAGTAGTGAAACAAAAATCGATTTTGATAATTTCGATTAAACTTTAGGACATTACTATTAGACTGATTTTGACATTATCTCGAAGTGTCTTGCATACGTTCCGCCGTGAAAAAGACTAGTAGTTTTTTACGCGTTCGGTATCGTCGCCGTAAACGCAGATTTGTATGAGAAAAGAGCAGCGCCATCTTTTGGTACTCGCTCATTACTAATGAAAACCAGTATAAACCCGCGTTTACGGCTTCGGTACGTAACAGTGAAGTCGAACGTGGTGACACTCATACTAAGGACTCTGATCGCCCACGTAAGACGCAGCCTTAGATACACCAGTAGTTTTGCAATAATAGAATTGATGTTTCTACCAGTATGACCAAGTAGCGAAAAAAGCTATTCAGAATAGGATTTGGTAGATTTACTATAGCAAGGTAACAAATTGTAATTATCATATTGAAAATGTATAACACAGAGTGCCCTTGCATAAACTTAAGACTACATCAAATAGGTGTCACGAAGCAATCTATGCTTACTCTTCTAGTTTAGTAGACTCTCAGGCCGTTATTAATAAATGTGGTGTAAAGTTAAGCCAGGTCCAAACTCAAAGCGTCTTACCATAGAACGTGACATAAAGTTATTCCACCGAATAAATCAAGAATAACCATACATTTTGACAGTTTACACTCCGGAATAACTTTGTCACGTTCTATGGTAAGACGCTTTCAGGCTTACCATAGAACGTGACATAAAGTTATTCCACCGAATAAACCAAGAATAACCATACATTTTGACAGTTTACACTCCGGAATAACTTTATGTCGCGTTCTATGGTAAGACGCAAAAAAATTTATGTACAAAGTCAAAGTCAAAAAGCATTTATTCAGTAGGACCGCTGGGATCACTTTGAAACGTCTTAAAACTAGGTGATTTTACTCCTGTTCCTTCGCGACCTATCTATTCTCCGGTACCTAGACAATCGCCATTGCAAGGGGGCTGGTCTAAACTCAAAAAATTGTATGGTTACTCTTAAATTACACCACGTTTATTAATGACGGCCTCAAAGAATCTATACTAATATTATAAAGATGAAAGATTTGTTTAAAATGAATTACTGGACCGATTCGAAAAATTCTTAGTAAAAGTTCTTATTCGAAAAGTTCCTAAATAGAATCCTTCATTATCCCAATGAACATAGGCTATATTTTATCCCGGGGAAGTGAAGTTTTCCTGAGGGATCGCGGGTAACACCGCGACGGACAGCTAGTAATAAATAAATGATAGGTGGATAATAGGATTAGGTGCTAAAGCCCCTATACCATCCCAAACAATGTCCCAGGGGCTAAGCGTCCTGTTGAGTGTAGGCATGGGTTGCCTCCTTGAGGAGGCTCAATTGAGCTCAACCGATTCGTTTGACTTAAAACTACTTAAGTCAAGCGAAACTCAGGGAAAAGGGCTGAATTTAATACGTAAATATACTTACTTAGTTTTCTTTTCTTTTACTTAAGTTTTCCGTTAATATTGTTTTGTAAGCTTCACTTTCGACTTAGGAAGTCGAAAGTGAAGCTTTTAATTTAAAACATATTTTACTTAACCTGTGGATAACGCTGTGGGCTATATTATTAATAAGTTATTTACATTCCTAAAATGTATACAAGTTCTCTAGTTAAGCCATATAATATAGCTGTATGTTGTATAAAATAAAATAAAAAAAATAACCAATCACAGTAATACGAAAATGACGTATTTTGTCATGATACGTCATTTTCGTATTGTGATTGGTCGAGCTCAATTGGGATGATAAATGGAAATGGATTTCAAGTTAGACAATAAGGCTGCTGATGCTCTTTACAGCATCTAGCATAGATGTCATTTTTTTTTAAATTTTTTTTAATCGATGATAGACGAGCAGCTGTTCCTGATATGTCTATATCACAGTGTTGAAATAGTCAGATTGTTCAGGATCGGTTAATCTTTTTAAGCACTGATTTATTAGTTCGTAGCCAGTTTTCAAGCTTGTTCTTAAACTAATTGACCGAAGTGGCATAAGTTAAGTTGATATCATCACTCGTAGAAGCATATCAAATGAATTTGTTAGTTCTATTTATATTCCATGCGTCTTACCATAGAACGTGACATAAAGTTATTCCACCGAATAAATCAAGAATAACCATACATTTTGACAGTTTACACTCCGGAATAACTTTATGTCACGTTCGATGGTAAGATACCATAGGTATAGTATACTCACTTTGCGGAAGCCATTGGGTAGCATATGACGGGTCTTCTTGTTTGATCCGTAACCAATGTTGGGCATCAAGAACTGACCCTTAAAACGCCTGCGCACTCTGTTGTCAATACCTGGAAATTGAAAAATTGATTAAATAATTGTTTGTTATATTTTCATTGAGATGGGCTATCACTAAAACACTTATCATACTTTGTTTTGTTGGCTTGGCTGGGGAAGATAGGTGAAAACAATTGCCCAACAGTGGGAAAGCATAAAACTGTTTCTACCAGTATGACCGAATAGCAAGTAAAAGCTATTCGGAATAGGATTTGGTAGATTTACTATAGCAAGGTAACAAATTGTAATTATTATACTGAGAATAAATAACACAGAGTGCCCTTGCATACATAAAAAAATCTTGACTTATGCAATAATTAATTCTGCCCCGTAGGGCAACTAAGTCTTCGGTTGATATTCAGATTATTGAGATTGAAAGGATGGATTTATCTCGGCTGAGTTGACTAACAAAATAAACATCAACTACAAGTAAATAACCAGGCTAAGGAACACCTTACAGATATCATGAAAAACAACAGACCTATCCAACAGGGTAATCTCTACAGAAATGAACGAAAACTGAGACTTAACCAACAGGGTATGTCTAATGTTATTGTACCTGTTATAAACTATAAGCAATAGAAGATTTTATTGTATAGGTAGACCATTGTCAATGGTTAGGGTAGATTTGAATGCATGAGTGATGTTTCAAAACTTCGATTCTAACCTCACAAAGTGATAGACCTAAAACAATAGTGTAAATACCGCGCTATAACACACAATAGTTGCAAATTTGTGTAAACTAACGAAATAGCACAAATCAATTTGTTTATTCATGAAATGTGAGCGTGACAGGTTAGAAATGAGTGACTTTGGTTCGGGCATGCGATCTTACCTCTCGGTTTACGCCAGTTCCTCTTGAGTTTATCATAACGATCCGATTGATGGCGGATGAATCTTTTCGTCCTCTTTTTGACGATAGTGGGTCTGTATACTGGTCTGATAGCCATTTTGATTGTTTCCCGGAGAAACGCGGCAGTGAACCACGCGGTGACACGGCCGCACGAAAAGAAAGAAGAATAGACAATCTGACACTTTATAGACTTTGATGTGTTTCCAATGTCAAATGTCAAAATAATTTTACAAACTATTCTCTATGAAAAATAAGTGCGAAACTAAACTCTTCATTTGTTATGATCACCGGTTTTTTGTTGTCATGGTATTAGAGCGAAAAAACAAAAAAATTACGCAAAAAAGATAATTGTATGCGAAAATAAGACAAAAAAATGCTTCAGCGATGATAGACCTTACAAAAAAACTAGAAGTAGTAATATTCAAAGAACTGCGGTTAAGTATGTATCTGCCTTTATATTTCAGACAATTTACCGGTTTTTTTAGCCTGTGGTATTCCATAGACGAATACTTTTGACAGTTCCTCTCGCAAAGAAAACAAACCAATTATCTATGACACAGACGCCAAATGTCGCCATCGATCAATGACATTTTGTGTAGCTGAATTTATTGATAGAAAGCGTTCATGTAAATAATAAACAATTTTATCATAAAAGTCGGCTTCCAGTCGATATGTATGCCAAGGGCAAGGGCTCAACAGTGCCTTCGGACGCTCAGGCCCGTGAGAAATTGGCGCTGTATGTCTACGAATACTTGCTACACGTCGGTGCGACGAAGGCGGCACAGACATTTCTGTCTGAAATACGATGGGAGAAGAATATAACGCTAGGCGAGCCTCCCGGGTTCCTGCATTCATGGTGGTGCGTGTTCTGGGACCTTTATTGCGCAGCGCCCGAGCGTCGGGATACCTGTGAACATTCATCAGAAGCGAAGGCTTTCCACGACTATGGTTTTGTCAATTCAGGCTATGGAGTCAACGGTATCGGTCACAACGCTGGCCCGGCGCCTCCAAACGACGGTACGTACCCCCAAAACTGTTATTCACGCCTCAAAACTCACTTTCAAATTTGGAATGAGATTTCTGGGCCATGCTATTTCCTTATCTTGTAAAGTAAATAAAATCGGAGTTTTCTGCTGAGAAGTTGCAGTTATCGCTGTGTTTCTGCGTTGATTAGCATTTGCGCTAGTTACTTTGATAGTATATCTGCATGTACAGTGGAAACTCCATGATTTTATAGTTAGGTTACTGAACACATGAAAATGATGACCTGAATAAGAATTTATGATGCCAGACTGAATATGATTGAGGTCAACACTGCAAAATGCTGTGTGCTTTCTTGCTAATATATAAATATAACTATAATGTGTGGGCATGTACCAATTAATAATTTGGCCATGCTCTCCTTCGACATCTTCACAAAAGATCTGAGAGAATGTATGTATAACCATACCTAGGAGAGTTATAGTTGTGATGTTGTTTTTATTTTTGTGAAAGAAGGAATATTTTTATTATTAGGGCCATTCCATTGTGACGGGTCGGAAATTCTAACTCTGTTTTGCTTAAACTTCAAGTAATTTGTCATAAAACATTTAATTCGTTTTAAAATAATAACACTAGAATGTCAGATATTAGTTTTAAATATTTATAATGTTTATATTTATGATGAAATACACCATTACCTCGGCATGCCAACCGTGGCCACTGAATTGGAAGAACTAAAGGAGCGGTACAAAGAACGCCTGACTCACCACCCGAATAACCTAGCAACACAACTACTGGACACTTCCCGCTCAGTGCGGCGGCTGAAGCGAGGGGACGTATTATGAGAGAGGAGAAGGGGCGCTGGCCTCTTCACTCCAAATGCCACCGGATATCGCTCAAGCAATCTGCTTATGGTCGGGGGACCGATTGCGGATGAACAGGAGAAAAAAAAAAAAAAAAAAAAAAATTATTTATAATACACAGGCAGCTCTCAGAGCTGATGCGTGTATATCTTAGTCCTTGTCAGTGCGCTTTAAATATTTGTCCAGTCTATTCTTGAAAGAGTTCACTGAGGGGGCACTTATCACTGACTCTGGTAACCGGTTCCAGTTGTGCACGACGCGATTGGGCAATATGTGCTCTCTTGGATTGCTGGTACTTGGCCCACGATGCAGCTTTAGTGAGTGTCCTCTCAACCTTTCATTTGTGCTTTATTCATATTTTTTAATGTAAACTAGACATACTGGACATTGTTAATGTAATGTATAGCCTGGTTCCATATGCATTGTAGTGATGCATCTGCAACCTGCCAGGTATTGAAAACTAACTTCTGCAACTTGTTCTAAATTTATAATACATCACCGTTTCAGAGTACTCTCGACCACCAGTGAAAGTATGTTGTCTGTTACCATTAATTTATGGATTTTTTGAAAAACCGCACACTAATCACGAAAATAATGCGCAATCGGCAAGCAAGTAAATGTGAAAGTAACTCTGTCTGTGTTACCTTTTTACGCCCAACCACCAAATAGATTATGCTTACAATTAATATAGAAATAAGTATCTAGATTGTATATCTAGGAAGATTAAGACCCCTCGCAGACTACAGACTTTCTATCGGCCGATAGTTGAGACGGAATATACTTCGGCTCGTAATGAGTATGGAGAAGTAAAGCCCATCTCAACTATCGGCCGATGGAAAGTCTGCAGTCTGCGAGGGATCTAAAGGCTATTTTATCTGTAGTATGGGTAAGGGAGATGATGATGAATCATGAAGATAATACTGGTTGAAGGTTTTTATGGGGTACTCAGACACATTTAATACAGAACTAAGAACCTGGTCACAAAATAACCATATATTCCAGGTATGGGCGGTGGAGGCATGCCACCAGGCTTCTTCCCCAACTCTCCGCTCAGACCATCACCGCCCGCATCACACCCTGGACCACAGCCCTCACCGCATGGACCACAGCCTCAGTTGATGGGAGCCGGGCAGCCGTTCATCGGACCCTGGTATTCTGGAGGTGGGCCCAGAGGTGCTGTGAGGATGGGCATGGGGAATGATTTTAATGGACCACCAGGTGAGATAACTTTGAATGTATTTTTATTATTACAACTTCTTGCACCTAAAAGATGAAGCACCGACTCATTGTGTAGTCTATCAAGAACAACTATTCTTGAGAGATTGTCTAGTGGCATTATCGACTCAGAGCTTCCGTGCTTCGGAAAGTACGTTATGTTGTCGGTTCCTATTAAGTCATAAGCCATGATGAATGACTTACGGCGGCAAAAACTCCGTTACCAGAGATAGCCACTGTCTCCTACGAACTTATATTTATTATGGAATACCATTGTATCAGGACTTTGGTTTAAATGTGATTTTGGCCATATTCAACCAATCTAGACATTGAAGTTAGCCGTTTTGATGCACAGTTATCAATTTTGTATGATAAAGCATGTACTACTGTGCATCAAAACTAGAAAGTGCCTAGAACTCTATGTTGTTGCAAATAAATATTTTCCCTTTCTGTTCTTTCTTTCAATAGTATTTCTATCTGTTTGTTGTAGTACAAGGCATGATGGGTAACTCAATGGAGCGCGGTGGGAGCGGAGCGTTACTGGGGCCCCGGATGACGCCGCCGCGGCCCGGCATGGGGCCGATGAGTCCCGGGGCCTATGCGGCTGGAATGCGTGGGCCTCCACCTAGTGGACCAGGTAATATTTTACATCTGTATTAGATGACAGCTGGAAGGGGAAGGCCTAGGCGAACCTTCTTGGATCAAATTGGCGACATTTTGGAGAAGGGCCAGGTCAAAAGTACCCTAAACCGACGAGCATGTATGAAGAATGTAATGAGAGTGAATGAGGCGAAAGTTGTGTGTCAGGATCGTAGCGACTGAAGATCCGTGGTCTGTGCCTACCCCTTTGGGAAAGAGGCGTGACTTTATGTATGTACGTACTAAATGACCTCGTTCATTCTACAAGCGTTTCTATATCTTGTACCATTATCCATAAGGTTTATAATAGCTTGCTATAAAACTAATTGACGCGTTGCTTGCCAATTCAATGTGGCTTGAGCCTTAGTCGATTTACCTCACGTTTGTCGGGTATTTACAATCTTTTATCTCCATCCCCAGGCATGCCGCCAATGGGTATGGGTCCAAGAGGCGCTTGGGCAGGGGGCTCCGGCGGCACTGGTGGCTCCGCCCCTCTCAACTACAGCGGGGGCTCGCCTGGTGCGTACGGCGCCCCGCCGGGGTCTAATGGACCCCCGGGGCCTCCCACGCCCATCATGCCAAGCCCTCAGGATAGCAGCAACTCTGGTAAGTTGTAGCTGGAAATTTCGCAGGGATAAACAGAGTAGCGATGGTCTAGTGGGAGTAGCTCCGACTTACGTACGTAAGGTCCATGGTTCGAATCTGTTTGGCAATCGTGAGTTTTTGTTGTCAAAAATTTATGTGCACTATGCAGTAGTCTCAGTTATCGAAATCGAATAACCCGGTTCATTATAGAAACGTCGCAACTTGTTACCTCTCGCTTGCACATTAATATAGTCACTAATGTACAAGCGAGAGAGCATGACAAGTGCCGCCATAGAGCCTTTAAGCTATTACAGGGTAGCGATTCAGATTTGCGATTCAGATATGTCAGCTGTTCAACCGACCGCAACCAATCACAGTGCATTACGTCAGTTCTGGATCAATTCCTGCACTATGATTGGTTGCGGCGGTTGAACAGCTGACCGATTCCGACCCGAATGCATTCCGCTGAAGTCTGTATCACTAGACAGGTCTATCTACGCCTATTCCAAGTTTCATCCAAATCGATTCACTTAGGCGTGATTAAAACACAAACATACAAACACAAGCATGCATGAAGAATGTAATGAGAGTGAATGAGGCGAAAGTTGTGTGTGAGGATCGTAGCCAGTGGAGATCCGTGGTGTCTGTACCCCTTTGGGAAAGAGGCGTGATTTTATGTATGTATGTACATACAAACATCTAAACAAATTCAAACTTTCAGCTTTATTTGGGATTGATTCGGTCAACACAAAGTAACATACATATCTCATTATTTGGAAGCCCTGTAATAATGTATGTATGTTTGTTTATAGGTCTAGGCGGTGTTGACGGTATGAAATCGTCGCCGGGCGGCGTCGGCGGCGGCGGGCCGGGCACGCCGCGGGATGACTCCGGATCCGGGATGGGAGATTATAACTTGAGTGAGTACTTTTAGGCGTGTCAGCGACTTGAGTGCGCGCCATTTGAGTAGGCGTGCCAATTGAGTAGGCGTGCCACTTGAGTGGGGATTGGAACTTGAGTCCGGCTTGCCATTTGAGTAGTGCTTGGGTGATATTATTGTTACTTGAGTAGGTATTTTAGTAATTTGATTATGTACTTGGGTATCACTGTGTTATTGATTAAACTAAAACAGAGAATAACAATGTTAGAAAAGAATTGACCATTTCTAAGAAGTTTTTAATTAATCGGTCATTTTTGAATTTTAGGTGAGTTTGGTCTCCAATAACTGACAAACTTCAATTATTTGATTTCTTTTCAGTACCTTGCCAAGTGCTTTATTTACTTTGAGTATTGCCTACTTGCTCAGATTCAATGAGTACTTAATAAAATTACTTGAGTACCCGCTATAATTTTAGCGGGTACTCTTTGATACTACGGCGAGCAGTATCGTCACTTGAATCAACTTGGTCATGCTATTTGATAGATAGATAGATAGAAAATACTTTATTGTACATCACATGGACCTTACAAAAAATAATACAAAAAAATATTTAAAGTTAAGTACAATCGCTGGGAGCGATTTCTTCTACTTGACTACTTGAGTACTTAATCAAATTACTTGAGTGCTTACTTTAGTGATAACTTGAGTAAGTTTGTTACTTGAGCGGATTTTCGGTAGTGGAGCTTTGTCTATGTACTTAACAAATAATAAATTTTACAATGACAAATAATTCGAAATATTTCGTTTGTAACATTGAAAATTATGAATTTAAATCTAGTTTTAAAATCAATTATTTACTATACACTGTAAATATCTAAATGAACTTTGAGTTGATTTCAGTTTTTAATCCCAGTTCACACCAAACCACAAAACATGTATTATACATGTATTCGACATGTGACATGTATTCGACATGACTTGTTTCGTTCTTAATACACATCTGAAACATGTTCTTAAGTATATGTAACATTTTGTAGGAATAGGTTTTAATACTTTGCAGATTATATGTCAAAAATGTGTGTTGTATGAAATATATATCTAAATGGTGTTTTGAAGTTCCACTATTGAATAGTAATAATAGTAATATATATTTATTTCTCTCTCACAAAAAATATATACAAATAACAAATATACTTATGAAATAATGAATGTAACCAAAATAATTGAACAGGATACCTACTTATAAAACTATACAATTTTTCGGTGAACTTGGGATAGTAGAACATTTTTTTTTTATTCAATGTTTTTTTTTAATGACAAGCTCCACAAACTCATGGTTATTGTTTATATCTAAGTGTTATTGGCATAATGCCTAGTTAGTACAGCCATCAACAATTATTTGTATTATTTTTCGTACCTAATTCATTATTAAAAAAATATATATTTTTGTAATGTGATTGTTGAATTTGTGAAAAAACCTTCGACCAAATAAATTGTGGACAGGCCTTGTGATATTTGTGTTTTCTTTTTAAACCCTTGAACTGCTATGCTCTATTTTCACTGCAGCATTAAGCGAAGAAAGAAGAGTGCGTTTTCGATTGCATTTCGGTGACTTATATCCGGGAAATAGGTTTTTTTTTGTTTTTATTTTTTAGTTTGTAAGAACAGGTATTTTCATTGTTTATTTGGTCGAAGATAATGAGGCAAAAAAATTCTCTCTGCTCATACTAAGACATTGTGAGGAAATTTGGATATTTTAATTATGAGCATCATTGATAGGTAATGAGAAGTGTCTAATAATTTAAAAAGAAAACAATGCTCAAGGTTTCGGCGGCCCCGGTGGCGATCAAAACGACCAAACAGAATCGGCAGCCATTTTGAAAATTAAAGAGAGCATGCAGGAGGAGGCGAAGCGATTCGAGAAGGACCCCGACCATCCGGACTATTTCATGCAATGAGCCAAGTTCAATGCTGCCAACTTGCCAAAAAAATAACACCAATTTTACCAAAATTTGAACATAAAAAAGTATTGATGTCGTGATCTCGCGCGGTTTTGGTAGGTTGGCGTTTTGTTCCAACGATCTGAATTCGAAAATTAATTTAGCTTTCCGTAGTAGCATCTCTATTTATTTTTGTTAATCTTAGCCCATGTTTTAGATTTTCGCGAATTTTTAATGCAATCATGTGATTTTTTTAACTGGCAATTTTTTTTACATTTTAGTCGGATATAAAAATTTATGAATCAGATGAAATTAATTGAACAGGAATTTAAGTGATTTTTATGTATTACATTTATTTAGTTTAGAGAATTATTTCGAATAATTGTATGTATTGATTTATACATATTGATATGTACTTTATATACATCTTAATGTATGTCTGTAGCAAAAATTTCATAAAAAAAATTCATATTGTTGACTACATTTTGAGATTTTTGTTAATAAAAGTACTTAAAATTAGTTTGTACTTAGAAAAAAAGTTGAAATCATTTTTTTTTTATGAAATATTGCTACAGTTTATACAATTTTATTATTAAGTCGACAAGTACTGTTACTCAGTATAACATCTAGATATATTTTGTTTATTTTATATACAAATAAAAATATCTTCCATTCACTAATTAAAATTAAATTATTTAGCGTACATTTTTATATAAGTTCTTAAATGTTCCTAGAATTGTATTTTTTTTTATTTTTAAGAATAACAGTGACGTATGTTTGAGAGAATTGTTCAAGTATTTCAATGAAATTATCTTCGACCAAATAATAATTATGAGTTATATAGCTTAACTGATCGCTTATCCACGCGTCGTTAAGCCATGACGGAGGCCTTCAGGCGGCCTAAGACCGACATCAGGATCATATAATTTACGAACACGGAATTCGGAAAAGTGAATTTAGTTTTGCTCGCCACTGTCAAAAAAATAAACATTTTCACGATGACAAGTTTTTCACTTCAAATTGGTTCTGAAACATTATTTATTTATTATTTGTTTCAAGTCTAAATATTTACAAAAATTCTAATTCTAGTTATTTTTTTGACTATATCACGAAGTAAATCTTCTCTCAAATCAACCCACTTTAGATCTATTGAAGTGTCTAAGGGGGTCAAGGGTCACGTACAAATTTGGACACACATACTAACATATTTAAATGCATATTTAGTGATAAATGCTGAGTTTTATATGCACGTTTTATTGTAAATAACGCTTTGAAGCTCGAATTTTGTCTGAAGTAATGATTACTCAAAATGTATCTCATATTTTTCATATTCGGACTCATCTATGGGCATAATATTATTGTGTATGCAATCTTCTATTTTTATTGCGTAAAAAACAATATGACTTTATGAAATTGTTGGTGCAAGGATTTATAAACAATTGTTTGGTCGAAGGTTTTTAAAAATTAGTTATAAGCGCCATCTATTGGCGAAAAATATCAAGTAAAACTTTGAACGATTTTCTCAAACGAAAGCAAACCACGCAAAACAATATCGGCATCAGTAGCGTGGGATAAGCATTTATTAAAAAAAAAACTAGTTTATGAATTAAAAACAAAAAATGCAAATGGCGCGGAATATTTGAAACGTCAAAATCATCATAGACAATTTTTTTATTTCATGATGAATTTTTTTATTGTAGATTCAATTTGCGTTGCGGTTTTGACGTTTTTAAAATTCCTGTGCCAAATGTCGGGAGTTCAGGAAATATTGGAAAAATAGTTATCTAAGTTTTTTTATGCAAAGAACTCAACGTTTATGAAATACATATAAAATAAATGACTTAAAAAAATACAAAACCAATATTTTCAGTACAACTGACGTGGCGACAGTTTTTACCAAGAAGAATATTTATACCGTGAGAAAATGTATGTAACAGTTTTTATTTGGTATTTTAAACGTAGAATAAGATATTTTTTCTTTGGGTGTATGGAAATTTGTATAAAATAGGATATTTCTTAGAGTTTGAGGTAGTTAAGTTCACAGGAGCCACCGCTCTGTCCAATACATTTACGTTTGGGTTCATTTAGTGGTTAAAATACATATAAATTTATATAAAAAAAATTAACAGACATTTTGGAAGGTAAAATTAATGTAAATAAAAACAATGTCGTGGTCTCATTGATCTCGAATCCCATGAGATTTTTTCCAATTCTAAATTTGAATTTATCTTTCAAAAAAAGAACGTTCTACCTAGTAGAGTGAGTTTGTCTTTGAATTTGGAATTGAATAAATCTACGATTTTTTTGAATCTATGGTTAATAATTTGGTGTCAAAAAAACTTTATTTAACACTAGACGAACCCACCCATATATTGTAAATTAAATCAACGTTGAATTCAACTGTTAGGATAAGTAAATCTTAGTGTAAACAGAAATCTAGATTTCAATGCAAACGTTTTTTTTATTAATTTAATCAGTTTTTTAATATGAAATTAATGTAGTGTGAGGTTGTATGTTGTTTTAAGAATTTTATTTTCCTTAATTTTTGTGAGTTAGGTAAATTAATTATTTTTTCTTATCGATGTAATGTTTATATACTTACATAAATAGTTATTATATATTAAATTGATGGTTTTATTATATTTCCTATTCCTATAAATATGAAAAATATATGTTTTTTTTAATACAGGAAAGTTACGAGAGAAAAACACCATGTATAGTATCGCATGTCAGTTACCGTATGTCAATTCCCACGCACATAGGAATATCAAATCACGGAATTACGTGAACTAGCTTCGTGAATATTGTATCGGATGGACTGGTTGGCGGGAAAAGTGACTAAAAACTAAAAAGTTTTTTATTGCGGTATTTTTTTTTTCTTTACTTTATTGCGGTAGACTGCGTTGAGGCAAACTACCGTATATCAGGAATTTGAATTAAAAAAAAATGAAGAATAGAAAAAAGTTTTTTGAAAAAATATTTTTAAAACAAACCGGAGCCGATTCAAATGATCAAATGGTTATTCACTGAGGCATTGTCACCAAAGAATCAGTGTGCCAAAATTCAGCTTACTCCAAATGAGCTGAACTGAACTTTGGGACAGTAGCTTGCAAGATTTGATCAGGACCAACACTTATTATTATTATATTTTTTATTTATTTATGATAGAATCATAAATACCAAAACGCTAACATAGAGTTGCATTGCAAGTTGAATCCAAGTTTGTAAAACAGGATGTTAACTTAACAAACGCTTTTTAACATGATTGTCCAGAACGTACAAGCGCTAACCACATAGTACGTCTTTTGTCTAAGCATTATTTGCCTTTTGCTCAATTATTCATCAAATTATGACTTTGGAATCACGACCAATTACTACTTTACGACAAAAACGCCCTCAAAACTAGAACTGCCGCATTTTGAATATAGAATTCCTACTGAGTGGTTTGAATTGTTTAAAATTCGAATGATAAAAGAAAACAAAAAATAATAGACAACTGTTTTTGTTGTAAAAATATTAGGCTACGCATAAATGCATTCTGCCTAAATTGTTATGTTTGAAAAACTTCGGATTTTGTTTTACGTTCTTCTAACTTTGTTAATTCCTTATTTACTGCAAGAATTTATTTCTGCTATTTTGATAAACAAAATAAAGACCTGCAATCGTTGTAGCTCTTGTAACGGATGAATGAGAAATAAAATGGAGACGCAGTTATTTCTGTTGATATTTTTGATTAATTTGGGATGTGCTGCCTCGGAGATCAGTCTCAGATTCGGTGAGTTTATTTGTATATATTGGTCCCTTACTATGGGCCTTCTTATAGCTCAAGGTTGCGGGTTCGATCCCCGCCGCGGGATAAATGTTTGTATGATCTGCAAATATTTATTTCGGGTCTGGGTGTTTCTATGTATAATATGTATGTATTTACAAACAAAAAGTATATAAGTAGTTTATCAGTTGTCTGGTTCCCATAATACAAGCTATGCTTAGTTTGGGGCTAGATGATGCTGTGTGAAATGTCCAGCATTATTATTATTATTTGAGGGTTATACTTTTAATACTCAGTTCACAAGTAAACTGGGGATTAACTGAAATGCACGGGCCGAAGCCAAGTGCATATCAGTATGTACCTAAGAGTTATTAGGACTGACTTCATAAGGGTCAGTCTGTAAGAATTTTCTTACAATTCTACAGGTGTTCAGTATGGCTGCCTTTTGGAGAAGCACGTAAGTGTGTTTTGGGAGGTCTATCATTTCCAGGGACTGAAAAAGTTGTTTCGGGATTACACCTGTAGAGGACAGAACTACTGGGACAATGGAAACTTTGTTAAGACGCCACATGCGAGTTATCTCATTCTTCAAGTCGATATACTTTGACAGCTTTTCTGCAATGGTGCTCTGAAGATTGTGTGTGTTGGGGATAGCAATATCGATTAATAAGGCTGTGTTGTTAATTTTGTCTAGAAGAGTTAAGTCAGGTCTATTAAAATGCGTCGTCCTGTCGGTTAGGATAGCTCGGTCAAAGTATAGTTTATGGGTGGTATTTTCTAACACAATTTCAGGGGCGTACTTATAGTATGGCGTAGGTTTTGTGCTGTTATCGATCAAATTGTACTTAAAGGCTAGTTTTTGGTGGATGATATTGGCTACCTGGTCATGTCGGAACTTATAGTCCGTTTGCGCTAGAGATTTGCATGCCCCTGTAATATGTTGGATAGTTTCAGAAGGTCCATTACATCGCCGGCAGGCTTCGGATGCTATGTGTGTTCTCATAATATGTCTTTGGTAGTTCCTTGTTTCAATCACTTGGTCTTGGATAGCTATCATGAACCCTTCAGTCTCAGGAAAGAGTTCACCTCGACTGAGCCATTCGTTCGACGCCTGTTTGTCGACGGTAGGTTGGCTCAGATCGAGATGGTGCCTTCCATGTAGAGACTTCCGGGCCCATTCTGCATGCAGTGTTTGTCCGTCTGTAAGTTCTTCATTGCTTTGCTTCTCGTGATTGTGCAAATTGAGTGGTGTGTGTCTATGATCCAGTGCCGATGCTGCCCTATGAAGTATGGATGTTTCTGATTTATTTTGAAAATATGTTCTGAGTGTTGTTATTTGTCTGTTATGTAGGTTTAGTATGTCAATTATACCCCTTCCTCCTTCCGAACGTGGTAGAATCTGTCTCTGTATACACGCCCGAGGATGGTGTTTTCTGTTCTTAGTCATCGTGACATTGACCAGGCGTTGTAGGTCTCTTAGTTCCTTTTTAGTCCAATTTATGACACCGAATGAATATGTAAGAACTGGTATGGCGAATGAATTAATAGCTTTTATGGTATTTTTTGAATAGAGTTGTGTTTTAAGAATAGAATTTAACCTGTGTCTGAAATTTTGTGTTAGTTTTGATTTGATCTCTCTATGTTGTATTTGTTTGGATTGCTGATACCCTAAGTATTTATATGTTTCAGTTTCAGCAAGAGAGTCTATACACTCACCAGATTGTAGCTGGTAAGTATGTTGGAAGTTTTGCCCTGCTCGGACAGAGTTAATTTTACATTTGTCTATGCCAAAATTCATAGAAATATCTTTTGAAAATGTTTCTGTAATGTGTATTAAGTTTTCTAATTCGTTTTGTGTGCTGGCGTATATTTTAATGTCATCCATGTAGAGAAGATGGTTTAATTTACATTCTGAATTGTCTGTCTGTCTGTTGCGATTATTGTCTAACAAGTAGCCTAAGCCTGTCGAATTAAGACTGTTAGAAAGGGGATTCAGAGCAAGGCAGAACCAGAGCGGGCTCAGTGCGTCACCCTGAAAAATACCTCTACGAATACGTATAGGTGTTGTTTCTACAACTCTACCTGATGTTTGTGCTTGGAGCCGAGTAGTCCACCCCATCATAGAACTACTTAAAAATGAGACAATTTGGGGATGAACTTTGTAAATATCTAGGATTTTTATAAGCCAATCATGAGGGACAGAATCGTATGCTTTTTTATAATCGATGTATATGGAATACAAATCTTCTTTTTTTCTTTCTATCTGTTTTAAAACAATGGAATCAAGTATTAATTGCTCCTTGCATCCCTGGCTGAACTTTCTACATCCTTTCTGTTGTTCGGCTAGTAAATGGTTGTTGTTTACGTGGCTGTAAATTAATTGAGATAAGCAAGATGTGATGATTTTATAGATTGTTTGGAGACACGTGATCGGCCGATATTTAGCGGGATTAGTTAAGTCGTTTAAATCTTTGGGTATCATATGTGTAACACCAGATGTTATGTATGTCGGCATTGTGTTAGGGTTCTGAATAAAGTTATTTATGTGGTTGTAAAGAAATGGATGTATGTAAGACAGTTTTTTGTACCAGTAACTATGGATATTATCAGAACCAGGGGCTTTCCAATTATGGATTGCTTTTAAGACTTTATGGAATATATCTACGGGTATTTCCAAGTATTCCATAGGTTCTATAGCTAAACAGTTTGTTTTTTCCACTGTGATCCACTCAGCATCTTCCGCGTAGTTCGCAGAATTTTCCCAAATATTTGCCCAAAATTGTCTTAATTCTGTGGGGTCTAACATAGCATTTGCGTTAGAGTCGGTTTGGTTATTGTTATTACTGCAGTTTCGAGTGGTTCCATTGAGGCTCTGATAAAATTTCTTTTCATTATTTGAAAATTGACTATTTTGAGTTTTCCGCATTGTACATGCTTTGTAGCGTCTGAGTCGACTGCTGACTACTGAGAGCTTCTGTTTCATTGTGTCTAAGTACAATGCTAGACTAGAATTAGGTTCTTCATGTGTGCTATGTGTTTTGTACTGTTCTAAAATCTTATTTACTTGCTCTGTCAGTGCTCTGCTCCTATTACCGTTGATGTATTGAGTAAGCCTACCAATCTTTTTCCTAAGGTCACTTACCTTTCTTTCAAGACGTTTCTGCCAGTTTGGTTTACGATCCCTACGTGCTTGGTGCTCTTGTGGTGGTATTATGAGTTTTGACCCATTCAACTTAGATGCCGTCCAGGCTGCACAGTAAATTTTGGTTTGAAGAGAATCGAAGTCTGAATCCGCATTAACATACTCGGGTAAAATTTTTTCATTAATGTAACTCACGATGTTTCCTAGCCTTTTAGATTGTTTTTGTTTTGGAATAAATGGTCTACCATCTTGCTGTACGTTACAAAAGAACTGCTGGGCTTGGACAAATGCTTCGTCAATTTCTTTATTAATGTTTTGTTCGCTGACAACTTGGTTTTGGGTAGAGTTATCATGTATGTTGATTTGTGTCTGCTGTGTAGATATCTCAGTACTGTGATTTAAAAAGCTTCCATCATTAATAGCATCATACCAAACTGTCGCGTTTGGGTCTTCCTGATGATCGGTTGTGTCAGTTATTGTGTTGTGTGTTTCTAATGCAGTGGATACTTCTTGTCGGATGATTTGGAGTCTCGCATCATCGATGTACTTATTGGCTATAATTAGCCTTCGTTGGTCCGCTACTCTATGTTCGCTAATATGAGCCAAATGAGGGAAAACATTGATGAACTCCTGGTGTAAAGGTTTCCTATATGCTGTTTTATTTGTCTCTAGGTTGGTAAGTCTGTAGTAAATCCTAATGATGGTCTCATTGAGTTCTGTTGTCCAATGCATTCGTCTGGCGTTAGTCGTCTGGGATATCGATACTTGTGGCTCTTGTTGGTGTGATAGATTTGATTCTACATCCTGCCGTATGCTGGTCATACAAGTATTGGTGAGTAAGTTATTACGTACTATCGCTCTGCGTTGGTCACCCAACCGCTGTCTGCTGACTTGCATGTCAGGGAATTCTTTAATAAATTCACTGTGTAATTCCGTGAGATACTGTCGTGTGTTTGACTCCATGTTAGTAAGTCTAAGGTATGTGCGCAGGATAAAGGTGTTCATTTCCTCAGTCCATTTTCTGCGCGCACTAGTTATAGCATTGGTGGGTACAGGGTTGTCGACAACTGTCACCCGTACAACATCCTCAGCTATAGTAGATGAAGGAGAAAGAGAAGAATTTTCTGATATACAGTTGAGATAAGAAGAAGGGGAAGAAGGGATAGAAGAGAATAGAGATTTGGGTGAGGAAGTAGTAGATGATAAAGCTTCATTGTCCTTTTCAGCTCTATTCGTTTGACTCTGGCCCCGTTCCTCTATCGAGGCCAGCCGCATTGCTCCAACGTTAACAGCACTCGTGCTGCTCTCATCTGCTGCACCGGCTCTAGATGTGCTCCGGCTTGTTTTTCTCAGTGGTCGTAGATTATATCTTCTGTTGGACTCACCTTTTTCGGGTTCCCCGGCAGAGGGCCGCCCATTACCCTCGCCACCGATGGCTTGCATGCTGTGACGTCCAGCATCGGCTCCAGACGTGCCCCGGCGATCACCCCCGGGAAGCGACCATATACGTTTACTAATTTTACCTTGCTCCATCATGATGGGTTTGCCATTGCCCTTTTTTGTCACCCGCTAAGATATTTCGTTGCGGGTGTCCGCCCCTCACGTGGCTTAGGTGGTCAAGCACGGACGTGGGGTTGGGCTTAGAGAGGCTTATTATTATTATTATTATTAAGGTCGCTCAACGAGCTATGGAAAGAGCTATGCTTGGTGTCTTTCTAAGAGATCGAATCAGGAATGAAGAGATCCGTAGACGCACTAAAGTCACCGACATAAAAAGTAAGTAAGTTCGTATGAGTCAGTGGCCAACTCTGGTGACGGAGTTTTTAGGCCGCCTTAAGGCCTCCGTCGTGGCTTAACGACTTAAATAGCCGGGACCGACAATTTAACGTGCCCTCCGAAGCACGGAAGCGCTCAGATGAAAATGCCACTGGCGGTCACCCATCCACTAACAGTCCGTTTCGAACGTTGCTTAACTTCGACGATGTATCACGATCGACTTAGCAAGCACGACCACGAGTCACCGACATAGCCCACGGGATTGGCAAGTTGAAGTGGCAGTGGGCGTCAGCTCGTAGAGCTGTTACCAACACCATATCTATACCTTAATTTATCGTCAGAATGGTCTAAAAATTATCATCTTACAGTATTCATCGTTGAAAATCACGAACAAGATTTATCAAGGAAAATCGCGCGAGCTGTGAAAACTGCTGAAGATAAAAGCGACTTGAAAATAGCAGAAGATATTGTTTTCTTGGATCGTGAGAATGAAGATGAGAGCTACCGAATTTGTAAGTTTTTTATTTATCTACTAGGAACTTGCTACGTTTTAAAATAATTAATTATTTTACATCAGTGTGTGTTAGTGGGTGTGTGTGTGAGAGAGAGAGAAAGAGAGAGTTATTGATTGTAAATGCGAGAATATCTAGCAGGTATTGTATTTTGTCTAATCTAATTGTGTGTGCTATAAGCTAAGGTGGAATTGATAGGTATCATTCAGCAACTTGATTTTTAAAACGCCTTATTCTTTAAACTTTTCCTGGGAAATGGTTATGAACTGAAACTGATTTGTTAAAGCTTTGGTCAGGATGTTACGGATTTCGCAAAAAGTTTTTTTTTTAATCAAAATTTAAATCGACTTTAGTTGCCATCTGTACTTTTTCCCGTAATTTTAAAAAACTCTATTAACTGTTTTTTTTTTAATTTGAACGTAATTATTTTAGTATGTGCAGCCGTTTCAAAAGGCGTGTCCCTCATCATCGACATATCCTGGTCTCCATGGGAGTTGGCTGAGCAGTTCTCTTCAGACTCTGGAGTGCCCATTGTCCGCTCGGTACTAGGCTCGCAGGAGTTGGTGGGAGCTATGGACGCGTACTTGGAGTCGAGGAATGCGACCGATGCGGCTATACTGCTGGAGAGCGAGATGGGTGAGTTTAGGGTATTGCTGTTTCACTCAGGTTTTTTTAAAATATTTTATTAAAGGGTTTGTTCTATTAGAGAACATGAAAAAAACAACATGAAACATGAACATGAAAGGTACACTTACAATAACAAAATCAACAAAGAACATAATTAATAAATTTTTATTTATTTTTTTCAAATACAAAATAATTTATTTACAGAAACTAAGCTACTACAATATGTACATAAAATTACAAAATACAATAGAATCAGTCAAGCTATCTAAGGATCGTCGTAAAAACGATCTATAGATAGCTCAACTGATCCAGGTCACTGCCAGTCGGAAGCGTGCCCAAAACACTGGCGGCATTGCCACGCTGAATGGCAATGCTGATTCTTTGTGCCAAAAAGTCGCCAGCTCTCGAATCACGCGACGCTTCGACCAGACGCCCTGAAAGATTTTTGAAGACGCGATGGGCCCCGGAACCCCACGGACCCAGGGTCTCGACCCTAAATGGTTCAAATATAAATAATTAGGTACTTTCACTCAGGTTGGTTGGTGCAAAATACCGCTCTTCCTTTTACTTTGAAGGTTGTTTCGTAGAAGCAAATGGATCAAATACATACCTACCACAGACGAATTTACCTACACAAAAAAGTTTTTATAGTAGCATTCTCACAAAGATTTGCATGCTAGTGTGCAAGCGAGAGAATATGATTTTCACCGCCAGATTCGTTTCTCGAACCGATACCACGTTATATCTACTTCTAGGTATTTCTAGCAATATGTCTATTTCTATACAGACGTAGACAAAACCCTATACCGCCTTCTCGGCTCCTCGAACATCCGTGTGTGGGTACACGCTGGGCTGACACGTGACTCCGCCCGCGCGTTGAAGACAATGAGACCCGAACCCAGCTTCTATGTCCTGGTTGGAGACAGCGGGTTCGTTATGGACACGTATGCACGGGTGCGTTTACATCCTAAGTAATCTGTAAAAAAAAATTGGGAAAACCACCATATTTTACAGGCAGTAAAAGAAAAACTGCTTTAGACACTATTATATTAGCACTGCTCATTATGATCAACAATTTTTATAGTCTAGACGAGTATTACAACAGGTAATGTATGTATACAAGTATACAACATACCTATATATTTTTAATTTAAGTAAGTAATTGTATTTGTTCGCATTTGAGTACTACCTATTGTTTCTTTTAATTTTGGTTCGAAAGGTATAACTACCTTTTTACCTACTTACCTACCTATTTGTGCTTGTATTTAGGTTACTAACCATTGATGTTGCACATCCGAAATGGATAGACTGTAGAAACCTGTACCTATTTAAAATAAGACCTTAACATGTACAACAGTTATGCAATAAAATTATTCTGATTCTGATTCTGATTCTGATTCAAGCGGACCTTGGACGAGTTGGTGATGCAAGCTGATCGCTGCGCTCGCTCGCTCAATCAAAAACTCTACAAAAAACCACGAATTCTTATTTTACACGTAAAAGAAACTGCTCTAGACACTACTGTATTAGAACTGCTCACTATAATCCTACAAGGGAACCCTGGCGTGCCGAGTTATGCTAGCTGATCGCTGCGCTCGCTCCATTTATAAAAAAAAGCCACACACAAGCTGATCGCTGCGCTCGCCCAATCAAAAACTAACCAACTTAAATTATAGGCAGTAAAAGAGAAACTAGTTCGCCGAGACTACAGATGGAACCTTGTCGTATCAGACTACAGTGCTATAGACACAAGTATATTGGCTCTACCCACTATGATCCTGCAAGCGGACCCAATGGAGTGTTGTAAGCTGATTGGCAAGGAAGACTGCGAATGCCCTTCGAATTTTCAGGTAAGATTGGTACAGGGCAACATTTTATAAATAAATAAATAATGCTGGACAATGTCATATAGCATCATCTAGCCCCAAACTAAGCAAAGCTTGTACTATGGGAACCAGATAACAGATATACTACTTATATACTTTTTTTTTGTAAATACATACATATTATATATAGAAACACCCAGACCCGAGACAAATATCTGTAGATCATACAAACATTTGTTCCACGGCGGGGATCGAACCCGCAACCTGCGACCGCTGGGTTCACTTTGAATTGACTAAAAGCTAGGTGATTTTACTCTTGTTTCTTCAGATCTTTTCTTATAATATGGTTAGACTTTTAACTAAATGAGTTGTTGAAGCACTCGATGAGTTTCATGATTTCATCCCACTCATACAATAAAGCTGAAAGTTTGCGAGTTTGTTTAGATGTTTGCATCAATCACGCCTAAACCAGTAAACCGATATGGATGAAACTTGGAATAGGCGTAGATAGATACCTGGAAGCTATTCCAGGCCTATATGCTAATATAGGCTATTCAAAATGTTGGTACCACGCAGGCGAAGCCGCGCGCAGTAGCTAGTTAAATTATAAAAAATTAGATATTTTTTAACATTTCTAGCGTCATCAATCAATCCTAACCTCCCTCATACAACTCCTGGTTGACGCACACTCCAAGCTGGATACCCTTATCGCGAAGGTGGATTGCGAGGACCTTGGTATGATGAACAGCACCAGGGAGAAACTGTACAAGCAGCTTACTTATGACACTGCCAGTAACGAGACGGTGTTTTATTGGGATGCTGAAAAGTAAGTGAAATACGAGTAAGTTAAGACGTAAGGTTGCACTAATACACACACCCGCACGCATCCACACACACACATGCACGCTCACACACACATTTACACACTCGCACACACATTCACACACTCTGACACAGAGATAGGTACACATACCTGCACGCATAAACACTCACGCTCTCACACCCTACACTCAGACTCACACACCCGCATGCATACACAACACACTCTCCACGCCCTCTTACACATTCACTCATGTTACACACACCCACATACACACACACACCCACCTGTACCATGCACATTGCACGTACATGTAATCAAACATACACTGATTGTGGAACGGGCAAAGAGACTTATGTTAGTTAGACCTACATAAAAAAACATTTATTGTGAGGTTTACTAGGAATTTTGGACAGTATTATTATTGTGTTACCTATTTGTTAAAGTATGTTCTAGCCATAAAAAAAACTCCGTCACCAGAGTTGATCTAACTCATACGAACATACTTTAAAACGTAAACAGGGTCACGACTGTATCCCCAAGGCGCGGTAGACATTCTCTCAGATCTTTATATTCCAGATCCTTTGAATATGTCTAAGGGGGTAGTCAGAGGCATGTACAAATACATATTTGATACATGCCCACATCTTGCAGAAGTTAGTATTCCATACGTGACAGGTTGCAAGCCCATCGCCGCCTATAAGAATACTAACTGGTTTCCTCACGATGTTTTCCTTCGCCGTTCAGAGCTCGTGTTAAAGCGCATATAAATTTTACGAAACGCAAAATCCATTGATGCACGGCCGGGATTCGATCCCACGGATCCCGCCTTCGGATTGAAAGTCGAGGTACAACCCCATTCGGCCAACACGGTGCTCCATACTTTTACTAGTTCGAAAGTAGAAAAGACCATAAATTCCAGGTCTTCACTTCTCCTGCGCTCCCGTTTCATCCTATCCTCGTACACTGATGATTTCGAGGTGGTAGCGAGCTGGTCTGCCAACGAGGAGTTCCGTCTTCTGCCTGGAGTCACTCTTGAACCGTTGAGGATGTTCTTTCGAGTTGGGACTGCTCCGGTGAGTTCAAGATAAGATTTGAAGTCTCTAGAGATGAATTATGGCACAAATCAATTGTCGAAAAATAGATCCGAGTGTATTTGTGTGTGTGCGAATGTGTGTGTGTGAGGGTATATGTATGTGTGTGCGAGTGTGTTTCTGTGCAAATATCAATAGATAAAAAAAACTATTAAAATTTTGCCTATTCCTTGATTTTGTTCCTATATATTTTTTTAATAAATTGATGATCTAGTTTTTTTCCAGGCGATACCTTGGACCTTCCCCAAGCTGGACCCTGAGAGTGGAGAGCCCATGTTCACTGAAGATGGACAGCCTGTCTACGAAGGATACTGTATTGATCTTATACAGAGGCTAGCTGAGGTGAATAAACTTATACAGGGTGTTATTGATCTTAGACAGAGGCTGGCTGAGGTGATTAAACTTATACAGGATGTTATTGATCTTATACAGAGGCTGGCTGAGG
Organism: Epirrhoe alternata; assembly: GCA_963565295.1. Lineage (NCBI taxonomy): Eukaryota > Metazoa > Arthropoda > Insecta > Lepidoptera > Geometridae > Epirrhoe > Epirrhoe alternata. The sequence goes on from OY751402.1 coordinate 2,445,950, forward strand.
TGATTAAACTTATACAGGATGTTATTGATCTTATACAGGATGTTATTGATCTTAGACAGAGGCTGGCTGAGGTGATTAAACTTATACAGGATGTTATTGATCTTATACAGAGGCTGGCTGAGGTGATTAAACTTATACAGGGTGTTATTGATCTTATACAGAGGCTGGCTGAGGTGATTAAACTTATACAGGTTGTTATTGATCTTATACAGAGGCTGGCTGAGGTGATTAAACTTATACATGGTGTTATTGATCTTATACAGAGGCTGGCTGAGGTGATTAAACTTATACAGGGTGTTATTGATCTTATACAGAGGCTGGCTGAGGTGATTAAACTTATACAGGGTGTTATTGATCTTATACAGAGGCTGGCTGAGGTGAATAACTTATACAGGGTGTTATTGATCTTATACTGAGGCTGGCTGAGGTGATTAAACTTATACAGGGTGTTATTGATCTTATACAGAGGCTGGCTGAGGTGATTAAACTTATACAGGGTGTTATTGATCTTATACAGAGGCTGGCTGAGGTGATTAAACTTATACAGGGTGTTATTGATCTTATACAGAGGCTGGCTGAGGTGATTAAACTTATACAGGTTGTGGCAAAATTTTACCGCATTAAGGGCACCTTTTCATGCGACCGTCGGATTGGCTGGACCAACGAAGATAAGAGCATGAGACCATGTTTCTCATGTTCCTCTTAAATTAATCCATTACTTTTTCTGGGTACTAAAGGTACTAAATAGGTAGTTTTTTTTAATTAACCTATTTCGTCCCACTACTGGGCAAAGGTCTTCCCCAAATCTCTCCAACCATCTCTCTCCTTCGAGATCTCCCACCATCCTCTCAAATAGATAGTGACCTGGAATAGCATATAGGCCATAGACGACTTTTGAAGGCTATTCAAAATGTTGGTACCACACGGGCGAAGCTGCGCTCAGTAACTAGTCTACACTAATATTATAAAGAGGAAAGATTTGTTTCTTTGAATTGAATAGGCTCCGAAATTATTGGACCAATTTGAATTCTTTCACCATTAGAATCCTACATTATCCCTGATGAACATAGGCTATATATTATCCCGGGAAAGTGAAGTTTTCCCGAGGGACCGCGGGTAACATAGATATAATATAGATTATTTGTTTCAGAATATGGAGTTTGATTATGAGATAATTACCCCAAAAATGGGGAGTTTTGGTAAAAAACTACCCAACGGGTCCTGGGACGGGATTGTTGGAGATCTTATGAGAGGAGTAAGCACCCTTTTTAACCGACTTCGAAAAAAGGAGGTTCTCAATTCTTTATTTTTTTACGTATTTTTACTGATTGTTCAAATGAACCGATTATAAAAGTAATTCTTTTGTTTCTCGAAGTGATGGTTGTGGGTTCGATTCCCGCCGCGGGATAAATCTTTGAACTGCAAATATTTATCCCAGGTCTGGGTGTTTCTTTATGTACAAACAAAAAAGTATATAAGTAATATATCAGTTATCTGGTTTCCATAGTACTTTGCTTAGTTTGGATGCTGTGTGAAATGTCCAGCTAATATTATTATTTTTTTTAGGAGACTGACATGGCAGTATCAGCTTTGACAATGACAGCGGAACGAGAAGAGGTCATTGACTTCGTGCCGCCATACTTTGAGCAGACTGGCATACTTATAGGTACCAAGTTACAATAAGTTCAACGCTTCAAAAAAAAAAAACAAAAAACAAACAGGGTCACGACTGTATCCCCAAGGCGCGGTAGACATTCTCTCAGATCTTAATATTCCAGATCCTTTGAAGATAAGATAACCCCTAAGGGGGTAGTCAGAGGCACGTACAAATACATATTTGATACATGCCCACATCTTGCAGAAGTTAGTATTCCATACGTGACAGGTTGCAAGCCCATCGCCGCCTATAAGAATACTAACTGGTTTCCTCACGATGTTTTCCTTCACCGTTCAGAGCTGGTGTTAAAGCGCATATAAATTTTACGAAACGCAAAATCCATTGATGCACGGCCGGGATTCGATCCCACGACCTTCGGATTCAACAATATTATAGAGAAAGCGTTACATACAAAATCAAAGCTAAATTCTATCCGCGTGACAAAATAGTTTTAAGTTTATCCGAATTACACCCTTTGCACCTAGTCTTCTTTCGTTTCAATGTTTTAAACCATTTTTTGCCAGTATGAGGCCACCCCAACTGCTCTCTCTCCAGCGTTGAGCAGGTCCTCTTGGGTGCAGGTTGTAGGGCACAGAGGACATGAGAGCAGGTGTTCCATATCCTGAACGGGAGCCCCACAATCGCACTGTCCCACAACCCCACAATCGATAAGTGCAGGGTCCCGGAATCCCCACCTTTTTTTTTTTTTTTTTATAACGTCAGAAAATCCATTATGGATACCCGACCGCCGTGGGGACAGCGGAAGGGTTATGTCGGACTCTCACCGACTAAAAACTGACGCGTGGCCGGCCTCCATGCCTGTCAAGGGGCTCCGCGATCTCCTACGGAACACAGCGGTGCCCCTCTCGCATTTTGCCTAAGCACTGTCCCGGGAATGGCACCCACAGCCACGCCCGGCACCCTCGCGGTGCTTACGGCGGCGCTCGCCACAGAGCGCCGCCGCCCTCCCGGGGTCCGCATCATGGACAGCCGAAGTCCCCACTTCGACCACCCGCGGACCCGGAAAGTCCCCTGTTTGGCAGGGGATACCACTCCGCCCCCCTCACGGGGGGGCAGGCGGTGCGGGACGGCCGTTAGCGCCCCGCCTCCGCCTCCTTCTCCGAGCGGGATCGGCCCTCTCACGATCCCGCTCAGCCGCCTCTTTCTGGACCAGAACGGCTTCACAGAAAGAGGCCACGGCCCTCCAGGCCGTGTCGTCTGCCAGCATAGCTCCTACTACGCTCGGCAGACTGAGATCCTGCCCGATCCTGTTGACCAAGACTCTACGCTCCGCGCACCACGCTGAGCAGTGCTCCAACGTGTGCTGAGCGGAGTCGAGGTCTGACCAACAATGGTGGCATTGTGGTGTCGGTTCGCGTCCAATCCTACTCAGGTACTCACCGAAACAACCGTGTCCGGTGAGAACCTGAGTAAGTCTAAAGGTGACGTTCCCATATTCCCTCCCTAGCCAGGCTTCGAAGTTTGGCGCCACTGCGCCGACGACGCGTTGGCGCGAGCTCCGTGGCTCGTCGAGCCGCTCGCGCCACATCCCGAGCGCACGCCGGCGCTCCTGCGCCCGCACTTCAGCAGGCGCGGCTCCGCTCCCATCGTCCTGGCGGAGACGAACGTACACACGTGCGTCCATCGCCGCCAAGATGTCAAGGGGCGGGAACCGCGCCAAGATGGTCGCCGCCTCGAACGAGATGGTCCGGTATCCTCGCGCGATTCGAATGGCCATAGGACGCTGTAGGCTGCTGTAGAGCTGCCTGTAGCGCCTAACACCCGTCAGCCTCCCCGACCAGACGGGCGCTCCGTAGAGGGCCATCGATCGCACGACCCCGCCATACAGGCGGCGAACTCCCTCTCTGGGTCCCCCAAGATTGGGCAGCAGTCTGTGCAGTGCACCCACTACCCTCTTGATCCGGGGGACGGAGCGTTTGAAGTGCTCCCCGAAGTCCCAGCGACTGTCCAGGGTGAGACCAAGGTACTTGAGGTACTGCCCCACCTGGACGTCAACGTCACCTACGCGAACCGACAAACTGGGTGGTTCCCTCCCTCTCGGGAGTTTGTGGAACCATAGCGCCTCAGTCTTGTGAGGCGCTATCCGCAGACCCAGCTCGTGGATCTTGTCCACGACACATGCCACCCCTATATCGGCGAGCTCTTTGGTCCTGTCGAAGGAGTCTCCGCCAGCAAGTACGAGTGTATCGTCCGCGTAGCAGACTACTCGTACGCTGGGTGGGAGATCGACGCGCAAGACCGCATCGTACGCGAGGTTCCATAGGAGGGGGCCTAACACGGACCCCTGTGGAACCCCACATGACACCTCCCTCCGTATACGGGTACCGTCCCTGCCCACATACTGCACACATCTGTCGCGCAGGTAGGCGCCGACTATGCGCTGCAGGTAGAGGGGCGCTCCGTGATACACGAGCGCCTCCCTGATCGCCCTCCAGGGCAAGGAGTTCCCGGAATCCCCACCTGGCTAGATTTTCTCTGCAGCGTCCAACTTTGGTTCGGAGTCGGTTAAGAGCTTTCCAAGTTGGCCACTGCAGTTCACGGCCTGGAGGCAGGTGTACCTAGTAATATTTGGGGTAGGTGTGATTCTCCCAATCCACGGCAAAGAGGGAGATCTCTTTACTAAGGTCGACGCCATCTGGTCCACATACCTTATGGCCTTTTAGCCGACAGTTAATGTTGGATAGTTCTCTATATAGGTTAGATGTAGTCGTTAGACAAGCGGCTAACTTGACGACTGCCTAGATCCGTTGACGTACTGTAAAAGATTTAGGATTTCGATTTTAACTTTTTGCACAACGTCCGGTTTAGCTACTCATGTTTAGTCAACTGTCAAACGCAAGTCACTATCGAGTTGGATACGATTTGTATGGGGATAAGACAGCGCCATCTATTGGTACTTGTTTATAACTAATGTGAAAACTAATTACGATCTAGTAGTAAGTAAAAAACTTGTAGGAACTTTGCACTTTGTTAAACTTTTTGAAACCCGTGTAATTTGACCGACGTAATTATTTTGAAACTAGAAATTGCTTGAAACTAGGCTCAACGCACATTGAATTGGGAAGCGACGCGTCAATTGGTTTTATAGCAAGCCATTATAAACATTATGAACAATAGCACAAGATATAGAAACGCTTGTAGAATTAACGAGATCTGGCGAAGCCATCTAGCGGGACGCGCCGGCGCTATAAAACTAATTGACGCGCGCTTGCCAATTCAATGTGGCTTGAGCCGTATCTTCTTTCTTTCAGTGATACGAAAACCGACGCGAAAAACCTCCTTATTCAAATTCATGACAGTCCTCCGTACAGAAGTATGGCTTAGTATAGTAGCCGCGTTAGTACTAACTGGTTTTATGATCTGGTTATTGGACAAGTACTCGCCGTACTCCGCTAGGAATAATCCAGATGCATACCCATATCCTTGCAGGTTAGTATTAGCGCCATCTAGTTTCACAAAAGTGAGTGACAATAATGTTAGCAAACGAGAAAGATGGCGTTATGCGAAATAAAATTGTACTTTTCACTAGTGCCATCTATTTCCCCCTTTTATTACGGAAAAATAGAATCATTTAGGGTGCTCGCACAGTGCAGCCGAGCCGAACGCGGCGAACGGTCAAAAAATGCTGATGACGTCAGAAAATGCGGCTCGCCTCTGACGTCAGCAGCATTTTCTCTATTGATTGAGTTCGACGCGTTTGGCTCGGCTAGACTGTGCGACCACCCTAAAACTCCGTCACCAGAGCCTGCCACTGGCTCATATGAACTTCATCAAATTTTCAGAGAATTCACACTAAAAGAGAGCTTTTGGTTCGCGCTAACGTCATTCACGCCCCAAGGGGGTGGCGAAGCCCCGAAGGCTCTTTCAGGACGCACGTTGGTCGCGGCCTACTGGCTATTTGTGGTGCTAATGTTGGCCACATTTACTGCTAATTTGGCCGCATTTCTTACTGTTGAACGGATGCAGGTAACACTACAATCAGAGATTAAAATAAGTAATTTATATCATAAATAACATAAAACATTGTATAAATAAAATAGGGCAAATAATTGACAAATACCGTACCATTATTCGAATATATTACCTACTAGCTTCTGCGCGCGGCTTCGCCCGCGTGGTACCAACATTTTGAATAGTCTTGCTATTCCACTATCTACGCCACGGTGTTACCCGCGATCCCTCGGGAAAACTTCACTTCCCCGGGATAAAATATAGCCTATGTTCATCGGGGATAATGTAGGATTGTAGTGGTGAATTTTTTTTTCTAATCGGTCCAGTAGTTTCGGAGCCTATTCAATTCAAACAAACAAATCTTTTCTCTTTATAATATTAGTATAGAAAAATGCACATCCATTGTTAATTGTTCCTATAATTATACTATGTAATTTAACAATGTTTATGAAATACATTATCATATCTTAACCCCTGAATTTTGTTTTGAAGACACCAGTATCATCACTCGAGCAGTTAGCGCGACAATCGCGCATCAACTACACTGTGGTGGAATCGTCCACCATACACCAGTACTTCATCAATATGAAGTTCGCTGAGGATACGCTTTACAGGTAACGGTGTTGGAAAACACCGGGAGGCCATTCAGGCTGCACAAGGTTGGGCCCAAAAGTCAAGTGTCGGCCAATGAAGAAAATAAAGGGACTTTTGACGACCTCTGTGGCGCAGTGGGTGAAAGCCCGCTTGGGACGCAGGTTGCGGGTTCGATCCCCGCCGCGGGATAAATGTTTGTATGATCTGCAAATATTGGGGTCTGGGTGTTTCTATGTATTATGTATGTATTTACAAACAAAAAGTATGTATGTTTGGTTCCCATAGGACAAGCTTTGCTTAGTTTAGGGCTAGATGATGTGAAAATGTCCAGCATTATTTATTATTTCATTATTTTCTTTCGCCATTTTTGAAAAAGCGTGTTGCTCTGTTATTTTTTTTTATCGTGTTTTACTAGGTTTTATTAATTTCGGTGGCATTTGACTAATGAAGCCTTAGATTCTTGATCTGGAAAATGGAATGGGGGATGGAGTGTGTATGGGACAGCTGGAAGGGGAAGGCCTAGGCGAACCTTCTTGGATCAAATTGGCGACATTTTGGAGAAGGGCCAGGTCAAAAGTACCCTAAACCGACGAGCATGTATGAAGAATGTAATGAGAGTGAATGAAGTTGTGTGTCAGGATCGTCGTAGCGACTGGAGATCCGTGGTCTCTGCCTACCCCTTTGGGAAAGAGGCGTGACTTTATGTATGTATTTTTTCTAGAGTGTGGAAAGAAATAACATTGAACGCGACATCCGACCAATCACAGTACCGCGTTTGGGATTATCCAATCAGAGAGCAGTATGGACACATTCTACTGGCTATCAATGCTTCAGGTATTATCCATAATAATATTATAAACTAGCTACAGCGCGCGGCTTCGCTCGTGTGGTACCAACATTTTGAGCCTATATGCTATTCCAGGTCAATATCTACTCCTATTTCAAGTTTCATCCAAATCTGTTCACTGGTTTAGGCGTGATTGAAACACAAACATACACACATCTAAATACTTTTTCTCTCCAATATCGACCAAATCTTATCTTATCTTACTAATATTATAAATGCGAAAGTCTGTGTGTGCGAATGTTTGTCTTCACGTATCTCCATGACGACTTAACCGATTGTGATGAAATTTGGAATTGTTTACATACTGGAATAGGATATAGGCGTGTAAAATTTTCAAAAATCAACCCTTAAGGGTGTATACAGGGTGTTAAAGTTTGTATGGAAAAAAAATATTCCTTGGTCCGATTTACTTGAAACTCGGTAAAAATAAACTTAAAAGTGAATGATGAAACCTATAATTTTTATTTTTTCAAAACATCCCTTAGGGGTGGTGTGAGGAAGTTTCAAAGTCGTAAGGTTCGATGTGCGAATTTTGTCTTCACGTATCTCCATGACCACTTAAACGATTGTGATGAAATTTGGAATGTAGATTGTTTACATACTGGAATAAGATATAAGCGTGTAAAATTTTCAAAAATCAACCCTTATGGGTGTTATACAGGGTGTTAAAGTTTGTATGGAAAAAAAATATTCCTTGGTCCGATTTACTCCAAACTCGGTAGAAATAAACTTAAAAGTAAATAATGAAACCCATGTTTTTTATTCTTTCAAAACATCCCTTAGCTTACTAATATTATAAATGCGAAAGTCTGTGTGTGCGAATGTTTGTCTTCACGTATCTCCATGACGACTTAACCGATTGTGATGAAATTTGGAATGTAGATTGTTTACATACTGGAATAGGATATAGGCGTGTAAAATTTTCAAAAATCAACCCTTAAGGGGCTTGTTATACAGGGTGTTAAAGTTTGTATGGAAAAAAATATTCCTTGGTCCGATTTACTCCAAACTCGGTAGAAATAAACTTAAAAGTAAATTATGAAACCCATGTTTTTTATTTTTTCAAAACATCCCTTAGGGGTGGTGTGAGGCAGTTTCAAAGTCGTATGGTTCGAAAGTCTCTATGTGCAATGTTTGTCTTCACGTATCTTCATGACGACTTAACCGATTGTGATGAAATTTGGAATGTAAATAGTTTGTGTTAGATTTTCTGGGTTAGATTTTCCCTCCCTCTATCTACTATGGGATCCTTGAGAGAAACATAACGCAATAATAGTTAATCAGATTATGTATAATGGAAAGTCAAAACCATACAGTTCTTGCAATAAAAAAAATGTTATGAGTTATGTTTCTTTAAAAAAATTGCCGCTCATTGGTTATTTCGATTTACTCAAAACTCCTGCACTTTGTTCCTAATAATGCGCAGACGAAGTCGCGCGGGTCAGCTAGTTTATTATAATGTGGGATGTGAAAGTAACTCTGTCTGTCTGTTACCTTTTCACGCCCATACCGCTGAACAGATAAGGTTGTTTGAATGGATTGTAATTTGGCATGGATATCCCGAAAAAATAAAAAAATCCAGAGGGACTGCGGGTCATACGAGCGCACCTTTTCTATCTATATACTAGCTGTGCCCGCGACTTCGTTCACGTGGACTCATTTATTTTCTCGTTTCCTGCATACATCCCAATCCTGTCGGAAATGGATATAATCCCGGCTATTTAAGTCGTTAAGCCATGACGGAGGCCTTAAGGCTAAAAACTCCATCACCAGAGTTGGCCACTGACTCATACGAACTTACTTATTATCTTTTATTGCTAAGTATTCTAAGTATTTTATTGTTAAGTACTAGCTGACCCGCGCGACTTCGTCTACGCATTATTAGGAACAAAGTGCAGGAGTTTTAAGTGAATGGAAAAAACATACAACTATTAAACTCCCTAGCTTGGTACAAAAATAATTTTCAGGTAATTTTTTTTTGTATAGCGAGAACTGTATAAAAAAAAATACGTTTTATATTTTACTTATAGTTTATTTTAGCGAGTTCGGAGTGAATTAGACCAAGAAAAAATGTTTTTTATAGAATTTCTAACACCCTCAGAGGTTTATTTTCGAAAATTTTATAAGCCTTAATGTTATTCCAGAACTTAGACCATCTACATTTCAAATTTCATTAGAATCGGTTAAGTCGTCACGGATACGTGGCAACAAACATTCGCACACACAGACTTCCGCATTCAGATTTAATATTAGTAAGAAGTAAGATTATCTATCCATTCCCCTGTTATTCCAGGTCCCGTTCCCGATGCAAAGACAGGGTTCCAACAAGTCAATGAGCATACGGATGCCGATTTTGCGTTCATACACGATTCCTCTGAAATAAAGTAAGTGAATGAAGCAATAAGAGTCACTAGGAATGCCACTAATAAATATTTATTATTATTATTTATTTCAGATATTAATAGAAATATATAATCAGATATTATAAGAAAAAGCCGTGTTGGCCGAATGGGGTTGTACCTCGACTTTCAATCCGATGGTCGTGGGATCGAATCCCGGCCGTGCATCAATGGATTTGCGTTTCGTAAAATTTATATGCGCTTTAACACGAGCTCTGAACGGTGAAGGAAAACATCGAGAGGAAACCAGTTAGTGTTCTTATAGGCGGCGATGGGCTTGCAACCTGTCACGTATGGAATACTAACTTTCTGCAAGATGTGGGCATGTATCAATATGTATTTGTACATGCCTCTGCGTTAGACATCTTCAAAGGATCTGGAATATAAAAGATCTGAGAGAATGTCTACCGCGCCTCGGGGATACAGTCGTGACCCTGTTTACGTTTACGTTTCCGATATTAAATCCATAGTTACACTAAATTATTATTAGTATCTATACAAGGTTATTTTTAAAACACCGGTAACCTCTCAGGACTGTATTAATTACTATCATCAACTACTTTTGTTCTATGACGTTTAAAAATTCATCATGTTTTTTTTTCATCTGATTGTCATAGAAAAATAAAAATATTTAAATTGAACGCTCTGAATGTTACGAAGTCTATGCGAAACAAAAGAAAGCGATAGTATACAGCGAAGGGAGCGGGGTTAGGGCGGCAGGGGCCGGAACGTGTTCGATAGGACAATGTTTTAGATAGGAAAACAAAATCTTGAATGTTTGTTTTGGACGAAAATACTGCCCCTATTAACAAAATCAAAATATAAAATGACCACAGATACGATATCACCATAGATACAAAAATTTTGTAAATGTATAGTTTTATTTCGGTCATTATATAACCGTAGATACAAAACTACAGATATACAATCCCCACAGATACGAAATAACCCGCAACTGCAACCTTACGGAGGTGGGGGAAGTGTTCGCGGAGCAGCCGTACGCCGTCGCCGTGCAACAAGGGTCGCGGCTGCAGGAGCAGCTGTCGCGCGCGTTACTGCATCTGCAGAAACAACGCCTGATGGAGCAGCTCGCTGCTAAGTGATTATTACCACTGTTTACTTTAAGTCGCTTGTTGATCGTGTATTTCGTTTAGGCACCTGCTTTACAATAAAATTTTGTGTTCGATTTTGTTCATTGCATAATTAATTTTGCGCACAAAACACTTAGCTTCGTCGTTCTCGATCGTTGTCCTTATTTTGTCACTCGTTCATTCAAATTACTTGGTTCAATATAACATGGTTCATTCATTCATTTTAGCTTAATGCTTTCACATCGAAATGTCATCATTCATCCTTCAATTTAGAGACACTTCATTACTTTCATTCAATAGATAGGTAGGTACGTCGCCGTGCAACAAGGCTCGCGGCTGCAGGAGCAGCTGTCGCGCGTGTTATTGCATCTGCGGAAACAACGCCTGCTGGAGCAGCTCGCTGCTAAGTAAAACAATAATAAAGATTACTGTTTCCTTTACTTTGTGTGTTTTATTTCATTTGACAATTAATTTGTGCGCGCAAAACACTTAGTTTCATTCACTTACCAGCGAATAAGTAACCACTTATTCGCTTAGCAACCATCAGCACTGCTTTTCTTTTAGTTGATTAAATATTTTGTTCACACATTTTACAATGCGCACTAAATCCTGAACAAGAAGTTGTAATTCACTCATTTCTTAGTTCAATAGATCTTGATTCATTCATTCATTTTTGCTTCTTTTTTTCACCTTCGTTATTCGTTCATTCAAAAGCCTTGTTTTCTAACGTCTTACTACACTTAGCTTCAAACATCGATATGAGCAATCAATAAAGTGAAATAATGAAGAGCACGAAGCGGTAGGAACGGACAATTTTCGGGATGTATTTGAAAAATCCATAAATGTTATTTTCAGATACTGGAATGAAACAGCGAGACAGGCGTGTCCCGATGCAGACGAATCAGAAGGCATCACTTTGGAGAGTCTCGGTGAATACTCCTTCCAATTTATCTATACCTAGTTCAAAATTCTTTAGCTTTTGACCAAAAATCGTCTAGGACATTCTGAATAACTTCATTCATTCTAAATTACCAACAGAAACGTTCCAACTGAATTTCTGTTCATTCATTCGTTCCTCAAATTACCGCTTCAAGGTGGTCGCATAGTCCAGCCGAGCCGATAGCGCCGAACAATTTATTATAGAAAATGCTGCTGACGTCAGAAGCGAGCCGCATTTCTGACGTCATCAGCATTTTTTGTGTAGAAAAATGACTGCGGCGCGTACGGCGCGGGCAGTGTGCGATTAGGTTCAATGTTTTTCCAGAGCCTTACCTAGTATTCAATATTTATTTATTTAAAAAAGGACACCCAACACGGGTATACATTTCACATGCCAAAACAAAAACAAAATGTCAAAACATGCGTAAAACAACAACTTAAAATAAGTAGGCTTGATGCCTGCCTAATCAGCAGAACAGTTTTAGGTACACATAACATATTTATATCTTCTATGAATATAAAACTTAATATTATCTACGCTTCCTTACGCTTATAACTACCTAAGGAAAACATGGTAGTTTTACGAAGCCATCTAAAGGCCTCCATGCTTTTTCGCAGGTGGTGTCTTTATAGCAACTCTCTTTGGGCTGGGCCTTGCAATGCTAACATTGGCATGGGAGGTTTTCTATTACAAGCGGAAAGAGAAGAACAAGGTTCAAGCCATCGATATAAATGTGGAGAAACCGGTCGCGTTCGCAGAGAAGAAAACTTTGGAGAAGGTATTGCTGAGAGCACACACAATCCTTACACAACACTAATTTGAAAGAACTAAGTGAACAAAAGAAGAATCGGATATTTTGACCATTTACGCCCGTTAGACATCTGACTACCCCCTTAGACATCTTCAAAGGATCTGGAATATTAAAGATCTGAGAGAATGTCTACCGCGCCTTGGGGATACAGTCGTGATCCTATTTACTGTTTTACGTCCGTTAATTTGATCCTTCGAACCGGATAATTTGGTCATTTAATTTGGTCCTTTAAAACGCATCCTTTTGATCATTTACTGGGGATACAGTCGTGATCCTGTTTACTGTTTTACGTCCGTTAATTTGATCCTTCGAACCGTATAATTTGGTCATTTAATTTGGTCCTTTGAACCGCATACTTTTGATCATTTACGTCAATTACTTTTCAATCGCAGAAACTTAGTTCTTCACGACCGCGGATAATAATTCCCGAAACGAAAAACCCACTGATAAATTGAAATGATTCCCTATATTTTTGGCCGGGATTCAAAACTTCGCATGAAAAGTTGAAGTTCAAATGACATCATCATTTGCCTGCCCTTATCCCGCTCATGCGGGGTCGGCACAACATGTTCTCTTCTTCCACTCTCCCCTATCACTCGTCATCTTCGTATCCACTCCCATCTTACCCATATCTTCTTTCACACAATCCATCCATCTTTTCTTTGGTCTACCTCTACTCACATATCCATCCACATTCATTTCCATTTTAGTTACATGAGTTTCATCCCTCCGCATTACATGCCCATACCACGCTAACCTATTCCTCCTCAACTTTTCAGTCACCGGCGCTACTTTCAGACTTCCCCTATTATATTCATTCCTCACCTTATCCATTCGCGTCTCCGCACATCCATCTCAACATTCGCATCTCTGTCGCATGCACTCTTTTTTCATCCGTCGCTTTCGTAGCCCAGCACTCAGATCCATACAGCACGACAGGTCTAATGACCGTCTTGTAGATTTTCCCCTTAAGTTTAAGAAGTTTAAATGACATTTAACTTTTTTTTTTCTCTAGGTGGCAAAAGGAGTGGCAAAGTTACGAAAACGTGGAAAGAAGAGTGTTACCATTGGAGATAAATTTAAACCGGTTAGAGGCGAGGTTTCCTATATCAGTGTTTACCCTAAAGACGAATATCGTCCATAAGGCACTTTCAGTAAACGTGAGGAAACAGGCATAAGGCAAGACATGTCGTAGAACTTTAAAATATGTCAATGGAATTTGCACAAATGAATTTAACGCGAGACTAATTGGCTCCGTCCCGTAGGTATGTACCTAATCCAGTTCATCCTAAGATCTGGAAGAAATCGCTCACAGCGATAAGACCGCCCATTGTACTTCGCTTTCAATGTTTTCCTGCATCTTTGTTTGTATTTTGTAATGTCCATGTGGTGTACAATAAAGTATTTTCTATCTATCTATCTACCTATTTGTATAACTTTCTTTATATTATTGTGTTCTCGTTTATTCTTCTTTTTATTCGTCTTTTTTTTCATTTACTTGTGTACCTATTTCGTTAAGTTGTTTTATTATTAAGTTCTGTTTTTTGTTGTTTGTGCTTCTCAAAATAAAAAACATTCTATTCTGTTCTAACGTGTCAATTGAATTTGCACAAATTAATTTAACGTAGGCGTAATTTAGACGGTAAGTAGGTACTATTTTAGTTTTAAATCATTAATGAAATTGCACTAAACATATGTATTATTGAAATTAAACACTTTATTACGTAACAAGTATTTTATTTACAAAACAAATGCATACATCTAACTAAATATAGTTTTAAATCTAAGATAATTAGCCAATATTTCCGTTTATTCAATCATTCGTTCTGTAAATTCCCGCTAAAATTCTCTTGAGATTTCTTTTGAGTGCTACAAACTTATCTGAACATGTGTTCAAAAGAGGAACTAACGAATTTTAATTTAAAATTTATTTTTTTGCCAACACCAAATGCGATAACAGCGCCCCCTTCACCGGTTCAGATAAGTTTGTGGCACTGTACTACCATTAGCCACGAAAGGCCAGTGAATTTAAACTTAATCATGTATATTTTTGGCAAAAACATACGCTTAAATAACATTAAATGTATATTTTAGTAAAAAAAAATTGCAACATTTTTGCTTTATCAGTGAAAAATCAGAACGACGCCATTTTTTATTCATTTATTATCTTCCTACACAAAATTTTACCAAAACACTCTAGCAGTAGGCTTCTCAACGAGCATAGTGTTCGTATCAAACACCTTTCTACCGAATTCAACCAAAAAATGATCACGGTTCAAATACTCTCCATCGTCAATCTCTTTGATGAGCCTTTTCACTTTGTCTTTCGATTGGTCGACGAAAGCTGCGGCTAGCTTCATCTCTATCTCTGCATTTCTTACTCCGATGCAGTAGGATCTGAAAAAAAATGTCATTTTTTTTATGATGAATGGGTCGAACTCTTGACCTCGAAACTTACATAGGCAAGAATGAGGTCTACGATGGAGCGAGCCTACCCAGAAGGTGCCTATTAACTCTCTTCTTGAAAACTCTGGTGACGGAGTTTTTAGGCCGCCTTAAGGCCTCCGTCATGGCTTAACGACTTAAATAGCCGGGACCGCCAATTTAACGTGCCCTCCGAAGCACGGAAGCGCTCAGATGAAAATGCCACTGGCGGTCACCCATCCCCTTACAGATCGTTTCGCACGTTGCTTAACTTCGACGATCTATCAAGAACGACTAAGCAAGCACGACCACGAGCGCTTTTTTATGATGAATGGGTCGAACTCTTGACCTCGAAACTTACATAGGCAAGAATGAGGTCTACGATGGAGCGAGCCTACCCAGAAGGTGCCTATTAACTCTCTTCTTGAAAACAACAGGGTCATAGCTCAGCGGAAATACAGACGCGGGAAGCTGATTCCAAATTTTTGCAGTGCGCATGATAAAAGAACTTTGAAAGCGCTTAGTTCTATTAAGTGGAATATCAACCATTTTGTCTATTTTTCGGTTTGTCCATAATGTTGTTTGGTAGAGATCACTATACATTATGGCCGTTATTAATAAACGTGATGTAAAGTTACGCCGGGTGTAACTTAGGAGTGACCATACAATTTTTGGAGTTTAGACCTGGCGTAACTTTACACCACGTTTATTAATAACGGCCTATGACTGTCTAATATATTACCATACTTTGTAATTTTTTTTAGATATTCATTACAGGGTCTTTCATTTTAAACTACACAAACTGACTGCCTCATTTTTGGGTTGTAAATAGACGTTTGATCGTATCAATTTAATTCCTAAGCCGATTTAAGTTTTCACTTCATTTATCTTTTATTGATTTTTTAGGACATTGCATAATGATTTTCAAGGTCCACATCAAGAACAAAAAAAAATTTACAAAAATTATACATTGTAATTACCTCGACGCTCGCGCTAATACCGCTGTCATCGCCATTATTTCCGTTCCCGCTTCAGCAAGTCTCGATAGTTCCCTGCAACAAAATAAACGTAGATAGATAGATAGAAGATAGAAAATACTTTATTGTACACCACATGGACATTACAAAATACAAACAAAGATACAAGAAAATATTTGAAGCGAAGTACAATGGGCGGTCTTATCGCTGTGAGCGATACGACTGTGAACGTACTACACGACCAATAGGCATGATGACAGTAATCAAGTTTCGCCAAAATATTTAACTGGTCTAATTAAATAGGATTCCAGGATTGAGAAAAATGCATTTATTGTCCGAATAATGTCGAGATTATTAAATTATTTAATAAAATAAATCTACAAAATACAACAATCCGCCATGATAGCTGTACACCAATCAGAGCGCGTGACGTCATACTCAATATCATAGACCAAAACTGCGCCTTTTGTTTCCTTTGAGGTGTCTATGCACGTAGTTTTTGCTGTTGCAGTGGTGAGCTGTGACGTCAAAACAGCCGCCATGACACCGACGAGCGTTTTGGCGTGAATTTCAAAGGAGAACGGGTAGGCATGTATGAAGCGCCGCCCAAGTCAAAAAACGATCGCCCGCAGAGGACGTATAGTGGAATGGGTAGACCTTCTAAAACACTACATTTGATTGTATGACAGCAAAAAAATCCATCCTACAGAAATCGAGATATTTGCAGTTAAAGGTGGTGACTTTTACCATCATGTTTTTTGGCTTCCCGCAGACAAGCCACTATGGACATTCGATAGAACTTTAGAACCACTACATTTCATTGTATGACAGCTAAAAAATCCATCCTGCAGAAATCAAGATATTTGCAGTTCAAGGTGGTGACTTTTACCATCATGTTTTTTGACTTACAGCTTTTCCGCAGATAAGCCACTATGGGCAATCGATAAAACTTTAGAAGCACTACATTTCATTGTATGACAGCTAAAAAATCCATCCTGCAGAAATCGAGATATTTGCAGTTAAAGGTGGTGACTTATACCATCATCTTTTTTCGACTTACAGGCTTCCCGCAGACAAGCCACTATAGGCATTCGATAGAACTTTAGAAGCACTACATTTCATTGTAAAACAGCTAAAAAATCCATCCTGCAGAAGTCGAGATATTTGCAGTTAAAGGTGGTGACTTTTACCATCATGTTTTTTGACTTACAGGCTTCCCGCAGACAAGCCACTATGGGCATTCGATAGAACTTTAGAAGCACTACATTTCATTGTATCACAGCTAAAAAATCCATCCTGCAGAAATCAAGATATTTGCAGTTAAATGTGGTGACTTTTACCATCAATGTTTTTTGACTTATAGCTTTCCCGCAGACAAGCCACTATGGGCATTCGATAGAACTTTAGAAGCACTACATTTCATTGTATGACAGCTAAAAAATCTATCCTGCAGAAATCGAGATATTTGCGATTTTTTTGAAAGGTGGTGACTTTAACCATCATGTTTTTTGACTTATAGGGTGAGAGCCAGCGACCGGCAGACCTTCGTCATTTTATAAAGGCTGAGACTTTGTCTGTGTGTAGTCCCAGTATGGTTATGCACGATCCCCAAATATGAAGTTTGGGTCCGGGTAGGGCATGAATACCGGAATCCCGTAATACCGAAATACCGGGATCCCGGAAGATTTTTTCGGTATTTCAATACCGGGATTGAAGAACCCCAATACCGGACAATACCGGTATTGAAGAAATCAACATGGAATAATCAATATCGAATGTTGGGCGCAATTAGGCATATTTAATTAAATTAAAATAATAGAATTTAGTCATCATCAAACTTAAGAGCTCATCTCTTGTCGGTGCAATGATGCAACTTCCTCCAATGCGGATTTTTTTACTTCTTTATACGACATGACAGCGATCTTCTCCTTTATCTGACTCATGAAATTGATTCTAGGCCTGCCTCTTCCTCGTCTTCCTTCCACTTTTCCTTCTATGATGTTCTTAATAAAGCTGTCATGTCGTATAAGATGTCCAATCATTTTTCCTCTTCGATTTTGAATGGTGTTCATCAAAACCCTTTTCTCCTCAATTCTTCTCAGCACTTCCTCGTTGGTAACCTTCTCTGTCCAGCTAATCCTGTCCATCCTTCTCCAGCACCACATTTCAAAAGCCTCCAACTTCTCTCTATCCCGCTGTGTCAGAGTCCAAGTTTCGCATCCATAGAGAGCTATGCTCCACACATGTTTTAATGAAATTTTTCTTTTGCTATTTTCAAAGTAGGTAAATATATTTATTTTGTTATGGAATGCCTGTTTTGCCATAGCTATTCTAGCTTTTATATCGGGCGTACATCTGGAGTCACTGGTGATAATGCTCCCAAGATATTTAAAACTGATTTTGAAGTGTTATATTTTCTAATGTTATTGGTTGTACTGACGGTATTTGCATTTTAGAAGTTATTAGTATTTTAGTCTTAGTTCTTATTTATTTTTAATGAAAATTCCTTGAAAAATTGTATCCATAATGGTAATCAAATCTTGTAGGTCCTTTTGTGTTTCTGCAATTGCCGCTATATCATCTGCGAATCTTATTATCGTGTCCCCGTTGAACTTAACACCGATATTTGAAGTTTCCGATATTTTCCTTATAGCTGCTTCTATGAAGATGTTAAATATCAATGGTGAAAGTGAGCACCGCTGTCTTACTTCTTGTCTGATCTTAGCTTTAACTCTTTCGTTACCAACTTCTATTATGGTTTCTTGATTTTTATACAGCTCATATATTATTTTTATATTTCTGTAATCGATTCCGATGTTTTTTAAGGCTGTCATCATTTTATTCCAATCTACCTTATCGAATGCCTTTTCTAAGTCGACGAAAGCTATGTGAGTATTTAAACTTAGGTCCATTCGTCTATCTATTATAAGTCTTAAGGCCAAAATTGCTTTTCTGGTTCCCTTATTTCTTCTAAACCCGTATTGGTCTTGACTTAAATTTTCTTCTATTTTTGTTCTCATTATGTTTTGTATAATTTTAAGCAAAATTTTTGAAGCTTGAGAAATCAAGCTAAGCGTTCTATGTTCTTGGCATTTAAAGGTGTTTGCTTTTTCAGTAGAGTAACGGTTTTAGTAATTTTGAAGTCCTCTGGTATTTGTCCTAATTTGTAAATAAATTTGATAATTTCAAAAACTTCATACAGCAGAAGGTAATAATCATAATATATTATCTGAATATTTAATCATTTTAATGAAGATTCCGTCATCATGTAAAATGTGATTTCCTTATAAAAATACAAAGTTCCTAATCTTGATAGATGTAGGTACAAGTAAATATAAGTAATGTTAGTTTGTTGATTGATCTCTTTTGTTATTTATTTACTTTATTTTAATTACGATCACATAAGTACAAATTATTTTGATTTTACTCATGCAGTTTTTCTTCGTTTTAAGTCTTTGTCTAATAGATCTTCCTAAAGCTAGCTTGAATTACATAGAATATTTGTTTTATACGAACAAACTAGAATTTCTGAAAAAAATACCAATACCGGTATTAGTACCGGTATTCCGGTATTGGGCTCCAGTACCGATATTAATACCGGTATTGAAATTAATCCCGGTATTGCATGCCCTAGGTCCGGGTGGCTTTGGGAGATATGAGGCATCAAAGGTGCCCAAAATAGCACCCAAGATTCGTCATTTTACCAAGGCTGAATTTTATAATGTTACTTAGGGAGCTATTAAAAGAGGTTTCCCAAGCGGGCAGACACCTGCGGTGGTTCCTTCATCATGTCGGTCAGCCTCAAAGTCTGCAACTAAATAACAATAACTAAATAACAATTAAAATTCAAAATAAAAATTGATTAATAGGATAAAATTGAATTCCTTGAATTTTTTTATTAGAAGAAAAAGGTAAGATAATTAAAATTAAAATAGATATGATTAAAGCAATTACTCCTCCGTATAAAACAAGTATGCAACAAGTATAAAACATGTATGCAACATGTATGCAACAAGTATAAAACATGTATGCAACAAGTATCAAACAAGTATGCAACAAGTATAAAACATGTATGCAACAAGTATAAAACATGTATGCAACAAGTATAAAACATGTATGCAACAAGTATAAAACATGTATGCAACAAGTATAAAACATGTATGCAACAAGTATAAAACATGTATGCAACAAGTATAAAACATGTATGCAACATGTATCAAACATGTATGCAACAAGTATAAAACATGTATGCAACAAGTATCAAACATGTATGTAACAAGTATAAAACATGTATGCAACAAGTATAAAACATGTATGCAACAAGTATAAAACATGTATGCAACAAGTATCAAACATGTATGCAACATGTATCAAACAAGTATGCAACAAGTATAAAACATGTATGCAACAAGTATAAAACATGTATGCAACATGTATCAAACATGTATGCAACATGTATGCAACAAGTATAAAACATGTATGCAACAAGTATAAAACATGTATGCAACAAGTATAAAACATGAAGGCAACATGTAGGCAACATGTATGCAACAAGTATCAAACATGTATGCAACAAGTATAAAACATGTATGCAACAAGTATAAAACATGTATGCAACAAGTATAAAACATGTATGCAACCAGTATAAAACATGTATGCAACAAGTATAAAACATGTATGCAACAAGTATCAAACATGTATGCAACAAGTATAAAACATGTATGCAACAAGTATAAAACATGTATGCAACATGTATGCAACAAGTATAAAACATGTATCAAATAAGTATGCAACATGTATCAAACAAGTATGCAACAAGTATAAAACGTAAGTGTAAGTGTTTATTCAGCCTTGGTAAAATGACGAAAGTTGACTCGTAATTTTCCATACTTTGAGGCTGACCGACATGATGAAGGAACCATCGCAGGTGTCTGCCCGCTTGGGAAACCTCTTTTTATAGCTCCCTAAGTAACATATTCAAATTCAGATTTTTTAGCTGTCATACAATGAAATGTAGTGCTTCTAAAGTTCTATCGAATGCCCATAGTGGCTTGTCTGCGGGAAGCCTGTAAGTCAAAAAACATGATGGTTAAAGTCACCTTTAACTGCAAAAATCTCGATTTCTGCAGGATGGATTTTTAGCTGTCATACAATGAAATGTAGTGCTTTTAAAGTTATATCGAATGCCTATAGTGGCTTATCTGCGGGAAGGCTGTAAGTTAAAAAAGATGATGGTAAATGTCACCACCTTTAACTGCAAATATCTCGATTTCTGCAGGATGGATTTTTTCGCTGTCATACAATGAAATGTAGTGCTTCTAAAGTTCTATCGAATGCCCATAGTGGCTTGTCTGCGGGAAGGCTGTAAGTCAAAAAACATGATGGTAAAAGTCACCACCTTTAAATGCAAATA
Organism: Epirrhoe alternata; assembly: GCA_963565295.1. Lineage (NCBI taxonomy): Eukaryota > Metazoa > Arthropoda > Insecta > Lepidoptera > Geometridae > Epirrhoe > Epirrhoe alternata. Next base: position 2,467,075 of record OY751402.1, read on the forward strand.
TCTCGATTTCTGCAGGATGGATTTTTTTGCTGTCATACAATGAAATGTAGTGCTTCTAAAGTTCTATCGAATGCCCATAGTGGCTTGTCTGCGGGAAGGCTGTAAGTCAAAAAACATGATGGTAAAAGTCACCACCTTTAAATGCAAATATCTCGATTTCTGCAGGATGGATTTTTTAGCTGTCATACAATGAAATGTAATGCTTTTAAAGTTCTATCGATTACCCATAGTGGCTTATCTGCGGGAAGCCCGTAAGTCAAAAAACATGATGGTAAGAGTCACCACCTTTAACTGCAAATATCTCGATTTCTGTAGGATGGATTTTTTAGCTGTCATACAATGAAATGGAGTGTTTTTGAAGGTCTACCCATTCCACCATACGCCTACTCTGCGGGCGATAGTTTTTTGATTTGGGCGGGAATGCCCATTCTCCTTTGATTTTCATGTTTGAAAACCTTTATTTTCTACTGAAATATGATTTTTTTTTTCACACAACAAATAATTCTGAACAACATAGAACAGATTTTGAAAAATTGTCATCATGCCTATTGTATTGATAAGGTTGGACGGACCATTTATCCGATTCGAGGAACCAATTAGTTCGCCCAACGGATCTAGGCATTCGTGAAGTTAGCCGTTTGTCTGCGCAGTGAGCGCGATTTTACACAAAATTGTGTTCTGCGCAGACAAACGGCTAACTTCACGAATGCCTTGATCCGTTGAAAGAACAGTACCTTACCGTAATGCCGGCCACCCACGATCCAGTCTACCGTCCAGTTTGCAGCGCTGCAAACTTGATCAAGTCGGCAGTTCGAAGTTCTTTTTCGCTTGTCATGCACACCCATACCAATACACCGTCAAGTTTACTGGACGCCGCATCCAGTCCGCTGCAGACTGGACGGACAACTTGATCGTGGGTGGCCGACATAACACTGTTGTAAAACTACTAAATACTAACAGCGTCTAATGTTATGTTCATGTTAGCTACACTTACCTACCCACATTGTTGCTATTACTTTTTGTATTTCTTTAAGTATTTTGCTGTTGTTTGCTAATTTCTTTGTACTTACTGTTCTTGGTAAATTGTATTATTTTTAAGGCAAAACCATTTTTTATGAGATAAATTTATCTATAACTTATTTATTTATTCTTTATTGCACAAAGAAATGATATACAAGCGAGCTTAACCCTAAAAAGAGTTCTCTTACAGCAAACCTTATGGGAGAGAGAGAGATGGGGTTATCTTAATTTAGAATGCAGTTCGAAGGACCAACATCAGAATCCCACTTTATGAATAATAAAATAATAATAAATAATAACTTTATTGAGGAACCATTTACATACCTTAGCGATAGACTTAGGTGCTAGGTTTAGATAGAGATAGGTCCTGCAATCGGCGGTCTTATCGCTCTAGGCGATATCTTCCAGACAACCGTTTTTGTACACTAAAACTAGGTGAGATGTAAAACGACAGACAACGGAGTTCCGCACTTTGGGTATTAACCAGCCCCTGAGCTAGATAAGAAACTGTATCTCAGGGGTCAGTTACCGCCCTCAGCGCTCCTTCAAAAGACGAATATTCATCAGTTCGAAATACCAATTACCAATATCTTAGTCAGATTAGAAGAACCATTATCAGAAATCGTCAGAGTTCGGGACCCATATTAGAATCCTGTTGAAATGACTAAAACTAGAATCCGGTTCAAAGGACCATAATCAGAATCCGGATCGAAGGACCACTCTCCAAATGTTTTGTAGACAATTTATGAATCCGGTTCGAAGGACCAAAAAACTTACGTGTAAGCGGTAGAGATTTTCTTCCCGTGCCTAGCCATGATGGTCTCGCAGCCGTACCGCATCCTAAGGACGCAGTATTCGAGTTGCTCCGACGGTAGCTTCAAGCTGGGATGTAGGTGTTCCGCTAGATATAGCGTTAGTTTTGGATCGTCATTTTCCTGTAAAAGATAAAAGATCACTGAGTGAAACGTGTAGATGGCGCTAACCGGTGCTTAACCGATAATATGAGCTTATCAAGAATTTCGAGTCTGACGTCAGTGGTTCCGTGGCCGAGCGGTTGAAGGCATTAGGAGGATCGTTTGATCGTCGCGGGCAATTTATTAAATAGGTTCCTTCTACCTAGAAGGAACCTATTTAATACCAAGCATGCTTACCTAACCATGCTCCATCTTAGACCTCACTACTGCTTAACATCAGGCAGAGTAAGGTTAAATGCTGACCTATTTAATTTAAAAAAAAAATGTGTAATGTAAATTGTGCGTACCTGATGTCTGTTCGCAAACGCCTTTTTGAATATGAAGCCTGGATGCAGCAGCGGGTTCCTCATTTGTTTGATTTCCTCCGCCATTGTTACGCCAGCATGGTGAATACCGGCCATTGCTGTTTGCAATATAATCAATAATATAATACAGGGTGTAAAAAGACGTCTACCGAAGCCGAAAGGGGTAGATACAGCATCCCAATAGACAACCAAATCCAAAAGGATTTTCCGAAATATACACTAAATCCGGAGAAAACAGCGTTTGAAGAGTACTGTTTGCGTATGTTTTGGGCGCGTTTTTTTACGTAGATTGCTGGATTTTGAGTTTTAAATGTTTTTTTCTTTTATAAATGAAATTATTAGGTAGGTATGGTCTTATTATGTTGTAATAGTAGTAAATAGCCAAAAATAACATTTAAAAAAAAAATTGCGTTTTTTTTCGCTAAATATGTTTAGAATCATGGTCTGATTACAACCCCTCAGTTTTCGGTAGCAGTCTTTTTACACCCTGTATAATCACCGTTCAATATCGAAGAGGAAAAATGATTGAACATCTTATACGACATGACAGCTTTATTAAGAACATCATAGAAGGAAAAAGATTATTATAGCACATAGCTCGTAGAACTGACGGCCGTTGGGGCAGAAAAGTTCTCGAGTGGAGGCCACGCACCGGAAATCGCAGCAGAGGACAGCCCCCCACTAGATGGAAATACTATCTGGTAAAGGTTGCTGGGAGCCGTTGGGTGCAGGCTGCACAAGATCGATCGCTGTGGAAATCGATGGGAGAGGCCTATGTTCAGCAGTGGACGCTAGATGGCTGAGATGATGATTATTATAAAAGACTCACCAATAAACATATTAATATTATCCAAGCTTTCCCCTCTCGCCGTGAGATGGCGCATTTCGTCGAACATCCGTTTACACTCCGCCTCCTTGTCCAACGCCGGGATTGCGAGTAGCTTTAGCATGGTAGACAGGCCGTGGTTCGCCATGAAGTTTCTATGAACAATTTTAAACGTAAAAACGTTAACTGGGTCACGACTGTATCCCCAAGGCGCAGTAGACATTCTCTCAGATCTTTTATGTATTCCAGATCCTTTGAGGATGTCTAAGGTATATAGTCTGACAGAGGCATGTACAAATACATATTCGATACATGCCCACATCTTGCAGAAGTTAGTATTCCATACGGCATGTTGCAAGCCCATCGCCGCCTATAAGAATAGTAACTGGTTTCCTCACGGTGTTTTCCTTCACCGTTTAGAGCACGTGTTATAGTGCATATAAATTTTACGAAATGAAAAATCAGCACTGTATTACTTGCTATCATCATAAACAATAACTTTTTAAAAATTCATCATTATTTTAGTTCATCAGATTTTCATACAACATTAAAAATATTTCAATTGAACGCTCTAAATGTTACGAAGTCCATGCGAAGCAAATGAAAGCGATAGTACAATAGTGAGGGGAACGGGGTTGGGGCGGCGGTGGCCGAAATGTGTTTGATAGGACAACGAACTCTTAAAGGTTTGTTTTTGGTAAATGTAATATGCTTTGTAAAAAGTCATAGAACATAAGTTGTTGTTTATGATGATAGTAATCCAGTACTGAGAGGTTACCGGTGTTTTACAAATAACCATGTGTCCTATGTAATATAACAATGTTTTATTAAATTATTTTTTTTGCTGGACTTTTCACACAGCATCATCTAGCCCCAAAGTAAGCAGAGCTTGTGTTATGGGTACTAAGATGACTGATATACTACTCATATACTTTTTTGTTTGTAAATACATACATATTATACATAGAAACACCCAGAGCCGAGACAAATATTTGTAGATCAAACAAACATTGGTCCCGCCGCGGGGATCGAACCCGCAACCTTTGTCGCAGGCGGGCCTTCGCCCACTGCGCCACAGAGGTCGTCAAATTATCTTATTTATTTATTAATTACTTACAACCTAACAGCCTAGGCCAAAACGTTTGTAAGCCACTTAAAATATTCTACATAGAACATAGATAACGGACACAGATCAACTAAAAAAACATACACAAACAAAGACAAATAAATGAAGTTTCATGTTGAACACATCTACATCCGGTTGTAGATCAAACGAACCCGCAACCTTTGTCGCAGGCGGGTCTTCGCCCACTGCGCCACAGAGGTCGTAAATTATCTTATCTTATTATCTTACCTGCACATAGCCAATTCGACTTCAACATCGGGGTCTATATACGCGTCCAACAGACCCGCTGCCAAATACTCTGCGCTCTCACTCGCGTACATATGGAGGAGTGAGCCGCCTATTGTACGCCTTAGTAACGACAGCTCTGAGAGGGGCTTGCCTGGAACAAATTGTACAATATATACCATCATCATTAGTCCTATCCCGCTTATGCGGGGTCGGCACAACATGTTCTATTCCTCCACTCTCCTCTATCACTCGTCATGAGTGTCATTCCTCCGCATTAAATGCCCATACCACGCTAACCTATTGCTCCTCAACTTTTCAGTCACCGGCGCTACTTTCAGACTTCCCCTAATATATTCATTCCTCACCTTATCCATTCGCGTCTCCGCACATCCATCTTAACATTCGCATCTCTGTCGCATGCACTCTTCTTTCAACCGTCGCTTTCGTGGCCCAGCACTCAGATCCATACAACACGACAGATATGCCCAAGTATCGCTAGTCAAATCGTCAAACGAACGATATGCCGGGTGTAAGATAGGCATACCATTTAATGGCTAATTCATAGATCTGTCGGCGACACATACACGACACAGTGTAATTTATAGATAGATAGATAGATCTATTTATTTTTCAAAAGTTAACAATTTTTAGTTATTAGTGTTTCTAAGCCTATATTAGGTTTGTCTAAACACTACGTTCTCGTTTACAGTAACAAAATTATTATGTAGGTACAAAGTTTGAGTTTGATTAGTTACAAAGACATCGAACACAATAATGTAGGTAGTTATCTAAAACGTAATTATGAGCAGACGCGTACAGCTGTGAGTATTTGAGAAAAATAGTTGCCCGCACACATACACATATAGCATTTGTACAGTGTATAAAAACTTACCGTTTAACGCTCTAGGCGCGACATAGTCTACGACAGCAAAAGTCGCGAGTCTCAGTCGCGTGCGACAAAGCGACGCTGCGTGGAGTCGCGAAGTCGCGAGTATTTGGGCGAGTCGCGCTTCTGTCACGTGGTCTAATGGTGTCGCTGTAAATAAGTTTGTATGAGTCAGTGGCCAACTCTGGTGAGGGAGTTCCTTTTAAGTCGTCTCTTATAGGTAGGGTTTGTGAGTTGCTGTGCTAGTTGGTTAGGATGGCATTTCAGTTTTTCCTGATAGGTTTGAGCAGTGGTTCTGATCTCTTGACTGTGTTGACTTTAAGTATGTCATGCAGTTTCATATTCTTTATGAACCAGGGTGCGTTGGAGATATTTTTCAGGAGGCTATTTTGGACTTTAAATTAAAAATAATAATTAGAAGCTTACCAGGTGTCTCTATAAAGTTGACAAATCCATCTTTGAAAACCACTCCTTGTGCCCCCGGGTGGATCAGGAATGCCTTTAATCTTGATGCCTCCACAGCAGTAAGAACTAACATGTAACCGTCAGTTTTGTTGCATACCTTCTCTCCAGAAACTCGCCATACTCCTATAAAATAAAAACAGTGTCACTCCGGGGATTTTAATATGATTTTATTGTATACTAGCTGAATGAAAAGATGAGGAGCAACAGGCTAGCATGGTATGGGCATGTAAGGAGAAGGGAAGAATGTCATGTAACTAGAAGAGTACTTGGTATGAATGTTGATGGATTCACGAGTAGAGGTAGGCCAAAGAAAAGATGGATGGATTGTGTGAAGGATGACATGAGTAAGAAAGGAGTGAGTGTTGAGATGACGGCTGATAGAGGAGAATGGAAGAAGAACACATGTTTTGCCGACCCCACGTAATGTGGGAGAAGGGCAGGGAGATGATGATGATGTATACTAGCTGCGTTCCCGCGGTCCCTTGGGAATTTTTTGGGATAACAAGTAACATAATGTCCTTCCCTGGGACACAACCTTTATCCATGCCAATTTTCAGCGTATTCTGTTCAGCGGTTTGGGTGTGAAAAGGAAAAACAACAGACAGACAGGGGGGAGGTCCCCTCTACCCCCCGGTACTACTCTCATGATAAGGGATTAAACCTATTATTATACCTACTCTTGCCAAAGTTAGGGACTGGCGCTAGTTTTAAGGGTGGGCTTGCTTCACTCTATCTTGAATACTTCTAATTGCCTTATAAGACTAGCTGGCTGTCCGTCGCGGTGTTACCTGCGATCCCTCGGGAAAACATCACTTTCCCGGTATAAAATATAGCCTATGTTCATCAAGGATTCTAATGGTGAAAGGTTTTCAGATCGGTCCAGTAGTTTCGGAGCCTATTAAATTCAAACAAACAAATCTTTCCTCTTTATAATATTAGTATTTGTCATCAGGAAGCAAAACCCTACAAGATTCATGCTTTTTTGTCCCCAAAATTGTGCCATTCAGGTCAAAAGTACCCTAAACCGACGAGCATGTATGAAGAATGTAATGAGAGTGAATGAGGCGAAAGTTGTGTGTCAGGATCGTAGCGACTGGAGATCCGTGGTCTCTGCCTACCCCTTTGGGAAAGAGGCGTGACTTTATGTATGTATGTAAAATTGTGCCATATACTAAACTCGAGCCAAGATTTCTATTAGTATGGAAGTATTGATTTACCATGTTTATCCTGAACTGCACTGGTTCTAAAATCAGCTTGGGTCAACCTCTCGGCCACCCTCTCCTTAATACAAAGTGATATAGTCTTCTTTCCTGTTATCAAATCATCAATCACTCCATTGAACTGTTCCGAGGTCAAACCGTGCTTTAATGCCTCAAGACCCACCCAATGGTCACTGATCTCTTGTCCTAACTCGAAATCTTCTCCAATAATCTCTAAATAGCGCAAACATTCAGTATAGTTCATAGCCAATCCATTGTTTGTGAGATTCACCGGCGCGCTAAACATTTTTGTGCGTCTTAGTATCTCTCGACGATCGGATTTTGTTTTTTGTGAGTCTTGGAAGACTTTTGTGATCGCTGCGACGCGTTTGTCAACGTCTTCAGACTCATCTTTAGTCATAATCTCGGGATATGCCAAAATATCTCGGTTGAAGATTGATACAAACACATCTTTCATAAATGGCGCTATTTTCTCCTTCCGACGGTCGGTACGCTCTACAATCTGCAAGTCTTCGAAGTCGAACTTTTCTTCCTGCACTTGCGGCTGTGTGGATGGAGCAGCTTCGTAATTTGATGATGAAAATCTAAACTTTCTGTACAGAATGCGACTGGCATTGTTTTGTGCCGTGTACAGTTGGCGCGCTATATTCATAGTGTTTAGGCTAAAGCACTCTTGTCTAGTTTTATTGTAGATAAGCGGTGTAACAAGGTTTATTTACTTTTGTTTGAAAATTGTTTCGATTTTCTTGCGGCAAAGCAAGTTCCTTCCAAGGATTTGGAATTTTGGAGGTTATTGACAAATTTGACAATCATGAATGACAGTAAAATAAGTGATAGCAGTGACAGTGATATAACGACGACTTCCTAATATAAAACTGCTTTAAGTTACAGTTTGTAGAACGTAAGTAATAAAATGTAGGTATGCAGTTTTGTTAATATAATGCCCATATTTAGTCGCATCTGTTGATTCGATTTCTATTCTATTTCAATTTGTATGGTGCGCGTTAGCCTCACATTAATTACCAAAACTGCATACATTTCAAGTCACGCTCCGTGAGTCTAGGAACTCACGCGCCGCGATACTTCACCTAAACTCGTATTGTACAATTTTGTATGCAATTTGGTACTCATTGTGTCGATTGTTATTTGTAGCACTTGTAACATGGCTAGGAAGGAAGGTTTTTAAAGTTAAAACTATGAGACCCTCAGGAAAAAAAAATCTATGGGACCAACCTAGGGAGTACCTTTTATTTTATTATTGGTCCACGATTGGCGGAGTAATCGCGTAACAAGACAAAAACACATACATGTTGGTTAAATAGGACTTACAGCCTCACTCAAAGTCACTAATGATAAATAACAATTTCCTAGATCATTTCAGGCAAAACAGAAAGATACACGATGTAGGTAGGTAGGTAGGTACTCTGCGTACACATACACCAGGCATTCGTGAAGTTACTTGACGGCTGGGACGTACTTACTTACTTAGAGTAACTATAAATTAGTACCTACTTTAGGGTACAGTGTAGGTACTATACAGTCCTCAGAGCTGATGAATTTTGTTGTATCTATAGGACCTCCTGTGAAAGATTAGCAGCTGAAAGTTTTTTGAATGAATGAGTAAACGAGTGAACGAACCAAAGAAGAAATTATTAAATAAATATACTTACATACTTACTATTTTTTTAAATTAAATCGGTCAGAATTTGACCTCACTCTGCCTGATGTTAACCGCTTCTGGTAACAGCCGCGCGCCCCCCGCGCGCTCCAAAGAAAATGCGCGCGACCGATATTTTTTGCGGCCGGCGCGCGGCGCGGTTTACCATCTGGCACTTGAAGCTATTTCTGACGCAACTCATTGTATTTCGACCCTACTTGTGTGTATGTTTTTTGCTGAGGCTGAGTTGGCGCTTAGAATGACATAATAATATGTATAGATGTGAAGGCATATTACGAAAACAAGTAGTACAGAACATAAAAATTCATAAAATGTGTACCATTGGGTATAGAATGATTTTTAATTTAAAAATGTTGGGATAAATTATGTTTCTGATGTTTTATATCAGTAAAAAGATTCAATCTGAAGCAGAAAAAAACAAAACAAAACAGTCCATTGTACAAAATTATTTATTTACAAGCTTGTAAAACCAATACAATATTTGTTTGTATCGCGGTTTTTTCTCGCTGACATTAAACTTATTATTTTTATACTTATCCAACATGAATCGTTAAAATAATAGTATTTTCTGAAAGCTTATTTCAGCTCTGAAGCAAAGATATTACTGTAATTATCTTAAAATAAACGAATACATCAAAATATGGGAAAGTAAACACCAAAGTACAGTAGGCTTAGCAGTTTACTTTACAGTTTCTAGGATATTTTGTTTAGCAAAATCTGTTTGACTAAATTTATATCTAGTAACAATTAATCTACACAGAAATAGCTTTCCAATGATACCAAACAAAGTAATTTTAGTTGTAATTCAAAAAAGTTCTAAGCATTTCAAGTAGACCACTTACAAAATGTTTACGAAAGGAGCACTTTAGGGCGCATTTACACCGAACTTAATCTGGACCAAATGGTGACAGGCCGGAATGACCGAAATGAAAAGTATGTATATTAATTATCAGAGGTACCTCTGATAATATATAGGAATATGTAAGGTAAGTATGTACCTATAATTTTAATAAAAATGAAATATTAATTATTTGAAAAGTTTTATTATAACTCCCACTAAAAATAGTGAAAACCTATATAAATTTCATGCAGTTATTGTTGCAAGAGCCATTTTTACCCGATTGCGTCAGAAGGTGGGTTATGTTTTTCAAGCGTATGTAGGTATGTATGTTTGCACTTTGTTTACAACTTATCGCACTTTCAATTCAATTCAGTACTAGGATCACTTACAATATAGTCTTAAAACTAATTTTACTCCTATTCTTTCGCGACCAATACCGTGAAGAATCAGGGACTTAATCGCGTAGGTATAACTTATACATTTACCTCGACGTTTCGATAGCCTTACATCCACCGTGGTCACGAGCATACAGATAGATAGAAAATACTTTATTGTACACCACATGGACATTATCAAAACCGAGATAGAAATTACCTCGACGTTTCGATAGCATTACAGCCACCGTGGTCACGAGCAGACAGATAGATAGAAAATAATTTATTGTACACCACATGGACATTACAAAATCATCCGTACAAGAACTTCGTTACAACCACACCACTGAAGACGACAACAGGACTGAAGACGACACGTTACGAAGTTAAAGTCAAAAAGCATTTATTAAAAGTATATAAGTAATATATCAGTCATCTTAGTACCCATAACACAAGCTCTGCTTACTTTGGGGCTAGATGATGCTGTGTGAATAGTCCAGCATTATTTATTTATTTATTTATTTCTTTATTCATTATTTATTTATTCAGTAGGACAGCTAGCTAGGATTACTTAGAATTGTCTTAAAACCAATTTTACTCCTATTCTTTCGCGACCAATACCGTGAAGAATCAGGGACTTAATCGCGTAGGTATAACTTATATTTACCTCGACGTTTCGAAAGCATTACAGCCACCGTGATCACAAGCATACAGATAGATAGATAGAAAATACTTTATTGTACACCACATGGACATTATCAAAAAAGAGATAGATATTACCTCGACGTTTCGATAGCATTACAGCCACAGTGGTCACGAGCATACCGATAAATAGATAGAAAATACTTTATTGCACACCACATGGACATTACAAAATACAAACAAAGATACAAGAAAATATTTGAAGCGAAGTACAATGGTATTAATAATGTGCAATATAAATAAATATAATCTTATACATAAACATATGTATATATAATAATATATATATATATATATATATATATATATATATAAATACTACATGACTGATAAAATACAATTAAATAAATAAAACTACTTTAAATGATATTCCTTGAAGCAACCAAGGATGCATAACGGGACGTCGCAACCCTCGCATTTGTATGCGGTGCGCGTCTGCACCTTTTTCAAGCTGCACATTTTGCACCGTGATCGCTTGGTTGCTGCTTTGGTAGGGAAGTGGCTTTCCTGCCTAATTTCACGAACTGGTTCAGGTACCCTAAATTTATGTAAAATTTCTTTTGCAAGAGCAACTCTGAACTGCCTCTGGTTGCCGTTTTTTCCGTGATTATATATAACGAACGCGTTATATATAGATACGTTCAGTAGTCGGCGGTAAAGTTTCTTGTACCAAACCAAGTTGCGCACTCTCTCCACGGGGAACGCCTGAAGCATCTGATCCTTCTTGTCGACGCCCCCCATGGTCATATTGTAATCGAGCACAACTTGTGGTTTGTATTTAAACGTACCATACTTCTCTTTACCGCCGACTAGTGATTTGTGGTAAGTAGATATCATGGCAACGATGTTGGAATCGTGCCACACTGTAATCGTGAGATCTGCTGTTTGGCTGAAGATGACTTCACCCTGGCGCATATTTGATTTGTTGATGGACCTAAGGGAATCTGGAACAAATTCTCGTTTGAGCCGCAAAGTGCCCATTGTGTCAGTTTTTTTATGTTTTAGTGTTCGCGACAGTAAGGGCGAGTTATAAAAATTGTCCATAACTAGAGTATGGCCTTTGTGAAACAAAGGCCTTACCAGGTTATGGACAATTTTCGATGTAGCCCCTTCGGGCTCATCGATAGTTTCAGCGGCTTCGTAAGCCGGCTGAGACTTGTCGCCTTTTCCCGTGTAAAGGAGCATCTTCCATAAGTATCCTGTCCGCGATTCACAAAGCTCGTAACTTTTTATTCCTACCCGAGCAGCTTTTGTCGCTATAAGTTGTACGAAGGATAGACGGCCCTTCCACAGGAGAAGAGACTCGTCTATCGCAATGTATTGCTCGGGCAGGTAAAGAGTGCTGAATTTAAGATTTAAATGTTCAAGTATGGGCCAAATTTTTTTTAATTTTCTGTCTTCGCCTGTCGTCGTCTGGAGGGTGTGGTTGTCAACAAAGTGAAGACACTTCTTCATCCTCTTAAATTTCTTATACGGCATGATATTGTGGAAATTCCCCACTTTGAGAAAAGCTAGGCAAGGATACCAATACTCCCGTTCAACAGGGAGTATAAGTATGCTTTGCAGCATTATCAAAGTGAGGAAAATCCACACATCAGCACAATCGATATCTTTCCACGATTCCGTGGCCGTCGCGTATAGCTGACGGCCATAACGGTTTGTTTCAACCACTATGAGATTTAAAATCTCCGTATCCCAAATGCGCATGAATATATCAAGCGGAGACTGCCCATCTACAGTGAAAGTGGGGCCAGCGTCCCCTATAAATGATTCCTGATGCCCTAGAAAGGTATCAGGATCATTGGTCCAGTCGAATTGGAGTACGTCTGGGTGAGATGATGCTGCCTCCCTCAAAGCAGAATCATCTCTATTTTCCATTTCCTCCAAGAGGACAGCTAAATTGGATGGGAGGTCCTCTTCAGCTGTCCCCATCGAGCACCGCTGGCCTACTGCATTGTCGACGTTGTCGGGTTGCGGCTCCTCCACGTCGCTGCCGACGTCGTTTGGTAGGGCGAGCACGTCATTCTCATCTAAAAGAAAATCACCATATAAATAATATCATCATATAATAATAATACAAAAGGTGAACCTTGGGGGAGACCTATTTCCAGCAGTGGACTATCAATCAATCATTTATTTATTGTTTAAAAGGTAAGGTAAAATATACAGATCTTATTTTTTATCAGAATTTTTGTTGGCTGTTAAGTTTAGGCGTGGCTTACCGTCAAAAATGTGAGGCTCAAGGTATTCTGGCGTGGTAGACCCTTGATCCAAGTTTGATGCTGAAAAATAATTTATGTTGAAAATAATTGTTTTAACATTAAAAATGAACAGGATGGAGGTGGCTCAGGATCACTATTCGTTGCGACAGATGTGTTCAGCAGTCGACGTATACAGGCTCATATGATTCAATCAATTTATTCTTTAGGATCACACGAAACACTTGGCCATAATGATGATGATAGTTTTATAGTTTTTACTGTATGTACTTACTGGGTGTGAAACCAATCAACTCTATCTCTCCATCCACAAACTGGGCATCCGGGTGCATCTCCATGAATGTGGTTGGAGAGAATAGGACCAACGGCTGGGTGGCCTCCTCTTCCTCTGCCGCGACAGAACTAGAGGGTTCTGAGCATGACAAAAAAATTGGTTAAAAAAAGTTACGTTACGTTAAAGTTACGTATATAAAAAATTATACAAAATTTATTAATTGGTTTATACCAGGTATGCTCCGCTTCTCCCATGCCTGGACCTTTCTGGGAGGCGGAGTAGCTGGTACCCCAGAAAGCAGAGGGCAGGGCACTCGAATTGGCGACTTTTTTCTAAAAGAATGAAACGTGTCAAATAAAGATAATGTAGAAGCAAAAATATTTAATTAGACTACATTTAAAAGAAAAACCATCGAACCTTTTATTTCTTTTTGGTGGAGGAGCATCCGGCAACAGATACCGGCCCACCTGTTTTTTAGCCCGGAGTTCCGCCAGGGTGGCTTTTTGCCCATCACTGAGCTTGGTGTAATTGCGCTTGTCGGCCACCTTTGCACTTCTCGCCTTCCTTAGTCAGCTTGATCTGTCAGCGATTCCCTAAAATAAGTAACCATCATAAGCACATTCATGAAAGTAAAATTAACTCAAAATATAAAAAATAAAACAAATAGTTTATTTACGTGGGCTGAGGCGGAAGAGACGAAGGCGAAGGTGACGACGCGCGCTCATGTGATGGGCCTGCCTCCCTAAAACACGGTTAAAATAAATAAAACCAACTTGATGCAAAACCATGCTAAATGTAAATGTATGTAAAACAAGCAAAGAATACCAACATGAAATCAAGTAATCGAGCGCTTCGGCCTCGCCCTCTACCGCGAATGCGACCAACACCTCCACTGCATGCGCGTGCGCGGCCACGACCGCGGCTACTACCACCGTCCATATGGCTAAATATAAGCATTGAAATTAAAAATAAGCATAAAAACATGCAAATCGCATCCATTATTCAATTTATAATATATATTTATAAAAAATACACATTAATAAAAGTTATGTATTCAGATAGAGGACACTAAAACATATAGAAAATGTTCTATAATTTCAAGTCCTAAAGCGGCAGGTTCCTGAGATATTTACTTATTTTCATCTGTACATATTTTATCAGGCATTTTTTATTTGTTTTAGTGTCTTCTATCCAAATATATAACGTATTGGTATCAACTGTAATGTTACTTTTAATTCTTATAATAAAATATTCTTATAATAAATTAATAAATAATAATAACTAGTACTGTGCGCGGCGATTTTGACATCTACAATAAAATCGTAAGCCTTCATACAAAAATCTTTAAACCCCTTTCAATTTTATTTACTTTGAATGTATGTTCTTATATTACAAAAGAAAAAAAAAATATTATTATTTTAATTTTGATAAAAAAAAATAAAAACATTTGTTACCTATTTCGGAAAATACCGTAACCGGACTATCGGTACAAATTTCTATCGGTGTGACTGCGGGTCACTCAAAAACGCGCCAAAATGGCCGTCGATTTGAATGAATATTTGTAAACAATGGCACAATCATATCATAAATTATGATTCTAGGGAAAAGTAACGCCACAAACTTATTGGAAAATGATTGTTTGTCAATATATTGGTTCAATTTTAGCATTTAACCTAATAAATACAATAAAATTTGACATGCAAACACAGACTTACCAAAACGTAACGAACACCGTTGGTTATTTTATCCAATTTGACGAAATAACTCACTGTCGACACAAACCGATATCATAAACAGGTACTTACTGAGTTAATCTTGTAATTAACACCACACAAAAACACGAAAACACCGAGAAACTCCGAAATTCGTCACAAATTACAGCAATAAAATCTCGACAGCGACTGACATCAATGGACTGATTTCTTGAATTTTTTCCATCGCGTCTATGAATAGTTTGTTCAGTTGGCATACATCAAAAGAAACGTCACGGAAGTGCGAAAAGGATGGCAATCGGTCCTTACGTATATTTTAATTAGAGAAAGCAGGATAGACTGATTTATTCCAAGAGGCCGCGAAATTCAATAATGGGTATTATAGTAGGTACCCGGGTTGTTTCTAGCTACATAAATCGGCTGGGTAATATAGTACCCAACGTACGTACTAGTAGCGGTGCAGTAGCAGTAGTGAGGTCACAGAGTACTTTATAATAAGAGTGAGGTCAAAGATGGAGCATGCTTACCTAGAATGAACCTATTTCTATTTACCTACTCTTGATTTTAATATGGTACTTTTCGGGAAATACAGAGCCCGGCAATGAGTTCCACAATTTGGCGGTGCGTATGAAAAATGTGGACTCAAAACGCTTTGTACTAACTCTGGGAATGTCGACCATCATGACATGTACAAGTGGCGTCTTTCCGGGAACCTGTTGGCCCGAATATTATGAAGGATATTAGATATAATGTGCCATTTTATCACAGTGGAATTTTTCGTAGGTCAGAACAGAATCACAGCATTATCTAGAGACCCTAAAATATTAAATTAATAACGAAACGCGCTCCTGTTTTCTTTGAAATCATAATAATTATAATTTAAGCAAATTAACGTCCTGGCTATTTAAATTCAAATTGTGAGGGCAATCTAAATAAATTACCCAGATTGTGACATAAAGCCGTAGCTACATTTTGGGAGACTGTACTAAAATTCTTCGCTACCTATGAATTTTTGATGTTATTGATTACTAGCTTCTGCGCGCGGCTTCGCCCGCGTAGCCTATATGCTATTCCAGGTCACTATCTACGCCTATTCCAAGTTTCATCCAAATCGGTTCACTGGTTTAGGCGTGATTGATACACACACATACAAACATCCAAACATACTCACAAACTTTCAGATTTATTATATTATTAGGATAGGAATATTAGGATGATTTTATTTCACAGAACGACACGGCAAGTATACTTCAACTTAAAGTAATAAGCTTGTTGCGCCCACGCAGACACCGCAGGCCCTTAGAATTACCTAAGTGTTTAGGTACCTTCACCTACATACATGGGTATGTAATTATCTAGGTATGTACCTCCATAATTACCTACAAACTATTATTGATATTATCACAGAATATCAAATATCAATAGGGATTATTTTAGGTAACATAATAGGTACAATTAAAAATCAGAATTTTTATTCATAAAACATAAAAATATTTACACTAAACATAAAAATACGTATACGTAATTTAATTAAATTAAAGATAAAAAACAGTGTTCAAGTCACCGACCGCAGGTAATGTGCCCAAAGGGCTGGCGGCATTACCTCGTTGGATGGCTATACTTATCCTCTGTCCGAGGTAAGCACTAGATACAATAAATACAATTAAATAATTTTGGGTACAATTAAATAAATAAAATAAAGTAGCTATACAGGGTGTAAAAAGACAACTACCGAAAACTGAGGGGTTGCAACCAGGCCATGATTCTAAACATATTTAGCGAAAAAAAAAACGCAATTTTTTTTTTGACTTAGCTTAGTCATTTTACGTTTTTTTCGGTTATTTACTACCAGGACAACATAATAAGTCCATAACTACCTAATAATTTCATTTATAAAAGAAAAAAACAGTTAAAACTCAAAATCTAGCAATCTACGTAAAAAAAACGCGCCCAGAACATACGCAAACAGTTTTCTTCAAACGCTGTTTTCTCCGGATATTATGATTTTTTCGGAAAATCCTTTTGGATTTGGTTGTGTGTTGGGATGCTGTACCTACCCCTTTCGGCTTCGGTAGACGTCTTTTTACACCCTGTATAATAACAATCATCATCTCTGTCAATCAAGCAAGACTTAGGTAAAGTGCCACAAACTTATCTGAACCGGTGAGAGAGGCGCTGTTGTCGCATTTGGTGTTGGCAGAAAATAAAAATTTACAGTATTTGTTAGTTCCATTTTTGGCCACCGGTCCAGATAAGTTTGTGGCACTGTACCTATACTGAGGCAAAATGGATGTAGGTAGGTACCAAAACAAATGTGCAAAGATGCTTTTTCACCGAAATGGCGCTTTACGAATGCCACCGCGAATCTTCAAAGTCAAAAGTATTTATTGCTTACATGTGTGTGTACAAGGTCTTAGGCTAGCTAACACAAGAGTCCTGCAAGGACATCGCAAAATTTTATGAGTAGGTAATTAAATATAAAAATTGTGTAACAAACATTTCTTAACATTATGAGATCTTTTATTACATACATACATACATACATAAAGTCACGCCTCTTTCCCAAAGGGGTAGGCAGAGACCACGGATCTCCACTTGCTACGATCCTGACACACAACTTTCGCCTCATTCACTCTCATTACATTCTTCATACATGCTCGTCGGTTTAGGGTACTTTTGACCTGGCCCTTCTCCAAAATGTCGCCAATTTGATCCAAGAAGGTTCGCCTAGGTCTTCCCCTTCCAGCTGTCCCATGCACACTCGCCTCATACACTTGCTTTGTCAAACGATTGTCATCCATCCTCTCTACATGCCCAAACCATCTTAACATACCTTTCTCGATCCTCAACACTACATCTTCTTTCACTCCACACTGTTCCCTTATCACACTATTTCTCACTCTATCATTCAACGTTACCCCACACATACTACGCAACGCTCTGATTTCAACAGCATTCACTCTACTCTGATGTTTTTTCTGCCACACCCAACTTTCACTTCCATACATCAATGTCGGTACCAACACTCCTCTATGAACTGCCAGTCGTGCCTTGTCGGACACTTTCCGGCTGCTCATAAAATCATGGAGAGCCCCATTCACTCGGTTTCCAGCATTCACTCTCCTTTCGATATCCTCATTATTAAAATCTTAAAAAATAATCTTTTTATCGGTAAGTACCTAGGTAGGCACCTACTTATTTTATTTTGGGTTTGAAATTAGAAACTAAGTTAAATTCCCCCGTTTCACGATATCGCGTCCTGCATAGCCAAGCCCTAACAACAAGGCACCAACAATATCTCAGCAAAATATCAAAACGACAATTTTTCCAACAATTGGAGGTCGGAAGTCGCAGGAATTAACATTGTCTTCTAATTACAGATAATATATAACTAGGTATGCTTACAAAAGGCTTTAATTGCTCAGTGGAAAATAATTTTTATTATTTGGCAACACTGAGGGTGGGCTAGTGTTGTGCGTAGAGATACCAAGTCAGAGTATTCGTGTTCTGTGTATGTATGTATGTACTTACCTACTGTAAGTAGTATACCAATTCACTAAGTATTCCGAATACCGGAATAACTGATTGAAATGTAGTAGGTAGGCTACTTTTGACGAAACTGGTATCAAACCTAGTAGGTACCAACAAATTTAAGACGTTTCAAAGTGATCCCAGCGGTCCTACTGAATAAATGCTTTTTTTCAGTAGGACTTTGACTTTGACTACCTACTAGCAAAGTACCATTTAGGTAGAGTTTAGGTAGTAGGTTAGGTACCTATAATAATTAGAAAAGAGCTATACCTACCTACTTAGATAACTATCTTTATTTACAGAAAGTAAGCTACTACAATAATGTACATAAAATTACAAAATACAATAGAATCAGTCAAGCTATCTAAGGATCGTCGTAAAAACGATCTATATAGCTCAACTGATCCAGGTCACTGCCAGTCGGAAACGTGCCCAAAATACTACTTAGATAGGTACGGCTACCTACTTACCTACCTGTCAAATATAAGTTGTTAAAAAAAACTGTCAATACCTACCTACTGTAGCAAACTAGGTAGGTACCTACAGGTTCATAAAGTACAGTGTGTTACATTACTTACGGTAATGGAAAACATCGTGAGGAAACATGCAGCTTAGTCAGCTCCACCTCCACACGGTATTGACTAGGTAAGTAGGTAGGTACCTACCTATATTTCTCCTGTTAGGGTTAGGGCTGATGAGGGACCAGGGATGGTTTAGGTGCAAGCCTATCTTATCTCAAATAATGTTCCAGACTCGATACATACCATGGTTGTTTTTTTTATACATAATGACGATTGCTCTTGTGACCAATCTTTTAAGAGGTCAAAGATCTTAGCCGATATTGTTGTTGAGGAAGGAATCCTTGAGCGCATCACTTCGACCGAGTAACAGAGGGTGGGGTAAACCTCCCCCGCAATATCACACGAAAATCTGTCTTCCCGCTATCAGAATAAAGTTTATTTCAGACAGATATGACAAAATTAAGTTGTTTTACATAACTATGTATAGCAGCCATGAAATAATCAGTAGGAATCCATCCTCCATGGTGGATATTTCGCTCGGGGCAACGGGTTTCAGAAAAATGTCTTTATTTATAATGAAAAAAACGCAATTTTGACGGCTATATTGTTTTACACAATGTTACTGATTGTGGTAGAAATTAAACTGTATTTCAGTGATGTGTTTTTTTGATTTTTGCAAAGACAATTTTGTGTGTGAATAAGAAAATAATGATTGCATGTTCAGGATAAGGAAGCACATTGATGGTATGTATTATGTAGGGCGAAACAAAGGTTTTACTAAGAACAATGTTACGCTAATTGGCTGGTATATAAATCAAGGGTTCACAGTAAGGTTATGCTGACGTTATTTTAATTAACCTAAAAATTAAGTAACGTTCGTTTTCCCATCTCTATTGATGTTCTAAATTCAAATAGAAAAAAAATCATGAGTAAGGAGGTTAGGTACCTATACAAATACAGTGAATTGGTAGTACTACTTACAGATTTTTTACTATTTTTTTTTTCAAAAATAGAACAATAATAATCGAAAGAATAAAAATATCATCTAAATTGTATGCCTTTCATTTCAAGTTCTTAAAATTTATTATTGTTTATAAGTAACATAGCATAGGTTGATATAATTTTTTTAACAAGTTAATCTGTGTAGGTGGTACCTACCTTATTAGTTATTTATTTAAAAAAAACGAAGTAGGTATTTTGGAAATCTAAATAGAAAACAGTGAAATCGATACTACATCCGTCCGCCTTGTGATGCATCCAGAATTTTATTTTTTATATAGGAAAATACTTAAGCACTTATTATAGTTACGTAGGTACAGTACCTACCTACCTACTCTGAAAAAGTCGATTGAGCTCGAAGGTGCCGAGTTTCATGCTTCCGAACCGCAAAAAATATGGAATAAGTATTTTTACAAAATAAATCCCAGGAAAAATATTTATTTACCTATCTGCACCTTCTGGGTAGGCTCGCTCCATCGTAGACCTCATTCTTGCCTATGTAAGTTTCGAGGTCAAGAGTCGACCCATTCATCATAAAAAAAATCTTAGGTACTCTGAGGAAAAAATATTAATACGATTAGGTCCTACCACGTACCCTGTCCTACCCAAAGAAAATTATACTCTAACGAGGTCCTACCTGTGCAATTTCCCAATAACAAGGTGTTGCCAGATTTGACAGCCAATAATTCTACGGCTTTGATTAATTGTGCAAAACTTTCCGAAAAAATGGGGAGAAAATGACTTCAACTCCCCTGGGTGACGTTTATCAAGTCCTAACTCTGAAATATTATGGACTCTGTGCCAACGTAATAAGATTTGATTTCCCGCGCTTCGGTTGTAGCTGTTGGGAATAATTGAATAAGCATTTCGCCAATTTGTCGTTTTGATAACAGTAATTGCTTAGACAGAGAGCTGGATGTAGGTAGCTTGAAAGAGCCCGAACTACTCAATGATTTATTTATTTTTCTATGCAATTTTGTAGACCATAACGGAGTCCATTTTTCAAATGATCGGGTTTCGAACACACTTCAGATCAATACCTAATGGAGGCAATCCCACTTTTCCAAAACAGTCACTCTTAAACTAATCTATGTGCGTACAGTCAGCGTCACCAACTCGTAACCCCCCTGCACTGCCTGCAGTAGGTAGGTATCTACAAACTTAAAATTAGCCTTTACATCTATATTAGATCCCACTCATCCCACTTAAATGATAAACCTTTAATAAATAATTAGCATATAATAAAGTTCGTGAGTTTGTTTGGATATTTGGATGTTTGTGTTTCAATCACGCCTAAACCCTAAACCAGTGAACCGATTTAGATGAAACTTGGTTTAGGCGTAGATAGTGACTATAGGCTATTCAAAATGTTGGTTCCACGCGGGCGAAGCTAGATATTTATACAGCGTCAGGAGGTAAGAAGGCAACCTTTGCCTACTCTTAACGGGTCGCTGTAGTGCCTGGGACATTGTTTGAGATGGTGCTTGCCCAGCACCACAATATGTGTGGAGCTGACTACGCTGCGGGTTACCTCACAATGTTTTCCTTCACCGTTAAGAGCTCGTGGTAATGTGCATATTTTTACTAAACGAAAAATCCATTAATGCTGGGCCGGGATTCAAGCCCACGCCCTTTTGCCCCATTTGCCCAACACGGCTCAATGTAAGTAAAGTCAAGTATCAACAAATCGCGTCTTAATATGGGGGTTACCAATTGGTGACGCTGACTGTACACAAACCTAAGTAGATATGTACTTCTTCTTCTTCCTGCCGTTATCCCACTAAGTGGGGTCGGCACAACATGTTTCTTTCTTCCATTTCCCTCTATCACTCGTCTTAACAGAACTCACTCCTTTCACTAACATATCCGCATTCACACAGTCCATCCATCTCAGGCCTACCCTACCGGTATATCCATCCACATTCATACTCATCACTCGTCGTATGATCTCATCCCTCCTCGTGACATGCCCATACCACGCTTAGGTACCTAGATCTAACCTTACTTTAGGTACCTAGAAAAACAATCTACCACTCTATGGTGATTCTGTTATATTTTATTCTTGAATGTCTTACGTCCATTAATCCACGTTACGTTAAAATACACCACAATTTTTGACCTAACTATGAAACCTTACAAAAACGTATTCTGTTTCAGTAAGCTTCTGATAGCGATATTGCTACAGAAGTAAGTAGGTTTGTCTGTAGTAGTTTGGACACTTGACAAAACGAAATACCAAGGCGGTAAATCACTAGTGATCTCTTTTATCTTTCATTATTGAGTCTCGATTTCGGCATCCCTAGATAGGTTACTAGTGCGCGTGGAAATTGGGGAAATTTAAGACTCGCACGCAATTGTCATAATATCAATCTCTCAGGATCCAATTTATCTAAATAGATACCTAATGGGACCACCTCAAGAGTAGGACGGGCTCTATATTTTTTCTTTTGATGATGAGGTTCTAGCGTAACATTACATAATGGGTACAAAATGTCTCATTTTAATTAATTATTTTTTTTATTAATTTTTTGCGTTCAGTGAGCACGACACTAAAAATACCTTCACAAATCTTTGCCGTATTCACAAACCAGACATTTCCAGTTTAAGCGTTCGCTTCTCAATGAACAATAAACCATGCGAGCTTCATGCGAGCTAAGAACAATACGACAGCGAGGAAGAGCCACTTCTAGTCTTCTGTTTCTTTCTGCGCATGTCTTTTTATTCTTGACGTGTTTTGAAACTTTTTTTTAACGTCATTGCAAAAGGAGGGTTTAGTTGTGGTTTAGTGTCTAGACTTGGTCTAGGCTCGGACTAAATCCCCCCGGTGGATTCCGATCTTGTCGCGATTAGGGGGCTCAGTAGCCGTGATGTGGGACACGGTGAAGCCCAAAATAATCCCAGGCGGGGACGCTCCGAGTGGGCTTGCGGTGGGGCCCGCTCTGGATGCGTCTAAGGAGAGACGGAGTAATTTCTGTCCCCCGCAGTCAGGAGGGGTCGCGGGAGAAGAGGCGTGTCGGTGTGTCGTTGCCGTTCGCCCTATCTTCCGCGACCAAACGGTAACGCACCGTTGATGCGTTGGCGGTGGGGCCGCAGTGGAAGGGGAGTGTCGGTGTTACGTTGCCGCTCTCCCTGTCCTCTGCGAACGTTTGGAGGCTTCTCCACGCGCAGCTCTTTCATTAGAGCGCGTAGTGGACGAAGGGAGCGGAGAGCTCTGGTGGTGAGTAGCGGACGCTAGGTGCGGGGGCACCTTGATGAGATGATGATGTTTTGTCTCAGACTAGAGTCAAGACTAACCCATTTTTCTGTTCAATACTAATAATTCAAAAGTTATTTCATAATCATAATTCCAGAGCAACTTGAGGCGTATTTACATAATTCGTTTGGAAGTTCTCAACTGAGTATTACGTACTTACTTTGGGACAGCTTTAAGTAACACAAAACGTTATTAAGGTGCGCCAAGTTAAATTACATGCGAAATTAGACTTAGTTAAGTAAGATAACTGACGCACAAATCATCAGCATCATCATTAAATAATGCTGGACAATTTCACACAGCATCATCTAGCCCCAAAGTAAGCATAGCTTGTACTATGGAAACCAGATAACTGATATTATACTACTTATATACTTTTTGTTTGTGAATACATACATATTATACATAGAAACACCCAGACCCTTGATAAATATTTGCAGATCATACAAACATTTATCGAAGGGAGGGATCAAACCCGCAACCTTCTGCGTCCCAAGCGGGCTTTCACCCTCTGCGCCACAGAGGTCGTCGTTGGCAGCTATGCTAGCCCACTGCTGGACATAAGCCTTCTCAAACGCCACTCCTGTCGCTCCTGTGCTGATCTTATCAAAGTCTTTCCCTCTACAGCTTCTATTGCGCCCACCCATCTCGCTGCTGGTCTGCCCCGGCTCTTAGCTCTTTCCCTTGGTGACCACAACAATGGCGTCGTTTCTGTTGTGCACTGACTAAAGTGACGACCTCTGTAGCGCAGTGGGCGAAGGCCCGCCTGCGACGCAAAAGGTTGCGGGTTCGATCCCCGCGGCGGGACCAATGTTTGTATGATCTACAAATATTTGTCTCGGGTCTGGGTGTTTCTATGTATAATATGTATGTATTTACAAACAAAAAGTATATAAGTAATATATCAGTCATCTTAGTACCCATAACACAAGCTCTGCTTACTTTGGGGCTTAGATGATGCTGTGAATAGTCCAGCATTATTACTATTACTATTACTATTACTTAAAGTTAACTAAACTAAAACGCTTTGTTCTTATTTCGTTTACGATAAAGTCCATAATAAAATGACTATTACAGTGATATTTCTAAAGTTACTTATTATTCAAAATAAAATAAAAAATTAAGTATTTTTAACTTAGTCAAAATTAAGTATTTTTGGGTAAAATTAGTCAATACCATTTTGCTTGCTGTGTCTACAGAAGCTCAGAGACGCCATTTTGATTATAATTTTAGCAATGTCACTTTTAGTAACATGCCGTATTCGTCTTTATTGTGAAAAAATAAGAACGTTCAAGTTTCAGTTTAATTAGGTTTAGTCTGTGAACAACAGAATGGTCGCCAATGTGCAGGTAGGTATTAAACCAGAAATATCGTCATAGTGAGATGAGACAGGCTTCGCATCTGAGTGAAGCATCTCCGGGTTCAAATCCTGGAGCAGGACAGTAACTTTTTGCTTCATATTTTTTTTGTAAGTAGGTAAGTACCTTAATTTTTTTAAGTTTAGAACCGTAGAAACCTCGTTCAAGTTTTCACTTCTGTCGGCACTCCTGGAATGCCATTGTTTTTTTAGGTTCTACGACGCATTGTCCTACGACATGCCATTCTTCACGATGTTTTCCTTCATCTATACTATCTATACTACGAGTATAATACTATATAAGTAAGTACTATAATCACTACATAGTATAAAACAAAGTCGCATTCTCTGTCTCTTATACCTATGTCCCTATGTATGCTTAAATCTTTAAAACTACGCAACGGATTTTGATGCGGTTTTTTTAATAGATAAAGTGATTCAAGAGGATGGTTTATATGTAAAATACATGCATAATATAGTAGAGGAACACTGATAATTTTAGAGGTAGCTAATGTGATGTCGTGAACTACTAATACATTTTTTGCGCTTGCATTGCAAACGCTGGCTAAACCCTAATATTTAGCATCAGCATTACACCCGTGCGAAGCCGGGGCGGGTCGCTAGTAATATTATAAAGAGGAAAGATTTGTTTGTTTGAATTGAATAGGCTCTGAAACTACTGGTCCGTTTTGAAAAATTCTTTCACCATTAGAATCCTTCCTGCGTTATCCCTGACGAACATAGACTATATTTTATTCCGGGAAAGTGAAGTTTTCCCGCGGGTAACACCGCGACGGACAGCTATCGTTGATAATACTGACATACCTAGTGCACATTTTAGTAGGATGTACTGTGCTAAGGGCGTACTTATATTATTAACCATGATATTCTAACATCCTTAAAATCTTGCGGTTCTTTTGTCGTGATAGGCCTCATCCGTTACAAGTGGCGATATGAAACCTCTTTGTTATACTTCGACCTTTTCACTAAGGAGGTTTTGTTTCGTTTTCCGTCGAAGCGACGAGAGCGTTTGAAGTGGCGCTATTGTTTTGCTAGTGAACAAAAAGGCTAAGGGCGAGTCGTACAAAGAACGGGGGAACGGGTAGCTCAAAATTTTGTTGCGATTATTTAAAAAAAAACCCCGGTTTCTCAAAAAACAGTATCTCATCTACCTTAATAAATAACACTGCGATTTTAGTGAAAAGTACACCAGAAAAAGGTTTCGTAAATGTCACTAAAATACAAGATTAGAACGCAAAAGTAACAAGTAGCACTGCTACAAATCCTCTCGCGTAGCACCTACAATTACTCTACGCGCGTAGTCACAGCGTAGCGCTACAAATCCTCTCGCGTAGCACTGCTACAATGACTCTACGCGCGTAGTCACAGCGCGCAGCGTAGCGCTTCAAATCCACTCGCGTAGCACTGCTACAATGTCTCTACGCGCGTAGTCACAGCGCCAGCGTAGCGCTACAAATCCCCTTATCTACGTGCGCGTACGTAGCACTGCTACAACACTGCAAGTTTGTGCGTAGAACTCTTGCTATGTCTACGCAAACACTTAAAATAATTCAATTGAGTAGTAAAATATACGATTGAGATTTATTATCACTCGGTGCGGCCACAGACAAGGCACTCAAGATTCATATTTTTTTTCGACTTATTAAAGAGGTTCTATGTTCGGCTGTATGTTTTTTTCTTGTTTTTATGTTTACCGATATCTCCGTCGTCTGTGGACTGATTTCCAAAATTCTTTTTTTCTGTTATAAGGTGAAATATACATTTTATTCCTGAGAGAATTATGCTTTTCCCGCCAAAATCAAAATACCTTATCCTTGTAATTTTCAACTCGAATGATTATTTCACAAAACGTCACCTACACCTACATCATTATCATTGTACGCAAATCGTGTCACATCGTTAGATTCACATCCACGTAAATTATTCAGTGATTTCAGTTGTATTCAAATCTATTCAAATACAAACGTCAGTCAAAACACATTCGGAATAACGGAATACATTGAATACGCAAAGGCATGTATTGGATGCCAGTATGTACGGTCACCGACAGAAGTTCAGTTGATGTTTTTAAATATTTTGTAAGAAAGTCAAAGTCAAAAGTTTGACTTTTAAATTAATTATTTCTTTTGTTTTAATTTTCTTTTATACGTAATTATTATTTTGACATATTTTGAATTTTATTGTAATATTTTAACTCGACTACTATTTATATTATAACATTTGGACGACTTGGATATATCTGTAAGTCCATCTGTGTTTTGTGTAAATAAATAAAATAAATAAATAAATAAAAAGCCTTTATTCAGTAGGACCGCTGGGATCACTTAGAATAGTCTTAAAACTAGGTTATTCTACTCCTGTTCCTTAGCGACCAATACCGTGAACCAATAATATTGATTTTGTGAAAATGAAATGTTATTTTCTTCACAACATAGAAAACACGAATGAGCTTTCTTCAGTCCGTAGGTTGTAGCCAAATTATGTTAGAAAAAAGCAAAATTATCAGCAATTATTAGAGGAATTAGGTTAGGTTAAAAGCGCGTGGAAGACTCATTTGCAGATCATGCAAATATTTGTACCACAGCGGGAATCGAAACCGCAACCTTCTGCTGCCCACTGCGCTACAGAAGAAAAAGAGATGATAACTCTCTCTAAATTAAATCCGGGACAACACGGCTTATTCTTTTCTTAAAAGTGTGTGATATTTTGCCCGTCTGGCAAATCCACATGCAGGACACGTCCAGTGTTTAATAACATGACAACGTCATGTCGTGAATTATGGCGTTGTCTCAACGTTGTCCGCACGTTTCTCTCATTTACTTTCATAAAACAAATACTTACGTACGCTCAAGGGATCTAGGCATTCGGGTGGGTCCACAGGACTACGCGTTCCACGCGTTTCATTCATTCATTCATTAAGTATCACTGTATCAAACCAGTGAGGTGAAAGAATTAAACTTTTAGTGTGCCTCAGTAGGGTAAAATCAAATCAAATCAAATCAATTTATTATATCAGACAACTTTTAAGTCCATTTCGGGTTAGTAAAAGTACCTACCCAAAGTCATTTGAAAAAAATAGTTTTTCAAATGACTCCAATTCCATATATCATAAAAAAAGTTACTTATTTTTCTTCTTTATTCGAATTTATTATTTACTAGCTGCGCTCCCGCGGCGTGACCCGCGGTCTCTCGGGATTATTTCATTTTTTTGGGATAAAAATGTCTTTCCCTGGGATACAATCTTTATCCATGCCTTTCAGCCTAATCTGTTTAGCGGTTTGGGCGTGAAAACTTAACAAACAGATAGACACATAATTACTTTCACATTTTTAATATTAGTATGGATTGTATTTATTTATACAATACAATTCTTGCTTCTTGTTCCGTTGAGTTTGAGCATGTAAGAGGCAGGCTATCGTGTAAATGGCGCTTTAGCTATATTTACCAAGAAAAAAAAACACATGTGACTCATTATGGAAAAAATATTAAAACTTTTGCATCCGGACGTGGTGTGAATCGCCATTTTGGGCTAAAGATAAAAATAAAATGAGTAGGCGTGGGACACTCCATCTTCCATCCGGGACAGCTATCCTTTGGGAGCTCGTAAAGATTTATTTGGTTAAGGTGATGTAGGTCGCAAAACTCACGTTTCAACTGTACACGTCAAGTCATTTTTAAGGCATAAAAACACCAATTTTTTTGATGACAATGAATAGTTTAGGATATTAGTTTATTAGTTATGGGAGTCGAAACACGATTGACTTAATTTGACTCGATAGAAAAAAAATCACAAAGTTACTAAATGTTCATCATAAAGCAGTTTCATTTGCTGGTTTTAATTTTTTTTAGTGAAATTTCGTCTACGTCTTCCCTAATAAATACGGTAAAGGATTACGGATTTATTTTATTGCCAAGGAGTATTATTTTCTAGCAAAAAATACATTTATAAATAACGTTCAGTGTAATTGTGCGCGGGCCGGCCAGCACACCATCAAACGGTTTAAGGGGCTAGGAGGGTGGCGAGCGCGGCGTAAGCCAGAGCTCACTTCGCCGTAATAGCTATTCAGTCTACTCGGGCACTCGTGCGAGTCACGTGATTGCTCACCGACACCCGCCCCCTGATTACGAATTTCGCAACAGGCTAATCTCGCAGTCACCTTTTTTTTTTTTGGATGGACCTAACGCCGCTGTGTAACTTGTGTTAAATGGACGTGGTGGCAGGCACGGTCCAAGGGGGGGGGGGGGGGGGCACAGAGGACATGACAACGCTTGTGTTATGTATAATATAGAATACATGCAAAGCTGATAAGTATTCTATAGAATACATAGACAATTATTTTATTTTTTAAAACTGTCATGGCGTTGGGTGAGATTCTAACTCAGAAAAGAAACCTCTTTGCAGTAAACACATACGTGTTTTTCGATTAGTTTGCTAACTGTTTAGTGGAACTTGCAAGAATTTGGCTGAGTTAAACTTTTACGTAAGCGAATAAAATGCTGGACAATTTCACACAGCTATCACCTAGCTTCAAACTAAGCATAGCTTGTAGATACTATGGGAACCAGATAACTGATATACTACTAATACACAGATACAGATAATGATATACTTTTTGTTTGTAAATACATATGTATTATACAAACACCCAGACCCGAGATAAATGTTTACAGATCATACAAACATTTATCCCGCGGCGGGGATCGAACCCGCAATCTTCTGCGTCTCAAGCGGGTTTTCACCCACTTCGCCACAGAGGTCGTCATAATAAGCTGATAGACAGACGTTGTCCTTTGCCTTCCACGGTTACTGAGCCCTCCCATCGCGACAAGGTCGGAATCCACCGGGGGGAGACAGACGTTGTCCTGTCTAACTATGAATAACTCAAAAGTCAAAGGACTGTCAAGCACTGACAGATCCCTCTTATTCTGTTCTAAGCTCAAATTTTCCATCATATTTTGTTTTTTGTTAATAAATATGCATTACAAATGTGTAATTTTTGTAATTTTATAGTGCTAATCCACACTTGGTATTTCATTAAGATATGAAAAGTCTTATCAAAATTTTGGATTCCGACGGGATTCGAACCCGCATCGTTTAGACGATCCCCCTAAAGCCGGAGTGCCTTACCGCTCGGCCACAGAATCCTACTTGCCGGTATCCAAATTTTCGATAAGCTCATATTTTTTCGGTTAAGCACCGATTAGCGCCATCTACACGTTCACTAGTGAACTCATGCTCATTGTCTGAAATGTACATGTGATTTGATTGTCTGTCGCAGGTTGTGTCGCGGTCGGGTGATGCACCATGTGGAGGTGGCGTTGGCTCGTGGTCACGTTGAACGCAGTCGCTGCTCTCTCGCCCGTCGTTAAGATTGGTGAGTCCTCTTCTTAAGTTCTTAGATTCATTTAAGTACCTACGACGATTTCAACGTATGCGGGTTATACCTACCATTAACTTTTACTTCGTGACAGTTTTTGATTTGCACTCCAATTTCGTATTATTCCGGTACAATAAAGTAAGCCGGTAAGTTTATTTTATGTATGTTACATTAAGGTATATATTTTATAATATGGGCCGTAGTTTTAAGTATTTAACATCTTCTATTTTTAACTACATAATGTTGCCTGAAATAAAATGTTAATTTTTTTTTTAATTAATAAAGAAACCAATTTGAAATTGTAATTTCGACGTGTGGATCCAAAATGTATGGGTGACTGCTAATGACATTATCTACTAAGCGCTTCCATGCTTCGGAGGGTATGTTAAATTGTCGGTCCCGGCTAAAGTCGTCAATGACGGAGGCCTTAAAGAAAAAACTCCGTCACAAGAATTGACCATTAACTGATACGAACTCACTGATCAGTTTGAATTTCCCAGGAGCGGTCTTCACAGAAGAAGCTCGTGGTGGCAGCTCAGAGCTGGCGTTCAAATACGCGGTGTACAGGATCAACAAGGAGAGGAGTCTCCTGCCAAACAGTACGCTTGTGTATGATATACAATACACGCCCGAACGGGACTCCTTCAAGATTTATAAGAAAGGTAACAAAGCATGCTTATGCCGGCCACCCACGATCCAGTCTACCGTCAAGTTTGCAGCGCTGAAAACTTGATCAAGTCGGCAGAACGAAGTTCTCTTTCGCTTGTCATGCACACCCATACCAATACACCGTCAAGTTTACTGGACGCCGCATCCAGTCCGCTGCAGACTGGACGGTAAACTTGATCGTGGGTGGCCGGCATTACAGTTGTTATACCTATCTCACGAAGGCGGGTTAATCTAAGTGTGTGTAGATTAGATTTGTTTTTGTGTGCGTAAGTGTAAGATAGGGACTGAGCGCTCATTTGTCATACAGAAAAAAACGTTCATAGCATCTACCGCCTTCGTGAGATGAAACAAACCGTATCATGACATTACTGCATAGTATTAAAACAAAGTCGCTTTCTCTACACCGCTATTTTATGACTACCAAAAAAATTGTAAGGGTAGTTACAGCAGATGCAGAAAATGATAATGGCATGGTCAGAACTTTATTTTATTGAACTATCACCCAGTTATCGAGGATTGTAGTCAACCAAAACCGAACAAAATTTTTAGAAAACTGTACAAATAAGTATAGTATAGACAACAATCGCGTACAGACTCTCATTCGAACTAGGTTCTCGTATCGTCCCTAGTCTGTAAAACCGCAGTAGCTATCATAAATCCATGTCTGACTCGTCTCGTCTCCTTTTGAGGTTATAATTTTTTTTCTCTTTTTTTGAGTTTTAACTACATACCTACATGTGATCAGTAACAGACACTGAGACTATGTTTAAAATTTTTTTGGTAATTAAAAAATAGGGGTGTATATCCCTATGTATGCTTAAATCTTTAAAACTACGCAACGGATTTTGATGCGGTTTTTTATAGATAGAGTGATTCAAGAGGAAGGTTTAGGTATATGTATAATACATGCATAATATAGTAGAGAAACACTGATAATTTTAGAGGTTTCTAATGTGTTGCAAACGCTGGGTGAACCCTAATATTTAGTATCAGCATTGCATGTGCGGAGCCGGGGTGGGTCGCTAGTGTTATTATAATAATACGACTTTGAGGTAAATCGTAGTCTTTGAGGTTAAAGTCAAAAAATCTAAAAGCTTCTAAAATCCAAAATTATTCAGTACCGCTGGGATCACTAAGAATCATTGAGATCAATAAGAATTACTTGCAAATTCGATCAAAAATAATCGAATATAACTCCGATTCAGAGTAAATTCATTCTTAAAGATAAACGAACAAAAAGGCGCCATGCATAAAAACACCGCGAGAAATACAACCGGATACTGAACGCGACACCGGAAATGCAATATGGCGGGAAGGGCCCTTCACAAAAACGCCGCCATTGTTGCATTGTGCACCGAAGCAGAATTGTTTCAGAAATTGCTCAGCGTTTTAGTTTCTAGTGGGCATTATGGATGCTTTCGGATTAATTAGTGAGTTTGCTTGCATTTGTGGAATAAAGATAGATAGATAGATAATTCTTTATTGTATACACAAACACACAGCGAAGAAGATATATAAGAATAAGATACACTTAACTTTAGGTAGACAACTGGCGGCCTTATCGCTGAAAGCGATCTCTTCCAGGCAACCATTTACGTGAGAAAAGCACTATAGGCATAAATGGAAGGCGGTTTGCATAATATAACTTTAGGTTAAGATAAGGTATTAACATCGTATGAACTAAATTTGATAATGAATAAGTAATAATAATATTAAACAATAAAAGTTTCTTCAATGCGTCAATGAAATAATTCTTCTCCTTCTTTTCGTAGGTAATAGTAGTTTCACAACACAGGCTAGCCCGGCTATTCCCGTTCGTTTGATAAATATTCGCTACGATTTCTGACTTCAAGAGCCAATTTTTCAAACGTCAAAACACGGCGCTAATCTAGGACCAAATATTTGGCCCTTGAAGTCAGACATCGTAGTACCTAAACATCGGAATATTCATAAAAAGAACGCAAAATCGCAAATACGGCCGTCTAACTTGAAATTAAGGAGTATGCCAATTCACTGCTTGAAATCCATTCCCAGTTGTCATAATTGAAGTCCAGGCTAGGTTTCAAATGTCAAAATGAAGCCGATGTCCATTGTCAGTTGAGTTTTACACTAACCCCTCTGATTCTAGGTTCGCCTCCTTTTGTGCACTTGGCACAATGTCTGTTTTTGAATTTTTTAAGTTCTACGACATGCCGGTTTTCTCACGATGTTTTCCTTCACCGTAAAACACTAACTGACGGTCTCAGATACATTAATGACTACATAACATCCCGAACGTAAATTTATCTTATCTTAAAACGATAATAATAATTATAAAGAAAGAAAGAAAGAAAAAATATTTATTTGCAACAGCAATAAGTACCAAAAAACCAGAAAAAAACACAAAAACTAAAGATGACATAGAAACTAAAACAAAATAGAATAAAAAAAAAATATGTGAAAGTTTAAAAAGTTTAATTAACGATGTAAGGTTTATGGTCAGCATAGCGATTCATAATTCTGCGAAACGTATCCGCCACAAAAATTATCCGCTGTTCAAACGACCGGAACCAATAGCAATTCAAGAAACGTCAGTTTTGGATCAATTCCACGGAACGGTTTCGGCACGTTCCGATGAAGTAGGAAGTAGAATCGCTATGCTGATCTCTAAAAATACAGGGGTCTCTGTGCAGTGTATGTTGTTACCAAAAATACATTATGTAGGTACTTACTCGCCTTTTTATGTTTCAGCGTGTGCACAGATAAAGTCGGGTGCTGTTGCGTTGTTCAGCGGGAGAGGCGTCATGCTGGGCTCAACTCTCAGCGCTATGTGTCGCTCACTGCACGCGCCACATCTACTCGCCGCGCCGAATGCAGCCAGTAAGTCATCAGTCAACATCAGTCACTATCAGTTATTGTCAGTCAACATTCGTTTAAGCTAGCTTCGTCGTGAAACCGGGCCGAACGTAGCATAAGACAGCATTAGTTGGTATCATCAAGGTTGCATGGAAAAAAGTGCTTTCAGCGATAAGGCCGCTCATTGTACTAAGAACTTGTTATTGTTTTAAATGTTTTGTTTTTATTAATTTCTTGGTGTACAATAAAGTGTTCATTCATTCATTTATCATCTCAGTCAACATTCGTTTAAACAAAAACAAGCATCATCACTCAGCATCAGTCTTAGCAAGTAGCATCAGTCAGTATCAATCACCATCAGTTACCATACATTCTAATTAAACTTATTGCTCATGCTGAGTGACGACCGTTTTGTCGCCACAATATTATATCTGCCTACATTTATGTGTGAAATCTTATTTTTTTAACACAAAATAAACCTTTTATTGCCTATTATTTTCAGCCACAAATTCTTCATTCACGGTGAACCTGTACCCACCTCGAGAGCTGATGGTGAGAGCGTTTGCAGACCTCATTGGCTACCTCAACTGGACAAGACTGGCTATTATTTACGAAGATTATGGATACGGTAAGAACAGAATAATATATGCCACTAGCTGACCCGCGCAACTTCGTCTGCGCATTATTAGGAACATTATTTTTATATAGTTTTCCTGAATTTTCTTTGCTATAAACCTCACGAAGCCCGAGACCGTTCCAACGAATGCAAAACCGTGGAAATCGGTTTGTGCGTTCTGGAGTTATAGCGTCAGGAAGGAAAAGCCGACTTATTTTTATATAGTAGATTACTAGCCATTTCATTAAAGGGCGCTATTGAACTAACGGCCTGAATGATATTCAGCCGTCTGGTTAAACAAATATTGAATGAGCTGGCTGGCTGATGCTTAGGCTATTCATTGAATCGGGCGTTATAAATAGTTTTAATACTCGTTGTGTGTAATCCGTATTTCTGCTCCTGTCTTGGGTTATGGTTCTTCAATAAAACTGCCTCACGTACTAATTTGCAGGGTTTATTCTTAGTTTACAGGGTTTTTCATAAAGTTTTAGAAGTTAAGATAGTGCCGTTGAGAGTTCAGTTCAGTCTACACAGAAGTATATCACTAAGTCATTTTTGACATGACACTTGACATTTTTGACACTGACACTTGTTATATGGGCCGGTCGACGCCTACGCTCCAACATGTTCCCCCCTCTCGAGGACCTTGGGATCTCGAGTGTCTGGAGAGTTTCCCATTGGCAAGGGACACAGGTTCGTGGTTGCTCGGCGGAGGATGCCCTTTGGAGTGAGGACGTCCACGACGCGTGACACGCCATCCGGTCCGGGATAGAGTCGCTGGACGCGACCCATTTTCCATTGAAGTGGAGGCAGACTGGCATCTTTGAGAATGACTAAGTCTCCCTCGAATAATTCTCCCTTGCTTGTACGCCATTTTGCCCGTTGTTGCAATTCGCTTAGGAATTCTTTGCGCCATCTCTCCCAAAAGTGTTGTCGCATTTGTTCAATTTTTTGGTATCTGGATAGGCGACTTGTCTGGATGTCGAGAAGCGCTGGTGCAGGCGGAGAGGTGAGAGGTTTGTCGATCAGGAAGTGCCCCGGAGTAAGAGGAAGAAGGTCAGTGGGATCAGAAGAAAGAGGACAAAGGGGCCTTGAATTTAAAATTGCCTCTATTTGCACGAATAATGTCGATAATTCCTCATAAGTGAGGTGATTGTTACCTAACATTCTAGTTAAGTGGTACTTAGCCGATTTCACACCGGCTTCCCAAAGCCCACCGAAATGTGGGGTGTAAACCGGTGAAAATTTGAACGAAATGCCTTCGTCGGCGGCAAATGAAGAGACTGATTCATTGCATGTTTTTAGAATTTGACTAAGCTCATTGTTTGCGCCCACGAAGTTTCGACCGTTGTCGCAGTAAATCTCGCTTGGTTTTCCTCTGCGACTAATAAACCGTTTCAAACATAAAATGAAGACTTCGGTGCTCATGTCCGATGCAATTTCCAAATGTAGAGCACGTGTAGAGAAGCATACAAATATACAAAGGTAGCTCTTTATTATTTTACATCCGCGTCCAACGCGATCACGAATTGGAAAGGGCCCTGCAAAGTCAACTCCTGAAACTTGGAACGGTAAGTTAGGACTCACTCTAGGAAGAGGTAAGTTTCCCATTATGGGATTTATAGTTTTGGCTTTAATGACTCTGCAGAGTTTGCAATTGTTGACTGTGCTCCTAGCCAATCGTCGACCGGTGATTGGCCAGTAAGATTGTCTGATGTTTGTGAGAAGTAGTTGTGGACCACAGTGCAGAAGTATTTTATGTTCATGAGCAAATAATAGTTTGGTAAGATTATGTTTTGACCCTAATAGTATAGGATGTATTTTATTATAAGTTTCAGATGCCTTTTGGATGCGACCCCCTACACGAAGGATGCCGCTTTCATCTAAGAAAGGTCTCAATGAAAGTAAGCCCGACTTAGCAGGTAAACATTTTTTATTTCTCATCAATTTAATTTCGTTACCGAAGCATTCGGTTTGGTGTCCTTTAATAAGAACATGTAGAGAAGCTGTCAATTCATCAGCAGTCAAGTGGCCAGTACGTTTAGAGTTTGCATGTCTTACATTGTACACAAATCGTAGGACATACGCTACACTTCGTTGAAGTAGAGTCCACTTTGAATATCTATCAAATTTTACAATCCCATTGGGAATAGTAGACTCTTGATTTGCAGTGGTAGCGCAAGTCACAGTATCCGTGGTCAATGTAGAGCTGATTTTAGAAGGAAGCTTATTCGAAATAGGATTACGTTTGATTTCAGGCAACTCTACCGAATATTTAATTTTTGTTGGCCAATTTGACTCTGACTCTAGCAAAAAGGAAGGGCCATGCCACCATAGGGTAGTTTCACGGATGAGCTCAGGACCTAAACCTCGCGAGGCTAGATCTGCAGGGTTTAGTTTTCCAGGCACATGCCGCCAGGAACCAGAAGACGTAAGTTGCTGAACCTCAGCAACCCGGTTGGATACAAATGTTTTTAGATCACGTGCATGCGATGACAGCCAACCAAGAACCACCGAAGAGTCCGACCAGTAGTATACATTGTGTATGTGGAGTCTCAGAGCTTGCAGCACTTTGTGAGCAAGACGAGCAGCTAATAAAGCTCCACATAGCTCTAACCGCGGAATGGTTTGTGGCTTTAAAGGCGCGACCTTAGTCTTTGCGCAAAGAAGATTAGTTGTAACATGACCTGACTTATCTATCGATCGCAGGTAGAGGCATGCTCCATACGCTACCTCGGAAGCATCACAAAATGTATGCATTTCAATAGTCTCAGGTTCGTTGCAAAGGACAAACCTGGGAATTTGTAGAGAAGACAAAGCATCCAAATTAGCTACGAAATCAAGCCACGATTTTTCGATGTCATAGGGAATAGAATCATCCCAGTTTAAATTGGAAATCCACAGTTTTTGGAGAATCATTTTTGGTATTATTGTGCATGGACTCAATAAGCCCAGCGGATCAAACAATTTAGCAGAATTTGACAAAATTGATCTTTTCGTAGCTTGTGACGGATTTTCAATGTTTGTAGAGAATTTTAAGACGTCAGTGGCTGGGTCCCACTTAAGGCCCAGTGCGCTGGAAGAAGCGGTAGAGTCCAAGTCTTTGGGAATCAAAGAGCTTGGATTGTTCTTGACTATGGATGGCGCATTAGTACGGAACTTACGCAGTGGTAAGCCCGCAGAATGAAGAATATGCGTTACCTTGTTTATTATGTCACTCAGCTCAGATTCACTACTACTTCCAGAGAGAAAATCGTCGACATAAAAATCATGCTCTATAAGCTCAGCTATGGTTTTGTTAGGACATTCTTTTGCTAACTGCAGAAGACATCTTGTACTCAGAAATGGCGCTGACGCCGTACCATATGTTACAGTACAGAGTTCAAAGACCTTGATAGGAAGATCAGCCCGTTCGCGCCACAGGATCATTTGTAGATGGCGCTGCGAGCGATCTACTTCAATTTGGCGGTACATTTTTTCTACATCTGCAGAAACCACAAATCGATGTTGCCTGAACCTTAACAAGATAGACAATAAATCATCTTGAACTACCGGACCAGTATATTGTATGTCATTGAGAGAGATACCTGAAGATGTTTCAGCTGACGCGTCGAAAACCACCCTTACCTTGGTAGTTTCACTACTCTCTTTGACAACAGCGTGGTGAGGCAAATAGCAACCGTTTGAAGGTTTTGTGACCTCACTCATGTGTCCCAGGCGTTCATACTCACTCATGAATTTATTGTACTCTACGCGCAATGCAGGCGCTTTACTTAATTTTCGCTCTACTTGAAATAATCGTTTTTCAGCAATGTTGTATGATTCACCTAAGACACCGGGTGAATCACGAAGAGGAAGCTGAACACAAAATCGTCCATTCTCATCACGATAAGTAGTTTTAGTAAACAGCTTTTCACAGAAGTCGTGTTCTATCGACGGAGGAATATCCGCTGGAACTTCTTCAAGTTCCCAAAATTTTGTAAGCTGTTGCTGAATGTTTCGGCTGAAGTTGCAAACCATGCGGTTTGACTTGCCGCACTGTTTCCCCCCCATGGGGCCAGCTACTATCCATCCGAGTTGGGTTTCACGCAAAAAGGCACCACTGTTAGGACCTAATCTAATTTGAGAAGAACAGATGATTTCCCAAAAGACATCGGCTCCTAGGAGCATGTCAATGTCAGATGGGCAGTAAAAACCTGGGTCTGCTAACTGAATGTGGCTTGGAAGCCCTAACTCCTGAACTCGGATTTCTAACTGAGGTAACCTATCAGTTACCAACGGAAGCACATAGCATGTGATGGATGTACTAAAAGAAGAGTACAACGAACTGATCACTAGATCGCAATTTTCTGTGATGTTTACCATCGCATTACCAATGCCCGACACATGTCGAGTTTGTATGTTTGTTCCAGTGAGACCAATCTTAGCCAAAGCGGCCTCTGTAATAAAGGAACACTGGCTTCCGCTATCAAGCAGAGCCTTTAATGTAAATGTTTGTCCATTGCTTGCCACCTTGACCAACGCAGTAGACAGAAGGACTTGATCGCAGGAGGCAGAGGACATGCTGACTACACGAGAAGACTCCTCACCCTCATGGTGAGGCAGCGAAGAAGAAGTTGAGTCATGACAAGAAACAGAAGTTGTAGTCAGAGATGTAGTTTCTTCATGACCCTTTTCTGATTGGGGTTGAGTGTGTGTTTGTAGAGATGACTGTTTATGTAATACAGTATTGTGTTTTTTATAGCATACACGACAACCACCAAGTCGACACTGATTGGACCTATGACCACTGCGTAAACAATTGTTACATAATTTCCATTCAAAAACCTTTGAAATTCGTTCATCAATTGGCAATGTTTTAAATTTCATACAATCATACAATTTGTGGTTTTGTTTGCAAAATAAGCAGTTGTTATATGAGGCAAAATGGGATGGACCCTTGTGAGCAGATTCAGGTGAGGAAACTATAAAAGACTTAGATTTTATGAAGGAGTTTCGTTTTTCAGTTTTTGAAGTTTTACTCGCACGGATTGTTTCCAAAATTGTTGCTCGCTGACGAAGAAATTCAAAAAATGTTTCTAGTGAAGTTGTTTCTAATTTACTCCTATGTTCCTCCCAATCCCTAGCAGTGTCAGGATCTAACTTTTCAGAAGCCATGTATATTATGATTGTATCCCAACTTTCCGTAGGTTCATTCAACGAATTCAACGCACTAAGATTTTTGGAAATTGCATCGATCATGCCACGAAGACCTTTATCAGATTCTTTAGTCATAGGCTCCAATGAGAATAAGCCCTTAATGTGTTCATTGATTAATAATCTCTTATTGTTAAATCGGTCACACAAAAGAGACCACGCTATAGGATAATTTGTTGTCGAGACAGTCACTGAAGCTATAACTGCCTTAGCCGTTCCCTCAAGATAAGATTTCAAATAATGAAACTTGCTCACATTATCAATACTGTCATTATCATGGATCAACGATGAATATGTATCCCTGAACTCTAGCCATTTGCCCGGATCACCACTGAACGGTGGGACCTTAAGCGTTGGCAGCTTGAGATGCTTGTGATGATTCATTTTTAATCTTTTCTTCAAATGATTGCAACATTTCTTGAGTTTTAGCGATAAGACTAAAAAATCTATTCTCAATTTCCTCCCTCTCACTCATTTGATCATCGGCAAGATCCAGCGCTTCAATTTGACATTGTAATTCATCAAAACTATATGACAGTTCTTGTAGCTTACTCAGCCGCAATGTTAATTCGTTGACCGTACCTTTATTCAACTTAGAGTCCGCTAAGGGCTTTAGAAATTTTTCAAATAATGTAATGCGAGTTTTAATGCGACCGCGCTGTGAAATAAGTTCCTTGAGGTCCGACATAGTAAGCGCAAACAATGAACAGAACACTCAAAATAGGTAAGGATGTACTTATATGAACTTGAAATATTTTTTTTTTTTTTTTTTTTTTATCTCCTTTTAGTCTTGCCATCTGCCTTTCTGGGCATTTAGCTAGTGTTTTGTCTTGCTTCCATTCGTGAAGGGCGTGAGTGGTAAGAGCCCAGCGGCCATTCCACATTATAATGCTCCCATTGAGGGCTAGATAAGGTCTTGAGGGGCTCTCCTCTTCAGTCTTTTGGACCTTGTGTACTCTTTCGTGAGGTTAACAGCGAGATCGTTTAGATGCAGCTCCATGCGCTTAAAATAGGACTTAATCTTGTTCACTATGTCTTGCTTTACTGTTGGCATTTCCAAGTCTCGATGTAGTTGGTTGTTTGTGACATACCAGGGGGCATTTGTTATCATGCGCAGCATTTTGGATTGAAAACGTTGAATAATTTCAAGATTTGTGTCGGCCGCCGTACCCCACAGTTCGGCTCCATACGACCATATTGGCTTTACAATGCACTTGTAAATTAGCAGTTTATTCTCGATCGATAGTTTTGATTTTTTGGATAAAAGCCAAAAGAGCTTCCTGAGCTGCAAACCAAGTGCTTTTCTTTTTGTGAAAATGTGTTTCCTCCAGGTGAGGCGTCGATCTAGGTATATACCAAGATATCGCACGTCGTCACACTGGGGTATTTGTATGCCATTGAGTTCAACTGCGGGACATGTGCCATGTCTTAGGGTGAAAGTAACGTGAGCTGATTTTGACTCGTTGGCTTTTATTCGCCAGTCTTTAAGCCATGTCGAGATTTTGTTTAAGCTTCTTTGCAGCATTGCAGAGGCCACAGTTGGGTTTGCGTGAGTTGCAATTAGAGCTGTGTCGTCAGCGAAAGTCCCCACAAAGACGTCTTCCGTTGTTGGTAGGTCATGTGTATACAATAGGTATAGGATTGGGCCCATTACGCTTCCCTGGGGAACACCTGCTTTAATCTCGAAGAGACCTGTTCTCTCCTCCTCGTACTTCACGTAAAAGTGTCGCTGATTTAGGTAGGATTTGATGAATCGGAAGTGATTTAAAGGTAGGGCCTTTAGAAGTTTAAATAACAAGCCGTCATGCCAAACTCGGTCAAAAGCTTGTGAGATGTCCAGAAAAGCCGCCGAACTATACTCCTTCAGTTCAAAAGCGGTATTTATAGTGGCAACTAGGCGGTGCACTTGCTCTATTGTCCCGTGCTTGGCGCGGAAGCCAAATTGATGTGATGGGATTAAATCGGATCTGGCTATCTCGGGCATCAGCCTTCTCAGATACAGAGTCTCCAGCAATTTAGACGGTATCGGTAGGAGGCTTATGGGGCGATAAGAGGTTACGCTAGAAGGATCCTTGCCTGGTTTGTTTATTAATATTATTTCTGCTACTTTCCACTGTGCAGGGACATGTTCGAGTCGCAGTGTAGCATTGAAGATTTGGGTTATAAAGGTTATACCCGACTTAGGTAGTTCTTTTAAGACTTTCGCAGTTATTAGGTCATACCCCGGGGCCTTATTTGAATCCAATTTCTTGATGGCACAGCGCACCTCAGCTTTTGTGAATTTGGTTATATAAGGAGGAGCCAAATGGTAATTAGTGGATAATCCTTCTCTTATTTCTTGTTTCCTGGAGGATCCTGTGTCATCATTGGGAGTGAATACCTTTGATAGATGTTCTGCAAAGAGTTCCGCTTTATCAGCATCGCTCTTAGCCCAGGTTCCATCACTTTTGTGTAGGGGAGATTTGTATGTAGTGGGCTTTTTTATTGATTTGGTAATTTTCCATAAGGAATAATCTGTGGCGATAGTGGCGTCTAGGCTCTTGAGCTTATCTTCCACTTGTTGGTTTGAGATGTCGTTGAGAATGTGTTTTAACTTTTTGGTAAGTTTGTTGAAGATATTTTTGTCTTTATAGTGTCTTGAAGTTTGCCACTTTTTCCTTGCTTTTCTTTTTTCTTGTATAGTGTCAGAGACCACGAGCGGGTACTTAGGAGCGAAGTCTAAGCCATGTGAAAGCGCAGGAGTAGCTTTCCATGCAGCTTCTTGAATGCAGTTGTTGAAGCTTTCGATTGCTGCTGCAATGTCATTATTTGTTTTTAGTGGAATTTGTGTCTTCAGTGTCACTTCTATTAGAGAACGAAAGTAGTCCCAGTCGGTTTTTTTGCTGTGTAGTTTACATGGCTTGTCAATTTTGATGGCATCATTTTGCAATTCGGCTATGACCGCTGTGTGGTCTGATGATAAGTCGTAGGTGGAGCGACATTGTAGAAGGGAAGGTTGTATACCCTTGGTAACAAAGAAATCAACCAAGTCAGGTTTCTTGCTGGCAGCGGTTGGCCAGTAGGTTGGTTCTCTGGTGGATGAGACCTTGAGGTTATGTTTTTGAACTGTCAGGTGCAATTCTCGTCCCTTAGTTGTTGTGATTCTCGAGCCCCAGATTGTGTTTTTAGCGTTGTAATCGCCACCAGCTATAAATCTATGGCCTAGTGTATTAAATAATGCACTATATGTTGCACTTTTTAGGTTGTGTTTAGGAGGCATGTATAATGCAGAAACTGTTATAGGGCCAAGTGAGCTTTCGATTACAATGACTGTGGCTTGGATTTCATTGGTGCAAAATGAATTTGATACGTGGTGTTTGATGTTACTCTTGACAAACAGAGCAGACCCTGCGTGGGCCTTGCCGTCAGGATGGTTTGTGCAGTAGATTTTGTATTTTGGGATCTCAATATGGCTCAATGCGGTAAAGTGTGTCTCAGATATTAGCATAACATCTATGTTGTGAGAGTAAAGAAAAGATTTAACTTCAAGTGCATGTTGAGACAGCCCATTAGCGTTCCACATTCCAATTTTGTTGGAACATGCTTAGGAGTTCTTTAAATTCACACGTGGTACTTTCACGTGTGGTGTTGTTGTTGGTTGGATTTTCTTCCTGTTGTGGCTGCTTTACGCTTTTCGTTTGATTTGAGTGTGCAAAGATAGGTGCAAGTTTGGTTTGTGAGGCTGTGAGTGTTGTGGTTTCAGGTATGGTTTGTGATGGTATACTACGAGCTGCTTCAGCATAGTTTAGGTGAGGTCTGATATTCTTGTGGGTTGGTTTCGGTGTAGATTTGGTAATATAGAAGTTTTGTGGTGGTTTTTCTGCAGTTTTCTGTTTTTGGCGTAATGGTGGGAATTTTTGTTTTTGGAGTTCTTTGTATACTGTGCATCCTTTATAGTTTGCAGGGTGATTCCCGTCGCATAGGACGCATTTTACATCCTCAGACCTTTCTTTGCGAGTGCAGTCGAGGGAGGCATGGCTACCGGCGCATTTGACGCATCTTGGGCTTCGACGACAATAACTTTTGGTGTGGCCGTATGTCATACAATTGGCACATTGTGGTATGGTACGTTTGGGCCTTGGAGCCTCAAACTTAACTCGACAGTAAATCAGGTTGTTAATTTTGTAAATGTCTTTGTTGTTGGGGCTTGGCTTTAGTTCCACTGTGAACATGTGTAGTGGATCTTTGCTCATGGCATGTTTTATGTTCCATATGTTAGTGACAGAGTGATTTAAGTCGGCAAGGGCCTCTTTAATGTCATTGGTGTCTGTAGATGGGTGCATGTATTTCAGAATGACTCGGAAGCTTCTTTCTTGTTTAGGCTTGTAGGTGTAATATTCTGCGCCTTTGGCATCCAGTTCTTTGACTATTGTTTGGTATGCCTCTTTTGATATAGGTTGAATTTTAACTTGATTGTTACGCATAATTTTCATTTCAAACAGTCGTTCAGCGACTTCATCGAGTAATTTTGTGAGAGGTTGAATGTTTGTAACATTGTCAATGAAAATTGGTGGTGGTCTGGGTTCCCTTTCTATTGTTTGAGTTTGAGTCTGAGGCGTTTCTTCCTCATCTACATTTAGCAGAGAGAAACTGTTTCTAGTTTCCATTACTGGGGCAGCATTGCCAAGGTCTTTAGCACCACGTTGGACTCTTTTGGC
Organism: Epirrhoe alternata; assembly: GCA_963565295.1. Taxonomy (NCBI): domain Eukaryota; kingdom Metazoa; phylum Arthropoda; class Insecta; order Lepidoptera; family Geometridae; genus Epirrhoe; species Epirrhoe alternata. Next base: position 2,510,998 of record OY751402.1, read on the forward strand.
TTGATTTCTTACGTCTTTCTCGTCTGGAGAACGAATTCTTTTTTGTGTTTGTACTCGTTGCCATGGTGCACTGGTACTTGGTTGGCTTGGTTTGGTTGGTGTTGCTGGTGGAAATCCTGCGATAGTTTGGTTTTTTTCAGTGACATCACTTAGAGATGCCGATCGTTGACGGTTGAATAATCCGGGATGAAAAAGTTGCTGTGTCAGCGTTTTTTTGGTTTTTTCTGGTAGCGTTTCCTTTGTTAGCAATTCTTTGCCCCCCCCAGAATACGTGGGGCAGCCCGAGCGGAGCTCGGGGAGGGATTCTCCGGTCATACCGGTACCCTCCTGGGGTAGATTATTTTTAAGACTTGCTTCCATAGTTTTTTGTAATTTATTTTCAGGGTTTTCTTCCCTTAGCCAAGATATTCGGTTTTGAGGCGCCGAAGGCTCGCCTTTCGCCCATCATATTCCGCTACTGTGGTCACGAGGTGTATGGTAGTGTGCGGGGCTCGTTTTGTTAAGACCACAGTATTGCCCAGGGGAGACGACCCACACAGATGAAAATGTGTGGGTCCATCAGAAGACCGAGGCGTCAGTCTAAAGATGGCGTGGACGTATATGATGGGCTTGTCGGTACGCGCCTGATAGCCTAGCTCCGCACACCTAGGCGTACGCTACTGGTATACTTAGCATTTTATAGGAGCGTATTCTCTGGCAAAAGAATACGCCCCACTAAGACCTACCGACCCCCCCCCCTTGAAATGAAGTGTACAATAAACTTCCATATAAAGAAAATAAGCAATGAATACAACCTTGTTCGCGCTATACTGCACAAACCCTTCGTGGAGGATCAGCTCAGCAAGCACAAGTTCACCAGCCACCGACTCAGACTCAGGCAGAAGCGCCGCCGAGGCGCGCAGACGCCGGGTATGGGCAGCGATGTCGGCGCCTGTAGTTCGAAATTCCCACCGATTTTCACCCGGGAAATGCCTGGAATAGTTTGTTACTATGCCTTAGTAGCTGTATAAAACGATATTTTAATGAATGGTTGATATTCTTGGAAGTTTAAAGAACTTTAAAATTGACGATGACTGTGTGTGGGTAAACTTTTGAAATGTAAAACTCTAAATTGGCTAAAATGTTATGATATAAGGACTGAACTCGATGTTTCTAAGATTAATAAGATGTTTAACGATGTTTTATAGACAGGATTGCTGGGAAATAAAGATTTATAATGAAATTTGTGTTGCCGATATTTAAATAAAATCAGTGGCGGGTAGTTTCGACCACGCCACGAAGATGCAAAAAGATGAGAAATATCGACAATCACGCACAAAAGAAGCAAGATTAATCAAGAAGGATATAGAAGGATGGAAATGGAGCGTACTTCCCTCGGAATTTGGATTGTTTCACCTGTCCTGAGAGTTTTTTCGGCCTTCCAGCGTAGTCGTTGATCACGTCGGGGGTCACCAAAATTGTGTGTAATCCGTATTTCTGCTCCTGTCTTGGGTTATGGTTCTTCAATAAAACTGCCTCACGTACTAATTTGCAGGGTTTATTCTTAGTTTACAGGGTTTTTCATAAAGTTTTAGAAGTTAAGATAGTGCCGTTGAGAGTTCAGTTCAGTCTACACAGAAGTATATCACTAAGTCATTTTTGACATGACACTTGACATTTTTGACACTGACACTTGTTATATGGGCCGGTCGACGCTTACGCTCCAACACTCGTAGATATCTTTTTTTTGTTATCATAACATAACCTAACCTATTAAAAAAACTACGCGCGAGGCGAGCGAGCGTAGTGAGCGTGCCGCGCGCCGATGCAATTCATAGGTACGAGTACCTTCAGCGCCGCAACGAAAGCGTTCCGCTGTTCAACCGACTGCAACCAATCGCAGTACAGGAAACGTCAGTTTTGGATCAACTCCGCGGAACGTTTCGTCGCGGATGCGTTTCGCTGAAGTATGAATCGCAGTGCTGGATCAGTTGATCGATACGGATAGTTTTTGACGATGACGCTCTTATGCCCGGTTTCTATATTCAACCGACATTCGTCGACATACAAATTTTGACAGCTAACTTACCGCCGGTTTCTAGCTGTCAAACTTTTGTATGTGGAAACGAGTCGTAGCTCTTACCTACGACTGTCCGTTGAATATAGAAACCGGGGGTTAGTAGGCTGAACTGGTTCTAGTGTAGGTAGGTATTTTATAAAATGTTAATAATAATGTTATGTAGCTTAGTTTGAAAAAAAAATGTTAACATAATTTTAATACGACATAAAAAACCCAATTATTTCTGGTGAAAATGTTTTTTGTAAGTAACTTTTTTCTAAGAAAGTCTTATCAAAATTTTGGATTCCGACGGGATTCGAATGCGCATCGATTAGACGATCCTCCTAAAGCCGGAGTGCCTTACCGCTCGGCAACAGAACCCTAGTTGTCGGCATCCAAATTTTTAATAAGCTCATATTTATAGGTTCAGGAGGATCGTCTGATGCGGGTTCGAATCCCGTCGGAATCCAAAATTTTGATAAGACTTTTCATTTCTTAATGAAATACCAAGTGTGGATTAGCATTATAAAAATTATTTATTTATTTATTTATTTGTGTAGTTTTGGTTGGCGAAAACAATATCTCTTCTAAACATTTCAGGTGAAATAAACCTGCTCAATCTAGGCGACGGTAGGGACATGTACGCTGTCCGTTGCCGGGACGCGAACGAGTACCGACGCGGGCTGGCGCTTATCAAGGCGCAACGGATTGAAAACATCATCGTTGATACGGATCCGAAGAAAATACGACAGTTGGCAAGAGCTGTGAGTATTCACTTATAATACCACAAGAGCTTCAAAATTATCGGGTATTTCCCGATAGGTTCGTTGCAAACAAATGAAGGAGTCAAGTTTTTCAGGTTAAAAAATCACACTGATTTTTCCTGAAAAACTTGACGATTTTATTTGTTTGTAGGGAACCTTGAGGGAAATGCCAGATAATTTTGAAGCTCGTGTGGTATTCGGGGGATTATTTTTCCGTCCCAAATGTCGGCCAATAGAATTGCACCATGAGACGAAATGTACAGTTAATTTCATTTTCATGCAAAATCTCCAATTTTCACAATTGAATTCAACCTGTCAGTTTGACGTGTGGTTAATTTGACTGGATCATGTTTTGTTTTTTATATATAGCAACGACCAGAGAAAATTTTCAAAAAATTATCACTTATAATACCACAAGAGCTTCAAAATTATCGGGTATTTCCCGATAGGTTCGTTGCAAACAAATGAAGGAGTCAAGTTTTTCAGGTAAAAAAATCACTCGCGCAAGCGCGAGTGATTTTTCCTGAAAAACTTGACGATTTTATTTGTTTGCAGGGAACCTTGAGGGAAATGCCAGATAATTTTGAAGCTCGTGTGGTATTCGGGGGATTATTTTTCCGTCCCAAATGTCGGCCAATAGAATTGCACCATGAGACGAAATGTACAGTTAATTTCATTTTCATGCAAAATCTCCAATTTTCACAATTGAATTCAACCTGTCAGTTTGACGTGTGGTTAATTTGACTGGATCATGTTTTGTTTTTTATATATAGCAACGACCAGAGAAAATTTTCAAAAAATTATCAGTATAATACCATGTAGGTTGTACCACGTGACGTCGAATGGTGCAATTCTATTGGTCGATATTTGGGTCGGAAAAATAATCAGTATAATACCATGTAGGTTGTACCACGTGACGTCGAATGGTGCAATTCTATTGGTCGATATTTGGGTCGGAAAAATAATCATTTAAATCTTGTCAAGAATTTCAAATCTGACGTATGTCGTTCTGTGGCCGAGCGGTCGAAGGCACTCCGGCTTGAGGATCGTCTGATAATCGCGGGTTCGAATACCGTCGGAATCGAATTTGATAAGAATTTTCATTTCTTAATGAAATACCAAGTGTGGATTAAAACTATAATTTATTTGATTAAAACCTTTTGTGTTTGTAAGTTTGTATGTTTGTCCAAGTCGAATCTTGCAAGCTCAATTTGACCCACTTCCCGGTGTTCGATTGAGCTGAATTTTGGTACACTTATGAGTCTTTGGTGACATGCATTATGGTGAGTTAGCTGATGTGATGATGGAGTCAGGAGCTGTTCAACGAAACTCCTCAGAAAATTCGCCGATTGAGTTGAAACTCGGTTTGTAGATCAAGTTTTATCTACTACTATGTAGCTGACCCGCAAAACGTTGTTTGGCTATAGAGATTGGACTTCACTTCACAGCTTTTTTTGCACAGACCAAAGTGATCGGACCTCATTTCATAGCCAGGAAAATTTGGTACTGGAAAACTAAATTATCGTTTTTATTATTTATGTTACTCAACGTTTAAACCTTCCCTGGACTTTCATGAATATTTCAAGATCAAACTTAACCAAATCGGTTCAGCCGTTCTCGAGTTTTAAGCAGACTAACGAACAGCAATTCATTTTTATTTATATAGCTTTTGAAATCTTATGACTTTGCCTTATTTATCGTTTACGTTATTAGTAGGTAGGTACATACGTTTACTTTATCTCTAAGTCATCGGTTACAAAAACTTTTTTTTATTAATATACCTACCTAACTAAAGATTCGTAAAAATATACACAAATATACTCGAATACTCGTAGGTAGGTCGGTATATACCAGTAAAAATAGTATATTATTAAATTGTAGGTAAGTTACGACATACTAAACTTTCGAGCGGTAGCGAGGGAGTTAACTCTAGAATCGCTCGGGATTCAATATGGCGTCCGTGCTTGACCTACACTGGTTTATCCCTTTGATTAAATATTATTTCATTAATTACAGATTCTTCAACTGCAGATGAACAACGAAAACTATCATTACATTTTTACATCTTTTGTAAGTATTTAGGCTGTATTTTCTTAGAATTATGAAATAATTTACTTAGTATAGACTTTAAAACAGTTTGAATACTTGCCTATAGGTTGATACCACAGGTTGATACGTTGGTAATCACGCGCACTTGAATTGACCAATCACAAAGGTCGAGCGGGGCAATCGGCGACCTCTGTGGCGCAGTGGGTGAAAGCCCGCTTGGGACGCAGAAGGTTGCGGGTTCGATCCGCGCCGCGCGATAAATGTTTGTATGATCTGCAAATATTTATCTCGGGTCTGGGTGTTTCTATGTATAATATGTATTTACAAACAAAAAGTATATAAAGTAGTGTATCAGTTATCTGGTTCCCATAGTTTGCTTCGCTTAGTTTGGGGCTAGATGATGCTGTGTGAAATGTCCAGCATTATTTATTTAATAACGTCACGTTTTGTTATGTTCTCTTCCAGGATATGGAACTTTTCGACCTGGAAGACTTCTACTACAACCGCGTGAACATGAGCGGGTGGCGGCTGGTAGACCGCAGCTCCGACCGCGTGCAAGAGGCACTGCAGGTCATGGAGAAGTTCCATCCTATAGGCGCTTCTATACTCATTGGAGGGCATATCAAGGTGATGATGCTGTCTTCTAGCATGTTTCTGTCTCCTTATAGTGCTTCATCATCATCATATCAGCCATCTAGCGTCCACTGCTGAACATAGGCCTCCCCCATCGATTTCCACAGCGATCGATCTTGTGCAGCCTGCACCCGGCTCCCAGCAACCTTTACCAGATCGTCTTTTTATCTAGTGGTCCGTCCTCTGCTGCGATTGGCCTCCACTCGAGAACTTCTAGAGATATTATAGTGCTTAGAGATATTCAATTCAATTTCCATCCTTTATTTTCATTGGAGGAGATATTCTCTCAGATATTTTATGTAATCAAGGCCCTTGATTCAGACTTCACAGCGGAATACATTCGGGTCGGAATAGCTGTTCATCCGACCGCCAATCACAGAGCAAGAAATGTCAGTTTTGGATAAATTCCTATATTCCTAAAAAAGTTTTTTCGTTCGTGTGATGAATATTCGGATGCTTCCCACTACGATTTCTGACTTCAAGGGCCAATTTTTCAAACGTTAAAACGGTCCTAACCAAGGACCAAATATTCCAAACCGAAAAATTGGCCCTTGGGTATTGGCCATCGAGGTGGGAAGCATTAGGATATTCATCAAAAAAAGGATCGCAAATACGGCCTCTGCACTGTGATTGGTTGCGGTCGGAACAGCTGGCCGATTCCGACCCGAATGCATTCCGCTGAAGTGAAAAAAAAAAATAAAAAATGTCTGAATCACATTCTTTAAAGATGTTATGCCGGCTACTCACGATCCAGTCTACCGTCCAGTTTGCAAACTTGATCAAGTCGGCAGAACGAAGTTCTTTTTCGCTTGTCATGCACTGCGCTCGTGGTCGTGCTTGCTTAGTCGTTCTTGATAGATCATCGAAGTTAAGCAACGTTCGAAACGGTCTGTAAGTGGATGGGTGCCAGTGGCATTTTCATCTGAGCGCTTCCGTGCTTCGGAGGGCACGTTAAATTGTCGGTCCCGGCTATTTAAGTCGTTAAGCCATGACGGAGGCCTTAAGGCGGCCTAAAAACTCCGTCACCAGAGTTGGCCACTGACTCATACGAACTTACTTTTAATACACCGTCAAGTTTACTGGACGCCGCATCCAGTCCGCTGCAGACTGGACGGTAAACTTGATCGTGGGTGGCCGACATTAGGGGAATTCAGAGGCAAATGCCAATTCCTGCCTCGCACATCACTTGTGGAATCAGCTGTCGCCAGAGGTGTTTCCAGACCGATACGACTTGGGGGCCTTCAAGAAAAGAGCCTATTCCTACCTCAAAGGCCGGCAACGCATCCGCAATGCCTCTTGATGCTGCGGTTGTCTGTGGGCGGTGGCAATCACTTACCATCAGGTGTGCCAACTGCTCGTTTGCCCCCTCTTCCATAAAAAAAAAATGCGGGTTTCAAATAATATGAAATTTCTTCTAGACTGAACCTGCGCTGTTATACGACGCAGTACAAGTGTTAGCACAAGCGATCGGCGCTACAGAGGACATGAAGACTGATAGCGTGACCTGTGAAAAGGACGCGCCGTGGTCTCACGGACGGTCGCTATTGGACAATATTAACACGGTAAAAAGATTTTGACATTTTTAGGTATTTCATTGAGAAATGAAAAGTCTCATCAAAATTTTCGGGTCCGACGGAGTAAATATGAGCTTATAAAAAATTCGATTGTGACGAATAGGGTTCCGTGGCCGAGCGGCAAAGCACTCCGGTCAAAGTAAAAAGTCAAAAAGCATTTATTCAGTAGGACTGTTGGGATCACTTGGAATAGTCTTAGAACTAATTTTACTCAATTTTAATTTTTTTAATTTTAGAATTGAGGCTCGTCAAAGTAAGTTTAAATTTAGTATTTATTTCGGTTTGTAGGTACAAAATGGGTAGTAACAAAAAACTTATAAAAGTGTTACAAATAATAAGTAAAATTACACAGCTATTGATGACGAGGTGCCCATAAAGTACAAAAAAACTAACGCCTCAAAGTACTTAGGAGGATCTGGGAGGATTTAGGAGGCTCGTCTGATCGTTGCGGGTTCGAATCCCGTCGGGATTAAAATTTTGATAAGAGTTTTCATTTCTCAACAATTTTAAGATATCAAAGCTTACAGGGTCGCCCAAGTAGGTACCTAGGTATACCTATTGGGCACATGCCCAAATGACTACATCTTGACTTCAAACAAAAACTCATTATTTTCTAGGTACAAGCTCACGGCCTCACCGGCCCTATAGCCTTCAAGAACGGTCTCCGAACAGACTTCCAACTGCAATTGATGCGTCTATCGGGGGGAGAGGGAGGAGGGACGGTATTGGCTGGTCATTGGACGCCGAGCGATGGACTGGCTATAACTGACCCCGCGGCGTATAAACGGGACCCACCGCCGAATGTGACTCTCACTGTTGTCACTGTGGAGGTTAGTGTGTGAGGAGAGTTTAGTAGCTTTCGCCGAATGTGACTCTCACTGTTGTCACTGTGGAGGTTAGTGTGTGAGGAGAGTTTAGTAGCTTTCGCCGAATGTGACTCTCACTGTTGTCACTGTGGAGGTTAGTGTGTGAGGAGAGTTTAGTAGCTTTCGCCGAATGTGACTCTCACTGTTGTCACTGTGGAGGTTAGTGTGTGAGGAGAGTTTAGTAGCTTTCGCCGAATGTGACTCTCACTGTTGTCACTGTGGAGGTTAGTGTGTGAGGAGAGTTTAGTAGCTTTCGCCGAATGTGACTCTCACTGTTGTCACTGTGGAGGTTAATGTAAGAAAATAGTTTAGAGCTTCCACCGAATGTGACTCTCACTGTTGTCACTGTGGAGGTTAGTGAGAGAAAATAATTTAAGTAGTAGCTTCTGCCGAAAGTGACTCTCACTGTTGTCACTGTGGACTTTAATGTAAGAAAATAGTTTAGTAGCTTCTGCCGAATGTGACTCACTTTGGTATTGTGGAGGTTAGTGTGAGGAGAGTTTAGTAGCTTTCATCGAATGTGACTCTCACTGTTGTCACTGTGGAGGTTAATGTAAGAAAATAGTTTAGTAGCTTCTGCCGAATGTGACTCACTTTGGTCATTGTGGAGGTTAGTGTGAGGAGAGTTTAGAGCTCCCACCGAATGTGACTCTCACTGTTGTCACTGTGGAGGTTAGTGAGAGAAAATAATTTAAGTAGTAGCTTCTGCCGAAAGTGACTCTCACTGTTGTCACTGTGAAGGTTGGTGTGAGAGGAGAGAAGAAAGACTCAATCGACGTAGCCGAATAGTCTTCTTCATCTACTATATAAAAATAAGTCGGGTTTTCCTTCCTGACGCTCCCTTCAACGGTGGATAACCTCATTAAGGTCACTCAAAAAATGACCGTAAACGGTGGGTGACCTCATTCAGGTCACTTCCGAGAGTGCTCCTTCTAGGCGGTACAATTATTAATCTGTGCATAGATTAGGGTTTGCAAGATGGCGAATCAGTGAACGGAAGTGGTACAAATGCTCAGAGACCCGTTCCCATGCCTACGATTGAGTAAATGGCAACTTTTTTCACATTTCTGTTTGCCCTTCAGTCACCCGCACATCTGGTGCATTGTTATCGGTAAAGGGCCTCACCCAAGCGTTTTTGTGTTTGTTTTTTCATTTCAAAACATGAGTGGGTCATTAGTGAATAGTTTTAAGTGGGTGATTAATGGTTTAAACTCATTGATAGTGTAATTCAGAACGATTTATGAGCCCCCGGCCGTCGTAAAAGCGTCAGTGATTTTCGACCGAAGTGTCATGGCAATAAGGGTCAATTTCGCCTATCTTGTTTGTTTGGATTATTGTATAAACAAAGTCGGTTGGATGTAACGTCGTAATATAAACATAAGTTCTATGAAAGGCCTTTTGTTTTTATTAATTGTGTGTGGGAAAAATATCATGGTAAGTAAATAAAACGCGTTTTGTACGAACAATTAATAACAATTTAAATAATAACAATTTCTTTTCAGTAATAACAGTTTTTTTTCACTCTCCCTGAATTCAAATTAGGATAATTAATTAATTAATTAATAATACAGAACTAAAACGTAAAATGTTTTAGCTTATTGCATAACAATTCCAATGATATAAGTTTTATTACATAGCTCAATACAAAATATAAGAGATATCGTGGTTTTAATCACGCGCACCGTCACGCGCAAGCCCGCGCGCGACACGCCACGGACACGCCCCACCTTACCTGACCATTCGCGCTTGGCAAGTACCACCGTTGAAGGGATAACTCCAGAACGCACGAACCGATTTCCACGGTTTTGCATTCGTTGGAAAGGTCTCGGGCTCCGTGAGGTTTATAGCAAAGAAAATTCAGGAAAAATCTGGTGGCGTCTGGTGGCGAAACGGAGTTCGCCGGGTTTGCTAGTCTACTATATAAAAATAAGTCGGGTTTTCCTTCCTGACGCTATAACTCCAGAACGCACGAACCGATTTCCACGGTTTTGCATTCGTTGGAAAGGTCTCGGGCTCCGTGAGGTTTATAAGCCATCTGGTGGCGAAACGGAGTTCGCGGGGTTTGCTAGTCTCATGTAAAAAAGAAAAGGAGTCTCAGTAGGTACCTACTCATCAAAGAGGCTCTTTTCTATTTGAATCAGCTAACAAGCTTTTCTTTTCAGGAGAAACCCTACGTAATGGTCAAAGAAGGTTGGAATCTCCAAGGGAACGCTCGTTTCGAAGGGTTCTGTATCGACCTTCTAGCCAGGGTTGCGTCTAGAGCTGGTTTCCATTATCGATTGAGATTGGTGCCTGATAATATGTATGGAGCCAGGGACCCTAATACAGGACATTGGAACGGGATTGTACGAGAACTTGTTGATAGAGTGAGTAAAAACTTTGACGGTCGCACGACAAAAAAGTTAAACATCTGTTGAACTAGTGTTTAAAAAAATTGTTACCACAAAAAGATAGATAGATAGATAAACGCTTTATTGTACACAAAAACATAATACAGAGAATACATAAAAATAGACATTGTACAATGGGCGGCCATATCGCTAAAAGCGATTTCTTCCTGGTAACCATTTGTATGGACAGGATAGTCGAATACAGAAATACAGCGGTGTACAAAAGTTAATCTCGCAAGAAAACAGTAACGAACTAAGTACCTACCTATACACACACAACACACAAACTACACATAGAGCACTGTAAAAGCAAACCTACAAATAACTTACTTACTATTAAACAATACGAACAGTTAGCAGTAACCAGACATGGAAAGATAATGATCACAGACACTGGATTAAAAAATATGCAAAGATTTAGATAATCGAATGGAAACAGGTAGTTCCATAGCAAAAATAGATAAAAGAGTATAGTTAAAAGATGTTCGGATCGGCAAAAGTCAAAGGTTCAAGTCCCGCATAGGTGCTGCTTTTGGGATGCGTTTAGAAAATCTTTCGTCTTAGTATAAGATCATCAAGTTTCGAGTATAAGATCATCAAGACAAAATTTTTCTTAAACTTCATAAATCTCGCCGACTACAGACTTTCTATCGGCCGATGTTGAGACGGAATATTCGGCTAGTAATGAGTATGCAGAAGTATAGCCCGTCTCAACTATCGGCCGATAGAAAGTCTGTAGTCTGCGAAGGGTCTAAAAGTTCTTCATAAATATTTTTTTTTCATGTTTTTAAACATTACAGAAGGCGGACATAGCAGTAGCGTCAATGACAATCAATTACGCGCGAGAGGCCGTCATCGACTTCACCAAACCGTTCATGAATCTTGGAATTGGAATACTTTTCAAGGTAACTTATTTTGACGAGCCTCAATTTTCTTTGACTGGCGCATGGCACCCCCCCTGGAGCTTGACTTTAAATAACGTGGTAATATAAAACTGAGAAAATGTCGACCCTACAAACTCCTCTATCTTTCAGTGAAAGGCCCATTAAAATCGATTCAGCCGTTCCAGAAATTGCCCGGTCAAACAAAAAGACAGACATATTTTTAATAGTTTGTTTAGCTTGAAAAAAACACGGTTATTTTAAAACCACAGATAGACACTTCAATTTTATTTATATGAATTCATTCCAGGTACCAACTTCTCAACCAACTCGACTCTTCAGTTTCCTGAACCCACTCGCCATTGAGATATGGCTATACGTGCTAGCTGCTTACATTCTAGTCTCATTCACTCTCTTCGTGATGGCAAGATTCTCTCCTTACGAATGGTAAGATATTCATTCACTCCTTCTTTATTTTATTTTATTTGGGAAACAAACAGTACATGACAGTTAAACAAAGCATATAATATATAAAAACACATAAACCAATAAAGTTTCCACCGTTAAGTAGATCATTTAGCAAGTGAATAAAAACAATAGTTACAAATGAGAGAGAAAAAATATGAAAAGATAAGAAATTACAAAAATAATCCTTAAAATATTTTTTCTTAAAAGACAGTTAATGTATGTTCTTTATACTTGAAAGTATGAAAAGTATAATTGACGATTAAACGAACTTACCAAGTGAAGTTCTTTCATAACTACCTAAACTCCAAGTTTTTAAGATTTTTCGATTTCGAAGTTCGTTTAATCATCAATTATATTTTCATAATCATCAATATATTTTCTTTACATACAAACTCAAGCTCCTCAAAAAACTGTTCAGCCAAATTGATCGGAGAGTAGGTACCTGTATGATGCTTATAAAAAAATACAAAAAAAACATGGAAAAAAACGTGTGTGTGTGTATTTGAGTGTCCTTCCCTTAGAGAGCTTCAAGTTTATCAAGGGTATTTTGACAAATAAATCGCCTTGCAAATGAATAATCATATTTTGGTACTGTTCTGATCTATTACTATTTAAAATCCCCAGGTCTACAAGCACTCATATATGCGGGCACGAGACCAAACTCCTAACGAATCAGTTCAGCGTCTGCAATTCTTTCTGGTTCATCACTGGCACCTTCCTACGTCAGGGTTCCGGGCTCAACCCAAAGGTTTGTATTTATCTTACTTTACAAGCTGTTATTTCCCGTTCTTTTGACAATGAAGCTTTAAATTATTTGTGTCCGATTGAGCTGCATTTTCCACACCTCTATGAGCCTTTGTATATTGTACATTAATTGTTTGTGCCTATGTTTATTTGAATTGAATAGGCTCCGAAACTACTGGACCGATTTGAAAAATTCTTTCACCATTAGAATCCTGCACTATCCCTGATGAACATAGGCTATGTTTTATCCCGGGAAAGTGAAATTACCCGAGGGATCACGGGTAACACCGCGATGGACAGCTAGTGCTGTAAGGTGACAGCGAGCTGATCTGATGATGGAGTCAGGAGCTATTCAATGGAACTCCTTTGTAATTAACAGTTATACATCTGTGTTTGGGCTCATTTCAATAAGCTCACGAAGTTAAGAAGCTCAGATTTAAAGCATTATTCTGTGCGGTCTCAACGTGAATGGGCGACCGGTAGTAGCATTATAAACTGAGCGTTTCCATGTTCCGTGGCACATTAAATTATCGGTTCCGGCTACTATGTCTCTAAGCCATGACAGACGCCAGAGTTAGCCTAACTCAAACGAACTTAATTTTCAGGCAACCTCAACCCGCATAGTTGGTGGTATTTGGTGGTTCTTCACACTGATCATACTATCATCGTACACGGCCAACTTGGCTGCCTTCCTCACTGTGGAACGAACTGTGCTGCCAATACAAAGTGCTGCGGATTTGGCCGCCCAAAATAATATACAGTATGGGACTTTAAATGGCGGGTCTACTATGACTTTTTTTCGGGTAGGTTGATTCTATTTCAGTACCTACGTATTATGGACTATTTTTCGATATGTTATAGTGAGCTCAGAAGTACGCAGAAGAACTCTATTTTAGTAGTATTACGGACTATTTCCCGATAATAAGTATAGCGGACTTAGAAGCGCGCGATATTTTTATGGAAGAGGGGGCAAACGAGCAAGTGGCACACCTGATGGTAAGTGATTGCCACCGCCCACAGACAACTGCAGCATCAAGAGGCGCTGCAGATGAGCCGGCCTTTGAGGTAGGAATATGCTCTTGAAGGCGTCTAAGTCGTATCGAACTGGAAACACCTCTGGCGACAGCTGATTCCACAAGTCTGATGTGCGAGGCAGATGGAACTTCAACAGGCTCTTTTTGTGTCACTTTTTGTGTATTTACAGGATTCAAACATAGATATCTATCAAAAGATGTGGCAACATATGACAACTACCTCTCCGCCCGCACTTGTGTCCTCTTACGAAGAAGGAGTACGTCGAGTGTTGGATGGAAACTACGCCTTTCTGATGGAGTCGACCATGTTGGATCATCGTGTGCAACGCGACTGTAATCTTACGCAGATTGGCGGTTTATTAGACTCTAAGGTTAGTCACAGCCTCACAGCAACAAAGGTGGGTTAATCTTGATCGTTTGTGCATGCATACCTATGCACGGGGCACATAGCTTGTAGAACTGACGGCCGTTGGGGCAGAAAAGTTCTCGAGTGGAGGCCACGCACCGGAAATCATAGCAGAGGACGACCCACTAGATAGATAGATAGATAGATAGATAAACGCTTTATTGTACACAAAAACATAATACAGAGAATACATAAAAATAGACATTGTACAATGGGCGGCCATATCGCTAAAAGCGATTTCTTCCTGGCAACCATTAGATGGAAAGACATGTAAAGGTTTGCACAGCCGTTGGGTGCAGGCTGCACAAAATCGCTGTGGAAATCGATGGGGGAGGCGTACGTTCAGCAGTGGACGCTATGGCTGAAATTATATGATACGCACGTTTCTGTGTGCGTATGGGAATGCTCGAAGGACGAATGAGTGCTCAGTATTGCCGCGTATTGCTTACGCACACAATAACAAATCTGATTATCATTGTGATAGGACAACTGTAGGTAGGCTCATCATTAATTGCCTGCCTGCTTACCATAATAACTGAACTCTTTTAATGATTTGGGGGTATGTGTAATTCCCCCAATTAATAGCAAAGAGGGAGATCTCACCTCACTAACACACATACCTTAGGGTCTTTCAGCCAACAGTTTATGTCGGATACTTCTATAAAGGCTAATTGCTAAGTATAATGTTACTTGCGCGATCTAGGATTCAAATCGCATCGGATGGTAGCGCGCCAGCGCCATCTAGCGGTGAAGCTGTGATGCTCCGAAGTGGCTAGGTCGCTGTAATTGGCAACACTTTTACGATGCCCTTGTAGTTCAGGCGATCGCAGTTAGAGGTCGCCACAAATGAGTTAAATGGTTTTCTTCTTAAACTACTATTACCAACTTATCTTATATGATATTATAAATGGTAAACTTGACTGTCCTAATCTGCTCAATCACCTAAGTCTGAACACACCTTCACGTCGTACTCGCCATACTAAACTACTTCATGTCCCATCACACCGTACCAATTTCACTCAAAACTCAGTTATGACCCGCTTGGCAAACACATACAATAATAAATTCTCAAACATAGATCTTTTTACACATTCCAAGGCAACTTTTAGACATCATATTACTAGAACCCTTTTACCATTGGATAAATAGGTAGTGACAACAAATACTCACCTACAGTATTCAACCACAACATTTACATTACTTTCAACACCTTTTCTTTCCCCGTCCTCCCCCTCTTCCTATCCCCCCAACAACCTGCTTGCTCTGCGGCACACAAAAGTAGCTTGACAAGGTAATTTAACGATGAACGTATCTTTAGGTATTATTTTAATTTAACTTACTGTACTGTTATCATTATCCTTTACCGCTTTTGTTCCGCTTACTTTTTTTTTCCATTATTCATATATTCTTAGCATCTAAAGTGGAAACCTGTAATTGGCCATATTCCTAGTATCTAAAGCCTATTTTTAAGTTTCTCTGTATCGCTGTTGGTTTCCCAAATAATAAATAAATAAATAAATAAATAAATCTTTTAAATCATTAAAATTGAAATTATTTATTGCCTAATACAATATTACTTAACTACAGGTCAAGTACATGCCTACATAAATCTTTACAATAGACTAGAACAAAATATAATGTTGTTTCTACCAGGGCTACGGCATAGCAACGTGGAAAGGCAGTCCATGGCGCGACAAAATCTCTCTCGCGATCCTAGAACTACAAGAAAAGGGGGTGATCCAGATACTCTACGACAAATGGTGGAAGAATACCGGAGATGTGTGTAACAGGGATGGCAAAGACAGCAAGGCGAATCCTTTGGGTGTGCAGAACATTGGTAAGGCTTATAGCTTGGGTAGCTTAGCTTAGCGAAGGGGTTTCAATATTTTCTGTCAAAATCACAAGAGTTTTTTATGAATCCCATAAATGAACGAAGACAGAGCTTATGCAGGTTTAATGCATAAATAAAGAGATCGAAATACGCAAGTTACAATGGCGGCCAGTATAGCTTATGTACGCTCTAACCGCCATTTTGTTTTTTTTTTCAAAAATGGCGGTAGGCCATCTTTTAAGCATTCTTCTTGAGTAGTACCTACTCTTCTTTTTCTCTAATAACAGCTAACTGTAATATCAGTTTGATTTCGACAGCGCTAAGTTTAAAAAAAATGTCTTTTACAGCAATTATTTTGTTATCGAATGTTATTTTGTCTAACCAACTTGGCTCCATTGTAAAATATTCGAACCCCTTTGAATCTTAAGGTAGGGTATTATTGTTTTACATTGCCTACGTCACTAAGGCTAGTCGTCCAAACACTTCGGTGATCTCCTTGATTCACTTTCTCCATTTAACGCTCTTGGTTTGATCCTTCTTTATAAATCATCTATACGTTCTACGCGATCTTAAGATGTAGGCTTGGGTAGTGAATTTAGTAGGCTAGCGATAAATTAATAGAGTTAACGTGTTTTAGAATAAATCGTCAACCTGCTATTTATAGTGAGTTAGCATTTGACTAAGTTTAGAGTTGGTTAAAGTTGCTAAAATAGTAGAAATTCGCATAACATATCACGTTTTTAGAGTTGAGTTCTAGAACCAGGTAGATTTTTACAGTTGAACGACTTTTGCTTTAGAGTTTCGAGTTGCGCTTAGAATTAATTACAGTTTAAGGTGTTATCAAGTTTTTTGGAAGTAATGAGCTATTGTAGAACATTTTGTGACTAAAAATTCAATAAGGTAGGTACTTACCTATTCTAAGTTGTAGAGCCCCCAAAACATAAGACTTATCTGCTTGCTTGTCATGACTATCTTATCTTTACGGTAGGTATAGAGTAAAATGAAATTATATTTTAGGCAAAAACATTTTTTTACAAGTACTTATAGCGCTACAAAGATATCTGGACCGGTTGCCAAAAGAGGAACTAACGACGCCATTTTGAAATGTCAATGCCATATCCGCCATTGCTTGTTTGCTCGGTGTTTTTTTTTTTTCGTTTGGTGCTTTGTGGGTGCTTTGGTCCCTTGCTTACCCACTTTACTGTGAAATGTTTTTTTTTGGGAACACCAAAGGCCATAGACATTTACTTTCTCTATGCCAAATGCGATAGCAGCGCCTCCCTCAGAGGAACAGATATCCTTGTGGGACTAGGTCAAACTCAAACTCAAATCAAATGTAATTTTACACTATTCTATTGTAGTGATAGGGTGCCATGGTAAGCAGATTATTTCGTCTTTGTTTCACAATAAAGTAAATGCGTTCCTTATTCTTTAATAGTGCGATAAAATCTATCGTCGAAACTATACTTTTTGTCTACACTAATATTATAAAGAGGAAAGATTTGTTTGTTTGAATTGAATAGGCTCCGAAACTAATGGACCGATTTGAAAAATTCTTTAACCGTTAGAATCCTACATTATCCCTGATGAACATAGGCTATATTTTATCCCGGGAAAGTGATGTTTTCCCGAGGGACCACGGGTAACTCCGCGACGGACAGCTAGTTTTTGTTGGTAGTTAGACTTTTAGGACATTTAACACACGTTTGCTCCAGGTGGTGTGTTCGTGACTTTGCTCTGCGGATTGGCGTTGGCCATTGTTGTTGCTATACTGGAATTCTGCTGGAATACCAGGAAGCATGCTTCGCAGGACAGACAGTCTCTATGCAGCGAGATGGGACAGGTAAAGAATGAAAATAAAGAAAATTATCTATCTTAGTTGTTTCTTAGGGTATTTTTGTTCAAAATTGTAATTTCATAATAAACCCTGCAATATAAAAAAATAAATAAAATAAAAAGTTTTTATTTCAGACCCTTCTATGGTCCGTTACCGAATTTTTTATGGTAAAAGAAACACAAATAATTATACGCCTTCCGATTACCATACGGTTTATATTTACCATAAGCATTAATTTTTTTAACAATTTAATTAAAAAAAAATTTAAGACACGTATACACAGTACATACCTACTCTATACTCCTGCACGGATCGGCGAAGGTTAATTCAAATTACAAAAAACTTCACTTTAAAAATAACCCAATAGCTAAAATAATTGATCAAACTAATTTCATTTGATCATAGAAACGAAGTTACAACATCGAACTTACAAAGTAAAGTTCAATTCACTATGTAAGTTCGTTTCATCATTGATTATACCTCTATGAACCAGGAGCTACGAACAGCAATGCGCGGTGGTTCATCTACTCGCACCGTGTTACGCGCGGGTTGTTCCCGCTGTTCTCCTGCCACTCACGTGCCGCCCGCGCCTTCAAGATACGAGGTTAGTACAGAATTTATTAAACGTAAACAGGGTCACGACTGTATCCCATTATTAACACTATAAACGGGATATTTAACATGATTTTAGTGTTAATGATGTTGATAACCATGATAGTTGATAGGGCCATGATAGGGGCGCCCAGTTAACTACCATTTCCTTTGCCTGCTCTGGGGGTGCCTGAGGCCGCCGAATGTAAAGAGGCGCCCGGCTTACTACCGTTTCCTTTGCCTGCTCTGGGGGTGCCTGAGGCCGCCGAATGTAAGGGGCGCCCGGCTTACTATCATTTCCTTTGCCTGGAGGCTGGTACCCGGGGCGGACCGCCCCTCCGCCCCCCCCTTACGCCGCCACTGTGTACAAATACATATTTGATACATGCCCACATCTTGCAGAAGTTAAATTATTATTCAAATGGAATTTATTATTCAGAAAATATTCTAAAAATAAACACAATTAACGGGATATTTACCATGATTACAACCAATATACAATGATTACAATGATTACTCGCAATGACCAGTTCCTCCGTGATCATGGCGTGTGCAACCACGTCGAAATATCGGGAAACTCAAATAATATGTAATCATGGTAAATATCCCGTTAATTGTGTTTATAGTGTCAACCATGATAGTTTAAAAAGTTATATTCTAAAAATAGGATTTTTTTTGATGATTTTTCAATAAAGAGCCGTGATGGCCGAATGGTTATACCTAAACATTCTATCAAAAGCTCGTGGGTTCGAATCCTGACCGTGACCACACGTCAATGGATTTTGCGTGTCGTAATATTTATCTACGGTGAAGGAAAACATCGTGAGGAAACCAGTTAGTATTCTTATAGGCAACGATGAACTTACAATAATTAAAACTTTTCACGTATACTACACTAATATTATAAAGAGAAAAGATTTGTTTGTTTGTTTGAATTGGCTCTGAAACTCCTGGACCGATTTAAAAAATTCTTTCACCATTAGAATCCCACATTATCCCTGATAAACAATTGAACATAGGCTATATTTTATCCCAGGAAAGTGAAGTTTTCCCGAGGGACCTCGGGTAACACTGCGATGGACAGCTAGTATCAAATATGTATAACATGCCTCTAACTGCCTCCTACATCTTCAAAGAATCTGAAATACATAAAAAAGATCTGAGAGAATGTCTACCGCTATGGGAAACAGCCGTGAACTTGTGTGTTTTTTCAATAGGTTGCCGAATTTGCCGATTCAAAAATCGACTAATGTTCTCAGATCCAAGAGAACTGCGCCGCCGGCGTGGAACTGAAGGAGCTGCGCTGGTCGTAGCGCCGCGCGCGAGGCCCGGCCTCCGCGCCCGCCTCGCCTGCGCGCACACACGCTCACAGTGAGTATACTGTACACTAATACATGAATAAACACTCTATATTGCCCACAATCATTTAAAAAATGAGTTATGGACTATAAAGTAAAATGTATATAGGCGGTCTTATCGCTTAGAAATGTTATATCTCAGACAACCTTTAGATGGAAAGAACCATTTACTAATGTATAGCGAGCCTACACACACCCACTAGTGTATGAAGCTAACACGCACACTAGTGTATGGAATAGCATTAAAAATAAAATTAATGTAAAATTGATAAATAAACAAATAAAACACACGCCAATAGTGAGTATAGATAGGTATAGCTAAGTAGAGTTTAGCGAGCTGATACACGCACACTTAGGTATGTAGATATCTAAAGCGAGCTGAGTATACCTACTATAAATATTTCCTACGACTGAATATAACCCCAGATAATATTATAATGATACTAGCAAACCCAGCGAACTCCGTTTCGCCACCAGATTTTTCCTGAATTTTCTTTGCTATAAACCTCACGGAGCCCGAGACCTTTCCAACGAATGCAAAACCGTGGAAATCGGTTCATGCGTTCTGGAGTTATAGCGTCAGGAAGGAAAACCCGACTTATTTTTATATAGTAGATAACTAAGAAATGAAAAGTCTTTTTCAAATTTTGGATTCCGACGGGATTCGAACCCGAAACGATCAGACGATCCTCCTAAAGCCAGAGTGCCTTACCGCTCGGCCACAGAACCCTAGTCGTCGCAATCCAAATTTTTGATAAGCCCATATTTTCTTAATGAAATACCAAGTGTGGATTAACACTATAATAATACATATAAATTACAAAAAAATATGAATAATAACTTATTTTACAGATTCAGTGGGCACTCTCAGAAGGACTACGTCGTATGTGATGAAAGAGCCTAGAGAAAAGAAGCATGTTCAAATCATAGCATAGAACTAATTCTAAGCAAAGTGGATAGTATAATGAAGTGCCAAAAAATATAAATGACAACCCCTAACAAATTATTAATGCGGTTGGAGTGAGAGATATTGACACAGGAAGATGTAGAATCAAATTTTTAGTTTTACAGGTGCTGTAAAAAAGATATTCGGTAGAATAAAAATTATTAAAATTTCATCATCATCCTGCCCTTTTCCCACATTACGTGGGGTCGGCACAACATGTGTTGTTCCATTCACCTCTATCAGCCGTCATCTCAACATTCACTTCTTTCTTACTCATGTCATCCTTCACACAATCCATCCATCTTTTCTTTGGCCTACCTCTACTCGTGAATCCATCAACATTCATACCAAGCACTCTCCTAGTTACATGACCTTCTTCCCTTCTCATTACATGCCCATACAATGCTAGCCTGTTGCTCCTCATCATTTCATTCACAGGCGCCACTTTCACACTTCCTCTTATGTTATATTAAATTTAGTTTTACAGCGGTTGTAAAGAAAATATTCGGTAGGATAAAAATAATTTTAATTTTAAGAAGAAAAAAAAGTAAAAATGATGTTTATCAAGAAAGGTACCTACGCAGGTTGGAACTAATTATTCAATCTCACTCACTCCAGCGCGCATTTCCCTGCCTAATTTTGTTATAATATCTTCTATTTTATTATTTATGCTATAAATATTACAACAGCTATAGTATCTACCTACACGGGACTAAGTGTTGGTTCACGGTGTCTAAATTGGTCTGGGGAAAATAATGTTATACCTACTTTCAAAATTTATCAGAAATTTTATTGTTTTTTAAGTCGCCAAAATTAAATTTTAAATAAAAATTAAAATAAGCTGTATTTTAAAGAGTTAAATCGCTAGATCTGTACAATAGTAATTTGTAATTTTTATACTGTAATGTAAAATTGTGCCTAGTTTTTAAATTCAGTAAAAAGTTTGAAGTTTTATACAATAAACTGAATTGTGCCAAAGAAACTTCTAAACTACTGGTTGTAAAGGAAACGCCTTAAAGACCTCGAACGAGTAATTCAGATCATGTTTCCTTTTTACCTATAACCAAAAAAGTATTAAATTATACTTATTGAAACTTTTTTCAACGCTACACTTTCACCAGTAGATATCCCATCATCTGACTGTGGCATAGGTACTAATAGAGATATCTACCTACTCAAACATGTACATAACCACAGACAAGAACACATTTCCTTTATTATTTATTTATTTTATGCCTGCTTCGTCCGACTGCAGGGCAAAGGCCTCCCTCCCCTTTCTCCACACCTCTCGATCTTGAGCCAAACTGTGCCAGTCATCTGCATGACTGTTGAGATCGTCCCGCCATCTTCTCCGGGGTCTGCCGCGACGGTATTTGGGGCCCAATCTGTTGTTATTTTAACCCAAAGATTGACAAGACATTTCCTTTACATCCTTTATTTTGGCTACATTCCGCGATTTAAAAACGCAGAGCAATAAAATATAAAACATTTTTTACTTAGTCGAAGAAAATGACAGGATAGGCGTTCCTGAAGTTCGCCGTTTGTCGGCGCAGAGCACGATTTTGTATGAAAATGCGTTTACTGCGCAAACAGACAGCTAACTTCACGAATGCCTAGATCTGTTAAAAGAAGTATAAAATTTGTTGAAACTTGAAAATACAAATATGTACCCAGTTTTGTATATAACTTGTGTAACCAATGTGTGTGTGTTAGAGACACGTATTGTTTTTGCACCGTTTGTGATTGTTTGTGTAGCTGAAAAAATTGCATCAGCGATCTACACTTCATTCGGATGCGTCGATTCATTGAAATTCTCTTTGAGTGCTTCAAAAAGCGCTTTAGTAAGGAACAATCTGTGTAATGTCGAAACGTTACTTTTCAAAGTTAACGGTGAAGGAAAACATCGTGAGGAAACGCGCAGCTTAATCAGCTCCACACGTATTGACGCTCTTTCCTGTGGAAAAGGCCGATTAAGCTGAGAGGATGGTTTAGGTGTTGCAAGCCTATTCCATCTCAAACAATGTTCCAGGCACTACAACGTTCCGTTAAGTGTAGGCATAGGTTGCCTCCTGGCGCTGTATAAATCATCTAATATAGATGATTTCATTATGAAAATGGTACCCTCACGTGCAGCCTTTGCAAACGCACGTTTACAGCGAAGATTGGGGTACATCAGTCACATTAGAGCACATCAACGAAGCTCTTCCGTCTAAAAGCATTGTCAGTCGCCAAGGCCGAAATCGGCCAGGAAGAAATAATAAAAATAATAATAACTAATATAGATGTAAAGGCCTAAATAATAATAACTTTTCAAAGTAAGTTGGTACCTAGTTTATCAAATCGATGCATCCGAATGAAGTTTGAAACGTTATGCTGATACACCTCACCCTACGTAAATTTGTGTAGGTCCAACTCCAACGCCAGAAAGAAGTCTAGCGGAATATAACAGAACTAATGAAAATGCTGTTGAAATGTATATTTACACATAGATATTAGCGAATGAAAGGACTTCTACTGGACTCTACGCGCAGCAAAACGTAATTACGAGCACCGAAGCGCAGATTACAATTTTTATATTTATCCACTTTTAAGTTCCGAGTTGTGGTTTCGAGTTCAAGACAGAGTAGATACTACGGGATACCAACTATAAAGTTTTTATTACTCTATAATGTTTTAGCGATAGGGTCAAATAGGTACAACCGCTACCTGGTTTGATGCCTGCGTCAGTCAGGACAAAATGTTTGCAAAATGTTTCTTGTTCAGAGTCTGAATGGTCAAATATTAATGGGTAAATTCTATATTGTTGGGGATACTCAGTGGATAGTAAATAAAAAAGTGGACTGTAAATTAGGTAGATGGTTTATATTGGACTTTAGGAGACGCGCGCCTAGAAGGTCCCGTGAAGTGTGGAGTGCGCGGGCTCGCTGCGGTCTGGCGGGGTGCGTCGCGGCGCCTCGTCCTCTGGACCCCGCTCGCTGCGTCCCATGGGCGCGGTGGCGGGCGATGCGCTGCTTTGTCTCCGACAATATTTATTTTAATGTCACCAAGGAACTTCTACTCATAATAATCGTATCTACTCTGCATGGACTGATGGTTTGCTAGATCAGAATAATGTTATAAATTAATATTTATAGAAAATCTTAAAAAGATGTGTGTAGTTTATGAACCTTGTTACATTTTATTGTCTTGTTTAATATTGAATAACAAATTGTTATTTTGTGTAAACAATAGATTTTAAGTATTCGTGGTACATTTAGCTCCAAAAGTAAGTTTTGTACCCTACAAGGTATATTTTGAAACCGAAGCATTTTATGTACCTTAAGCAACGAATGTGTGAGGTTGTCCGTAAATATTATTTTATGTTTCATTATGACGAAATGAATAGTCACGTACCTACAACTGTTTATACACTGCCATAAAAAATAAAATAGATCTAAACATATAAAAAGTTTTCTTTTCCCTACCTTTGTAAACGAAAATTAAGTTTTTGACGTGACAACGTCTTATAATTCGATAGAGCCGGCTGCACGCACGAAAAAATGCGGCGTTACCTCGCTCTGAGGCGTTCCATGTAAGGCTTGAAGTGCAAGCGAGAGCGCGGAACGAGCGACAAAGAAGCACAAACGTTGTCACGTTCAACTATCGTCAGTAAACCGACTTTACAGACAACCAATTTTTTTTGCATTCCAATATTTTCAATTCATTATGCGGTCCGGGCTACAACTTAAGTTTTAAGCTAGAAACATATTATCGGACGCGGCTTACGGACACGGTTGACAGCAGAGACTGATAGGTATGCACAGTACAAAAACATCCAGCGCGCCAGATCGTTGTCGGACGTCCGAAAGCTCAAGGACACGTCCGCGACTTACGTCCGATAGTTTGCACAGCGAGCGTGTACAAGCATTATCCAGATCGCGGCTGTCAGCCGCGTCCGATAGTATGTTTCTAGCTTTAGTAGATTATAAAAATGGAATAACGCAGTGTCTTACTTCGCCCAACACATTTTTGTATGAAAAAGCATTCACTGCGCAGACAAACGTCGAAGAACGTAGATCCGTTGGGCGAAGTGTACGCAGCAATATAGGTACCTAATAGATGATCAAAACGAACTTATTATACCTACGAAGTGTAGTTCGTTTGATATTATATTCGCTTCATTCGAAGTTTATCCGATGAAATATAATAAATAATCAAACGAACTTACAAGGTGAAGTTCGATAGATATTATTTATAAGGTTTCATTCGAAGTTATACATCTTAGTCTAGAGTTGACACCCGAGTGAAACGAGGCAGTTACAAAATCCAGCGAGGGAATTAACTGATGTTAAAAAGAAAAGTGAAAAAAAAGCAAGCTTATTTTGAAGAATTTATTAAATATCTACGAACTAAAATATTTCTTTTGCTTATCATGATAAACAAAGTGCGTTTGCAACGCGCGTGCGTTCTGAAACCCCCTCATACACTCTACGCATTTAAACATTTTCCCGCCAATATGTTCATTCAAATGTTTATCCAAGCTTTCTTTGCTTTTATATTTCTTTCCGCAAACGGAACAAATGTGTGCGGGACTGACTGCGTGAACGGCTCTTGTGTGTATTGCTAGATTTGCTTCGATTGCGTATTTTTTGGGACATTGATTGCACTGGTATCTCACATGTTCGAATCTCGTTGTACTGTTATTTAGTTTTAACTGAGACTTTTTTGGAAGACTGTTTAGTCTGAAAAAGAAAATAAATTGATTCAAACTTTATTATCTATCCAGATACTTACAATAGGTGCCTACACTGTAGAGGTAGGTAGCTATAGCTACATGTATTATGTCTAGATGAACTAGGTATATAGCGCCAGTATAATACATTCTACGAAATGTAGGTATTGCTTGGCCTGATGGACCGATTACTTTAGTACCTACCTATTCGTGTTGATGCGTCAATTTTACGAAACTACAAATCAATTAATTCTTCTCCAGGATTTGAACCCACTAACTTCAAATCACAACCAGAACTATCATCACGCACGATGCTTGGGAGGAGATAGGTAGCTACGAGAAAATTTTTACCTGTTCTTCCCTTTCAGTTCAATTTTACAACGAAACTCTTTAGTCGCGTTTGATATATTTTTCTTGCAATCTTTTTCGCCTTTTTGACATCGAGAACAAACAAATTTTTGAGCGCCACCTTCTGGCCTAATCATCGGATATTTCTGCCCACACACAGTGCACGCGATTATCGTCTTTTTGAACATGGTATTAGAGGCCACTTTTGTAAGTTTGCGGCGTTCGCGCCTTTTTGTGGGGCCGAAAGCAAGCTTTGTATTGAGAAGCGTTAGTATTTCTTTCTGTGGGCTTGTGGATGGCAGGTTTGTTTTTCCAGGTGAAAATTCTGCTAGGA
The DNA here is from genome assembly GCA_963565295.1 of Epirrhoe alternata. Taxonomy (NCBI): domain Eukaryota; kingdom Metazoa; phylum Arthropoda; class Insecta; order Lepidoptera; family Geometridae; genus Epirrhoe; species Epirrhoe alternata. The sequence goes on from OY751402.1 coordinate 2,536,801, forward strand.
TTCTTGAGGGTCCTGAAGAGTCTAGGTTTCCTATAAATATCAGTAATTAAACATTGTATCTACCTACATACACCTAGTTACTTAGGTACATACACAATGTGAGATTAAATTGAAACTTTTTGCTAGACATGGGCAACAGGGACATTTTTTTGCTCTGTCAGTCTAAAACGGCTGAACAAATTATAGGTACCTACCCTAGATTAGCGCATAGGCCACTTTATATCTCAGAAATATAGAGTACAATAGTTATCGAAGGACTGCTAGTAAAACATATAAGTAAGTAGGTAGTAGCTTAATGTTCATGTAGGTAACCAGCTCGCTTCGCTTACTAATGGCGCATCCACTCTCACCACACCGCAGTTACTTTTTGTTGACACAGTAACAATCTTAGATAACTTTTGCGGCTAAGTGTTACTATTGGATGTTGCTCAGTAACATTTGGAAACGTTGCTCAGCAAAAAGTAACAGTGGCTCGCTTCGCTCATCAATCTTACCTTCACTTATAGTTTTGTTGAAGGAAGCGTGCACGAGCGCGCTAAATCCTTCTGTTATCTTCATGCATTTTACGCAAGATTGACAAATTAAGCCTTCGGGAGATACCTGAAAAAAAAAGAAAAAAAAAACGTTTATTTATGACATCTATCGTAAAATAACAGACACTTCGGAACTAGAAAATAGAAACACAAAAATCGTAAAAAGCATCTCCAAGCCGTACGTACAGTAAAGATGTCATAAATTGGTGACAGACTCAGCATAATACTGCGTTAGGTTAAATTATAACGCAGCGCTGATCTTCTGTCGGAGCCAGACGAGTGCGTCACTACCTACTGTAGGTGTAATTATATACAAATAATATAATAAAATAAATGAGAACTGAGACCAAAGAAGGCTTATGTAAATAAATAATCAATCTTTTTTGTAAACTTTTACAAAAATAACGTTCTAGTCTGAGCGAGTCCAGTCAAAAGTAATGGCCAACTATGGCGACAGAGATTTTAGGCCGCCTTATGGCTTAATGACTTAACAGCTGGGACTAACAATTACGTGCCCTCTGAAGCACGGAAACGCTCAGTTGATAATGCGACTGGCGGTTACCCGTCCACTCTGACTGTTTAGAACATTGCTACTATCAAGAACAAAAGCAAATTAAGTATTTCTCTGTAAGAAAATTGTTAAAATTCTTATGAGAAATAAACATCTTAAACCGTCAGCTACATCACGGGCGCTTCGTTCATCATCAGTGATGTGCTGTAGGTATCAAAAACTTGTAATTTCAATGAAAATCTCACTTGAACTCCGAAGTAGAGTCGTATAGTTTCATCAAGTCTATCATTAGTGATATGCTGCAGATGGTCTGACGCGCCGCAGAGCCGGCATTGACCAGCATCGCCCGCCGCCAGCTCCCCTGCTAACGACTCCTGGGAAATATTGTTTAATAAATCATTTATGTGGCTTTATTCGACGAACATGACGTGTAAGTGCCTATTTAAACATCTAACGTAGGTATAATATCGAACTTCAACTGGTAAGCTCGTTTGATCGTATATTATACTTTGAATCCCAAAGTAAGCAGAGCTTTTGTTAGTAGGTGGGTATTATTTTCTTGTAAATACATTCACTATAAAATAGATGTAGGTACCTTGTTTACTAATAAATCAATGTAGGTATTTACAAATACATACATCTCAAAAAGGGCCCTTGAGTGCACTTAGCCTGTATTCACAAACATTACTTTGACGTTTCCAAGTGCGCGCGGACGCACAGGGTCCCAAAATCAGTAGGTTTTTGAGACCCTGTGCGTCCGCGCGCACTGTGAGACCTCATAGTAATGTTTGTGAATACCGGTGTTAGACACCAACAAAAATGAATTTATTTTTAGCAAACTTTTTGGTTTAGTTCTTGTCGGTAATCTCGTAATACTGAGCTGATGTAGGTACCAATAGGTGTGTAGGTTACCTACCCACTCGGCATTACGAAAAACTGTTTTTTACCGACGAAATAATTGACGAAAAATAATTGTTCGATGTTTCTCTCGCGTCGGCTTGGCCGAATTTTTACCTTACTGTATTTTGGTAATTTATCCTTCTTCCAAATTAGATTCATTTCGCTGGACTGGTTGGATCTCTTCATTGTTACCAAATAATTTAGTAGTCGAATTCTGAGGCAATAAATATAATAAATTAATTTTGACTTCTGCTATTGCTGACAAATGCTGACCAAAGAGAACAGAACTGGCTGACATTCTAAAATAAAATGACAGCATCAGCTGAAGTTTAAACTAAAGAACTATTATTATAAGAAATATTAAAGTAGGTATTTATGTGACTCAAAATATCTATATCCATCCAATCCACAAAAACTTAAGCAAGGTCCACAGTGCCGTGTTTATAACATGTTATTAACCGAATATGCGCGTGCCATTGCTGGAAAACAATGCTAACATGTTAGAAAACTTTATAATTTGACGACAGTCAATAGCGCGTGGAAATTGAAGACTCGAAATTGTCATATTAGCACATTTTTTTATTATATCTATTCAGCCCGGTTGCACCCAGCGCTGGGTATAATAGGCCTCCTCTATAGGTTAACGCCTATGTTCAGTCCTTTCCTAGCTACATTGATAATGTCATCCGACCATCGGGCGGGTGGTCTCTTATGCCGACCACTCACGATCCAGTCTACCGTCCAGTTTGCAGCGCTGCAAACTTGATAAAGTCGGCAGAACGAAGTTCTTTTTCGCTTGTCATGCACACCCATACCAATACACCGTCAAGTTTACTGGACGCCGCATCCGTCCGCTGCAGACTGGACGGTAAACTTGATCGTGGGTGGCCGGCATTAGATGATCGAATGCCGCCGGGTGGTCTACCTGTGAGAGTATTTTTTTTCTGTGGTCAACCTCGTGGTCCTTCCTTAAGCATAGATTTAGCATGGTACCTCTTTCCTTAAGCATCTCTGGGCCATCATCCATTGTTCACAATATAAAAATATTGTTTTGGCCCTATTTTAAATCTTGTAGATTTTGTGATCACTTCAGAAAAACAAAGAAATATCATAAAATATTTTATGAAATTAGATTTATTGTACAAAAATTATATTATGAGGCCATCTTGCTTATATCTTCATATTGGACACCCTTCACCAATCTCCCAGTTAACGGCCCTTCCGATATCTGAAACAATTTTAAAAAGATAAAATAAAATGCTACAAAAAACAAATCGAATTGGTCGAATGAGAGCGCCTTCAAACGTAGGTTCGAATCCCAACATTGCATCAGTGGATTTATCTATACTAATAATAATATTATAAAGAGGAAAGATTTGTTTGTTTGTTTGAAATAAATAGGCTCCGAAACTACTGGACCGATTTGAAAAATTCTTTCACCAATAGAATCCCACATTATCCTCGATGAACATAGGCTATATTTTATCCCGAGAAAGTGAAGTTTTCCCGAGGGAACGCGGGTAACACCGCGGCGGACAGCTAGTCGTTATTATTTTTAAATCAAGCTCTAAGTCGGTGAAGGAAAACATCGTACATAACTAGCTTCCGCCCGCAGCATAGTCTAATGCTATTCCATGCAACGACCAACATCTATTCAAAGCTTCATCTAAATCTGTTCAGCGGGTTCAGCCTTATTGAATAGGGGCACCTGGGGAGATTTGATCACTGGGGAGACTCGATCACCCTCATAAATCTTTTATGAAATTCGATTATATTACGTCAACATCCCACTAATATAATAACGCTGAAAGTTTGTGAGTTTGTTAAGATGTTTGTATGTCAGATGAAATAAAAGAAATAGCGGGAGGAACCTGGTCAAGAGTGGCAACATCAAGGGAGAATTGGAAAATGTTGGAAGAGGCCTTTGTGAAAAGACAAACAGAAACAAATTAACAAATTGTGAAAAATAACTTATAGTCAAAGCATGTACCTACATATTTTCTGAAATAAAAGGCTTATATTATTATTATTATTTGATCCGTGGTCTCTGCCTACCCCTTTGGGAAAGAGGCGTGACTTTATGTATGTATGTATTATTATGTTTGTGTTTCAATCACACCTAAAGTAGGGATAGGCGTAGATATGACCTGGAATAGGCTATTCAAAATGTACCACGTACCACGCGGGCGAATTCTATAACTTGTACCATTCAATTCAATTTATTCATAAAAGCTAATACATAAAATAACAATTATCCCACTCATATAATAAAGCTGAAAGTTTGTGAGTTTGTTTGTATGTTTGTGTATCAATCACGCCTAAACCAGTGAACCAATTAGGATGAAGCTTGGAATAGGCGATAGTGACCTGGAATAAATAAATAATGCTGGACATTTCACACAGCATCATCTAGCCCCAAACTAAGCAAAGCTTGTACTATGGGAACCAGATAACTGATATACTTTTTGTTTGTAAATACATACATATTATAGATAGAAACACCCAGACCCGAGATAAATATTTGCAGATCATACAAACATTTATCCCGCGGCGGGGATCGAACCCGCAACCATCTGCGTCCCAAGCGGGCTTTTACCCACTGCGCCACAGAGGTCTCCAGAATAGCTTAAAGGTTGTTCATAATGTTTGTACCACGCGGGCGAATTCTATATCTTGTACCATTGTTCATAAGGTAAACCGACGAGCATGTATGAAGAATGTAATGAGAGTGAATGAGGCGAAAGTTGTGTGTCAGGATCGTAGCAAGTGGAGATCCGTGGTCTCTGCCTACCCCTTTGGGAAAGAGGCGTGACTTTATGTATGTATGTATGTTCATAAGGTTTATAATGGCTTGCTGTAAAACGAATTGTCCTCCTGTTGACGACCTCTGTAGCGCAGTGGGCGAAAGCCCGCTTGAGACGCAGAAGGTTGCGGGTTCGATCCCCACGGCGGGATAAATGTTATGAACTGCAAATATTTATCTCGGGTCTTGGTGTTTCTATGTATAATATGTATGTATTTACAAACAAAAAATGTATCAGTTATCTGGTTCCCATAGTACAAGCTTTGCTTAGTTTGGAGCTAGATGATGCTGTGTGAAATGTCCAGAATTATTTATTTATTTTAATTTAATATGCATTGAGCATTTACCTCGACATGTGCGCAGTAGCGCTCAGTATCAATATTGCGCAGTGTGCCAACAAGGCCGCGGTAAGCGCCGTTCACGAAGCGTACGGTTCTCCCTGCCGATGGTATCACTGTTTCTAGGTGATTCTGTAAAACACAAAATAATAATTATTTTTTAACCGGGTATTATTATTTTTTTTTTTTGTTATCATTTCTTTTTTCCGACGTTTCGGACGCATTGCAGCGCCCGTGGTCACGGATGAACTCATCCGTTCATTAGTAAAAATAGGTACGTGATAAATACCCGGTTTAAAAATAATAATTATGTCACCAAATCACGAAAGTTTAAACACAAAATATTACAATAGACATGATGACAGTAATCAAGTTGCGCCAAAATATTTAATTGGTCGTCTCATTAAATAGGATTCAAGGATTGAGAAAAATGCATTTATTGTTCTAATAATGTCGAGATCCGAAAAAAATAACAAAAAAAAGGTAACCCAGACAGACAGAGTTACTTTCACATTTATAATATTAATAAATCGAATAAATAATAGAATGTAGTTACCTGATCAAGTTTAATTTTAACATTGTCATCAAGGAGAGTAACCTGAGCGCCATATTTCTCTATAACTTTGTCTATAACCGCTTTTCTTTTGTAGAACTTGTCTCCGAGAGATTTGGTGACGATCTTCACTATGACACCCTCGGCCAACCAGTAGTCCTTTCTGCAATTGAAAAACATCACCAACCTCATTATTGACTAAATTAAATATGGGGTCTTTCATTTTAAACTAACATAATTTAGGAATTGGGTTCAACAAATTAATAAAAACATATTTAAGTAATGATTTTTTTTTGTTTTGTTATGAAAATCCCGAGAAAATCGATAATCCTTTCAATTCATTGTTGCTTCCTGTATAACTTAGTCCATTCGAGCGTGCATAGTGCGCTCGGATGTAGCCGGGCTTCGATTGGTGGAATGTCTGTTCTCATTGAAAATGAATATGCAACATGTCCGAAAAAATCAATCAAAGATAAATTTTGAACTGAAAACTTATATCGGCTTAGGAATTAAATTGTTACGGTCAAACGTCTATTTACAACTCAAAAATGAAGCCCTGTCAGTTTGTGTAGTTTAAAATGAAAGACCTTGTATACACTAACAAAACCACCTTTAAAAAGGACGAAACGGAAGCGTTCGTGGTCGTGCTTGCTTAGTCGTTCTTGATAGATCGTCGAAGTTAAGCAACGTTCTAAACGGTCTGTAAGTGGGTGGGTGACCGCCAGTGGCATTTTCATCTGAGCGCTTCCGTGCTTCGGAGGGCACGTTAAATTGTCGGTCCCGGCTATTTAAGTCATTAAGCCATGACGGAGGCCTTAAGGCGGCCTAAAAACTCCGTTACCAGAGTTGGCCACTGACTCATACGAACTTACTTACTTACCTTTAAAAAAACAATAAGTACTAAGCAGCTGACAGGTAATTTTCCTATTACTTCCTCAATATCGGTAAAATAAGTTCTTTATTGCATTTTCTGTAAACATTTAAGTTGGTTACCTTACTATCTGCCGAAAAATGTAATCCAGAATTTTGAAATCCAGATAACGTTTGACAGATTTTTGATTAACCTTCTTTTCGTAATACAGATAAACGAAATCCAGATATTCATTTGGTATTTTTTTCACATAACAGATGTATTAAAATACACTCAAACGTTTGACAGATGTTTTAAAATCCAGATAATTCATTATACCACATGTTTGTATTCCATATAATTTGTTATCCAGAAAATACATTGTTCCGAAAAACCTGGGTTTGATTTGCACGAAATTTTGTACCACAGCTACCTATGCAATAAAGCTAAGGTACAATAGGAGCAAGTCGCTTCTGGCACTCGCCGGCCGCTGCCGCGGCACGCTTCGCTCGGCTCGTGCGTGGTTTATCACTATGCACCTAACTGCTCCTCGCAACCTATGCTACAGGTCTGTTAGCCTGGGTTTGATCGTTTTCTGGATTTCCAAATTCGGTATTACATTATTATGGTAAAAATTACTTCTGGATTTGAAGACTTCGACTTACAGTTAGTTCTGTCAAATGAAAAAAAAACTAAATGATAATCTTTCTTTAGTGTATCTGTCAAATGAAACATCTGCTTTGTGTAATGTCGGAATAATAAAACGATGTAAAACGTACTATCTGGATTTTGAATATCTATCAAACGTTATCTGGATTTCAAAATTCTGTATTACGTTTTTCGGAAGACAGATAGGTTACCATTTAAGTTACCTTTCGTTACCTTGTTTTACTGAAATAAAATATTTTTCATTTAATTTCATTTTCACTATCACAATAAGTAGTATCACCATATTTTGAAATTGTAGGTGAAGCTTGATCAACAAGCTGAGTCGCAATTCATAAAAACAATGAAATGAAATGAAATTTTTATTTGCAAGAAATATGGTTAACAAGTTGATAAGGTTTACAATTTAGGGTCGATTCACATCTGACGGAAGATCCGTCGCGGATTATCGGTCGCGGAACGCCAGAACTGACAAATGTATACGGGGCGGTGCGCCCCGGGCCAATGTGCCTAACGCATGGCTTGCGCTGGAAAGTGTTGGCTTTGCAGCTGATCGCTCAATTAGACTCCGATCTTTCTCACCGTCGGAGGTGTTTAAAATCATCTCTAACGGAGTGGCGCATAAACCCACCAAGGACATTTACGACATATCGATATCTCTAATATACGCCGCGGCACCTCTGTCTTTAATTCTTTCGGAACTATTTAATGCATGCATACAAGAAGGGCGATATCCGCAATCATTAAAAAATGTTAGAGTAGCTCCATTATATAAAGGTAAGGGAAAAAGAGAAGAAATAAATAGTTACCGGCCTGTTTCCATAATTCCAGGTATTGCTAAAATCTTTGAATTCGGTCTCAGCTTGAGAATCACGGAATTCTTAACGGAAACAAATTCTTTGTCTGATAGACAGTATGCTTACCGCACGGGAAGGTCGACGACAGACGTAGCGCGTGAGATGGTGAGGCGGGTTATGGAGGCTCGGGAGCACCGGCAACACGTAGCCGTCATCATGTGCGATCTGTCGAAAGCCTTTGACGTCGCCGATCATGGAGTACTCGCTGTGAAGCTAAGACATTATGGATTTGACGGCCCGGCACTGGCGCTTTTGATGGATTTTATGACCGATCGGTACCAGACAGTCACGGGTGAAGGTGGAAAGTTAACGTCAAAGCCACGCAAGACCACGATTGGAGTAGCCCAAGGCTCGTCACTGTCAAACATCATGTTTTCTCTCCTTTTAAATGATCTGCCTGAATGTGTTGGCAATGCGCACATCTTGATGTATGCAGATGATGTCGCCGCTGTTGTACAGGCACCGACTGCAGACCTTTTGGAGCAGAGACTGGGCATGGTGGCGGAGAAGCTGCATAGTTGGTTCAACATCAATGGCTTCCTACTAAACGTTACAAAAACCAACTTCATCATGTTCAATCTTGCCGGTCGCGCGATCAGACCCATGTCTGTGTCCTTGGGTGGAAAAGTTATCAACCAAGTCACGTCCTCATCGTTCTTGGGCTTCCAGATTGACGAAAGACTTACATGGGATATACATATCGATAAGTTGTGTGAGAGAATAGGTCGCGCTTGTTTTGCTCTGTGGAGGCTGTCTTCAACCCTGGAGCAGAGCATGACCAGGAGTTGCTACTTCGCATCTGTTCACTCGCTCCTTCAGTATGGTGTTGAGCTATGGGGCAGAGCTGCTGATTGGGAGCGAGTCTTCAGAATGCAGAAGCGGGCCGTGAGAGCGATAGTGCGAGCTCCGTGGAACGCACCCGCTCGCCCCATTTTCCAGTCGCTCAAAATAATGACCGTCCCAGACCTTGTAATTTTTCATGCTGCCATGTACACTAAAAACCACCTTAGTGAGTACTTAAGGTTTGGAGACGGTAACAGGTTCGTGACGCGGAACGCACAAAGGCTAAGAGCCGTACAGCGGCGTCTTTCTAAATCGTCGAAGCTGGTGCATGTAATGGGACCGGCGGTATATAACCGCCTTCCTGAAGCCATCACAAATGCTCCCTCAACGCAATCCTTTAAACTAAAATTAAAAAATTGGCTAATTGAGCAATCCCACTATAGGGTTGACGAGTTTATTAAATAAGAAACTATGTACTTATATTACTAATGTTATTTTATCTAGCTAAATGATTATTGTAGAGATAGGTAACTACGATTAAGTATCTACCTACTAACTTAACTTTAAAACGATTATTTTTTACTTTAAAACTGACATGTAACCTGATTTTGTTACCAATAAATGAACTGAACTGAACTGAACTATAGAAAAACACTCGACCGTTCACACTCGACGGACTAACGTATCATCGGTCGAGTGTGAACGGTCGAGTGTTTTTCTATACATTTGTCAGTTCTGGCGTTCCGCGACCGATAATCCGTTAGATATGAACCGACCCTTAAGGCGGAAACATACTATTAACACGCTACGCGACCCGATGAAACGCGACGCGTGTCGACTCGAATCAAATTGTACTATTTTCTATGACTAGAATCATACTATGAACATCCGACGTGTCTCCATTAATATGAGTCGACACGCGTCGCGTTTCATCGGGTCGCGTAGCGTGTTAATAGTATGTTTCCGCCTTTATAGTCTTTTTCACGCCGGAACGTATGCAAGACACATTGAACTTGTTTCGTTTCACGTTGTGTGGCTCACAACAATTTTGAAACGAAAAAGTCAAGAAAAAAAATTAAACGTTAAAACATACCAAAAAAAATGTTTATGTCTATTTCTTGTTTAATTATTTCATAAATTATCATAAACGAGCCATAAAATATAAATAAATAAACAATAAACATTTTCTAAAAAAACTCCGCCAATTAACAGTACTGTGTAAAATGGAACGTTATCTATTAGAGAGTGCAAAAATGAAAATCGAAACAATTGATGAATCGATAAGTAAAGAAATAATCGTTGGTTTAGTAATTTTGTCTATGAATGAACCTTGTATTCGATTGAGATGAATTGATAGTAGTGAAACAAAAATCGATTTTGATAATCTCGATTAAACTTTAGGACATTACTATTAGACTGATTTTGACATCATCTCGAAGTGTCTTGCATACGTTCCGGCGTGAAAAAGACTATAGGATCACATATTTCACCAAGAACTGGTAGGTATGCAAATTTTAATGTCAGGGCAATTTTGAATGTCATTGTGTCACATATATTAAATTATTAATTCTCATTAGATAGTATTAAATTAAATATAAAAATGTTTGTAAAAAAATATGTATTTCCTGTAAATGTATTTCCTGACGATTCAAAAAATACACGTATTAATAATTGTTCAAGTTTTCACTTCTGTCAACTGTTTTTTGTCTCACCTATTAGCTTTCTCTTTCGCGCGTTCTTCCATCATCATTATCTCATCCAGCGCGGATTGTCTGCTGGATCCTTCTGTCTTCTGTTTCTTGCTAGAATATTCTTTCTTCTCTTCCTTACTCTTTGTCAGCGCTGATGTTGGTAGAGGCTCGGATTTCTTATCTGTAATTTTATCATAATTTTTGTACTAAATATGACTATGTGTTTTTAAATAAATAATGCTGGACATTTCACACAGCATCATCTAGCCCCAAAGTAAGCAGAGCTTGTGTTATGGGTACTACATGACTAATATACTTTTTGTTTGTAAGGGTCGATTCACATCTGACCGAAGATCCGTCGCGGATTATCGGTCGCGGAACGCCAGAACTGACAAATGTATAGAAAAAAACTCGACCGTTCACACTCGACGGACTAACGTATCATCCGTCGGAGTGTTTTTCTATACATTTGTCAGTTCTGGCGTTCCGCGACCGATAATCCGCGACGGATCTTCGGTCAGATGTGAATCGACCCTAAATACATACATAATGACATAGAAACACCCAGACCCGAGACAAATACTTGTAGATCATACAAACATTTGGGATGGAACCCGCACGCATCCTTCTGCTTCGCAAGCGAACCTTCGCCCACTGCGCTACAGAGGTTGTCTTGAAGTTGGTTTTATTTTTATTCGGCCACAGAACCCTTAGTCGTCGCAATGGAAATTCTTGATAAGCTTATATTTATCTGGTTCCCATAGTACAAGCTTTGCTTAGTTTGGGGCTAGATGAGGCTGTGTGAAATGTCCAGCATTTATCGCTTAACCGATAAATATGAGCTTAACAAGAATTTCGATTGCGACGACTAAGGGTTCCGTGGCCGAGCGGTAAGGCACTCCGGCTTTAGGAGGATCGTCTGATCATTGCATGTTTGTTTTTATTGGTGTGAGATCGCGTAAAAGTTTAGATAATATTAGAACTAATAATACCTTACCACAACGTTATGATTGGGTTGCACCAATCGTAGTCACAAGGGTTTTCTAACATACATAGATAAAGTAACGCCTCTTTCCCAAAGGGGTAGGCACAGACCACGGATCTCCACTCGCTACGATCCTGACACACAACTTTCACCTCATTCACTCTCATTACATTCTTCATACATGCTCGTCGGTTCAGGGTATTGACCTGGCCCTTCTCCAAAATGTCGCCAATTTGATCCAAGAAGGTTCGCCTAGGTCTTCCCCTTCCAGCTGTCCCATGCACACTCGCCTCATACACTTGCTTTGTCAAACGACTGTCATCCATCCTCTACATGCCCAAACCATCTTAACATACCTTTCTCGATCCTCAACACTACATCTTGTTTCACTCCACACTGTTCCCTTATCACACTATTTCTCACTTCAGGGGTTTTTTTTTAGATTTTAAAACGTAATTATTGTACCTTCTGCTTTCCGCTTAACATTCAGACTGAGTGTGACTCGCTCTTGGCTGCTCTCTCTCTTAAACTCCGTGTACTCCTTATCTTCCGTGATGCCTTTCTTCTTATCTCGTTCAACTTGCTTCTGAATAAACTCTAGCATTCTCTCCTGTAAGTACAAACATGTTTTTTAGTTTCAAATCTACAGTATCATATGTGACCTCAGTGGCATATTGACGTGCCCTCCGAAGCAAGGAAACGCTCAGATGAAAATGCCACTGGCGGTCACCCATCCACTTACAGACCGTTTCAAACCATAATCCTAATATCCTATCCTAATCCTTCCTAATATCCTCATAATATAATAAATCTGAAAGTTTGTGAGTATATTTGGATGTTTGTATGTTTGTGTAACAATCACGCCTAAACCTACAAAAATAGGCAATGATGACAAAACAAACTTATTTACCTGGTCATCCTTATCCATCTTCTCTTTCTTGGCCTTGGCTTCCATCGCAGCGATGGCCACCGGGTCCCTATCTATGTATGTCACAAACCATCCCTTCTCCGTCTCGTCGACAATGCACTTTCCTTCACGGCCGAGCCATTTCACAAACTCTGTGAGAGTCTCCCATTGGGTTGCATTCATATGAATATGCTCTCTGGAAGATAAAATTGTTCGCTTTAAAGATGAATCACATAAAAGAAAGTTAGGCTCCAAACTGTCACTGTTGCCCTGGTTCACAGTTTGGGTAAAGTAAGTTAGTATGACACAGTGGCCAACCCTGGTGATGGTGTTTTTAGGCCACATTAAGGCCTCTGTCATGGCTTAACAACTTAAAAGCCGGGACTGACAATTTAATATGCCCTCCGAAGCACGGAAGCGCTCAGATGAAAATGCCACTGGCGGTCCCATCCACTTACAGACCATTTCAAACGTTGCTTAACTTTGATGATCTATCAAGAACGACTAAGCAAGCACGACCATGAGCGCTTTGAAACCCCAACATGGTAGACCTGCTCTATGGAGTTAAAGAGTCTTTGTGGATGTCAAAAAAGTTTCATTAATCTCTAAGCCAAGGATCATAGTGATTTGATGTGGCTTAGTGCTATACATCTTGTTTTTAGTGCAATACTTAGTATGACTTAAGGGGAAAATTTACAAGACGATCATAAGACCTGTCGTATTGTATGGATCAGAGTGTTGGGCAACCAAAGAGACGGATGAAAGAAGAGTGCATGTTGCGGAAATGCGAATGTTGAGATGGATGTGTGGAGTTACAAGAATGGACAAAATCAGGAACGAGTATATTAGAGGAAGTTTGAAAGTTGCGCCAGTGACGGATAAGTTGAGGAGTAATAGGTTGTCGTGGTATGGGCATGTTATGAGGAGGGAAGAGAGTCATGTAACGAGAAGAATGTTAGGTTTGAATGTGGAAGGATGTAGCAGAAGAGGCAGACCAAAGAAAAGATGGATGGACTGTGTGAAGGATGATATGGGTAAGAAAGGAGTGAGTGTTGAGATGACGGCTGATAGAGCGGAGTGGAAGAGAAAAACCTGTTGTGCCGACCCCACATGAAAGTGGGATAAGGGCAGGGAAATGAATGACTTAGTATGACTTAAACAAGGTCAAGTAAGTGAACATACAGTTCGCAAGGGATCTAGGCATTCATGATGCTCATTAGCTTTCTATAATTCAGCCTATAACAGTCCACTGCTGGACATAGGCCTCCCCTAATGAGCGCCATTGCGTCCTGTCCTCAGCTCAACGCATCCAGCTTCTGCCAGCAGCCTTCACAAATCATCACTCCACCTAGCAGTAGGGCGTCTTAGCCTACGTTTGCCGCGCCGCGTTCTCCACTCAAAAACTCTTTGAACTTACCTATTACCAATATAATCCTGATAAACTTTATTAGCATTCACTCTTTTTGTACCATACTGTCGCTTCAATAGCTCCATGTACCCATCCTGGAACTCCCTGGAGAAGTCGTCTATATACTTGCTAGCGTTGTCAGCAAAGAGGAGTAGCTGTCTTTGGTGGCTCTCTGACATGGTGTGGCATTTGAATCCGTTCTCATCACGGCATTGTTTCTGACACATTTGGCAGTACCAGCGCAGTTTCTGCAGACCTTTAGCTTTGATCCTGTTTGCTATGTACTTGGCGGTGCCCTTCTCTGCCTTACCCATCTTGGTAGACTACAGAAAGAGTGAAGACACTGGTAGTTGGAATGTTTTGGTTGAGATTACAGGAATAGCGCGGAAAGTACTACAATCACACTGTTTGAGGACTAGTGAATTATTGACGAAATAAGTGAATATATTATATATTAAATGAAAGCTCTTGTTGAAAAACAAACAGAAAATAGTGAAATTTTGGAAAACAAACCAACCAACGTTACGAAGTTAGTTGCAAATGATCTGTCAAATAATATGTCAGTGTCATGTAGTATAACTACTCGACGCTAGATGGCGTTATTTATGTTATTGAAAAGTTGAAATTCAGGCACATACAAAAAGACCTGGGAAATGTTGTACTCCAATTCGTTAATAGATGTCGCTAGTGGACAGCTGTACCTACAGTAGACACTGACATTATAAGCTGACTGACTGTTCGTTCGTTTTGTTTTGTTTGTGTGTGAAATAGACAAGTGAAGTGAATTCACAACAAACAAACAAGACAAAAAAGTTATTGAGGCGGGTAAATATTTCAATGTTCAATGTGTTTTTGCAGTGATTCTATTCACTGTGTATTTAGGTAAATGTATACATAATTAGCTAGCCGATTGGTTTCCCAAGCAAGTACCAAGAAAGTTCCCTTGAAAACTTTGTGCACATATTTTTACTGAGTCGTTTTCCATCACCAGATCAATATGGACCTTTGGGAGTCCACGATAGAGGATTACCATCAGTCCCAGAGCCTAGACAGCTTGAGCACTGTGCTACACACAGCTGAGGGCATCCTAAAGCAAGATTTGGCGCAATTTGAACTTGGTAAGATAGTGTTTTTTAAGTAGTTGTAAACTTGTTTGAACTTGTTTTTTTCTTCTACCCAGTGGGTATTGCTACTGATTTGAGGTCAAAGGTAAGACTAGCTATGTAAAAAGTTATTATATCATACTTGCTCAGTAACTAGGGATTACTATGGTGGAAAGTCTCCTTGTAAATTGGTGTTTGCAATTCAAGGCTACGTCGCACTATGCTTGAATTGTAATGTTCACATTACAGTTCAAGCTATGCAAAACTCCTTGGTAAACAATCTCTTTTCTTATAAAATGGTAAGAAAAGTTTTTACTGAAAAAAAAAACACTGAACATGGCGGCATTTACAACCCGGGCGCAACAACTAGACACCTGGCTCGAAACTCGACTCCCCTCCCGCTACCCCGCGCGAGGCCCCGCTCTCGTCCTTCAGTAGCGTTAGCATCACTGTTACCGTTGCACGTAATCATAAAATAATAAATTAATATAACATTCTTTTTTGTTTTATTTCCGTAAGAAATTTATTGTTTTAACTACTTATTGTATAGGTAGATACTAGTATGAACTTGAATAAAAAATTACATTTGATTAACAATATTGGAAATTAATCCCAAAATAGACTCTAAATAGTTTATTACTGCTCCAATTCGTAACTAAGCAATAAATACTGCATTCGTTACTAGTATACAAATGTTTTATCTCAGTAGGTAATTAAATTATAAATCAGTAATACTTTGGTTTTTAGTTAGGTTAGGGTTTTTATTTCAAACCTCGCCATTCGGCGGAATTCCATTGGAATTCAAATTATAATGGAAACTGTTATTTTAGTTAAAATATAATAAAGCCTGACCAGAAAAATAAAAAACGAGCACTGGGGGCGCTACATGTATGCATACGTTTACGTTTCTTTTTTGCACTCAGTACTGTAGACAAACGTCATTTGAGTCAGGTGTCAAGTTATTGCGCCCGGGTTGTAATTTCCATACATTTCAAACTATGCAAAACTCCTTGGAACTCGGAGCCGTAAAAAAAAAATGGAAAACTATTTACGAAAAAAAATGGAAATGGCGGCATTTCATTTGATCTGAAAGTTTGTGAAGTTTGTTCGTAAAGTTATTTTTCTATTTTTTTTCTAAATTTGCTAATTATTCTAATTAAAATTTCATTTTGCATTACCGATATTTTATTTACCTCGCAAGAATGATATAAAGTAGAATGCTTACCTCGGTTGCAAGTAGCTATTACACCCTCGAACTATATTCACCCTCGCTCGCTGCGCTCGCTCGTGTGACTAAATATCTCGGGTGCACGCGATCCATTAGCGCCCTATGCGAGCTGCGCTCGCACTGGCGCCAAATTGGATCTTGTTCTGTAATAGCTTACTTACGTCCCTTGTGTAACAATCTACTATTATACACTAGCTGTCAGTCGCGGTGTTACCCGCGGTCTCTCGGGAAACTTCACTTTCCCCGGATAAAATATAGCCTATGTACATCAGGGATAATTAAATGGTGAAAGAATTTTTCAAATCGGTCCAGTAGTTTAAATTCAAACAAACATACAAACAAACAAATCTATCCTCTTTATAATAATTAGTGTAAATAGGCTTCAAAATGGCTAACAGATGCCAAAATTACTTAAATGTAATCTAATAATAGATATACTATCTTTTGATAGCATAACTTATCACTGCAAGTCAAAGCATGCAGAAATTACACTGATCAAGAATTTAAGTTACTTACATAATCATAAAAAAAAATTCATCACATTTCACAATCGGCACATATATTTTCAGATTGGTTCCTCCAAACTCTACTCTCGGAGCCTGTATCTCTACTAGACATCATCTCCGCCCGTTCGTCTGATGATATTTGGTCTAAAGCAGTAAAAGATGCCTACAAGCTGCTTGGTGATATTGTGGAGAAGAATTATGATGCTGTACAGGAATATATGGATTCTATTATAGAGGTATCCATACTAATTAATATTATAAATATGAAAGTAACTCTGTCTGTCTATCTGTCTGTTTGTTACCTTTTCATGCCGAAACCACTGAACAGATAAGGCTGAAAATTGGCATGGATAAAGGTTGTATCCCAGGGACGGAAATATGCTACTTTTTATCCCGAAAAAATCCCGAGGGACCGCGGGAGCGCAGTTAGTTTATTATAAGACTAGTTAGATAGATAAAAAATTTATTTGGGAAAACACACACACAGACGAACATAACTAGGTATAACTCGCGTCATGTAAAAAGAACGCTGGAAAAAAGTGGAGGGGGTATGTTTACGCATGGGTACACTCGCGCACCAAAGTACTCGGCCTATTGTTTTATTTTTGAACTAGACTTTCACTTGAGGCTTCGTATATTGGTTATTGGTAGGTACATTCAAATATATTAGATAGACATACATACATACATACATAAAGTCACGCCTCTTTCCCAAAGGGGTAGGCAGAGACCACGGATCTCCAGTCGCTACGATCCTGACACACAACTTTCGCCTCATTCACTCTCATTACATTCTTCATACATGCTCGCCGGTTTAGGGTACTTTTGACCTGGCCCTTCTCCAAAATGTCGCCAATTTGATCCAAGAAGGTTCGCCTAGGTCTTCCCCTTCCAGCTGTCCCATGCACACTCGCCTCATAAACTTGCTTTGTCAAACGACTGTCATCCATCCTCTCTACATGCCCAAACCATCTTAACATACCTTTCTCGATCCTCAACACTACATCTTCTTTCACTCCACACTGTTCCCTTATCACACTATTTCTCACTCTATCATTCAACGTTACCCACACATACTACGCAACGCTCTCATTTCAACAGCATTCACTCTACTCTGATGTTTTTTCTGCCACACCCAACTTTCACTTCCATACATCAATGTCGGTACCAACACTCCTCTATGAACTGCCAGTCGTGCCTTGTCGGACACTTTCCGGCTGCTCATAAAATCATGGAGAGCTCCATTCACTCGGTTTCCAGCATTCACTCTCCTTTCGATATCCTCATCGTACTTCCCATCTCTTGTAAACAATGTCCCCAGATACACAAACTCTTTCACTTGTTCCACTCTTGCATCGTCAATCAGAATATTGCATGCTGTCATACATTCATCTTTTTCAAAAACCATAATTTTCGTCTTGCTCACATTTACTTTCATTCCCTTTCGCTTAAAAGCTTCATGCATAACTGTTACCATCTCCTGCAACTCATTCTCCGACGAAGCAAGTATAACCTGGTCATCGGCATAGAGAAGACATTTGACGAGTAACTCATTCATTCTTAAACCATTTGCACCATCTTTCAAATCTTTCAAGCAACTGTCCATGAATAGATTAAACAGCCATGGTGACGCTACACATCCCTGCCTAAATAATAATATTAATTAATCCCTGCCTGATATTAATATATTAATCCTGATATTAATCCCTGCCTAAATACTAATATTAATCCCTGCCTAAATACTAATATTAGATAGAATTATCATTAAATAGAATTAAAAACATATTTAATTTCATATAGAATATTTAATCTAATACAAAAACATTAAAGACATGTCGAAACTTCTTCCACTAAGTTGTAGAGGGATTCCAAATCTTTTGAACTTTTTACATTTCGTCTCACTGTAGACTCGTAACATTTTGTTGCCTTTGTAGTCTGTTTCATACATTGTTTTATATTATCAAATGCATTATTAATAGCATCTCTTTTCATAACATAAATATTTTTTCTAAATTTTCTGTGTAAAACCATTTCGTAATTAAAAACTTTGGTGTGCGATGGTACTTTGAGAGAAAAAGTAACGTGGACACAGCGCGGAAGGCAAATGCCAACTGCCTCCGCAATAGCGCGCTGGCAAGCGTGTGGCGCGCGACCATCCCGCCCCGCGCCTCACCTCGTACCGTCAAATGGATCCATAAAGCGTCCATGGCGCAGCTTGACAGCCAGCGTTCTTTTTACGTGACGCGAACTATACAACTGACACAGACTTATTATCTTGTTTAATTGCGAAAAATTGCGTTTATTTGCGTTTTTGATGACGCGTTGAAAACAGCGTTGTATAGCTGCCTCGCTCACTCGCTTAGTTTGTTGAATCGTCCTATCTCGCCTACTCAACATACGCAATGTACTACATGCGCAAACCGGGCAATCGTTGCCTGGAAGAAATCGCTTTCAGCGATAAGGCCGCCCATTGTACTAATGAACTTGTAAATGTTTCTAATGTATTGTTTTCGTTGTTGTTTTGTACATTCATTCATTCATTCAATCGTTTAGTGCACCTAAATTCAGAGAGCTAAAGATATGTTGTGCGTAGTGTACAGTCCATTGCCGTGTTTATGTTTTAACAATAAAACAAAAAATAAATGTTTTTTGGTGGAAACTTTATTGGTTGCTTTTTGTTTCATTGTCATCATGTACTGTTTGTTTCCCAATTAAAATAAACACATATTCTTTTCTTCCAGCAATGTACAAGCCCACAAGACGCCAGAACTCGCTCCCATGCGCTGCAATGCCTCGCGAGCTGCCTGAAGCGAGCGCAGCCGGGCGAGCTAGCTAGTCAATACATCACAGAACTGAGGCAGGCGAACACTTGCAAAGCTCCGCTCGCTTTGCTCGTCGGTAAGTCTCATTGTGTATTCACTGAGAAACATGTTTCAGATGCTAGTACAAGCTATGCTTAGTTTGGGGCTAGATGATGCTGTGTGAATTTGTCCAGCATTATTCAATATCCTTCCTAATATCCTAATCCTATCCTTCCTATCCTAATAATATATCCTAATCCTAGTAATCCTAATCCTAATATCCTAATCCTAATATCCTAATCCTAATATCCTAATCCTAATATCCTAATCCTAATCCTAATATTCTATCCTAATAATATAATAAATCTGAAAGTTTGTGAGTATGTTTGTATGTTTGTGTATCAATCACGCCTAAACCAGTGAACCGATTTGGATGAAACTTGGAATAGGCGTAAATAGTGACCTGGAATAGTATAAATGCTATTCAAAATGTTGGTACCCACGCGGGCGAAGCCGCGCGCAGAAGCTAGTTCATCACAAAAAAAAGAAAAAAAAGATGTTTACAGAAACCAATGTTTCGGGGACATGTTGTTTATAAACAACTGAAACACACGTCCACACTTATAGGCTCAATGCACATTGAATTGGCAAGCGACGCGTCATTTAGCTTTGTAGCAAGCCATTATAAACCTTATGAACAATGGCACAAGATATAGAAACGCTTGTAGAATGAACGAGATCTGGCGAAGCCATCTAGCGGGACGTGCTGGCTCGAGCACTTTCGTGCGGTTCATTCTACAAGCGTTCTATATCTTGTACCATTGTTCATAAGGTGTATAATGGCTTACTACAAAACTAAATGACGCATCGCTTGCCAATTCAATGTGGCTTGAGCCATATAGTTGCGAAAAGATTTGATTCGGTGCTCTCCACTTCCATGGGGGAGCACAGAAACATTGTAAATCTATACTAATATTATAAAGAGGAAAGATTTGTTTGTTTGTTTGAAATGAATAGGCTCCGAAACTACTGGACCGATTTCAAAAAATCTTTCACCAATAGAATCCTACATTATCCCCGATGAACATAGGCTATATTTTATCCCGGGGAAGTGAAGTTTTCCCGAGGGATCGCGGGTAACACCGCGGCATACAGATAGTAATGTATATTTTCAGGTACAATATGCGAGTACCATCCAGAAATAGTTGCAGATGAAGTCAATACTATTTGGAGGACATATTTAAACCTGCTTGCTTCTAATAAAAACTCTGTAAGTACCATTATACATTACTAGCTTATGCGCGCGGCTTCGCCCGCGTGGTACTAACATTTTGAATAGCCTATATGCTATTCCAGGTCACTATCTACGCCTATTCCAAGTTTCATCCAAATCGGTTCACTGGTTTAGGCGTGATTGTTACACAAACATACAAACATCCAAACATACTCACAAGCTTTCAGATTTATTATATTATTAGGATAGCAATTGCAGTCGTTCTTGATAGATTGTCAAAGTTGAGCAACGTTCGAAACGCTCTGTATGTGGATGGGTGACCGCTAGTGGCATTTTCATCTGAGCGCTTCCTATAAGGAGAAGTGAGCTCTGGCTTACGCCGCGCTCGCCACCCTCCAAGCCCCCTAGGCCGTCTGATAGTGTGCTGGCCGGCCCGCGCACTATTATACTGAACGTTATTTATAAATGTATTTTTTGCTACAAAATAATACCTACTCCTTGGCAATAAAATAATTCCGTAATCCTCTACCGTATTTATTAGGGAACACGTAGACGAAATTTCATTAAAAAAAAATTAAACAACCAGCAAATGAAACTGCTTTATGATGAAGATTTAGAGGTAACTTTGTGATTTTTTTCTATCGAGTCAAATTAAGTCAACCGTGTTTCCACTCCCATATCTAATAAACTTATATTGTCATCAAAAAAAAAAATATTAAAAAAATCGGTGTTCTTCTTCTTCTTTTTTATTTAGTGGCAATCTAAACAACTAGGTGTAATTCTGCCAATGTCAAGTTTTAAATATTGATTTATAGTCATGTCAGTCAGTCAAGTCCTGTCGATGGTTTGAACAAAACATGGCGGCTTGTTTTCTTCAAAACTAACGGAAATTTTTCGTCAAATGAGAAATCTGCTTCAATACTCCCCCATTCCATTTTCCAGATCTCCTGTTTCAAATCCAAGGCTTCATTAGTAAAATGCCACCGAAATTACATAATAAAACATAGTAAAACACAAGAAAAAGAAAATAAAATAGCAGAGCAGTGCTTCTTCCTAAAATGGCGAAAAACAACATCTCAAAATCGGTGTTTGTATGCCTTAAAAATGACTTGACGTACAGTCAAAACGTGTCGTCACAATCCAAATTTTTGACTAATTATTATCCCTAAACCGACGAGCATGTATGAAGAATGTAATGAGAGTGAATGAGGCGAAAGTTGTGTGTCAGGATCGTAGCGAGTGGAGATCCGTGGTCTCGGCCTACCCCTTTGGGAAAGAGGCGTGACTTTATGTATGTATGTATTTTTTTTGTTTTAGGATCTAGTTTGCAAGTCTCTGCTTAAAGGTGTGTGGTGTTTGTTCAAGCATTTCGGTTCGGACATACAGATGAATGAAATCACTAATTTCTACGATAAATTGGTAGAATACTTGAAGAAGTGTCCTAGTGGTGTGTATTTTTTTATTTACACTTTAATTAAGTAAGTCATCATCTCCCTGCCCTTTTCCCACATTACGTGGGGTCGGCACAACATGTGTTCTTCCATTCTCCTCTATCAGCCGTCATCTCAACACTCACACCTCCTTACTCATGTCATCCTTCACACAATCCATCCATCTTTTCTTTGGCCTACCTCTACTCGTGAATCCATCAACATTCATACCAAGCACTCTCCTAGTTACATGACATTCTTCCCTTCTCATTACATGCCCATACCATGCTAGCCTGTTGCTCCTCATCTTTTCATTCACTGGCGCCACTTTCACACTTCCTCTTATGTACTCATTTAATTAAACAAGTCCTAAGTACCTAAGTACCTACCTAAAATACTTAGACTGGGAATTTGTGGACTGTGGACACTAACTTCCCCACTGGTGGGATAGTTGTCGTATTTAAATATTTTTATACTAATCTTCCGCGAGAATCGAACTTCCACCTCTTGCGTATCAGCCATTTAATGAATGAATGAAAACTTTATTAAAAAACAAAACATATAAAACAATAACAAGTTCTTAATACAATGGGCGGCCTTATCGCTGAAAGCGATTTCTTCCAGGCGATCTTCAGCCATTTGGATATGTTTGAGGAGCGTGTTTTTTTATTTATTTATTAAAATGATCAACCCTACCTGTACAGGATAACCTAATACGATAGAGAGATTTAATATTGATAAGAAAACACAAAATTGTGTATTATTCACTCTCTAATAACAAACAGGGTCACGACTGTATCCCCAAGGCGCGGTAGACATTCTCTTAGATCTTTAAATTCCAGATCCTTTGAAGATGTCTAAGGGGGTAGTCGGAGGCTCTCTAATAAACCATTTAATAAAAACTTAGAAGTGTTTTCTAAATCCTAATCATTTTAACAGCGGTGTTACCAATCCTACGCGATTATTCTCCGCTGTTCAAAGAGAGGCTGGCGAGCGATTCGACGCTGCGTCAAGAACTATGGCTATTGGATGACTTCTCACCAATCATACCAGTTTACGAACAAGCGGGTAGCGTGATGAGTGGAGATCAGATACAAGTAAGTTGTTATTTCAAGTCATTTCTGTCCCACTGGACAAAAACCACCCATTCTCCACGTATGTTGTACTAGAATGTCGGTAATTAAGTTTAATGGTAAAGATATCCGACCTCTGTGGCGCAGTGGGTGAAAGCCCGCTTGAGACGCAGAAGGTTGCGGGTTTGATCCCCGCCGCGGGATAAATGTTTGTATGATCTGCAAATATTTATCTCGGGTCTGGGTGTTTCTATGTAATAATTTGTATGTATTTACAAAACAAAAAAGTATATCAGTAGTATATCAGTTATCTGGTTCCCATAGTACAAGCTTTGCTTAGTTTGGGGCTAGATGATGCTGTGTAAAATGTCCATCATTATTTATTTATATGCTGTGCCATATTTAATTTATCAAAGAATAATATTATTATTAAGAAATACATAGTTTCGGAAAATCATATAACCTAACCTGTTTTGACGAGTCATAGCTTGTACACTTAGTAATTTAATTCCTATTTATTGAATTTATTAATGTGTTACACCTATGATAATAAAGCTATTCTATCCTAGCTTCTGCGCGCGGCTTGGCCCGCGTGGTGCCAACATTTTGAATAGCCTAAGTATATGCTATTCCAGGTATCTACGCCTATACCAAGTTTCATCCAAATCGGTTCACTGGTTTAGGCGTGATTGAAACACAAACATACAAACATCGAAATATTCCCTACCTTATCCCTTCCGGCTTCGGTAGACGTCTTTTTACACCCTGTATTATCCCGGGAAAGTGAAGTTTTGCCGAGGGAACGCGGGTAACACCGCGACGGACAGCTTGTTTATAATATTATACTCGTAGTATATAGTATTAATGGATTTGTTTCAGAATATGCTCCTCAAAGAAGTGATACCAAAGACAACAGAAAGCTACACTAAGCTCAAGTTCACGGCTTTACGTGTGTGCACCGCACTCAAGCATAACTTGAGTGGAGATGTCGATGTGTACTCATTGGAGTATCAATTGAGGAAAGAGGTTACCTATGAAGTGGCTGAAGCGGTAAGTACACTAGGATTATAGTCTTCTTCTGCGGAACGTATGCAAGACACTTCGAGATGATGTCAAAATCAGTCAAATAGTAATGTCCTAAAGTTTAATCGAGATTATCAAAATCGATTTTTATTTCACTACTATCAATTCATCTCAATCGATTACAAGGTTCATTCATAGACAAAATTACTAAACCAACGATTATTTTTTACTTATCGATTCATCGATTGTTTCGATTTTCATTTCCGCACTCTCTAATAGATTACGTTTCATTTTACTCAGTACTGTTATTTGGCGGAGTTTTTTAGAAAATGTTTATTGTTTATTTGTTTATATTTTATGGCTCGTTTATGATAATTTATGAAATAATTAAACAGGGAATAGACAAAAACATTTTGTTTTGTATGTTTTATCGTTTAATTTTTTTTCTTGATTTTTTTGTTTCAAAATGTTGTGAGCTACACAACGTGAAACGAAACAAGTTCAATGTGTCTTGCATACGTTCCGCCGTGAAAAAGACTATAGTACTTAGTATATTAGTAGTACCCCAGTAGTACTTACCAGTGCTTAACCGATAAATATGAACTTATCAAAAATTTAGATTGCGACGACTGCGTTCTGTGGCCGAACGGTAAGGCACTCTTTAGGAGGATCGTCTGATCGTTGCGGGTTCGAATCCCGTCGGAATCCAAAACTTTGATAAGACTTTTCCTTTTCTTAATGAAATATCAAGTGTGGATTAAGGGTCGATTCACATCTGACCGAAGATCCGTCGCGTATTATCGGTCGCGGAACGCCAGAACAGACAAATGTATAGAAAAACACTCGACCGTTCACACTCGACGGACTAACGTATCATCGGTCGAGTGTGAACGGTCGAGTGTTTTTCTATACATTTGTCTGTTCTGGCGTTCCGCGACCGATAATACGCGACGGATCTTCGGTCAGATGTGAATCGACCCTAAGGCCAGGTATTCCTGCAGCAGTAGACTCTTAGCGCTGTCCGCCGCGCTTGTGCATTTTGTAGATATTTAAACATAGTGATTATGAAAATAACTTTATCAAGCCAAACTCTACGAATTTGTGTAAAAATAATTCTATTCTTTAGTTTAGTACAAAAAACAAATGTAAAATATCAGTAGTTCAGTCACAACATTAAAAAAAAGGGAAAAAAGGGGTAACTCTGGGGCTTCTTTTTGGCAAGTTAAGCTCATTAAATCTTGTAACTGACTACGACTTTGACTAGATTATATCCTTAAGTAATATATACATTTTTTACAGACTTCTAAACACGTATATTCCATGTCTTAGATGATTTTAAAAATCACAAAAGCGCGGCTTCTTCTGGAATACAGGTTAACACTATAAAAATTACAAAAAATTCTCTTCCAGGTATCATGGTGCATAGAATCAAATATGTCGAACAGTGAGAAATTATTACAAACAGCTATTATGTTCTATCATAACTTGCCGGAGAACAAAAAGAAGGAAATCGTTGTAAACGGCTTGTTAAACTCACCGGACGATGTTATGCATGTAAGTATCCGATTTGAAAAATTCTTTCAACATCAGAATCCTACATCCCTGATGGACATAGGCTATATTTTATATACAGGGTGCAAAAAGACTGCTACCGAAAACTGAGGGGTTGCAATCAGACCATGGTTCTAAACATATCTAGCGAAAAAAAAACGTAAAAAAAAATTTGACTTAGCTTCGTCATGCTATGTTATTTTCGGTTATTTACTACTAGTACGACATAATAAGACCATACCTACCTAATAATTTCATCTAAAAAAGAAAAAAACAATTAAAACTCAAAATCCAGCAATCTACGTAAAACAACGCGCCCAGAACATACGCAAACAGTAATCTTCAAACGCTGTTTTCTCCGGATATAATGATCTTCTCGGAAAATCCTTTTGTATTTGGTTGTGTGTTGGAATGCTGTACCTACCCCTTTCGGCTTCGGTAGACGTCTTTTTACACCCTGTATATAGGTAACACCGCGACGGGCACCTAGTAAATACTAATATTGTATTATTTTTCAGGCGACATTAAACTTCTTAATATCAGAATCATGCCAAGAAAACTCCCTCAATACATACTTACCTCTGTGGAAAGACATATTTAACTCTAACCATACAAAGAAAGATACTATCTTTGATAAGTTCTTGGCAAATGTATTGCTGGTCATAGAGAACTTTCTAGAAGATATTAATGAAGATAAGGTATTTATCTATCCTACTTTTTAATATAATAAAATAATAAATAATGCTGGACATCTTAGCCCCAAAGTAAGCAAAGCTGTACTATGGGAACCAGATAACTGATATACTACTTATACAGGGTTATTTTTAAAACACCGGTAACCTCTCAGGACTGTATTACTATCGTTATAAACAACAACTTTGGTTCTATGACTTTTAAAAATTCATCTTATTTTAGTTCATCAGATTTTCATACAAAAATAAAAATATTTAAATTAAACGCTCTAAATGTTATGAAGTTCATGCTAAGCAAAAGAAAGCGATAGTACAATAGCGAGGGGAGCGGGGTTAACGCGGCGGGGGTCGAAATGTGTTAGAAAGGACAACGAAATCTTCCTGACGCTGTGTAAATCATCTTATATAGATGTTATAATAAATCTGAAAGATTGTATGTTTGTGTTTCAATCACGACTTAAGCAGTGAACTGATTTGTATGAAACTTGGAATCGGTGTAGATAGTGACCTAGAAAAGCATGTTATAGACTATTTAAAATGTTAGTACAATGCGAGCGAAGGCGCGCGCTGAAGCTAGTCTATCTCTACTCTCTAATTTGAAGATATTTGACAAAATAACTAATTTTATGGGCAATTATGAAGGAAATGGAATCCAAATCTATGAGTAACTTTTTGTCTGTTTGTCTGTGTGTTTGTGCACATGATCTCAGAAACGTCTTATTCAATTTGGATGCGGTTTTCACTGTTTTATAGTGATCAATGTGGATTAACATTAATTAATGTTTTATTAAAATCTGTTAAAAAAATGTATTGCAATATTAAAAGCTATAAAAATTTTCCTTTCAGAAAATACCAGATAACCTAGCTAGCCTCTTAACCCTGACTTCATACATCATACCAATGCAAGAGGTAGATTCAGTGAACTATCAGCTGACGGTTGTCGCATCAAAACTGGTCGAGCTGTCCCAGGAATGTGGACTGGAGGCTTGTGTGATCTCTGTAGTGAAAGTTTTGGTGTCATTGCTTGATGCTCGATGTGATTTAGGCAAAATTTGTCAGGTAAATTCAATATTATTGAAGTGAAAATTTCTTTAGGCACATTGGGTATTTTTGAGATGGGAAAAATACCGGTGCTTACCGATAAATATGAGCTTATCTAAAATTTGGATTCTGACGACTAAGGTTCTGTGGCCGAGCGGTAAGGCACTCCGGCTTAAGGACGATTGTCTGATCGTTGCGGGTTCGAATCCCGTCGGAATCTAGAATTTTGATATGACTTTTCATTTCTTAATCTATTGAACTCAGACTGACAGTGCTACCGACACCACCGTCAGCGCCATCTAGTTTAGAACTCCGTAACTAAACACGGTAGAGAACCTTTATCACGGCGTTTCCCGCCGCGTGTAACGCCTAGGTACACACGTGCCTGTATAAATTATAATTTTTTAATTTATTTAATTAATTGAATTAATAATTATTTAATTAATTAATTTATAATTAATTTAATTAATTTGTTTAAGATGCTACAAACAGACAGATGTAAGGACGAAGCAACGCTGTGTGAGACTTGTCTGACGCTGCTGGGAACAATGCATTCTAACTATGTTGACCAAAAGTTAGAAGCTATAGAGGTATATTTCTACTCATAATATAAAACTGAAAATTTGAGTTTTGGATATGAATTGGTTTGTTCGAAGAAATATTACTACAATATTTTATTTCTTCAATTTATTATCAAAATTATAAGTAAACACAGCGGGCTGGTACAATTTTCCCTATCGATCTATTCCTACTGGTAGGATAAGTGCACGTTTTTGTAGATTTATTTCTACCGGTGGCGATAGGTTCACAGTTTAATGACCAATTTGGGGGTAGGTGTTTTCTCCCCAATCCATGACAAAGAGGTAGTACTAACCTCATTAAGGTCGACGCCATCTGGTCCACATACCTTAGGGCTTTTCAGCCGACAGATAATGTAGGTTCTTTAAAGGCTAACTGCCAAAAATAATGTTACTTGCGAGATCTAGAATTCAAATCGCGTCGATTGGTAGCGCGCCAACACCATCTAGCGATGAAGCGGTGAAGCTCTAAAGTGGCTAGGTCATTGTAATTGGCAACTCTATTACGATGCCCTTGTAGTTCAGGCGATCGCAGTTAGGGGTCGCCACAACCACTATGTCTATAAAAAACTATTGAATAATAGAGAAACATTTGAATTAGACTATTGTAAGTATAAATAGTGCGTTAAGATTAAGGATGTGAGTATGTTTATGTTGAAGTTTAAGCGCTCGTGTTCGTGCATACTTAGTCGTTCTTGATAGATCGTCGTAGTTGCAACGTTCTAAACGGTCTGTAAGTGGATGGGTGACCAGTGGCATTATCATCTGAGCGCTTCCGTGCTTCGGAGGGCACGTTAAATTGGCGGTCCCGGCTATTTAAGTCGTTAAGCCATGACGGAGGCCTTAAGGCGGCCTAAAAACTCCGTCACCAGAATTGGCTGACTCATACGAAGTTACTTTAATCTGAATGTTTGTGAGGATGTATGGATGTTTGTTACTTTTCCACACAAAGTACTGAATGAATTTTAATGATATTTGGCACATAGATAGATTTTAGTCTGTAATAATAGCATTCAAATTACCATCATTATTTTGATCTTCTGTCCATCCAAAGGCAGTCTGGGAGAGATCGCTTCAAAGCGATAAGACCGCCTATTCATTATTTTATTGCAATTTTGAAGAAAATCTTCAATGAATCGAAGAAAAGAAAATCAAATGAAAACAGGGGTCACGACTGTATCCCCGAGGCGCGGTAGTCATTCTCTCAGATCTTTTATATTCCAGATCCTTTGAAGATGTCTAAGGGGGTAGTCAGAGGCATGTACAAATACATACGTGATACATGCCCACATCTTTACAGACATAAAGTATAAAGTAGTATATAAGTTAAGCTATGCTTATTTTGGGGCTAGATGATGCTGTCTGAAATAAAAAATAAAATAAATAATGCTGGACTTTTCACACAACATCATCTAGCCCCAAAGTAAGCAGAGCTTGTGTTATGGGTACTAAGATGACTGATATACTACTTATATACTTTTTGTTTGTAAATACATACATATTATACACAGAAACACCCAGACCCGAGACAAATATTTGTAGATCATACAAACATTGGTCCCGCCACGGGGATCGAACCCGCAACCTTTTGCGTCGTTGAAATGTTCAGAATTATTATTATTATGTAAAAAAATGTATGCAATAAATAAAATTCATTCATTTGTAAAATTCAGGTGATACTATCAAGGAAAGACGCAGAGCCCATCACTTTGTCTATGGCGATAGAGAAAATTGAAGAGGAAATTATATCGAGCAAGTTTGATTCCTCTCGTTATTCCAAAGTAAGTACTTATATCTAAAGTAAGGGGGCGTCCATAAATTACGTGTGGCATTTAGGGGGGAGGGGTCAAGCCAAATCTCTCAAAATCTCACGTGGGGGAGAGGGGGGTCTCGGCAAATCTCACGTAATATTTTTCGGCAAGAAACAAGTATAAATTGCGATAAAAAAGGGTTAAATAAGTAAAATTTCTCCATTATAATATTACTAATAGGAACATAAAAATAAAATTGTCTTTTCTGTCTGTGATTTCAAAATAACTGTGTTTTTTCAAGTGCAATATGCAATTAGAAATCTCACGTGAGATTATAGGGAGAGGGAGGGGATCAAACAAAATCTCACGACATCTCAAAGGGGGAGGGGGCGTCGAAAAATCGCCAAATTTGCCTCACGAAATTTATGGACGCCGCCCCCTTAGGGTGTTTTCATATCTGACGGAAGATGCGTCAGCTTCGTTTTGCCACATTATTATGCGTCTATTCAGTTTCTGCATCCAGCATCTACAATACAAATCATCTACGTCGGCCGACAATGCGTTGAGGGAAACGACCGTATTCGCGTTTCGTTTGATGAGCATTCGTATGCTTCCCACCACGATTTCTGACTTCAAGGGCCAATGAATTTACAAAATACAATAGAATCAGTCAAGGATCAAGAATACCTATAGTCTTTTATACGCCGGAACGTATGCCTGACATATTGAACTTGTTTCGTTTCACGTTGTGTAGTGTACAAAAATTTTGAAACAAAAAAATCAAGAAAAAAAATTAAACGATAAAACATAAAAAAAATGTTTTTGTCTATTTCCTGTTTAATTATTACATAAATTATCATAAACGAGCCATAAAACATAAATAAATAAACAATAAACATTTTCTTCAAAAATCCGTCAAATAACATTACTGAGTAAAATGGAACGTAACCTGTTAGAGAGTGCGGAAATGAAAATCGAAACAATCGATAAGTAAAAAAATAATCGCTGGTTTAGTAATTTTATCTATGAATGAACCTTGTTATCGATTGAGATGAATTGATCGTAGTGAAATAATTTTTTTTACTCTTTGTTAGTCTCGATTAAACTGTAGGACATTACTATGTGATGGATTTTGACATCATCTCGAAGTGTCACGCATACGTTCCGGTGTGAAAAAGACTATAAGGATCGTCTTATAGCCGATCTATAGATAGTTCAACTGATCGAATGTTATATAGTAGTATATCAGTTATCTGGTTATAGTACAAGCTATGCTTAGTTTGGGGCTAGATGATGCTGTGTGAAATTGTCCAGCATTATTATTATATTATTATTATTATATTGAATTGAATAAAATTATTTTAACCGACTTAAAAAGGTTCGAGAGGTTCTCAATTCGTTATTTCCCCGATTACTGGAAGACACCTTGACCATAGTCTTTCTTAAACTTTCGCGATCACTATTCATAATTACGTATTAATTAAACGGGATTTATTCGTGTGAGGGTAGTTGTAAAACTAGTGCTCATCGACGGTGGCTCCGTCAGCTCCGTGACATACTCCAGTTCGCCCGCGACCACGCCTGTTGCAACACAGGCGAAACGTCGGGAAATAATAAAATTAAAATAAGGTACGCGATAAATCCCGTTTAATTAATACACCTGTGTGTGTGTGTGTGTGTGTGTGTGTGTGTGTGTGTGTGTGTATTAGTTGTCTGTGGGCGGTGGCAATCACTTACCGGTGTGCCACTTGCTCGTTTGCCCCCTCTTCCATAAAAAAAAAACAAAAAAGGTATACTTAAACTGGTGGTCCCTTTTAAATTTAAATACTGAGGGATTGATACTTTCTCTTAAAAAAAACCTCATTCTCACTGTAATTGTTAAGACGAAGATTTAAGTCGATTTTCTTTGTAGTTTTTAAACGAAATTATATTGTTTACAGTGTATAACTCTTATTGAAAAACTACGGACACGAAAAGACTTGGTCGGCAAAGATGCGAGGGTTTTGCAAAGAGACATCAACTCTTTCTTGGGTAAGTCTAAGTCAGCAACGAAAGTCGATTAAGACCCCTCGCAGACTACAGACTTTCTATCGGCCGATAGTTGAGAGGGAATATACTTGAACCGATCGCGCCGGCGCGTCCCGCTAGATGGCTTCGCCAGACTTCGTTCATTCTACAAGCGTTTCTATATCTTGTACCATTGTTCATAAGGTTTATAATGGTGCGCTATAAAACTAATTGACGCGTCGCTTGCCAATTCAATGTGCATTGAACCTTAAGTATATTTTGTTTTAACAGGCAAATACTCCAACTCGGAATGTATGAATGAATCTGACATAGATAATTCATTGATAGTTCAACTCAAAGATGT
Source organism: Epirrhoe alternata (assembly GCA_963565295.1). Taxonomy (NCBI): domain Eukaryota; kingdom Metazoa; phylum Arthropoda; class Insecta; order Lepidoptera; family Geometridae; genus Epirrhoe; species Epirrhoe alternata. The sequence continues at coordinate 2,568,968 of OY751402.1, forward strand.
TCTATCATTAGAAGTACCCAACGCTACAGAAGGAATCACATATAAGGTAAAATAATTTTAGATTCATTTCCTACCCTTACTATTAAAAATATGAAACGAAAACAGGGTCACGACTGTATTACCAAGGCGCGGTAGACATTCTCTCAGATCTTTTATATTCCAGATCCTTTGAAGATGTCTGAGGGGGTAGTCAGAGGCATGTACAAATACATATTTGATACATGCCCACATCTTGCAGAAGTTAGTATTCCATACGTGACAGGTTGCAAGCCCATCGCCGCCTATAAGAATACTAACTGGTTTCCTCACGATGTTTTCCTTCACCGTTCAGAGCTCGTGTTAAAGCGCGGGTTCGAATCCGTCAGACTGGAAAATTTTGATAAGACTTTTCATTTCTTAATGAAATACCAAATGTGGACTATAAAAAATTACAAAAAAAATTTACAGATTCATATTTATTTCAGATCCATCTGAACAGATTGTTGCATTTGGCTGTGACGAATGAACATGAAGAGACGCTTAAAATGTTATTAAACATTATATGTGCTAATTGTAAGTAATCCAATTCATTGTAATAAATTGTAGTACCATAATTGTGACATGTCACATATTTTGTGTTTGTGTGTTTGATAGTTTGTATGTTTGTGTATCAATCACGCCTAAACCAGTGAACCGATTTGGATGAAACTTGGAATAGGTGTAGATAGTGACCTGGAATAGCATATACTCGTGGGCTATTCAAAGTGTTGATACCACGCTAGTTAAGCCGCGCGCAGAAGCTAGTTTAAAATAAAATAGACCAAAATATATACTACTAGCCGTCCGCCGCGGTGTTACCCGCAATCCCTCGGGAAAACTTCACTTCCCCGGGATAAAATAAAGCCTATGTTCATCAGGGATAATGTAGGATTCTAATGGTGAAAGAATTTTTCAAATCGGTCCAGTAGTTTCGGAGCCTATTCATTTCAAACAAACAAACAAACAAACCTTCCCTCTTTATAATATTAGTATAGATTAGCTTCTGCGCGCGGCTTCGCTCGCGTGGTACCAACAATTCTAATAGCCTATATGCTATTCTAGGTCACTATCTACACCTATTCCAAGTTTCATCCAAATCGATTCACTGGTTCAGGCGTGATTGAAACACGAACATACAAACAAACTATCAAACACACAAACACAGTCATACTTTCACACACAATATGTGACATTATGTCATAATCATGGTACTAATTCGGAAGGCACGTTATATTGTCGGTCCCGGCTATTAAGTCAAGACGGAGGCCTTAAGGCGGCCTAAAAACTCAGTCACCATAGTTGGCTATATCATACAAACTTACTTTCAGTGTGCAACAGAAGTTGTCCGTTACTGCAGGCGGCCTTAGGCCGCGTTGTCGCGGCCTTGTGTCGCGCGACAGTAGGCGCCCCGAAGAATGACGCGCGACACGCCGCGGCATTCTGTGATGTAGACGCTACTATATACATACTACAGGTAAATAACCAATATTAAACATGTTACTATCCGCTTTCTTCAAAGAAACTGAATTATTTAGTTACCTAAACATATCTGAGAGAATGTCTACCGCGCCTTGGGGATACAAACGTGATGTTTACGTTTTTATGTAAATACATATACATAAAATAGCTGCGCTCCCGCGGTGTGACCCGCGGTCCCTCGCGATTTTTTCGGGATAAAAAGTAGCCTATGTCCTTCCCTGGGATACAACCTTTATCCATGCCAATTTTCAGCCTTATCTGTTCAGTGGTTTGGGCGTGAAAAGGTAATAAACAGACAGACGTTTTACAGCAAATAAGCCAAGTGAAGTCGCCGGCGGTGCGTCGTATGCTAGCTGATGCAATCGAGGGTATACTCCTCAAGGAGCCGGGGTCGGAAGCCAATGAGAGGATACTCTCTGCTGTGTTTCAAGAAGTTTCTGATATGATGAAAAGTGATAGTTGTAAGTTATTATAATTTAAATTTCAAATTGGTGTGATTTTTCAGAATTTTTATCAATTTCAAAGTTTTTCAAATCAAATCTTAAAAGCTAAGCCGGACACCTGACGCAGTGTCCGGTTGAGCTGTATTTTGGTACGTTTAATAGTTTTTTTCTTGTATTACAATGCGAGTAGGCTTGTAGTAGAACCTCAGACAAACTAGAACTGAACGAGTTATCGACAGAATTCCTCTTTCAACATTTTCTGCCGGTTTTTGCGGGAGACGAGGTAGCACACGAACGCATTTTACACACACTTATGCATAAAAAATGACAATGCACCCTCATTTTTACGCACACTTGCAAAGGAGAACGGGCAGGCATGTATGAAGCGCCGCCCAAGTCAAAAAACGATCGCCCGCAGAGTGGACGTATAGTGGAATGGGTAGACCTTCTAAAACACTACATTTGATTGTATGACAGCAAAAAAATCCATCCTGCAGAAATCGAGATATTTGCAGTTAAAGGTGGTGACTTTTACCATCATCTTTTTTCGACTTACAGGCTTCCCGCAGACAAGCCACTATAGGCATTCGATAGAACTTTAGAAGCACTACATTTCATTGTATGACAGCTAAAAAATCCATCCTGCAGAAGTCGAGATATTTGCAGTTAAAGGTGGTGACTTTTACCATCATGTTTTTTGACTTACAGGCTTCCCGCAGACAAGCCACTATGGGCATTCGATAGAACTTTAGAAGCACTACATTTCATTGTATCACAGCTAAAAAATCCATCCTGCAGAAATCAAGATATTTGCAGTTAAATGCGGTGACTTTTACCATCAATGTTTTTTGACTTATAGCCTTCCCGCAGACAAGCCACTATGGGCATTCGATAGAACTTTAGAAGCACTACATTTCATTGTATGACAGCTAAAAAATCTATCCTGCAGAAATATGTACGATCCCCAAATATGAAGTTTGGGTCCGGGTGGCTTTGGGAGATATGAGGCATCAAAGGTGCCCAAAATAGCACCCAAGATTCGTCATTTTACAAAGGCTGAATTTTAAAATGTTACTTAGGGAGCTATTAAAAGAGGTTTCCCAAGCGGGCAGACACCTGCGGTGGTTCCTTCATCATGTCGGTCAGCCTCAAAGTCTGCCGTATAAAACAAGTATAAAACATGTATGCAACAAGTATAAAACATGTATGCAACAAGTATCAAACAAGTATGCAACATGTATCAAACATGTATGCAACAAGTATAAAACATGTATGCAACATGTATCAAACATGTATGCAACAAGTATAAAACATGTATGCAACAAGTATAAAACATGTATGCAACAAGTATAAAACATGTATGCAACAAGTATCAAATATGGTATGCAACATGTATCAAACAAGTATGCAACAAGTATAAAACATGTATGCAACAATTATAAAACATGTATGGAACAAGTATAAAACATGTATGCAACAAGTATAAAACATGTATGCAACAAGTATAAAACATGTATGCAACAAGTATAAAACATATATGCAACATGTATCAAACATGTATGCAACAAGTATAAAACATGTATGCAACAAGTATAAAACAAGTATCAAACATGTATGTAACAAGTATAAAATATGTATGCAACAAGTATAAAACATGTATGCAACAAGTATAAAACATGTATGGAACAAGTATAAAACATGTATGCAACAAGTATAAAACATGTATGCAACAAGTATAAAACATGTATGCAACAAGTATAAAACATGTATGCAACAAGTATAAGACATGTATGCAACATGTATCAAACATGTATGCAACAAGTATAAAACATGTATGCAACAAGTATAAAACATGTATGCAACAAGTATAAAACAAGTATCAAACATGTATGTAACAAGTATAAAACATGTATGCAACAAGTATAAAACATGTATGCAACAAGTATAAAACATGTATGCAACAAGTATAAAACAAGTATCAAACATGTATGTAACAAGTATAAAACATGTATGAAACAAGTATAAAACATGTATGCAACAAGTATCAAACATGTATGCAACAAGTATAAAACATGTATGCAACAAGTATAAAACATGTATGCAACATATATCAAACATGTATGCAACATGTATGCAACAAGTATAAAACATGTATGCAACAAGTATAAAACATGTATGCAACAAGTATCAAACATGTATGCAACAAGTATAAAACATGAAGGCAACACGTAGGCAACAAGTATAAAACATGTATGCAACAAGTATCAAATAAGTATGCAACATGTATCAAACAAGTATGCAACAAGTATAAAATATGTATGCAACAAGTATAAAATTCAGCCTTGGTAAAATGACGAAAGTTGACTCGTAATTTTCCATACTTTGAGGCTGACCGACATGATGAAGGAACCATCGCAGGTGTCTGCCCGTTTGGGAAACCTCTTTTTATAGCTCCCTAAGTAACATATTCAAATTCAGATTTTTTAGCTGTCATACAATGAAATGTAGTGCTTCTAAAGTTCTATCGATTGCCTTTAATGGCTTATCTGCGGGAAGGCTGTAAGTTAAAAAAGATGATGGTAAAAGTCACCACTTTTATCTGCAAATATCTCGATTTCTGCAGGATGGATTTTTTAGCTGTCATACAATGAAATGTAGTGCTTCTAAAGTTCTATCGAATGCCCATAGTGGCTTGTCTGCGGGAAGCCTGTAAGTCAAAAAACATGAGGGTAAAAGTCACCACCTTTAACTGCAAAAATCTCGATTTCTGCAGGATGGATTTTTTAGCTGTCATACAATGAAATGTAGTGCTTTTAAAGTTATATCGAATGCCTATAGTGGCTTATCTGCGGGAAGGCTGTAAGTTAAAAAAGATGATGGTAAATGTCACCACCTTTAACTGCAAATATCTCGATTTCTGCAGGATGGATTTTTTCGCTGTCATACAATGAAATGTAGTGCTTCTAAAGTTCTATCGAATGCCCACAGTGGCTTGTCTGCGGGAAGGCTGTAAGTCAAAAAACATGATGGTAAAAGTCACCACCTTTAAATGCAAATATCTCGATTTCTGCAGGATGGATTTTTTAGCTGTCATACAATGAAATGTAGTGCTTCTAAAGTTCTATCGAATGCCCATAGTGGCTTGTCTGTGGGAAGGCTGTAAGTCAAAAAACATGATGGTAAAAGTCACCACCTTTAAATGCAAATATCTCGATTTCTGCAGGATGGATTTTTTAGCTGTCATACAATGAAATGTAGTGCTTCTAAAGTTCTATCGAATGCCCATAGTGGCTTGTCTGCGGGAAGGCTGTAAGTCAAAAAACATGATGGTAAAAGTCACCACCTTTAAATGCAAATATCTCGATTTCTGCAGGATGGATTTTTTAGCTGTCATGCAATGAATAATGCAATGAGTAATGCTTTTAAAGTTCTATCGATTACCCATAGTGGCTTATCTGCGGGAAGCCTGTAAGTCAAAAAACATGATGGTAAGAGTCACCACCTTTAACTGCAAATATCTCGATTTCTGTAGGATGGATTTTTTAGCTGTCATACAATGAAATGGAGTGTTTTTGAAGGTCTACCCATTCCACCATACGCCTACTCTGCGGGCGATAGTTTTTTGATTTGGGCGGGAATGCCCATTCTCCTTTCGTGTATTGTACATACGTAATAATATAAAACGCACATGATTTGGAATCGTGTACATTTTGGCAGAGAGGAAATACAAGGTAAGGCGCATGGCGCATCCCGTCTTTATGATCTAAGAGTAGAACCTAAAAATTTCCAACATGTGCCAATTGCACGAAAGGGACCTCTTTGATATGCATTTTCCTTCCATCACACTAGTTCTATCTAAATTAAGTAAAAAAAAACTCACAATAATCTATTTTATTTCAGCTATTCTAAAACTGGGAGGACTAGAAATATCAGAATCTTTACTAACAGCTTTGAAAATGAACCGACACCAAACAAAAGTAATGCTACCATCTCTCCTAATACTCATATCAAAAACGAACGAACAAGATTCGCATACAATCTTCGAAAACGCATCAGAGCTTTACATAGAAAACAGAGCACTATTTAGTGCAGATGCACTTGATATCACAAAAGATTTAATAGCGAACATTCTTAATTCAAAAGAGTTGAAAACAAAGATATACAAAGATATCGTCAAATCAACGTTGAAATTTATCAGCAAATTGATGGATTGTACTGAAGTGGTCAAGATAGTACTTGATTTGCAAAATGATTGTGTGCGATTTACGTATGTTTTGTCGGAAATATCAAAGAGTTTTGATTTAAAAGATGATTATGTGAAGGAATTGTTAGATTTTGATAATGGTGTTGTATTAAATGCAGTTTTTAATGCGAATTTGGATGATGAATTCGCGTTGGAGGCGAATTTGAGATTCATAAATCGATTTGCTTCTACGTTATTGAAGTTTCATTATGAGGTAAGTTTGTTTGTCGTAAAAATTTGGAATCAGCTTCCCGCGTCTGTATTTCCGCTGAGCTATGACCCTGTTGTTTTCAAGAAAAGAGTTAATAGGCACCTTCTGGGTAGGCTCGCTCCATCGTAGACCTCATTCTTGCTTATGTTAGTTTCGAGGTCAAGAGCCGACCCATTAATCATAAAAAAAAAAAAAAAAAAGAAATATACAGGCCAAACTTTTCTTTTGTTAAAAGGTTCTTAAAAACAAATGCATTTTCGGATTTTTGAAAAAGTGCACGGTCAGCATAAAATTAAATTTGTTTTTTTAACCTCGGCACTAAGCTATGATTCAAATGAGCTCTGCCGTTTATGCAAATAGATATTTATGTAGAATTGTTTTACATTATCTACCTAATTCGTTTCTTCCAGGCAACCTTGAAGCATCTCAGCAAATTAGTAGAAAATTTGACATCAGAACATGTCAAAAGTCACTGGAAACTTCTGTCAGAATGTCTGACGCAATGTCGACAAATATGTCAAAATACACCATTGGTACTACTCAAGAGTTTTGAGTTATGGTCTGAAAATATACCAATTAAAAATATCACCGAACATATTGAAAAGGAGAAATTCTTAAAAGAACATGAATTGTACATACACACATTAGATAAAATGATGGAATTGTTTCATTTAAAGGACCCAACTTCTTTGCTAACTACCGTCAGCATTTTCGCTAAAACATGGCCGAGAATGATATTGAAACTCTTTGCAAGCGACCGCTTCAGTTACGTCAAAGAGCATGTCACGTATCTGTATGTGCTACTGTCAGTGTCATTGAGGTTTTTGACGTTGACAGATGTTAAAAATATCCTCTGTGAAGGGCATAGTTTGGATAGCGCGAAAAATGCAAAGTTAGGAGTGGAGTTTTGTCGGTTTTTCATGAGCGTTTTTATCAAGTATTTGGTGAAGAAACCCTTTTTGTTGGTACATGATGGTATGGAATCATGCTGTATGCTGTTGAATGATGTCGTCAAATGGTGTGTTAGAAAGAGATGGCACGATGATCAGTTGGACAATGTACTGGAATTGGTAGATCAGGTGAGTTTAAAAAAAATGAGTCAGTTATTTTACTTTTTTGTACCCGTTTTTGATGACGCCTGTCCTCTTTATAATATAAGTGTAGACTAGCTACTGCGCGCGGCTTCGCCCGCTTACCAACATTTTGAATAGCTAATATGCTATTCCGGATCACTATCTACGCCTATTCCAAGCAAATCGGTTCAATGGTTTAGGCGTGATTGATACACAAACATCTAAAAAACTTTCAGTTTTATTATATGAGTGGGATTTCCCCATTAATTCCAACTTAATACTACGTTTTTCAGCTATGGCCGACATATGACTCTAAAGCGTCATTCAAAGATAAACACACGCTACTATTAGACTTGTCTTGTTTGAATGTGAAGCTCCCAGCTACATCGCGCCCGATGCGATGGGTGACCGGTATCGTCGGTGCTAATGATGCTAATCGTGATGAAAGGATTGCTCTGGTGATGGTGTTGCCAGGAGGGGAAGAATACAGGTGATTTGTTGATTAAGTTTTATACAGGGTTATTTGTAAAACACCGGTAACCTCTCAGGACTGTATTACTATCATCATAAACAACAACTTTGGTTCTATGACTTTTTACAAAACAATACATTTACCAAAAACAAAATTTCAAGATTTCGTTGTCCGATCTAACAAATTTCGGCCCCCGCCGCCCTAACCCCGCTCCCCTCGCTCGCAATTGTACTGTCGCTTTCTATTGCTTCGCATAGACTTCGGAACATTTAGATTCTGAAGGGATTCAAATCCGCGACGACCAGACGATCCTCCTAAACCCGGAGTGCCTTACCGTTCGGCCACAGAAAACTAGTCGTTAACCGATAAAATATGAGCTTATCGAAAATTTGGATGCTGACGACTAGGGTTCTGTGGCCGAACGGTGAGGCACTCCGGCTTTAGGAGGATCGTCTGATCGTTGCGGGTTTTTTGATAAGACTTTTCATTTCGTAATGAAATACCAAGTGTGGATTAGCACTAAGTATAAAAAATTACAAAAAATTATGTTTTTTTTTAATTATTTTGTAACCTAAAATAATCGAATAATCTATTTCAGTGGTACATACAGAAACTTCGCTTCTCTCTTACCCACCCGTCTCTCCGATATGAGTGGTCCGTCTTCCGCTGCTTTAAGGGCTTTATTAGACGCCCTCAGTGGTAATGCTGACAAAATTCTATTGGATATCGTGTTCACTCTGGCAGATGGTGAGTTTTATTTATTTACTTAGAAAGAAATTAAGCTGAGAGGATGTTTTAGCTACAAGCCTCCACCAAGCAATGACCCTAGTGCCTGGTACCAACATTTTGAATAGCCTATATGCTATTCCAGGTCTACGCCTTTTTCAAGTTTCATCCAAATCGGTTCACTGGTTTAGACGTGATTCAAATTCAATTCAAATTCAAAAGTATTTATTTCAAAAAGAGGTTATAAAGTAACAGAGCTTACACTTTCTACCTTAAATAATGCGTAGTTGGATTTATAACAATAAGTTCATCCTTAGTAAAAAATATATGTAGGTACTCTGCCCAGTAAAAACCTGTGTGCTGTCAATGCATTCGACCCTTTGTTCTAACTAAGTGATAACTTGTGTTTAGATGCAATGGGTGCTCTGCCTCGGCATACTCAGGAACATACAATTGAAACACAAACATACAAACATCTAAACAAACTTTCAGCTCTTTTATGCTTTCAGCTATATTATAGTCTTTTTCACGCCGGAACGTATGCAAGACACTTCGAGATAATGTCAAAATCAGTCTAATAGTAATGTCCTAAAGTTTAATCGAGATTATCAACATCGATTTTTGTTTCACTACTATCAATTCATCTCAATCGATTACAAGGTTCATTCATAGACAAAATTACTAAACCAAAGATTATTTCTTTACTTATCGATTCATCAATTGTTTCGATTTTCATTTTTGCACTCTCTAATAGATTACGTTCCATTTTACTCAGTACTGATAATTGGCGGAGTTTTTTAGAAAATGTTTATTGTTTATTTATTTATATTTTATGGCTCGTTTATGATAATTTATGAAAAAATTAAACAGGAAATAGACAAAAAAAATTTTTTTGTATGTTTTATCGTTTAATTTTTTTCTTGACTTTTTTGTTTCAAAATTGTTGTGAGCCACACAACGTGAAACGAAACAAGTTCAATGTGTCTTGCATACGTTCCGGCGTGAAAAAGACTATAGTGGGATAGTGAACTTACTAGAATAAAAAAAAACATAGTTACATATGCCCTTACTAATAAACTTGCCATAAAGTTATGTCATACATAACCTATGATTAACCATAATTTTTTTTAGTTTATGCATGACATAACTTTATGCAACGTTTATTAGTAAGGGCCATTTAACCTTGTGATTCCCAGGTGACGATACACCCGGATGGTGGGACGAAGCGTTATCTTCTTGCATGGCCTCATTGGCCTCTAAAGCCTCTATGGCCTTATTAGACTCGGTGGCCTCTTTAGAAGCCATGTATGCACGTTGTCGGAACTGTTCACCGTCTGTTTACCGTCGTTTATTTGTACCTTATATTAGGTGAGTACTTATATTGAAAGTAGGTGCCACATCAAATATTTGTTTCAAAAATTAGTTATTTGTTACCCGGGACTTTCTGTATAATACCTACATAACGCTACTGTACTTCCTAGATATACCTATAACATATTTACTTAGATACTTTGCTTTCAGGTTTGCCCTTTCAATTTGTTATCTACTGAATTTGTGGATAACGGGGCCGGTTACATTCATAGAACCTAAGTACTAGCTATACAACCCATAGTTGATATGCCAATGTAATTGTTTGTTATCATCAATAAATAAAAAAAAAACGAAATATTTCCGAAATCAATAATAACCGACCAAAATATTGACATTTGAACCAAGTGGCCGCCATTTTGATTCAAGATGGCGACATGACTATTTGAATACTTGTAATATTTATGTATTAAGTTTTTTATGAATAATTGAATTGAATAAAAAAAATTGAAATTGAATCAAAAATTACAACATACTTAAGAGATATATAACACTAGCGAGGGAGGGCCTCAGTTTCACTCACGTACAGTCAGTAACGAAAATCGGTTAACATTTTGTGTTTCAGAAATCTGAATATATCGGAAATCCTAACATTATGACCAAAATATTGGAATTCGAACAAACTTACACGCACACTAGTGGCATTAGTTGCCGCCATTTTGATTCAAGATGGCGGTAACTTTCACTTTTATAATATTAAGTATGAATGTTATACACATTTACAGAAACTAAGCTACTACAATATGTACACAAAATTACAAAATACAATAGAATCAGTCAAGATATCTAAGGATCGTCGTAAAAACGATCTATAGATAGCTCAACTGATCCAGGTCACTGCCACTCGGAAGTGTGCCCAAAATACTGGCGGCATTGCCACGCTGAATGGCAATGCTATGTGACAAAAAATCGCCAGCTCTCAAATCAGGCGACGCTTCGACCAGACACCCTGAAAGATTTTTGAAGACTCGATGGGCCCCGGAATATACATAATATATACAGGGTGTAAAAAGACAACTACCGAAAACTGAGGGGTTGCAATCTGACCATGATTCTAAACATATTAAGCGAAAAAAAAACGCAAAAAAAATATTTTGACTTAGCTTAGTCATTTTATGTTATTTTCGGTCATTTACTACTAGTACAACATAATAATACCTACCTAATAATTTCATTTATAAAAGAAAAAAACATTTAAAACTCAAAATCCAGCAATCTACGTAAAACAACGCGCCCAGTACCTACATACGCAAACAGCACTCTTCAAACGCTGTTTTCTCCGGATTTGGTTGTGTGTTGGGATGCTGTACCTACCGCTTTCTGCTTCGGTAGACGTCTTTTTACACCCTGTATAATATGTATATTCCGGGGCCCATCGAGTGTATTTATCATACATACATACATAAAGTCACGCCTCTTTCCCAAAGGGGTAGGCAGAGACCACGGATCTCCAGTCGCTACGATCCTGACACACAACTTTCGCCTCATTCACTCTTATGTATTTATCATGTATAAGTATATTTATGTTTTATACATATTTATGTAAAAAACTACTTCCAGATGCTCTCCATCATCAGTATGTGAGAAGTTCTTCGCGTCTACCCTCAAACATAGCCTGGATGGACTGATTAGTGGTTTAAAGAATCCATCTCTTCACCCAGATTATAGAACTTGTGTTCAACAGAAGACAATAGCCTTGGAGTTGTTCCTTGTGCTGATAGAAAAGGTTATTAAGGGTGGTAGCACAGTCCAGCCGAGCCGAACGCGCCGGCTGACATTTCTGCATTTTCTGACGTCATCAGCATTTTTTTGTATAGAAAATGACTGCGGCGCGTACGGCGCGGACAGTGTGCGATCGGGTTAATACAAAAATCAGAGACATCAACATCAGATTGTCATACAAAAATAAAAATATTTAAATTGAACGCTCTAAATGTTACGAAGTCTATGCGAAACAAAAGAAAGCGATAGTATAAAGCGAACGGAGCGGGGTTAGGGCGGCGGGGGCCGAAATAGAATATAATTTATTTTCAACATACTTACAATATGTGTTCGATAGGACAATGTTTTAGATAGGAAAACGAAATCTTGAATGTTTGTTTTTGGTAAATGTATGTCATAGAACAAAAGTTGAACAATTGAAAAAAATTTAACAAACCCTGTATAAGTAGTATAACAGTTATCTGGTTCCCATAGTACAAGCTTTGCTTAGTTTGGGGCTAGATGATGCTGTGTGAAATGTCCAGCATTATTTTATTTTATTTCAGGTGCCAGCGTCTAAGATTGAATCTCCGAGTTCACCTCTATACGAACATATTGAAACTGACAAGTAAGTTTAAACCAGACTGCAGGAGTAAAATTAGTTCTAAGACTATTTTAAATGAACCCAGCGGTCCTACTGAATAAATGCTTTTTGACTTATTCTATTCTATTCCTATTCTATTCCTATTCTATTCCTATTCTATTCCTATTCTATTCCTATTCTATTCCTATTCTATTCCTATTCTATTCCTATTCTATTCCTATTCTATTCCTATTCTATTCCTATTCTATTCCTATTCTATTCCTATTCTATTCCTATTCTATTCCTATTCTATTCCTGTTCTATTCCTGTTCTATTCCTGTTCTATTCCTGTTCTGTTCCTGTTCTGTTCCTGTTCTGTTCCTGTTCTATTCCTGTTCTATTCCTGTTCTATTCCTGTTCTATTCCTATTCTATTCCATTCTATTCTTAAAGTGTTCGAGAAACGGCTGTTAGTCTAGAAAACTGTGTAATAGTGTTGTCATAGCGGTATGTAATCTCTTTTTTCCAGGCCTTGGTATTTACTGGGCGTGCTGATGCGAGTTTGTGCTAAACTTCGAGATAAACTTGTTACGCCAGATGGCGCTGGTGTCGCATTATCTGAAATCTGTAGGTGAGTTAATAATGGACATTTATGGATGACTAGCTGCGCCCCGCGGTTTCACCCGCGTAAGTCCCGTTCCCGCGGGAATATCGGGATAAAAAGTAGCCTATGTGTTAATCCAGGGTATCACCTATCTACATACCAAATTTCAACCAAATCGGTCCAGCCGTTTTTGCGTGAAAGAGTAACAAACATCCATACATCCATACATCCATACTTACAAACTTTCGCCTTTATAATATTTATAGGATAGGATAACTGTCACGAAAAAAATCGTAACTCGAATAGGCATCTTTTTCGCGGGATTTTTATGGTCCGTAACTCGAAATGCCATTTTATTCACTGCAAAGCATGGAAAATAATACTGAGTTACCATGTTTTGACGAATGCTAACTTTTGAACGCAATGGGCTAGGAACACAAGAGTTAAACCATTCTGTAGATATTTTTTCATAGATCATGAATATGATATTAACTCAAAATCGGCAAAAAGTGAGTTACCATGTTATTCCTTGGGGGTGTCGATATATCAGTCATCTTAGTACCCATAACACAAGCTCTGCTTACTTTGGGGCTAGATGATGCTGTGTGAATAGTCCAGCATTATTTATTTATTATCATCTGATCTTAAAGTAAGCAGAGCTTGTGTCATGGGAACTACATTCATACATGTAAATTATCATCAGGAAAACATCTATACCCAAGACGTTTGCATATCATACAGGAAAGGTTGGCTGGAAGAGATCGCTTCTCAGCGATAAGGCCGCCCATTGTGCATTGTATTATGGTTCTCTTTTCTACTGTATTTTGTAGTTATAAGGTGTGCATTGTGCAATGAAGTATTTTCATTCATTCATTCATTCAATTATGACACAGAGCAGAGAAGCGCTCGTGTTCGTGCTTGCTTAGTCGTTCTTGATAGTCGAAGTTAAGTGACATTCGAAACGGTCTGTATGTGGATGGATGACCGCCAGTGGCATTTTCATCTGAGCGCTTCATACTTCCGTGCTTCGAAGCCTTAAAATATCCCGGCTATGTTAGTTGTTAAGCCAGGACGGAGGCCTTGTACTTCATTCACTCACTCACACAGTTATCATTCATTCACAGGGAATTTCAACACGCGGCATACAAATGCATGTGTGCGTGTATTTGTTTACGACGACCCGATATAAAGATATACAATACTGTGTTTAATATCGCTGTTTGGAGTAAAATTGTGGATGAGGGCGTTGATTATAAACTGCCTTTGAAGAGTCAATGGGTAAGTCCTACACATCATCATCATCCACAGCCTGACTTCACCCACTGCTGGGTATAGGCCTCCCTCCAGTTAAGTTAGGGAGTCCTACACAATCACTACATAGTATAAAACAAAGTCGCTTTCTCTGTCCCTATGTATGCTTAAATCTTTAAAACTACGCAACGGATTTTGATGCGGTTTTTAATAGATAGAGTGATTCAAGAGGAAGGTTTATATGTACAATACATGCATGCCAAGAGTGTGTTAATTTTTATTTTCAATACTATACCAACCCGTGCGAAGCCGGGGCGGGCCGCTAGTAAATAATAATATAAAAAAAAATCCGTGGCACTCCCGGGAGTGCCGAGAGTAGTGAAAATTTAAACAATTACGTGCCTGGTGTATTTTTAAAATCGTAAGGAAATCGAAAAATATCGAAAGATAATGACTTCACCCGTTTAGTTATAAAATGAGCTTTTAGAAATGTAAAAATATCGCCGTAAAAGTTTACCGAGTACAGAACTAGATGGCGCTACTGTGTGTCGGTGAGCAGTCACGTGACACGCACGCATTTCAGCTGATCGCTCCAAAGAAATTTACGCGGAACATACACGCGCGAACAAAGCCGTGTGGGCACATACATACATACATAAAATCACGCTTCTTTCCCAAAGGGGTAGGCCGAGACCACGGATCTCCACTCGCTACGATCCTGACACACAACTTTCGCCTCATTCACTCTCATTACATTCTTCATACATGCTCGTCGGTTTAGGGTACTTTTGACCTGGCCCTTCTCCAAAATGTCGCCAATTTGATCCAAGAAGGTTCGCCTAGGCCTTCCCCTTCCAGCTGTCCCATACACACTCGCCTCATACACTTGCTTTGTCAAACGACTGTCATCCATCCTCTCTATATGCCCAAACCATGGCCAGTATGAAATAAATTTATCTTAATCTGTACAGAATCGGCATAAGATCAGCAAGCCAGCTTGCATCCCTGTGACGGGTGGCAAGCGTCTGTCAGTCGCGTCGACGTCACGGCGGCGGCTGTTCCTTCGTACGCTGTCTGAGAACCCCATGAATTATGATCTCAATGAATATGATGAGGTATTTAGACAATATCAATAATATATGACGACCTCTGTGGCGCAGTGGGTGAAAGCCCGCTAGGGACGCAGAAGGTTGCGGGTTCGATCCCCGCCGCGGGATAAATGTTTGTATGATCTACAAATATTTATCTCAGGTCTGAGTGTTTCTATGTATAATATGTATGTATTTACAAACAAAAAAAAAGTATATTAGTAGTATTATCAGTATCTGGTTCCCATAGTACAAGCTTTGCTTAGTTTGGGGCTAGATGATGCTGTGTGAAATGTCCAGCATTTTTTTTTTATCTAAGCTGTGTCTATCTTTGGTATCAATTTTTTAAACACATGTTGAACAGTTATTTAACTTTTTTGTAGTACTACCGAGAGCCTGCTAGACACCTAAGTTTGTTTCAGACCGACCCAGAACTACCAACACAAGAAATCGAACTATCCGACAGTTCGTTGAACAACCATCCATGTGCAGCTACGTTGGCTGCATTATGCCAGCACGCGGCTTCTCTCGCATTTCACGACTGGCTTGAGCCTATATGTGAGGCTCTGAGGAACGCACCGAGGAATGTTAGATGGCTGCTGGCTATGGTAAGCTTCATGGCTTAACGTCTAATCTAACTGGAATTTAGGGCGTTTTTGTTGTATGTGTTGATATATTTTGATAGAAAGCATCACCTGTTAAGCTATAAGGTTGGTTCTTCATAGCTTAACGTCTGATCGCTATGAAACTCGCGGTTTTTCTTGGTATGGATGAGTATAGTATGATAGGAAAACTATCATGCATTAAGGTAAAGTGCGAGGGTAAGCCATGACGAACTTCATGGCTTAACGTCTGATCTAATCGCACATTCAAAATGTTCTAAGTGCAGAATGTCCTAATTACGTAGAGTAAGATACGTAGAGATAGGAGAAGAGTTTCGCATGTTAAGCTATGAAGCACTTCATGGCTTAAAGTCGTATGCTTTCAGGCGATCTGCAACAGTAAAGAGGAGCTTAAGCCACACGCAGCACAATTGCTCCCGGCTTTACTCGCCGTCATAGCTAATACTTCACAAGGAACACTTAATAGTCTTCATGTAGATATTGTAAGTATTAAGTTTAAGTGGTCGTGCTTGCTTAGTCGTTCTTGATAGATCGTCGAAGTTAAGCAACGTTCTATACGGTCTGTAAGTGGATGGGTGACCGTCAGTGGCATCAACTGAGCGCTTCTGTGCTTCGGAGGGTACGATAAATTGTCGGTCCCAGCTTAAGTCGTTAGACGGAGGCCTCATAATAAAGCTGAAAGTTTGTGAGTTTGTTTAGATGTTTGTATGTTTGTGTTTCAATCACGCCTAAACCAGTGAACCGATTTGGATGAATTTATTTATTAAAAATAATTAGACCGGTTTACAACCAATTGCACTAATTATAAGTAACTAGCAAACCCAGCGAACTCCGTTTCGCCACCAGATGCCACCAGATTTTTCCTGAATTTTCTTTGCTATAAACCTCACGGAGCCCGAGACCTTTCCAACGAATGCAAAACCGTGGAAATCGGTTCGTGCGTTCTGGAGTTATAGCGTCAGGAAGGAAAACCCGACTTATTTTTATAAAGTAGATGTCAATTTAAAATATTAGAAACAAAATACCTAAATAAATAATATTCACATTAAACTAGACACAATACCTTTTTACAAAATTACTACAAAAAAAAATACAAAAATGTCAATAGTCTACTAAATCACTTACAATGCGCATGAATAAAATAACACTAGGAAACATAAAAATAAGCAAATTATAAAATATTAATAAAATCCAAATAGTCCATGAAACTTGGTATAGGCGTAGATAGTGACCTGGAATAGCATAGGCTATTCAAATGTTGGTACAACGCGGGCGAAGCCGCGCGCAGAAGCTAGTTAGATTTATAAATGAAAAAAAATCACAGAACTAATTTATTTTTTACTTTTTCACAGCTTAATACTCTAATATACTGGAAACATGTGGATAATACATCCCATCTTAATACATCAATCAATTATCTAGTTAAAACAGCATTGGAGAATTTCACTAGGCCCAGCATCTTTAAAATGTTGGAAGATTTGTTAGAAAATATATTGAAAATCTGCGGCGAATTTGTTGAAGGAGATTTGGAATGTTTCGCTACTAATGATGATTGTGAGTAAAGATTGTTATAAGATCAAAGAAAGAAGAAAAAAATTTTTTTTTGGCACAAAGAATCATTGCCATTCAGCGTGGCAATGCCGCCAGTGTTTTGGGCACGCTTCCGACTGGCAGTGACCTGGATCATCTGAGCTATCTATAGATCGTTTTTACGACGACCCTTAGATAGCTTGACTGATTCTATTGTATTTTGTAATTTTATGTACATATTGTAGTAGCTTAGTTTCTGTAAATAAATAGTTTTCAGATGGTCAATAAAATGGATTATTTGAAAACACCGGTAACCTCTCTGGACTGTATTACTATCATCATAAACAACAACTTTTGTTCTATGACTTTTTACAAAACATAATACATTTACCAAAAACAAACATTCTAGATTTCGTTGTCCTATCTAACACATTTCGGCCCCCGCCGCCCTAACCCCGCTCCCCTCGCTATTGTACTATCGCTTTCTTTTTCTTTTTATACTTCGTAATATTTAGAGTTAAATATTTTTATTTTTGTATGAAAATGTAACGAAATAAAATAATGATGATTTTTTTCAAAGTCAAAGAACAAAATTTGTTGTTAATGATGATTAATACAGTACTGAGAGGTTACCGGTGTTTTACAAATAGCCCTGTATAAATAATGCTGGACTTTTCACACAGCATCATCTAGCCCCAAAGTAAGCAGAGCTTGTGTTATGGGTACTACATGACTGCTAATAGTACTTAAATACTTTTTATTTGTTAATTACATATTCATCATCATTGGCCTGCCCTGATCCCGCTCATGCGGGGTCGGCACAACATGTTCTCTTTCTCCACTCTCCTCTAATAGAAACACCCCGAGGAAAATAGACAAACATTTATCCCGCGGCGGGGATCGAACCCGCAACCTTCTGCGTCACAAGCGGGCTTTCACCCACTGCGCCAAGGAGGTTGTCTATAGACTATTATTATAGATTTAGCTCTGTTGTTATTTAACCTTTGTAACTAAATACATGGGCCCTTACTAATAAACTTGACATTATGTCATGCATAAACTACAAAGTATGGTTATTCATAGGTTATGCATGACATAACTTTATGGCTCAATGCACATTGAATTGGCAAGCGACGCGTCAATTAGTTTTATAACGCACCATTATAAATGAACCGCACGAAAGTGCTCGAGCCAGCGCGGCCCGCTAGATGGCTTGGCCAGACCTCGTTCATTCTACAAGCGTTTCTATATCTGGTACCATTGTTCATAAGGTTTATAATGGTGCGCTATAAAACTAATTGACGCGTCGCTTGCCAATTCAATGTGTCTTGAGCTTATGTCAAGTAAGGGCCATATTATTATTATCCATGTTTCTTTTAGCTAAAAATAAACATAGACTAAGGCTACTACTACGTTTTGTGAGGAACAAAGTGCGTGTGTCGAACTTACTTCCGTGGTTATTGAACCAACTATCCCACTTTAAGTCTTATAGGAATGAGATGTCATTATTTGCTGAGGTGATCGGCACTGAGATGTCTAATAGGTGAGTTATATGTGAGAAATAGTGTGATAAGGGAACAGTGTGGAGTGAAAGAAGATGTAGTGTTAAGGATCGAAAAAGTTATGTTAAGATGGTTTGGGCATGTAGAGAGGATGGATCACAGTCGTTTGACAAAGCAAGTGTATGAGGCGAGTTTGTATGGGACAGCTGGAAGGGGAAGGCCTAGGCGAACCTTCTTGGATCAAATTGGCGACATTTTGGAGAAGGGCCAGGTCAAAAGTACCCTAAACCGACGAGCATGTATGAAGAATGTAATAAATAAATAATGCTGGACTTTTCACACAGCATCATCTAGCCCCAAAGTAAGCAGAGCTTGTGTTATGGGCACTAAGATATACTACTTATACACCGCTATTTTATGACTACCAAAAAAAATTTAAGGACAGTTGCAGCAGATGCAGAAAATGATAATGGCATGGTCAGAACTTTTTTATATTGAACTATCACAAAGTTATCGAGGATTGTAGTCAACCAAAACCGAACAAAATTTCAAGAAAACTGGACAAATAAGTAGTATAGACAATAATTGCGTACAGACTCTCATTGCAACTATGTTCTCGTATCATCCCCAGTCAGTAACACCGCAGTAGTAGCAATCATAAATCCATGTCTGACTCGTCTCGTCTCCTTTTGAGGTTATTTATTTTTTTCTCTTTTTTTGAGTTTTAGCTACAGAAATGTGATCAGTAACAGACACCGAGACCATGTTTAAATTTTTTTTGGTAACTACAAAATAGCGGTGTATACTTTTTGTTTGTAAATACATACATATTATACGTAGAAACACCCAGACCCGAGATAAATATTTGCAGAGAATTTTTAATAATTTGAATTTTAATTTGATTTTTTTTTTATTTGTAATGGGAATGAATGAAGTTGTGTGTCAGGATCGTAGCGAGTGGAGATCCGTGGTCTCTGCCTACCCCTTTGGGAAAGAGGCGTAATTTTATGTATGTATGTATGAAAAGTCTTATCAAAATTTTCGATTCCGACGGGATTCAAACCCGCGACGATCAGACGATCCTCCTAAGCCGAGTGCTTTCAACCGCTCGGCCATGGAACCCGGAAACGGTTCGAATCCCGTCGGAATCGAAAATTATAATAAAACTTATCATTTCTTAAAGCTAAGAATTTCCCTATACGTATTTGTTTACTTTCTTACTTTGATACCAGAAATGATGCACGAACTATTTCAGCTCTCAAGAACAAAAGACCGAAGCTGCTGGCAAGTTGAAGAAGGTTCTAGAAGAAGTAAGAAGAACCAATATATCGGACTACGTCAAGATAATTAATTGTTCTGGATGCTGCGACGCTCAGCAGTTCAGGTAAAACATTCCCACCACATTTCTATTTTATTAACCCCCGACGCAAAAAGAGGGGTGTTATAAGTTTAACGTGTCTGTGTATCTGTCACAGCCGTGTTGGCCAAATGGGTTTGTACCTCGATTTTCAATCCGAAGGTCGTGGGTTCGAATCCCGGCCGTGCATCTATGTATTTTTCGTTTCGTAAAAATTGATATGCACTTTAACACGAGCTTTCAACGGTGATGGGAAACATCGTGAGTCCTGCACCTACGTCAAGTGCGTGTGTGGGTTTTGCCTAACTGTAAGTTTTCCAAAATTTGTAAAAAAAAAACATTTCATTTAAAATTGTTTGCCAAGACTACCTACATTTCATTGTAAAAATGTTTTGAGATACTAGTAGAGCCAAGCCCTTAGCTCCGGTTTGTGCTGCAGGTCTTAGCGCTCGCTTTTTGAGATATTTGAACTGCATTCACAGATTTTTGAAAAAAATTGTTAGCAAAAAAAACGCTAAAATAAAAAAGGTCAATTGACGCTGTTTCATGTAGGAATATACGAACTAAAAACTCCGTCACCAGAGTAGGCCACTGACTCATACGAACTAATAACTCCGTCACCAGACTTGGCCACTGACTCATATGAACTAAAAACTCCGTCACCAGAGTGGGCCACTGACTCATACGAACTAAAAACTCCGTCACCAGACTTGGCCACTGACTCATACAAACTACCCGTCACCAGAGTGGGCCACTGACTCATACGAACTAATAACTCCGTCACCAGACTTGGCCACTGACTCATACAAACTAAAAACTCCGTCACCAGAGTGGGCCACTGACTCATACGAACTAAAAACTCCGTCACCAGACTTGGCCACTGACTCATACAAACTAAAAACTCCGTCACCAGACTTGGCCACTGACTCATACAAACTAAAAACTCCGTCACCAGAGTGGGCCACTGACTCATACGAACTAAAAACTCCGTCACCAGACTTGGCCACTGACTCATACAAACTAATAACTCCGTCACCAGAGTGGGCCACTGACTCATACGAACTAAAAACTCCGTCACCAGACTTGGCCACTGACTCATACAAACTAATAACTCCGTCACCAGAGTTGGCCACTGACTCATACGAACTTAATTTACCTTAGGTTATCCAACTATTAAATAAATAATTATTTATGTTTACAGAGTGATAATAAACTTAACACAAAAGCTACCGGACGCAGATCAGAAGAAATGTCTCAATATAATATCTCAATACATATCTGAGCACCCGGATTCTCCTGAAACGGACGAAGTACCCGCTGATGTATTGCAAATGGTCGATCGCGTATCTATAGATAGGCAATTTGACGGTAAGATTATCGATATTGTTTTTAAGTTTAGCTTGCTTCGTCGAAGTTAAGCAACGTTGTAAACGGTCAGTAAGTGGATGGGTGACCGTGGCATTATCATCTGAGCGCTTCCGTGCTTCGGAGGGCACGTGACATTGTCGGTCCCGGGTATGTCGTTATGCCATGACGGAGGCCTTAAGGCGGCCTAAAAACTCCGTCACCAGAGTTGGCCACTGACTCATACGAATTTTCTTTTTACGTACGTACTTAGTCCTTAGTACGGAACCCTCGGTGGGCAAGCCCGACTCGCACTTGTCCGGTTTTTTTAAGTTTAGAACCTTTTTTTCAGGTTTATTCCCAACTTCGCAAAAATTCTTAATGCCGCCTCCAGCAAAAAGGGTTAGAACCGAAGTTTCATCCCCTATATTAAATACTATAGGACGCAATGAAAAGCATATAAGCAGTGTTTTGGCACATAAAGGGGTAAAAACAAGGGTTGAAGAGAAACTTTGCAAAAATGATATGGCTGTCAGGTAAGATTTTACTATTATACACCGCTATTTTATGACTACCAAAAAAAATTTAAGGACAGTTGCAGCAGATGCAGAAAATGATAATGGCATGGTCAGAACTTTTTTTTATTTAACTATCACAAAGTTATCCAGGATCGTAGTCAACGAAAACCGAACAAAATTTATGAAAACTGTACAAATAAGTACTATAGACAACAATCACGTACAGACTCTCATTCGAACTATGTTCTCGTATCATCCCCAGTCAGTAAAACCGCAGTAGCTATCATACATCCATGTCTGACTCGTCTCGTCTCCTTTTGAGGATATAATTTTTTTTTCTCTTTTTTTGAGTTTTAGCTACATAAATGTGATCAGTAACAGACACCGAGACCATGTTTAAAATTTTTTTGGTAATAAAAAAATAGGGGTGTATACGAAATTTTGTAAAGATGTACTTATATCACAAATATTGCTGGGCTGGAACCTTTATTATAAGATTTATTAGTATTTGTTTTCTCAATTTTAATATTAGAAACTAAACTACTACAATATGTAGGTAGGTATATTTTACAAAATACAATTGAATCAGTTAAGTTATAAGATTGTCGTAAAAACGATCTTTAGATAGCTCAACTGATCCATTGCCAGTCAAAAGCGTGCCCAAAACACCGGCGGCATTTTCATTCTGAATGGCAATGCGCTATGAGCCAAAAAAAATTAAAATTAAATTTTAACTAGCCGCATACTGACTTAGCGAGCAGCCTCACGAGGCAGCTCGGTGAGGACGTGCTTCGTGGCAAATACATTTTCTGCCTCGCCCGAACGTGCCGCGGCCCGAGCTGAGCGTTGTCGGTTTTTGTCGATGCTCAAATTTGCCTCAGTAAGTTTGCCGCGCGCAATCAAGAAGTTTGTGTTTGCCTCGCCGAGGCAAACGCCAGAGGCAGCTTGCTCAGTCAGTACGCGGCTTTTGACCTAAAAAAGGAGGTTCTAAACTTCCTTTACTCCGAATCCATACCATCCCACTCATACAATAAAGCTGAAAGTTTGTGAGTTTGTTTAGATGTTTGTATGTTTGTGTATCAATCACGCCTAAACCAGTGAACCGATTTGGATGAAACTTGGAATAGGCGTAGATAGTGACCTGGAATAGCATATAGGCTATTCAAAATGTTGGTACCACGCGAGCGAAGCCGCGCGCAGAAGCTAGTAATATTATAAATGTGAAAGTAACTCTGTCTATCTTCTGTCTGTTTGTTACCTTTTCACGTCCAAACCACTGAACAGATTAGACTGAAAATTGTCGTGGATAAAGGTTGTATCCCAGGGAAGGACATAGGCTACTTTTTATCCCGAAAAAATCCCGAGGGACCGCGAGTCACACCATGTATAATTATTTTAACTATTTATTTCAGACTCGTCGAATGCTTCTACATAGCTATCTACCTGCCAATGAAGTATGAGAACGAGACAGATCTGTCTGTTTGTATGGCAAAGTTCTACAATATGCTCTTCAGCCATTTGAAAACTCAGGATAACTTTAAACTGAAGAAATTGAGAGATGAACCTTGGATAGTGTAAGTAGTATATAGGGTCTTTCATTTTAAACTAATTTTATTCAGGAATTGGGTTCATTCAACAAATAAATTAAAAAATATTTATGTAATTTTTTTTTGTTTTGTTATGAGAATCTCGAGAAAATCGATAATGTCTATCCTTTCAATTCATTGTTGCTTCCTGTATAACTTAGTCCATTCGAGCGTGCATAGTGCGCTCGGATGTAGCCGGGCTGTGATTGGTGGAATGTCTGTTCTCCATGAAAATCATTATGCAACATGTCCTAAAAAATCAATAAAAGATAAATTTTGAAGTGAAAACTTATATCGGCTTAGGAATTAAATTGATACGATCAAACGTCTATTTACAACCCAAAAATAACGCCCTGTCAGTTTGTGTAGTTTAAAATGAGACCCTGTAGAATAGAATATAGAGAAAAAACAGTGGCACTCAACAGAAATGAAAACTGTCTAACTATAGTATAGCGCTACAAAGAAAACCAAAAAAAAAGTGTCCAAATTTTCTGGACCGGTGGCCAAAAGAGGAACTAACGACGCCATTTTGAAATGTCAATCTGTCTGCCATTTGTTTCCAGTTGCCGTAACCGCCATTGCTAGTTTGCTCGGTGTGTTTTTTTTTCTTTTGGTGCTTTGTGGGTGCTTGTCCCTTGCTTACCCACTTTACTGTGAAATGTTTTTTGTTTTGGCAACACCAAAGGCCATAGACATTTACTTTCTCTATGCCAAATGCGATAGCAGCGCCTCCTTCACCGGAACAGATATCCTTGTGGGACTATAATGTGATTGTTTCAGAGCTCATCCGATTGGTCTATCAAGATCTCGCAGTAAGAAAATGGTTGGGACTTTGCGAAGTTTCGCATACAAATCTATGAATGTCAACTATGGTATGTTTTTGTGATCAAATTAGACGATTTTAAACTGTATTGCGGTTAAATAAAATATGTTTTTGTGTTAAGATGGCAACCAAAAAATATTTTTGTTTTATCGAATTATAGTACAAAATGTATGGGAAAAGTTTTTGACGATATCTGACATTAGGAGTACCTACTCATAAGTACTTTAAATGGTTCTATAGAGTATTTTGATTCCTATATCCGACCCTTTTCCGTCGGCAACAGGTTTTCCTCTTCCACTCCGCTCTATCAGCCGTCATCTCAACACTCACTCATTTTTTTTATTAAATAGGTCAGCATTTGACCTCACTCTGCCTGATGTTAAGCAGTAGTGAGGTCTAAGATGGAGCATGCTGACCTAGAAGGAACCTATTTACTCTTGATTTCTTACCCATATCATCCTTCACACAGTCCATCCATCTTTTCTTTGGTCTGCCTCATGAAAACCCTACTTGAAACAGTATCGATTGGCATAATATTTTTTTTATTTGAGAATTTTTCGCTGATTCTTACATTTTTTTCCAAAATCTGTGAATGCAGTTTAAAATATCTCAAAAAGTTAGGGCAGGTCTCCTAAGAGCGTTTTCCTGTAGCCACGACTGTTAAGGTACCTGCCCTTACTGTTCCGTCTCAAAAACCCTCCTTATTTCATTTCAGATACAGACTCAGGTATCGATGTACAGGTTTCTATAGAGAAAATATTGGACACACTACTTGAATTCTCGAAGGTAATTAGCCTGATACATAAAATGCTGGACATTTCACACAGCACCATCTAACCCCAAAGTTAGCAGAGCTTTGGGGAACCACATAACTTACAACATACACCGTTCCGTTTCAATGCGCAGTGCGCTGCAGGTATAACTTAGTCAAATGGGGTTATTCTGTAGTTCAGTGCGACTGTGGAGTACCACAGACCATGCAACATCTGCTGTGCTGTCCGCAGTGTCCCAACACCTGCACTTTGCGCGACCTGAATGACGCCACGGATGTTGCAGTGATGTGGCCAATTTCTGGGCCCGAAAAATTTGATATAATTATGGAACCATCGACACGATGAAGAAGAAGAATGCGCAGTAGTCGCTTTCTCATACAAAATTGTCTACTGCGCATCGAAACGACTTCACGAACAGTACCTACCTAATTTCATTTTTCGCTTGGAATATTGTCTTTGGAATACTATGGACGACCTCTGTGGCGCAGTGGGTGAAAGCCCGCTTGTGATGCGGAAGGTTGCGGGTTCGATCCCCGTCGCGGGATAAATGTTTGTATGATCTGCAAATATTTATCTCGGGTTTGTATGTATTTTAGTAAAGGGGTTCTAAAAGAGCACTGAAAAAAAAAAAAAAAAAACATACCAACCTCTTACGAAGAGGGAGACTATAATTAAAAATTAAAATGAAATGTTAATATTTTGCATGAAATTAGTATAAAAATTATTATAAGTAAATAACTATTACGTTTTTGAATTTGAATTTATTAATTAATGCATGGAATGTAAGGTAAAGATTGTGTATATTATTCAAGAAATAAAAGGCTTTTTTTTTATTTATTTATTTATTATTGTATGTATTTACAAATGATGATGCTGTGTGAAAAAAAGGGATACTCAGAGGAATGTCCATATACATAGTATTTGTTACATGCCAAAATTTTACAGAAATAAGCATTATTTATTTATACTATGTTTTTAACAGGTAAACCCCGAAGTGTCAATGGATCTACTAATACAACTGCTGCAGTGTGTAACGGGTCGCGGGTTCGATGCCCGGTGCGAGCTATCGCGGCTTTTGGTATCTTTACTCACGACAACACCACAGTTGGTTGATTTGGCTAGACAGTGCGTTGATCATTTGAGCTTAATTGATGGGTAAGTAATCACTACTTAATTTTCCTAAGTATTTCATACTTCACTTCCCCGGGATAAAATATAGCCTATGTTCATCAGGGATCATGCAGGATGCTAATGGTGAAATAATTTTTCTAATCGGTCCAGTAGTTTCGGAGCCTATTCAATTCAAACAAACAAATCTTTCCTCTTCATTCATTCATTCATCGTGTCAATGTGCTCATGCATATTAAATTTGCTTGCTCCAAAATGAAGCCACCACTATGGCCCTATCTGAAGCCGCAATAAGGTCTTCCTGGGTGCAGCTGGTTGGGCACAAAGGGCAGGAAAGGAGATGCGTCATATTTTGTGTTGGGGCTCCGCACTCACACTGGAATTGGGAAGGATCCCCTATATCCCATTTGGCTAGGTTACTTTTGCATCGACCAACCTGTGTGCGAAGTCTATTGAGCGACTTCCAGATTGGCCAATGCAGTTTATGGCCGGGAGGCAGGCGTTCTGCCGGGGTAACAAAGTCCTCTTTATAATATTACGAGTAGTATAGAATACATACACATAAAAAAAACTGGCACTCCGGAAGTGCCGACAGAAGTGAAAACATGAATTATGTATGTAGTTTTTGAATCGTCAGGAAATATGTTTGAAACGTCACCGGGCGCGCGGCGGTGAACGCCGTGTTATAGGTTCTTTACCGTGTTTTGTTACGGAGTTCCAAACTAGATGGCGCTGACGGTGGTGTCAGTAACACTGTCAGTCTGAGTTCAATATTTCCCATCTCAAAAATATCCAACGCGCTTAAAGAAATTTTCACTTCAAAAAAGCCCAATAACTGAACGTTAACAATATTAGCCCTTCTCAATAAACCCAGGGTGAGTCCATCCATGCCAAACATCAAAAACTGATCAACGGTTTAGGCATGACAGGGTGATTCTTTGGGCAACTCAGCCCACACCTCACTCAGCCCGCGGGCCGAAATGTCCACTACATAATACCGCAGACAGACAGAGATACACATTTTAAATAAAAAAAATACACCCTAAAACCCCTTTGGGGGTAGGTGTAATTCCCCCAATTCATAGCTAAGAGGGAGATCTCACCTTACTAAGGTCGACGCCAACTGGTCCACATACCTTAAGGCCTTTCAGCCAACTGTTTATATCGGATATTTCTAGGCTAATTGCCAAGTATAGTGTTACTTGCGCGATCTAGGATTCAAATCGCGTCGGTTGATAGCGCGCCAGTGCCATCTAGCGGTGAAGCTCTGTAGTAGCTAGGTCGCTGTAATTGGCAACTCTATTACGATGCCCTTGTATTTCAGATGATTGTAGTTAGTCTTCACACGCCTTTTGTATTTTAGTTTCATGAAAACTGTTGAAGAGTTAAAGAATTCTACACTTGGTTCTGAAGGCGAACAAATCTGCAGACTGCTGCATGAAGAAACGAAATTAAGGCTTGGAGGACCACACTTATTTGTATTAGGGTAAGGTCTATTTTAGAATAACTTTATCTTATCCACTCACCAAGGTACAAAACATGTTTGCAAAGTATGTCTGTTTGCAAATATGTCAATTGTGGACCGATTCTCAAAATTCTATTTTTATTTAAAACTTTCAAGATAATATAAATTTTTATTCCCATTTTCCCGTAGAACCCAAAAAAATCTGTAATATTAAGTTCAATATTGAAGTCGGATTTTGAAATTTAAATAAACTGAAATAAATAACGTGAAAACTTTTATTTTATGTACTTTAACAGAACATCATTTAAAGAAGATGGGGATGTAACTATGTCCGAAAACGCTGAATTCTCTATCGAAGGTAAGAATTTTAGACTCTATGGCTCAATGCACATTGAATTGGCTACGTCGGGTGTGGCGGACCCTCGCGCCGGCTCGAGCAGTCTAGCGCGGTCGCGAGCTATCAAGCGTTTTTATATCTTGTAACATTGTTTATAAGGTTTATAATGTCTTGTTACGTCACTTCGCTGCCAATTCAATGTGCATTGAGCCTATGAAGATGTCTAACCCTTTTTGAGGCAAAGGGAACATATTTCCCACCATGTTCTCGATACTAGAACTGCCAAATTATTTCCTACTTTTTTTTTTTTTTTGTGCTGGCAACTTCCTTATTTATCATTCATTCTCTTGACATAAAAAAGTTGTCAGCTGTCATAAATTTTTTTTTATCTGTAGTTGGTTGAATTTGAAAAAAGTGATAATTTTCGTACTGTTTTTACGATCAGTGTAAATCTTTTTCATCTCCAAGGTTTTTGAGGTAAGTTTTGATTTTTCGGTATTGAATGGGTTTCTACTAATGTGTTTTACGCATATTGGCGTTATTGCACGGCTTGGTTTTTCCTAAAGTTGATTTGTTGTGGTGGGAAGAATATTCCCTTTGCCTGTATGTGCCTTTGCGTTGATGGGGACTTTTTTGTTTGCTTATGCAGATGAGTCGTAAAGCTTTGACGGATTTAGAAGTGGAGCATGCGCTTGAAGATCTCTTTGGCTTGCCTGATGATCCAGAAAAATCTGACGATGATCAGGAACCTGATGACGAACAAGTTCTGTTTAGCTCAGCTAGGCTACAGAAAATATTGGAAGATGTCGATAGTTCTGACCATATATCGACGGTGCTCTTAGATGGTAACCAGCCCAGCCCACAATCTTCAGAAATGTTCATGGATGATCATCAATCTGGTTCAGTTTCTCAGCTACCTGATGAACATCCCGGCTCTGTGTGTCAACGATCTGCCAATAGCCCAGTTCTTGTTAGATCGGAAAGTCAACGGATATCACGACCTCTCCATAAGAATAAGAATAAGAATAAGAATAAGAATAAGAATAAGAATAAGAATAAGAATACATTTATTCGCAGTTTTACAAAAATTTAACAAAAAATAAAAAATAAAACAAAGAATAGGTATAAGTAAAAAATAAACTTAGTTTAAACATTAGCAGTAACTATAACTACATAATACAATAAAACATCAACAGTAACTAAATAAAACTACGAAATGGCGTCCAACTCAGCACTTGTTATAGTAGCGGTTGACTACTACAACGCTGGTCTTCCGTTGGAACCACGGCGAGGACGTCAGGCACTAGACGAGACGCAAACAAAAACAAGAAACGACAGTAATATAATAATAAAGTAACTAAGTCTACAAAATTGAAATAACAGTAAATGGATCAGTAATACATTTAACATTTAAGTGCAACAGCAGCAAAGACACGGACCTAAATAAAACAGAGACAAAATACCGACTAACAGGCAAAAACACTGATTGCCCAAACTCACGCCAAGCTCCAAAAACTAACTACTATTTTTTTTGAACTAGTGTTTTAAAAAATTGTTACCACAAAAAGATGTTCGGATCGGCAAAAGTCAAAGGTTCAAGTCCCGCATAGGTGCTGCTTTTGGGATGCGTTTAGAAAATCTTTCGTCTTAGTATAAGATCATCAAGTTTCGAGTATAAGATCATCAAGACTAAATTTTTCTTAAACTTCATAAATCTCGCCGACTACACTTTCTATCGGCCGATGTTGAGACGGAATATTCGGCTAGTAATGAGTATGCAGAAGTATAGCCCGTCTCAACTATCGGCCGATAGAAAGTCTGTAGTCGGCGAAGGGTCTAAAAGTTCTTCATAATTTTTTTTTTTTTCATGTTTTTAAACATTACAGAAGGCGGACATAGCAGTAGCGTCGATGACAATCAATTACGCGCGAGAGGCCGTCATCGACTTCACCAAACCGTTCATGAATCTTGGAATTGGAATACTTTTCAAGGTAACTTATTTTGACGAGCCTCAATTTTCTTTGACTGGCGCATGGCACCCCCCCTGGAGCTTGACTTTAAATAACGTGGTAATATAAAACTGAGAAAATGTCGACCCTACAAACTCCTCTATCTTTCAGTGAAAGGCCCATTAAAATCGATTCAGCCGTTCCAGAAATTGCCCGGTCAAACAAAAAGACAGACATATTTTTAATAGTTTGTTTAGCTTGAAAAAAACACGGTTATTTTAAAACCACAGATAGACACTTCAATTTTATTTATATGAATTCATTCCAGGTACCAACTTCTCAACCAACTCGACTCTTCAGTTTCCTGAACCCACTCGCCATTGAGATATGGCTATACGTGCTAGCTGCTTACATTCTAGTCTCATTCACTCTCTTCGTGATGGCAAGATTCTCTCCTTACGAATGGTAAGATATTCATTCACTCCTTCTTTATTTTATTTTATTTGGGAAACAAACAGTACATGACAGTTAAACAAAGCATATAATACTCGTATATAAAAACACATAAACCAATAAAGTTTCCACCGTTAAGTAGATCATTTAGCAAGTGAATAAAAACAATAGTTACAAATGAGAGAGAAAAAATATGAAAAGATAAGAAATTACAAAAATAATCCTTAAAATATTTTTTCTTAAAAGACAGTTAATGTATGTTCTTTATACTTGAAAGTATGAAAAGTATAATTGACGATTAAACGAACTTACCAAGTGAAGTTCTTTCATAACTACCTAAACTCCAAGTTTTTAAGATTTTTCGATTTCGAAGTTCGTTTAATCATCAATTATATTTTCATAATCATCAATATATTTTCTTTACATACAAACTCAAGCTCCTCAAAAAACTGTTCAGCCAAATTGATCGGAGAGTAGGTACCTGTATGATGCTTATAAAAAAATACAAAAAAAACATGGAAAAAAACGTGTGTGTGTGTATTTGAGTGTCCTTCCCTTAGAGAGCTTCAAGTTTATCAAGGGTATTTTGACAAATAAATCCCCTTTGAAATGAATAATCATATTTTGGTACTGTTCTGATCTATTACTATTTAAAATCCCCAGGTCTACAAGCACTCATATATGCGGGCACGAGACCAAACTCCTAACGAATCAGTTCAGCGTCTGCAATTCTTTCTGGTTCATCACTGGCACCTTCCTACGTCAGGGTTCCGGGCTCAACCCAAAGGTTTGTATTTATCTTACTTTACAAGCTGTTATTTCCCGTTCTTTTGACAATGAAGCTTTAAATTATTTGTGTCCGATTGAGCTGCATTTTCCACACCTCTATGAGCCTTTGTATATTGTACATTAATTGTTTGTGCCTATGTTTATTTGAATTGAATAGGCTCCGAAACTACTGGACCGATTTGAAAAATTCTTTCACCATTAGAATCCTGCACTATCCCTGATGAACATAGGCTATGTTTTATCCCGGGAAAGTGAAATTACCCGAGGGATCACGGGTAACACCGCGACGGACAGCTAGTGCAGTAAGGTGACAGCGAGCTGATCTGATGATGGAGTCAGGAGCTATCCAATGGAACTCCTTTGTAATTAACAGTTATACATCTGTGTTTGGGCTCATTTCGATAAGCTCACGAAGTTAAGAAGCTCAGACTTAAAGCATTATTCTGTGCGGTCTCAAAGTGAATGGGCGACCGGTAGTAGCATTATAAACTGAGCGTTTTCGTTTTGATTTTGATTTTCCATGTTCCGTGGCACGTGAAACTATCGGTCCCGGCTATTATGTCTCTAAGCTATGACAGACTCCTTTAGGCAGCCTAAAAACTCCGTCACCAGAGTTAGCCTAACTCAAACGAACTTAATTTTCAGGCAACCTCAACCCGCATAGTTGGTGGTATTTGGTGGTTCTTCACACTGATCATACTATCATCATACACGGCCAACTTGGCTGCCTTCCTCACTGTGGAACGAACTGTACTGCCTATACAAAGTGCTGCGGATTTGGCCGCCCAAAATAATATACAGTATGGGACTCTAAATGGCGGATCTACTATGACTTTTTTTCGGGTAGGTTGATTCTATTTCAGTACTACGTATTATGAACTATTTTTCAATATGTTGTAGTGAGCTTAGAAGTACGCAGAAGAACTCTATTTTAGTAGTATTATGGACTATTTCCCGATAATAAGTATAGCGGACTTAGAAGCGCGCGATATTTTTATGGAAGAGGGGGCAAACGAGCAAGTGGCACACCTGATGGTAAGTGATTGCCACCGCCCACAGACAACTGCAGCATCAAGAGGCACTGCAGATGCGTTGCCGGTCTTTGAGGTAGGAATAGGCTCTTGAAGGAGCCTAAGTCGTATCAGTCTGGAAACATCTCTGGCGACAGCTGATTCCACAAATCTGATGTGCGAGGCAGATGGAACTTCAACAGGCTCTTTTTGTGTTACTTTTTGTGTATTACAGGATTCAAACATAGATATCTATCAAAAGATGTGGCAACATATGACAACTACCTCTCCCCCCGCGCTTGTGTCCTCTTACGAAGAAGGAGTACGTCGAGTGTTGGATGGAAACTACGCCTTTCTGATGGAGTCCACCATGTTGGATCATCGTGTTCAACGCGACTGTAATTTAACGCAGATTGGAGGTTTATTAGACTCTAAGGTTAGTCAAAAGGCGGGTTAATCTTAATCGTTTGTGCATATGCACAGGGCATATAGCTTGTAGAACTGACGGCCGTTGGGGCAGAAAAGTTCTCGAGTGGAGGCCACGCACCGGAAATCATAGCAGAAGACGACCCACTAGATGGAAAGACATGTAAAGGTTAGCACAGCCGTTGGGTGCAGGCTGCACAAAATCGCTGTGGAAATCGATGGGGGAGACGTATGTTCAGCAGTGGACGCTATGGCTGAAATGATATGATACGCACGTTTCTGTGTGCGTATGGGAATGCTCCATTGACGAATGAGTGCTTAGTATTGCCACGTATTGCTAGATAGGACAATGCCTACATAAATCTTTACAATAGACTAAAACAAAATAAGGAGGAGTGACTGGATCGGAGGTCTCGGCAGAATAACAGCGCTGACCTGTCATCTGATAGGGCAGCATAACGCTGAGTCGAGATCTGTTTGCTGCTGCTGTAGCACACAGCACTGTTAGGAAACTTTCCCCTTATTGTTTTTACTTTATTCCTTTACTATATTTCTTTTTTACATGTACTTAAAACGTGTCTCTTCCTTTTTATTGATTGCTGTATTGTTTTTTTTCTGTGTATTAATGTGAATGTGTGCAAGGCTTATGCGGTAAATAAACGAATGTCTATGTCTAAAATATAATGTTGTTTCTCCCAGGGCTACGGCATAGCAACGTGGAAAGGCAGTCCATGGCGCGACAAGATCTCTCTCGCGATCCTGGAACTACAAGAAAAGGGGGTGATCCAGATACTCTACGACAAATGGTGGAAGAATACCGGAGATGTGTGTAACAGGGACGGCAAAGACAGCAAGGCGAATCCTTTGGGTGTGCAGAACATTGGTAAGGCTTATAGCTTGGGTAGCTTAGCTTAGTGAAGGGGTTTCAATATTTTCTGTCAAAATCACAAGAGTTTTTTATGAATCCCATAAATTTTGAACGAAGATAGAACTTATTAATTATATAATATATTTAATGCATAAAGAAAGAGATAGAAATACGCAGGTTACAAAGGCGGCCAGTATGGCATAAGTAACCTCTAACCGACATTTTTTTTTCAAAAATGGCGGTAAGGTCATTATATAGGCATTCTTCCTGTAGTAGGTACCTACTCTTCTTTCACTCTAATAACAGCTAACTGTAATATCAGACTGATTTTGACAGCGCTGAGTTTAAAAAAAAATGTCTTTTACAGCAATTTTCGAATGTTATTTTGTCTAACAACTTAACATTGTAAAATATTCGAACCCCTTTGAATCTTAAGGTAGGGTATTATTGTTTTACATTGCCTACGTCACTAAGGCTAGTCGTCCAAACACTTCGGTGATCTCCTTGATTCACTTTCTCCATTTAACGCTCTTGGTTTGATCCTTCTTTATAAATCATCTATACGTTCTACGCGATCTTGAGATGTAGGCTTGGGTAGTGAATTTAGTAGGCTAGCAATAAATTAATAGAGTTGACGTGTTTTAGAATAAATCGTCAACCTGCTATTTATAGTGAGTTAGCATTTGACTAAGTTTAGAGTTGGTTAAAGTTGCTAAAATAGTAGAAATTCGCATAACATATCACGTTTTTAGAGTTGAGTTCTAGAACCAGGTAGATTTTTACAGTTGAACGACTTTTGCTTTAGAGTTTCGAGTTGCGCTTAGAATTAATTACAGTTTAAGGTGTTATCAAGTTTTTTGGAAGTAATGAGCTATTGTAGAACATTTTGTGACTTGAAATTCAATAAGGTAGGTACTTACCTATTCTAAGTTGTAGAGCCCCTAAAACTTAAGACTTACCTGCTTGCTTGTCATGACTATCTTATCTTTACGGTAGGTATAGAGTAAAATGAAATTAAAGTTTAGGCAAAAACATTTTTTTACAAGTACTTATATAGCGCTACAAAGATATCTGGACCGGTGGCCAAAAGAGGAACTAACGACGCCATTTTGAAATGTCTGCCATTCGTTTCCAGTTGCCTTAACCATATGTTTGCTCGGTGTGTTTTTTTTCGTTTGGTTTCGTTTGGTGCTTTGTGGGTGCTTTGGTCCCTTGCTTACCCACTTTACTGTGAAATGTTTTTTTTGGGAACACCAAAGGCCATAGACATTTACTTTCTCTATGCCAAATGCAATAGCAGCACCTCCCTCACCAGAACAGATATCCTTGTGGGACAACAAGTCAAACTCAAACTCAAATCAAATGTAATTTTACACTATTCTATTGTAGTGATAGGGTGCCATGGTAAGCAGATTATTTCGTCTTTGTTTTACAATAAAGTAAATGCGTTCCTTATTCTTTAATAGTGCGATAAAATCTATCGTCGAAACTATACTTTTTGTCTACACTAATATTATAAAGAGGAAAGATTTATTTGTTTGAATTGAATAGGCTCCGAAAATAATGGACCGATTTGAAAAATTCTTTCACCGTTAGAATCCTACATTATCCCTGATGAACATAGGCTATATTTTATCCCGGGAAAGTGATGTTTTCCCGAGGGACCACGGGTAACTCCGCGACGGACAGCTAGTTTTTGTTGGTAGTTAGGGCGCCTTCAAATTAGCCGCAAATTGTCGCGCGGAGGCAGCGCGGCTGCAGCGCTGCGGCCGCGCTGCTGTCTAAATCCATATAAATTAAAAACGCGCGACTGCAGCGCTGCAGCCGCGCTGCGGCCGCGCATCAGTTCATCGATCGACTAGTGACGATGAATTTATCGATGAAGTTGAGAGTCGTCCAGCAATATGGGATTCGAGGTCCGACAAGTACAGCAATAAAATCGAAAGGAAAAAGGCGTGGGAAGAAATATGTAATAAATTTATTGAAAATTTCACAAACAAGACCGCAAGTGAAAAAAATGAAGCATATTTTTAACACAACTACTTTATATTTTCATTGTTTGCCATGACAATTCTCCTTCTGAGCTAACAAAATAATCAGCTAATGTATCACGTATAGCCGTGTTTCTTCGTCAGAGTCCATCGTGAAACTAAATATACAACACTATGATTCTCGAACCAAGCTACAGCAGCGCGGCCGCAGCGCTGCAGCCGCGCTGCCTCCGCGCGACAAATTGCGGCTAATTTGAAGGCGCCCTTAGACTTTTAGGACATTTAACACACGTTTGCTCCAGGTGGTGTGTTCGTGACTTTGCTCTGCGGATTGGCGTTGGCCATTGTTGTTGCTATACTGGAATTCTGCTGGAATACCAGGAAGCATGCTTCGCAGGACAGACAGTCCCTATGCAGCGAGATGGGACAGGTAAAGAATGAAAATAAAGAAAATTATCTATCTTAGTTGTTTCTTAGGGTATTTTTGTTCAAAATTGTAATTTCATAATAAACCCTGCAATATAAAAAAATAAATAAAATAAAAAGTTTTTATTTCAGACCCTTCTATGGTCCGTTACCGAATTTTTTATGGTAAAAGAAACACAAATAATTATACGCCTTCCGATTACCATACGGTTTATATTTACCATAAGCATTAATTTTTTTAACAATTTAATTAAAAAAAATTTAAGACACGTATACACAGTACATACCTACTCTATACTCCTGCACGGATCGGCGAAGGTTAATTCAAATTAAAAAAAACTTCACTTTAAAAATAACCCAGTAGCTAAAATAATTGATCAAACTAATTTCATTTCATCATAGAAACGAAGTTACAACATCGAACTTACAAAGTAAAGTTCAATTCACTATGTAAGTTCGTTTCATCATTGATTATACCTCTATGAACCAGGAGCTACGAACAGCAATGCGCGGTGGTTCATCTACTCGCACCGTGTTACGCGCGGGTTGTTCCCGCTGTTCTCCTGCCACTCACGTGCCGCCCGCGCCTTCAAGATACGAGGTTAGTACAGAATTTATTAAACGTAAACAGGGTCACGACTGTATCCCCAAGGCGCGGTAGACATTCTCTCAGATCTTTACATTCCAGATCCTTTGAAGATGTCTAAGGGGGTAGTCAGAGGCATGTACAAATACATATTTGATAAATGCCCACATCTTGCAAAAGTTAAATTATTATTCAAATAGAATTTATTATTCAGAAAATTATTCTAAAAAGATTTTTTTTGATGATTTTTCAAAAAAAAGCCGTGTTGGCCGAATGGTTATACCTAAACATTCAATCCAAAGGTCGTGGGTTCGAATCCTGACCGTGACCACACATCAATGGATTTTGTGTGTCGTAATATTAATCTACGGCGAAGGAAAACGTCGTGAGGAAACCAGTTAGTATTCATATAGGCAACGATGAACTTACAATAATTACAACTTTTCACGTATACTACACTAATATTATAAAGAGAAAAGATTTGTTTGTTTGATTGAATTGGACCAATTTGAAAAATTCTTTCACCATTAGAATCCCACATTATCGCTGATAAACAATTGAACATAGGCTATATTTTATCCCAGGAAAGTGAAGTTTTCCCGAGGGACCTCGGGTAACACCGCGATGGACAGCTAGTATCAATGTATAAGGACATGCCTCTAACTGCCCCTACATCTTCAAAGACTCTGAAATACATAAAAAAGATCTGAGAGAATGTCTACCGCTATGGGAAACAGCCGTGAACTTGTGTGTTTTTTCAATAGGTTGCCGAATTTGCCGATTCAAAAATCGACTAATGTTCTCAGATCCAAGAGAACTGCGCCGCCGGCGTGGAACTGAAGGAGCTCCGCTGGTCGTAGCGCCGCGCGCGAGGCCCGGCCTCCGCGCCCGCCTCGCCTGCGCGCACACACGCTCACAGTGAGTATACTGTACACTAATAAATGAATAAACACTCTATATTGCCCACAATCATTTAAAAAATGAGTTATGGACTATAAAGTAAAATGTATATAGGCGGTCTTATCGCTTAGAAATGTTATATCTCAGACAACCTTTAGATGGAAAGAAGCATTTACTAATGTATAGCGAGCTGACACACGCCCACTAGTGTATTGAATAGCATTAAAAATAAAAATAAATAAAATTAATGTAAAATTTATAAATAAATAAATAAAATACACGCCAATAGTGAGTATAGATAGGTATAGCTAAGTAGAGTTTAGCGAGCTGATACACGCACACTTATAGCGAGCTGAGTATACCTACTATAAATATTTCCTACGACTGAATATAACCCCAGATAATATAATGATACTAGCAAACCCAACGAACTCCGTTTCGCCACCAGATTTTTCCTGAATTTTCTTTGCTATAAACCTCACAGAGCCCGAGACCTCTCCAACGAATGCAAAACCGTGGAAATCGGTTCGTGCGTTCTGGAGTTATAGCGTCAGGAAGGAAAACCCGACTTATTTTTATATAGTAGATAACTAAGAAATGAAAAGTCTTTTTAAAATTTTGGATTCCGACGGGATTCGAACCCGAAACGATCAGACGATCCTCCTAAAGCCGGAGTGCCTTACCGCTCGGCCACAGAACCCTAGTCGTCGCAATCTAAATTTTTTATAAGTCCATATTTTCTTAATGAAATACCAAGTGGATTAACACTATAACACATATAAATTACAAAAAAATATGAATAATAACTTATTTTACAGATTCAGTGGGCACTCTCAGAAGGACTACGTCGTATGTGATGAAAGAGCCTAGAGAAAAGAAGCATGTTCAAATCATAGCTTAGAACTAATTCTAAGCAAAGTGGATAGTATAATGAAGTGCCAAAAAATATTAATTACAACCCCTACAAATTATTAATGCGGTTGGAGTGAGAGAGATATTGACACAGGAAGATGTAGAATCAAATTTTTAGTTTTACAGGTGCTGTAAGAATAAAAATTATTAAAATTTCATCATCATCTCCCTGCCCTTTTCCCACATTACATGGGGTCGGCACAACATGTGTTCTTCCATTCTCCTCTATCAGCCGTCATCTCAACACTCACACCTCCTTACTCATGTCATCCTTCACACAATCCATCCATCTTTTCTTTGGCCTACCTCTACTCGTGAATCCATCAACATTCATACCAAGCACTCTCCTAGTTACATGACCTTCTTCCCTTCTCATTACATGCCCATACAATGCTAGCCTGTTGCTCCTCATCATTTCATTCACTGGCGCCACTTTCACACTTCCTCTTATGTTATATTAAATTTAGTTTTACAGCGGTTGTAAAGAAAATATTCGGTAGGATAAAAATAATTTTAATTTTAAGAAAAAAAGTAAAAATGATGTTTATCAAGAAAGGTACCTACGCAGGTTGGAACTAATTATTCAATCTCACTCACTCCAGCGCGCATTTCCTTGCCTAATTTTGTTATAATATCTTCTATTTTATTATTTATGCTATAAATATTACAACAGCTATAGTATCTACCTACACGGGACTAAGTGTTGGTTCACGGTGTCTAAATTGGTCTGGGGAAAATAATGTTATACCTACTTTCAAAATTTATCAGAAATTTTATTGTTTTTTAAGTCGCCAAAATTAAATTTTAAATAAAAATTAAAATAAGCTGTATTTTAAAGAGTTAAATCGCTAGATCTGTACAATAGTAATTTGTAATTTTTATACTGTAATGTAAAATTGTGCCTAGTTTTTAAATTCAGTAAAAAGTTTGAAGTTTTATACAATAAACTGAATTGTGCCAAATAAACTTCTAAACTACTGGTTGTAAAGGAAACGCCTTAAAGACCTCGAACGAGTAATTCAGATCATGTTTCCTTTTTACCTTTAACCAAAAAAGTATTAAATTATACTTATTGAAACTTTTTTCAACGCTACACTTTCACCAGTAGATATCCCATCATCTGACTGTGGCATAGGTACTAATAGAGATATCTACCTACTCAAACATGTACATAACCACAGACAAGAACACATTTCCTTTATTATTATTTTTTTTTATGCCTGCTTCGTCCGACTGCAGGGCAAAGGCCTCCCTCCCCTTTCTCCACACCTCTCGATCTTGAGCCAAACTGTGCCAGTCATCTGCATGACTGTCGAGATCGTCCCGCCATCTTCTCCGGGGTCTGCCGCGACGCCGCCTGATATTTGGGGCCCAATCTGTTGTTATTTTAACCCAAAGATTGACAAGACATTTCCTTTACATCCTTTATTTTGGCTACATTCCGCGATTTAAAAACGCAGAGCAATAAAATATAAAACATTTTTTACTTAGTCGAAGAAAATGACAGGATAGGCGTTCCTGAAGTTCGCCGTTTGTCTGCGCAGAGCACGATTTTGTATGAAAATGCGTTTACTGCGCAAACAGACAGCTAACTTCACGAATGCCTAGATCCGTTAAAAGAAGTATATTTATTGAAACTTGAAAATACAAATATGTACCCAGTTTTGTATATAACTTGTGTATCCAATGTGTGTGTGTTAGAGACACGTATTGTTTTTGCACCGTTTGTGATTGTTTGTATAGCTGAAAAAATTGCATCAGTGATCTACACTTCATTCGGATGCGTCGATTCATTGAAATTCTCTTTGAGTGCTTCAAAAAGCGTTTTAAATTTTATAACGGGACTTAATCGCGTAGGTATAACATTTGTTTATCTACCTCGACGTTTCAGTAGCGTTACAGCTACCGCGGTCACGAGAAGAGTATCTTCTTCTGTTATACCTACGCGATTAAGTCCCGTTATAAAATTTAAAATGTCTTCAAGTCGCGAAAGTTTAAAATGTGTACTTCAAAAAGTAAGGAACAATCTGTGCTGTCGGAACGTTACTTTTCAAAATTAAGTTAACGGTGAAGGAAAATATCGTGAGGAAACCCGTAGCTTAGTCAGCTCCACACGTATTGACGCTATCTTTTCTGTGGACAAGGCCGATTAAGCTGAGAGGATGGTTAAGGGCAAGCCTATTCGATCTCAAACAATGTCCCAGGCACTACAACGTTAAGTGTAGGCATAGGTTGCCTCCTGACGCTGTATAAATCATCTATTATAGATGATTTCATTATAAAAATGGTGCCCTCACGTGCAGCCTTTGCAAACGAATGTTTACAGCGAAGATTGGGTCACATTAGAGCACATCAACGAAGCTCTTCCGTCTAAAAGCATTGTCAAGCATTGCCAAGGCCAAAATCGGCCAGGAAGAAATAATAAAAATAATAATAACTAATATAGATGTAAAGGCCTAAATAATAATAACTTTTCAAAGTAAGTTGGTACCTAGTTTATCAAATCGATGCATCCGAATGAAGTTTGAAACGTTATGCTGATACACCTCATATAGTACCTACGTAAATTTGTGTAGGTCCAACTCCAACGCCAGAAAGAAGTCTAGCGGAATATAACAGAACTAATTAAAAGGCTATTGAAATGTATATTTATATCATACTTGTTCAGTAACTAGGGATTACTATGGTGGAAAGTCTCCTTGTAAATTGGTGTTTGCAATTCAAGGCAACATTACGTCGCACTATGCTTGAATTGTAATGTTCACATACAGTTCAAGCTATGCAAAACTCCTTGGTAAACAATCTCTTTTCTTATAAAATGGTAAGAAAAGTTTTTACTGAAAAAAAAACACTGAACATGGCGGCATTTAATTTCCATTCATTTCAAACTATGCAAAACTCCTTGGAACTCAGAGCCGTAAAAAATTTCATTTTGCATTACCAATGTTTTATTTACCTCGCAAGAATGATATAAAGTAGAATGCTTACCTCGGTTGCAAGTAGCTATTACACCCTCGAACTATATTCACCCTCGCTCGCTGCGCTCGCTCGTGTGACTAAATATCTCGGGTGCACGCGATCCATTAGCGCCCTATGCGAGCTGCGCTCGCACTGGCGCCAAATTTATTTATTTATTTATTTATTTATAAGGAAAACCAACAGCTTAAAATAACTTAATTGGGTAAATTTATATAAACAGAAAGCCAATTACAGGTTTTCACGTTTAGAGGCAGATCAGTGAAAGAAAGGTGAGAACAGAATAAAAGTTAACTAAAATTTGGAATAGGTACATACAACAGAGAAATACAAAAGAAAAGAAAAATAAACTAATAATAACACAACCACTTAAAGAATCAAAAACTAAACAAAATACACTACTTGCACACTTGATACTAGACTCATGATAACAGATTAGGTTGATATAGGTAAGTAACACAAATATAATATAATATAATATAAAACACTACAGAAAGAACTCGCTGCTAATTTGTCGCCTAGCAGACCTGACACTGGTGCAGAACAGGTCCAAATCAAAGCGCTTACACAACTTGTTGAAATTATCACTCGCTCTCCACAAATAAGCGTTTTGCCTATAGTTGGTTCCAACTACGGGAATAAAGATGGGAGGATTAAATCTAGTGATTTTAAATGGTACATTAATATTGATTTTATCTAACAAATCCGGACAATTGATAGCGTTGGAGGTAATCTTTAGTAGGAACGATAGATCAGCTATCTCGCGTCGTGTGGAAAGTGGGAGGAAATGGAAACGTTTACAGAGGTTGTGGTAATTAGAGGAATTATATGAAATTTTGAGACGAAAACAAAGATATCTAATAAATTTTAATTGAATTCGTTCGATTCTGTCAATATAAGTATCATAGCGAGGGTTCCGAAATTGGATCTTGTTCTGTAATAGCTTACTTACGTCCCTTGTGTAACAATCTACTATTACACATAGATACTAGCGAACGAAAGGACTTCTACTGGACTCTACGCGCAGCAAAACGTAATTACGAGCACCGAAGCGCAGATTACAATTTTTATATTTATCCACTTTTAAGTTCCGAGTTGTGGTTTCGAGTTCAAGACAGAGTAGATACTACGGGATACCAACTATAAAGTTTTTATTACTCTATAATGTTTTAGCGATAGGGTCAAATAGGTACAACCGCTACCTGGTTTGATGCCTGCGTCAGTCAGGACAAAATGTTTGCAAAATGTTTCTTGTTCAGAGTCTGAATGGTCAAATATTAATGGGTAAATTCTATATTGTTGGGGATACTCAGTGGATAGTAAATAAAAAAGTGGACTGTAAATTAGGTAGATGGTTTATATTGGACTTTAGGAGACGCGCGCCTAGAAGGTCCCGTGAAGTGTGGAGTGCGCGGGCTCGCTGCGGTCTGGCGGGGTGCGTCGCGGCGCCTCGTCCTCTGGACCCCGCTCGCTGCGTCCCATGGGCGCGGTGGCGGGCGATGCGCTGCTTTGTCTCCGACAATATTTATTTTAATGTCACCAAGGAACTTCTACTCATAATAATAGTATCTACTCTGCATGGACTGATGGTTTGCTAGATCAGAATAATGTTATAAATTAATATTTATAGAAAATCTTAAAAAGATGTGTGTAGTTTATGAACCTTGTTACATTTTATTGTCTTGTTTAATATTGAATAACAAATTGTTATTTTGTGTAAACAATAGATTTTAAGTATTCGTGGTACATTTAGCTCCAAAAGTAGGTTTTGTACCCTACAAGGTATATTTTGAAACCGAAGCATTTTATGTACCTTAAGCAACGAATGTGTGAGGTTGTCCGTAAATATTATTTTATGTTTCATTATGACGAAATGAATAGTCACGTACCTACAACTGTTTATACACTGCCATAAAAAATAAAATAGATCTAAACATATAAAAAGTTTTCTTTTCCCTACCTTTGTAAACGAGAATTAAGATTTTTGCATTCCAATATTTCCAATTCATTATGCGGTCCGGGCTACAACTTAAGTTTTAAGCTAGAAACATATTATCGGACGCGGCTTACGGACACGGTTGACAGCAGAGACTGATAGGTACGCACAGTACAAAAACATCCAACGCGCCAGATCGTTGTCGGACGTCCGAAAGCTCAAGGACACGTCCGCGACTTACGTCCGATAGTTTGCACAGCGAGCGTGTACAAGCATTATCCAGATCGCGGCTGTCAGCCGCGTCCGATAGTATGTTTCTAGCTTTAGTAGATTATCAAAATGGAATAACGCAGTGTCTTACTTCTCCCAACCCATTTTTGTATGAAAAAGCATTCACTGCGCAGACAAACTGCTAACTTCACAAATACCTAGATCCGTTGGGCGAAGTGTACGCAGCAATATAGGTACCTAATAGATGATCAAAACGAACTTATTATACCTACGAAGTGTAGTTCGTTTGATATTATATTCGCTTCATTCGAAGTTTATCCGATGAAATATAATAAATAATCAAACGAACTTACAAGGTGAAGTTCGATAGATATTATTTATGAGGTTTCATTCGAAGCTATACATCTTAGTCTAGAGTTGACACCCGAGTGAAACGAGGCAGTTACAAAATCCAGCGAGGGAATCAACTGTTGTGAAAAAGAAAAGTGAAAAAAAGCAAGCTTATTTTGAAGAATTTATTAAATATCTACGAACTAAAATATTTCTTTTGCTTATCATGATAAACAAAGTGCGTTTGCAACGCACGTGCGTTCTGAAACCCCCTCATACACTCTACGCATTTAAACATTTTCCCGCCAATATGTTCATTCAAATGTTTATCCAAGCTTTCTTTGCTTTTATATTTCTTTCCGCAAACGGAACAAATGTGTGCGGGACTGACTGCGTGAACGGCTCTTGTGTGTATTGCTAGATTTGCTTCGATTGCGTATTTTTTGGGACATTGATTGCACTGGTATCTCACATGTTCGAATCTCGTTGTACTGTTATTTAGTTTTAACTGAGACTTTTTTGGAAGACTGTTTAGTCTGAAAAAGAAAATAAATTGATTCAAACTTTATTATCTATCCAGATACTTACAATAGGTGCCTACACTGTAGAGGTAGGTAGCTATAGCTACATGTATTATGTCTAGATGAACTAGGTATATAGCGCCAGTATAATACATTCTACGAAATGTAGGTATTGCTTGGCCTGATGGACCGATTACTTTAGTACCTAGTACCTACCTATTCGTGTTGATGCGTCAATTTTACGAAACTACAAATCAATTAATTCTTCTCCAGGATTTGAACCCACTAACTTCAAATCACAACCAAAACTATCATCACGCACGATGCTTGGGAGGAGCTAGGTAGCTACGAGAAAATTTTTACCTGTTCTTCCCTTTCAGTTCAATTTTACAACGAAACTCTTTAGTTGCGTTTGATATATTTTTCTTGCAATCTTTTTCGCCTTTTTG
Source organism: Epirrhoe alternata (assembly GCA_963565295.1). Lineage (NCBI taxonomy): Eukaryota > Metazoa > Arthropoda > Insecta > Lepidoptera > Geometridae > Epirrhoe > Epirrhoe alternata. The sequence continues at coordinate 2,613,966 of OY751402.1, forward strand.
ACATCGAGAACAAACAAATTTTTGAGCGCCACCTTCTGGCCTAATCATCGGATATTTCTGCCCACACACAGTGCACGCGATTATCGTCTTTTTGAACATGGTATTAGAGGCTAGTTTTGTAAGTTTGCGACGTTCGCGCCTCTTTGTTGGGCCGAAAGCAAGCTTTGTATTGAGAAGCGTTAGTATTTCTTTCTGTGGGCTTGTGGTTGGCAGGTTTGTTTTTCCAGGTGAAAATTCTGCTAGGATTCTTGAGGGTCCTGAAGAGTCTAGGTTTCCTATAAATATCAGTGATTAAACATTGTATCTACCTACATACACCTCGTTACTTAGGTAGGTACATACACAATGTGACTACTAAAGATTAAATTGAAACTTTTTGCTAGACATGGGCAACAGGGACATTTTTTTGCTCTGTCAGTCTAAAACGGCTGAACAAATTATAGGTACCTACCCTGGATTAGCGCATAGGCCACTTTATATCTCAGAAATATAGAGTACAATAGTTATCGAAGGACTGCTAGTAAAACATATAAGTAAGTAGGTAGTAGCTTAATGTTCATGTAAGTAACCAGCTCGCTTCGCTCACTAATGGCGCATCCACTCTCACCACACCGCAGTTACTTTTTGTTGACACAGTAACAATCTTAGATAACTTTTGCGGCTAAGTGTTACTATTGGATGTAGCTCAGTAACACTTGGAAACGTTGCTCAGCAAAAAGTAACAGCGGCTCGCTTCGCTCATCAATCTTACCTTCACTTATAGTTTTGTTGAAGGAAGCGTGCACGAGCGCGCTAAATCCTTCTGTTATCTTCATGCATTTTACGCAAGATTGACAAATTAAGCCTTCGGGAGATACCTGAAAAAAAAAGAAAAAAAAAACGTTTATTTATGACATCTATCGTAAAATAACAGACACTTCGGAACTAGAAAATAGAAACACAAAAATCGTAAAAAGCATCTCCAAGCCGTACGTACAGTAAAGATGTCATAAATTGGTGACCGACTCAGCATAATACTGCGTTAGGTTAAATTATAACGCAGCGCTGATCTTCTGTCGGAGCCAGACGAGTGCGCCACTACCTACTGTAGGTGTAATTATATACAAATAATATAATAAAATAAATGAGAACTGAGACCAAAGAAGGCTTATGTAAATAAATAATCAATCTTTTTTGTAAACTTTTACAAAAATAACGTTCTAGTCTGAGCGAGTCCAGTCAAAAGTAATGGCCAACTATGGCGACAGAGATTTTAGGCCGCCTTATGGCTTAACGACTTAACAGCTGGGACTAACAATTACGTGCCCTCTGAAGCACGGAAACGCTCAGTTGATAATGCGACTGGCGGTCACCCGTCCACTCTGACTGTTTAGAACATTGCTACTATCAAGAACAAAAGCAAATTAAGTATTTCTCTGTAAGAAAATTGTTAAAATTCTTATGAGAAATAAACATCTTAAACCGTCAGCTACATCACGGGCGCTTCGTTCATCATCAGTGATGTGCTGTAGGTATCAAAAACTTGTAATTTCAATGAAAATCTCACTTGAACTCCGAAGTAGAGTCGTATAGTTTCATCAAGTCTATCATTAGTGATATGCTGCAGATGGTCTGACGCGCCGCAGAGCCGGCATTGACCAGCATCGCCCGCCGCCAGCTCCCCTGCTAACGACTCCTGGGAAATATTGTTTAATAAATCATTTATGTGGCTTTATTCGACGAACATGACGTGTAAGTACCTATTTAAACATCTAACGTAGGTATAATATCGAACTTCAACTGGTAAGCTCGTTTGATCGTATATTATACTTTGATGGTCATTTAAGCCGATCCCAAAGTAAGCAGAGCTTTTGTTAGTAGGTGGGTATTATTTTCTTGTAAATACATTCACTATTAAATAGATGTAGGTACCTTGTTTACTAATAAATCAATGTAGGTATTTACAAATACATACATATGTGCCTCAAAAAGGGCCCTTGAGTGCACTTAGCCCGTATTCACAAACATTACTTTGACGTTTCCAAGTGCACGCGGACGCACAGGGTCCCAAAATCAGTAGGTTTTTGAGACCCTGTGCGTCCGCGCGCACTGTGAGACCTCATAGTAATGTTTGTGAATACCGGTGTTAGACACCAACAAAAATGAATTAATTTTTAGCAAACTTTTTGGTTTAGTTCTTGTCGGTAATCTCGTAATACTGAGCTGATGTAGGTACCAATAGGTGTGTAGGTTACCTACCCACTCGGCATTACGAAAAACTGTTTTTTACCGACGAAATAATTGACGAAAAATAATTGTTCGATGTTTCTCTCGCGTCGGCTTGGCCGAATTTTTACCTTACTGTATTTTGGTAATTTATCCTTCTTCCAAATTAGATTCATTTCGCTAGAATGGTTGGATCTCTTCATTGTTACCAAATAATTTAGTAGTCGAATTCTGAGGCAATAAATATAATAAATTAATTTTGACTTCTGCTATTGCTGACAAATGCTGACCAAAGAGAACAGAACTGGCTGACATTCTAAAATAAAATGACAGCATCAGCTGAAGTTTAAACTAAAGAACTATTATTAAGAAATATTAAAGTAGGTATATACGTGACTCAAAATATCTATATCCATCCAATCCACAAAAACTTAAGCAAGGTCCACAGTGCCGTGTTTATAACATGTTATTAACCGAATATGCGCGTGCCATTGCTGGAAAACAATGCTAACATGTTAGAAAACTTTATAATTTGACGACAGTCAAATAGCGCGTGGAAATTGAAGACTCGAAATGGTCTTATTAGCACATTTTTTTATTATATCTATTCAGCCCGGTTGCACCCACCGCTGGGTATAGGCCTCCTCTATAGGTTAACGCCTATGTTCAGTCCTTTCCCACACTTTCCTAGCCACATTGACAATGTCATCCGACCATCGGGCGGGTGGTCTCTTATGCCGACCACCCACGATCCAGTCTACCGTCCAGTTAGCAGCGCTGCAAACTTGATCAAGTCGGCAGAACGAAGTTCTTTTTCGCTTGTCATGCACACCCATACCAATACACCGTCAAGTTTACTGGACGCCGCTTCCAGTCCGCGGCAGACTGGACGGTAAACTTGATCGTGGGTGGCCGGCATTAGATGATCGAATGCCGCCGGGTGGTCTACCTGTGAGAGTATTTTGTTTCTGTGGTCAACCTCGTGGTCCTTCCTTAAGCATAGATTTAGCATGGTACCTCTTTCCTTAAGCATCTCTGGGCCATCATCCATTGTTCACAATATAAAAATATTGTTTTGGCCCTATTTTAAATCTTGTAGATTTTGTGATCACTTCAGAAAAACAAAGAAATATCATAAAATATTTTATGAAATTAGATTTATTGTACAAAAATTATATTATGAGGCCATCTTGCTTATATCTTCATATTGGACACCCTTCACCAATCTCCCAGTTAACGGCCCTTCCGATATCTGAAACAATTTTAAAAAGATAAAATAAAATGCTACAAAAAACAAATCGAATTGGTCGAATGAGAGCGCCTTCAAACGTAGGTTCGAATCCTAACATTGCATCAGTGGATTTATCTATACAATCTATAGATTTGTTTGTTTGTTTGAAATGAATAGGCTCCGAAACTACTGGACCGATTTGAAAAATTCTTTCACCAATAGAATCCTACATTATCCCTGATGAACATAGGCTAAATTTTATCTCGGAAAAGTGAAGTTTTCCCGAGGGAACGGGGGTAACACCGCGGCGGACAGCTAGTCGTTATTATTTTTAAATCAAGCTCTAAGTCGGTGAAGGAAAACATCGTACGTAACTAGCTTCCGCCCGCAGCATAGCCTATAATGCTATTCCATGCTACGACCAACATCTATTCAAAGCTTCATCTGAATCGACCTCTGTAGCGCAGTGGGCGAAGGCCCGCCTGCGACGCAAAAGGTTGCGGGTTCGATCCCCGCGGCGGGACCAATGTTTGTATGATCTACAAAATATATTTGTCTCGGGTCTGGGTGTTTCTATGTATAATATGTATGTATTTACAAACAAAAAGTATACAAGTAGTATATCAGTCATCTTAGTACCCATAACACAAGCTCTGCTTACTTTGGGGCTAGATGATGCTGTGTGAAAAGTCCAGCATTATTTATTTATTTAATCTGTTCAGCGGGTTCAGTCTTATTGAATAGGGGAACCTGGGGAGATTTGATCACTGGGGAGACTCGATCACCCTCATAAATTTTATATTCGTAATACTATAAAACGTACATGATTCGGAATCATGTACATTTTGGCAGAGGGGAAATACAAGGTAAAGGCTCATCCTGTCTTTATGATCTAAGCTTCCCTTCGGTATAAAGTCATTTAGCCTTGACGTTCAAGACAAAAAAAAATGAGATTCGATTATAATTACCTCAACATCCCACTAATATAATAAAGCTGAAAGTTTGTATGTTTGTGTTTCAATCACACCTCAAGCAGTGAACCGATTTGGATGAAACTTGGAATAGGCGTAGATGACCTGGAATAGCATAAAAGCTATTCAAAATGTTGGTACTACGCGGGCGAATTCTTGTACCATTGTTCATAAGGTTTATAATGGCTTGCTGTAAAACTAATTGTCGCGTCGCTTGCCAATTCAATGTGCATTGAGCATTTACCTCAACATGTGCGCAGTAGCGCTCAGTATCAATATTGCGCAGTGTGCCAACAAGGCCGCGGTAAGCGCCGTTCACGAAGCGTACGGTTCTCCCCGCCGATGGTATCACTGTTTCTAGGTGATTCTGTAAAACACAAAATAATTATTATTTTTAAACCGGGTTTAAAAATATTTCTTTTTTCCGACGTTTTGGACGCATTTGCAGCGCCCGTGGTCACGGATGAACTCATCCGTTCATTAATAACAATAGGTACGTGATAAATACCCGGTTTAAAAATAATAATTATGTCACCAAATCACGAAAGTTTAAACACAAAATATTACAATAGGCATGACAGTAATCAAGTTGTGCCAAAATATTTAACTGGACTAATTAAATAGGATTCCAGGATTGAGAAAAATGCATTTATTGAAAATGAAAATGAAAAAATATTTATGTCAGACACAGTTAGGCAGAAGGTATGGTGTTGCCGTAGCTTAAAGTTTATTGACTAATTCTATTTCAGCGGTCTTCACACTAGGCAAGCCTCTATCGTGAAGACCAGTGAGACGGGTTATACATTTACATAAACAGTATCCTCGGTACAGTATTGTCCTAATAATGTCGAAATCAACTGAAGAAAACAACAAAAAAAAGGTAACACACAGGCAGAGTTACTTTCACATTTATAATATTAATTATTATTATTAGCCATTGCTGTCCCATTGCTGGGCAAAGGCCTCCTTCCAGACGTCTCAAGGCTCTCCCAATCGTTCGCAAATTAGTCGAGTTCATCCCGCCATCGCCGTCTCGGTCTGCCGCGTCGCCTCCTCGCTGGGTCGGGGCGCCACTCGGTGGCTACCTTATTTTTTTTTTTTTTTTTTTTTTTTTTAACCTATATTTTCCCACTGCTGGGCAAAGGTCTCCCCCATATCCTTCCAAGCATCTCTGTCCCGGCCCATTTCCCACCAGCCTTTCTTAAAGGCATCGAGATCGTCACGCCAACGTTTCTTCGGCCTGCCCCGGCTGCGTCGCCCATCTGCAGGCACCCATTGTGTGACGACCCCTGCCCATCTGTCTTCGTTCATACGACTGACGTGTCCCGCCCAACTCCATTTCAACTTTGCTGTCTTGTCTCCGACATCTGCGATCCCGGTCTTTGCGCGTAAGGTTGTGTTGCGGACTCTATCGATCCTCTTCACCCCCAGAACGCTTCGCTCCATGGCTCGTTGGCATACCTTGAGCTTGGACTTCTGAGACTCGGTTAATGACCACGTTTGTGCACCATAGGTGAGGATGGGCAGAATACACATGTCTATAAGTTTCCGCTTCAGAGACAGAGGAAGGTTTCCCTTCATTAGCGACTTCATGGACCAGAAGCTCCTCCAGGCGTTTTCGATGCGGCGTTCGACTTCTTTATCTTGCCGGTTCTGGAAGGAGACTATCTGGCCCAGATAGGTGTACTCTTTGACGTAGTGTAATTCATGCCCATCTACCTTGATCTTGTGTTGGGTGCTGTTGGTCATTATTTGTGTCTTTAACCGATTCATCATTAGTCCAACCTCTAGGCTTGCTCTACTAAGATCCTGAAGCATGGTTTCGAGTTCTGATGCAGTAGGGGCGAAGAGAACGATATCGTCGGCGAAGCGTAAGTTTGTAAGCTTCTTATCTCCTATATATATTCCCTTGGTAGACCAGGACCGATTCAGGGTCTTAAAAATCTCTTCTAAAGTGCTTGTAAAGAGTTTAGGAGAGAGCGGGTCGCCCTGTTTAACGCCTTTATCAATTGCAAAATGGGATCCTGAGCTTGTGAGTTTGATATTGGCTGTGCTATTACTGTAAATAATTTTGATAAGGTCTATATATGTTTTACTTATGTTTTGATTTTCAAGAGCAGTGAAAATAGCCGAATGCTTAATACTATCAAAAGCTTTCGTGTAGTCCACGAAGGCTAAATATAAGGGTTTGTTAAATTCCTGGTATTTTTCAACAATTTGGTTTAGTGTATGCAAGTGGTCTGTGGTCGAGAATCCCGGGCGAAATCCTGCTTGTTCAGGAGGTTGGTGATCATCCAACTGTCTACTGATTCTATTTTGTATTACGATTATGAATGTTTTATAAATATGAGATATTAAACTAATGGGCCGGTAATTATTGATATTGCTTTTTTCGCCTTTTTTATGTAAGAGGATTATATTTGAATGGCACATATTGGTTGGGAATGTACCCGTTTGTAAAATAGAGTTAAATAAATTTGTTAAATGTGGTACGAGTGCAGTTGAGCCTATTTTTAGCGCTTCTGTTGTTACTTCATCCTCACCAGGGCTTTTATCAAATTTCATTGTTCTGAGTGCGTCTTGTACTTCCTTTCCTGTTATAAATGGAATGTCATCATCAAAGGAGTATGTTTCATTATTAGGAGTTTTTGTGCTATCAGAATAAAGTTGTTTATAGAAATTTGTGCAAATATCAGTAATTTTTGTTCTATTATTGTGCTTGATCCCTTGTTCATCTTGTAAACAGTTGATCCAAGCCTTTTCTCTGTGTATCCCCTGTTTTGCAGTTCTCAAAGATCTGTTGTTCTCAAGAGCTATTTGAACCATATGACAGTTTAGGTTCCTTATATCTTTTCTAATGCTGCGTTTGACTTGCCTATCTATTAATCTATACTCGAGCGAGCCAACTTCTAATCGCCCTCTTTTAGCTAGGAGTAGGTGTGTTTCTTTTGAAAGTTTGCTGTTTTTGTCTTTAGGTTTTCTAATCTTTTTATTACTTATTTCTATTGCCTTGATTATTGTATTATATTGCGCGTCTGTATCAGCATCATTTACTTCATTAATTTTTAAAATACTGAAAGAGTTTGATAATTCTAAGTTGTATTGTTCTGCATTGTTAAATAAAATGTGCTTAGATAATTTCTGAATTCGACTGCAGAATGTTTTGGCACGATGAATCTTGAAATTAAATCTTACTCTAGCACGAATTGGTCTATGGTCAGAACTGAATTTGATTCTATTAATTGTATTGATGTCCTTGATTAGATCTTGGTCGGAACATAAAACAAAATCAATTTCATTCTTCACGGATCCGCTAGGTGACATCCAAGTCCATCTCCTATGTAATTTTTTTGAGAAAAAGCTATTGGCTATGCGCATGTTTTGTCCAAAGGCAAATTGCAGGAGACGAGTCCCACGCTCATTTCTATCCCCGAGACCATATTTTCCTAGGATATTTTCACTATCACCGGCCTGCCTCACGCCGATTTTTGCATTAAAGTCTCCGAGGATAATGTTCCAGGTTCCACGGTTCTCATCACATGCACGATTGAGCAAGTCGTAGAAGTCTTCTATGTCTTCATCACTCGATGCTGATGTGTATGCATATGCTTGAATGAATGTGATGGTTTGTTTGGGGGTTACCTGGAATTTTAAGATGGCTATGCGCTCCGAGTATCCTTTGAATTCTAATATGTTGTTCTTCCACTTTTTTGAAACCAAGAACCCCACACCGTAAAGTCCTTGTGTTTCTCCATAGTGGAAAAATATAGCATCCTCCCTTTCTACACTTTGTTCTCCTAACCTCCTGACTTCTGACAATCCTACTATGTCCCATTTTAGGTCTTTAAGGGCGTTTTCTAATTCGACGAGGCGTTCGTCTTTCATCAATGTTTTAACATTATATGTTAGAACGTTAAGCGTATCGGAATCCATATTAACATTTGCTTTGGTCGTTTGACGGAGGGATCTCACCCGGAGATTCTTTGCACCCCTAACTCCAGGACTGGTTTGGCTCCCGTCAACGCCAGCGCAGCCGCTGGGGTCGCCGGGCACTTGGGGCCGTTGTTGGTTTATTCTTACCATGGGGGGTTTAGACCATAACCCACCACCTTATACTTATTACTACTTATAATACTACCTTATAATATTAATAAATCGAATAAATAATAGAATGTAGTTACCTGATCAAGTTTAATTTTAACATTGTCATCAAGGAGAGTAACCTGAGCGCCATATTTTTCTATAACTTTGTCTATAACCGCTTTTCTTTTGTAGAACTTGTCTCCGAGAGATTTGGTGACGATCTTCACTATGACACCCTCGGCCAACCAGTAGTCCTTTCTGCAATTGAAAAACATCACCAACCTCATTATTGACTAAATTAAATATGGGGTCTTTCATTTTAAACTAACATAATTTAGGAATTGGGTTCAACAAATTAATAAAAACATATTTATGTAATGCTTTTTTTTGTTTTGTTATGAAAATCCCGAGAAAATCGACAATGTCTATCCTTTCAATTCATTGTTGCTTCCTGTATAACTTAGTCCATTCGAGCGTGCATGTGTGTGCACGAATGTAGCCGGGCTGCGATTGGTGGAATGTCTGTTCTCCTTGAAAATGAATATGCAACATGTCCTAAAAAATCAATCAAAGATAAAGGAGAATGGGCATTCCCGCCCAAATCAAAAAACTATCGTCCGCAGAGTGGGAGTATGGTGGAATGGGTAGACCTTCAATAACACTACATTTTATTGTACGACAGCTAAAAAATCCATCCTACAGAAATCGAGATATTTGGTGACTTTTACATATATACATACATACATAAAGTCACGCCTCTTTCCCAAAGAGGTAGGCAGAGCCCACGGATCTCCAGTCGCTACGATCCTGAAACACAACTTTCGCCTCATTCCCTCTCATTACATTCTTCATACATGCTCGTCGGTTAAGGGTACTTTTGACCTTGCCCTAATCCAAAATGTCGCCAATTTGATCCAAGAAGGTTCGCCTAGGTCTTCCCCTTCCAGCTGTCCCATGCACACTCGCCTCATACACTTGCTTTGTCAAACGACTGTCATCCATCCTCTCTACATGCCCAAACCATCTTAACATACCTTTCTCGATCCTCAACACTACATCTTCTTTCACTCCACACTGTTCCCTTATCACACTATTTCTCACTCTATCATTATGGTGACTTAAAAGTCACCATCACATTTTTTGACTTACAGGCTTCCCTGAAGAAACGCTACTCCAACCAAACAATATATATAAATTCTGACAGTCAAGCAGCTCTCCTAGCCCTGGATTCGAAGGTTATCACGTCCAAGCTAGTAGAGGACTGTCTGACACGTTTGAACACTCTGAGTCTAAAAAACAGGGTGGTTCTAAGATGGGTTCCAGGTCATGCTGGAGTGCACGGTAATGAGTGTGCCGATGAACTCGCAAGGGCCGGATCTAACGGTACACAGCTGGGTCCTGAACCGTTCTGTGGCATACCGAAAAGTCTGGCCAAAAGAACCCTAACAGATTCCTGCTTCGGAGAGTCAGCCAGATACTGGTATAACTCTCCGGGCATGAACCATTCCAAACTGTTAATCAAAGCCTTTGACAAACGGTATACCAACCAAGTCTTAGCGCTAAGCAGAAACAACCTACGCATTATGGTCCGAGCTTTGACTGGACATTGTCGCCTTAACAAGCACATGTTTAAGTTACGGCTGTGCGACACTCCAACCTGCAGGTTCTGCAAAGAGGCGGATGAATCGCCCCTTCATTTGCTAGGGGAGTGTGGGCCACTAATGCACAAACGCAGCGCCATTCTGGGCAAATACACTTTAAGCCCAGAGGAGCTACGAGAACTCACTCCCAAAAAGGTCCTACAGTTTATGTCAGCAGTAGGGCTTGGAAGTGAACTATGAACGCCCCGCCACAAGGGGCGACTTGAAAGTGGCGATCACAATAGGCCTTCATGGCCGCAGTGATATAAAAGCCACGCTATCATCAATAATAATAATAATAATAATACAGGCTTCCCGCAGACAAGCCACTATGGGCATTCGATAGAACTTTAGAAGCACTACATTTGATTGTATAACAGCTAAAAAATCCATCCTGCAGAAATCGAGATATTTTTTTTTTGTGGTGACTTTTACCATCATGTTTCTTGACTAACAGGCTTCCCGCAAACAAGCCACTATGGACATTCGATAGAACTTTAGAAGCACTACATTTGATTGTATAACAGCTAAAAAATCCATCCTGCAGAAATCGAGATATTTTTTTTTTGTGGTGACTTTTACCATCATGTTTCTTGACTAACAGGCTTCCCGCAAACAAGCCACTATGGACATTCGATAGAACTTTAGAAGCACTACATTTGATTGTATAACAGCTAAAAAATCCATCCTGCAGAAATCGAGATATTTTTTTTTTGTGGTGACTTTTACCATCATGTTTCTTGACTAACAGGCTTCCCGCAAACAAGCCACTATGGACATTCGATAGAACTTTAGAGGCACTACATTTGATTGTATAACAGCTAAAAAATTGATTGAAAAAGATTGTATAACGCATCCCCTCCGCCGGGGGGCTTGTTACAAACATGAAAAATATTTGTCGCTCACATGTTTGATACTTGTTGCCTACATGTTTTATACTTGTTGCCAACTTGTTTAATACTTGTTGCCAACATGTTTGATACTTGTTGCCTACATGTTTAATACTTGTTGCCTACTTGTTTGATACTTGTTACAAACATGAAAAATATTTGTCGCTCACATGTTTGATACTTGTTGCCAACATGTTTCATATTTGTTCCCAACACGTTTAATACTTGTTGCCTACATGTTTAATACTTGTTACCTACTTGTTTGATACTTGTTGCCTACTTGTTTGATACTTGTTGCCTACATGTTTAATACTTGTTGCCTACTTGTTTGATACTTGTTGCCAATATGTTTGATACTTGGTGCCTACTTGTTTGATACTTGTTGCCAACATGTTTGAAACTTGTTGTCTACATGTTTAATACTTGTTGCCAACATGTTTGATACTTGTTGTCTACATGTTTAATACTTGTTGCCTACATGTTTAATACTTCAAAAAAAAAAAAATGTTTAATAGTTTAATACTTGTTGCCAACATGTTTGATACTTGTTGTCTACATGTTTAATACTTGTTGCCTACATGTTTAATACTTGTTGCCTACATGTTTAATACTTGTTTGATACTTGTTGCCTACTTGTTTGATACTTGTTGCCAACATGTTTGATACTTGTTGCCTACTTGTTTGATACTTGTCTGTAGTATGTAGTTTTAAGAACATTACTTGACTAAAATTGTCTGTTATCATTGTGTAAACTGTTGGTGAACCTAATAAATAAAATAAATAAATAAATACTTGTTGCCTACATGTTTAAAAGTTAATAGTTAAAAGTAACCTTTAACTGCAAATATCTCGATTTCTGCAGGATGGATTTTTTAGCTGTCGTACAATCGAATGTAGTGCTTCTAAAGTTATATCGAATACCCATAGTGGCTTGTCTGCGGGAAGCCTGTAAGTCAAAAAACATGATGGTAAAAGTCACCACCTTTAACTTCCAATATCTCGATTTCTGCAGGATGGATTTTTTAGCTGTCATACAATCAAATGTAGTGTTTTAGAAGGTCTACCCATTCCACTAGACGTCCACTCTGCGGGCGATCGTTTTTTGACTTGGGCGGCGCTTCATACATGCCTGCCCATTCTCCTTTTGAACTGAAAACTTATAACGGCTTAGGAATTAAATTGATACGGTCAAACGTCTATTTACAACTCAAAAATGAAGCCCTGTCAGTTTGTGTAGTTTAAAATGACAATTAAAATACTTAAAATACAATTAAAATACCAAAGCCACCTTTTAAAAAACGATAAGTACAAGCTTTTAATGCACTATCACCATATTTCGAAATTGTAGTTGAAACTTGATAGACAAGCTGAGTTGCAATTCATCGGCATATTTTCTGCTGAGTTCTGCTGAACTGCTGTCTCCATCATCAGAACAGCTTATTGTCTCCATATTATAAAATTGTAGATAGAATAGGAAGTCAAAGTCAAAAAGCATTTATTCAGTAGGACCGCTGGGATCACTTAGAATAGTCTTAGAACTAATTTTACTCCTGTTCTTTCGCGACCAATACCGTGAGGAATCAGGGCAACAAACACGGTTTGGGGCCTAGTATTTTTTTAGGGGATCCATCTTAAAACTAAGTTGTACTGAGTTTTAACTCAATTCTATTTTTGAGCTACATGAAATCCAGAAATTACTTTTAAGTGAAATCATCTAGTGTTGAACTCCGTAACTAAGCACGGTAAAGAACCTTTATCAAGGCGTTCCCGCCGCGCGCCCGGTGACGATTCCAAAATACACACGTAATTTTGTAAGTTTTCACTTCTGTCAACTGTTTTTTGTCTCACCTATTAGCTTTCTCTTTCGCGCGTTCTTCCATCATCATTATCTCATCCAGCGCGGACTGTCTGCTGGATCCTTCGGTCTTCTGTTTCTTGCTAGAATATTCTTTTTTCTCTTCTTTACTCTTTGTCAGCGCTGATGTTGGTAGAGGCTCGGATTTCTTATCTGTAATTTTATCATAATTTTTGTACTAAATATGACTATGTGTTTTTAAATAAATAATGCTGGACATTTCACACAGCATCATCTAGCTCCAAAGTAAGCAGAGTTTGTGTTATGGGTACTACATGACTAATATACTTTTTGTTTGTAAATACATACATAATGACATAGAAACACCCAGACCCGAGACAAATACTTGTAGATCATACAAACATTTGGGATTGAACCCGCACACATCCTTCTGCTTCGCAAGCGAACCTTCGCCCACTGCGCTATAGAGGTTGTCTTGAAGTTGGTTTTATTTTTATTCGGCCACAGAACCCTTAGTCGTCGCAATGGAAATTCTTGATAAGCTCATATTTATCTGGTTCCCATAGTACAAGCTTTGCTTAGTTTGGGGCTAGATGAGGCTGTGTGAAATGTCCAGCATTTATCGCTTAGCCGATAAATATGAGCACATCAAGAATTTCGATTGCGACGACTAAGGGTTCCGTGGCCGAGCGGTAAGGCACTCCGGCTTTAGGAGGATCGTCTGATCGTTGCGTGTTTGTTTTTATTGTTGTGAGATCGCGTAAAAGTTTAGATAATATTAGAACTAATACCTTACCACAACGATCTCCACTTGCTACGATCCTGACACACAACTTTCGCCTCATTCACTCTCATTACATTCTTCATACATGCTCGTCGGTTTAGGGTACTTTTGACCTGGCCCTTCTCCAAAATGTCGCCAATTTGATCCAAGAAGGTTCGCCTAGGCCTTCCCCTTCCAGCTGTCCCATACACACTCGCCTCATACACTTGCTTTGTCAAACGACTGTCATCCATCCTCTCTACATGCCCAAACCATCTTAACATACCTTTCTCGAACCTCAACACTACATCTTCATTCACTCCCCACTGTTCTCTTATCACACTATTTCTCACTCTATCATTCAGGGTTTTCTTTTTAGTTTTTAAAACGTAATTATTGTACCTTCTGCTTTCCGCTTAACATTCAGACTGAGTGTGACTCGCTCTTGGCTGCTCTCTCTCTTAAACTCCGTGTACTCCTTATCTTCCGTGATGCCTTTCTTCTTATCTCGTTCAACTTGCTTCTGAATAAACTCTAGCATTCTCTCCTATAAGTACAAACATGTTTTTTAGTTTCAAATCTACAGTATCATATGTGACCTCAGTGGCATATTGACTAAGTATGGCAGTGGACAACTCTAGTGACGGTGTTTTTTAGGCGACCTTAAGGCCTCCGAGCTTAACGACTTAAATAGCATAGACCTACAATTTAACGTGCCCTCCGAAGCACGGAAGCGCTCAGATGAAAATGCTACTGGCGGTCACCCATCCACTTACAGACCGTTTCGAATCAAAATCCTAATATCCTATCCTAATCCTTCCTAATATCCTCATAATATAATAAATCTGAAAGTTTGTGAGTATATTTGGATGTTTGTATGTTTGTGTAACAATCACGCCTAAACCTACAAAAATAGGCAATGATGACAAAACAAACTTATTTACCTGGTCATCCTTATCCATCTTCTCTTTCTTGGCCTTGGCTTCCATCGCAGCGATGGCCACTGGGTCCCTATCTATGTATGTCACGAACCATCCCTTCTCCGTCTCGTCGACGATGCATTTTCCTTCACGGCCGAGCCATTTCACAAACTCTGTGAGAGTCTCCCATTGGGTTGCATTCATATGAATATGCTCTCTGGAAGATAAAATTGTTCACTTTAAAGATGAATCACATAAAAGAAAGTTAGGCCCCAAACTGTCACTGTTGCCCTGGTTCACAGTTTGGGTAAAGTAAGTTAGTATGACGCAGTGGCCAACCCTGGTGATGGTGTTTTTAGGCCACCTTAAGGCCTCTGTCATGGCTTAACAACTTAAAAGCCGGGACTGACAATTTAATATGCCCTCCGAAGCACGGAAGCGCTCAGATGAAAATGCCACTGGCGGTCCCATCCACTTACAGACCATTTCAAACGTTGCTTAACTTTGATGATCTATCAAGAACGACTAAGCAAGCACGACCATGAGCGCTTTGAAACCCCAACATAGTAGACCTGCTCTATGGAGTTAAAGAGTCTTTGTGGATGTCAAAAAAGTTTCATTAATCTCTAAGCCAAGGATCATAGTGATTTGATGTGGCTTAGTGCTATACATCTTGTTTTTAGTGCAATACTTAGTATGACTTAAACAAGGTCAAGTAAGTGAACATACAGTTCGCAAGGGATCTAGGCATTCATGATGCTCATTAGCTTTCTATAATTCAGCCTATAACAGTCCACTGCTGGACATAGGCCTCCCCTAATGAGCGCCATTGCGCCCTGTCCTCAGCTCAATCAAGCTTCTGCCAGCAGCAAAAACTTTTTGGTTCCTAAATAACTCTGTCACCTACTTACCTCATACCTACTTTTGTGTTTTTTTTTCTGTATGTACCTGTTCTCTGTTGATGTGATGTGCCTGTGTCTGTGTGTTGTCAAATAAAGTTATATCTATCTATCTATCTTTGAAACTTACCTATTACCGATATAATCCTGATAAACTTTATTAGCATTCACTCTTTTTGTACCATACTGTCGCTTCAATAGCTCCATGTACCCATCCTGGAACTCTCTGGAGAAGTCGTCTATATACTTGCTAGCGTTGTCAGCAAAGAGGAGTAGCTGTCTTTGGTGGCTCTCCGACATGGTGTGGCATTTGAATCCGTTCTCATCACGGCATTGTTTCTGACACATTTGGCAGTACCAGCGCAGTTTCTGCAGACCTTTAGCTTTGATCCTGTTTGCTATGTACTTGGCGGTGCCCTTCTCTGCCTTACCCATCTTGGTAGAATACAGAAAGAGTGATGACACTGGAATGTTTTGGTTGAGATTACAGGAATAGCGCGGAAAGTACTACAATCACACTGTTTGAGGACTAGTGAATTATTGACGAAATAAGTGAATATATATTATATACTAAATGAAAGCTCTTGTTGAAAAACAAACAGAAAATAGTGAAATTTTGGAAAACAAACCAACCAACGTTACAAAGTTAGTTGCAAATGATCTGTCAAATAGTATGTCAGTGTCATGTAGTATAACTACTCGACGCTAGATGGCGTTACTTATGTTATTGAAAAGTTGAAATTCAGGCACTTACAAAAAGACCTGGGAAATGTTGTACCCCAATTCGTTAATAGATGTCGCTAGTGGATAGCTGTGCCTACAGTAGACACTGACATTTTATGCTAACTGACTGTTCGTTCGTTTTGTTTTGTTTGTGTGTGAAATAGACAAGTGAAGTGAATTCAAAAGTTATTTTATTGAGGCGGGTAAATATTTTTAATATTTCAATGTTCAATGTGTTTTTGCAGTGATTCTATTCACTGTGTATTTAGGTAAATGTATACATAATTAGCTAGCCGATTGGTTTCTCAAGCAAGCGCCAAGAAAGTTCCCTTGAAAACTTTGTGCACGTATTTTTACTGAGTCGTTTTCCATCACCAGATCAATATG
Organism: Epirrhoe alternata; assembly: GCA_963565295.1. Classification (NCBI taxonomy): domain Eukaryota; kingdom Metazoa; phylum Arthropoda; class Insecta; order Lepidoptera; family Geometridae; genus Epirrhoe; species Epirrhoe alternata. Next base: position 2,630,494 of record OY751402.1, read on the forward strand.
GACCTTTGGGAGTCCACGATAGAGGATTACCATCAGTCCCAGAGCCTAGACAGCTTGAGCACTGTGCTACACACAGCTGAGGGCATCCTGAAGCAAGATTTGGCGCAATTTGAACTTGGTAAGATAGTTTTTTGAAGTACTTAGTTGTAAACTTGTTTGAACTTGTTATTTTCTTCTACCCAGTGGGTATTGCTATTCATTCGGGGTAAAAGGTGAGATTAGCTATCTAAATATAAAATTATTCTACACGCAGATCACTGCAAGTTGAAGCATGCAGAAATTAAACTGATCAAGAAATTAAGTTTTAGAATTAAGCACAAAGACCACGAGGCAGACCACCTGCCCGATGGTCGAATGACATTGTTAATGTAGCTGGGAAATCGTGGGAAAAGACTGCACAAGACCAAAAAGAGTGGTGTTATAGAGAGGAGGCCTATACTCAGCAGTGGGTACTCAGCAGTGCAACCGGGCTGAACAGATAGATAGTTTTTTTTTTGTGTTCCCTTTGCATCTGCGATCAGTCCCAAGGCTTTAAGCAGGTGTGCTGTAGGTGGTCGTCATTCAGAGGAAGAGCTCCAGTGAGCTGTTCCTCTTCTGTTCTTTATCACGCCAAATCCAGGTCCATGATGTGCGGTCTCTTCAGCCTTCTCGGGTAGCTTATGGTGATCAATTGCGAGGCCAAGTGGTTTGGGTGTTCCCTGAGATAGAGATTAAGTAACCTATTCATAAAATTTTTCACCACATTTCACAATCGGCACATATATTTTCAGATTGGTTTATCCAAACTCTACTCTCGGAGCCTGTATCTCTACTAGACATCATCTCGGCCCGTTCGTCTGATGATGTTTGGTCTAAAGCAGTAAAAGATGCCTACAAGCTGCTCGGTGATATTGTGGAAAATAATTATGACGCTGTACAGGAATATATGGATTCTATTATAGAGGTAAAACGTAAACATAAACAGGGTCACGACTGTATCAGGCGCGGTAGACATTCTATCAGATCTTTATATTCCAGATCCTTTTAAGATGTCTAAGGGGGTAGTCAGAGGCATGTACAAATACATATTTGATACATGCCCACATCTTGCAGAAGTTAGTATTCCATACGTGACAGGTTGCAAGCCCATCGCCGCGTATAAGAATACTAACTGGTTTCCTCACGATGTTTTCCTTCACCGTTCAGAGCTCGTGTTAAAGCGCATATAAATTTTACGAAACGCAAAATCCATTGATGCACGGCCGGGATTCGATCCCGCGACCATCGGATTGAAAATCGAGGTACAACCCCATTCGGCCAACACGGCTCTTCTTATTCTATAATAAGAAGAGCCGTGTTGAGTATTTTTAATATTAATTATGATGGATACCTCTATAGGTATCCATCATAATTAATATTAAAAATATTAAAGTAACTCTGTCTATCTGTCTGTTTGTTACCTTTTCATGCCTAAACCACTGAACAGATTAGGCTGAAAATTGGCATGTATAAAGGTTGTATCCCAGGGACGGACATAGGCTACTTTTTATCCCGAAAAAATCCAGAGGGACCGCGGGAGCGCAGCTAGTTTATTATAAGACTAGTTAGATAGATAGATAGATAAAATATTTATTTGGGAAAACACACACACAGACGAACATAACTAGGTACAACAGACACAGACTTATTATCTTGTTTAATTGCGAAAAATTGCGTTTATTTGCGTTTTTGATGACGCGTTTTCACAGCGTTGTATAGCTGCCTCGCTCACTCGCTTAGTTTGTTGAATCGTCCTATCTCGCCTACTCAACATACGCAATGTACTACATGCGCAAACCGGGCAATCGTTGCCTGGAAGAAATCGCTTTCAGCGATAAGGCCGCCCATTGTACTAATGAACTTGTAAATGTTTCTAATGTATTGTTTTCGTTGTTGTTTTGTACATTCATTCATTCATTCAATCGTTTAGTGCACCTAAATTCAGAGAGCTAAAGATATGTTGTGCGTAGTGTACAGTCCATTGCCGTGTTTTTGTTTTAACAATAAAACAAAAAAAAAATGTTTTTTGGTGGAAACTTTATTGGTTGCTTTTTGTTTCATTGTCATCATGTACTGTTTGTTTCCCAATTAAAATAAACACATTTTCTTTTCTTCCAGCAATGTACAAGCCCACAAGACGCCAGAACTCGCTCCCACGCTCTCCAATGCCTCGCGAGCTGCCTGAAGCGAGCGCAGCCGGGCGAGCTAGCTAGTCAATATATCACAGAACTGAGGCAGGCGAACACTTGCAAAGCTCCGCTCGCTTTGCTCGTCGGTAAGTCTCATTGTGTATTCACTGAGAAACATGTTTCAGACGCTAGTACAAGCTATGCTTAGTTTGGGGCTAGATGATGCTGTGTGAATTTGTCCAGCATTATTCAATATCCTTCCTAATATCCTAATCCTATCCTTCCTATCCTAATAATATATCCTAATCCTAATATCCTAATCCTAATATCCTAATCCTAATATCCTATCCTAATAATATAATAAATCTGAAAGTTTGTGAGTATGTTTGGATTGGCTAGGCTAAATGCACATTGAATTGGCAAGCGACGCGTCATTTAGCTTTGTAGCAAGCCATTATAAACCTTATGAACAATGGCACAAGATATAGAAACGCTTGTAGAATGAACGAGATCTGGCGAAGCCATCTAGCGGGACGTGCTGGCTCGAGCACTTTCGTGCGGTTCATTCTACAAGCGTTTCTATATCTTGTACCATTGTTCATAAGGTGTATAATGGCTTACTACAAAACTAAATGACGCATCGCTTGCCAATTCAATGTGGCTTGAGCCATATAGTTGCGAAAAGATTTGATTCGGTGCTCTGCACTTCCATCGGGGAGCAAAGAAACATTGTAAATAATGTATTATTTTCAGGTACAATATGCGAGTACCATCCAGAAATAGTTGCAGATGAAGTCAATACTATTTGGAGGACATATTTAAACCTGCTTGCTTCTAATAAAAACTCGGTAAGTACCATTATACATTACTAGCTTATGCGCGCGGCTTCTTGAATAGCCTATATGCTATTCCAGGTCACTATCTACGCCTATTCCAAGTTTCATCCAAATCGGTTCACTGGTTTAGGCGTGATTGTTACACAAACATACAAACATCCAAACATACTCACAAGTTTTCAGATTTATTATATTATTAGGATAGCAATTGCAGTCGTTCTTGATAGATTGTCAAAGTTGAGCAACGTTCGAAACGCTCTGTATGTGGATGGGTGACCGCTAGTGGCATTTTCATCTGAGCGCTTCCTTTAAGGGGAAGTGAGCTCTGGCTTACGCCGCGCTCGCCACCCTCCAAGCCCCCTAGGCCGTCTGATAGTGTGCTGGCCGGCCCGCGCACTATTATACTGAACGTTATTTATAAATGTATTTTTTGCTACAAAATAATACCTACTCCTTGGCAATAAAATAATTCCGTAATCCTCTACCGTATTTATTAGGGAACACGTAGACGAAATTTCATTAAAAAAAAATTAAACAACCAGCAAATGAAACTGCTTTATGATGAAGATTTAGAGGTAACTTTGTGATTTTTTTCTATCGAGTCAAATTAAGTCAACCGTGTTTCCACTCCCATAACTAATAAACTTATATTGTCATCAAAAAAAAAATATTAAAAAAATCGGTGTTCTTCTTCTTCTTTTTTATTTAGTGGCAATCTAAACAACTAGAATTCTGCCAATGTCAAGTTTTAAATATTGATTTATAGTCATGTCAGTCAGTCAAGTCCTGTCGATGGTTTGAACAAAACATGGCAGCTTGTTTTCTTCAAAACTAACGGAAATTTTTCGTCAAATGAGAAATCTGCTTCAATACTCCCCCATTCCATTTTCCAGATCTCCTGTTTCAAATCCAAGGCTTCATTAGTAAAATGCCACCGAAATTACATAATAAAACTTAGTAAAACACAGGAAAAAGAAAATAAAATAGCAGAGCAGTGCTTCTTCCTAAAATGGCGAAAAACAACATCTCAAAATCGGTGTTTGTATGCCTTAAAAATGACTTGACGTACAGTCAAAACGTGTCGTCACAATCCAAATTTTTGACTAATTATCATCCCTAAACCGACGAGCATGTATGAAGAATGTAATGAGAGTGAATGAGGCGAAAGTTGTGTGTCAGGATCGTAGCGAGTGGAGATCCGTGGTCTCTGCCTACCCCTTTGGGAAAGAGGCGTGACTTTATGTATGTATATATGTATTTTTTTTGTTTTAGGATCTAGTTTGCAAGTCTCTGCTTAAAGGTGTGTGGTGTTTGTTCAAGCACTTCGGTTCGGACATACAGATGAATGAAATCACTAATTTCTACGACAAATTGGTAGATGAATACTTGAAGAAGTGTCCTAGTGGTGTGTATTTTTTTATTTACACTTTAATTAAGTAAGTCATCATCTCCCTGCCCTTCTCCCACATTACGTGGGGCCGGCTCAACATGTGTTCTTCCATTCTCCTCTATCAGCCGTCATCTCAACACTCACACCTCCTTACTCATGTCATCCTTCACACAATCCATCCATCTTTTCTTTGGTCTACCTCTACTCGTGAATCCATCAACATTCATATCAAGCACTCTCCTAGTTACATGACATTCTTCCCTTCTCATTACATGCCCATACCATGCTAGCCTGTTGCTGCTCATCTTTTCATTCACTGGCGCCACTTTCACACTTCCTCTTATGTACTCATTTAATTAAGCAAGTACCTACCTAAAATACTTAGACTGGGAATTTGTGGACTGTGGACACTAACTTCCCCACTGGTGGGATAGTTGTCGTATTTAAATATTTTTATACTAATCTTCCGCGAGAATCGAACTTCCACCTCTTGCGTATCAGCCATTTAATGAATGAATGAAAACTTTATTAAAAAACAAAACATATAAAACAATAACAAGTTCTTAATACAATGGGCGGCCTTATCGCTGAAAGCGATTTCTTCCAGGCGATCTTCAGCCATTTGGATATGTTTGAGGAGCGTGTTTTTTTATTTATTTATTAAAATGATCAACCCTACCTGTACAGGTGTATTATTCACTCTCTAATAACAAACAGGGTCACGACTGTATCCCCAAGGCGCGGTAGACATTCTCTTAGATCTTTAAATTCCAGATCCTTTGAAGATGTCTAAGGGGGTAGTCGGAGGCTCTCTAATAAACCATTTAATAAAAACTTAGAAGTGTTTTCTAAATCCTAATCATTTTAACAGCGGTGTTACCAATCCTACGCGATTATTCTCCGCTGTTCAAAGAGAGGCTGGCGAGCGATTCGACGCTGCGTCAACAACTATGGCTATTGGATGACTTCTCACCAATCATACCAGTTTACGAACAAGCGGGTAGCGTGATGAGTGGAGATCAGATACAAGTAAGTTGTTATTTCTAGTAATTTCTGTCCCACTGGACAAAAACCACCCATTCTCCAAGTATGTTGTACTAGAATGTCGGTAATTAAGTTTAATGAGAGTTTTTAAGATATCCGACCTCTGTGGCGCAGTGGGTGGAAGCCCGCTTGGGACGCAGAAGGTTGCGGGTTCGATCCCCGCCGCGGGATAAATGTTTGTATGATCTGCAAATATTTATCTCGGGTCTGGTGTTTCTACGTATGTATTTACAAAACAAAAAAGTATATCAGTTATCTGGTTCCCTTAGTACAAGCATTGCTTAGTTTGGGGCTAGATGATGCTGTGTGAAATGTCCAGCATTATTTATTATTTATTTATATGCTGTGCCATATTTTATTTATCAAAGAATAATATTGTTATTAAGAAATACATAGTTTCGGAAAATCATATAACCTAACCTGTTTTGACGAGTCATAGCTTGTACACTTAGTAATTTAAGTCCTATTTATTGAATTTATTAATGTGTTACACCTATGATAATAAAGCTATTCTATCCTAGCTTCTGCGCGCGGCTTGGCCCGCGTGGTACCAATACTTTGAAAACCCTATAAGCTATTCAAGGTATCTACGCCTATACCAAGTTTCATCCAAATCGGTTCATTGGCTTAGGCGTAGATAGTGACCTGGAATGGCATATAGGCTATTCAAAATTTTGGTACCACGCGGGCGAAGCCGCGCGCAGAAGCTAGTAGGTTATATATTATCCCGGGAAAGTGAAGTTTTGCCGAGGGAACGCGGGTAACACCGCGACGGACAGTTAGTTTATAATATTATAGAGTATGAATGAATTTGTTTCAGAATATGCTCCTCAAAGAAGTGATACCAAAGACAACAGAAAGCTACACTAAGCTCAAGTTCACGGCATTACGTGTGTGCACCGCACTCAAGCATAACTTGAGTGGAGATGTCGATGTGTACTCATTGGAGTATCAATTGAGGAAAGAGGTTACCTATGAGGTGGCTGAAGCGGTAAGTACACTAGGATTAGTACTTAGTATATTAGTAGTACTTACCGGTGATTAACCGATAAATATGTTATGATTATTTTTCAATATTTCTTCTATCTGTTCTCTTTAATTAATGTAATTGGGTCTTCCGTGTCAATTAAAGTAAATAAATAAAAAAAAAAAATGAGCTTATCAAAAATTTAGACTGCGACGATTAAGGGTTCTGTGGCCGAACGACAAGGCACTCTTTAGGAGGATCGTCTGACCGTTGCGGGTTCGAATCCCGTCGGAATCCAAAATTTTGATAAGACTTCCTTTTTCTAGCGTGGATTAACACTATAAATATTTCGGGTCTGGATGTTTCTGAAGCGCTCGTGGTCGTGCTTGCTTAGTCGTTCTTGATAGATCGTATTAAGTTAAGCAACGTTCGAAACGGTCTGTAAGTGGATGGGTGACCGCCAGTGGCATTTTCATCTGAGCGCTTCCGTGCTTCGGAGGGCACGGTAAATTGTCGGTCCCGGCTATTAAAGTCGTTAAGCCATGACGGAGGCCTTAAGGCGGCCTAAAAGCTCCGTCACCAGAGATGGCCACTGACTCATACGAACTTACTTACTTTATGTATAATATGTATGTATTTACAAACAAAAAAGTATATAAGTAGTGTATCAGTTATCTGGTTCCCATAGTACAAGCTATGCTCAGTTTGGGGCTAGATGATGCTGTGTGAAATTGTCCAGCATTATTTATTTATTTATTACAAAAAAATCTCTTCCAGGTATCATGGTGCATAGAATCAAATATGTCGAACTGTGAAAAATTATTACAAACCGCTATTATGTTCTATCATAACTTGCCGGAGAACAAAAAGAAGGAAATTGTTGTAAATGGCTTGTTAAACTCACCGGACGATGTTATGCATGTAAGTATCCAATTTGAAAAATTCTTATGGTTAAAGAAATTTATTACCCACTAGCTGACCCGCGCGACTTCGTCTGCGCATTTTTGTCCCGCTTTTCTGTTGAAATTTTTCCTGAATTTTCTGTGCTATAAACCTCACGGAGCCCGAGACCTTTCCAACGAATGCAAAACCGTGGAAATCGGTTCGTGCGTTCTGGAGTTATAGCGTCAGGAAGGAAAACCCGACTTATTTTTATATAATTTCTGTAATTGTTTTATAGTGCTGATCCACACTTGGTATTTCATTATGAAATGAAAAGTCGATCAGACGATCCTCCTAAAGCCGGAGTGCCTTACCGCTCGGCCACAGAATCCCTTGTTGCCGGTGTCCAAATTTTCGATAAGCTCATATTTTTCGGTTGAGCACCGATTAGCGCCATCTACACGTTCACTAGTGAACTCATGCTAGTGAATTTTGATATATAGTAGATAAAGAACGTCGTTCACTTACAATGAGCTTAAAAACTATAACTAACAATTAGTTCTATAAATATATTTTATATTCCAGAGGTTGATTAAAAGATATTGTCGCAAATATTTTTTTTGAGTTTACTCTTGAAAACCGGGATTGACTCGCAGGTTTTTAGTTCATTTGGCAGATTGTTGAACAGTTGTGCACCCTCAAACACGATGCTTCTTTTGCCATAGTCGGTTCTAGGTTTTTTAAGTTTCAATTTTGAGTTTAATTTAGGATTCTAATGTTGAAAAATTCTTTCAACATTAGAATCCTATAAGAAATGAAAAGTCTTATCAAAATTTTGGATTCCGACGGGATTCGAACCCGCATCGATCAGACGATCCTCCTACCGCTCGGCCACAGAATCCTAGTCATCGCAGTCCAAATTCGTCTGATCGATGCGGGTTCGAATCCCGTCGGAATCCAATTGATAAGACTTTTCATTTCTTAATGAAATACCAAGTTTGGATTAGCACTATAAAATTGCAAAATTATATAATCCTATATCCCTGATGGACATAGGCTATATTTTATCCCGGGAAAGTGAAGTTTTCCCGAGGTAACACCGCGACGGACAGCTAGTAAATAATATTGTATTATTTTTCAGGCGACATTAAACTTCTTAATATCAGAATCATGCCAAGAATACTCCCTCAATACATACTTACCTCTGTGGAAAGACTTATTTACCTCTAACCATACAAAGAAAGATACTATCTTTGATAAGTTCTTGGCAAATGTAGTGCTGGTCATAGAGAACTTTCTGGAAGATATTAATGAAGATAAGGTATTTATCTTACTTACTTTTTAATATGTTAAGAATAATTAAATATGTTTTAAGTTTTTAATGTATACAGGGTTATTTGTAAAACACCGGTAACCTCTCAGGACTGTATTACTATCATCATAATGAACAACTTTTGTTCTATGGATTTTGGATAGGTGTAGATAGTGACCTAGAAAAGCATATATACTATTAAAAATGTAGTACAACGCGAGCGAAGCCGCGCGCAGAATCTAGTCTATCTCTAACCTCTAATTTGAAAATATTTGGAAAAAAAACGAATTTTATGGGCTACTATGAAGGCAATGGAATCCAAATCTATGAGTAACTTTTTGTCTGTTTGTCTGTGTGTTTGTGCACATGATCTCAGAAACGGCTTATTCAATTTGGATGCGGTTTTCACTGTTTTATAGTGATCGATGTGGATTAACATTAATTAATGTTTACAAAATGTATTGCAATATTATAACCTATTCCTTTCAGAAAATACCAGATAACCTAGCTAGCCTCTTAACCCTGACTTCATACATCATACCAATGCAAGAGGTGGATTCAGTGAACTATCAGCTGACGGTTGTCGCATCAAAACTGGTCGAGCTGTCCCAGGAATGTGGACTGGAGGCTTGTGTGATCTCTGTAGTGAAAGTTTTGGTGTCATTGCTTGATGCTCGATGTGATTTAGGCAAAATTTGTCAGGTAAATTCATTATTATTGAAGTGAAAATTTCTTTAGGCACGTTGGGTATTTTTGAGATGGGAAAAATACCGGTGCTAAACCGATAAATATGAGCTTATCAAAAATTTGGATTCTGACGACTAGGGTTCTGTGGCCGAGCGGTAAGGCACTCCGGCTTAAGGACGATTGTCTGATCGTTGCGGGTTCGAATCCCGTCGGAATCTAGAATTTTGATATGTCTTTTCATTTCTTAATCTATTGAACTCAGACTAGTAGACAGTGTTACCGACACCACCGTCAGCGCCATCTAGTTTAGAACTCCGTAACTAAACACGGTAGAGAACCTTTATCACGGCGTTTCCCGCCGCGTGTAACGCCTAGGTACACACGTGCCTGTATAAATTATAATTTTTTAATTTAATTAATTAATTTAATTATTTAATTTATAATTAATTTGTTTAAGATGCTACAAACAGACAGATGTAAGGACGAAGCAACGCTGTGTGAGACTTGTCTGACGCTGCTGGGAACAATGCATTCTAACTATGTTGACCAAAAGTTAGAAGCTATAGAGGTATATTTCTACTCATAATATAAAAGTGAAAATTTGAGTTTTGGATATGAATTGGTTTGGTCGAAGAAATATTACTACAATATTTTATTTCTTCAATTTATTATCAAAATTATAAGTAAACACAGCGGGCTGGTACAATTTTCCCTATCGATCTATTCCTACTGGTAGGATAAGTGCACGTTTTTGTAGATTTATTTCTACCGGTGGCGATAGGTTCACAGTTTAATTTAAATTAACCAATTTGGGGGTAGGTGTTTTCTCCCCAATCCATGACAAAGAGGTAGTACTAACCTCATTAAGGTCGACGCCATCTGGTCCACATACCTTAGGGCTTTTCAGCCGACAGATAATGTAGGTTCTTTAAAGGCTAACTGCCAAAAATAATGTTACTTGCGAGATCTAGAATGGTAGCGCGCCAACACCATCTAGCGATGAAGCGGTGAAGCTCTAAAGTGGCTAGGTCATTGTAATTGGCAACTCTATTACGATGCCCTTGTAGTTCAGGCGATCGCAGTTAGGGGTCGCCACAACCACTATGTCTATAAAAAACTATTGAATAATAGAGAAACATTTGAATTAGACTATTGTAAGTATAAATAGTGCGTTAAGATTAAGGATGTGAGTATGTTTATGTTGAAGTTTAAGCGCTCGTGTTCGTGCATACTTAGTCGATCTTGATAGATCGTCGTAGTTGCAACGTTCTAAACGGTCTGTAAGTGGATGGGTGACCAGTGGCATTATCATCTGAGCGCTTCCGTGCTTCGGAGGGCACGTTAAATTGTCGGTCCCGGCTATTTAAGTCGTTAAGCCATGACGGAGGCCTTAAGGCGGCCTAAAAACTCCGTCACCAGAATTGGCTGACTCATACGAAGTTACTTTAATCTGAATGTTTGTGAGGATGTATGGATGTTTGTTACTTTTCCACACAAAGTACTGAATGAATTTTAATGATATTAGATTTTAGTCTGTAATAATAGCATTCAAATTACCATCATTATTTTGATCTTCTGTCCATCCAAAGGCAGTCTGGGAGAGATCGCTTCAAAGCGATAAGACCGCCTATTCATTATTTTATTGCAATTTTGAAGAAAATCTTCAATGAATCGAAGAAAAGAAAATCAAATGAAAACAGGGGTCACGACTGTATCCCCGAGGCGCGGTAGACATTCTCTCAGATCTTTTATATTCCAGATCCTTTGAAGATGTCTAAGGGGGTAGTCAGAGGCATGTACAAATACATACGTGATACATGCCCACATCTTTACAGACATAAAGTATAAAGTAGTATAAAAGTTCAGCTATGCTTATTTTGGGGCTAGATGATGCTGTCTGAAATAAAAAATAAAATAAATAATGCTGGACTTTTCACACAACATCATCTAGCCCCAAAGTAAGCAGAGCTTGTGTTATGGGTACTAAGATGACTGATATACTACTTATATACTTTTTGTTTGTAAATACATACATATTATACACAGAAACACCCAGACCCGAGACAAATATTTGTAGATCATACAAACATTGGTCCCGCCACGGGGATCGAACCCGCAACCTTTTGCGTCGTTGAAATGTCCAGAATTATTATTATTATGTAAAAAAATGTATGCAATAAATAAAATTCATTCATTTGTAAAATTCAGGTGATACTATCAAGGAAAGACGCAGAGCCCAACACTTTGTCTATGGCGATAGAGAAAATTGAAGAGGAAATTATATCGAGCAAGTTTGATTCGTCTCGTTATTCCAAAGTACTTATATCTAAAGTAAGGGGACGTCCATAAATTACGTGTGGCATTTAGGGGGGAGGGGTCAAGCCAAATCTCTCAAAATCTCACGTGGGGGAGAGGGGGTCTCGGCAAATCTCACGTAATATTTTTCGGCAAGAAACAAGTATAAATTGCGATAAAAAAGGGTTAAATAAGTAAAATTTCTCCATTAAAATATCACTAATAGGAACATAAAAATAAAATTGTCTTTTCTGTCTGTGATTTCAAAATAACTGTGTTTTTTCAAGTGCAATATGCAATTAGAAATCTCACGTGAGATTATAGGGAGAGGGAGGGGATCAAACAAAATCTCACGACATCTCAAAGGGGGAGGGGGCGTCGAAAAATCGCCAAATTTGCCTCACGAAATTTATGGACGCCGCCCCCTTAGGTTGTTTTCATATCTGACGGAAGATGCGTCAGCTTCGTTTTGCCACATTATTATGCGTCTATTCAGTTTCTGCATCCAGCATCTACAATACAAATCATCTACGTCGGCCGACAATGCGTTGAGGGAAACGACCGTATTCGCGTTTCGTTTTTTTTAATAAATAAATAAATAATGCTGGACTTTTCACACAGCATCATCTAGCCCCAAAGTAAGCAGAGCTTGTGTTATGGGTACTAAGATGACTGATATACTACTTATATACTTTTTGTTTGTAAATACATACATATTATACATAGAAACACCCAGACCCGAGACAAATATTTGTAGATCATACAAACATTGGTCCCGCCGCGGGGATCGAACCCGCAACCTTTTGCGTCGCAGGCAGGCCTTCGCCCACTGCTCTACAGAGGTCGTCTCCACCACGATTTCTGACTTCAAGGGCCAATGAATTTACAAAATAGAATCAGTCAAGGATCAAGAATACCTATAGTCTTTTATACGCCGGAACGTATGCCTGACATACTTCCTGAACTTGTTTCGTTTTACGTTGTGTAGCGTACAAAAATTTCGAAACAAAAAAATCAAGAAAAAAAATTAAACGATAAAACATAAAAAAAATGTTTTTGTCTATTTCCTGTTTAATTATTACATAAATTATCATAAACGAGCCATAAAACATAAATAAATAAACAATAAACATTTTCTTCAAAAATCCGTCAAATAACAGTACTGAGTAAAATGGAACGTAACCTGTTAGAGAGTGCGAAAATTAAAATCGAAACAATCGATAAGTAAAAAAATAATCGCTGGTTTAGTAATTTTATCTATGAATGAACCTTGTTATCGATTGAGATGAATTGATCGTAGTGAAATAATTTTTTTTACTCTTTGTTAGTCTCGATTAAACTGTAGGACATTACTATGTGATGGATTTTGACATCATCTCGAAGTGTCACGCATACGTTCCGGTGCGAAAAAGACTATAAGGATCGTCTTATAGCCGATCTATAGATAGTTCAACTGATCGAATGTTATATAGTAGTATATCAGTTATCTGGTTATAGTACAAGCTATGCTTAGTTTGGGGCTAGATGATGCTGTGTGAAATTGTCCAGCATTATTATTATATTATTATTATGATCGTAGCGACTGGAGATCCGTGGTCTCTGCCTACCCCTTTGGGAAAGAGGCGTGACTTTATGTATGTATGTATTATTATTATATTGAATTGAATAAAATTATTTTAACCGACTTAAAAAGGTTCGAGAGGTTCTCAATTCGTTATTTCCCCGATTACTGGAAGACATCTTGACCATAGTCTTTCTTAAACTTTCGCGATCACTATTCATAATTACGTATTAATTAAACGGGATTTATTCGTGTGAGGGTAGTTGTAAAACTAGTGCTCATCGACGGTGGCTCCGTGACATACTCCAGTTCGCCCGCGACCACGCCTGTTGCAACACAGGCGAAACGTCGGGAAATAATAAAATTAAAATAAGGTACGCGACCCGTTTAATTAATACACCTGTGTGTGTGTGTGTGTGTGTATTAGTTGTCTGTGGGCGGTGGCAATCACTTACCGGTGTGCCACTTGCTCGTTTGTCCCCTCTTCCATAAAAAAAAACAAAAAAGGTATACTTAAACTGGTGGTCCCTTTTAAATTTAAATACTGAGGGATTGATACTTTCTCTTAAAAAAAACCTCATTCTCACTGTAATTGTTAAGACGAAGATTTAAGTCGATTTTCTTTGTAGTTTTTAAACCAAATTATATTGTTTACAGTGTATAACTCTTGTTGAAAAACTACGGACACGAAAAGACTTGGTCGGCAAAGATGCGAGGGTTTTGCAAAGAGACATCAACTCTTTCTTGGGTAAGTCTAAGTCAGCAACGAAAGTCGATTAAGACCCCTCGCAGACGCTTGAACCGATCGCGCCGGCGCGTCCCGCTAGATGGCTTCGCCAGACTTCGTTCATTCTACAAGCGTTTCTATATCTTGTACCATTGTTCATAAGGTTTATAATGGTGCGCTATAAAACTAATTGACGCGTCGCTTGCCAATTCAATGTGCATTGAACCTTAAGTATATTTTGTTTTAACAGGCAAATACTCCAACTCGGAATGTATGAATGAATCTGACATAGATAATTCATTGATAGTTCAACTGAAAGATGTTCTATCATTAGAAGTACCCAACGCTACAGAAGGAATCACATACAAGGTAAAATAATTTTAGATTCATTTCCTACCCTTACTATTAAAAATATGAAACGAAAACAGGGTCACGACTGTATTCCTAAGCAAAGCTGGGCACCGTTAATCAAATAGTTAACTTCGTTAATCGTTAATCCGCTACAAAAAAGTCAGCTTCGTTAAACGCTAAAGCGTTACATTTCGGAAGAATTAACGCAAGTTAACGTTAATCGTTAATCCGTTAATATGTGTAAAATTACATTTTTATATCGTTGCGTTAGTGAACTTAAAAAACTTATTGGTTTAGGTTCTGGAAGTTAACTGGTTATGAATAAAACAAAATACATGTATAATTCATAAAATAAAAGATCAAACGAAAAAAAATTCTTCGCAGTTTTCTCACTCGCACGCGCCGGCCAAATATATCTAGTTTTGTTTTTGTTTCACGCGCTGCCGCGCGCCGCCCGGCACTTGTCATTCATTTCATACTTGTCTGAATCTGTTTTTCGCGCCGCGCCGCGGTGCCGTGCGGTAAATAGTAGGCATTGGATTAACGATTAACGGACTTCTGCATATTAACGGAAGTTAATGTGTCCGTTAACATTTTTAAAAGTTAACTTAAAAGTTAATCTGTTAATGAAAATGTTAACTTCGTTAATTAACGATTAACGGATTAACGAGTTAATGCCCAGCTATGTTCCTAAGGCGCGGTAGACATTCTCTCAGATCTTTTATATTCCAGATCCTTTGAAGATGTCTGAGGGGGTAGTCAGAGGCATGTACAAATACATATTTGATACATGCCCACATCTTGCAGAAGTTAGTATTCCATACGTGACAGGTTGCAAGCCCATCGCCGCCTATAAGAATAGGTACTAACTGGTTTCCTCACGATGTTTTCCTTCACCGTTCAGAGCTCGTGTTAAAGCGCTGGTTCGAATCCGTCAGAATGGAAAATTTTGATAAGACTTTTCATTTCTTAATGAAATACCAAATGTGGACTATAAAAAATTACAAAAAAAATATTACAGATTCATATTTATTTCAGATCCATCTGAACAGATTGTTGCATTTGGCTGTGACGAACGAACATGAAGAGACGCTTAAAATGTTATTAAACATTATATGTGCTAATTGTAAGTAATCCAATTCATTGTAATAAATTGTAGTACCATAATTGTGACATGTCACATATTTTGTGTTTGTGTGTTTGATAGTTTGTATGTTTGTGTATCAATCACGCCTAAACCAGTGAACCGATTTGGATGAAACTTGGAATAGGTGTAGATAGTGACCTGGAATAGCATATACTCGTGGGCTATTCAAAGTGTTGATACCACGCTAGTTAAGCCGCGCGCAGAAGCTAGTTTAAAATAAAATAGACCAAAATATATACTACTAGCCGTCCGCCGCGGTGTTACCCGCAATCCCTCGGGAAAACTTCACTTTCCCGGGATAAAATAAAGCCTATGTTCATCAGGGATAATGTGGAATTCTAATGGTGAAAGAATTTTTCAAATCGGTCCAGTAGTTTCGGAGCCTATTCATTTATAATATTAGTATAGATTAGCTTCTGCGCGCGGCTTCGCTCGCGTGGTACCAACAATTCTAATAGCCTATATGCTATTCTAGGTCACTATCTACACCTATTCCAAGTTTCATCCAAATCGATTCACTGGTTCAGGCGTGATTGAAACACGAACATACAAACAAACTATCAAACACACAAACACAGTCATACTTTCACACACAATATGTGACATTATGTCATAATCATGGTACTAATTCGGAAGGCACGTTATATTGTCGGTCCCGGCTATTAAGTCAAGACGGAGGCCTTAAGGCGGCCTAAAAACTCAGTCACCATAGTTGGCTATATCATATAAACTTACTTTCAGTGTGCAACAGAAGTTGTCCGTTACTGCAGGCGGCCTTAGGCCGCGTTGTCGCGGCCTTGTGTCGCGCGACAGTAGGCGCCCCGAAGAATGACGCGCGACACGCCGCGGCATTCTGTGATGTTGACGCTACTATATACATACTACAGGTAAATAACCAATATTAAACATGTTACTACCCGCTTTCTTCAAAGAAACTGAATTATTTAGTTACCTAAACATATCTGAGAGAATGTCTACCGCGCCTTGGGGATACAAACGTGATGTTTACGTTTTTATGTAAATACATATACATAAAATAGCTGCGCTCTCGCGGTGTGACCCGCGGTCCCTCGCGATTTTTTCGGGATAAAAAGTAGCCTATGTCCGTCCCTGGGATACAACCTTTATCCATGCCAATTTTCAGCCTAATCTGTTCAGTGGTTTGGGCGTGAAAAGGTAATAAACAGACAGACGTTTTACAGCAAATAAGCCAAGTGAAGTCGCCGGCGGTGCGTCGTATGCTAGCTGATGCAATCGAGGGTATACTCCTCAAGGAGCCGGGGTCGGAAGCCAATGAGAGGATACTCTCTGCTGTGTTTCAAGAAGTCTCTGATATGATGAAAAGTGATAGTTGTAAGTTATTATAATTTAAATTTCAAATAAATAAATAATAAATAACGCTGGACATTTCACACAGCATCATCTAGCCCCAAACTAAGCAAAGCTTGTACTATGGGAACCAGATAACTGATAAACTACTTATATACTTTTTGTTTGTAAATACATACATACTATACATAGAAACACCCAGACCCGAGATAAATATTTGCAGAACATACAAACATTTATCCCGCGGCGGGGATCGAACCCGCAACCTTCTGCGTCCCAAATTGGTGTGATTTTTCAGAATTTTTATCAATTTCAAAGTTTTTCAAATAAAAGCTAAATAGCCGGACACCTGACGCAGTGTCCGGTTGAGCTGTATTTTGGTACGTTTAATAGTTTTTTCTTGTATTACAATGCGAGTAGGCTTGTAGTAGAACCTCAGACAAACTAGAACTGAACGAGTTATCGACAGAATTCCTCTTTCAACATTTTCTGCCGGTTTTTGCGGGAGACGAGGTAGCACACGAACGCATTTTACACACACTTATGCATAAAAAATGACAATGCACCCTCATTTTTACGCACACTTGCAAATTTCGTGTATTGTACATACGTAATAATATAAAACGCACATGATTTGGAATCGTGTACATTTTGGCTGAGAGGAAATACAAGGTAAGGCGCATGGCGCATCCCGTCTTTATGATCTAAGAGTAGAACCTAAAAATTTCCAACATGTGCCAATTGCACGAAAGGAACCTCTTTGATATGCATTTTCCTTCCATCACACTAGTTCTATCTAAATTAAGTAAAAAAAACTCACAATAATCTATTTTATTTCAGCTATTCTAAAACTGGGAGGACTAGAAATATCAGAATCTTTACTAACAGCGTTGAAAATGAACCGACACCAAACAAAAGTAATGCTACCATCTCTCCTAATACTCATATCAAAAACGAACGAACAAGATTCGCATACAATCTTCGAAAACGCATCAGAGCTTTACATAGAAAACAGAGCACTATTTAGTGCAGATGCACTTGATATCACAAAAGATTTAATAGCGAACATTCTTGATTCAAAAGAGTTGAAAACAAAGATATACAAAGATATCGTCAAATCAACGTTGAAATTTATCAGCAAATTGATGGATTGTACTGAAGTGGTTAAAATAGTACTTGATTTGCAAAATGATTGTGTGCGATTTACGTATGTTTTGTCGGAAATATCAAAGAGTTTTGATTTAAAAGATGATTATGTGAAGGAGTTGTTGGATTTTGATAATGGTGTTGTATTAAATGCAGTTTTTAATGCAAGTTTGGATGATGAATTCGCGTTGGAGGCGAATTTGAGATTCATAAATCGATTTGCTTCTACGTTATTGAAGTTTCATTATGAGGTAAGTTTGTTTGTCGTAAAAATATACAGGCCAAACTTTTCTTTTGATAAAAGGTTCTTAAAACAAATGCATTTTCGGATTTTTGAAAAAGTGCACGGTCAGCATAAAATTAAATTTGTTTTTTTAACCTCGGCACTAAGCTATGATTCAAATGAGCTCTGCCGTTTATACAAATATATATTTATGTAGAATTGTTTTACATTATCTACCTAATTCGTTTCTTCCAGGCAACCTTGAAGCATCTCAGCAAATTAATAGAAAATTTGACATCAGAACATGTCAAAAGTCACTGGAAACTTCTGTCAGAATGTCTGACGCAATGTCGACAAATATGTCAAAATACACCATTGGTACTACTCAAGAGTTTTGAGTTATGGTCTGAAAATATACCAATTAAAAATATCACCGAACATATTGAAAAGGAGAAATTCTTAAAAGAACATGAATTGTATTTACACACATTAGATAAAATGATGGAATTGTTTCATTTAAAGGACCCAACTTCTTTGCTGACTACCGTCAGCATTTTCGCTAAAACATGGCCGAGAATGATATTGAAACTCTTTGCAAGCGACCGCTTCAGTTACGTCAAAGAGCATGTCACGTATCTGTATGTGCTACTGTCAGTGTCATTAAGGTTTTTGACGTTGACAGATGTTAAAAATATCCTCTGTGAAGGGCATAGTTTGGATAGCGCGAAAAATGCAAAGTTAGGAGTGGAGTTTTGTCGGTTTTTCATGAGCGTTTTTATCAAGTATTTGGTGAAGAAACCCTTTTTGTTGGTACATGATGGTATGGAATCATGCTGTATGCTGTTGAATGATGTCGTCAAATGGTGTGTTAGAAAGAGATGGCACGATGATCAGTTGGACAATGTACTGGAATTGGTAGATCAGGTGAGTTTAAAAAAAATGAGTCAGTTATTTTACTTTTTTGTACCCGTTTTTGATGACGCCTGTCCTCTTTATAATATAAGTGTAGACTAGCTACTGCGCGCGGCTTCGCCCGCTTACCAACATTTTGAATAGCTAATATGCTATTCCGGATCACTATCTACGCCTATTCCAAGTTTCATCCAAATCGGTTCAATGGTTTAGGCGTGATTGATACACAAACATCTAAAAAACTTTCAGTTTTATTATATGAGTGGGATTTTTTCCATTAATTCCAACTTAATACTACGTTTTTCAGCTATGGCCGACATATGACTCTAAAGCGTCATTCAAAGATAAACACACGCTACTATTAGACTTGTCTTGTTTGAATGTGAAGCTCCCAGCTACATCGCGCCCGATGCGATGGGTGACCGGTATCGTCGGTGCTAATGATGCTAATCGTGATGAAAGGATTGCTCTGGTGATGGTGTTGCCAGGAGGGGAAGAATTCAGGTGATTTGTTGATTAAGTTTTATACAGGGTTATTTGTAAAACACCGGTAACCTCTCAGGACTGTATTACTATCATCATAAACAACAACTTTGGTTCTATGACTTTTTACAAAACAATACATTTACCAAAAACAAAATTTCAAGATTTCGTTGTCCGATCTAACAAATTTCGGCCCCCGCCGCCCTAACCCCGCTCCCCTCGCTCGCAATTGTACTATCGCTTTCTATTGCTTCGCATAGACTTTGGAGCATTTAGATCCATCGTAGACCTCATTCTTGCCTATGTTAGTTTCGAGGTCAAGAGCTGACCCATTTATCATAAAAAAAAAACTGAAGGGATTCGAATCCGCGACGATCAGATGATCCTCCTAAAGCCGGAGTGCCTTACCGTTCGGCCACAGAAAACTAGTCGTTAACCGATAAAATATGAGTTTATCGAAACTGGAGCTGACGACTAGGGTTCTGTGGCCGAACGGTGAGGCACTCCGGCTTTAGGAGGATCGTCTGATCGTTGCGGGTTTTTTGATAAGACTTTTCATTTCGTAATGAAATACCAAGTGTGGATTAGCACTAAGTATAAAAAATTACAAAAAATTATGTTTTTTTTTTAATTATTTTGTAACCTAAAATAATCGAATAATCTATTCCAGTGGTACATACAGAAACTTCGCTTCTCTCTTACCCACCCGTCTCTCCGATATGAGTGGTCCGTCTTCCGCTGCTTTTAGGGCTTTATTAGACGCCCTCAGTGGTAATGCTGACAAAATTCTATTGGATATCGTGTTCACTCTGGCAGATGGTGAGTTTTATTTATTTACTTAGAAAGAAATTAAGCTGAGAGGATGTTTTAGCTACAAGCCTCCATCAAGCAATGACCCTAGTGCCTGGTACCAACATTTTGAATAGCCTATATGCTATTCCAGGTCTACGCCTTTTCCAAGTTTCATCCAAATCGGTTCACTGGTTTAGACGTGATTCAAATTCAATTCAAATTCAAAAGTATTTATTTCAAAAAGAGGTTATAAAGTAACAGAGCTTACACTTTCTACCTTAAATAATGCGTAGTTGGATTTATAACAATAAGTTCATCCTTAGTAAAAAAATATATGTAGGTACTCTGCCCAGTAAAAACCTGTGTGCTGTCAATGCATTCGACCCTTTGTTCTAACTAAGTGATAACTTGTGTTTAAATGCAAAGGGTGCTCTGCCTCGGCATACTCAGGAACATACAATTGAAACACAAACATACAAACATCTAAACAAACTTTCAGCTCTTTTATGCTTTCAGCTATATTATAGTCTTTTTCACGGCGGAACGTATGCAAGACACTTCGAGATAATGTCAAAATCAGTCTAATAGTAATGTCCTAAAGTTTAATCGAGATTATCAACATCGATTTTTGTTTCACTACTATCAATTCATCTCAATCGATTACAAGGTTCATTCATAGACAAAATTACTAAACCAACGATTATTTCTTTACTTATCGATTCATCAATTGTTTCGATTTTCATTTTTGCACTCTCTAATAGATTACGTTCCATTTTACTCAGTACTGATAATTGGCGGAGTTTTTTAGAAAATGTTTATTGTTTATTTATTTATATTTTATGGCTCGTTTATGATAATTTATGAAATAATTAAACAGGAAATAGACAAAAACATTTTTTTTTGTATGTTTTATCGTTTAATTTTTTTTCTTGACTTTTTTGTTTCAAAATTGTTGTGAGCCACACAACGTGAAACGAAACAAGTTCAATGTGTCTTGCATACGTTCCGGCGTGAAAAAGACTATAGTGGGATAGTGAACTTACTAGAATAAAAAAAAAACATAGTTACATATGCCCTTACTAATAAACTTGCCATAAAGTTATGTCATGCATAACCTATGATTAACCATAATTTTTTTTAGTTTATGCATGACATAACTTTATGCAACGTTTATTAGTAAGGGCCACTTAACCTTGTGATTCCCAGGTGACGATACACCCGGATGGTGGGACAAAGCGTTATCTTCTTGCATGGCCTCATTGGCATCTAAAGCCTCTATGGCCTTATTAGACTCGGTGGCCTCTTTAGAAGCCATGTATGCACGTTGTCGGAACTGTTCCACGTCTGTTTACCGTCGTTTACTTGTTCCTTATATTAGGTAAGTACTTATATTGAAAGTAGGTTAGGTGCCACAGTAAATAACATTTTATGTTTCAAAAATCGAAATATTTCCGAAATCAATAATAACCGACCAAAATATTGACATTTGAACCAAGTAGCCATTTTGATTCAAGATGGCAACATAACTAATTGATGTCAACTTAATTAATTGGTGTTTGTCGTAAAATTTTATGAGGAATCTTCCGTAGGGTTTGATTGCGCGATCAGCGAATGAAAAAATTGAATAATTGTAATATTTATGTATTAATTTTTTTATGAATAATTGAATTGAATAAAAAAATTTTAAATTGAATCAAAAATAACAACATACTTAAGAGATATATAACACTAGCGACCCTCCCTCAGTTTCACTCACAGTCAGCAACAAAAGTCGGTTAACATGTTGATGTTTCAGAAATCGGAATATATCTGAAATCCTAACATTATGACCAAAATATTGGAATTCGAACAAACTTACACGCACACTAGTGGCATTAGTTGCCGCCATTTTGATTCAAGATGGCGACAGGACAACAACGCCTACTTTCACATTTATAATACTAAGTATGGATGTTATACATATTTACAGAAACTAAGCTACTACAAAATTACAAAATACAATAGAATCAGTCAAGCTATCTAAAGATCGTCGTAAAAACGATCTATAGATAGCTCAACTGATCCAGGTTACTGCCCGTCGGAAGCGTGCCCAAAATACTGGCGGCATTGCCACGCTGAATGGCAACGCTATGTGCCAAAAAATCGCCAGCTCTCGAATCAGGCGACGCTTCGACTAGACGCCCTGAAAGATTTTTGAAGACTCGATGGGCCCCGGAATATACATAATATATACAGGGTGTAAAAAGACAACTACCGAAAACTGAGGGGTTGCAATCAGACCATGATTCTAAACATACTAAGCGAAAAAAAAAAACGCAAAAAATATTTTGACTTAGCTTAGTCATTTTATGTTATTTTCGGTCATTTACTAACTACTAGTACAACATAATAATATCTACCTAATAATTTCATTTATAAAAGAAAAAAACATTTAAAACTCAAAATCCAGCAATCTACGTAAAACAACGCGCCCAGTACATACGCAAACAGCACTCTTCAAACGCTGTTTTCTCCGGATTTGGTTGTGTGTTGGGATGCTGTACCTACCGCTTTCGGCTTCGGTAGACGTCTTTTTACACCCTGTATAATATGTATATTCCGGGGCCCATCGTGTGTATTTATCATACATACATACATAAAGTCACGCCTCTTTCCCAAAGGGGTAGGCAGAGACCACGGATCTCCAGTCGCTACGATCCTGACACACAACTTTCGCCTCATTCACTCTCATGTATTTATCATGTATAGGTATATTTATGTTTTATACATATTTATGTAAAAAAACTACTTTCAGATGCTCTCCATCATCAGTATGTGAGAAGTTCTTCGCGTCTACCCTCAAAGATAGCCTGGATGGACTGATTAGTGGTTTAAAGAATCCATCTCTCCACCCAGATTATAGAACTTGTGTTCAACAGAAGACAATAGCTTTGGAGTTGTTCCTTGTGCTGATAGAAAAGGTTATTAAGGGTGGTAGCACAGTCAATTCAACAGAAAATGCTTCTGACAAGCGAGCCGCATTTTCTGACGTCATCAGCATTTTTTTGTATAGAAAATGACTGCGGCGCGTACGGCGTGGACAGTGTGCGATCGGGTTAATACAAAAATCAGAGACATCAACATCAGATTGTCATACAAAAATAAAAATATTTGAATTGAACGCTCTAAATGTTACGAAGTCTATGCGAAACAAAAGAAAGCGATAGTATAAAGCGAACGGAGCGGGGTTAGGGCGGCGGGGGGCCGAAAAGTGTTCGATAGGACAATGTTTTAGATAGGAAAACGAAATCTTGAATGTTTGTTTTTGGTAAATGTATGTCATAGAACAAAAGTTGAACAATTGAAAAAAATTTAACAAACCCTGTATAAGTAGTATAACAGTTATCTGGTTCCCATAGTACAAGCTTTGCTTAGTTTGGGGCTAGATGATTCTGTGTGAAATGTCCAGCATTATTTATTTATTTTATTTTATTTCAGGTGCCAGCACCTAAGATAGAATCTCCGAGCTCACCTCTATACGAACATATTGAAACTGACAAGTAAGTTTAAACCAGACTGCAGGAGTAAAATTAGTTCTAAGACTATTTTAAATGAACCCAGCGGTCCTACTGAATAAATGCTTTTTGACTTATTCTATTCTATTCCTATTCTATTCCTATTCTATTCCTATTCTATTCCTGTTCTATTCCTGTTCTATTCCTGTTCTATTCCTGTTCTATTCCTGTTCTATTCCTCTTCTATTCCTGTTCTATTCCTGTTCTATTCCTATTCTATTCCTGTTCTATTCCTGTTCTATTCCTGTTCTATTCCTGTTCTATTCCTATTCTATTCCTGTTCTATTCCTATTCTATTCCATTCTATTCTAAAAGTGTTCGAGAAACGGCTGTTAGTCTAGAAAACTGTGTAATAGTGTTGTCATAGCGGTATGTAATCTCTTTTTTCCAGACCTTGGTATTTACTGGGCGTGCTGATGCGAGTTTGTGCTAAACTTCGAGATAAACTTGTTACGCCAGATGGCGCTGGTGTCGCATTATCTGAAATCTGTAGGTGAGTTAATAATGGACATTTATGGATGATAACTGTCACGAAAAAAATCGTAACTCGAATAGGCATCTTTTTCGCGGGATTTTTATGGTCCGTAACTCGAAATGCCATTTTATTCACTGCAAAGCAGGGAAAATAATGCTGAGTTACCATGTTTTGACGAATGCTAACTTTTGAACGCAATGGGCTAGGAATACAAGAGTTAAACCATTCTGTAGATATTTTTTCATAGATCATGAATATGATATTAACTCAAAATCGGCAAAAAGTGAGTTACCATGTTATTCCTTGGGGGTGTCGATATATCAGTCATCTTAGTACCCATAACTCAAGCTCTGCTTACTTTGGGGCTAGATGATGCTGTGTGAATAGTCCAGCATTATTTATTTATTATCATCTGATCTTAAAGTAAGCAGAGCTTGTGTCATGGGAACTACATTCATACATGTAAATTATCATCAGGAAAACATCTATACCCAAGACGTTTGCATATCATACAGGAAAGGTTGGCTGGAAGAGATCGCTTCTCAGCGATAAGGCCGCCCATTGTGCATTGTATTATGGTTCTCTTTTCTACTGTATTTTGTAGTTATAAGGTGTGCATTGTGCAATGAAGTATTTTCATTCATTCATTCATTCAATTATGACACAGAGCAGAGAAGCGCTCGTGTTCGTGCTTGCTTAGTCGTTCTTGATAGTCGAAGTTAAGTGACATTCGAAACGGTCTGTAAGTGGATGGATGACCGCCAGTGGCATTTTCATCTGAGCGCTTCATACTTCCGTGCTTCGAAGCCTTAAAATATCCCGGCTATGTTAGTTGTTAAGCCAGGACGGAGGCCTTGTTCTTCATTCATTCACTCACACAGTTTCCATTCATTCACAGGGAGTTCCAACACGCAGCTTACAAATGCATGTGTGCGTGTATTTGTTTACGACGACCCGATATAAAGATATACAATACTGTGTTTAATATCGCTGTTTGGAGTAAAATTGTGGATGAGGGCGTTGATTATAAACTGCCTTTAAAGAGTCAATGGGTAAGTCCTACATCATCATCATTATTCACAGCCTGACTTCACCCACTGCTGGGTATAGGCCTCCCTCCAGTTAAGTTAGGGAGTCCTACACAATCACTACATAGTATAAAACAAAGTCGCTTTCTCTGTCCCTATGTATGTAATCTTTAAAACTACGCAACGGATTTTGATGCGGTTTTTAATAGATAGAGTGATTCAAGAGGAAGGTTTATATGTACAATACATGCATGCCAAGAGTGTGTTCATTTTTTTTTCAATACTATACCAACCCGTGCGAAGCCGGGGCGGGCCGCTAGTAAATAATAATATAAAAAACATTCCGTGGCACTCCGGGAGTGCCGAGAGTAGTGAAAACTTGAACAATTATGTGCCTAGTGTATTTTTGGAATCGTAAGAAAATCGAAAAATATCGAAAGATAATGACTTCACCCGTTTAGTTATAAAATGAGCTTTTAGAAATGTAAAAATATCGCCGTAAAAGTTTACCGAGTACAGAACTAGATGGCGCTACTGGGTGTCGGTGAGCAGTCACGTGACTCGCACGCATTTGAGCTGATCGCTCCAAAGAAATTTACGCGGAACGTACACACGCAAACAAAGCCGTGGGCACATACATACATACATAAAATCACGCCTCTTTCCCAAAGGGGTAGGCAGAGAGCACGGATCTCCACTCGCTACGATCCTGACACACAACTTTCGCCTCATTCACTCTCATTACATTCTTCATACATGCTCGTCAGTTTAGGGTACTTTTGACCTGGCCCTTCTCCAAAATGTCGCCAATTTGATCCAAGAAGGTTCGCCTAGGCCTTCCCCTTCCAGCTGTCCCATGCACACTCGCCTCATACACTTGATTTGTCAAACGACTGTCATCCATCCTCTCTACATGCCCAAACCATGGCCAGTATGAAATAAATTTATCTTAATCTTTACAGAATCGGCATAAGATCCGCAAGCCAGCTTGCATCCCTGTGACGGGTGGCAAGCGTCTGTCAGTCGCGTCGACGTCACGGCGGCGGCTGTTCCTTCGTACGCTGTCTGAGAACCCCATGAATTATGATCTCAATGAATATGATGAGGTATTTAGACAATATCAATAATATATGACGACCTCTGTGGCGCAGTGGGTGAAAGCCCGCTTGGGACGCAGAAGGTTGCAGGTTCGATCCCCGCCGCGGGATAAATGTTTGTATGATCTACAAATATTTATCTCGGGTCTGAGTGTTTCTATGTATAATATGTATGTATTTACAAACAAAAAGTATATAAGTAGTGTAGTTATCTGGTTCCCATAGTACAAGCTTTGCTTAGTTTGAGGTTAGATGATGCTGTGTGAAATGTCCAGCGTTATTTATTTATAATATGCTCTGTTTCATAAAAATTCTATTGAACGTCAAAGGTGTTAATAGCGCTACAAAGATATCTCGACCGGTGGCCAAAAAGGGGAACTAAAGACGCCATTTTGAAATTTCAATCTGTCTGCCATTCGTTTCCAGTTGCCATATCCGCCATTGGTAGTTTGCTCGGTGTGTTTTCTTTTCAATCAAGTGCTTTGGTCCCTTGCTTACCCACTTTACTTTTATTTGGCAACACCAAATGCCATAGACATTTACTTTCTCTATGCCAAATGCGATAGCAGCGTCTCCCTCACCGGAACAGATATCCTTGTGGGACTATAAACTTGTGAACTGCATGGCAATTTTAACATAAAGAAACGAATCTAAATGGCGCTTATCATGCTCTCTCGCTTGCACATTAGTGACTGTACTAGTTTGCAAGCGAGACGTAGTTGCGACGTTTCTATAATGAACCGGGTTATTTGAGATTGACATAAAGTTGCCCCTGCTTTTAAAAGTTAGTACATTAAGTTATTAAGATCTGTTACTTAATCTAATGTTGTCTGAAATAAATACTTAAATGAATTCAATGAAAACATTTGCCTGATAAATTAAAAAGCAGAATCATATGGTCATGTACCACAAAAATGTGGTAATCGTACTAACATTTTTTTTTTAAACACTGACTTAGTTAAACACTGACTTAACAGCTAAACAGTTGCACACTTACTAAACAAACATCTAAGCCGTGTCTATCTTTGGTATCAATTCGGTCTGTAAGTGGATGGGTGACCGCCAGTGGCATTTTCATCTGAGCGCTTCCGTGCTTCGGAGGGCACGTTAAATTGTCGGTCCCGGCTATTTAAGTCGTTAAGCCATGACGGAGGCCTTAAGGCGGCCTAAAAACTCCGTCACCAGAGTTGGCCACTGACTCATACGAACCATTATATCAATCACCTAAGTTTGTTTCAGACCGACCCAGAACTACCAACACAAGAAATCGAACTATCCGACAGTTCGTTGAACAACCATCCATGTGCAGCTACGTTGGCTGCATTATGCCAGCACACGGCTTCTCTCGCCTTTCACGACTGGCTAGAGCCGGTATGTGAGGCTCTGAGGAACGGACCGAGGAATGTTAGATGGCTGCTGGCTATGGTAAGCTTCATGGCTTAACGTCTGATCTAACTGGAATTTAGGGCGTTTTTGTTGTATGGGATGATATAGTTTGATAGAAATCATCACCTGTTAAGCTATAAGGTTGGTTCTTCATGGCTTAACGTCTGATCGTTATGAAACTCGGGGTTTTTCTTGGTATGTATTAGTATAGTATCATAGGAGAACTATCATGCATTAAGGTAAAGTGGGAGGGTAAGCCATGACGAACTTCATGGCTTAACGTCTGATCTAATCGCACATTCAACATTTTCTTAGTACAGAATATCCCAATTACTATAAGTAGAGAAAAATACACTAAGCCATGACGAGAGTGTCATGGCTTAACAGGAGAAGAGTGTCACATGTTAAGCTATGAAGCACTTCATGGCTTAAAGTCGTATGCTTTCAGGCGATCTGCAACAGTAAAGAAGAGCTTAAGCCACACGCAGCAAAATTGCTCCCGGCTTTATTTGCCGTCATAGCTAATACTTCACAAGGAACACTTAATAGTCTTCATGTAGATATTGTAAGTATTAAGTTTAAGTGGTCGTTCTTGATAGATCTTCGAAGTTAAGCAACGTTCTATACGGTCTGTAAGTGGATGGGTGACCGCCAGTGGGATGCCACTGGCGGTCACCCATCCACTTACAACTCCAACTGAGCGCTTCTGTGCTTCGGAGGGTACGATAAATAGTCGGTACCAGCTTAAGTCGTTAGACGGAGGCCTCATAATAGTGCTGAAAGTTTGTGTGTTTGTTTAGATGTTTGTATGTTTGTGTTTCAATCACGCCTAAACCAGTGAACCGATTTGGATGAAACTTGGTATAGGCGTAGATAGTGACCTGGAATAGCATAGGCTATTCAAATGTTGGTACCACGCGGGCGAAGCCGCGCGCCGGAGCTAGTTAGATTTATTATTAAAAAAATGACAGAACTAATTTATTTTTACTTTTTCACAGCTTAATACTCTAATATACTGGGAACATGTGGATAATACATCCCATCTTAATACATCAATCAATTATCTAGTTAAAACAGCGTTGGAGAATTGCACTAGGCCCAGCATCTTTAAGATGTTGGAAGATTTGTTAGAAAATATATTGAAAATCTGCGGCGAATTTGTTGAAGGAGATTTGGAATGTTTCGCTACTAATGATGATTGTGAGTAAAGATTGTTATAAGATCAAAAAAAGAAGAAAAAAAAATTTTTTTGCCACAAAGAATCATTGCCATTCAGCGTGGCAATGCCGCCAGTGTTTTGGGCACGCTTCCGACTGGCAGTGACCTGGATCATCTGAGCTATCTATAGATCGTTTTTACGACGACCCTTAGATAGCTTGACTGATTCTATTGTATTTTGTAATTTTATGTACATATTGTAGTAGCTTAGTTTCTGTAAATAAATAGTTTTCAGATGGTCAATAAAATGGATTATTTGAAAACACCGGTAACCTCTCAGGACTGTATTACTATCATCATAAACAACAACTTTTGTTCTATGACTTTTTACAAAACATAATACATTTACCAAAAACAAACATTCAAGATTTCGTTGTCCTATCTAACACATTTCGGCCCCCGCCGCCCTAACCTCGCCCCCCTCGCCAATGCACTATCGCTTTCATTTTCTTCGCATAGACTTCGTAATATTTAGAGCGTTATTTAAATATTTATATTTTTGTATAAAAATCTGATGAAATAAAATAAGTACCTAATGATGAATTTTTTCAAAGTCATAGAACAAAATTTGTTGTTTATGATGATTAATAAAAAAAAAAAAAAAAAAAAAAAAACAAATCAAATTTATTTCAGGCAACATTAGTCAAGTACAAGATGTTAAATACTTAAAACTACGGCCCATATTATAACATAAATACCTTAATCTAACATATATAAAATAAACTTATTTATTTAATACAGTCCTGAGAGGTTACCGGTGTTTTACAAATAGCCCTGTATAAATAATGCTGGACTTTTCACACAGCATCATCTAGCCCCAAAGTAAGCAGAGCTTGTGTTATGGGTACTAAGATGATATACTACTTATGTACTTTTTGTTTGTAAATACATATTATACATAGAAACACCCCCGAGGAAAATAGATCTGTAGATGATACAAACATTTATCCCGCGGCGGGGATGGAACCCGCAACCTTCTGCGTCACAAGCGGGCTTTCACCCACTGCGCCAAGGAGGTTGTCTATAGACTATTATTATAGATTTAGCTCTGTTGTTATTTAACCTTTTAACTAAATACATGGGCCCTTACTAATAAACTTGACATTATGTCATGCATAAACTACAAAGTATGGTTATTCATAGGTTATGCATGACATAACTTTATGGCTCAATGCACATTGAATTGGCAAGCGACGCGTCAATTAGTTTTATAACGCACCATTATAAATGAACCGCACGAAAGTGCTCGAGCCAGCGCGGCCCGCTAGATGGCTTGGCCAGACCTCGTTCATTCTACAAGCGTTTCTATATCTGGTACCATTGTTCATAAGGTTTATAATGGTGCACTATAAAACTAATTGACGCGTCGCTTGCCAATTCAATGTGTCTTGAGCCTATGTCAAGTAAGGGACATATTATTATTATCCATGTTTCTTTTAGCTAAAAATAAACATAGACTACGGCTACTACTACGTTTTGTGAGGAACAAAGTGCGTGTGCCAAACTTACTTCCATGGTTATTGAACCAACTATCCCACTTTAAGTCTTATAGGAATGAGATGTCATTATTTGCTGAGGTGATCGGCACTGAGATGTCTAATAGGTGAGTTATATGTGAGAAATAGTGTGATAAGGGAACAGTGTGGAGTGAAAGAAGATGTAGTGTTAAGGATCGAAAAAGTTATGTTTAGATGGTTTGGGCATGTAGAGAGGATGGATCACAGTCGTTTGACAAAGCAAGTGTATGAGGCGAGTGTGTATGGGACAGCTGGAAGGGGAAGGCCTAGGCGAACCTTCTTGGATCAAATTGGCGACATTTTGGAGAAGGGCCAGGTCAAAAGTACCCTAAACCGACGAGCATGTATGAAGAATGTAATAAATAAATAATGCTGGACTTTTCACGCAGCATCATCTAGCCCCAAAGTAAGCAGAGCTTGTGTTATGGGCACTAAGATGACTGATATACTACTTATACACCGCTATTTTATGACTACCAAAAAAAATTAAAGGACAGTTGCAGCAGATGCAGAAAATGATAATGGCATGGTCAGAACTTTTTTATATTGAACTATCACAAAGTTATCGAGGATTGTAGTCAACCAAAACCGAACAAAATTTCAAGAAAACTGGACAAATAAGTAGTATAGACAATAATCGCGTACAGACTCTCATTCAAACTATGTTCTCGTATCATCCCCAGTCAGTAAAACCGCAGTAGCAATCATAAATCCATGTCTGACTCGTCTCGTCTCCTTTTGAGGTTATTTATTTTTTTCTCTTTTTTTGAGTTTTAGCTACAGAAATGTGATCAGTAACAGACACCGAGACCATGTTTAAATTTTTTTTGGTAACTACAAAATAGCGGTGTATACTTTTTGTTTGTAAATACATACATAATATACGTAGAAACACCCAGACCCGAGATAAATATTTGCAGAGAATTTTTAATAATTTGAATTTTAATTTGTTTTTTTTTTTTTATTTGTAATGGGAATGAATGAAGTTGTGTGTCAGGATCGTAGCGAGTGGAGATCCGTGGTCTCTGCCTACCCCTTTGGGAAAGAGGCGTGACTTTATGTATGTATGTATGAAAAGTCTTATCATAGTTTTCGATTCCGACGGGATTCGAACCCGCTACGATCAGACGATCCTCCTAAGCGGAGCGCCTTCAACCGCTCGGCCACGGAACCCAGAAACGGTTCGAATCCCGTCGGAATCAAAAATTTTAATAAAACTTTTCATTTCTTAAAGCTATGAATTTCCCTATACGTATTTGTTTACCTTCTTACTTTGATACCAGAAATGATGCACGAACTATTTCAGCTCTCAAGAGCAAAAGACCGAAGCTGCTGGCAAGTTGAAGAAGGTTCTAGAAGAAGTAAGAAGAACCAATATATCGGACTACGTCAAGATAATTAATTGTTCTGGATGCTGCGACGCTCAGCAGTTCAGGTAAAACATTCCCACCACATTTCTATTTTATTAACCCCCGACGCAAAAAGAGGGGTGTTATAAGTTTAACGTGTCTGTGTATCTGTCACAGCCGTGTTGGCCAAATGGGTTTGTACCTCGATTTTCAATCCGAAGGTCGTGGGTTCGAATCCCGGCCGTGCATCTATGTATTTTTCGTTTCGTAAAAATTGATATGCACTTTAACACGAGCTTTCAACGGTGATGGGAAACATCGTGAGTCCTGCACCTACGTCAAGTGCGTGTGTGGGTTTTGCCTAACTGTAAGTTTTCCAAAATTTGTAAAAAAAAAACATTTCATTTAAAATTGTTTGCCAAGACTACCTACATTTCATTGTAAAAATGTTTTGAGATACTAGTAGAGCCAAGCCCTTAGCTCCGGTTTGTGCTGCAGGTCTTAGCGCTCGCTTTTTGAGATATTTGAACTGCATTCACAGATTTTTGAAAAAAATTGTTAGCAAAAAAAACGCTAAAATAAAAAAGGTCAATTGACGCTGTTTCATGTAGGAATATACGAACTAAAAACTCCGTCACCAGAGTAGGCCACTGACTCATACGAACTAATAACTCCGTCACCAGACTTGGCCACTGACTCATATGAACTAAAAACTCCGTCACCAGAGTGGGCCACTGACTCATACGAACTAAAAACTCCGTCACCAGACTTGGCCACTGACTCATACAAACTACCCGTCACCAGAGTGGGCCACTGACTCATACGAACTAATAACTCCGTCACCAGACTTGGCCACTGACTCATACAAACTAAAAACTCCGTCACCAGAGTGGGCCACTGACTCATACGAACTAAAAACTCCGTCACCAGACTTGGCCACTGACTCATACAAACTAAAAACTCCGTCACCAGACTTGGCCACTGACTCATACAAACTAAAAACTCCGTCACCAGAGTGGGCCACTGACTCATACGAACTAAAAACTCCGTCACCAGACTTGGCCACTGACTCATACAAACTAATAACTCCGTCACCAGAGTGGGCCACTGACTCATACGAACTAAAAACTCCGTCACCAGACTTGGCCACTGACTCATACAAACTAATAACTCCGTCACCAGAGTTGGCCACTGACTCATACGAACTTAATTTACCTTAGGTTATCCAACTATTAAATAAATAATTATTTATGTTTACAGAGTGATAATAAACTTAACACAAAAGCTACCGGACGCAGATCAGAAGAAATGTCTCAATATAATATCTCAATACATATCTGAGCACCCGGATTCTCCTGAAACGGACGAAGTACCCGCTGATGTATTGCAAATGGTCGATCGCGTATCTATAGATAGGCAATTTGACGGTAAGATTATCGATATTGTTTTTAAGTTTAGCTTGCTTCGTCGTATTTGTTTAGTTTTAAGTACTAACATAATATTAATGTTAATATTGTACGTCCGGAAAGGGCAAACTGTTTGTACATTTTACTTGATAACAAACCTTTGATTAAAAATATTTGTTAAATTCAACAGTTTACAATAAAAACTTATTATATTCTATTCTATTATATTCGAAGTTAAGCAACGTTGTAAACGGTCAGTAAGTGGATGGGTGACCGTGGCATTATCATCTGAGCGCTTCCGTGCTTCGGAGGGCACGTTATCGGTCCCGGATATGTCGTCATGTCATGACGGAGGCCTTAAGGCGGCCTAAAAACTCCGTCACCAGAGTTGGCCACTGACTCATACGAACTTTCTTTTTACGCACCTACTTAGTGCTTAGTACGGAACCCTCGGTGGGCGAGCCCGACTCGCACTTGTCCGGTTTTTTTAAGTTTAGAACCTTTTTTCAGGTTTATTCCCAACTTCGCAAAAATTCTTAATGCCGCCTCCAGCAAAAAGGGTTAGAACCGAAGTTTCGTCCCCTATATTAAATACTATAGGACGCAATGAAAAGCATATAAGCAGTGTTTTGGCACATAAAGGGGTAAAAACAAGGGTTGAAGAGAAACTTTGCAAAAATGACATGGCTGTCAGGTAAGATTTTACTATTATAAAGGGTGATGGAAATGAATGTGGATGGATATGTGAGTAGAGGTAGACCAAAGAAAAGATGGATGGATTGTGTGAAAGAGGATATGGGTAAGAAGGGAGTGAATACGAAGATGACGAGTGATAGGGGAGAGTGGAGGAAGAGAACATGTTGTGCCGACCCCGCATAAGCGGGATAAGGGCAGGCAAATGATGATGACAGGGTGAGTTTTATTTCAGGGCCACTGAGGGAAAAATCAGAAACATCACTGTTTCTCATTTTTCCCTCACGAGTTATCGAAAAGTCATGATAGAGAGCATTGAATTTTTTTTTATCTATCTATCCAGCCACCCACTGCTGTATAGGCCTCTTCTCATTCACGCCACTCCTGGCGGTTTTGTGCCAAATACTCGTATACACCCCTATTTTTTAATTACGAAAAAAAAAACTAAACATGGTCTCGGTGTCTGTTACTGATCACATTTATGTAGTTAAAACTTAAAAAAAAAAAAATTATAACCTTAAAAGGAGACGAGACGAGTCAGACATGGATTTAAGATAGCTACTGCGGTTTTACTGACTGGGGATGATACGAGAACATAGTTGCAATGAGAGTCTGTACGCGATTGTTGTCTATAGTACTTATTTGTACAGTTTTCATAAAATGTTGTTCGGTTTTGGTTGACTACAATCCTCGATAAATTTGTGATAGTTCAATATAAAAAAGTTCTGACCATGCCATTATCATTTTCTGCATCTGCTGCAACTGTCCTTAAATTTTTTTTGGTAGTCATAAAATAGCGGTGTATATTTTTTTATATTTTATTTATTCACATTTTTGGGTGCTCTTTCTGATAACAAACAATTTTGTCTAATTTTGCTGGAAAATAAAAAAAAACGACATTTTCGTTTTTGTACAAAATGTATAAGTAGAGAAAAAGTATTTTATATTTTTTTAATTTTTTTTGCATGTTTGTGTTTGCCTCGCCGAGGCAAACGCCCGAGGCAGCTCGCTCAGTCAGCAGTACGCGGCTTCTGACCTTAAAAGGAGGTTCTGAACTGCCCAATAATGTATATTGACTATATATTTCAGACTCGTCGAATGCTTCTACATAGCTATCTACCTGCCAATGAAGTATGAGAACGAAACAGATCTGTCTGTTTGTATGGCAAATTTCTACAATATGCTCTTCAGCCATCTGAAAACTCAGGATAACTTTAAACTGAAGAAATTGAGAGATGAACCTTGGATAGTGTAAGTAGTATATAGGGTCTTTCATTTTAAACTAATTTTATTCAGTAATTGGGTTCAACAAATAAATTAAAAAAAAATTATGTAATGATTTTTTTTCGTCGAGAAAAACGTTAATTCGAGCTTGCATGGTGCGCTCGGATGTAGCCGGGCTGTGATTGGTGGAATGTCTGTTCTCCTTGAAAATCATTATGCAACATGTCCTAAAAAATAAATAAAAGATAAATTTTGAAGTGAAAACTTATAACGGCTCAGGAATTAAATTGATACGGTCAAACGTCTATTTACAACCAAAAAATTACGCCCTGTCAGTTTGTGTAGTTTAAAATGAGACCCTGTAGAATAGAATATAGAGAAAAAAACAGTGGCACTCAACAGAAATGAAAACTGTCTAACTATAGTATAGCGCTACAAAGATATCTGGACCGGTGGCCAAAAGAGGAACTAACGATGCCATTTTGAAATGTCAATCTGTCTGCCGTTCGTTTCCAGTTGCCTTATCCGCCATTGCTCGGTGTTTTTTTTCTTTTGGTGCTTTGTGGGTGCTTTGGTCCCATGCTTTCCCACTTTACTGTGAAATGTTTTTTGTTTTGGCAACACCAAAGGCCATAGACATTTACTTTCTCTATGCCAAATGCGATAGCAGCGCCTCCCTCACCGGAACAGATATCCTTGTGGGACTATAATGTGATTGTTTCAGAGCTCATCCGATTGGCCTGTCAAGATCTCGCAGTAAGAAAATGGTCGGGACTTTGCGAAGTTTCGCATACAAATCTATGAATGTCAACTATGGTATGTTTTTGTGATTAACTTAGACGATTTTGAACTGTATTGCGGTTAAATAAAATATGTTTTTGTGTAGATCGTTTGGCAACCAAAAATACTTTTGTTTTATCGAATTATAGTACAAAATGTATGGGAAAAGTTTTTGACGATATCTGACATTAGGAGTACCTACTCATAAGTACTTTAAATGGTTCCATAGAGTATTTTGATTCCTATATCCGTCCCTTTTCCGTCGGCAACAGGTTTTCCTCTTCCACTCCGCTCTATCAGCCGTCATCTCAACACTCACTCATTTTTTTTTATTAAATAGGTCAGCATTTGACCTCACTCTGCCTGATGTTAAGCAGTAGTGAGGTCTAAGATGGAGCATCCTGACCTAGAAGGAACCTATTTACTCTTGATTTCTTACCCATATCATCCTTCACACAGTCCATCCATCTTTTCTTTGGTCTGCCTCATGAAAACCCTACATGAAAAAGAACATTTATTTGAGAATTTTTTCGCTGATTCTTACATTTTTTCCAAAATCTGTGAATGCAGTTTAAAATATCTCAAAAAGTTAGGGCAGGTCTCCTAAGAGCGTTTTCCTGTAGCCACGACGGTTAAGGTACCGGCCCTTACTGTTCCGTCTCAAAAACCCTCCTTATTTCATTTCAGATACAGACTCAGGTATCGATGTACAAGTTTCTATAGAGAAAATATTGGACACACTACTTGAATTCTCGAAGGTAATTAGCCTGATACATAAAATGCTGGACATTTCACACAGCACCATCTAACCCCAAAGTAAGAAGAGCTTTGGGGAACCACATAACTTACAGCTTACTCCGTTCCGTTTCGTTTTTTTTTATGATTAATGGGTGGGCTCTTGACCTCGAAACTAACATAAGCAAGAATGAGGTCTACGATGTAGCGAGCCTACCCAGAAGGTGCCTATTAACTCTCTTCTTGAAAACAACAGAGTCATATCTCAGCGGAAATACAGACGCGGGAAGCTGATTCCAATTCCAATAAAAGAACTTTGAAAGCGCTTAGTTCTAATAAGTGGAATATCAACAAGGTGTGGATGATAGTCAGCTGTGCGTCTGAAGTCCCTGTAAAAGAACGGTGAAGGCGGAATAAGGTCGTGGAGCTCCTGGGCACACTCACTATAGTACAATCTGTAGAAGACCGACAAACTCGCTACCTCACGACGATGGCTCAGACTGTCGAGTTTTGCTTCGACAAGATAGTCTTCGCCTATCAGCCTCTTGGCTCTGCGCTCCACCGAGTCAAGTGCAGCAAGTTGATACTTAGCAGATCCATCCCAAAGGTGGCTGCAATATTCCATACAAGATCGAACTTGAGCCTTATATAAAGTCAAAAGTTGACCAGGTGCACAGATGCGCAGTAGTCGCTTTTTCATACAAAATTGTCTACTGCACATCGAAACGACTTCACGAACAGTACCTAATTTCATTGGCCTGTTGGAATATTGTCTTTGGAATACTATGGACGACCTCTGTGGCGCAGTGGGTGAAAGCCCGCTTGTGACGCGGAAGGTTGCGGGTTCGATCCCCGCCGCGGGATAAATGTTTGTATGATCTGCAAATATTTATCTCGGGTCTGTATGTATTTACAAACAAAAAGTATATAAGTAGTATATCAGTTATCTGGTTCCCATAGTACAAGCTCTGCTTAGTTTGGGGATAGAATAGGCTGTTTAAAAAAAAGGGATACTCAGAGGCATGTCCAAATACAAAGTATTTGATACATGCCAATATTTTGCAGAAGTAAACATTATTTATTTACACTATGTTATTTGACAGGTAAACCCCGAAGCGTCAATGGATCTACTAATACAACTGCTGCAGTGTGTAACGGGTCGCGGGTTCGATGCCCGGTGCGAGCTATCACGGCTTTTGGTATCTTTACTCACGACAACACCACAGTTGGTTGATTTGGCTAGACAGTGTGTTGATCATTTGAGCTTAATTGATGGGTAAGTAATCATACTACTTAATTTTCCTAAGTATTTCATACTTTACTAGCTGCCCGTCGCAGTTACCTGCGGTCCCTCGGGAAAACTTCACTTCCCCGGGATAAAATATAGCCTATGTTCATCAGGGATCATGCAGGATGCTACATACATACATACATAAAGTCACGCCTCTTTCCCAAAGGGGTAGGCAGAGACCACGGATCTCCAGTCGCTACGATCCTGACACACAACTTTCGCCTCATTCACTCTCATTACATTCTTCATACATGCTCGTCGGTTTAGGGTACTTTTGACCTGGCCCTTCTCCAAAATATCGCCAATTTGATCCAAGAAGGTTCGCCTATTCCAGCTGTCCCTTGCACACTCGCCTCATACACTTGCTTTGTCAAACGACTGTCATCCATCCTCTCTACATGCCCAAACCATCTTAACATACCTTTCTCGATCCTCAACACTACATCTTCTTTCACTCCACACTGTTCTCTTATCACACTATTTCTCACTCTATCATTCAACGTTACCCCACACATACTACGCAACGCTCTCATTTCAACAGCATTCACTCTACTCTGATGTTTTTTCTGCCACACCCAACTTTCACTTCCATACATCAATGTCGGTACCAACACTCCTCTAACTAATGCAGGATGCTAATGGTGAAATAATTTTTCTAATCGGTCCAGTAGTTTCGGAGCCTATTCAATTCAAACAAACAAATCTTTCCTCTTCATTCATTCATTCATCGTGTCAATGTGCTCATGCATATTAAATTTGCTTGCTCCAAAATGAAGCCACCACTATGGCCCTATCTGAAGCCGCAATAAGGTCTTCCTGGGTGCAGCTGGTTGGGCACAAAGGGCAGGAAAGGAGATGCGTCATATTTTGTGTTGGGGCTCCGCACTCACACTGGAATTGGGAAGGATCCCCTATACCCCATTTGGCTAGGTTACTTTTGCATCGACCAACCTGTGTGCGAAGTCTATTGAGCGACTTCCAGATTGGCCAATGCAGTTTATGGCCGGGAGGCAGGCGTTCTGCCGGGGTAACAAAGTCCTCTTTATAATATTACGAGTAGTATAGAATACATACACATAAAAAAAACTGGCACTCCGGAAGTGCCGACAGAAGTGAAAACTCGAACAATTATGTATGTAGTTTTTGAATCGTCAGGAAATATGTTTGAAACGTCACCGGGCGCGCGGCGGTGAACGCCGTGCTAAAGGTTCTTTACCGTGTTTTGTTACGGAGTTCCAAACTAGATGGCGCTGACGGTGGTGTCAGTAACACTGTCAGTCTGAGTTCAATATTTCCCATCTCAAAAATATCCAACGCGCTTAAAGAAATTTTCACTTCAAAAAAGCCCAATAACTGAACGTTAACAATATTAGCCCTTCTCAATAAACCCAGGGTGAGTCCGTCCATGCCAAACATCAAAAACTGATCAGCGGTTTAGGCATGACGAGGTGATTCTTTGGGCAACTCAGCCCACACCTCACTCAACCCGCGGGCCGAAATGTCCACTACATAATACCGCAGACAGACAGAGATACACATTTTAAATAAAAAAAATAAACCCTAAAACCCCTTTGGGGGTAGGTGTAATTCCCCCAATTCATAGCTAAGAGGGAGATCTCACCTTACTAAGGTCGACGCCAACTGGTCCACATACCTTAGGGCCTTTCAGCCAACTGTTTTTATCGGATAGTTCTAGGCTAATTGCCAAATATAATGTTACTTGCGCAATCTAGGATTCAAATCGCGTCGGTTGATAGCGCGCCAGTGCCATCTAGCGGTGAAGCTCTGTAGTAGCTAGGTCGCTGTAATTGGCAACTCTATTACGATGCCCTTGTATTTCAGATGATTGTAGTTAGTCTTCACACGCCTTTTGTATTTTAGTTTCATGAAAACTGTTGAAGAGTTAAAGAATTCTACACTTGGTTCTGAAGGCGAACAAATCTGCAGACTGCTGCATGAAGAAACGAAATTAAGGCTTGGAGGACCACACTTATTTGTATTAGGGTAAGGTCTATTTTAGAATAACTTTATCTTATCCACTCACCAAGGTACAAAACATGTTTGCAAATTTGTATGTCTGTTTGCAAATATGTCAATTGTGGACCGATTCTCAAAATTCTATTTTTATTTAAAACTTTCAAGATAATATAAATTTTTATTCCCATTTTCCCGTAGAACCCAAAAAAATCTGTAATATTAAGTTCAATATTGAAGTCGGATTTTGAAATTTAAATAAACTGAAATAAATAACGTGAAAACTTTTATTTTATGTACTTTAACAGAACATCATTTAAAGAAGATGGGGATGTAACTATGTCCGAAAACGCTGAATTCTCTATCGAAGGTAAGAATTTTAGACTCACTGGCTCAATGCACATTGAATTGGCTACGTCGTGTGTGGCGGACCCTCGCGCCGGCTCGAGCAGTCTAGCGCGGTCGCGAGCTATCAAGCGTTTTTATATCTTGTAACATTGTTTATAAGGTTTATAATGTCTTGTTACGTCACTTCGCTGCCAATTCAATGTGCATTGAGCCTATGAAGAGGTCTTAGGCCGGCCACATACATCCTGAATGTCTTGGTGAAATCAGAATCTGAAATTCAGATTATTCATTCAGAAAGCCAAATTCTACATTTACGCCTTTTGACACAGTCCTGAGATGGGATGAAACAAGAGATAGTACAAGCTATGCTTAGTTTGGGGCTAGATGATGCTGTGTGAAATGTCCAGCATTATTTATTTACTAGCTGCGCTCCCGCGGTCCCTCGGGATTTTTTCGGGATAAAAAGTAGCCTATGTCCGTCCCTGGGATACAACCTTTATTCATGCCAATTTTCAGCCTAATCTGTTCAGTGGTTTGAACGTGAAAAGGTAAAAAACAAACAGACAGATAAACAGACAGAGTTACTTTCACATTTATAATATTAGTATTAGCATGGATTTTATTTAATTTAATAATTTTGTGTTTTATAGGCTTAGTATCAGCATTCCAAAAGCTATCCAATTGGGATGAACTAACTTATCAAGAGAGAAAGAAAATTGAAAAAGAACTGCCACCTCTTTGGACGGATAGAACCCACTCTATCCAACTATTGGATCAATGCACAGGTTAATACACTCACGACTTGATTTAGAGGAACGTAACAAAATTTTAGTTTCTTAAAGTAAATACTGGCGTTGATTCTGTTGTTCACTGACTAAAGTTAACTAAACTAAAATGCTTCGTTCTTATTTCGTTAACGATAAAGTCCAAAATGGAATGACTATTACAGTGGCATTCTTAAAATTTCTTAATTTTAGTAAAAATGAAGTATTTGTGGGTAGCTTTAGTCAAGACCATTTTGCTTGCCGTGTAAAACAGCTGCTAAAGAAGCTCAGAGCTCATTTTGATTATACTTTTAGTTATGTCACTTTCAACGACATGCCATTTTCGTCTTTAGTGAGAACAAAATAAGAACGTGCCAGTTTTAGTTTTAATTAAGTTTAGTCAGTGAACAACATAATCGACGGCAATATTTATAATTTTTGTGGACGCCTCCGGCCAGGTGGAGTGATGATCTGCTCTGGCTGCTGGCAGAAGCTGGATGCGTCGAGCCGAGGACAGGGCGCTCATTAGGGGAGGCCTATGTCCAGCAGTGGACTGATATAGGCCGACGATGATGATGATTATCATCATCATTAGCAGCTCAAATGATAGCCCACTGCTGGACATAAGCCTCCTCCCTCAGACGCCACTCCAATCGGCCCTGTGCTGATCTTATCCAAGTCTTTCCCTCTATGGCCTCTATGTCGTCCACCCATCTGGCTGCTGGTCTGCCGCGGCTCCTAGCGCTTCCTCTTGGGTACGGTCAGAGCTTTACACCGCCTGCCATCACCAAATCTGGCCAAGTGTCCTGCCCAGCGCCACTTAAGTCTCGCAATACGGTCTCCGATATCTGCTACTTTTGTGCTCTTACGAATATCCGTATTGCGGACTCTATCAAGCAGCGATATTCCGAGCATGGCACGCTCCATGGCCCTTTGTGCGACCCTCATTTTGTGCACAGTTTCTTTAGTGAGCGTCCATGCTTCGGCACCGTATGTCATTGTGGGCAAGACACATTGGTTGATAATGATGATGATAATTTTCGTAATTTTTAAAGTTCACACACTTTGGTATTTAATTGACAAATGAAAAGTCTTACCAAAATTTTCGAACCCGCAACGATCAGACGATCCTCCTAAAGCCGGAGTGCCTTACCGCTCGGCCACGGAACCCTAGTCGTCACAATCGATATTTTTGATAAGGCTCCCTAATGATTGACATAACGTCTCTTATCCTATTTTAAATTCCCATACTGTATTTGGTACTAATATTAATGTTATTTGATTACTTACTAACAATAAGGCTAAGCATTTTACTAATATAATATGGTGGACTTTTGTGAAACCGAAATAAATGATTTGAATTTGAATTAAATTGTCCGAATGATTACTCGATATAAAAATGCGATAGCAACGTTCGAAACGGTCTGTAAGTGGATGGGTGACCGCCAGTGGCATTTTCATCTGAGCGCTTCTGAGGGCACGTTAAATTGTCGGTCCCGGCTATTTAAGTCGTTAAGCCATGACGGAGACCTTAAGGCGGCCTAAAAACTCCGTCACCAGAGTTGGCCACTGACTCATACGAACTTACTTACTTTTTACCTGCATTTTTACTTTACTTGCCTATTTTTATACTATAAATTGTAACGTATGTATCTAAGATATTATTATAAGTTACACATAGCATACCATTTAAAGTTTTACATTAGTTTACTGCCTACTACTTACTAAGTTGTTTTTATCTAAGGAAATACCTACGATCAGCCCTAAAACTTTGTATTAAATATAATCTCATGTAAGTGAATTTGTAAATTCTTATGAGAAACTAGCAAACCCAGCGAACTCCGTTTCGCCACCAGATGCCACCAGATTTTTCCTGAATTTATTTTGCTATAAACCTCACGGAGCCCGAGACCTTTCCAACGAATGCAAAACCGTGGAAATCGGTTCGTGCGTTCTGGAGTTATAGCGTCAGGAAGGAAAACCCGACTTATTTTTAACCGACTTCAAAAAAAGGAGGAGGTTCTATGTTCGGCTGTATGTATTTTTTTTTTATTATGTATGTTCACCGATATCTCCGTCAGTTGTGAACCGATTTCCAAAATTATTATATAGTAGATAAATGCATCTTAAACCTATAGCATACATAGGGACATAGGGACAGAGAAAGCGACTTTGTAGTACTATGTAGTGAAGTACTGTTATTGTTTCAGACACAACCGGATGGTTCGGACATTTGGTGCAACTCTACCATCAGAACAGGAAGGATGTTATGAAATGGCTTAGAAAAGTTGACAAGTGGCCCCGGAGACAGTTTCTAGTCTCTTCTGTAAGTAGTATACTGTTTTTTACTTCAAAAAAGGAGATTCTATGTTCGGTTGTATGTATGTTTTTTTTATGTATTTGCACCGATATTTCCGTCAATTGTCGACCGAGTATACTCTCGAGGTGGTCCCATGTAAGTTTTACTCCTGAGGGATTGATAGTTTTCCTGAAAAACTCAAAAAAGCTCATTCTCACTACACAACCTGAGTCAAACAAAAATAGTTTGAATGGGTTATACTCTTGAGGTGGTTCCATATAAATTGTATTCCTGAGGAATTGATAGTTTTCCCGTAAAACTCAAAAAAAAAACCCTTCCTCAGAATCACTAAAGCAAACACTGAAGTCGGTTTTCATTTTAGTTTTAAAAAAACGTTAGTATCTATTTAATAAACCGAACTGGATATATGAACTGAAAACGTCTTAACTCGCGTTAGGCATTTTTGAGATTGGAAAAAACCATCGAACTCGCGTCGCGAGTCACGTGACCGTCGCCGACACCATCTCTCACAATTACCTTAATTTCGTCACACATTGTATCGTCGACGTGAGACTTCCGCCTCTGAAACAGTCCCGAGTTCAAATCCCAGTAGAGCAGTAACTTTTTGCACTCTTTTTCGTTCTTTA
Organism: Epirrhoe alternata; assembly: GCA_963565295.1. Taxonomy (NCBI): domain Eukaryota; kingdom Metazoa; phylum Arthropoda; class Insecta; order Lepidoptera; family Geometridae; genus Epirrhoe; species Epirrhoe alternata. The sequence continues at coordinate 2,674,510 of OY751402.1, forward strand.
AAACCTCGTTCAAGTTTTCACTTCTGTCGGTACTCCTGTCACTGTTTTTTTTAAGCTGTGATACAGTAAGATATACTTAGTGCTTAGTGCTTTTTTATCACTCACAAACTTTCAGCTTTATTATATTAGTAGGATAGGTTAGTAGATAAACTTTTTAAACTTTCGTGATTTGGTGACATAATTATTATTTTTATTTTTATTTTTAAACCGGGTATTTATCACGTACCTATTGTTATTATTTCTTTTTTCCGACGTTTCGGACGCATTGCAGCGCCCGTGGTCACGGATGAACTGAGGCACGGCGAGTTAGCTTCTATTATTGAGAGTAGATTGCGTCTACCCTCAATTCGTCTTCAGAATCCGTTAAGGCCAGATTCACACCGCGACACACGACACTGATCGTATCAACTTGCGGCAAACACGAACCACGACTCACACACTTATTAATAACAGGATTCCACGAGGCCGAGAGTCGAAAACCATCTTCACGGTTGAAATTCGGGTGTTTTCTGATCTCAATCGCTTCTCGGACCATCCGTTTATAATAATGGCGTTCCCTGGAGAGAACCTTAAGATCATGGAGCTCAATCCAATGGTTCGTTCCTGAAAAAGAAATAATAACAATAGGTACGTGATAAATACCCGGTTTAAAAATAAAAATAATAATTAGGTTAGTAGACATAGACAGACAACGTCAATTGGTAGTGCATTTCAATTGTAAACCACTCTGTTATTTATCTCGGGTCTAGGTGTCTATGTACAATATACAGGGTGTAAAAAGACTACTACTGAAAACTGAGGGGTTGCAATCAGACCATGATTCTAAACAAATTTATCGAAAAAAAACGCAAAAAAAAATTTAACTTAGCTACGTAATTTTATGTCATTTTCCAGTTATTTACTACAAGTACAACATAATAAGACCATGCCTACCTAATAATTTCATTTATAAAAGAAAAAAACAATTAAAACACAAAATACAGCAATCTAACTAAAACAACGCGCGAGTACAAGCGCGCGCCCAGCTGCGCGAGGTCGACGCACGCCCGCGCGGTTGACGACCGCAACAGAATACGTACTACAGCGCCGGCGCGCCGCACTATGTTCCCAATCGCCAATCTGAGCAGACAAAATTATTTTTTGCTTTTAATGGACTCTATACGTTATTTTTAATCATAATTTATCAACAAAAAAAAACACACTTTAAAAAAACAAGTAGAAATAGCTCTAAAACTATAACCAGTATATATTGGCCTTTTCTTACAAACATTTTGTTAGGGATGAGGGGTCAAGCTAAATTGGTTTATTGAGTTATCAGATAATTATGGATTTTTTACCACTTACACTACATTTTAATGCTTTTGTACAATTGCTTGTGAAAATTAAGACTTCAAGAATCAATTTAACCTTTATTTATTTACAAAAGTAGGTACCTAATCTCACAATCACATCTATCATACTATTTTCATGCCGTACTTTTCGGATGAAATCCAAAATTTGTGAACACGTCATCGTACGCTTTTCTTTAGGGACACGATCCAACTTCTTGGATCAGAGTCGACATCAATGTGTTTCAAAATGCTTGTATTTGCTCATCGTACATCAGAAGTATCCCACTGGTTTCTTTTATAAATTATACAATCCAAAAGGTCTCCGTGTAGGCTTCATCAGACCTGCAGCATCACGATTAGTAGGTACCTACCTACCTACCTACCTGAGATATCATAGATATGTGAGCAGCTAATGTTAATAATGGTATAGACCGTGACTGGATTACTTAATTGATCTACTCGTCTTTTTTTGTTTATATTATTATGATGCTTGCTCAAAGTTAATTTTTGGGCATCCTGGTCTCGGAGTACCTACTCGGGGTAGTTTCCTCTGCTGATGATGATGCAGACTCTTGTTGCAGATGATATGCAACATTAAACTTGATAGGTATCTTCCCCTTTAAGCCAATTAGAAACAGTCATTATTTTTTCAAATAGATCTATGTCTTTGGCACATTGAACCCACTTTTCTGGTGATTCGCGCTATGATCATTTGCTAATTCCATATGGTACTTTGTGTTACATTATCCAAATCAAATTTACGCAATATAAATTCGAGCAAACGAGCATATTTTTCAATTTAGCATGCCTCAGGCATGCTTCGTAAAACTCCCTCCTTGTTACAAAAACAAGGATCTCTAAAAGAAAAAAAAAGAAAAACTTAAAGTTGTACTCTCTTGTGCTGCTTCTACTTTACAGAATATTAAAGAGCATAAATAAGGCTATAATATATAAAAAATACAGCCTGGGTACAAGTGGGTACATGTCACTTTTTGTCTCCGAAACATGAAAAATGTAATAAAATTTGCTAACTCTCATGTTTAACTGCATATATTGCAGCAATAGAATAAGTATTTGCTAAGGATTTAATGAAAAAATATACTACTTATTATCTATTTCACGATCCATAACTAAAAATATGAGAACCTTTTTCGTAATCACTGTGAGGAGTTAACGAGTAAAACGCAGAAAACATGATAATTTTGCTAAAAGTACCCACATTTTGGCACTGCACGAAGAAAATCTCAGTAGATAATCGAGTTCTCACAAAACTAAGTTTAGAATCGTGATCGTGAGGGTTTTTGCTAGCGGATAAGCTATCTCAATCGATAATATGCGATTACCCTTTTTGTCCGCTCAGATTGGCGATTGGGAACATAGTGCGCCGGGCCCGGGCGGCCCGGTCCTATGCCAGCCAGCCTATGCCTAAGTTCTACAGAGTGCTATAAACAAAATCTTAGTTACGTAAACTAGAAAAATTCAACATAACTCACTTTTGGCTAGCTTTATTTCAGCTTTATTACATAAAAATGTTTCATTATTATGTTCTTAAACAAAATCGTGAGTAAGGAGAACTTGAACGAAGTTTCGGTAATGGTTCTAAACTAAAAAAAAATAAAAGTACAAAAAAACAAAGATTAAAAGTTACGGATTCATGCTGATATTTGAAACCGGTCCTCTCGCATGGAAGTCAACGTCTGTCTCATCTCGGCTACCAAGACTTTACAGTTGATTGTGAAATTAAGGTTCACTTCAAAAAAATTACGCTTTGAAATAGCCATCCAACCTCGTCACGTGTCGGCGGCTAAGTTCTATCAAAATACTCTAACTTGATTGAAATAAGGTTCAAATTTCTATTTCGCTAAGACTAAGATTGAATCGTTTGAAATACCGCGTGTCTAAAGCTGCATCTACATTGTTTGCGAATTAAGACTGAGTTTTCACCGGTATACTACACCGCGAGGACCCTTCAAGTTCCTTTAACTTTTGAATCTTTAACTTCGATCGGGAATTCGGGATATTTCATTATGTCAAAGCTTACACTAACAACACTAGGTACTAGATCAACTGTTCACTACATAAACAAATAATAAGTACCTAAGTAAACAAATAATAAGATCAATGGTTGATAAGATCATCAGTTTATTGTATCAAATATCACTACAATAATGTACAGTGCCACAAACTTATCTGGACCGGTGGCCAAAAGAGGAACTAACGAATTTTACTGAAAAAAATATTTTTCTGCCAACAAGAAATGCGACAGTAGCGCCTCTCTCACCGGTTCTACTTACTTATCAGTAGTATAAGTAAGTTTGTGTCACTGTAACTACATCATCAGTTTTCAACCTTTCGAGTAGTGTGAAACATGCTTAGCAAAGTTGCACGTGTCAGCGGCATGTGTCAAAGAGAATTACGAAATAGTCTTCTAAATTAATTACAATAAGGTTCAAATTTCTATTTCGCTAAATTTTCTTTCTAAATTCTCGACTCGTTTTGTTTGATTTTATTTATTAGTTGAAGTTCAATATTCGTACGTAATGTACGTATTGGACACTCGCGCAGCGCATACAAATTGCATTACCATACTGAGCGTCGCGAATGAGTTTCTAGTGTGTTTTGTCAATAAAATTAAAGTGTAAGGTATTTTTAGAGTAGTACATACCTACTTAAGTACCTACCTACCTGACTATTTGTTTAGTGCGAGTGTGTTCAGTCAAAAATGCTTATTATTGTGATCGTGAAAATGCGTTTGGTCCTCGCGCATAAATGCGATGTTACCGAACCAACACCAACCGTTCGATGAGCTTAACGGCTGCCTAACAGCGAGAGAGCCTCGTCCCATAGTCTCAAGAGCTCTGGAGGCTTTGATCTGCAGGTAGAAGAGCAGGTCTTGGTTCTCTGTGGGAGAAACGCTTGGGTACCTACCTTACCTACCTCCAGGCAAGCTCAGCTGTGCTTGTTGAACGAGCATATGCTTAGTTTGAGGTTACAGCGGAATTAGGTAAGTACGTAGGTATATCAATAATCAAATTGCTACGCACGTAGTAGGTAGGCACTGCCGAAGCTATCGCGTGCGATGCGTACATTGCTGGCTGACGAAATAAATGAAAATCTTCAAACGCTATTTTCTCCGGATATAATTTTTTTTTTGGAAAATCCTTTTGGATTTGGTTGAGTGTTGGGATGCTGTACCTACCCCTTTCGGCTTCGGTAGACGTCTTTTTACACCCTGTATATGTATTTATAAACAAAAAAAAGTATACAGGGTGTAAAAAGACTGCTACCGAAAACTGAGGGGTTGCAATTAGACCGTGACTCTAAACATATTTAGCGAAAAAAAAACGCAAAAAAAAATTTGACTTAGCTTCGTCATGTTATGTTATTTTCGGTTATTTACTACTAGTACGACATAATAAGACCATACCTACCTAATAATTGCATTTATAAATGAAATACCTAATAAACGCATTTTTTTGCGTTTTTTTTTTCGCAAAATATGTTTAGAACCATGGTCTGATTGCAACCCCTCAGTTTTCGGTAGTTGTCTTTTTACACCCTGTATATTTATTTAATTATTGTACTGTGTTGCGAGATATAATCGGCAACTTGGCGGCTATATCATTGCAGCAAGAAATTGCAAAAAAAATAATTAAACTTTTTAAACTTTCGTGATTTGGTGACATAATTATTATTTTTAAACCGGGTTACCGGGTGTGAATCTGGCCTTATCGGATTCTGAAGAATTGAGAGTAGACGCAATCTACTCTCAATAATAGAAGCTAACTCGCCGTGCCTCAGTTCATCCGTGACCACGGGCGCTGCAATGCGTGCGAAACGTCGGAACAAAGAAATAATAAAAATTGGTACGTGATAAATACCCGGTTTAAAAATAATAATTAACCCGTATAAGATGTTAGTAATTTAAATATTATTTCAGATAATTGAAGCAATGGAGTGGAGTAACATAGACTTCAATGAAGATGAAACCAGACTTCCTTGTAACATACAACAAAACGACTGTCTGGCTGAATGGGCTGGTAGACTTTTAATAAGGTGAGTTCGTTTGAGTCAGTGGCCAACTCTGGTGACGGAGTTTTTAGGCCGCCTTAAGGCCTCCGTCATGGCTTAACGACTTACATAGCCGGGACCGACAATTTAACGTGCCCTCCGAAGCACGGAAGCGCTCAGTTGATAATGCCACTGGCGGTCATCCTTTTTTATTTTTAATGTATATTTTATGTCTTACAGATCAGCGTATGAAAAGACGATGGATAAACTAGAAAGGTGTGTCATCCTACTAAATAAACTAATATCATTTATTACCACCACCAGGTGAAAATTTAGGAAATTTAACACGTTCACTGTCCATGCCCCACATGTGGGTCATTTTGGGTTTGAACGAGACGTCCGTGCCATAACTGTGGGTCACTGCTCACTTCGAACATAATGGGCTCTTACTTCGTGGACGTAACAGAAACTTACTAGTATTCTACTTAGACGTATGTATGATTGTATAGGTAAAATATAAATCCAATGAGCCAACGAGTTTTTTTATTTATTTAGGATTGACATAACTTTGAACATTGAACTTAAAAATAACCAATTAAGAGTAATATTAGTCTAATGAGTTTCATTAAAACATGCAAGAAACATAGGTTTTTTGCAGAATTGGCATTGTGTGTCAGTCTTTTTTGATTTTGTACGTGCATCAGCAACTGAACGACTTTCTTTCAGTTTTTTGTAGCAACCAGCGCACCTCTTTCTATAGATTTTGCCAAAAACAAAGTTTGAAAAAAAGTAGGGTTATTGTAATCAAAACAAACAAAACTTTTTTTCTGGGTGGCTAATGAGTGGTAAATCTGGCCGTAAATCCTTTTCTACCCACAGATAACGCATTTTTTTTATAATTTTTACCTCCTACGTCCATGACATACGAGTGGGTCACTGAATTTTTCAAAGGTTCAATGCTAAATCCATGGAATTTTTAGCTTGTACGTTCGTGACATACATGTGGGTCATTCTAAAAATGGGGGTTACAGGGTTCCCTCCCCCTTTTTATAGCATTTATGGACCTGAGGTGGCATGAAGGCAAGTACCTCAGTACATAGGAATGAAAAAGTAAATTGGACTTGACAGTTAATTTCGGAATTTTGGCTGGACAGTGAACGTGTAAATAATATAATAAACATTGTTGCCCAAAAAATTTTTTTAAGAATTTTGTGGTGGACCACCCTTATCAAGTAAGGGGACGAAAAATTGTTTACATCCTCGGACCTTTTTTTTTATACACCCCTATTTTTTAATTACCAAAAAAATTTTAAACATGGTCTCGGTGTCTGTTACTGATCACATTTATGTAGTTAAAACTCTAAAAAAGAGAAAAAAAAATTATAACCTCAAAAGGAGACGAGACGAGTCAGACATGGATTTATGATAGCTACTGCGGTTTTACTGACTGGGGATGATACGAGAACATAGTTACAATGAGAGTCTGTACGCGATTGTTGGCTATAGTACTTATTTGTACAGTTTTCATAAAATTTTGTTCGGTTTTGGTTGACTACAATCCTCGATAACTTTGTGATAGTTAAATAAAAAAAAACTGCTGCAACTGTCCTTTAATTTTTTTTGGTAGTCATAAAATAGCGGTGTATATTACGTCAGAAAATCCATTATGGATACCCGACCGCCGTGGGGACAGCGGAAGGGTTTCCATAATGGATGGCTCCGGGATCTCCTACGGAACACACCGGTACATCCTCAGATCTACTGAATACACACACAAAATTTCATAAGAATCGGTCGAGTCGTTTCGGAGGAGTTTGATTACAAACACTATGACACGATAATTTTATATATAAGATTAATAATGCTGGACTTTTCACACAGCATCATCTATATCAATTCATTTACAGAGCCTCAGAAGATGAAATACTAAGTAGCAAGCTATCTCGCTCGCACGAGTTGAAATGGTGCGAAAGTGCGAACGAGAGGGGGCTATACAACTTGGCGATATCTGTCATCAAACGAAACCATCTGTGAGTATTATTAAACATCAAATAGCATTGGTTTTACAGACTTCAAAACAACATTTTAAACACATGATATTCAGGGAAATTTAAAGAAACTTTTAAATATACAGGGTTATTTTTAAAACACCGGTAACCTCTCAGGTCTGTATTACTTATCATCATAAAATAAACAACGACTTTTGTTTTATGACTGGTGTTTTATAAATTACCATGTCATATGTCATATATTTATACAAGGAAACATTTTTGATAATGAATGAATGAATGAAAATACTTAAAATAAATAAATAAATAAATAATGCTGGACTATTCACACAGCATCATCTAAGCCCCAAAGTAAGCAGAGCTTGTGTTATGGGTACTAAGATGACTGATATATTACTTATATACTTTTTGTTTGTAAATACATACATATTATACATAGAAACACCCAGACCCGAGACAAATATTTGTAGATCATACAAACATTGGTCCCGCCGCGGGGATCGAACCCGCAACCTTTTGCGTCGCAGGCGGGCCTTCGCCCACTGCGCTACAGAGGTCGTCAAAACACTTAAAATACTTAAAATTAACTGATAATTATTGTTATCAACACGAAAATGTAGGTACTGTATGGAATTTTTGTCATACAATTAAATGTGTTTTTTAACATCTACCGATTCCACAAAAAGACCCACTCTGAGATCACATTTTTTTTCCTTTCATATTGAATACTAGCATGATTTTTTTTTTTCATATTTTGTTTGGTTATTTTTGTTTGTACTCGTATTTATTTGGTTTTGGTAATTGATGTATTTTGTTTTTTCATATGAATATTAAATCTCTCTATCGTATTAGGTTATCCTGTAAAGGTAGGGTTGATCATTTTAATAATAAATAAATAAATATTTTTTTTTAGGGAGGATTTACAGTGGGACTTGCGAAAAAAGGGGGGGCTTTTTTCGCAAGTCCCATTGTAAATCTTTTACAATATTATTACTAGCCCAAATTGTGTATTCTCTAATCTTAATCATTTCAGTGAACTAGACGAAGACGAAACACTAAACTGGCTTGAACAGAAAATGCTGGCCTCCACGATGATGGCGTTCGAGCTAAATGATAGATCAGCGATGGAGAAGACTTTGGAAACCGCTCAATTTCTTCCAGATTATTACAAAAAGTCGAATACTGAGAGTGTTATTGGCGTTAATAAACTTATATTGGATTTGCACTATAGACTTGAATGTGAGTTTCAAATTAGCTAACCGGTGATTAAGGCGAAGTGAGCTCTGGCTTACGCCGCGCTCGCCACCCTCCTAGCCCCGCGGCCGTCTGATGGTGTGCTGGCCGGCCCGCGCACTATTACACTGAACGTTATTTATAAATGTATTTTTTGCTACAAAATAATACTCCTTGGCAATAAAAGAAATCCGTGATCCTCTACCGTATTTATTAGGGAACACGTAGACGAAATTTCATTAAGCAAATTTAAACAACCAGCAAATGAAACTGCTTTATGATCAAGATTTAGAGTTGAGATTGTGATTTTCTTTCTATCGAGTCAATTAAGTCAATCGTGTTTCGACTCCCATAACTAATCCAATGGCATATGACAAGGCAGGAAGACGGTAGATGGAGAAAGGTGGTTACCTAGTGGTGGGCAGGCGAGGGTCATAGAACACCAAGCAGACCACCAGCCAGATGGTGTGATGATATTGTGGCGGTAGGAGGAAGGCAATGGATTCCACTGGCGCAGGATCGGAAAGAGTGGCGAGAAATAGAGGCATACTCAGCAGTGGGTAGATGTAGGCTGATTAGATACAGGGTGTAAAAAGACGTCTACCGAAGCCGAGAGGGGTAGGTACAGCATCCCAACACAGCCAAATCCAAAAGGATTTTTCGAAAAAAACATTTTATCCGGAGAAAACAGCGTTTGAAGATTACTGTTTGCGTATGTTGTGGGCGCGTTTTTTTACGTAGATTGCTGAATTTTGAGTATTAACTGGTATTTTCTATTATAAATGAAATTATTAGGTAGGTCTTATTATGTTGTAATAGTAGTAACGGAAAATAAAATAAAATGACTAAGCTAAGTAAAAACATTTTTGCGGTTTTTTTTCACTAAATATGTTTAGATATGGTCTGATTGCAACCCCTCAATTTTCGGTAGTTGTCTTTTTACACCCTGTATATAGATAGATTTATTCAAAAAAAGCAGCTAGTTTCATATTACTGTGTTTAAAACATTTTTTTTTTTATATTTCTTAAACTTGCAGCACTAACATCAGCAAGGATAGACAAAGTAATGATTGAAGTAGGTAAACAGATGAAAAGAATGAAGAAGGAAGAGAAAATTTCAATAAAGAATAGGAAGAATTTATCAAGTTTATTTGAAACAGCTGTTTTATACTATGATGGCTTGTGGGACAAAGATGGTAAGAGAATTATATAAATAAATAAATAATGCTGGACAATTTCACACAGCATCATCTAGCCCCAAACTAAGCATAGCTTGTACTATGGGAACCAGATAACTGATATACTACTTATATACTTTTTGTTTGTAAATACATACATATTATTTTGACGACCTCTGTGGCGCAGTGGGTGAAAGCCTGCTTGGGACGCAGAAGGTTGCGGGTTCGATCCCCGCCGCGGGATAAATGTTTGTATGATCTAAAATATTTATCTCGGGTCTGGATGTTACTATGTATAGTATGTATGTATTTACAAACAAAAAGTATATAAGTAGTATATCAGTTATCCGGTTCCCATAGTACAAGCTTTGCTTAGTTTGGGGCTAGATGATGCTGTGTGAAATGTCCAGCAAAAAAAAATTATTCATAGAAACCCCCAGATCCGAGATAAATATTTGCAGATCATACAAACATTTATCCCGCGGTGGGGATCGAACCCGCAATCGTCTGCGTCTCAAGCGGGTTTTCACTCACTGCGCCACAGAGGTTGTCAATAGTAACCCATACTTATATACTTCATTTACTGGAAGAGATCGTTTCTTAGCGATAAGGCCGCGCATTGTACATTTTTATCTGGTTTTTCTTTTGTTTTTTTATTAATGGCGTGCAATAAAGGATTTTCATTCATTCATTCAATAATATCCACCTACTAATATCGATAGGCAAAAAAAAAACATTTTTAAGAAATTTTTACATTTTTTAGAAAAACCTGCAAAATCTTTAAATTATGTATGAATTTTTCCAGAGCTATCAAAAGATGAAATAATCATCAAAATGTGTGAATACCTCGGGCGGTTAGATCAAAGCGACGCGGGCGGCGTCACCGCTTTGATCTTGAATAGACTTGCTTCTTGTGATGTGATTGGTGAATCTACCGCCGCCAATTTACTTGCAAAGGTATATCTGATTCTAACCGACTTCAAAAAAAGGAATGTGGCGGCTGTTTGTATGGTTATTATCATTATTATTTTTCAGATAAAACCATTTATATCGAAGCTACCATCTTGCTACATAGATTTGTTGAAAGAGAAACTACATCTCTTCCCAACTCATATCGTTAACTCTTGTGGTATTGCAGAGTTAGAAGGTAAATTAATATTAATTATGATTTGTTATGTGAAAAAAGATCATATTTCAGTAGAAAATAAAAGTTTTTTAAACATAAAAATCTTTAAAATTATAATTTGAAATTCACGCCAAAACGCTCGTCGGTGTCATGGCGGCTGTTATGACGTCACAGCTCACCACTGCAACAGCAAAAACTACGTGCATAGACACTAATGTCTAAAGCTCAAAGGAAACAAAAGGCGCAGTTTTGGTTTGTTACACTGAGTGATGACGTCACGCGCTCTGATTGGTGTACAGCCATCATGGCGGATTGTTGTGTTTTGTAGATTTATGTTATTAAATAATTTGTTAATCTAGACATTATTAAATAAAATAAATAATGCTGGACTTTCACACAGCATCATCTAGCCCCAAAGTAAGCAGAGCTTGTGTTATGGGTACTAAGATGACTGATATACTACTTATATACTTTTTGTTCGTAAATACATACATATTATACATAGAAACACCCAGAGCCGAGACAAATATTTGTAGATCATACAAACATTGGTCTCGCCGCGGACAATAAATTCGTTTTTCTCAATCCTTGAATCCTATTTTATTAGATCAGTATTTTGGTGATTCTTGATTAACTGTTATCGTCCCTATTGACGCCATTAATTTATATAAAGTCTTTTTCACGACGGAACGTATGCAAGACACTTCGAGATGATGTCAAAATCAGTCTAATAGTAGTGTCCTAAAGTTTAATCGAGATTATTAAAATCGATTTTTGTTTCACTACTATCAATTCATCTCAATCGATTACAAGGTTCATTCATAGACAAAATTACTAAGCTAACGATTATTTTTTTACTTAACGATTCATCGATTGTTTCGATTTTCATTTTCGCACTCTCTAATAGTGTTCTATCGAAATGTAAGCCGCATAGAAAAGCAATTTTGTACTTGGTTTACTCGAAAGAAAACTAGATGGCGCGATTAATTTTGTGCATTTCCTGAATCGCGCTATCATTGCGTTTTGGATTTGCGTCGAGGACTCGGCGTATTTTTTGAATAAATGGGCTTGTATTAAACCGGGATACGAGTGTTTTATTTTACAAAGCTTCGATTTCTTCATGGTCCTTCCGAGTCGGATGTGATTGAAGTGTCCCGTGTAAAGTAAATACACGGTTTTTGTCTTCAACGCACTAGTAGGAGTGGTGGATCGCCACTCGGTGCGCACCGGGTGGAGTCTCTGCCAAGCTTGGCTTGAGACTTACTGTCACGGATGATAGTTGGATTGCAGTGCTGTGTTTGTTTGGTGAAGTGTGCACTAGTGTTGTACAGTGCTGTGCAGTGTGCATCCAACTAAGGAAAACCGACCGCGGAGCCCCCGCGCCAGCAAGTGCTGGCCCGTACTTGCTGATCGGTGCTGACGACGCGAATGATACGCGTTGGTCAGTCAACACTCGACGGAGGCTTCAAGCAAGTGTGACGCGGTGTGTCACAGGGAGTGACGCACGCGCTCCGCTACCGCGCCACAACAGTGGCGCTGGATGAAACGTCTTCGGAGTGGTAGTCAACAGCAAAGTGGTAAACAAGTGAAAAAACGTGAGTACTTTGACCTTTTATTTGAGTGCAGTTTATCGAACCCCTTCATAAGTTCAGTACAGTGACCCTATAGTGAAGTTCAGTTTAGACTTAGAATATTTTAAGAATTTTGGACTTGTAAAATTTTCTGTAGTTTATTAAATTTTAGACTTAGAATAATTTTAAGAAAAGGTTACCGACGGGGAACCTACGCCCAATTTCAGTCAGATTTTAAAGTTTCAAACACTTAGAAAATTTTCATTAATTTATTAGAATTTGGACTTAGAATAATTTTGTGAAAAAGTAACCTACGGGGAACCTATGCCCGATTTCAGTCAGATTGTTTAAGTTTGAAACACTTGTAAAATTTTCCAAAATTCATTAGTTATTTAAATTGAGTTAGAATATAAATTATTTAAACTGATCTTTGTCCGAGTTAAAGTAAGATTTATATTGTCAAAAATGTCTTTGTCTGTGTTGCTGAAGGCTCAGTTAGGCTACAAGTCTCTGATAGAACGGGCTCATGGGAACTTCAAAAAATCCCCAAAGGATAGGCTTCTCAAGGAATCCTATCTGCTTACCAGGTTGGACTCTTTAGAAGACAAATGGAGGGTTTTTTCAGATGCTCATTTGAAATTAATAACCGAAGTTCCTACGGAGGAATTGGCTGCTTCTCAGTATGTTACTGAAAACATATATGAATGTGTCGAGGAAAAATACATAGAATATAAGACGGATATTAGGGAATACTTGTCTATGTTAAAACCTAATAAACAAAGCAGCTCAACCCCAGTACCCCAGACAAAGACCGAAAGCAATAGTTACAATGTAAGGTTGCCTAAAATCTCAATCCCTACCTTTAACGGGTCGTATGCTGAATGGACCACGTTCAAAGACTTGTATGAATCGTTGGTTCACAATAACTCTTCGATAGACGATGTGCAAAAAATGCATTATCTTAAAGGCCATCTATCGGGAGAGGCTGAACAACTGTTGCGACATGTTCCTATCACGGCTGCAAACTATCAAGAATCATGGTTGACGCTCAATAAGAGATATAACAATAAAAAATATCTAGCAAATTGTCTATTGAAGCGTTTTGTGAACCAACCAATCCTGGCAGCCGAGTCGAGCAGTGCGTTAAAAAATCTGTTGGATGTAATTAATGATACGTTAAATGGTTTGAGAAATTTGAGCATTGATGTGAATTCTTGGGACACAATTGTAATTTACCTGGTTGCGTCAAGGTTGGATGCGGAAACGCGTAAATTATGGGAAACAAACATCGGAACGTCAGATGAGCTACCAACCTTGAAACAGCTGACGGAGTTCTTGGAGACTAGATTCCGATCCCTCGAATTCGTAGATACGAAAAAAGTCTCAAAACCAAATGTACCAACTCAGCGAAAGCATGTTTTGCACGCTATGGCAGCAAGTGCCAATGATCATGTAAAGTGTACATATTGTAAAGGTGAGCATAAATTGTCCAATTGCAAGACATTTTCGAGCTTAGGCTACGATAAGCGATACGATTATGTCCAAACCAGCAGGCTTTGCTTCAACTGTTTAGGTACCAATCATTCCTCCACGGTTTGTCGATCGGTAATCAGATGTCGTGTCTGTCGGAGAAAGCATCACTCGTTGCTTCATCCGAAACCATCGGAACCGTCCGGTAGTAGGTCAGAATCGGTTAAGTCAGAAGTAGAAGCAGACGTCAGCGAAGCGGTTTCGAGAGTTAAGGTATCATTGGACGATTCGGAGACCACCTCAAAAGTCGTTGCACACTTTTCAAAGGGAACTTCCGCGAGAACCATTTTACTCGCCACTGCCCTCGTGGAAGCCGAAGCAAGAGACGGAAAGACATACACTCTTCGGGCTCTGTTGGATCAAGGATCGGAGGCATCCTTTGTCACAGAGTCAGCTGCACAGTTGCTTGGCTTGAAAAAGATCTCAAGTAGGAGTAGTATTTCGGGACTAGGTGGTGACCCTGGAACATTGGCTTCCAAGTATGTCATCATGATAAAGGTGCAATCGCGCCATGATCCCGAATTTCAAGTCCAAGTACGTGCGCATGTTCTTGGTACTATTACCAGTCTTTTGCCGTCAAACAGAATAAACCATGTGGAATGGCCGGAGTTCGCCGAGATCACTCTTGCTGACCCGCAGTTCCACACGCCGAGCAAAATTGACTTATTGCTTGGAGCAGATGTGTACGGCGAAGTGATTAGAGAAGGTCTGATTAAGGGTCCTAAGGGTATGCCCACCGCGCAATGTACTGCCCTAGGATGGATAATTTCAGGTCCAACACATCAGATAGATGAGAATCAAGATCCTTCTCTACAATGTCATCATAGTGCCGTTGTGAGCGTACACGAGCAGAATGATGATAATGAACTGCTGAAGAGGTTCTGGGAGATCGAGTCCACAATTCCTGAGAAGAAGATTCTCACCTTGGAAGAACAGCGATGCGAAAGTATTTACTCAGAAACCACAGTCCGAGATGACAATGGTCGCTATGTTGTCAAGCTCCCATTCCGCACAGACAATCCTCGATGCCAATATGGAGGGCCCAAAGAGTTGGCAAAGAAAAGATTCCAGCATCTTGAACGAAAGTTTGGAAAGGAACCTGAAATCAAGAAGCAATACTCCGAAGTCTTTCATGACTATTTGAAACTTGGTCACATGGAGCGCGTCCCGGCTGACGAGTCAGATAAACCATCAGCTGTTTACTTGCCGCACCATGCCGTCATCCGCAACGATAAAACCACGACCAAGGTTCGTATAGTGTTTGACGCATCAATGAAAGGCACGAACGGAGTATCCTTAAATGATGATCTCATGGTTGGTCCCACGTTGCAGCCACCACTACGTCACATCATCATGCGATGGAGAATGCATCCTATCAGTCTTTGCGCCGACGTCGTCAAGATGTATCGGCAGGTGAAGATCTCTCCAGAGCACGTCGATTTCCATAGAGTCGTGTGGCGCGATGATCCCGCATCTGAAATAGAAGAGTACAGATTATTGAGAGTGACCTTTGGTACAGCCTCAGCTCCTTACCTTGCAGTGAAGTCCTTGCAGCAGATTGCAGTCGACGAAGGCGCGCAGCATCCCGGCGTATCTGAAATCATAAAAAAATCATTTTTATGTTGATGATTTGATGACCGGATGTCAAACTGTTGAGGAAGGCATACAATTGTATAAAATTATAGAAACAGTACTTACCAAGGGAGGCTTTCAGCTGCAGAAATGGGTGAGCAGTAATAAGGAACTAAATAGCGTGATTTCAGATGGTACGGTGAATGCAGGAGAGAAGAAGGAGGAAGAACAGGGGGGAAACAAGGACATTAAAATGGACGAGATCATGAAAATATTGGGAATCAGATGGGATCGTGACGGCGATGAATTTAGGTATTCTGTCATACTCCCGCCGCAGCAAACTCCGATCACTAAGAGACAGGTAATATCTGATATTGCGCGTCTATTTGATCCGCTAGGATGGGCAGCACCTTGTGTTGTCACATCGAAGATCTTCATCCAAAAGCTGTGGCTATCTGGATTGGAATGGGACGAGGAGTTAACACCGGAGCTGTTAACAGAATGGCAAGCATACAGGAGAGATCTTTTAGAGACGAGTAAGTTTAGCATACCAAGATGGGTCAATACAAAGGCTGATGATTTGTTAGTAGAATTGCATGGCTTTTGTGACGCTTCGGAGGCAGCATATGCTGCAGTTGTGTATGTACGGGTGGTAGACTTACATGAAAACATCAAGACCAGTCTTGTCACGTCTCGCACAAGAGTTGCTCCTGTAAAACAACAATCGATTCCCAGACTCGAATTAATGGGTGCTGTGTTGTTGTCAGAGTTAATAACAGAAGTAGCTGAAGTCATGAGCGTTGCTCAAGCGTACATTCATGCCTGGACTGATTCGACAGTGGTGTTGGCGTGGCTCAGCAGTCACCCAAGCCGTTGGACTACCTTTGTCGGAAATAGAGTTTCTACAATCCTCACTCAACTAGACAACTCGCATTGGGCTCACGTCCAATCAGCGTACAATCCTGCAGATTTAGCATCTAGAGGAGTAACTCCCCAGGAACTGGCCTGTAGTGAGTTGTGGGCACAAGGACCAACGTGGTTGCAGAAGAAAACCATCGATTACACAAGACCAAAATCGATCGCCACAATTGCGGAGCAAAGAAATATTAAGGCTCACGTTGGTACAGAAGAATCTCAAGAAGACGCGTTATGGACAAGATTTTCTTCATTACAAAGAATGGTGCGAGTTATTGCTTATTGCAGAAGAGTGATGAAATGGAGGATTAAGGGAACGGGTGAAAGGAGATACGAAACATATCTGACAAAGGAAGAAATAGCAGATGCAATGAAAGTTTGTATCAAACATGTCCAGAAGCAAGAGTTCAGCGAAGAGATGGAAACGATCAGGAAGACAGGAAGAGCAAAGACTAGTGGAAAACTTAAATCCCTATGTCCAATGATCGACGATGATGGAATCATGCGAGTAAGTGGTCGTCTACAAAACGCCGAGTTAGATGAAAGTGTTAAGCATCCCATCATCATGCCCCACAGCAACCACTTCACACATCTATTGGTTGCTGAAGCTCATAAGACGACATTACATGGAGGTCCAACCTTGATGTTGTACCATTTGCGTAGACAGTTTTGGATCATGTCAGTCAAAACTCTGGTTAAGTCGTACGTACGCAAATGTGTCAAATGTAAAAGGTACGCTGCGGCCACTCAAACTCAATTGATGGGGCAGCTACCAGCCAGCAGGGTGACTCCAGCACGAGCGTTTCGACACAGCGGTGTGGATTTCGCTGGACCAATCAGCATTCGGTCATGTAAAGGGCGCGGTCATAAATCGTACAAAGGGTACATTTGCCTTTTCATTTGCATGGTGTCAAAGGCAGTCCATTTAGAGGTCATAAGTGATCTAACGTCGCAAGGTTTTATAGCAGGTTTCAAGCGGTTCGTCGCCCGTAGAGGAGCAGTCACCGACGTCTGGAGTGACAATGGCACAAATTTTATCGGTGCTTCCAAGGAGCTGCTTCATCTAGTCGAAGTGGAACGATCGTCAGTAGCTACTGAAATTCAAGAGTGGTTAGGAAATAATAGCATATCCTGGCACTTTATTCCACCCCATGCCCCTAACTTCGGTGGTCTGTGGGAGGCTGGAATAAAATCGACGAAGTTCCATTTGAAGAGAGTGATCGGTACTTCAACACTCACATATGAAGAGTTATCTACTGTTTTATCTCAGGTAGAAGCATGCCTTAACTCTCGACCGCTATCGATGATGCTAGACGGCCCCAACGATCCAATCCCGTTGACACCGGGACATTTTCTTGTCGGGGAGCCTTTAGTCACTGTAGCTGATCGTAATTTCGAAGATTTCAATATGGGAAGTCTGAAGCGGTGGCAGGTAACGCAGCGTATGCTGCAAGAATTTTGGCGCAAATGGTCGCAGGAATATTTGGTGCATCTTCTTCAAAGACACAAGTGGAATAAACAAATTCCAGAACCAAATATTGGTGATATTGTCCTAGTAAAGGAGGATAATTTGCCTCCAGCTCGATGGCTTTTAGGAAAGGTCACCGAAAAGCATCCTGGTTTGGACAAAATCAGTCGCGTAGTAACGCTCAAATGTAATGGTTCGTTGATTAAACGACCTGTATCCAAATTGTGTATTTTACCTGTGTCTGATTGAGTTTTTACTGTGTTTAGTTAGTTAAGAAATATTTTACTAATGTTTGATTAAGAAATGTGTTCAAGTTATGTTGTCTAGTGTTTGTGTGATAATGTTGAGACTTACCTACATGTCAGAGTTTATTATTGAGTTATGTTTTGTTAAATTTATACAGTCCACTTTAAGTAAGTTTCTTATGCTCAGTATTATTAAGTTTCATAACTGTCATACTTATATTGTAATGCTCCCACCTCATGGTGGGCGGTTAAGATTGTTAAGGACATTCATTATGTCCTTGGTGGGCGGCATGTTCTATCGAAATGTAAGCCGCATAGAAAAGCAATTTTGTACTTGGTTTACTCGAAAGAAAACTAGATGGCGCGATTAATTTTGTGCATTTCCTGAATCGCGCTATCATTGCGTTTTGGATTTGCGTCGAGGACTCGGCGTATTTTTTGAATAAATGGGCTTGTATTAAACCGGGATACGAGTGTTTTATTTTACAAAGCTTCGATTTCTTCAAATAGATTAGAAAGAAAGAAACTTTTATTTTGTGCCACAGACAGAAGAATATTATATATAATTACGTTCCATTTTACTCAGTACTGTTTTTTGGCGGAGTTTTTTAGAAAATGTTTATTGTTTATTTATTTATATTTTATGGCTCGTTTATGATAATTTATAAAATTATTAAACAGGAAATAGACAAAAACCTTTTTTTTTTGTATGTTTTATCATTTAATTTTTTTTCTTGATTTTTTGTTTCAAAATTGTTGTGAGCTACACAACGTGAAACGAAACAAGTTCAATGTGTTTGCATACGTTCCGCTGTGAAAAAGACTATAATTACAGAAGACGTTATATTGGAGAGATACAAACAAAGTCTACAACTTCTTTGCCACGCCGACTATCTGTTATTGCAGTATTGTCATGAATTGATAAGGGCTTTGCAAAATGGTAAGTTGAACTTTTTAATTTATCAAAGTCTTCATTAAACTACAGGGTGTATTTTTGAGTAATAAAAAAACTTAGACCTTTACATCTATACACCCCTATTTTGTATTTACCAAAAAAAATTTAAACATGGTCTCAGTGTCTGTTACTGATCACATTTATGCAGTTAAAACTCAAAAAAAGAGAAAAAAAAATTACAACCTCAAAAGGAGACGAGACGAGTCAGACATGGATTTATGATAGCTACTGCGGTTTTACTGACTGAGGATGATACGAGAACATAGTTCGAATGAGAGTCTGTACGCAATTGTTGTCTATAGTACTTATTTGTACAGTTTTCATAAAAAAAAAATCGGTTTTGGTTGACTACAATCCTCGATAACTTTGTGATAGTTAAATAAAAAAAAATTCTGACCATGCCATTATCATTTTCTGCATCTGCTGCAACTGTCCTTAAATTTTTTTTGGTAGTCATAAAATAGCGGTGTATAGGGTCTTTCATTTTTAAACTAACTTAATTCAGGAATCGGGCTCAACAAATTAATTAAAAAAAATATTTATGTAATGATTTTTTTTGTTTAGTTATGAAAATCCCGAGAAAATCGATAAAGACTATCCTTTCAATTGATTGCTGCTTCTTGTATAACTTAGTCCATTTGAGCGTGTGCCATGATGTACTGCGTTGCGATTAGTGAAACGTCTGTTCTCCTTGAAAAGCATTATGCAACATGTCCTATTAAACCAATAAAAGATAAATGAAGTGAAAACTTATATCGGCTTAGGAATTAAATTGATACGGTCAAAGTCTATTTACAACCCAAAAATGAAGCCCTGTCAGTTTGTGTAGTTTAAAATGAAAGACCTGCTAAATTGATTCTAGAGTATTTTGTAAGTTTAAGTAAGTAGCAGATTCTGCGAATTTAATCCTTAATTCAATTTAAATTTGTTAATTTTAGATACAACAGAATGGGACGCCATTTTCTCTAGAATGATGAAGAGAATTTTTGAAAATACGTACGCCGGCGCCGACTATCAAGCATTAAACAAATACAAAAATACTTTAGACACTATTAAAAGTAGCGGTAAGTTAAACTAGAAACTAAGAAAGGCTCAATGCACATTGAATTGGCAAGCGACGCGTCAATTAGTTTTATAGCGCACCATTATAAACCTTATGAACAATGGTACAAGATATAGAAACGCTTGTAGAATGAACCGCACGAAAGTGCTCGAGCCAGCGCGGCCCGCTAGATGGCTTCGCCAGACCTCCTTCATTGTACATTCTTACAGACAGCCTAGAAAGTAACATATAAAAAAAGTTGGTCTTCCCATCAGAATCACTTTTCCCAAAGTAACTTGCCAAATCAAATCATACGTTTTTGCAAAATTTACTAAAACCGTTTTCCATACAATTTCTGTGAAATGTAAAACATCATCATTGGCCTGCCCTTATCCCGCTTATGCGGGGTCGGCACAACATGTTCTCTTCTTCCACTCTCCCCTATCACTCGTCATCTTCGTATTCACTCCCTTCTTACCCATATCTTCTTTCACACAATCCATCCATCTTTTCTTTGGTCTACCTCTACTCACATATCCATCCACATTCATTTCCATCACCCTTTTAGTTACGTGACTTTCATCCCTCCGCATTACATGCCCATACCACGCTAACCTATTGCTCCTCAATTTTTCAGTCACCGGCGCTACTTTCAGACTTCCCCTAATATATTCATTCCTCACCTTATCCATTCGCGTCACTCCGCACATCCATCTCAACATTCGCATCTCTGTCGCATGCACTCTTCTTTCATCCGTCACTTTCGTAGCCCAGCACTCAGATCCATACAGCACGACAGGTCTAATGACCGTCTTGTAGATTTTCCCTCTAAGTTTATGGGGCATACAAGGGTCACAAGTTGTTCCCGAGCAGAGATGTGAATTATTTGAAATACATATATTTCAAATGCAAATACAAAATGCAAAATACCCATTTTTATTTTATATTTGAAATACTTTTTTTCTAAGTGTATTTTGTATTTTATTTGAAATACTCTATATAAATATTTAGTATTTATAAAATACAAAATAGTTTCGTTGCATTTTTATAGTACATTACGATATTAGTGCGTAAAGATGGTTATAACATGCGAGGCGGAATTTCAGCCCGAGCCGCAGGCGAGGGCGTAATTGAGCCGAGCATGTTATAACCAATACGCACGTATATCGTACGACGTTTTTTAACACATTTGCGAGGAAACAGAAAAAAAAACATTTTAATTATACTCAATCTGTGAATGCACACTGTTGCTTTCCCGCCATTTTAACAGCGCGCTAGCGCTGCCTGCTGGGGCGCCGCGCGGCGATTAGTTCGAAATTTGAATAGCAACAGCGCTCTGCTCACTAGCTGGAGGCACGACTCCAGCTCGGCGGCGATCAGTTCCATATTTGAAATGGCAAATAATGCTGTTATGGAATTTGTATGGACTATAACATAACTATTTGCTTTGATAACACACGCGTTTGTTATGACCCGCTTTACATATTTAAAACCGGTGGAATTACATCAGCTTTACGAGCAAGGGTGTTAAAAATTCATTTTTACAATTTTTCATTCTTAAATCCATGATTTCCTTATTTATGAACGCACTGATCGTGATCGTAGTGTTGTCATTGTCATTTGTCAACTAGAACAATAATGCCAACATTGCGGCCCGTGCGAGCCAGAAAAAAAAAACATTGCGCGTCAGTCAACTGTCAAACCATCGTTAAACAAACTTGAGGTCAAAGGCGTGTTCGTGTGTTGATTATTAGTTTTGTTTGTGATTTTTCTCAGTTTTCTTCGCTTGCTGGATATAAATAATTAAAATGTAAGTAATACATCACTTTTATAAATAATTTGTAACTAAGCATCAAGTAGTTTAGTTAAGTACCTAGTTATTGTTATTTTTACTAGCCTAACCTAAAATATAATTTAACCGATATCGAACAACGTTAGTTGATAACAATATCGCATTATTCTATGTTATTGTTTAATTCATGGATTTTACGTGTTTATTGAAATAACACATTTATTTACTAACCCTTAATCTGCACGATAAGCTATTATTTATTATACACTAGCTTCTTACGACAGACGTTGTCCTGTCGTAAAAAAAGTTAATGTGGCCGTTGAGTTTACTCAATTTCTTTATTTTATCAAGCACCATTCTTAATTTTTACCGTACCTCGAAAGAAACTAAAAACGGAACCCTAGGATCACTTTGTTCGTCTGTCTGTCAGCCTGTGTATGTCTGTGCCAGCCGTTTACGCGTGATGATGCCGTGTCCAAGGGATTCATTTTTATATGTATATTGTAGGTACAGTACATAAGTAAGTGATGTATAACCTCTTATTTTTTCAGGGACAAGAACATTCCATTCATATTAAAACACTTCTTCAAAGACATTACAAATGATCCTGGAAGTGACGTAAATATATCTGGAACTTGCAAAAAGTGTTCGAAAACACTAAAAGGAAGTTTGAATTCTACATCCAACTTTTTGAACCATTTAAAAGTAAGTAAAGCTAAAAATTTTAATTGTATTTTATTTTGTTAAATAAATTATTTTGATTTCAAAACTGATTAGCTAATAAATAGGATTTTATGTAATATGAAATAATATAATCGCAGATATTCTATGCTTTAAACTATTAATTATACTTTTGCAGAGAAAAGGACATGCTGATATATTAGAAGAGTACGAGAAACTCAAAATACAACATAACAGGAAGAGGAAAAATGTTGGTGATACTGGTGAGGGATGCAGTTCATCTAAAACATTGAAACAATCCACTCTTCCAGCCATCTTACCAAAGTCAGTTAATTTCGACAAGTTACTTGTGAATTTTTTAGTGGAGACCATGTCACCTATATCAATTGTAGAAAATAAATCCTTTAAGGCTCTAATTGAAGGTGCACAGCAATTAAGTGTTCCACCGAAAATAATGTGCAGGCAAACATGTAATAAAAAAATTGCAGAACAATACACAGAATATATAGAAAATACAAAAGAACAATTGAGAAAGGTTGATTTTATATGCACCACAGCTGATATATGGTCATCATCTAAGAGAAGTTATCTAGGGGTAACTGCTCATTGGATTGATTGTGATAAATTTAATCGGAAAAGTGTAACTTTGGCTTGCAGAAGATTCAAGGGAACACATAGTTATGATAAAGTAGCTGAGCTGATTGCAGAGATTCATTCTGAATTTGATTTGAAACTGTCAAAAATAATAAAGACTATTACGGACAATGGATCAAATATGGTCAAAGCTTTTAGAATATATGGACAAGATTCAGATACAGGAATAAGTAAAGGAACTCTTATGCAGAATATTGATGTAATGCATGATAATATTGACGATGGAGATGATGATGATGATAATGTGTTAACCCTAAGACAATTTTCGGAGTCATTTGAAGAATTCGATGAGTTGCAACTGCCTAATCATGAAAGGTGTGCCACACACACATTACATTTAATAGCTTCACAAGATATGGATAAGGCTAGATCCCAAAGTAATTCATACAAAAAAATGTATGATACAGCTATGGCAAAATGTCGAGCAGTTTGGAATCTATGTTCGAGGTCCCCTAAAGCCTGTGAAATATATTTGGAATCAACTGGAAAATCCCCTACTTATCCATGTCCAACAAGATGGAATTCATACTATAATTGCATTCAAGATCTATTGGTAGTCAAGGGTACCCTAAATGAAACTTTTAAGAAACTAGGGTTGCCTATTTTTAAAGAAATTGAAATTCAATTTCTTCTTGAATATGTAAGCTGTTCAAAGCCTATTGCTGATGGCATCAGAAGTTTAGAAGGGGACAAAGATACTTACTATGGATGTCTTATACCAGAACTGATGAGAATGCAAAGAATTCTAAGCAGCTTGAAAATGGATAACCTTACATATTGTGATGTATTAATAGATGTTATTACAGAAAGTCTTAATAGGCGTTTTGAGAGATTTTATAAATTAGAAGAGCCAAAAGCAAAAGATGGCATAATAGCATCAGTATCTTATCCCTTTTTCAAAATGAAATGGGTGCCAAAAGCCAACAGAGAATACATCAAAGAAGTATTTGTTTCAGAAGTGAGAAAGATAAAACAAGAAGACGAAAAGAGTTCCCAACATACTGACTCTTATAAAAAGAAGGAAAGGACAGAATCTTATTATATGTTTGTTGAGGACTCTGATTCTTCAGCAGCCAGTGATAATGTTAATACAACTACAATAGATCTGGAAACACTACAATATTTAAAAGATGAAGACAATACCTTAGAATCCTTGAACAGGTATCCTACTGTAAAAAAACTCTTCCTTAAATATAATACCTGCTTACCGAGTTCTGCCCCTGTAGAACGACTATTTTCATTTGGTGGAATGATTATGAGGCCCCATAGGCGGAACATGAAAGATGAACTCTTTGAACAAATACTAGTTTTAAAATCAGTTCAATAAATAAAAGTGGTTTTCCTTAACAATGTATTTTATTTTCAAAACCTATTTTAAAAATACGTATTTTGCATTTTGTATTTAAATACTTTGATTCAAAACTATTTTGTATTTCTATTTGAAATAGTGCTAGCAACTATGCATTTGCATTTTGTATTTAAATACTTTTACTAAACTATTTTTCACATCTCTGTTCCCGAGTCCTGTCGCCATTTCATCCATCCCGCATTCATTCTATTTTTGACGTCTCGGTCTATTCCTCCATCATCTTGGATCAATGATCCGAGGTATCGAAAATCGGAGCAGACTGGAAGGGATACACCATCTAAGGCGATGGGAGAGAAGCTGGAAGAACCTCCGAAATTACAAAACAGGTGTTCAGTTTTGGTTCTGCTTATTTTTAAGCCCACTTTTTCCAGTCTCTCCCGCCATTTTCCCAGCCTGCTCTGAACCTCAGAAGCATCTTCCCCCACAAGGACGATATCATCGGCGAAGAGCATGCACCAGGGTGCCTCCTCCTGTATGTTTGATGTCAATGCATCCATCACCAGGAGGAACAAGTATGGGCTTAACGCCGATCCCTGGTGCAGGCCTACAGCCATTCTGTGAAACCATTCTGTGAAATGTAAAACATCTTTCCTTAATTTTTGTTATTTTAAAGTGTTTTCACACTTAGGTATTTCATTGAGAAATGAAAAGTCTATCAAAAAAGTTAACCGATAAATATGAGCTTATCAAGAGTTTCGAATCTGACTTTAGTGGGTTCCGTGGCCGAGCGGTTGAAGGCACTCCGGCTTTAGGAGGATCGTCTGATCGTCGCGGGTTCGAATCCCGTCAGAATCGAAAATTTTGATAAGACTTTTCTTTACTCAATCTTTCCTTAATGTTGTGAAATTACACACCCTGTATAAAAACTTTTATATTCCAGATCTACAAATGAAACGTATAGTAATAAGGGGCATTATACAAGAGCTAGAAACGACACCGAACCGCGAGACCATTAGACTGACGCACGTGTGCCCTAGCCTTGCGGAGCTAGGACGCGGCCTAGAAAGGCTGCTTAGGCTGCCAGCTGGCGTCCTAGTTGTGAAGATTGAAGAAGAAGTAAGTTATCTTATACACAAATATTATAAAGAGGAAAGATTTGTTTGTTTGTTTGAATTGAATAGGCTCCGAAACTACTGGACCGATTTGAAAAATTCTTTTCCATTAGAATCCTACATTATCCCTGATGAACATAGGCTATATTTTATCCCGGGAAAGTGAAGTTTTCCCGAGGGATCGCGGATAACACCGCGACGGACATCAAGTAAGTTATAATTTGATAAAAAAAAAAGTGAGTCCGTATGAGTCAGTGCCCAACTCTGGTGACGGAGTTTTCAGGCCGCCTTAGGGCCTCCGTCGACTTCAAAGCTGGAACCGACATAAATAAAGTGATACTGTAGTGTTTCGGAAATGTTCACTGAGGCCCGAGTAGACACATTTAATGCCATCCAGGGAAAGCGAATTGCCTCCTTTATGTCCAGCGTCTTACCATAGAACGTGACATAAAGTTATTCGGGAGTGTAAACTGTCAAAATGTATGGTTATTCGGTGGAATAACTTTATGTCACGTTCTATGGTAAGACGCCCAGAGTTTACATGTGTAGTAATACAATAATAAAAAGCTTGGCCGATCGCCTTATGACGTATAAGAAGTGGGTGAGTATCACCCATTAGATAGGTTAGGTATAATTTTAGTGTTTTATAATTTTATTGAATTTTGTAACTGTAATTTGTATGGACCTCGTCTGAAATAAAGATGTTTATTTATTATTATTATAACGTGCCCTCCTTTCCTCGGAAGCGCTCGGTTAATAATGCCACTGGCGGTCACCCATCTACTAATCGCTCTACGAGCGCTTCCTGTTCTCTTATGATCTTTAAACATTATGTAATTCTGTAATTAAGGATTTATTCATAAAACAAAAATATTTACACGAAACAATAAACATGAAAATACGTACGTAATTTAATTAAACTAAAGATAAAAAACAGTGTTCAAATCACCGACCGCAGGTAACGTGCCCAAAAGGCTGGCGGCATTACCTCGTTGGATGGCTATACTTATCCTTTGTCCGAGGTAAGCACCAGCCCTTTGGTCATTGGTCTCGTCAATCAACCTCTTGGATAATTCTCTGAAAAGGAGCCACGCCTCTGGACCCCATGGACCTAAAGTTTCCACTCCAAAAGGCAGAAATATATATGTAATTTTACTATTTTTTTAATTTCCAGTTGCGTATATTCACCGACTCTAAACAACGTCCATGCGTTGTCACTATCGTGACGTCAGACGGCAAGAAACGTCGCTATTTGCACAAGAATGAGGATTTGCGAGCTGACGCTATTGGCACTGGGTTCACACTAGCCCCTTATACTGTGAGTAAAGTCCATACTAATATTTCAAACTTACTAATATTATAAAGATGTATGGAAGTGAAAGTTGGGTGTGGCAGAAAAAACATCAGAGTAGAGTGAATGCTGTTGAAATGAGAGCGTTGCGTAGTATATGTGGGGTAACGTTGAATGATAGAGTGAGAAATAGTGTGATAAGGGAACAGTGTGGAGTGAAAGAAGATGTAGTGCTGAGGATCGAGAAAGGTATGTTAAGATGGTTTGGGCATGTAGAGAGGATGGATGACAGTCGTTTGACAAAGCAAGTGTATGAGGCGAGTGTGTATGGGACAGCTGGAAGGGGAAGGCCTAGGCGAACCTTCTTGGATCAAATTGGCGACATTTTGGAGAAGGGCCAGGTCAAAAGTACCCTAAACCTAAATATGTATGTAATATTATATAGAGAACAGATTTACATACATACATACATAAATTCACGCCTCTTTCCCAAAGGGGTAGGCACAGATCACGGATCTCCACTCGCTACGATCCTGACACACAACTTTCGCCTCATTCACTCTCATTACATTCTTCATACTTGCTCATCGGCTTAGGGCACTCTTGACCTGGCCCTTCTCCAAAATGTCGCCAATTTGATCCAAGAAGGTTCGCCTAGGCCTTCCCCTTCCAGCTGTCCTATACACAAAAGATTTGTTTGTTTGAAATGAATAGGCTCCGAAACTACTTTACCGATTTGAAAAATTCTTTCACCATTAGAATCCTACATTATCCCTGATGAACATAGGCTATATTTTATCCCGGGGAAGTGAAGTTTTTACGAGGGATCGCGGGTAACCGCGTCAGAGGGAGTAATAAAATGTCATACTACTTTTCTAGTCAGAACAAGTTGCAATGACGGTTCCGCACGTGTACTGAACGACTATTTTTAATACAGCTGCGAAACCGTAGAATATAAGCAGAGTTTTTTTTTTCTTCACCCATTCTGGTAGGCAAAGGGAACTATGCCCATACAGCCAAGTCTTCAGTAGAATTTTTTTATTGATATGAAATGAAAATTAAATTTAATGAGATGAAATGAAATGAAACCTAAACTAACTCATTCAATCAAATCATTAAATCTGATATTGAAACAAATTAGTAGCTTCTTTTTAGAAATATACGTATTTGCATGAATCATAAAAACTTCTATGAATTTTGGAACGAAGTTCCTTATCGCGCGTTGTGAATGGGGGCTAGACGGAAAAAATTCATACGAAAAGTTGTAACGACACTTTTTGCTATAAATATAAATATAAAAAATTCATACGAAAAGTTGTAACGACACTTTCATACGAAAAGTTGTAACGACACTTTTTGCTATAAATATAAATATATAAAAATCATATGAATGTTATATATTTATAATGATCACATCTGATCATGATCTTTATCTTATGTTTATTGTATTTTTATTAATGGTGTGCAATAAAGAATTTTCATTCATTCATTCATTCATCTGAATGTTGTTGTTGTTGTTGTTATTTTTATTTTAAATTATTACAATTCCTTCACTAAAAAGGAACTTCGTTCCATCCGGGTGTCCCTTGACACCTCTCAAGTTTTTTTTAGTAAAAACTTCATGGTTGTTATTAGACATTATTTTGACAGTTGGGAAAAAGAACGCACGAGTTCGGGAAAGGTAAAAAAAAAAAGCACGATTATGTAATAGCCCACATCCCGAACGCTATACGTCCCTGCAATACGCCACTTTTTGAGCAACTGTATTAAAAAATGTATTTCTTTACAGGTGATACCTCTTAGTGACGACTGTGGTTTAATCGAGTTTCTTGAAGATCACAAACGGATAAGAGATCTCATTGCTAGCACTTGCGACATAGAAGGTAATACCAATATCTCTTATCCCACTCATACAGGGTGTAAAAAGACGTCTACCGAAGCCGAAAGGGGTAGGTACAGCATCCCAACACACAACCAAATCCAAAAGGATTTTCCAAAAAATCATTATATCCGGAGAAAACAGCGTTTGAAGAGTACTGTTTGCGTATGTTTTGGGCGCGTTGTTTTACGTAGATTGCTAGATTATTCGTTTTAATTGTTTTTTCTTTTATAAAGAAATTATTAGGTAGGTATGGTCTTATTATGTTGTAATAGTTAATAACCGAAAATAAAATAAAATGACGTAGCTAAGTCAAGATTTTTTTTTTTGCTTTTTTTTCGCTAAATATAAATATGCGCTGATTGCAACCTCTCAGCTTTCGGTAGTAGTCTTTTTACACCCTGTATAATAAAGCTGAAAGTTTGTGAGTTTTTTTTTATGATGAATTGGTCGGCTCTTGACCTCTAAACTTACATAGGCTAGTTTAGATGTTTGTATGTTTGTGTTTCAATCACGCCTAAACCAGTGAACCGATTTGGATGAAACTTGGAATAGGCGTAGATAGTGACCTGGAATAGCATATAGGCTATTCAATATTCTGGTACTACGCGGGAGAAGCCGCGCGCAGAAGCTAGTAATAAGAGGAAATATTTGTTTGAATTGAATATGCTCCAAAACTACTGGACTGATTTGAAAAATTCTTTCACCATTAGAATTCCACATTATCCTAATGAACATAGGCTATATTTTATCCCGGGAAAGTGAAGTTCTCCCCAGGGTTACACCGCGACGGACAGCTAGTTATTTATATTATTTTTATAGATATACCACCAAGACAAGCTGCCAAAGACGAAGAATTGGTGCTAGCCTCCAAAACGTCTTCATTGCAGAACTACAAAGAAATTTGCAGCAAAATACCGTCATATGCCTTAAGGTATTTATCACAATAATGTACATAATAAATATGTAATCTACACATACTACACATAGTCATAGCAAAAAAATTAAATGTATTTTAAAAGCTTTTAATTAACTTGCAATGTTTGTATGTATGTATGTTTGTCCGGGTCAAACCTGCAAGCTTAATTTGACCCACTTCCCGGTGTTCGATTGAGCTGAATTTTGGTACACTTGTGAGTCCTCGGTGACAATGCAATAATATGGTAACAGCGAGCTGCTCTGATGATGGAGTCAAGAGCTGTTCCAGGGAACTCCTCTGAAAATAGGCCGATTGAGTTGAAACTCGGTTTGTAGATCAAGTATCATCTAAAATTTTCAAATATAGTGACAGCGAGCTGATCTTATGGTCTGAGGAACTCCTCAGATAATAGATTGATTGAAATGAAATTTTGTACTTACATCGGTGAGTTCAATCAGATCACGGTAATGCATTAAAAGCTTGTACTTATTAAATCTTTTTAAAAAAAAACATTTATCATAAATCATTGCTAAATAAGGCTAATTTTTGTACCAGATCTGCGATCGAGAACAACAGTGCGTCGATTCAGGACTTCATTACAAAGAAACGACGGTTTTTGGAGACTTTGAGTGATATCACCATCAACAATTGGCTTTTTGGTAAGTATTATCCTTGAGAAATGAAAAGTCTTATCAAAATACTCGATTCCGACAGGATTCGAACCCACAACGAAAAGACCATCCTCCTAAAGCCGGATTACCGCTCGGCCACGGAGCCCTTAGTAGTCGCAAATAATTTGTCCTATATGGTTTTTTCTCCTAGTATTTTATTTACAATGTTTCATCATCATTGGCCTGCCCTTATCCCGCTCATGCGGGGTCGGCACAACATGTTCTCTTCCTCCACTCTCCTCTATCACTCGTCATCCTCATATCCACTCCTTTCTTACCCATATCTTCTTTCACAAAATCCATCCATCTAAGATAAGATAAATTTACTTTATTTACAATGTTTATGAAGTAAATTTTAATAGCCCGGGCATACAGAAAGACACAATTTTTTTTAAAATATTGTGTAAACTTGAGTTAACATATTTATTTGAAATCACAGACAGACGCTTCAATTACATTAACATTTTTTTTCACAGGTCTAGGCGATCGTCACTTACAAAACTTGCTGTACTCGATCCAAGATGGCGGTATCAAGTGCATCGACTGGGGCGCCATCTTGCAATATGGCGACGAAATACCACCCGCGAGATTAACGCGCAATATTCTAGCTGTTTGTGACACAACAGGTATTTTAATGCCTATCAGATTTTCGACGACCTCTGTGGCGCAGTGGGCGTAGGCCTGCGACTCAAAGGTTGCGGGTTCGATCCCCGCGGGACCAATGTTTGTATGATCTACAAATATTTGTCTTCTACAAATATATCTCTGCTTACTTTGGTGCTAGATGATGCTGTGTCACAAGTCCAGCATATTATTTCTTTAAACCTGCGCAATCGTAAAGTGCACCTAATATCAGAGAGACAAAGAGGTTGTGCGTTGTACCTTATCATCTCCTGCCCTTTTCCCGTTATAAAGGGTGTAGTGGGTATTAGGCGCTGTCTCCACGAGCGAGAGAATCGCGGCGATATTATCGTCGTGCCACGTATTTCTATACACTTCTCTAGAAGCCGTCTCCACACGGCGATATTATCGCCGCGATGCGACGAGTGGCAACGAGCGCGCGAAACGTCGTTACATCGTCGCTAGCCCGTCGCGACTAGCAGGGGGCGCGCTGTCAAACGCAGCGTCATTTCAGCGTTGCCTCTCGTCAAGCAAGGACATTTCGTCAAGGAAACGCGGCGATACGCGGCGATATTATCGCTCGTTCGTGGAGATTCTCCGACGATATGAGGGCGGACTCGTCACGATTCTCTCGCCCGTGGAGACAGCGCCTTAGCGTCTAATTCTGCAAGCAAGCCGTAACAGCAGAGTCATAAAACCGTTTATACCCATAAACTCTCACCAGTGGCTCCAAGCAGCTGTCCTGCATGCAGCGGCCACACCCCGGGAAACCACCTTGACCCCCCCCCTTCCCCCCAAATCTTACACGTCAAATAGTAAAATCTGGTTTTGTGCAATAAAGTCTAATATTAGCGTAGTGACCCCCCAAGCGCTCGTGGTCGTGCTTGCTAAGTCGTTCTTGATAGATCGTCGAAGTTAAGCAACGTTCGAAATGGTCTGTAAGTGGATGGGTGACCGCCAGTGGCATTTTCATCTGAGCGCTTCCGTGCTTCGGAGGGCACGTTAAATTGTCGGTCCCGGCTATTTAAGTCGTTAAGCCATGACGGAGGCCTTAAGGCGGCCTTAAAACTCCGTCACCAGAGTTGGCCACTGACTCATACGAACTTACTTTTTTTTTACCCCCCCAAAATTTCACTTCCATTTACATTCATGGTTTTTGTTTTTACAGTGCTAGAAAGCAGACTACAGAAGAAACTGTCGTCTCTACGCAACTCTCGATTCTTGATACCAATACTGAACCTATCGTTCAGATGGATGGACAACTTTAATGAGAAGGTGAAGATATACATTTAAAACTAGCTTCTGCGCGCGGCTTCGTTCGAACATCCAACATGATAAATAGCCTATATGCTATTCCAGTTCACTATCTACGCCTATTACAAGTTTCATCCAAATCGGTTCACTGGTTTAGGCGTGATTGTTACACAAACATACAAACATCCAAACATACACACAAACTTTAAACTTTCAGATTTATTATATTACTAGCTGACCCGCGCAACTTCGTCTGCGCATTATTGAACAAAGTAGAGGAGTTTTGAGTGAATCGAGAGTAGGTATATACAAAATATAAAACTCCGTCGCTTGTTATACCTATTAATAATATTTTTTTTATATTTATGTTTCTCTCAAGAATCCCATAAAAGATAGAGGTAGGGAAAATCTTACCCAGATCTTGCAATTCTAAGAATAAAACGAATACGGTAAATTGTTATAGAATCGCTGAAGCGAGCGGCAATTTTTTTGAAGAAATTGTCTCGAAACGTATTTTTTTTTGAATAGCAAGTATTGTATGGTTTTGAATTTCGAAATAAAACGATTAACTAATATTACCTACCAGCGACTTCGTCAGCAATATAAAAATATCGAAATCTCTAAGCAAAAATCTCCATTAACTTTTCAAAACTCAAAATCAAAGAAAATTATACTCGATCGTATCTCGATCTCCGCTATAGTAGAAACGCCACCTAGGAGAAAAGGTATAAAGTAATTTTGACGTCGGTGATATACATGGCGTTCTAACTATAGCCAAGGAAAAAATATTTTAATATCAAAAAATCATAACTTCGGAGTTCGGATATATTGATGGGTGGGAATACAAATGTTACATGTTTATCATTAAAATTAAAATAATTTATTATGCAAAATACAAAAAAAAGTAAAAAAATCTAGAGTGCAAAAAGTGGCTGGCGGCGGTCACCCATCCTTTTTATGACCGCGCCCAGGGTTGCTTAACTTTTTTCCCCATACAAACTTCCAACCCTTATTTTCCCGCCCCCTTATGGTAATTGACAGCCAAATCTGTTCTGCCGTTCTTGAGTTATAAGTGGTGTAACTAACACGACTTTCTTTTATATATATAAATTAGGATTTTATGATTGGATTAGGATTATTAGGATATGAAGTCCTTGTCGCTGTAGCTTGATTATAAAGACGGGATATCCTTTACCTCGTATTTCCCCTCTGTCAAAATGTACACGATTCCGAATCATGTGCGTCTTATTATGTATACGAAAGCAAGAGTGTGCGTAAAAATTAGACTGTTTTATGCATAAGCCAGTACCATGTCGAAATAAATATAATTATAACTATTTTTGGTTCCAGTTACCCTACATAGAAGGTATACTCCAAGGTAAAATGGTAGCGCATCAGATATCCAAAGATGTTATACAGAAATCTAATTGGTTGCACAAAACGAAGTATATTCAACTTTTAGAAGCGGTGTTTGAGAATCATGTTGAAAAAGATGTTTATAGTGTTGAAGAACAGGTAAGAAATTATAAATTTAATAGGAATATGGCCTAGATCCTACGGAAAAACCTCCTTCTGGCGACCTAGCTACTGCAGAGCTTCACTGCTTCATCGCTAGATGGCGCTAGCGCGCTACCAACCGACGCTATTTGAATTCTAGAACGCGCAAGTAACATTATCTTGGCAATTAGCATAAATAGAACTATCCGACATTATCTGTCGGCTGAAAGGCCCGAAGGTATGTGGACCAGTTGGTGTCGACCTTAGCAAGGGTAGTACTACCTCTTTGCAGGTAGCCAAGGGCCCTGGTGCAAAATAAACTGGGGCCGTAACTGAACGGTTTAGGTTTTATCAAGTCAAAATATGCAGGGTGCGGCAAAATGTAAACGTATTTTGAATTTTTTGCAATAACTTAAGATTTGTTTCGTCATTTTCGTTTTTATTTTCAAAATAATCATACCTATACTTTCTTAAGAACAAAACCTTCCGGACTCTCCGGCTCTGACTTCCGAGGGCCTCTTGAGCTTGGGGGCCCCGGTGCACTGCACCGCCTAGCCCTCCGGTAGCTACGCCACTAACAATCAAAGAGCTATCAGCAATCGATCACTTACATAATCAGGCGGCAACATCTTCAATATCAGTCATATTCGTTTTGTTTGCAGGTATCCAGTCTTCTACATCAATGTACTGATCCCTGGATTCTAAGTGTCACAAGATCTGGCTGGGAACCGTGGCTCTGATATGCTGCCCGTAGATTTGCTTGCTTGTAAAAGGAAAAGAGAGTCGTATTGTCTGTTAGGTTTGAAAACTAAATTGAGAGAAAAGATGTAGATTTAAGGATAGCTGTACCTATTTTTGATAATAAATAAACATACCTACTTAAATACACCTGTTTTTTATTTGAAATCGTAAGCAATACCTGAAGTAAGAATTCCAGAGGGACTAGGTACTAGACTCAACTTATAGTAGGTAAACCGGAGGTACTTACCTGCAGCGTCATAATTGGTAACCCCCTTAGGCGGTTTGTACTGCAGGGCTACCAGTTGGTGATGCTCACCGTACTTCAGACGACCTCTGTGGCGCAGTGGGCGAAAGCCCGCTTGCGACGCAGAAGGTTGCGGGTTCGATCCCCGCGGGATAAATGTTTGTATGATCTGCAAATATTTATCTCGGGTCTGGGTGTTTCTATGTATAATAGAATAGAATAGAATATTACTTAATATGTATGTACAAACAAAAAGTATATCAATTATCTGGTTCCCATAGTACAAGATTTGCTTAGTTTTGGCTAGATGATGCTGTGTGAAATGTCCAGCATAATTATTATTTATTTATTACTTTAGAAAGATAGATACGCAGTTACCTAGCCAGATAAAATATACCTTAGTACTTACCTCTCTAACAAGACACGCGATGTGAAACACTGATAAGTAAGTACAATAGCGACTAAACAGGATAGATAGGTTACTCGATAGCACTAAGACCCCTCGCAGACTGCAGACTTTCTATCTGCCGATAGTTGAGACGGAACAAACTTCAGCTCGTAATGAGTATGGAGAAGTATAGCCCGTCTCAACTATCGGCAACTATCTAATGTTTTTACTCTGTTCCCTAGGATTACTAACAAATGTATCAAATTCCGTACCCTATTTATCTAGCTATCATCTTATTTACATAGCTCTGTTCACGCCCACGCAAACAAACTTTCATTTTGTATAAAACGTCGCGAAAGCTAACTGAAAATCATTCCGAATTCATCCGCCATCATCTTGCTTAGAAATTGGCGCCAATTTCTCAAAATGTTCAAAACATTGGTTTTTGTTTGCGCATTGCTTATTGGTAAGATTTTTATCTTGAAATTGAAGTATATCTAGCTAGAATATATATAGGTACTAAAACTCAGTACCTATACCTTCCTATCCTTCTATTTCTTCCAATACTAACTTTACTTACCCTACCTACACCTAATTCTACAAAATGGTTGACAATCTTGACTCTTGAGCGCTAGCGGGGGAGTTATACCTAGGTCAGTCGAGTGAAAAGAGGGAGTTATAACTAGAATCCTGAGACAAAAAAGGTATTTAAAACCGTCCAATTTGGGTTAGATACTGCTTGCTGCGAAATGTCCATTGAGCTATTGTAATTATAGCTAGGTAGTAATTTAATAAAGCTCAATGGAAATGTCCATGTTTTTTCTATAGGCTCGCTATACGCGCGATCTTCATGCGACTCCTGTGGAATAGAATGTGTGCAATCCTGCGGCACGCGGCGATTCCGCTCATGCTGCTTTAACTATCTGAGGAAGAAGCGAGGATCTGATGCTGAGGTGAGTTTTTTTAGTTACCACCCCCATGGTACCTACTAGAATAGACAATAATGACATTTGTATGCAATTTTGAGTTTTATCGCGTTTTAGTAAAGTCAACTTTTGCCTAAACTCAAATGTACCTAACTCAATTCAAACTTTAACCTACCTGCTAGGTAAAAGTGTAGTAGGTGTAAGAAGTTGAACCTTAAGATTACCGTAGGTAAGCAGGCTAGATGTATTATTTATGGCCCTAATTCCGATAACTACAGTTAAGTACTAACTTCTTTTTTTTATGATGAATGGGTAAGCACTTGACCTCGAAACATAGGCAAGAATGAGGTCTACGATGGAGCGAGCCTACCCAGAAGGTGCCTAACAACTCTCTTCTTGAAAACAACAGGGTCGTAGCTCAGCGGAAATAATATAGACGCTGGAAGCTGATTCCAAGAATAGAGTTATCATGTTTTTCTTTTGCCTTTCAGTGGTCATTTGAAAATGAAGATTTTCCCGCCTTTGCTGTATTCATGAACAATGAAGACTGGAGCGACATGGACATCTCGAGCAATCCTAAACTTACTTCTCGTAATGATAAGGTCGAGAATAGATTGCGTTCTGTTTGAATATAGGGCTCTAAGTAAAATTGTAACTTCAAAAATTAATTAAATTAATTTTAATTAATTGTACAATTAAAATTGTTTTGCCAAGAAAACTTATTAGTTATTACAAACCAATAATAAAACCTAATTGTATTTTTATCAGGTAATGAATAAAATAAAATGTAGACCTTAATGGAATTGTATTTATTTCATTGGAATTATTGAATTACAAAAATTACTTAACTATGAGATGACTTGAAATTATATTTCTTAGATTAATGACTACTTAAATTACAAAATTGAGAAATTACAATTAAATTAAATCATTATTTTACACTATCATTGGCATTTATACACAATTAAATGCATTTATTATATTAATAGTTCAATCAGACTTGAAATGAATAATTACAAAAACTATTTTATTTACCAAATAATTCTTTGGGCATCATCAAAATCTGCCCAAAACACTTCTTTATTGAAAAAAACGTAAAACGCCAATGCATTTAGAATAAGATACCATACCAACTCGAACAAAACTATATAATATGACGGACGAACAAACCTCAACCTCAAAATTATATATGGGATCAAAAAATATCTCACTTCTATCATCTTCTGCAAACCTAGTACTAGAAAGAGACAGATAGAGTATGGAAGAAGAAACGAAATACAATTCTGATCCTTCAAATTGTCATACAGACTCGATAGCAGGAAAATGTATACAGGAATTGTTGCATAGATTGCAAACTCATATTTACCGAACCAACGATTCCAAATATAAAATGTAAAATGACGATTATCAGCTAGTAAATAGGGGTGTACAAGTGTATTGAAATGAACTATGACACCCATAACAATTGCTAGCAGGATAATATTCAACTTGTTATTCATTATAAGTCTCAGTGTCGATGGTAGCTTGAATACAACATAAGGAAGCCCGAAAACTCCATAGAAAAGTAAGAAGTACAGCAATTGAGGAATATGTAATGATGCTTCATGGGCTTTTTTGTCTCCGAGAACAATAGATCCGTTCAAATAAACAAACACTACGAAAGATACGAGAAGAATGCTATGAGTGATGAGAACTAACCAATCTTGTAGAGATAGGAATCTGAAAAATGTTGTAAAGCATGTCTTAATATGATATTTCATAGCTATATACACATCCAACAGGTTGTAGTACCGTTTAAGCTTCGAACTATCCATATCCCGAGCGATCAAAGAGTTCTTACTCAGCTTGACATTAGTCAGGTATTGATTGCCGAAAACCCGAGAGCTCTTAAGAAGCATATCAAGAGCTTTATGCCCGAAAACCATCGCTATCCAAGCTATATTAGTTTGCCGCATCAATACGCTTAAGAAACCGAAAACGAGCATCAAAGATTTGTATTTACCGGTGAAACATACTCGAGAAAATGCTAACAAGAATGTCAGTGACAATGTATCTGTATAGTAAACATGAGAGTAGAAGTACAATGGAGGAAGGATAGACAAACTTAGTGCTTGTAGTACAATCTTAGATTTCCTTACTTCAATGAAATACACATAATTCAGTATCATCACGAACAAAGCGAGGTTTATACAGGAAGCGATTAGGTTCACAAAGCGCAAATTATACGGATTACAATCGAAGTAAGAGAGCGCAGCCGCAGATACATAATACAACCCAGGGAGAGTCGTAATCTTCGGATCCCAGGATGTAAAGTTCTGGTTACAGTATGCCAGACCTTGAGGTATATGGAACAGTTCGTCGATAACTATCGGTATGGTATCGTAGATTTGGTCGAAGATACGCTTCGAAATGGAGAAGTATGAGGAGAGGATTGCCCCCAGGAACATGAGAATTCTTTGCGAGCTGTTCATCTTGGATACTGAAACAAAATGTAGTTGTGAGACACTATGCGTTAGGGTATTTTCGTCACGATACAGGGGCCGGATTCAGACCAAGATTTCTGACTTCAAGGGATAATTTTTAGGTTTGGAATATTTGGTCCAAGGTTAGGACCGTGTTTTAACGTTAGAAAAATTGGCCCTTGAAGTCAGAAGTGCTGGGAAGCATCCGAATATTCATCAAACAAACGAAAAAAGGAACGCGAGTATGGTTTGAAAACTGAGAAATACTGAATTGTAGGTAGGTATATATAAGCGTAAAATATAAAAGTATTGCGTAACTACCCTGAAGCATCACACGAGAAGTTCGCTATCCTGAATTCCATGTCTACCGCTCTCGGAGATGAAATCAATGGGAGGTTGAAAAAAGTGTCATGTATTACCTTGTGAGTTGCGCGGAAGTAGCCAAAGTTTCAGTTTTCCTGTTGGTTCAGAACATTGTATTCCTATTGGAAATACTGTTGATTCTTATTTGGAAAATGGAAATAGAATTATTGGAATCAACAAACAAGAACCACACAAGAACCCGCCCGCGCCGGGCTCACAACGCTTGTTTGATGAATGAATGAGTTGAATTGAATGAACAGAAGAAACAATATGAAATAGAGCAGGATAAAAGGATAAAAGTTAGAATCGATAGACATAAAAGAATGAATGGATAAATTAATGGATTATATCAAAATAATATCATCATTGGCCTGCCCTTATCCCGCTCATGCGGGGTCGGCACAACATGTTCTCTTTCTCCACTCTCCTCTATCACTCGTCATCTCCATATCCACTCCTTTCTTACCCATATCTTCTTTCACACAATCCATCCATCTTTTCTTAGGTCTACCTCTACTCACATATCCATCCACATTCATTTCCATCACCCTTTTAGTTAAATGAGTTTCATCCCTCCGCATAACGTGCCCATACCACGCTAACCTATTGCTCCTCAACTTTTCAGTCACTGGCGCTACTTTCAGACTTCCCCTAATATATTCATTCCTCACCTTATCCATTCGCGTCACTCCGCACATCCATCTCAACATTCGCATCTCTGTCGCGTGCACTCTTCTTTCATCCGTCGCTTTCGTGGCCCAGCACTCAGATCCATACAGCACGACAGGTCTAATGACCGTCTTGTAAATTTTCCCCTTAAGTTTAAGGGGCATACAAGGGTCACATGTTGTTCCTGAGACCTGTCGCCACTTCATCCATCCCGCATTCATTCTATTTTTTACGTCTCGGTCAATTCCGCCGTCATCTTGTATCAATGATCCGAGGTATCGAAAGTCGGAGCAGACTGGTAGGAATACACCATCTAAGGCGATGGGAGAGAAGCTGGATGAACCCCCAAAGTTACAGAACAGGTGCTCAGTCTTGGTTCTGCTTATTTTCAAGCCAACACTTTCCAGTCTCTCCCGCCATTTTCCCAGCCTGCTCTGAACCTCGGATGCATCTTCTCCGACGAGAACGATGTCGTCGGCGAAAAGCATACACCAGGGTGCCTCCTCCTGTATGTCTGATGTCAATGCATCCATCACCAGGAGGAACAAATAAGGGCTTAACGCCGATCCCTGGTGTAGGCCCACAGCCACACCGAACTTATCAGTAGCGCCAGCTTCTGACCGGACGTACGTGCTTGCGTCTCTATACATGGCACGCACAAGTTGGATGTATTTCTCAGGCACTCTCTTTTCTTTCATCGCCCACCACAGAACTTCACGGGGCACTCTGTCGTACGCCTTCTCTAGGTCAACGAACACCATATGCAAGTTTTTGTGCGCACGTTTGTACTTCTCGCAGACTTGCCTTAGAGCGAATATGGCGTCCGTTGTACTGCGTCCCGGCATAAACCCAAACTGGTTCCGTGATACCTCACTCTCTTCTCTCATTCGCCTCGCTATCACTTTCTCCCAGACTTTCATACTATGTGACATGAGCTTTATTCCGCGATAATTGTTGCAGTCCTGTACATCACCCTTGTTCTTGTAAATGGGTACCAGAGAACTGTTACACCATTCATCTGGGATCGCCTCCTCTTGCAACAGCTTATTGAGGAATAAAGTCAGCCACTTCCACCCATCAGCACTCAAAACCTTCCATACTTCAATCGGAATACCATCTGGACCTGTCGCTCTACCATTTCTCATGCTTTGCACGGCCGTTCGTACTTCCTCCACGCATATTTCTTTCACCATTCCCATGTTGGCTGGTACCTTGTTAAGGACACCGCTCCAGTCATTCTCTTCATTCATTAGTTTATCAAAATATCTCTTCCAACGATCTTTTATTTCATCATCATTCGTAAGTACTTTTCCTCCCTCATCTTTCATACATTTTACGTGGATTAAATCCCTTGCATTCTTCTCTCTCGCTTTTGCTAGCTTGTACAGGTTCTTCTGTCCATCAGGGCTTTCCAACGATTGGTACAGTTTCTCTTGTACACGAGCCCTCGCTACAGCAACTGCTCTTTTAGCCATTCTCTTACACTCCACGTACACCTTCCGTTTATTCTCTTTCACAATATCATTCCCACTCTCGATATTCTTCCATTCTTTAAATGCGTTCTTCTTCTCTTTCAAAATTGTTTGCACCTCTTCATTCCACCACCATGTATCCTTATCAATTTTTCCTTTACCTTTCGTTTCACACACATCCTTCGCCGTTTGCCTTATACATTCTGCCATTTCATTCCAACACTCATTCCCTGATTTTAAATCCATATCCTCATCCATTTCAATCATTTTATCAACCACTCTTTTCTGAAACTCTCTTGCTTGCTCACTCTTCTCTAACATATGCCATTTAATTTTGGGTGGGGGGTTTGAGTTGCTTTTGGAAGGTCGTATTTTTATGTTAATTTCCAACAAGAGTAGTCTATGCTGCGAAACTAAAGGCTCGCCGGGTATAACCTTACAGTTCTTGGCCGCTTTTAATCTATTCCTTCGGATTAGGAAGTAGTCGATTTGTGTGTTGTGGTTGCCACTTTTGTAGGTGATAAGATGTTCTTCACGTTTTTTAAAATAGGTGTTCACCACGGCCAGGTCAAAAGCAGAAGCCGCTTGTAAAATTGACTCTCCCTCTTGGTTCTTGTTGCCAAACCCCCAACCACCGTGTACTCTTTCATACCCTGCATTCATCCTTCCCACATGTCCATTAAAATCTCCACCTATGTATATTTCCTCATCGTCAGGTATACTCATCATCACCGCATCAAAATCCTCCCAAAATTTATCTTTCACTACGTCATCACAACCACTCTGCGGGGCATACACACTGGCTATATTCAAGACTAAATCTTCTAATAATAACTTTACAACTATTACACGATCGTTCACTCTCTTAACATCCGTCACACATTTTTTCAGTTCTCTATCAAGCACAACTCCTACACCGTTCCTCTTTCCATCACTCCCACAATAGAAAAACTTATACCCTACTCCTATCTCTCTCGCTTTTGTACCCTTCCATTTCGTCTCTTGCAAACATGCCACATTTATTCTTCTTCTCTCTAGCACATCCGCTAATTCCCTTCCCCTTCCAGTCATCGTACCTACATTCCAGCTAGCCATCCTCATTCTCACTTCCTGGACTCGCCTCTTACGTTGCACCCGTCCCTGGTGCAACAACCCTTGTCCATTTCCCACAGGCGCCGGGTGCTGCGCCTGCGCGTCGCCTTGGGGGTACGCCCTAGCATTATCACACATTCTATTCATACTTTGAGCCATGTTGTACAAAAGGATTCGGCTTTATGTTTTACGACCGGCCGCCTGCCTGACGTCAACCCTCCTTGGGAACTCTTGTTGTATCTAGCCGACGATGACTAATGTATATCAAAATAATAATATTATCTAATAAATTACATAGGGCTAAAAGAAAATAATGATGTTCAAAATTTGGAAAATAACAAACTGTTGTCTA
The DNA here is from genome assembly GCA_963565295.1 of Epirrhoe alternata. Taxonomy (NCBI): domain Eukaryota; kingdom Metazoa; phylum Arthropoda; class Insecta; order Lepidoptera; family Geometridae; genus Epirrhoe; species Epirrhoe alternata. The sequence continues at coordinate 2,717,085 of OY751402.1, forward strand.
CTCTACTTCGTGGGTGTTCTATTACTAAGTTATAAGTTTAAACTAAGTTTATAGTTTCGTGATGGACATCACTATCAATTTGTCTAACCACGGACAAACATAGAGTTAGAGGCTTAGATAAGTCATTGTCAATTGTCATAATGTCAAACAAATGATTTCTTTTTTGTTTTGTTTTGGTTTGGATTTTTGTAAACAAGAATCATTTCTTTACAATTTTGTTCTAAAAGAATTTATTTCTAGTTAGAATCAGTACGTACCAATAGGTAAAACTAGATTGATTGGTTTTCCAAGAACATATAGATACTAATTCTGGCAGATTTTGAGTAGATAGGTACCTACTTGGTTTACTTTACGTGAACAAAAGCGAACTTACAGCAAATAAACACCATCTAGCCTTATGAAAGGATTATTTACTGAAGAGACAGTAACAATGTGTGATATCATAGAGCTATCCGATGGGTCTGATAATGATACCAAATCTAAACGTGCAAAGTAAGTTAAGCGAAATATTATTCTCATTCAGCGTTTCAAATTTGACTTAAATTGCCAATACAAAGGCTTTTACAATTTGAAAGAATTCTACAGGATTCTTCCATTCTGTCAGGATCGTAGCGACTGGAGATCCGTGGTCTCTGCCTACCCCTTTGGGAAAGAGGCGTGACTTTATGTATGTATGTATGTATGTAAGAATTCTACAGTGATAGTGAATGTAAATAGGTCTAAATACATAGATGTGTTTTTTTAGTTTTTAAGTAGTTACATACTATTAATGTTAATATTGTACGTCCGAAAAGGGCAAACTGTTTGTACATTTTATTTGATAACAACAGGAGGCCTATGTGTCGTCAGACAGAACACGCTGAGTAGTAGCCGGACTGGTGTGCAAAATAGAATTAAGAAAAAATTTAATCCTCAGTAAAAAAAGTAAAATTCCGGCTTTGAAATTGAAATTTGATAACAAACCTACCATATTTGTTAAATTCAACAGTTTACAATTAAAACTTTGACAAAAATAAAATAAATAAATAATGTTGGACTTTTTCATAGCATCATCTAGCCCCAAAGTAAGCAGCTTGTGTTATGGGTACTAAGATGACTGATATACTACTTATATACTTTTTGTTTGTAAATACATACATATTATACATAGAAACACCCAGACCTGAGACAAATATTTGTAGATCATACAAACATTGGTGCCGCCACGATCGGGGATCGAACCCACAACCTTTTGCGTCGCAGGCGAGCCTTCGCCCACTGCCCTACAGACATCATCAAATCTATTGCTTATTCCTAAAAATTCTATGGTACTTTTCAGAAACCCCAGTCATAAGAGAGAACCAATCCAATGTTCACTCTGCGCCAAAACCTTCACAAAATCCTCCAACTTTAAGACCCATTTACGAACACACACTGGAGAGCCCCTTCCTAAGCTGTTCCAATGTAATATATGTGCTAAGATGTTCCAATCAAACTGCTTGCTTAAACGGCATTTCGATTCTCATCTCGGGACGGAACGAGAGAGAAAGCATGTCTGTGATTGTGGAAAGGGTTATACACAACTGGCTCATTTAAGAGAACATGAGTTGAAGCAACATGGAAAAGGTATTAAGGGATGCCCATAGATCAAAACTACAACGGAATCAAAAATTTTTTTTTTTAGTCGAGCATGGTGCCGGTCCCATAGGTCTGTCAAAATCTTACAAATTAATTTCGACAACCTGTAGGTGAAGGTTGCGGGTTCGATCCCCGCCGCGGGACAAATGTATGATCTACATGTATTTGTCTCGTTTCTGGGTGTTTTCTATGTATAGTATGTTTTTACAAACAAAAATTATTTAAGCAATCAGTCATGTAGTACACAAGCTCTGCTTACTTTGGGGCTAGATGATGCTGTGTGAAAAGTCCAGCATTATTTATTTAATTTGCAAAATTGCCTAATTTTGGTAGTATTTTTTACTAAATCCAAAAATAGGTAATATTTTATATTAATATTAGTTGAGACAAACTTATCATTAAACTTATTTGATACTAATATTATAAAGAAGAAAGATTTGTTTGTTTGTTTGAATTGAATAGGCTCCGAAACTACTGGAAATTGAAAAATTCTTTCACCATTAGAATCCTGCATTATCTCTGATGAACATAGGCTATTTTTATCCCGGGAAAGTGATGTTTTCCCGAGGAAACGCGGGTAACACCGCGACGGACAGCTAGTCAACAAATAAAGTCAGTAGGCTGACTACCTACCTACCTACATATTTTTTATTAAAAAAATGCAATTCCTTTTTTTTCATAGACCTAAGTATAGTTTCCTAAGTACAAAACTTTCTAATTTTAAATTAGTTTTTGTACAAAAGATATTGTTAGGTAAAAGTGTTTGTTGGTTGTACGAGTATTGTATAGTATTTTTTCTTCCACAGGTGAAAAAAGGTTCATATGTATAGTATGTAATGCAGCCTTCTATCGTAAAACAGACCACGAACGGCACTTCCGTATACACACAGGAGAAAAAAACTACACCTGTCATATCTGTACGAGAGGTTTCACACAAAAATGTAACTTAGACAGTCATATTAAAGTTCATTTGGGCGATAAAAAATTTGAATGTACAGAATGCAGTAGAAAATATGTTAATAATTCATCATTAATGAAACATTTTAAGAGGCATGAGAAGAAACGAGCTAGAGAGGTGCTTAAAAGGTTAAGGTCTCCGGAGTCTGATTGAAGATTTAAAAGACTAGGGCCCTTACTAATAAACTTGACATTAACATGAGCTCTGATGAAGGAAAACATCGTGAGGAAACCAGTTAGTATTCTTATAGGCGGCGATGGGCTTGCAACCTGTCACGTATGGAATACTAACTTCTGCAAGATGTGGGCATGTATCAAAATGTATTTGTACATGCCTCTGACTAGCCCCTTAGACATCTTCAAATCTGGAATATAAGAGATCTGAGAGAATGTTTACCGCGCCTCGGGGATACAGTCGTGACCTGTGGTCGTGACCCTGTTTACGTTTTTTTACATAAAGTTATGTCCTGCATAACCTTTAAATAACCATACAAATTTTTAGTCTATGCATGACATAACTTTATGTCAAGTTTATTAGTAGGGCCTAGGATTTGAAAATGCATCACAAATTGAAATGGAAGTCACCACCTTCAAAAGTCTGTTACCTGAAAACATCAGTTGCCGTTAAAAACTCAAATGGTGTGATAGTCTACCTATTCTATCATTTTGAATAGCCTATATGCTATTCCTGATCACTATCTACGCCTATTCCAAGTTTCATCCAAATCGGTTCCTGGTTTCTAGGCGTGATTGAAACACAAACATACAAACATCTAAACAAACTTTCAGCTTTATGTCAAAGTCAAAGTCAAGTCAAAGTCAAAAAGCATATATTCAGTAGGACCGCTGGGATCACTTTGAAACGTCTTAAAACTAGGTGATTTTACTCCTGTTCCTTCGCGACCAATACCGTGAAGAATCAGGGCAACAAACACGGTTTGGGGCCTAGCTTTCTTTTAGGTGATTTGATTATCTACCTCGTTAGAAGTATTAATGGTGTCGATTCTGTTCATTGAATAAAGTTTAAAATTAAACTTAATTAAGTAAGCTTTATTTTGTTTATGCTAAAGTTGGTCTTTATCAAAAACTAAATATAGAGCACACAGTTTTAGTTTTTTTTATTCCGTGAAACATGTAAAGAGTCGACACAAAAACTTAGGTTGCAATGAAAATAATATTAGTTTTTAAGATAAAGTATTGAAGGAAAATAAAATTGATTTTTTAAATGATTTTGTTATTATTTGTTGATCAAAGTTGAATATGAACCTTTCGACCTTTGATTGGCATGCCCGAAGGTCTATTACCTAGCTAAGTATGTAGGTAGGTACCTACCTATTAAAACTACCTACTCATAGGTACTCATAGTGGTTCATATAGGTACTTTATTTATCTTTACTGCCTATTTCTTTATTAGGTAAGTATGTAGGTACTTATTCGTGTTAGGCTCTACATAACAACCAGCCTAAAGATATAAGTAACTATAAAATGTACCTACCTAGGTACCTATGTATTTTAAGATTCAGTCGGACACATGCTTAGGTACCTAACCTACTTATATACAAACTTAGATACCTAGGTGCCTACCTCCAATCTCTCAAGATGTGTTTTAGAATCGTAGCAACTAGAAATCTATGGCCTCTGCCTACCTCTATGACAAAGAGGCATGATTTTAAGATAAGTCTCTCAGATTCATATGAGAAGGAAACTAGATATGTGATGTGACGCATTCTCAAGACATGGAATCCATTTTATAATATCATGTTACATAGGGACTGTTTAAATAAACTTGGAATAAACACTCCATGCTTTGTTGCTGTGATCCGCGACTTCGCCTGCCCCAATGATATTTACCTTTAAAACATCATCATCATTGGCCCCGTTTTCTTCAAGACCATAAACTAAATAATATTTTTTTTTCGCTAGAAGTCTATGGTCGGTCGAGACGTTCCTTCCCCTACTAATCTACTTACCATCTGCCTGGTGGTTACCTTTTAGTTTGTAATCCTCATAAAACCACTACTCGGATATGAACTGTCTCATAATGGAATTTTTTTTTGTTATTGCGTCAGAAAATCCATTATGGATACCCTACCGCCGCGCGCCGCGCCCGCGCCCTGTGGGGACAGCGGAAGGATTATGTCGGACTCTCACCGACTAAAAACTGACGCGCAACAGGCCTCCATGCAAGTCAAGGGGCTCCGGGATCTCCTACGGAACACACCGGTGCCCTTCTCGCACTTTGCCAAAGCACTGTCCTGGGAATGGCACCCACAGCCACGCCCAGTCTCATAATATACCTACCTACAAATATTCTTAAGATGGTAGGTAGGTACTTGATGTAGGTTTTCTTTAAAAGACATGGCAGCGACCGTCTCATTGTTCTTGCTAACTCATTAAAAAACACGATAGATTGACAAACCCAAAGTACCTAGCAAGTACTCGTATACTTAGTCACCATTAAGTTCCTACCATAAAACAATAGGTAGAGTGCCACAAACTTATCTGGACAGGTGGCCAAAAGAGGAACTAACGAATTTTACTGTAAAAATTTTTGCCAACACCAATTGCGATAACAGCGCCTCACCACACCAGTTCAAATAAGTTTGAGGCAGTATATCTACCTAAACCCATTATTAAAATTAAACTTATTAGTTATCACCTCACGTTGTCCAATAGCAAGATTTTACATTTTTATAGATAAACTTTTCAATTTTCGAAGTTTGAAACTCCATAGTGATGTCCTGTACTTTCTTGCGTATATTTGATTTAAAAAACGATGACTTCGCCATTAAAAAAAAAGTAAGTTTTTATGAGTCGGAGACGGAGTTTTTAGGCCGCTTTAAGGCCTCCGTCATGGCTTAACGACTTAAATAGCCGGGACATAGCCGGAAAATAGCGCCCAGATGAAAATGCCACTGGCGGTCACCCAGTGGCATTTTCATCTGAGCGCTTCCGTGCTTCGGAGGGCACGTTAAATTGTCGGTCCTGGCTATTTTAGTCGTTAAGCCATCATGTTATCTACTGAAGTGGGTACCTAAATTAGACCCTAAACTGTTTTCGTTGCTTAGTTTCTTCAGTCTTTAGTAGTTAACTGAATAGTTAAACATCAGAACCTCTTCTTTTTCTGAAGTCTGGTTATAGCTTTAAATGTAAATAGTAGACACACCGGTTTTTTTTTTTTTTTTTATGATGAATGGGTCTACTCTTGACCTCGTAACTTACATAGGCAAGAATGAGGTCTACGATGGAGCGAGCCTACCCAAAAGGTGCCTATTACACAAACATTACTATGAGGTGTCATAGTGTCCAAAAAAACCTACTCATTTTGGGACCCTGTGCGTCCGCGCGCACTGTGAAACGTCATAGGTAGTAATGTTTGTGAAATCTTAAATTACTAAGGTAGGTAGGTATTTACCTACCTAAAAAAACATACTGATATAGTCCTGTCAAAACTCGTCATTTTCCAAGAATTTTTAAAGTCCTTTTTATGTAGTTATCGGGAAAATAACCACAAAACTTTAAATATATTGATAAATAATTCAATATTTATACCACGTCTAAGACAGCCTACGCATAATACAGAGTAAGCTTCAACCCTTATATAAGGGGATGTTTCCTGTTACCAGTCACTCAATACATCGCACTTGCGTAGCCATCTTGTCACAAGTTGGCGCGAAAATAAAAATTTAAAAGTTTTTAGTTATTTTTTTTATACAAAAAGAATGTTGAAGTTAACGGCTATAGTATCTTTGGTGCTAATTGGTAAGTTTTCATATTTAATTGAGGAATATTTTAGGGTGGAATAAAATTTTAAAGAAAAAGTACCTTACTTAGTAACTACTACTTACTTAAATAAAGAAACTTATTTGAATTTTGCTTGTTTAGACAATCTAAGGCCCACATATATGCTGAAAAATCAGAATCTGAGATTATTCATTCAGGAAGCCAGGAATTCTATACTTACCTACATTCACGTGTTTCTCCATACACATTTAGATTATGTATGAATGTATGAACAATCTGAATTCCAGATTCTGATTTTAGCAAGACATTTAGGATGTATGTGGCCGGCAGGAGGAAAGTCGTTCCTTTAAAAAAATGTTTTTCTTATTTTATTTTGTTATTTAGGTAATTCTGCCTAATATTTATTACAAAGTTAGTGAAACTTTTGTTAGTTAATTTATTTAAATTTAGCTAAGATCAACTTTTTTGACTAAGCTACCTAGGTACTCAGTATTAGTGTCATAATTTATTTTACATATTTGAAATGAAATAGCAGTTTAAACAAATTAAACTTAAAAATATTAAATTTTTAACAAAATTAAATTTAAAAATTAACTTAATTAAATTTCAAATGTTGTAGCGACATGGTCGCAAGCCGACTCCAGAAGACATAAAAAGGACGCTTCTAGTTCTAGAGACTTTGGATCAGGTGAAGTTAGAAACTTCTAGAATAGATTAGAATCACACTCAACAGAATCAGATAATAAGTACTTAGAACAGAATCGCGTTCACAGAATATTTTAAATTTAGTACCTATTTCTGGCATGACATAGCACGCAAAACTACGAGTATAGTGAATTTGTTAGAGTAAAGTAAAAAATATATATAATTTAAGTATTTACTTTTATTAGTAGAATGCATGATTAGTGTGGTAGATTAAGATATAAATAATTGAATAGAAATTTATGTAAACATTAGGTACCTAGTACCTAAATATTATTATTCTTGGCTATTTGACGACCTCTGTGGCGCGATGGCGCAGTGAGTGAAAGCCTGCTTGGGACGCAGAAGGTTTGTAAATACATACATATTATACATAGAAACACCCAGACCCGAAATAAATATTTGCAGTTCATACAACATTTATCCCGCGGCGGGGATCGAACCCGCAACCTTCTGCGTCCCAAGCGGGCTTTCACCCACTGCGCCACAGAGGTCGACTTAAGTTTTATTCTTTTCCTATATTTTGTGCATTATCCTATCTAGGCAGCACGATGTGGGCAGCCAGTTTGTCGTGCGACTCGTGCGGCAGCGAGTGCACGTCAGCGTGCGGCACGCGACATTTCCGTTCGTGCTGCTTCAACTATCTGCGTAAGAAGCGAGTGCCACAGCTTAAGGTATTTTCTATCTAACTATGATAAAACTCTTACTAAACGTGATCGCACACTGCCCGCGCCGTACGCGCCGCAGTCATTTTTCTATACAAAAAATGCTGATGACGTCAGAAAATGTGGCTCGCCTCACCTCAGCAGTATTTTCTTTATTGACAGTTCGCAGTTCGCCGCGTTCGGCTCGGCTGCACTGTGCGAGCACCCCTAATTATGTCTGTAGGTTATTACTTAGAAGATATTTTAGGAAAACTATTTTTAAGGGCATTAACAGAATTGAGCCCAAATCTAACTATGTTAAATTTTTTTGTCTGATCTTGCTACCTAATATAAAAAAATTTAAGTGTTTAGATGCCTCAACTGATTTCAGCATAATTAAGTACCGTAAATGTACCTACTACTTACGTTTATTTTAGAAAGTAATATAATAATAATTTTCTTTTTTAACAGTTCGTTTCAAGTGGTAACGACCTCAAACCTCAGGAGGATTTGAAAAATGAGAAACCTAAGCTCCCCATTTTCATGGTAGAAAACATTCCAGAACAATGGATGACTAACATCATCTCAAACGAATACCGACCATATCCCTATGAAGATACAATCGAAAACAGATTGTTTGATGTCTAAACGATGCTCTATTTTTAAAATTATCAAAAAGGTTTGATGCTTCATACCTCCTGTCAATTTAATTTTAAAAGTTTTAATGTAAAAAGTATTTATGTCTATTAAGGCTGGATAGATAGACATAAATTCCGTTAAATATAAGGTAATAAAAAGTTAATAATCTAGATGAAGTTTTATTCCTTCTTTAAATTCGAATAAACATTTAAGACTAGATAATATTACTAAATTAACAAATATAGCTCCCTATTTAATTATTTAAATAAATATCAGGACATGTTTAAACAAATTAAATTTTAAAAATCGATTTTTACTTAAATTATATCACAAAAAAACTTAATTAATGTCACCTCCTAGGCTAAAATTATTCGAAATTCATAGCGTAATTTTTCCACAATCCTAATTTCATATTGAATTTATGAATACCTACACAATTTTACATGAACTACGTATTATAAAGTTTTTTTTTTTTAGAAAAAACGCTACGGTAAGCTAAGGGGATACAGCCTGTCATTTTATTGGTTGAAACTCATTTCTTTCTGTTTTCGCCGCGCGATGTCAGCACTGGCCTCTTGAATGGCCTCCCAAAGTTTGGCCTCGGAGAGAATTTGGCGGGAAAGCTCGTCGATCGCCGATTCGGAATCCAAAAGTGAGCCGAGAGTTTCATCGTCAATATACTAAAAAGTAAAAAAAATACTGTTAATATACAGAAGAACACATGTTGTGCCGACCCCACATAATGTGGGAAAAGGGGAGGGAGATGATGATGATGATACAGAAAAAAACAAAAAATCTCAAAAACCTATTCAGATAAATGAATGTGAATTAATTATCAGCAATAACAAATCGTTAGGTACAGTCACAGACAATAAGATGTAGGTATACACTCCATACTTTTAAAATTAATATCACACTAAAACTAATAGATGTAGGCTAAAAACAAAAAGCGGAAATTAATTTCACATTGAACTAGTGGCGAAATCAATAAAAATACCAGAACATTGTTGGACATGTTGAGCTGTACCTACATGGGTTGAAACATTATGGAGTGTATACATCTTATTGTCCGTGACTGTACGTACAAGTAGGTATAAGTTATTACCTTGTATAACCTACTTACTTTACCTACTTTTATTAAAAAACATCTAAGTACAACCAAACAAACTACCAATTTAATTCCAAAAAAAGTAAGTTACAAAAAATAAATTAACGCCGAACTATAATTCAATAGTAGAAGTGCTGAGGAGGTTAAGAGCGAGCCGCATTTTCTGAAGTCCTCAGAATTTTGTATAGAAAATTGACTGCGGCGCGTACGGAGCGGATTAATGTGCGATCCGCTTAAAATGACAATGTATTTTTAATATAAGTAAAATAACAAAACAACATAATTGCCTTCCCTCACCTGTCTTTGACGAAGCTCTTGTGATGGCATACCGGGTGCTGTTTGAGACCTCTTCCTTCCACATCCTGTAATATATTTTTTTTAGCTAAATTCAAAAAATAGTTTAATTTGTAGATATTAATTAGCGTAAAGTTTTAAATTTAGGAGCGTACGACTCTACGAATAGGCAATTCGATATTTGAAATTTCAAATCTGTCTTATTCGATAAATGAATTTTCGAAATCTGTCTTTTATACATTTTTTCTTTTGTACAGACACTATTTTGTTTTCAATTACTAAACTATTAACAACATTAAAGTTGAGTTTGACAAATATACAAGTTGATGCTCTACGCGCAATGTCTACGCTGCTACGGCGTAGGTTTTCGTAGCATCGTAGCTGTCGTAGCTCCGTAGTACTGTAGCTTGTCTGTCATAAACCCTCGCGTCGCGCGTAAAAAAGGTATAACCTATAAATTCCAGGTCGCGAACTATAATAATTGCCAGTTTCATCTATATCAGCTTAGCCGTATATTTTTTTTATCGTACAATGTTCGAAACGGTAAGTAAGTAATTTGTATTACTTACCAGTAAAAGCGTTACAGAACGGTCTTTTCTTAGGCTGCATAACTATCTCTTCATTGATCATTCTTGGATCGTAGCCTCTTGGTATCTGAAAAAAAAACTCTCATAACCGTGACTGACCCAAGCGCGATGACAACGTGTAATCTTTAAGAAATGAAAAGTCTTATCAAAATTTTGGTTTCGAACCCGCATCGACCAAGTGTGGGCAACACTAGAGAAAAAATTACAAAAACATAATAACGTGTCCTCTGTCATCGGATCCTAACGTCAGTAAGTTCGCTCGGCTGCTAAATGGCATCGGCCAAAACGAGCCCAAAAAATGCATCGTGTAAATGTTTTTTTAGAAGGACGAAATTTCTGGCAATATTCAAATTCAAATTCAAATCATTTATTTCAGTTTCACGAGTCCACCATATTATATTAGTAAGATGCTTAGCCTAATTGTTAGAAAGTAATTAAATAACATTATAAATCAAATTCAATCATGTCAATAACAACAATAATAAATTAAATTTAAATATCACATGGAGTGTCCATCCTACTTAGCACACCGCGTAGCATTACATGCCAGTACATGCAAATTATTCCAGTGCCTGAGAAACGGACCATCCAGCCGTTCTGCCACGGTGATCAGGAGGCTGTTGGAACTGGCACGCACACGGTGCATCAGGGAGGCGACTCTTTTGCGCATGATGGCATGGAAGCCATCAGTGTTGGCCTCCGCGAACATACCTGATGCACTGCAGTATCGTGGCAGTCCCAACAGCATTCTGAACGCATTGTTGTACTGGACGCGAAGGGCGCTGTAGGCAGCCTGGGTAAAGTCGATCCATAGGCTGCTTGTGTAAAACGTTTGGCAGTAAGCCCTAAATAATGATATTTTTACGTTTTTTGTACACTTAGCAAACCTACGTATCAACATGTTACCCCTCACTGCCAGCGCCCTTCGCTCCCTCTCAATGTCCATATCATCTTTGAGGGTTTCCGTGACCCAATGTCCCAGGTATTTAAACTGCGAGACCCTTTTGAGCGCAGTGCCATTTAATGACACTGTAGGTACGATAGGGTAGTATTTCGCACCCGCTTTAAAAACTAACAGCTCACTCTTAGTAGCGTTATACCTGAGGCCGTGTGTCACAGCGTACCGCTCACATATACCCACTAGTTTTCTGAGGGCACTGATTGAAGGGCTCAGTAAAACCATATCATCAGCATAACTAATGTTGTTGACTATTCTCCCACCTATAGAACAGCCGACCATGGCATCACTGAGCTCACCAATCAGCCGATTGACATAAAGGTTGAAAAGTCGAGGCGAGCTCAACCCCCCCTGCCGCACCCCACATTCCAGCCCATATGGCTCGGATAGCGAGTCTGCCCACCTGACCACATTGCTCTGATGGCCATACCAGTACTTAAACAAATCAATAAGCTCATCAGGCAATGTTGTTTCTTCAGAGAGCTTCTTCCACAAAACACCATAGGACACCAAATCGAAGGCCTTCGACAGGTCAAGAAAGCACGCATACACTGGTGTCTTTCTGTCCGTGTAGTACCGGACTGTATGCTTGAGACACAGAATCGCTGCCTCAGTGGAAAGCCCTTGCCTAAAGCCAAATTGGGCATCATGTATCTTAAGATGTTTCTCCAGCTGTTTATCAAGCACACAATCCAGCACCTTGGCTATAGTAGTGGCCAACGATATGGGCCTATAATTACATATATCAGAAGCGTCTCCTGTCCGGTTCTTAATTAAGGGCACTACCACAGTCTTCATCATATTCTCGGGTAAGTAGGTATGTCCAATACAGAAGGCAAAAAGCATAGCCAACACTCGAGGCAGATGAACGCCAGCATGTTGCAGGTGCTCAATGCTAAGGGAATCGTGACCGGGTGACTTACCCCTCGTCATCTTTCTTAGAACATTATCATAAAGAATATTGATCATAAAGACGGGATAAGCCTTTGTTTACCTTGTACCCTCTGCCAAAATGTACGCGATTCCAAATCATGTACGTCTATACGAAATTTGCAGAGTGTGCGTAAAAATGCGTGTATTGTCATTTTTTATGCATGTGTAAAATGCATTCGTGTGCTTCGTCCCCCGCAAAACCGGCAGAAAACTTTGAAAGAGGAATTCTGTCAATAACTCGTCCAATCTATTTTGTCTGAGGTCCACCTCACAACAACTACTTGAAAATACTTACAGACGCGGAATAACACTCCATGCTCAGCAGGGCGATGACAAGCAAGATTGAAACGCGCGCCATTTTGTTGATTACCACTTTCAGACGATGATCTGTCAAAAGAAAAAGTACCTATAAGTAATGAATGAATGAATGAAAATACTTTATTGCACAATGCACACCTTATTTACAAAATACAGTAGAAAAGAGAACCATAATATAATGCTCAATGGGCGGCCTTATCGCTGAGAAGCGATCTCTTCCATGCAACCTTTGGATGGAGAGGAATGTAAATTCATGGAAGCGTGAACGGGGGCAAAAAAATTAAAGGAAATTAAGAGTTGCCTAATCTATAAGTAGGTACAATCAAAAATTATGAAAAAAATATGAAAGCGACATACCTACGACCAAGATCATTACATCGCCTACGACATTAATTTGATGTTTATAATATTTCATCCCTTACGTACGTACACTATGACCTATTTGAAATCAAATCTAAGACCATAATTTCCCAAGAAAAGTTATTTTTCGCTAAGAACAGAGAATAGAATAGAATAGAATATATCTTTATTGAAAAATAACAAATAACAGCAATAGTCAAAGAGAAATAAAGAAGAACAGAAAATATAAAACTTAGGTATAAGAATGGGCGGCTTATCGCTGAAAGCGATTTCTTCCAGGCAACCTTTGGACGGACAGCACAGATTTAAAGATGTCGACGGCTAGCTTAGGACTCTGATTAAATTACTTTCTACTATAGGTAAATCAACTTGCAATGCTGATTGTACGTACATATAAATACCTACTATTCATCGAGAACGAGTGAAGCACGGGCCGAGCACAAATTCATGTAGGTAAAATGTGGACTGACGTTCAGGTTGCTTTAAATAAATAAATAATGGGGTTCCACCTCGACTTTCAATCCGATTTTATCCGATGGTCGTGGGTTCGAATTCCAGACAACCAATGGATTTTTCGTTTCGTAAAATTAATGCACTTAAACACGAGCTCTTAACGGTGATGGAAAACATCGTGAGGAAACCCGCAGCTCAGTCAGCCTCCACACGTATTGACGCTGTCTTTCCTGTGGGCAAGGCCGATTAAGCTGAGACTGTTTAGGTGCTACAAGCCTCCATCTCAAACAATGTCCCAGGCACTACAGCATCCCGATCAGTGTAGGCATAGGTTGCCTCCTGACGCTGTATAAATCATCTATTATAGATGTGAAATAATTACGTTTTAAAACTAAAAGAAAAACCGACTTCAATGTTCGACTCTACACGCGGCGTGTCTATAACGTCAGTTTGACATAATGCATAGAGAGTCTTAGACTTATCCGTCGATTCGATTTACAATGGCTAGGAGGGAAGGTTTTTAGAGTTTTACGGGAAAACTATCAAACCCTCAGGAATAAAATTTATATGGGACCACCTCTGGAGCATACCCTTTCAAACAAAAAAATAATTTTGAAAATCGGTCCACAATTGGCGGAGTAATCGCGTAACATGATACAAAAAAAAAAGAAAAAAAAAACATACAGGCGAATTGAGAACCTCCTCCTTTTTTTGAAGTCGGTTAATAAAAAGGCCTAAGTTTAGGTATTCAAGATGCAAGAAACTGGTGTCATGTAAACAAGCACATAATTGTGAAGTTCACACTATAAACAAAATATCTTTGAGGCGTTTTCCCACCATTTAAGTCTGTCAACACCACCAACCGCGCACCGCGGGAACTAACGATTGGAAATATAAAATCCAGCCGTACTTGTTTAAACAGTTTCAATTTAGAAAGTTAATAGAAAAACTATGTTCACAATAGTGTAATACTTCAGTAAAGTAAAGTAAGTTCGTATGAGTCAGTGGACAACTCTGGTGACGGAGTTTTTAGGCCGCCTTAAGGCCTCCGTCATGGCTTAACGACTTAAATAGCCGGGACCGACAATTTAACGTGCCCTCCGAAGCACGGAAGCGCTCAGATGAAAATGCCACTGGCGGTCACCCATCCACTTACAGACCGTTTCGAACGTTGCTTAACTTCGACGATCTATCATGAACGACAGAGCAAGCACGACCACGAGCGCTTCAGTATAAAAATAATAGTATAATATATCAATACTTCAGTGAAATAGTCGTTTTAATATTATATATGCGTAAGTTTGTAAGGTATGGATTTCACCCAAAAACTACATGGATTTGGTTGTTTGGTACATAGAGAGAACACAGTCTTAATTCAGAGTTTATTATATATATATTATTGTTGTTTATCTGCAAATATTTATCTCGGGTCTGGGTGTTTCTATGTATAATATGTATGTATTTACAAACAAAAAGTATATAAGTAGTATATCAGTTATCTGGTTCCCATAGTACAAGCATTGCTTAGATTGGGGCTAGGTGATGCTGTGTGAAATGTCCAGCATTATTTATTTATTTATTATTGTTCTGTTAAAAAATTGTACAGAATGGAATAAAACAATGGGCATTGGAAGAAACTACTTTAAATCCTTAAGATACTTAGATAATATTACTTTTTAGAAAATCTTTAAATGCAGTTTTGTTTCTTTTAAGAATGTTTCCTTTATCAAATGAGGGTCTGAAATAAAAACTTTTTATTTATTTTTATTTTTTACGGTTTACTGGTTGCGTGATTGAAACATCTAAACAAACTCTCAAACATTCAGGATAATCTATCTTAAAAAAATTATAGGGAAAATCTCTTAAAATTTTTAAGATTTTATTTTCCCTAAACTGAGGAGCATGTATGAAGAATGTAATGAGAGTGAATGAGGCGAAAGTTGTGTGTCAGGATCGTAGCGACTGGAGATCCGTGGTCTCTGCCTACCCCTTTGGGAAAGAGGCGTGATTTTATGTATGTATTTATTTTCCAGGGCCCATTGATTCTTTCCACCCTGTATACCTATACCAATACCTATTTTATCGCTCTAGGTTCTGGACAATTTTTGTCCAAATTTCTCCAAACTCCTATAGATCGAGAAAGGAACAAACAATTAAATACTAACTAACTCAGCTAACTTATCAATTAAGTAATAAAACTCGCTAACTTAGTAACAAGTTGACTAAGTTTTTCGGTCGGTAAATACCTTCGTTTGTTTTGTCTCAATTAGAAATGTTTAATTTGGACTTGCGTCTTGGTCTTTGTCACTGAACAGAAAAATACATTCCTATAGCTTGATTACACCTGTACCAAAGGTGTGCCAACTGCGTGATGGAGTTTTTTTAGGCTGCATCAAGGCCTAAGTAATGGCTTGAATACAGCCAGCAACTAAAGACCTACTACTGAATATCCTGCGGTCAGCACTGTCTAATGTTTCACCTATAAGAATATTTCCAAAATTTGTAAAATTATGATAAAAACTTTGATAAAAATCTTTTCAATAAATATATAATAAAATAAATTCTGTAGATTAGGGGTCAGTCCAAAATAATTTTTAAGAAAAGTTTTTTTTTTCTAGGGAAACCGAAAAGTAATGGCGTTTTAAAAAGTCATAGTGATAATCGACTTCGTTGCTAACTGTACCATGGTATATACCTACCCATTATGTAAGTAGAGTCGAGAATTAATCGTTCATAAAGATATTAGTTTAACATAAGTAGTGACTGACTTTTTCCCATTTTAACACACGCCTTAGAATTTTTTTAAGAATGTGGTTAAAATTAAAGAAAATCACTTACAACGCTCGGGGCCCCGTAGGTACAGCACGCAAAACCAATCTTTAGCTCTCTGAAGTAGCGCAGAACCCATCACTACATACTCGTAGTATAAAACAAAGTCGCTTTCTCTGTCCCTATATAACTATGTATGCTTAAATCTTTAAAACTATGCAACGGATTTTGATACAATTTTTTTTAATAGATAGAGTGATTCAAGAGGAAGGTTTATATGTATAATACATGCATAATATAGTAGAGAAACACTGATAATTTTAGAGGTTTCTAATGTGATGTCTTAAATAAACAACTTTTTTGCGCTTACGTTGCAAACGCTGGCTAAACCCTAATATTTAGTATCAGCATTGCACCCGTGCGAAGCCGAGTAGCTAGTTTTGTATAAATTAAGGCAGCGTTGTATAGCTGCCTCGCTCACTCGCTAAGTTTGTTGCATCGTGCTATCTCGCCTACTCTACCAAATCTGTGCAATCGTTTAGTGCACCTAATGTCAAAGAGCTAAAATTGGTTGTGCGTATCAGTACGACTGATACGCCACCTACCACACCACTACTCCAACACTGACCAATCTACATTATCATGAAGATATTATCGCAATAAAACCACTCCCGAAATAACATGTAATTCCATGAGGTACTACAATAGTCATTTGTTTTATTATTCATTTGCTCGAAACAGCATTATTTAGCTTGATAGGATAGTTCAACAAAGTATGAGCTAATATCTATTGATCGTTTCCACTTATCTTGTTTTGCTTGTAAAAAAAACACAAATTTAGCTACCTACTTAGTTATGTTACTACCTTACCTACCTACATTTAACACGAGATGAAAGCACCTTGATACACCTAACATTACACATTGCGTTTAGTTTACCTACTTGTTTTGCTTGTAAAAAAAAAACACAAATTTACCTACCTACTCAGTTTAAGTTACTACCTTACCTACTGTACTTAGCATATTTAGTTTTCCACTTAGCATATTTAGTTAAATTACTTAAATGTTAGTATGTGCCTACCTAACCTACTTACTACAAGTGTTATCATATAAGTTGAACTACAGTAAACAGGTCTTAGAAACTTAAAAGATAAGATCCCACTTGTAATTTTGAATAAATACTTTTACTTTACTTATCTTTGAATGGCGCAACTTATTGAAGTATATTTTGTAAAACTGTAAAGCTGCGTACCGCAGAAACGCGTATACATTTTGACATTTAACGGAACGCGTACCTAGTCCGTACAAGCCTTAAGTAATAATTTAGTTTCTATAAATACCTACTGCTGGTGCTAAGACGTGGACGCTCACTCAGGAGACTGTGCACAAAATGAGAGTAGCACAAAGGGCCATGGAGCGGTCTATGCTTGGCATTTCATTAATAGACCGAGTAGATACGTAAATCCGGCGTAGAACGAAGGTGCTTGATATTGGTGACCGTATTACTAAACTTAAATGGAGTTGGGCGGGACACTTAGCAAGGTTTGGTGATGGTAGGTGGAGTAAGGTCTTGACGGAATGGTGGCTAAGAGGACATATAAGAAGTTTAGGCAGACCAGCAGCCAGCAGACGACATTGTGACCATGCAAGGGAAAAACTGGATAAAAGAGGCACAGGACCGAGTGGTGGCGTTTGAGCGGGGAGGCTTATGCCCAGCAGTGGGTGACAACAAGCTGCAGATGATGATGATGAATACCTACTGTACTGTTTTGTTTTTTTGTTTTTAGAAGATCTTTATTAGACATAAAATATATAAACAAAAAGTACATACTCAAAACACAGCTTTGACAGACTTAAACATAAAAAACACTGACTCGACAGGCTATTGCACCTTTTAAAGTCTTTAAACAAGATGGGTAGCACTTTATAAATCGGAGATGCAATGCAATTTATGTAGAAAATTACGACGAACGAAGTTTAGGTACACTCACTTTGTATAGTTTATGTTTTTAACAATATGCATATTTACTTACTAACCTAATTGTCTACCAATCTAAGGTAATCCTCATTATAGGTACCACTACGATAACATGATTTTTTTTTTAATCAAATTATTAAAAGATAAAATAGTATTCACTAATATGGAATGCAGACAACACACGCACAGTGCCAGCCTACCCTCAAAAAGTGCACAACCGATCCGTCCGGCCGGGCCGAGCCTATCGGTCGCACCAAGGTTAACCCTACGCATAGCAGTGGCAGTGGTTAGAGTAGAATGAAATATACGCACCTGAGTAATTTTATTATTTTAATCTCCAATTGTAAATATTGTAAATACGATTAAAAATAAAACTGGTAAATAAAACATTATTAAAGGTCTAAACATATAACGGTCTATAAATATGGTGTTTTTTTTTTTGTTAATAATTATATTTTTACGGATGTTACCTAAATTTAAATTAAAAAAAAAAAAACTACTGGCGAACAGAATAGTTACTAACTACTTAAATAAATTTGATTTAGTTTTTTGTTTGAATAATTAATAAGCGCCTAGTTAACTTATAAACTAGTATGATGAAGTAGCATGCTATCACTGACGGGTTAACTGGAGTCAAAAGCGCTGCCAATGTTCTCGGACTCGGACTCGCTATTGTCTTCGTCCAACACGTAGTGATGTGGTAGGCGATATCGATTGTAGGTATCGATGTATGGAAGATTGGATGAGCGTGTTTTTCCAATTGAAGACACTAGGTTGTTTTTGTGATTTGCCGTGCGAAGAAGATAAAAAGTTTTCGTCATATGTAAAATGTAATCTTTGATCTTAGGAAAATTTATATTTAGATGTAATCTGTGGATATTAGTTCGAAAAGCTGTGTTATAGGCTATTTTAAATGCTTTGTTTTGCAGTACTTGTAGCTTTTTATAGTTAGTGTTACAGGTGCTACTCCAGACTGGTGCAGCATATGTAAGACAAGGGCGAATTAGTGCGCTATAAATTTTGAGTTTAGTTTTGGGGCTGAGGTTACTACGCTTATTCATTATGGGGCTGAGGGCACCAAAGGCTTTAAGACCTTTGGCTCGAGAATATTCTACATGAGATGACCAATTGAGTTTGCTGTCAAGATAAATGCCAAGGTATTTTACAGTTTTATTCCATGGTATTTGGTAGCCATTTAATGTAAGTCTTTTGGGAGGCAGTTTACGTTTTCGAGAAAACATTATGGCTTCAGTTTTAGCCTCATTCAGCTTGAGCTTCCATTTTTTGAAATAGACAGAAAGCAAATCTAATGCCAACTGCAGTCTGCCTACTATGAGGTCCTCGTCATTGCTGGAGCTATAAGATGCAGTGTCGTCCGCGAAGCAAGCAAGGTAAGTACGCGGTTGTTTTGGGATGTCATTTATATAGGTCAGAAATAATAGAGGACCCAGTACTGAGCCCTGGGGCACACCAGCTGGGATAGTTTGAAGATCAGATGTTTCATTATCGATGTAAACTTTAAACTTACGATTCTTTAGATACGATCTAATTAGTTCAATTAGCCCAATCGGTAATCCGTGAATATAAAGCTTGTGCAAAAGACCTTCATGCCACACGGTGTCGAAAGCCTTCTCAATGTCTAATAAACACATTCCAGTAGAATTTTTCAGGTTAAGATTATGAGAAGCATGCTCGCTAACCCTAGCCAATTGTTGAATAGTCGAGTGAGACCTACGAAACCCAAACTGTTCGTTAATGAGTTTGCGCTCAAGGGACTCCATTAAGCGGTCGTAGATTATACGCTCAAAGACCTTCCCTAAAGTTGACAATAGACTGATTGGACGATAGTTTACTGCTTGTTTACGGTCTTTTCCTGGTTTTGGAAGAGCTATAACTTTCGCAGTTTTCCAAGTCGATGGATAATGTTTTAGTTTAATGCACCCGTTGATTAATTTGGTTAACAGCACTAAGCACTTCTGAGGCATATATTTTAATAGTAGGTTGTGAACATCATCGTCACCGGGAGCCTTGCGACTTTTAAGTGAACGAATATGTTTTAATAATTCCCAGGGAGTTACAAGGCGCACTGTGTTCGTACCGTTATATGAATTGAGTAGATTAATAGAAGTCGCAACTTCACGATGAGATTCCTCATCACACCAGTCTACTGTAAGGCTCATATTTTCCTTAAAGGCTGATGCTAGGACGTTACACTGCTCAACCACAGAGGATGTGAGTTCCTTATTAGGCTTTTCTAGAGGTGGGATAGTGGCAGATTTCTTTTTCAATGTTTTGGCTATACGCCATAGATCAGAGGGTACCTTATCGGCTTTAGACAATTTTTCATGCCAAATTTTGTCATTATATACTTTTACAGTAGTTTTAATTTTGTTTTGCAGTAAATTTACTTCAGACCTAATAAGTTTACGCTGTTGAAGCTCATGTGTACGGTGCTCACGAAATCGAAGCATATTTTTACGATGGATAAGCTTTTTTATAAATTTTGGTAGTGGTTTGGTTACCTGATCTGAGTTGAGTTTCGGCACAGAAATGTCTCTGGCGTTTTTTAATGCATCAGTTAGGGTGAGCACTACCTCATCCAATGCTTCAACGGAATCATACACAGAGCTAGAGAGTGAAATGATATTGTTCAAAGTCGCACGAAACTTAGGCCAGTCGGCTCGGGCGTAGTTATAAACTTTTTTAGTGCTTTCAAGCTGTGTGAAACCTTCTAGTCTTAAGAGAACAGGTAAGTGGTCCGAAGATAGTGCTGTGATGGAGGTTAGAATTTTTGAGGAATGAATGTTGGATGCTAGTGCCAGATCAGGCGTAGAAGGTTTATGTCCTACGATATAATGGACTAGAGTTGGTGTCGGAGGTGCATGTATACTGAAGTTATTGTGAACCATAATGTTGTATAATTTTTTACCATGTGGATTCATAGCGCTACTACGACACCATTCAGGATGACGTGCATTGAAGTCGCCAACGAGTAAAACATGCCTACCGGAGTCAAGGAGGGCTTTTAGGTCCTGATACGTTAGTGGCCGATTTGGGGACTGGTAGATAGAATAGATTAAATGTTTTTTACCCAATATAACAACTTCGACTCCGATAGCTTCCATGTGTTGCAAAGTTCGAGGGGCCAATTTCTGGATATGTGGTATGGTATTTTTAACAAAAATGGCAACGCCCCTTCCACGCATTTTAAGTTTATCTTGGCGATAACAAGAGTAGCCCGGAATATGTAGTGTAATCTGGTTAGTTAGCCTTGTTTCAGAAATTGCAATTATATCAACAGCTAAGTTATGAACAGCGAGATCTGTAAGTTCAGAGAGTTTAGTACGTATGCCGTCCGCATTCCAATATAGTATTTGAAGTTCGGTAGTGTCAAACATACTGGTGAAAATGAGTCATGATGAGAATTACCTTGTCCATCATGGTAGTACAAGAAGTGAATTCACTC
Organism: Epirrhoe alternata; assembly: GCA_963565295.1. Lineage (NCBI taxonomy): Eukaryota > Metazoa > Arthropoda > Insecta > Lepidoptera > Geometridae > Epirrhoe > Epirrhoe alternata. The sequence continues at coordinate 2,738,611 of OY751402.1, forward strand.
TTAATGCGCCTAATGATGTTGAAGATCTCCAGCATCTCCTGGGTTGCCGCGTCAGGTGAAGATGGCGCTGCTGGATGTGGTAGCGCTGCTGGTTGGGATAACGCTGCAGGCTGGGGTGCAACGACGCGCTCAACCTGGACCGCTGTAGCAGCTGCAGTAACCGCAGCTTTTGATGAAACGCGTGTGGCAGCTGCAACGCGAGGTTGGAAGCTAGGTTGTTTTCGTGCCTCAAATGACGCAGCTGGCATCGTAGATGCAGCGCGAGGCGGGCCTCTTGGCTGTCTTGGTGTTTCCAACGGAGTTTTAGACATTTCAGTATCCGTATTCATCACTGGTATGCGCTGGCTGCTTTTGCCGCGATTGTTTCTTTGAAGCCGCTCCAAGTAACCGATACGAGCAGGGCACTGCCTATAGTTGGCTGGGTGGTTTTCTTGGCAATTGCAACACTGCGCAGGACTAGTACGCTCCTTTTTAAGGCAGTCCTTGGTAGCATGTATTCCAGTACATTTAACGCATCTCGCCTGGAGGTTGCAGTTCCTTGAGGCATGACCAAAGTTCTGGCAGCGATAGCACTGCGTGCCAGAAGTAGAATTAGGCTTGAATCTTTCGATCTTAATGACGCAGTTGCAAAGGTATTTGATTTGTCTAAATTTGACAATGTCAGAGTTTGCTGGTAAATGTATTAGCAAAGGCAAGCATGCTAACGCATTTTCATTTTCCACAGATGAGCTTTTGAGCATGTTCACTGAGGCGTTATTAAAGCCCATTGATGCAAGTTCCTCGCGTACTAAGGGAACGGCTTCTGAAGGTATACCACGCACAACGACCTTATAGGTTCTTTCTTCTTTTCGTGAAAAAGTATGAAAAAGGACATTTTCCTTACGTAGGCCTTCAGTTACCATGCGGTGACTTTCATTAGTGTAACAATGAATAGCCACCCTGCCATTTCCACGGTACTGTAGATTGAAGTCATTTGTGAACTCTTTGATCATCGTGGTGATAGCTTGATGAGACCAATCCTTTTTGGTTTCAACCACTATTGGTGGGATACGTCCTGAGCGAGTGCCGGAACCTGAGTTTGAAGCTTCAGTTTGATCGCAGTCGGAGTCATCTCCTAAGCCTTCGAAGCGATTTTTCGTGCTGAAGGTCACCTGGCTGGTAGTCGTTCCTCTGGTAGCAGTTCTTTTTGGTTTTCTCCAGATGTTGTCTTCAGCGGGTCTTTTGTTCGACAGGCTCTCAGTCGACGAAGTCCGGACGAGGTACTTATCCATGTTATGGAAATCAGATTTTATCGATATCCGATTTATCGAGTGGTGCACCACCCTAGTTTGAGTTTAACAACGAGTACCCGCGCTATGCACTAGCAAGGTGGATGCGTGTAGACACCGCGCGAGTCGACCGGCGGTCGACCTACTGTACTGGGACATTGTTTGAGATGGAATAGGCTTGGCCTAAAACGTCATCTACTTATCTAAAGCTTAATCGCCCTCACAGGAAAGACAACGTCAATAGGTGCGGAGCTGAGTAAACTGCGGATTTCCTCACGATGTTTTCCTTCACCGTTTAGAGCTCGTGTTAAAGCGCATATTTATACGAATCGCAAAATCCATTGATGAACGATCGGGATTTGAACTCACGACCTTCCGATTAAAAGTCGAGGCATCCCCATTCGGCCAACACGGCAAAAATTGTTAGTTTCAAATACTTAACAATGTACATCATCATCCACAACCTGACTTTGCCCACTGCTGGGTATAGGCCTCTCTTTATGCCACTTTTTACGGTACAGTACAATGTACAACGGCGGCCTTACGAAGCAATATCTTCCAGAACTTTATGAATAACGCTTCTAGCTTGTAGTAAAATTCTTGGGTATATGTACGAGTATGTAATTTACTACATTTGTGTTCTTTTCATTTAAAACCTCGCCAAGTTTAGAGCAAATATTAATTTCAAAACTGCATTTGCTAAGAATACTTCATTCAGAGAATTACAGAAAATGATCGTGTATTTTACCGTGCTGGTTGTGCAAGATGTTATTCAATTCATAAAAACATCAGTGCTTTCTTGTTAAATGGAAAAACATGAAACAAAATCTCGATTGTAGTTATTTTATATCCGCTGCGCGTACAAAAATATGTAGATAATGACAAAACATAGTGAGTTTTTTCAACAATTAGATATCTTGGTCCATGGATCCTCTAGCAAACGAAACCTATCTGGAACATTTTTTTCGGTATTGCCATTCATTTGACTCCAGACAGACAGTGACCTGGATCAGTTGAGCTATCTTTAGATCGTTTTTACGACGATCCTTACTTGCCTGATTCTATTGTATTTTGTAATTTTATGTACAATATAGTAGCTTAGTTTCAAATTTAACCTACTTGGTGTTGTTTATAGCTGCAATGAGTTTTTAACCAAAAGTTCCTAAAAAAAGCTCACGCATGACTTCCGGTAGCCGGAAATCGAGTGAACGCACATTTGCATTATCACATCATTGCCGTTGAACTAAGCTTTTTTTAAATTAAAATATTATATTGTAATATTATATTACATTCCTATAGATAATTATAATTAATTAAATACACCACCTCTATATACGTAAATAACCTACATTGTCATTTGAGTTTATATAAACTCAATATGTATAATTTAATATAATTAATATGTAGATATTTTCTGTCGCGGTTCGGTTGTAAGAAATAATTTTAGAAATTAAAATTATTTTAATTCAAATACTATTTTGCTCTTAATATCTTAGTAAGTGAGTATTCCAAGCAGTCTGGTCCTTAAATAAATACTTTGTGAATTTAAAATCACGGGCTTTCAAAATGAACTCACCTGGAAATTCTGATACCAACTGATCACAAAGTTACAGTGCTCTTCTTATATACGGAGACTATCACAAACAACCACGTAAAGGTTTTCTAAAAACGGCAACCGTCAAATACTGAACGTTAGTATTTGTTAGGAATCGTCTTTCACTTCCGGAGGAGGGCGTTGTTGTCTGCGACACAGCTTTTATGAGCTACTGCAGGCATCATCGCTTTCAAATGCTTTTGTGCACATTGTTTGTATTCCATAATGAATATAATTTGATTTTTTTTTATTTTTTGACTGAACGTTGAACCAACGTTGTAATTTTTAGAGTTCTGTACCTCAAAAGGTAAAAACGGAACACATTAGGATCACTTTCTTGCCCGTCTGTCTGTCTGTTAAACTAAAAAACGAGTGTCAGAAATGAGGCAATCTTCTCCATGTTTCGACTTAAAAGAAAGAAAGAGGTTCTATGACGTACCTGTGCATTTTTACTTTTAATATAGATTTACCCGTCAATTGTGTATTTGAAGTGAAAACTTCTTTAGGCGCGTTGGGCATTTTTGAGATGGAAGAAAAATATTAAACTCAGTTACATATTGTATCGTCATAACGGAGTGCATAAGTGACCGCCTCTGGTGAGACATCCCCGAGTTCGAATCCCAGTGGGACAGTAACTTTTTGCACTTTTTTTTTTTTTTTTTTTTTTTTTTAATGTAAAGTACCTTTTACCGAAACCTTAAAGTTTTCACTTCTGACGGCACTCCTAGAATGCCACAGTTTTTTTTTGGAAGGGTTTTTAGGTCTTTTTTGCTCTCAAGGTGACCCCATACTTAAATTACTTAATTTGTGTTCGGTTTGATAATTTTCCCATTAAACACAAAAACCTAACTCTCGCTGGTAATTTTCCATCTGTCCAAAATTTTCAAAAAAAGTCGGGTTTCTTTTGAATTTTTATAACTTAAAAAATGTTTGTTTAGCCATATAAGTACTATAATATTAAGCCATTAAGAAAATTAGGGTTGGTGGTTAGAAGGGTGTAAATTTTGGGTTGGATGTATTTTTTTAATGCCGATCTTAAAAATACATACATTAAATCACGCATCTTTCCCAAAGGGGTACCTAGGCAGAGACCACGGATCTCTACTCGCCGTAGCGAGTAAATTTTTTTAAGTTGAAAAAATTGAAAATTGAAATAAAAAATAAATTTATTATTTATTAATAATAAGGGGATGAAAAATAGTTTACATCCGATTCTCAGACCTACTGAATACACACAAAATTTCATAAGAATCGGTCAAGCCGTTTCGGAGGAGTTTTGTTACACGAGAATTTTAGATAAATAATAGTAGATATTCACCAAGGGGATAAAGCAGTGTATTATGTCACGGGCGCCATATTGAATCCCAAGCGCATCGAAGGATTCTTTAGTTAACCCCCGAGCGACAGCGAGCACGTCGTCGTTGCACTCGGGAGTTAATGACTAGAATCCTGAGACCGCGAGGGAGTCAAGAGCGCCCAAGACTAAGACAGCTTTATCCCCGAGGTGAATACTCTACTTTTCACACATAGGTACTGCGAGAAAAATAGTGAATACTTGCACCCAGAAAATAGCAAGCGAGTCTAATGAACAGGTTTTATAGGTAGAATAATAATAATCTGTTCGTTTTTTTTATTCAACCTACACTGTCCCACTCCTGGGCAAAGGTCTCGCCTAATTCTTTAATTCTTTCCAACCATCTCTCTTCTTTGATAGCTCCCACCACCGACTATCGAATGAGTCGAGGTCGTCATTCTCAAAAAATATTTTATTGAGGTCGTCCGTTTATTTTCAAAAAATATTTTAGCATTATTATGCAACAACATTAGATCGCTCAATAGTTTGGAGGCATTAACCACACTATATTATATTTGAATAAATTCTACTTGGTGCAGGTCTCTATGGTAAACATTTTCATAGAAACATCAAAAATCAATTCGGAAGAAAAAGATTAGTTGCCAAATTTTTTCTTTTTTTTTTCGTATAAGTTATATTTGGCGTGGACTCAATAGTAAAAATTTTAATAGAAATGTTGAAGTTCGAAATTCAAATCGCATTACTTATCTGTTTACATGAGGTTCAGAGGGAGAAATGAAATCCCATACAACTTTACCTCCCGCCGGCCATTTTGTTTTTTAGGAGGGAGAAACGAGTTACTTTCTTTAAGGACTGTGAGTCGAAAAGATGTATGGTTTCCGAGAACCGGGTGTGAAAATAAATAAATAATTCTGGTTATTTCACACAGCATCATCTAGCCCCAGACTAAGCATAGCTTGTACTATGGGAACCAGATAACTGATATACTACTTATATACTTTTTGTTTGTAAATACATACATAATATACATAGAAACACCCATACCCGAGATAAATATTTGCAGATCATACAAACATTTATCCCGCGGCGGGGATCGAACCCGCAACCTTCTGCGTCTCAAGCGGGCTTTCGCCCACTGCGCCACAGAGGTCGTCAATAACAAAACGTTCTTCGCTTTTTAGAAACAAAAGCGTTCACTAAAAGATATTAAAAGTTATCAATTGTTTTATAAACACTTCCGGTAGAGAAATTGATGTGATTGGAGGATTGGAGATGTTTGAAATGATTAAATTTTCTTTTGACTAGAATACTACTCGACTTTGTTTTGTATTGTCTATTATTTTAAGTAGTTCTGTAATTTTATAAGAATAAGAATATTTTTATTCGTAGTTTTTTTGAATACAGTAAATATGTGTATAGCTCCAGGTTAGCACAAAAAAATACGTAATAAAATTTTATACGGTTTGTGCATTTACAATATTAGATTTAGGTACCTATACACACACCAACAATAAATAATAATAATAAATAAAATTCGGAAAAAAATATCAAAATGTTATAATAAAATAAAATTAATAGTTTTTTTTTTAGCTTATAAGTTATTAGTGTAGACTTATTAGTTTTAGTACAAACCTCCTTGGTTTTCTTAGAACTAATATTTTTTTTTATTAAATAGGTCAGCATTTGACCTCACTCTGCCTGATGTTAAGCAGTAGTGAGGTCTAAGATGGAGCATGCTTACCTAGAAGGAACCTATTTACTCTTGATTTGAAGATCCCTATATTGTACTTTTCGGGAAATACAGAGCCCGGCAATGAGTAAATAATTATAATAATATTAGTTAATAATTCAATTGTTTTGTATGTAAGATTTTTTATATGATAAATATATAAAAAAAACACTATCCGTAGACTGTTGATAATAATCGATCAATTTTTCGAAAGACTCGTGAAAAAACTACGAAATCGTACTTGAAAATGAAAAATGAAAAAATATTTATTTAAAAGCGAAACAATACAGGTACACATTTATCAGCGGCCTCGACACTAGGCAAAGCCTGTGTCCTGGAGATAGAAAATAATCTTTTTTTTTAAGTATAAAAAAATATTATAAAATCAAAAATTTTATTCGGATCGTCAAAACTACTAAAATGTATGTAGAGATTACAAAATTCTGTAGTAGAGATCAAGTACTCACCTCGAGTCGAGTGGACTGGCTGCCGATCCGAGAAGGTCCCCACTTTTATACTGAGAGTTTGCTAGGGCGGGCGGGATTCGGGATGCGTGGAGACGGTGTTGTTCTAACATTTTTATCTCAACCCAGACCGGTCTAACGTACATATCAATAGAGAGAAGGAACCGATAAAAGCTCTCAACTTTTTTTATTCTATTCTTCGTAGAGATATGGCTCGTGCACCCTGTTACAAATAAAACGTAGATTAAACATATTTCTGAATATAAAATTATGAATAAGTATTATGTATGCGACTTCTGTTTTTTTTGTGGAGAGCGCTGACTCCGCTACTCATTTTTTTTACTTTTGCGGCAGTCACCGTGTCCACTATGTATTTCTGATCCTATGTAATGTTGTTCCAAAATAAAGATTTTATTATTTATTAATAAATACTAAACTTATTAGTGGAACGCCCGCGACTTCGTCCACATGATACTTTTTATACATATAAACCTGCCTTTTGAATCACTCTATCTATTGCTGAAAACTGCATTAAAATCCGTTGAGTAGTTTAAAAGATCTAAGCGAACAGACAGCGGGAGCGACTTTATTTTGTACTATGTAAAGTTAAAGAAAATAGATAATAACTTTTATTACAGGCGTATTTTTTATCGAGCCCGAACATTCGAAAGTGTCATATTAGAGTAGGTTGGGCGCCATAATTTCCAAAAAAGGCATTTTTTTCATAAAAAAACATTAAAATTTAGCTTCATTCTTCTCCATCCCACTACAAACCCGACCGCCCACTGTTACAACGCACTCCACACAAACACCATAATATAATATCACTATTATATACTAATTAAATGCATCGACTAGCCGATGAACCTTTTAGGCGTATAGCCCTATTTCAGCTCTTATGGTTATGGTAAAAGCATGTGGGCTTGCCATGGTCAGATATGGAAAAAAACCTATTATTTTCAGAGCGGACGATATTTGTCCAAATTGTAAATACCAAACAAAAATCATTTTTTTTAAACAGGGTGTAAAAAGACAACTACCGAAAACTGAGGGGTTGCAATCAGACCATGATTCTATATTTAACAATAATCTGGTTATAATGATTTTTACGGAAAATCTTTTTGGATTTGGTTTTGTGTTGGGATGCTGTACCAACCCCTTTCGGCTTCGGTATTAGACGTCTTTTTACACCCTGTATTTAGATAATTTATCTGTACCAGTTGGTTTTATTTTATGTACCTAAAGACTTACAATCTTAGTTTCTGTAAATAAATGGTTTGATTTTCTATAATTTTCTAAAATGCAATTTTCGGGGAACATTTAAAAATCTTGAACTTCATCTCAATTTTGTCGCTCACTGTATGTACGAGGCAATGAGAAAATTTGCGCCTAAGCGAGCGTCTTAGGCATTTTTAACTACGTAACTCTATACATATAGAAAAGCATTCCTTATTGTCTTTGGATTCCTTTAAGCGCGCTTGATTCAAAATCGAATAATTTTGAAAGAAAAACATCATAATTTTTGATGTCATTTAAAAATAAGACGTGTAAAAATTACAGTTATGAGTGTTTTTTTTTTTCACAGTGAGTGGCCACAAGGTTCACCAAAAATTGTAATATTTTACTGTAGCGTAGCTGTACCTTGGAGCGATTTAATTAAAAAAAAGTAGCTTTGAATAGCATCGGTATTGGTCGCGAAAGAAAAGGAGTAAAATTAGTTCTAAGACCTAAGTGATCCCAGCGGTCCTACTGAATAAATGCTTTTTGACTTTGACTTTGACTAATGAAAATAATGATTGATAATACTTTGACTAATGAAAATAATGATTGATACCACGCGAGTAAAGTTAGTACCGGGGTTGTTTTTCGCCATTTTAGGAAGAAGCACTGCTCTGCTATTTTATTTTCTTTTTCTTGTGTTTTACTAGGTTTTATGTAATTTCGGTGGCATTTTACTAATGAAGCCTTGGATTTGAAACAGGAGATCTGGAAAATGGAATGGGGGAGTATTGAAGAAGATTTCTCATTTGACGAAAAATTTCCGTTAGTTTTGCAGAAAACAAGCCACCGTGTTTTGTTCAAACCATCGACAGGACTTGACTGACTGACATGACTATAAATCTATATTTAAACTTGACATTGGCAGAATTACACCTAGTTGTGTAGATTGCCACTAAATAAAAAGAAGAAGAAGAAAGTTAGTACCTATCAGAGAAATGGGATTTGTACCTATTTCATCCCACTAATATAATAAAGCTGAAAGTTTGTTTAGATGTTTGTATGTTTGTGTTTCAATCACGCCTAAACCAGTGAACCGATTTGGATGAAACTTAGATTAGGCGTAAATAGTGACCTGGAATAGCATATAGGCTATTCAAAATGTTGGTACAACGAAGCCGCGCGCATTAGCTAGTATCTAAGACCCCTCGCAGACTACAAACTTTCTATCGACTATATACAGGATGTAAATAGACGTCTTCCGAAGCCGAAAGGGGTAGGTACCTACAGCATCCTAACACACAAATTCTAAAACTTTTGATCTTGCATGCAAATGTAATCTACACAATGTTTTGAGCAAATAAATTATCTTTATCTTTAACCAAATCCAAAAGGATTTTCCGAAAAAAACATTATATCCGAAGAAAACAGCGTTTGAAGAGGTCTATTTGCCTATGTTCTGGGCACGTTGTTTTACGTAGATTGCTGGATTTTGAGTTTTAAATGTTTTTTTCTTTTATAAATGAAATTATTAGGTATGTTGATCTTATTATGTTGCAATAGTAGTAAATAACCGAAAATAGCATAAAATAACGTAGCTAAGTCAAAAAAAATTGCGTTTTTTTTCGCTAAATATGTTTAGAATCATGGTCTGATTACAACCCCTCAGTTTTCGGTAGCAGTCTTTTTACACCCTGTATATACTGAATAAATGATTTTTGACTTTGACTTTGATCGGCTGATAGTTGAGACGGGCTTCTCCATACTCATTACGAGCCGAAGTATATTCCGTCTCAACTATCGGCCGATAGAAAGTCTGTAGTCTGCGAGGGGTCTTATACTTATGAAAAATATCCTGACTATAACTAAGGCTGTTTTTCGATTTTCCATATTATTGAGTTGATGATAGAGTTCATCAATTTTATATAATACACCCGATGACACATACCTATCAATATGATTGAACATAACATTGACATGCTAGCTAGCCCATTATGTTTATCACTATCGCAAAAGACACGCACGTCTGGAAGAGATCACTTCTTAGCGATAAAGCTGCCCATTATAATTTGTTAATTTTTTGTTTCCTCTTGTGTGCAATATTTTTATTATTTCATAAAAAAAATGGATCTATATATTTGTGTAATAAACAAGTTTGATGAAAAATTACTCGTGGTAGGTACGCTCACCGACAAAAGTTCGTGAACATTTAATGTTTTTGTATCTACTAAATTATTATCCACATACTCCTACATTTATCTCTATCAGACCAAGCCAAGTATTTGAGCTCGCCTCTTAGCTTGCCGTGTTATCACTTCATCGAGAAATGGATAATTGTGGGAGGAGCTCTACTTTGAGATGTACCCCATAACTCCTACTATGTATATCTCAAAGGTAAAGTTAATGCTCTGTCTTAGGTTGGAACTGCCAAGACTTTATGGAACTGGCCCATTTATAGTATTGAACATATAAAAAAAAATAAAAGCTTTGGAACAACCTATGAGCAAAAACACATAGTGAAACGTTGACTGCTGCAAAAGTTGAAAAACTGAGTTGCGAAGTTAGCGCTCTTCACGCGCGTTAGGTGGTTCCAACGTTATCCTGCGTCTTACGTGGTCGACCTGTTGGACGCGAACGCGAAGCGGCGCAGAAACAACAAACAGTCGATTTACTATTGAAGTGGCCTACGTGACCGGTGCGCAGCGTATTGAATTGAACGCGATCAGAATTAAATAATAAATAAATAATAATGTTTTTTTGCGAATTTTGACACTATGAAGAAGAAGAAGAAGAATATTGCTTTATTGCACACCATGAGAAAAAACAACAAATAAAACAGATTTCGCTTAAATAATATGTGTAGCAATGGGCGACCTTATCGCTAAAAGCGATAAGGTCGCCCATTGCTCTATGTACGGCTGTATGTGTGGCACTATGTATGATTTGATGTAAATTATGTACGACGATTCGCACGCACGTAGGACAAACTCGCTGCGCCGCATCGAATCGCATCGCTTCGCTTCGCAATCGCGTTCGCGTCAAGTCGCCCACGTAAGACGCAGGGTTAAAAAGTAAATCTCTATTATATAAAATTCTCGTGTCACAGTTTTCGTTGCCATACTCCTCCGAAACGGCTTGACCGATTTTGATGAAATTTTTTGTGCTAATCCGGTATCTATGAGAATCGGCCAACATCTACTTTTCATCCCCCGAAATGTTAGGGGTAGTCCACCCCTAAATATTTTTTTTTTATTTTAGACACAATTTTTAATTTCTATTTTTTTATGATACAACATACAAAAATACATACAATCCTCAATTTTCACCCTTCTACGATCAACCCTTATTTTTTAATAGCCATTTTAGTATTTATATGGCAAAACAACGTTTGCCGGGTCAGCTAGTATAATATAATATTATAAACAGTTCATTGCTTTTTGATGCTAACTGTACCTAATGCTTGGAGAACACTTGTCTTCTTATCGCTAATGCATTCGGTTTGATAGTTCTGTTTGTTGAAAAGTTTAATTTTACAACTTTTTCATTAGTTTCTGTAATCTGATGTTTTATTTTGTGCATTGAACGCACAGACGTTTCGACTGTGATTGAACGCAAATAAAATTAAACGTATACTTACAAATATACCTACATGTACAGGATAGAGCAAAAAAAAGCTTATACAGGATGGGGCAAATTTTGTAGTAAGAAAAAATAAATTTTGTTGTTTGGAAGTTACTTACTTTTGGTAAAAAATACAACCGCAATAGGTTAGGTAGGTATTTATTTCTATATTTATTTTCTTCAAAAGAAACCTACGTTCTTCTAAGTCATAAATAAATAAAATAAATAATGCTCATTTCACACAGCATCATCTAGCCCCAAACTAAGCAAAGCTTGTACTATGGGAACCAGATAACTGATATACTACTTAGGTATATACTTTTTGTTTGTAAATACATACATATTATACATACCTAGTAACACCCAGACCCGAGATAAATATTTGCAGACCATACAAACATTTATCCCGCGAGGATATAACCCGCAACCTTCTGCATCCCAAGCGGGCTTTCACCCACTGCGCCATAGAGGTCTTCAAATAGTTTCTTAAATCTCCGCATTTAAAATAGATAAGTACCTAGCAGATGTCCGTTTACGTTTCAAAACTCTGTTCCTAAGAAGCCTATTAAAATAAAATGAAAAAATATTTACGAGTTTCCAATTCGTATAGGATTACATTACAGACAAATATTTATTGGGATTCTATGAAATTAGTTTATTTATACGATGGTGTGTATTACATTAAGTTCTTACTTTTTCAAAACAAATAATAAATCGGTAAGTATCTGCGAGTGACTTACGAATGTGACGCTATGGGAAGTAAATAGGTAAGTAGGTAGGTAGGTACCTAGCCTACCATATTGGGAACATCAAATATTTCGTATTTTTATTTTGTTTTATTGTCCTAGATTTTTTTATGTGTTATGGGCTCGTACTACCTCAAAACTGCTTCGACTCTGGATCATATCTATAAAAGTATTGAACCAATATTATTGAAAAAAATATATATTATAGTTGAGGATATAAACTGAGTCCCCGTTGTAGTGAAAACACGATTACTAAATATTTTCTCGATAGAAAATAATCACAAACTTCCCTCTGAATTTTACTTAAAAACAAAAGTACTCAATAAATACTTTAGCTAGACTAGTAAAACTTTGTATCTAAACTCAGCTTAGTACACGACGTGGTCCCGTTGTTCCGAATTTTGATCTCTTTTTTGTTTCTGTACTTTTAATTAGCTAAAAAGTGTTTTAGCGCCGTAAATAACGTTGCGCATCCATAGCTCTGTAGGTACTCCACACACGCCGAACAAATCACACTCGCTGTCCCGCTTACAAAATGGCGGCGTATTATAGGCTCTTAAGTGGGAGTGCCGCAAGGAAGCGAGTTAGAATTCCCGTTTTTCAACAATGGATTATTACGTAAACCTAACTTTTTTAGTTTCGAAAATTCATGTGGATTTTAAATAATAAATAAACGAATAAATAATGCTGGTCTTTTCACACAGCATTATCTAGTCCCAAAGTAAGAAGAGCTTGTATTAAGTATAAATAATAATAATATTTATGAGTAGGTAAGGTACTACATGACTGATATACTACTTTTACTTTTTTTTTAATACATAGGTACATATTATACACTAGCTTCTGCGTGCGGCTTCGCCCGCGTGGTGTCAACATTTTGAATAGCCTATATGCTATTCCAGGTCACTATCTACGCCTATTCCAAGTTTCATCCAAATCGGTTCACTGATTTAGGCGTGATTGTTACACAAACATCCAAACATCTAAACATCCAAACATACGCACAAACTTTCAGATACTTTTATATTATTAGGAATTAGGATAGGATAGAAAACACCCAGACCCGAGACAAAGTACTTGTAGGTAGATCATACAAACATTTGTTTAGTGGCGGGGATCGAACCCGCAGCCTTCTGCGTCGCAATAAGCACAAGCTGAACTGTGATGAAAAACACTTAGCCGGTTTCAACTTGCATAAAAATAAAGTTTTAAAACGCTAAAGTATTTGTATTTTCTATCGCATGTCTGCAACATGGCTTTAACATTAGATGATCATTTGTAAAACCATTAGGTAAGTACCAACGTTGCGATATCTAGCTACTAACCCTGCGTCTTACGTGGGCGTGACGCTAACGCGATTGCGAAGCGAAACGATGCGGCGATGCGGCGGGGCGCGGCGAGTCTGAGGGCTTAGACAACCGGCAGTCGCTATGAATCGAATCGACTTCTACAATCGTCAACGCTTAGACGATAGCGAAGTTCGATTGCTAGCCAAAGTAACCTCCCTAAAGCGATCGCCTAGTCTAATCGACTGATCGCTAAAAACCGCGCTTAGTCTATGGTTTTCGGACATTTTTGGACTTAGCTACTATCGAAGTCGATATTCAATTGTTACATTGTCTAGACCCTTCCTACGTGCGTGCGAATCGTCCTACATAGTTTACGTCAAATCATACTTAGTGTCGAAATTCGCAAAAATGCTGATCGCGTTCAGTTCGCGTCAAGTCGCTAACGAAAGTCGCAGGGTTAATATAGAAACTTGGAAGCGCTCGTGGTGCAGCTTAGTCGTATGACAGATTATCGAAGTTAAAGCAATGTTCTGTGCGTTTGAGTAGATGGGTGATCGCTTGGCATTAGCAATGGCTGCTTGCGCGCTTTGACAAATCTTAAAAATGGCTGAACCGATTTTACCGGAACTTTCACTGTACCTACAGACCTTTTAGTTTTAAAGAAGTACCTACCTACTTAAATTTTATATAATTCTAGCCATTATTGCTCAAGATCACAATAGACACTGGCTGGCAATACTCAAGCCAGTCACATTTTTTAGTCTCAGTAATTTTTTCTGTGATTAAGATTGTTATTTTTAGGTTAAGCAAGTAGGTACCTACTAATCTAGTTTAAAAGAGTTACCTACTAACAAATTTATGGATCTTTACTCTGAAATAAATTTACAAATATTTATTTTATTTAAATCAGCTATGGCAGATAGTTTAAAATAAAACAGCTAAGATATGGAAAATATATTTTTATTTCATTTGATCGAATTCACAATTCTATTATTAAAGTAGGATTTATATTTAACATAAATTGTCATAATTTCATCCCACCTAGGTAATTTCGTAAACACCATTCCTACAACATTGATGCAACCTGCGCCAACTTTCTTTAATGCCTTTTTAAAACTGAATACTTAGTCAAGACTCCTTATGACTGACTTACACCATCAGTCTCAGTCAACTTCTTCCACAACTGACAGTCTAGCTCCATGGCAAATTGACTTACAGCCCGACAAGGATGTTAGTGCACTTTGATGACACCCATGTGCACCCAATGTGCTCGGAAAATCAGTGCTGCCATTGGCAGCCATCATGTCACGTATAAAACTCGGAGTTCATTCGAGAAATCACCACGTGCCAAAAGATCCTTGTATGACTGATGTACACAATCAGTTTCAGTCAAAGTTTCATGACAAAATTCAGTCTCCTTCAGTCTTCTCCACTGTTCCACTCACTGCTGCCGTCACTCCACTCACCAGCGCTGTCTGTCATCGCCTGACCGACCTGGAGACAAATCATTATGTTTGAAAAACTTATAAAACCGACTTCAATGTTTGATGACTTAGGGCGCGGCGTGAGCGTGACTGAGGGCGTTATGTGAGGATGAGGTTTTTTGAGTTTAACGAGAAAATTATCAATCCCATAAGATTACAATTTATATGGGACCACTTCGAGAGTACGAACAAAAAATAATTTTGGAAATCGGTTCACAATTGACGCAGTAGGTATGTAGGTATCGGTGAACGGTATAAAAAACATACAGCCGAACATAGATGAACTGAACCTCCCCCTTTTTGGAAGTAGTATAATTTAAGAAGGAAGTAGGATTGGATTTAATAAAGATTAAAGCTAGAAACATCCTATCAGACGCGGCTGACAGCCGCGATCTGGATAATGCTTGTACACGCTCGCTGTACAAACTATCGGACGTAAGTCGCGGACGTGTCCTTGAGCTTTCGGACGTCCGACAACGATCTGGCGCGCTCGATGTTTTTGTACTGTGCGTACCTATCAGTCGCGGCTGTCAGCCGCGTCCGTAAGCCGCGTCCGATAATATGTTTCTAGCTTAAAACGCGTTTGTGTCATTTCCCAAAAAAACTAAAACTGGCGCCTGAATAATGGTATCCAACCTTCCTACGCTCCATAAAAGGCTCGCTGACGACCTGCCGCTCCACTCGCTCGTACAGATCAAACTCAGAGTCCACCGAGTCCGGATCCATCATGGACACATGCTCCACAACCACCTTTATGCTGTTCGACAGCTTCTGCTTATCTGAACGGAGATAATTCGTTACGTTTAGGATTTCAAATTCAAAACAAATAAAAAATCTTCTGCGTACGGACTACGCAAGTTCATGCGTTCCAAGGCCCGCGCGAGTCGATGCAAAATGACAATTTTTTTATGATTTGACGACTCGTGCGAACCTAGAACGTGAACGCTTCACCTGGAACGCATAGTCTGTACCTACAAGGGTTAAATTAAAACCGAAAGTCCACAATGCCTATAAAAATGCTGGACATTTCACACAGCATCTAGCCCCAAACTAAGCAAAGCTTGTACTGTGGGAACCAGATAACTGATAAACTACTTATATACTTTTTGTTTGTAAATACATACATATTATACATAGAAACATCCAGACCCGAGATAAAATTTGCAGATCATACAAACATTTATCCCGCGGCGGTGATCGAACCCGCAACCTTCTGCGTCCCAAGCGGGCTTTCACCCACTGCGCCATAGAGGTCGTCTCTGTGTCTCTCGTATATGAATCCAATTGCATGAATGGTATTTTCACTAGCTTTCATTTGATACCCATCATCCGCTCATCAGTTCATTCGTTCACCCAATGCCGGCCACCCACGATCCAGTCTACCGTCCAGTTTGCAGCGCTGCAAACTTGATCAAGTCGGCAGAACGAAGTTCTTTTTCGCTTGTCATGCACACCCATACCAATACACCGTCAAGTTTACTGGACGCCGCATCCAGTCCGCTGCAGACTGGACGGTAAACTTTATCGTGGGTGGCCGGCATAAACCATTAAAATAATCTAACCTGGCAGGCAGTTGCTGGGACAAGGGCAAATAGACGAAATATCTGGACTTGTGATGCGAATGTTCGCGAACGAATGCTTCAGCACCATTTGTTCGTTGTCGCAGCCGCACTTGCCGCACGAGGACTTGCGCTGAACTACCTCCTTTGTGGTGTACAAACCTGGAAGTAAAAAGAAACAAAATAAAAAACCCTAAAACGTTGTTTTGTTTGTACTTTAATATGGATTAGATCAGTGCTTTGCTGAAATAACTAAACGCACGCATGGTTTTCATGGCGATAATAACACTATTAACGAGATATTTACCTACCATGATTTAAATTCCTTTCTCAGAAAGGCATTACATTTTAAGACTGGTTCAGGAGACTATTGAGATTACCAATCACAGGAATTTCAATATTTTCAATCGTGAAGATGGTTTTCAATCGTCTGGAACCTGTTGTGAGGTTGTGTAAAAATCGAAACATAAGTGCAAGACCAATTCGTCCTGACAACGTGAATGTATTTTTTCGCAACATGGTCGCACGGTGCTAGCGAAACATCTCGCAATAATAAAGACTTAGATCGCTTCGTCTGCTAATAAACCTACCCACTCGCAATGACCAGTTCTTCCGTGACCATGGCGTGCGCAACTGCGCTGAAATATTGGGAAACTCCAAAAACATTGAATCATGGTAAATATCCCGTTAATAGTGTTAACTATGATTGTTTAAAAAGTTTCATGGCGATAGCTACGGACGACCTGACCGTCAAGACATCATAAATAGAGTCTTAAATCCAGATGAATTATAGTACTATATGTGATGTGATAACTCTACCGACGTCACCTTATCCTGAAAAGTGTAGCTTCCTAGCAGCATAGTCCGGACCGAAGCTCAAAAGGGTTCAAAACCACGACGAAACGCTTCGAAAAAAGAGTACAGTTCGCCCAACGGATCTAGGCATTCGTGAAGTAAGCCGTTTGTCTGCGCAGAACACAATTTTGTATGAAAAAGCGTTCACTGCGCAGACAAACGGCTAACTTCACGAATGCCTAGATCCGTTGGGTGAAGTGTACTGTTCCACACTTTTTTTGGTTTGTCTTGGCGGCAGTGTAATTAATACTTTTAATATTTTTTTTATTTTTTTTTCTAACCTATGCTGAAAAATATATAAATATATAATAAAGGTCTCCCCCATCATTTTCCAAGACTTGCGGTCGCCAGCTTCGTCCCACCACTTTTAATATATGTATAATACATTTATGTAGGTACCTTTACCCCCCTTGGAGAATGTCAAAGGTATATCCACACTTTTTTGTCCTCGAATTGATTTTCTTTTCTTGCCCTGTCCAGAGAACGACGCAAACGCCCTCTTTATTGAAGCCCTGTAAACACATGTTGAGTCAGAAAGTAAAGTTCGTATGAGTGGCCAATTCTGGTGACGGAGCTCTTATGGCCTCCGTCATGTTTGATAGCCGGGATAGACCACTTTAACGTGCCCTCCGAAGCAATGAACCTTGATAATGCAGTAGTCAAGTCATCCTTCAACTTACCGACCGCTCGTAGCGTTCACTTCGACGGAGCTCGTAGCGTTCACTTCGACGGCGTTCACGCACGAACGCGAACGCCACGACCGCATCAGTCGGAACACCGCTCTCTCCCTTCAATCTTACCTTCCAAGATTCATGTTTACGGCTTAGGCAAGGGACTGTACTAAAGCCAGTTCGACCAATAGATAGGTACATATTGGGTTAAAAATTCTCGAAATAGCAGCCTTCACACGCACAATCTTTCGCGAGTGATTTGCTGTATCACTCGCGAAAGATTGTGCGTGTGATATCGCGCGCGATAGAACGTGTGGCTTCAAGCTACAAAAAAATAATCGCGCGCGATTGCGTGTACCTACAGGCTTAACGCTCAATCCTGCGCGATAGATTGTGTTATTAGGTATAGGTATTAGTTTTGTAATTCAGAGACTAGAAGATTGCTGAGATTGAGTTTCCCATACAATATTTGTGGTAGGTACCTAGGCCTAGGTACTTACTTGATTCCTCTTTTAGGCTCATCAGGGGGCGAGAGAAGCGAGCAGTAGCATTGATCGCTGGGCCCTGACCCTTCTCTCAGTTGCTGGAGAGACTCCTCGTCAATTTTCTTTATTTTAGCGTAGTTCATCTCAACTATGCTTTTAGTATTTCAGTCTCTTCAATCAACAGTGATGCTTATATTTCTTTAGCAGTAGGAGCTGTTTTTGAGTGGAGTAACGTGTTTATTTCAGAGTGTGTGGCGTTTACCTAGGTATCGTCTAACCATCCAACGTGGAGAGTGGTTGATCGGTTCGTAATAGACGGTTTGAACGTAAGTATAGTTTGTTTTAGCGTAGAGCTTGTTTATTTAATTACGTGGCGTCTTATTTTGGAGCGTGGCGTTATTTTTTTGGTTTGAGGTAATTCTGAGAATAATGTTAATGGTAAGTGGAGTCTGTCAATGACGTCTGTTTATACCTAGGTAAAGTTTATTCAAAGAGTTAACTTTAGTTAGTCTCACTTTTGTCTGCATCCTTATTATGAATCTTATAAATTTTGTAAAACTGATTAGCTTTTTTTATTAGCTGACCGAAAAACATTTTTTGTCATCAAAAGATATTTGATATTAAGTCGTCTTCTCTGTTTTTGTTGTGAAAAACAATGTATAATAAATGTGTAATAATAAAAATATAGCATTTAAATAATAGAATCTTAAAATGCTACCGCCGGAGCTTGATAAGTATTTTATTTCAGAATTCGACATTTTAATTTTTTTTGTTGAGTATGAGTAGAAGTGTTTTAGAGAATATATCCATTTTAAAACTGCATCTGTTATTTTAAGAATTTAAGCTATTTGTCTTGTACATTTTTCATAGAATCTTTCAATAAGTACGTCGCCATTATTTTGTAGACAGGCATTTTGAGATGGATTCTGAAAAATAAAAGTGTTATTGACTGAAATAATGATACATTTTCTTATCAAATAAATGAAAGCGGGCTGCTGGTCTTAATTTGTATGTGGTGTGTAGATGGACATGCAAGTTGGGAGCACGTAGATACACTACCGCTTTCGTAGACAGAACAACTCTAATAATTGTCTACGAGTTGCTACGACCTCCTACGAAGAGCTACATTCTGCTACGACACCGATTGCAACGTTCGTTACGAGTAGCTACGAGCCTACACTATCTTGAAACTCCTACATCGTATGACGATCGGGATGCTGTGTAATAATAATTCGTTTCCTTGCCGTGTAAATAATATATATTGTGGATGTGAGTAATAATGTGGACTATTATTATTTCTTTGTTGGATGCCTAAATAAATAAATAGCTTCCAAGCAAAAAGTGTAGGTACTTCCACTGAATTTTTATCTTGGTGTCTAGATAGATTAAAGAAGAAAACTTACCTATTGCGGTAACAAACAAACTGTGACCATGAAAAAATGAAGAAAACACAGGTAGTAAATCGGCGACGGATTTGACATTTTGAAATTAGCTGCTAAATCTGAAGCACAGACAATGATCTTCCATACTTTGCATGGATTTAGCATGGTACCTTTTTGGTACATGATACTTTGCATTTCTCTGAGCACAGATTTTAATTCATAACATTATAGCATAGACAGCAATAATTTATTTGTCTACCCTGTCTTTGATTAAAAAAGTTTTGTAACTAGCAATGTTATTTTCGTACGAGCTTGGTAGATTTGTCCAAACCTTTGAGACTTCAATGTATGTGTATGTTCTTAGGTAGTTCCTTAATCAGTAAGGGCAGGATTGAATTCTGTCTAACAGTGAAAAATTGATAGCATAATGCAATGCCTTGATTTCCAATATAACGCCATCTATTGAAAATGTTCATAACTATACGATTTCCTACTAAAGCTATTAGCCGATAGATGGCGCTTTTATGCTGCAGGAATGTTGAAATTCAGGTTTTTTACTAATCACCTGCGGTGTTTTAGCTACTCACTACTAGATGGCGCTAATTTCAATAACCATGAAGTTAGCTGCGAAAGACTGACAAAAAAGTTTTTAGGCTGTCAACGTCAAATAAGTATAACTAAGCCAAATTAAAAATACTCTTCCCCTGAGAATAACCATACTAAACTAACTTTTCTTATTACTTTGTAATTTAGTAGCGTTATTCTGACGCAAAATCAATCAGCTGAAGGTCTTCGTTGTGTTCGTCACGATATTTTGAGTAAAAATAAATCAATAGAATTAATTTCTTAGGTTTGTAAGTTTAATTATTCAAGCTGGCATCAAGAAGACTCTTACTTGTGGGCTTCCACACGTTTTCACCTACGATACCGTACCGACAAACTTATAATAGGTTAGGTTGAACCTATATTTTGTGATTATGTGATAATATTCTATATGTTCAGTGTACATAGTGCTTGTAGAGTGTGTTGTAGAGTAACACATAGAACTGTTGCATTCCCTAGCTAATATACTTTATCCTTGTTTCATACATTCTTCTAAGGTAAGATTAGATATAATTTTATGGGCAAGTAAAATTGCTGTATTTATTGAAATAGAAATAGAAAAAGTTTTGTGGAGAGGCCTTTGCCCAGCAGTGGGACAGTAGCGGCTCATAATAATGATAAAATGTATATAATAATAATTTAAATGTGTGCTAGACTTCAGCCTGACCACAAAGATAACAATTGACTCTGCTATTTTCGATCAGCAGTTGATCAAAGTTTGATTTATTTAATTGAATAGTTTTATCACCATTACAGAAATATTCAAATGTGATGTTAAACCTAAACAAGATTTGAACCATAGACTTACATAGGATTTTAAGTTTCATTCACTGAATTGATAAGTTCATTCGATTATCCAATCAGCTCTCTGCTACCATTATTTTAGTCAAGATGAAGCTCTTACCAAAAACCTATATCCATTTATGACTTATCCAATTTGGTGACTCAATTTTGAATTTGATGTCATGATCAAAAATATAGGTGGCTTATTTTTCCACTTCATGATTTACTAATTATTTTCCTCTATGTACAAACAAGAAATGGTTATGTATAGTGCCTACCTGAATGATATCACTGTTCAAAGCATATTAGGTATTTTGATGTCTCACCTTTTATGCATTTATATCTTCGATGACATGGCGATACAGTCGGGATGGGGTGTTTTATTTTCCTACAATGTAAATTTAACAAATTTTCCCAATAATTATTATGAATGTGTGTATGTTTTTAACCAACTTAAAAAAGTAATTATTACGTAAACGTAAACAGGGTCACGACTGTATCCCCAAGGCGCGGTAGACATTCTCTCAGATCTTTATATTCCAGATCCTTTGAAGATGTCTAAGGGGGTAGTCAGAGGCATGTACAAATACATATTTGATACATGCCCACATCTTGCAGAAGTTAGTATTCCATACGTGACAGGTTGCAAGCCCATCGCCGCCTATAAGAATACTAACTGGTTTCCTCACGATGTTTTCCTTCACCGTTCAGAGCTAGTAATTATTAAGCCTCACTTATTTAGTTTTAAGATGGATCACTTAAAAAAGCTAGACCATAAACCGTCTTTATTGTCCTGGGTCTTCAAGGAATAGGTAGCTGTTCTGGGTACCTATAGTACAGTGCCACAAACTTATCTGGACCGGCGAAAAGTGGAACTTATGAATTTGTTTTTAAAATTTTTTTGTCTGCCAACACTAAATGCGATAAGTTTATGGCACTGTACTTAATTAAGAGAACAAAATGCTGACTGGCGGCCATTTTTGTTGCCTTTTATCATTATACAGGTAATTTTGTTGTGGCACAAAATAAACTATTTTATTATCAAATCTTTTTAGTTCTTAGAACGTTATCTAACTTCTCTGTTTCCAGCTACCACAGTAAACGTCCCTACAGTATGACAAGTCAGTATTCGCCGCGACACCCGCCCGCGCCTCCGCCTCGTGTCATCGGGGGGAGCCCCGCTGCAACAGACACTGTTATGAAGAGATATGATAATATACATAAGTCTCAAGAAGATAAGCGGGAATATAGGTATGTTAAAGTTGAATAACGAACCTTCTTGGATCAAATTGGCGACATTTTGGAGAAGGGCCAGGTCAAAAGTACCCTAAACCGACGAGCATGTATGAAGAATGTAATGAGAGTGAATGAGGCGAAAGTTGTGTGTCAGGATCGGAGCGACTGCAGATCCGTGGTCTCTGCCTACCCCTTTGGGAAAGAGGCGTGATTTTATGTATGTGTGAATGTTAAGAGAGAAAAGAACGGCGTAAGTAATATGGTGTGTAAAAGCAGGTCAATCTCGGTCATGTGCCATTTCCAGATCAGAGTGGTCTGGAAATGCCTTATGTGAGGAATTGGCTGATTATCAGATCAGGGACCGTATTAGCGTTCCTTATTTCGTTCGTTTGATGAATATTCGTATAACCTACCTCGATTTCTGACGTCAAGGGCTAATTTTTCAAACGTTAAAATACGTTTCTAACCTAGGACCAAATATTCCAAACCGAAAACTGGGCACTTTCTGAATTCAATCAGTAATAGAATAAGACTTACCCACGAAGGAGTGGTCTACTCGACGCGACGGAGTTTTTGAAGTGAAACTTTTGAGATAAGAAAAAAAAATTGAACTCGCGACACTGTAACCGTTACCGACACTCTGTATACAGGGTTTAAAAAGACGTCTGCCGAAGCCGGGGTAGGTACAGCATCCCAACACACAACCAAATCCAAAAGGATTTTCCGAAAAAATCATTATATCCGGAGAAAACAGCGTTTGAAGAGTGCTGTTTGCGTATGTTCTGGGCGCGTTATTTTACGTAGATTGCTGAATTTTGAGTTTTAACTGTTTCTTTCTTTTGCAAATGAAATTATTAGATAGGTATGATCTTATTATGTTGTAATAGTAGTAAATAACCGAAAATAAAATAAAATGACTAAGCTAAGTCAAAAAAAAATCGCGTTTCACTAAATATGTTTAGAATCATGGTCTGATTGCAATCCCTCAGTTTTCGGTAGTTGTCTTTTTACATCCTGTATGATGTTAGGGCTGCCTCGCTTCTGCAGTGCGTCAGGGATGTTTGCAGAATACCAGACGGATGCCTTCGAAGCTATAATACGTAAGAAAACTGCATCCCTGATTCGCAGAGTGCGAGACAGCCAAAACAGCATCCTGAAAACTGTATCGGACCGGTTCACCTCTCCGATTTGGAAAACTTTTGTGCGGCGAGCTATTTAAACCACCGGCGCCGTATATTTTTTCTCTAGTTTTAAGTTTAGTTTTTAAATATTATATTTTGATTTTGTGCTTTATTTATGATTATTTGTGTTTGTAAATTGTAAATAGTTATAATATGGATTTAATTATCTGAAATAAAATGAATTTGAATTTGAATTTGAATAGTATCTGATATTTCGACCTTAACGCCATAACCGTCGGTGTCCTATCGGTTCATTTACTAGTCTTACGATGAGGCACGGAGGCATTAAAGGTACTTTTTGCTTTGTTTTTTTAATTTTAAAACCGACTAATTAAGTGTGTTCATAAATTATATCAGAGAACTCTAGTGTCAAGATAAACCTAACATAGGATTTAAGACACTACTAACCAGAACAAATTTATTTATTTATTTATTCTTTATTGCACAAATAGATAACATATATAAACACTTAATCTAGAGAAGTAATGGCAAAGGCGAGCTTAACCCAAACACAAACAACACACAAAATGTAATCTTTTCAATAATAAACACTATCTATCTATCTCGTTCAAGTTTTCACTTCTGTCGGCACTCCGCGAGTGCCACTGTTTTTTTTTTTGCCGCTTCTATCATGGCTCAATGACTTAAAGTGCCCCCCGAAGCATGGAAGTGCTTGATAATGCTACTGGTCACCGACTTCAAAGAAAGAAGGCGGTTTTATGTTCGGCTGTGTGTACCTATGTTTTGAAGCGAAAACATCTTTAGGCGCGTTGGGCAGTTTTGAGATTAGAATAAATTCTAATGACTGCTGACAGACACCTACCAGTAGCGCCATCTAGTTCTGTACTCGGTAAACTTTTACAGCAATATTTTTTAATTTCTAAAAGCTCATTTTTTAAACGGGTGAAGTCATTATCTTTCGAAATTTTTCGATTTCCTGGCGATTCAAAAAATACAGTGCCACGATTTTTTTTATGTAGGTACTAGCTAACCCGCGCGACTTCGTCTGCGCATTGTTAGGAACAAAGTGCATCAACGATATCTACGTCAGTTTTGAAACGATTTTCAAAATTTCTTTTTTTGTTTGAAATTTATGGAACTTAAGTACCTATCTACCTACTAAGGCGGTCGTAAAACTCATGAAACCTCTCTCATGTAATTTTCTTCTCAGTATTGAGGCTGATTTCTTGTAAGTAAAAAAAAATTAAACGTAATTATTCTAGACTAGCTGTCCGCCGCGGTGTTACCCGCGTTCCCTCTGGAAAACTTCACTTCACCGGGATAAAATATAGCCTATGTTCATCGGGGATAATGTAGCATTCTATTGGTGAAAGAATTTTTCAAATCTGTCCAGTAGTTTCAGAGCCTATTCAATTCAAACAAACAAACATACAAACAAATATTTCCTCTTTATAATATTAGTATAGTTAACTAGTTTAATTGTTATTTTGTGTTGCAGAGGGCTGGTCCTGTCAAATCGTATGAAAGTTCTTCTCGTCAGTGACTCGACTACGGACAAATCTGCTGCGGCTATCGACGTCAACGTTGGTCAGTATTGCCTCTGACTACCCGTTATGTACAATGTATATAACGCTGATAAACATAAAACATTACATAAACATTTTTGTTTAATTCCTAGCTGAAGCGGCGAACGTGCGGCCATATAAAAAAAAAACTGTTCCATTTTTTACAAATAAAATAAATAAATAATGCTGGACATTTCACACAGCATCATCTAGCCCCAAACTAAGCAAAGCTTTTACTATGGGAACCAGATAACTGATATACTACTTATATACTTTTTGTTTGTAAATACATTACATACATTATGATATACAGGGTGTAAAAAGACTGCTACCGAAAACTGAGGGGTTGTAATCAGACATGATTCTAAAAATTGTTTGACTTAGCTTCGTCATGCTATGTTATTTTCGGCTATTTACTACTATTACAACATAATAAGACCATACCTACCTAATGATTTCATTTATAAAAGAAAAAAACATTTAAAACTCAAAATCCAGCAATCTACGTAAAAAAACGCGCCCAAAACATACGCAAACAGTACTCTTCAAACGCTGGTTTCTCCGGATTTAGTGCATATTTCGGAAAATCCTTTTGGATTTGGTTGTCTATTGGGATGCTGTACCTACCCCTTTCGGCTTCGGTAGACGTCTTTTTACACCCTGTATAGAAACACCTAGACCTGAGACAAATATTTGTAGATCATACAAACATTGGTCCTGCCGCGGGGATCGAACCCGCAACCTTTTGCGTGGCAGGCGGGCCTTCGCCCACTGCGCTACAGAGGTCGAAACAACAATGTTACAAACAAAAAATAATAATTATCCAATTTGGTGCAGTCGTTCGGATGTTATGTGCGCATACGCAGATTTCATTAGAAGCTACTACTTCCTATCTGTACTCTGTGCTACTGCTAAAACAAATTTCATCGAAATCCCTTCAGCTGTGCGTGAAAGAGCAACAAACTAAAATAAATATACTTAAATAAGATATACACCGCTATTTTATGACTACCAAAAAATATTTAAGGACAGTTGCAGCAGATGCAGAAAATGATAATGGCATGGTCAGAACTTTTTTTTATTTAACTATCACAAAGTTATCGAGGATTGTAGTCAACCAAAACCGAACAAAATTTTATGAAAACTGCACAAATAAGTACTACAGACAACAATTGCGTACAGACTCTCATTCGAACTATGTTCTCGTATCATCTCCAGTCAACCAAACCGCAGTAGCTATCATAAATCCATGTCTGACTCGTCTCGTCTCCTTTTAAGGTTATAATTTTTTTTTCTCTTTTTTTGAGTTTTAACTACATAAATGTGATCAGTAACAGACACCGAGACCATGTTTAAATTTTTTTTGGTAATTAAAAAATAGGAGTGTATAATACCTACATGTATATTGCAATATAAATATTTGTTTCAGGATACCTTAGTGACCCTGAAGAGTTGCCTGGCTTGGCGCATTTCTGTGAGCACATGCTGTTTTTAGGCACAAAGAAATATCCTGAGGTAAATCATAAATAAAAAAAATAATGCTGGACTTTTCACACAGCATCATCTAGCCCCAAAGTAAGCAAAGCTTGTGTTATGTGTACTACATGACTGATATATTACTTATATACTTTTTGTTTGTAAATACATACATAGAAAACACCTAGACCCGAGATAAATATTTGCAGATCATACAAACATTTATCGGGAATCGAACCCGCAACCTTCTGCGTCCCAATCAGGCTTCTACCCACTGCGCCACAGAGGTCGTCGAATTATCACTTTTACTTTGCTAAAGCCGTGTTGGCCGAATGGGGTTGTACCTCGACTTTCAATCCGAAGGTCGTGGGATCGAATCCCGGCCATTTAACGGAAAATCAATGGATTTTGCGTTTCGTAAAATTATATGCGCTCTAACACGAGCTCTGAACGGTGAAGGAAAACATCGTGAGGAAACCAGTTAGTTATTCTTATAGGCGGCGATGGGCTTGCAACCTGTCACGTATGGAATACTAACTTCTGCAAGATGTGGGCATGTATCAAATATGTATTTGTACATGCCTCTGACTACCCCCTTAGACATCTTCAAAGGATCTGGAATATAAAAGATCTGAGAGAATGTCTACCGCGCCTCGGGGATACAGTCGTGACCCTGTCATTTACGTTTTACTTTGCTAAAGTTTTTTTTTTTTGCAGGAGAATGAATATACAAAGTTCCTATCCGAGCATGGCGGTTCCTCCAATGCCTCTACGTCGTCGGATCACACAAATTATTATTTTGATATTCTGCCGCAACATTTGGGGCAAGCTTTGGATATGTGAGAATATTTTAAATACTTTTGACCCCAAGTAGACTATAGGCATAATGACAGTAATCAAGTTTCGCCAAAATATTTAACTGGTCTAATAAAATAAAATTCCAGGATTGAGAAATATGCATTTATTGTCCTAATAATGTCGAGATTATTAAATTCAAAATACAACAATCCGCCATGATAGCTGTACACCAATCAGAGCGCGTGACGTCATCACTCAGTATAATAGACCAAAACTGCGCCTTTTGTATCCTTTGAGCTTTAGCGTCTATGCAAGTAGTTTTTGCTTTGCAGTGGTGAGCTGTGACGTCATAACAGCCGCCATGACACCTACGAGCGTTTTAGCGTGAATTTCAAATTTTAAATTTGATTTTTATGTTTAAAAACCTTTATTTTCTACTGAAACATGATATTTTTTTCTCATAACAAATCATTCTGAACAGCATAGAACAGATTTTAAAAAAATGTCATCATGCCTATTGTTTTTATTACTTAATAGATGTCCGTCGCGGTGTTACCCGCGGTCCGTCGGAAAACTTCATTTTCCCGGGATAAAATATAGCCTATGTTCATCAGGGAGTCTAATGGTGAAAGAATTTTTCAAATCGGTCCAGCAGTTTCGGAGCCTATTCAATTCAAACAAACAAATATTTCCTCTTTATAATATTAGTGTAGACTAGCTTGTGTGCGCGTGTTCGCTCGCGTGGCACCAACATTTTGAATAGCCTTTATGCCATGTCACTATCTACATCTATTCTAAGTTTCATCCAAATCGGTTCACTGGTTTAGGCGTGATTGAAACACGTGAAAAGGCCGTTAACGTTCTATTCCAACTCGTTACAAATGATACTACTGCTTGCTTAGTCGTTCTTGATAGATCATCGAAGTTAAGCAACGTTCGAAACGGTCAGTAACTGGATGGGTGACCGCCAGTGGCATTTTCATCTGACTGAGCGCTTCCGTGCTTCGGAGGGCACGTTAAATTGTCGGTCCCAGCTATTTAAGTCGTTAAGCCATGACGGAGGCCTTAAGGCGGCCTAAAAACTCCGTCACCAGAGTTGGCCACTGACTTATACGAACTTATTTTTACTGCATTTGATTCAATAATGTTTTATTGAATGATGTACAGAGCGCAGGGCCTAAAGTTAGTCAACCAAAAATCATACACGTTTGAGCCAAAACGCAACGATAGCGCGATCTATTTTTTCCTCTAGTTGTGAGTTGCGTACTAAAATACTCAGAAACTTTCAGCTCTATTATATTATTATTAGGTTAGTAGAATAACGTCATTCAAACTATTTTTAATTATATGTAGCCCCATTGAGACTTTAAAGTTCAAAACAACCAAAAGATAGTATTATAGTCTGTATTTCCGCTGAGCTATGACCCTGTTGTGATGACGGAGGCCTTATGGCGGCCTAAAAACTCTGTCGCCAGAGTTGGTTGACTCATACAAACAATTTATTTTGGTTCTTTTTCCAATAATACTTAAAATACCTTTTTCTTCCACAGTTTCGCGCAATTCTTCATTGACCCTCTCTTCACGGAGTCTGCGACAAGTCGCGAACTGAGCGCCGTCAACTCTGAACACGAGAAGAACATGTCTTCGGATACATGGAGACTGGACCAGCTGAACAAGAGTACTGCGGACCCTAAGCATGCTTATCACAAGTTTGGAACAGGTAGCCTTACTTCGAGGTTGAATTTTTGGGCGGGGTTGAATTTTAGGTAGGGTTATAGTTTTGATGGGGTTGAATTTTGGGTAAAAGTTGAATTTTGGTTCTAATGTAAATTTAAATGTTAGTTATTTGGATAGATTTTAATATTGGGTTTAATTTCAAACCCTATCGGTTTGAATTTCGGGTGGGGTCGAATTTTAAGTCGGGTAGAATGTTGGAAGTGGTTGAATTTTGCGTAAAAGTGTTGGTGGGGTCGAATATTATAGATTTCTAGTTGGAGTTGTATTTTGGGGTTCGAAGTAGGTTTCTAGTTAGAGTTAAATGGGTTATAAGAAAGGTTTGGGTAGATTAAGTTAGAGTCTCAAACTAAGCGCCGTCAACTCGGAACACGAGAAGAACACGTCTTAGGATATATCCGAACACAATAAGAGCACAGCGGAGTCTAAGCATGCTTATCACAAGTTTGGCACAGATAGGGGTTGAATCTTTAGTCTTCCAAATAAAAATAAAAAAATTGGTAGGGTTATAGTTTTGATGGGTTGAATTTTAGGTAGAGGTTGAATTATGGTTTTAATATGAATTTAAATGTTAGTTATTTAGATAGAATTTAATATTGAGTTTCCAGTTGGGGGTGAATTTTGGGCTTTTAGCTAGAATTGAATTTTGTGTTTTGTGTTAAGTTTTTAGGTTTCTACACGACGTTTTGTTTTACCACTGGAGCTGAACTTTTTGTTTTAAGATGGATCACCTAAAAGAATGCTAGCCAAACCGTGTTAGTTGCGGATTCTTCACGGTATTGGTCGCGAAAGAACAGGAGTAAAATTAGTTCTAAGACTATTCTAAGTGATCCCAGCGGTCCTACTGAATAAATGATTTTTGACTTTGACTTGAGTGTGTTTCTTCACAGGTAGCAGAGAAACTTTGGAGACTATTCCAAAGCAGAAAGGGATAGATGTACGCAAGGAGCTGTTGAAGTTCCACAACGAATGGTACTCGGCCAATATCATGACTCTAGTTGTTTTAGGAAAAGGTAATTATTATTAGACATACATTCATAAAATCACGCCTCTTTCCCAAAGGGGTAGACAGAGACCACGGATCTCCACTCGCTACGATCCTAACACACAACTTTCGCCTCATTCACTCTCATTACATTCTTCATACATGCTCGTCGGTTTAGGGTATTGACCTGGCCCTTCTCCAAAATGTCGCCAATTTGATCCAAGAAGGTTCGCCTAGTTCGACTATTATAAGATTTTTTTCTAAGTTCTTAGGTAAAATGGGACCCTATTACTAAGACTCCGCTGTCTGTCTGTCACTAGGCTGTATCTCATGAACCGTGATAGACAGATGATGTAGTTCTGTTGCCGCTATAACAAATACTAAAAATAGAATAAAATAAATATTTATATATATTTTTTGGGGGCTCCCATACAACAGTAACAGTAGTAATAAAGTCACAAATCCTCAAAACATCATCATAAACTTACGATCATTCATCTCCAAAAACGTCAAAATGCTATTAAGAAATGACCGATAACCGATAAATATAAGCTTATCAAAGATTTGGACTCTGACGACTAAGGGTTCCGTGGCCGAGCGGTAAGGCACTCCGGCTTTAGGAATATCGTCTGATCGTTGCGGGTTCGAATCCCGTCGGAATCGAAAATTTTGATAAGACTTTTCATTTCTTAATGAAATACCAAGCGTATTAGCCGCGATTAGCCGTGTTGGCCGAATGGGGTTGTACCTCGACTTTCAATCCGAAGGTCGTGAGATCGAATCCCGGCCGTGCATCAATGGATTTTGCGTTTCGTAAAATTTATATGCGCTTTAACACGAGCTCTAAACGGTGAAGGAAAACATCGTGAGGAAACCAGTTAGTATTCTTACAGGCGGCGATGGGCTTGCAACCTGTCACGTATGGAATACTAACTTCTGCAAGATGTGGGCATGTATCAAATATGTATTTGTACATGCCTCTGACTACCCCCTTAGACATCTTCAAAGGATCTGGAATATAAAGATCTGAGAGAATGTCTACCGCGCCTTGGGGATACAGTCGTGACCCTGTTTACGTTTTACCAAGCGTGGATTAACACTATAAAATTATTGAATTGATTCAGGCGTGACTTTGCGGAAGTCCATTAATTAGATTAGCGGATTGTTAGTATATATTTCCTTACCATTTTTAATATCTTACTATAAAATTACAAAAAGCCAAAGTGCTAATCAAAATAACGGCGCGAGCTTTTATTTACAGAGGACGGTTTTGTAGCGCTGACCCTAAATCTATCATAATGTTGCTCGAAGCACCAGGCAGAGTGATCAAATCAAGTCAAATGCAGACTTATTTCATTAACAAAACTCCCCGTTTTAGGCTGTCCCTCAAATGCAAACGCTAAATGCATTTGGAATTATTACAATACATGTGTGTTTCTCAGAATCACTAGACGAGCTCGAAGCAATGGTCGTGCCACTGTTCTCCGCGGTCGAGGATGGAGGGGTGACCGCTCCCTCGTGGCCAGAATCACCCTTCCCCCCACAATTGAGGAAAAAACGCGCCTACACTGTACCAGTGAAAGACTTAAGATCATTGTCCATTGATTTCCCTATACCTGATACTAGGAAGCATTATAAGAGTGGGGTGAGTATGTACATATAGTTTTTTATGGGTGATGATGATGATTTTGGGGGTAGGTGTTATTCCCCCAATTTATGGCAAAGAGGTAGTACTACTTTTACTAAGATCGACGCCAACTGGTCCACATATCTTAGGGCTTTTCAGCCGACAGTTAATGTCGGATAGTTCTATATAAGTTCATTTGCCAAGATAATGTCACTTGCGCGATGTAGAACTCGATACACTTTTTGTATTATTTGATCCCAGCGCCATCTAGTGATAATGCGGTGAAGCTCTGTAGTAGCTAGGTCGGCAACTCTGTTAAGATGCCCTTCTAGTTCAGGCGATCGCGGTCAGAGGTCGCCACATGTGTTTGTATGAATTGCTTGTGACTCAGAAGGTTGCGGGTTCGATCCCTGCCGCGGGATAAATGTTTGTATGATCTGCAAATATTTATCTCGGGTTTGGGTGTTTCTCTGTATAATATGTATTTACAAACAAAAAGTATATAAGTAAGTTTATTTTTATGCATGCTGTGTTCCCTTCTAGAGGGACATTCACTTGTACCTTAATTATAATAAGTCTAAATAGTTTTTTTTAAGTGAGATGTCCAGTTTTGGGAACCATCAATAAAACAAAATAGTATATCAGTTATCTGGTTCCCATAGTACAAGCTATGCTTAGTTTGGGCTAAATATGAGTATCAAAAAATTTCGATTGTGACGATGAGGGTTCCGTGGCCGAGCGGTAAGGAACTCCGGTTTTAGAAGGATCGTCTGATCGTTGCGGGTTCGAATCCCGTCCGAATCGAACATTTTGATGAGACTTTTAATTTCAATACACCTTTAATTACGAAACATTAAAAGTTCGTTGTTGGGCAAAGGCCACTGCTGGACAACGGCCAAGAATTAAAAAGAAAGTACATCTTAAACTAGTCGCCATAGCAAAGTGTTTTCTGTGTGTGGAATGGGACTTATACAAATCTATACTAATATTATAAAGAGGAAAGATTTGTTTGTTTGTATGATTGTTGACGACCTCTGTAGCGCAGTGGGCGAAGGCCCGCCTGCGACGCAAAAGGTTGCGGGTTCGATCCCCGCGGCGGGACCGATGTTTGTATGATCTACAAATATTTGTCTCGGGTCTGTGTGTTTCTATGTATAATATGTATGTATTTACAAACAAAAAGTATATAAGTCATCTTAGTACCCATGACACAAGCTTTGCTTACTTTGGGGCTAGAGATGCTGTGTGAAAAGTCTAGCATTATTTATTTATTTATTTATTGTTTGTTTGAAATGAATAGGCTCCGAAACTACTGGACCGATTTGAAAAATTCTTTCACCAATAGAATCCCACATTATCCCCGATGAACATAGGCTATAAGTTATCCCGGGGAAGTGAATTTTTTTCGAGGGATCCCGGGTAGCAACGCTGCGGACAGCTAGTAATTAATAAAGAAACTTATATTCACAGCCAGGTCATTACTTATCTCATCTACTGGGACACGAGGGTCCAGGCAGTCTGCTGTCTGCGTTGAAAGCAAAAGGATGGTGTAACAGGTATGAAAAGCCATTATAGTCTTTTTCACGGCGGAACGTATGCATGACACTTCGAGATGATGTCAAAATCAGTCAATTAGTAATGTCCTAAAGTTTAATCGAGATTATCAACATCGATTTTTGTGTCACTACTATCAATTCATCTCATTCGATTATAAGGTTCATTCATAGACAAAATTACTAAACCAACGATTATTGTTTTACTTAACGATTCATCGATTGTTTCGATTTTCATTTTCGCACTCTATAATAGGTTACGTTCCATTTTACTCAGTACTGTTATTTGGCGGAGTTTCTAGAAAATGTTTTTTGTTTATTTATTTATATTTTATGGCTCGTTTATAATAATTTATGAAATAATTAAACAGGAAATAGACAAAAACATTATTTTTGTATGTTTTATCGTTTAATTTTTTTTTCTTGATTTTTTTGTTTCAAAATTGTTGTGAACTACACAACGTGAAACGAAACAAGTTCAATGTGTCATGCATACGTTCCGCCGTGAAAAAGACTATAATATAAAGTGGATTTTTGAGACGAAACAGTAATTTCATTTCATTTTATTCCATAATAACAAAATACATTGCATGCGGAAATACACAGTACATAATAAAAATTTAAACATGTCGAAAAACGAAAACAAATCTAAAAAATAAACTTAATACTTGTGTTATTTAAGAGAGATTCTGAAGTAATCAATTTATCATAGGGCATCAAGAGAATAGAGGCACTTCTCTAGAAGGAATGTCTTTAATTTATTTTTGAGTATTGTTCTCTTATGGATTACCGATTTTATTTGTTGTGGCAGTTTATTAAAAATTTCTACAGCTTGATATCTAGCAGAGTGTATCATTATATTAAGAGTAGGGTGTATTCTGTAGTAAGGGCAGGTACCTTACGTAAAAAGTTTGTATGTTTGTTTGAATTGAATAGGCTCCGAAACTACTGGGCCGATTTGACAAATTCTTTCACCATTAGAATCCTAGTACCTTACGTAAAAATTTGTTTGTATGTTTGTTTGAATTGAATAGGCTCCGAAACTACTGGGCCGATTTGAAAAAAAAGTTTCACCATTAGAATTACATTATCCCTGATGAACATAGGCTATATTTTATCCCGGGGAAGTGAAGTTTTACCGAGGGAACACCACGACGGACAGACGTATTTATAAAATAAATTATCTTGTCATAATCCTATAAATATTATAAAGGCGAAAGTTTGTAAGTATGGATGTATGGATGTATGGATGTTTGTTACTCTTTCACGCAAAAACGGCTGGACCGATTTGGTTGAAATTTGGTATGTAGATAGGTGATACCCTGGATTAACACATAGGCTACTTTTTATCCCGATATTCCCGCGGGAACGGGACTTACGCGGGTGAAACCGCGGGGCGCAGCTAGTTGTCATATATATCTTAGTACCCATAACACAAGCTCTGCTTACTTTGGGGCTTAGATGATGCTGTGTGAAAAAGTCCAGCATTATTTATTTATTTATTTATTTATATAATTCTCAGTTTGGTAGGCGGCACAAGAATAGGAGCCAGAGGGTTTGGCTTCTTCGGCGTCCAAGTGGACCTTACTGAAGATGGAGTGGAGCATATTGATGATATCGTCGGCATGGTCTTCCAGGTATGTTTACTATTGTCCTTTTCACCTTAGAACGGTTCTGTGACACTTCGAGATGACATTTCGTAATGTCAAAAGTCAAATAGCAATGTCCAACAGTTTAATCGAGATTATCAAAATCATTTTTTTAAGTGGGCAGTTTTGAGATGGGAATAAATTCTTAGATTCGCCTCGAATGTCACGTGCGAGTCACGTGACTGCTCATCGACCCAGTAGCGCCATCTAGTTCTGTGCTCGGTAAACTTTTACGGCAATATTTTTACATTTCTGAAAGCTTATAATAACTAAACGGATGAACTCAATATCTAGTTTTGAGATGAGAATAAATTCTTGGATTCGCCTCGAAGGTCACGTGCGAGTCACGTGACTGCTCCCCGACACCTACCAGTAGCGCCATCTAGTTCTGTGCTCGGTAAACTTTTACGGCAATATTTTTACATTTCTAAAAGCTTATAATAACTAAACGGGTGAAGTCATTATCTTTCGATATTTTTAGATTTTCTGACGATTGTGGCACTCTCGGGAGTGCCACGGTTTTTTTTTAAGCTTTCTTTAGTAACACGATCAATTCATCGACAATGATATTTTAAATTTACTATATAGGGTCTTTCATTTTAAACTAACTTAATCCAAGAATTCAAAACATGAATTAAAAAATATTTATGTAATGTTTTTTTTTTTGTTTTGTTATGAAAATCTCGAGAAAATCGACAATGAATATCCTTTCAATTCATTGTTGCTTCCTGTATAACTTGGTCCATTCGCGTACATGTGTGTGCGCTCGGATATAGCCGGGCTGTGATTGGTGGAATGTCTGTTCTCCTTGAAAATCATTATGCAACATGTCCTAACAAATCAATAAAAGATAAATTTTGAAATGAAAACTTATTACGGCTTAGGAATTAAATTGAATGAATGAATGAACACTTTATTGTACAAAACAAGAACGAAAACAATACATTAGAAACATTTACAAGTTCAGTAGTACAATGGGCGGCCTTATCGCTGAAAGCGATTTCTTCCAGGCAACCTTGAAATTGATACGGTCAAACGTCTATTTACAACCCAAAAATGAAGCCCTGTCAGTTTGTGTAGTTTAAAATGAAAGACCCTGTAGATACGTTACGTACGTATCGAAGTTTAAAATCCTAAGAAAGAAAGAAGAAAGATTGAAAAAATATTTATTTGCAACAGCAATAAGTACCAAAAAACCAGAAAAAAACACACAAAAACTAAAGATGACATAGAAACTAAAACAAAATAGAATAAAAAAAAATATGTGAAGAGTGTCTCGCAATCGTCTAAGTGTGTTTTGCTGCTGCAAATTGGTTTCCGACTCAGCATTATGTTGCGTTGGACAGTCGAAACCATACAACGCAACGCTGGTCTTCCGTCCTAGCTTGCAACATGTGATTGTCACTGACAAAAACGTCGCTCTGACGCAAACTGAAGTAATAACTGTGCTAATAAGACAATAGTCAATGATGACAGTAATCAAGTTTCGCCAAAATATTTGATTGGTGTTATTAAATAGGATTCCAGGATTGATAAAAATGCATTTATTGTCCTAAATAATGTCGAGATTATTAAATAAAATAAATCTACAAAATACAACAATCCGCCATGATAGCTGTCCACCAATCAGAGCGCGTGACGTCATTACTCAATATGCCAAAACTGCGCCTTTTGTTTCCTTTGAGGTGTCTATGCACGTAGTTTTTGCTATTGGCGTGGTGAGCTGTGACGTCATAATCATAACAGCCGCCATGACACCGACGAGCGTTTTGGCGTGAATTTCAAATTTAAATTCTAAATTTGATTTTTATGTCTGAAAACCTTTAGTTTCTACTGAAATATGATTTTTTTTCACATAACAAATCATTCTGAACAATATAGAACAGATTTTGAAAAATAGTCATCATGTCTATTTCGATTCTTCAATTTCCACGCCCTTGTAACCTATCTATATATTATAACATCATTGATTCCAGTACATCAATATGCTACGAGAGCAAGGTCCCCAGCGCTGGGTTTGGGAGGAACAGAGGGACCTGATGGCGATGGAGTTCCGCTTCAAGGATGTACAGGATCCGAGGAGTTTGGTCGTCTCGCATGTGCATATTCTTCAGGTATGTAGCGCTGTTCAACCGACCGCAACCAATCACAGTGCTGGAATTGATCCAAAACTGACGTTACTTGCACTGTGATTGGTTGCGGTTAGTAGCCAGCCTGTAGTCATTTTTGAAATTATTTATTACAAGCAGTCCGCCGCGGTATTACCCGCGGTCCCTCGGGAAAACTTCACTTCCCCGGGATAAAACTAATTCCTCTTTATAATATTAGTATACATAGAAACACCCAGAACCCGCAACGTTTTAAGTTTCAAGCTTTCACCCACTGCGCCACAGAGGTCGTCAAAATAGAAAACGTCGCCTCGAATATATTCCTAAAGTCGTCGATACATTATAAAAGGAGTCTTGCCCTAAATAGTTTGGGACAATAAAAGGAGTCTTGCCCTAAATAGTTTGGGACAATAAAAGGAGTCTTGCCCTAAATAGTTTGGGAATACACATTTTAAACTTTCGCGACTCCAAGACATTTTAAATTTTATAACGGGACTTAATCGCGTAGGTATAACATTTGTTTATTTACCTCGACGTTTCAGTAGCGTTACAGCTACCGTGGTCACGAGAAGTTTGGGAATGCCTGGTCTAATCAACAGCTCCATTTTGTAATACTACTTTAATTCCCAGGAATTCCCAATGGAGGATGTATTAAGCGCGTACTACATCATATCGGAGTGGCGGCCGGAGCTGATAGACGAGCTGCTCTCGCTTCTCTCGGTCGAGAACGTACGCGTCGGGATTGTAGCCAAGTGAGTTACCCTCATTCTCTCCACTCCTGCCTTAGGCTCAATGCACATTTTATTGGCAAACGCGCGTCAATTAGTTTTATAGCAAGCCATTATAAACCTTATGAACAAAAACAGGAACAGTGTGGAGTGAAAGAAGATGTAGTGTTGAGGATCGAAAAAGGTATGTTAAGATGGTTTGGGCATGTAGAGAGGATGGATGACAGTCGTTTGACGAAGCAAGTGTATGAGGCAAGTGTGTATGGGACAGCTGGAAGGGGAAGGCCTAGGCGAACCTTCTTGGATCAAATTGGCGACATTTTGGAGAAGGGCCAGGTCAATACCCTAAACCGACGAGCATGTATGAAGAATGTAATGAGAGTGAATGAGGCGAAAGTTGTGTCAGGATCGTAGCGAGTGGAGATCCGTGGTCTCTGTCTACCGCTTTGGGAAAGAGGCGTGACTTTATGTATGTATGAACAATGGTACAAGATATAGAAACGCTTGTAGAATGAACGAGATCTGGCGAAGCCATCTAGCGGGACACACCGGCGCGAGCGGTTCATTCTACAAGCGTTTACAAGTTACAAGTGATGACGTCACGCGCTCTGATTGGTGTACAGCTGTCATGGCGGATTGTTGTATTTTGTAGATTAATTTTATTAAATCACTAGCAAACCCAGCGAACTCCGTTTCGCCACCAGATTTTTCCTGAATTTTCTTTGCTATAAACCTCACGGAGCCCGAGACCTTTCCAACGAATGCAAAACCGTGGAAATCGGTTCGTGCGTTCTGGAGTTAAAGCGTCAGGAAGGAAAACCCGACTTATTTTTATTTTATTAAATCATTTAATAATCTCGACATTATTAGGACAATAAATGCATTTTTTTTTAAATCCTGGAATCCTATTTAATTAGACCAGTTAAATATTTTAGTGAAACTTGATTACAGTCAGCATGCTTATTATATGGGTCTCAGTCTATAATAATTTTCCCAACAAAGTATTTTGATGAATAAAAGTATGTTCATTTCAGATGTTTCGAAGAGAGATGCACACAAACGGAGCCGTGGTACGGCACAAAGTATTTACAGGAAGATATACCCGAGTCTAAAATAAATGTGAGTACAAATATGTTTCTACTAGCTTCTGCGCACGGCTTCGCTCGCGTGGTTCCAACATTT
Organism: Epirrhoe alternata; assembly: GCA_963565295.1. Classification (NCBI taxonomy): domain Eukaryota; kingdom Metazoa; phylum Arthropoda; class Insecta; order Lepidoptera; family Geometridae; genus Epirrhoe; species Epirrhoe alternata. The sequence goes on from OY751402.1 coordinate 2,777,460, forward strand.
TGGATATTCTAGGTCACTATCTACGCCTATACCAAGTTTCATCCAAATCGGTTCACTGGTTTAGGCGTGATTGAAACACAAACATTCACACATCTGAACAAACTCACAAAATTTCAGTTTTATTATACACTAGCTGTCCGTCGCGGTGTAACCCGCGATCCCTCGGGAAAACATCACTTCCCCGGGATAAAAATAGCCTATGTTCATCGGGGATAATGTAGGATTCTATTGGTTAAAGAATTTTTCAAATCGGTCCAGTAGTTTCGAAGCCTATTCATTTCAAACAAACAAACCAACAAACATAACATACATACATACATAAAGTCACGCCTCTTTCCCAAAGGGGTAGGCAGAGACCACGGATCTCCACTCGCTACGATCCTAACACACAACTTTTGCCTCATTCACTCTCATTACATTCTTCATACATGCTCGTCGGTTTAGGGTACTTTTGACCTGGCCCTAAACCAACAAACAAACAAATCTTTCCTCATTATAATATTATAGTATAGACTAGCTCTGATAATAATACTGTCCTTTAACCTTTTCTAACTTTCCGTGAAAGTTCCAGAGATCAGCCCAAACAAACAGATAGATTTTTTTTTATGTGTTTTACTATAATGTTGTGTTTAAAGATATCAGTAATTTTATTGTTATTGTAACGTCAAATACCGAGGTTTTGTTTTTTTGTTGTGAGTATATTTTTCTGATAGATTTTTATTATGTTTACTTGTATTTATTAGCTATAACGATTTGGATTTATCTGTGATGTTATAGATAAGTTTGTAAATAAATAATAAATAATAATAAAAATCAGACGGTTCACTGGAATGAATGGTTCACTCTAGTGAATGCTTTATTTTTCTTTTCTTTCATTTTGTGTTCAGACATTTCATTTCTAGTGAAAGATATCGAATGAACAGCGAAAATGAACCGTCTGGAAAAAGGACAGTTATTTTGAAATCACAGACAGACAGACACCTCAACTTTTTTATACGTATTTATGAAAAAGTGTCTGTAATATAAATATGGTTTTAAAAATTTTGTTTCAGGAATGGAAGTCGGTGAAGCCCAACAAAGATTTATTCCTACCCCCACCAAATGAATTCATACCTTCAAAACTGCAACTGGAGACGGGGGAAGACACTAGTGATGTTCTGGCACCGGCGATTATTAAGGTACATTAATTTTTTTTTATATGTAGATGGGAAATAACGTCGATTGGAATGATTGTTTGTTTCTAAAAATTATATACTTAGACAGATTTTTTTTTCATAAAAAAAAATGCAGTTACCTTTATTGGTTTGTATAAAAATGAAGGAATACTAAAATTACATTCAATGAGATACAATATTGCCACACCCTGTATATGGCAATTCTGTCTATAGTCGATCCGATCATGATCATCTTAATTTTTGCTTTTTAAGTTAGTGTTGTTAAACTTTTTAAACTTTCGTGATTTGTTGACATAATTATTATTTTTAAACCGGGTATTTATCACGTACCTATTGTTATTATTTCTTTTTTCCGACGTTTCGGACGCATTGCAGCGCCCGTGGTCACGGATGAACTCATCAGTGGTTCTGTGGCCGAGCGGTCGAAGGCACTCCGGCTTTAGGAGGATCGTCTTATCATCGCTGGTTCGAATCCCGTCAGAATCGAAAGTTTTGATAAGACTTTTTATTTCTTAATGAAAAAAATTCAAATAATAATCTGCTATATAAAAATAAGTCGGGTTTTCCTTCCTGATGCTATAACTCCAGAACGCACGGCCCGATTTCCACGGTTTTGCATTCGTTGGAAAGGTCTCGGGCTCCGTGAGGTTTATAGCAAAGAAAATTCAGGAAAAATCTGGTGGCATCTGGTGGCGAAACGGAGTTCGCTGGGTTTGCTTGTATTTTATAGATATTTAACATATTCTTTAATCCTCAGGATACCCCTCTAATGAGGCTATGGTTCAAGAAGGACAATGAGTTTGCATTACCAAAAGCTGTTTTGACATTTGACCTCGTCAGGTAAGTTTATCAAGTTTCAAAGTCAAAGTCAAAAATCATTTATTCAGTAGGACCGCTGGGATCACTTAGAATAGTCTTAGAACTAATTTTACTCCTGTTCTTGCGCGACCAATACCGTGAGGATTCCGCAACAAACACGGTCTGGGGCCTAGCATTCTTTTAGGTGATCCATCTAAAACTAAAAGTCAAGCTCCAGTGGGGAGCCAGTCAAAGATAATGGTGGTGGCCAAGTCTACCACGAAGATTAGAGAAAAAAAATGAATAGAAAAACAGGGTCACAACTGTATCCCCAAGGCGCGGTAGACATTCAGATATTTCATGTATTTCAGATCCTTTTGAAGATGTCTAAGGTAGTCAGAGGCATGTCCAAATGCACTTACATGCCCACATCTTGCAGAAGTTAGTATTCCAAACGTGATAGGTTGTAAGCCCATCGCCGCCTATAAGAATACTAACTGGTTTCCTGACGACGTTTTCCTTCACCGTTCAGAGCTCGTGTTAAAGCGCATATAAATTTTGCGAAACGCAAAATTCATTGATGCACGGCCGGGATTCGATCCCACGACCATCGGATTGAAAGTCGAGGTACAAACCCATTCGGCCAACACGGCTTTTTTTTTTATTTTTTTTTTCTTAATTTAACTATATTTTTCAGCCCACTCCCCTATTCAGACCCAGTAGCTTGCAACCTAACATCAGTCTGGGTGTTGCTATTAAGAGACAGTCTACAACAGTTCGCTTATGCCGCGGAACTGGCCGGCTTAAGATGGAGTATTGGAAACGCTAAATATGGACTTAGTGTGAGATATTTACTTTATAACTAACTAGCTGTCCGTCGGGAAAACTTCACTTTCCCGGGATAGATAATAGTCTATGTTCATCGGGGATAATGTAGGATTCTAATGGTTAAAGAATTTTGCAAATCGGTCCAGTAGTTTCGGAGCCTATTCAATTCTAATAAACAAATCTTTCCTCTTTATAATATTACTAGCTTCTGCGCGCGGCTTCGCCCGCGCCGTACCAACATTTTGAATAGCCTATATGCTATTCCAGGTCACTATCTATGCCTATACCAAATTTCATCCAAATCGGTTCACTGGTTTAGGCGTGATTGTTACACAAACATCCAAACATACTCACAAACTTTATAATTAAGATTTATTATATTATTAGGATATTAGGAGTATTGGTGTAGATAAGAGACTCGCCCCGGCCTCGCACGGGTAAGTAACTACGATCCGGGACCTTGGCATATTATTTGACGATAGACTTCACTTAGACCAGCACGTCGCGAAAATAGTGGGTAAAGCATTCAAAATGTACGGGTTCGTTATGAGATCCTCTACTGAATTTAAACGACCCGCTACGTATCTCTATTTATACTACACTCTGGTTCGATCCCAACTAGAATATGTCACTACTGTTTGGAACCCTTTCTATCAGAAATACATTGATGAGATCGAGAAAGTCCAGCGTAAATTTCTTCGCTGCATGCACTACAGGTGTCATAGGTCACGTCTATCTTACTCCCAGCTGTTAAAGATATACAAACTGCCTAGCCTAGAAGCTAGACGTACGTATTTAGAGTCCATTGTGCTGTATGATATCGTACATAGTAACTTTGATGCCATTGACCTTACAAGTAAATTATGCTATGCCGTGCCGCGTACTGTTCATAGACGTCAAGTTCGTGCGGGTACCCTCTTCGCTGTCAATAATTGTCGAACGAATTCTGGTCTATGCTGTCCAGTGCGCCGAATGGTCGAGTCACACAATTCAACATTTCTAGACATCGATATTTTTGCATGCTCTAAATGGAAATTTAAGAAGTCTATTTTCACACAATAAGGCGATCGAAAAGAGGCCTAAGCCCAACAGTGGGCTAAGTTCTCATTGTTAATAGGTAGGTCCTACTTACTTGTTTTCTTCTTTTTTAGTTTTACTTGTTCTTAATTTACTTATGTTTATATTTGTCACTTTCTTTTAGTACTAATAGTGTTTGGTAAATAATTTGTATTTGCCTCTAGTGGCACTTTTTTATATATACTCTCTTTGTTTAGCTGTGGATAATGTTGTGGGGTACAATATTACCTGTCATGTATATTTCACTTAAGTTTAAATACGCTGTATATTGTAGCTGTTTGTTGTCCCTAATAAATAAAATAAAATAAAAGTAAGTAAGTTCGTATAAGTCAGTGGCCAGTGACGGAGTTTTTAGGCCGCCTTAAGGCCTCCGTCATGGCTTAATGACTTACATACCCGGGACCGACAATTTAACGTGCCCTCCGAAGCACGGAAGCGCTCAGATGAAAATGCCACTGGCGGTCACCCATCCACTTACAGACCGTTTCGAACGTTGCTTAACTTCGACGATCTATCAAGAACGACTAAGCAAGCACGACCACGAGCGCTTCTATATTCTTCTCTCGCACGGGTGCAATGCGCTGACACTAATAAATATTAGTGTTCAGCCATTCACAGATTCTGAGATAAATACCAATTTCGAACGATAAAATTGCTTAAATCGCTCCTGCACTTTTAGGAATTCATAAATTACGCCACACGTAACTTTTAAGCGGTCTTATGAACATAATGTATGGGGATGTTTGCTCAAAACTACACAGATGGTTTTCATGCCATCTGGCGTAAGAAAACCGCATCCTTGATAAGCAGAATCCGGGGTAGTCACAACAGCATCCTGAACACTGTTGCAGACAGTTACACCTCTCCTTTCTGGAAGTGCCTTGTGCGGAGAGTGATCAAATAGGGATTAGGTACCTTAATTGCTCGCTCTCGGCATACGGCTGTGTTGTGCTGTCTCTTTCTGTTATTAAATGTTTTTTACTAACCTTAGAAAATAAGCTTTTTATTTCCTGTACTACTAACAAACTATGGACCATATTGTAGTCTGAAATAAACAAATTTTTTTTTTTTTTTTTTTATAATGATCTTTCTTCCAGGTAACAATCGAAGGATATGATGACAAACAGCATGTATTATTGGACAAGATTATTGATCATATGGTAAATTTCAAGTCTGACCCGCAACGCTTCGGCATTATGAAAGAAAATCATATACGAGCTATTAAGAACTTTGACGCGGAACAACCTTATCAGGTGAGAATCAACACAAATCATCGTAGAGATCTATTTAAATAACATACAATATACAGGGTGTAAAAAGACGTCTACCAACTTAACCCAGTTAAAACTCAAAATCCAGCAATCTACGTAAAACAACGCGCCCAGAACATACGCAAACAGCACTCTTCAAATGCTGTTTTCTCTGGATATAATGATTTTTTCGGAAAATCCTTTTGGATTTGGTTGTGTGTTGGGATGCTGTACCTACCCCTTTCGGCATCGGTAGACGTCTTTTTACACCCTGTATATGTTCACTTTAAAAACGAATTATCCAATTTTGTGCGGTCGCTCACAAGTTATGTGCGTGCATACAGGGTGTAAAAAGATCACTTCCGAAAACTGAGGGGTTGCAATCAGACCATGATTCTAAACATATTTAGCGAAAAAAAAACGCAAAAAAACTCATGAGTCTTTAATTTTTTAGCATGCGGTATACCAACAAGCATTGAGTTTGTCAGATCTCGTTTGGACAAGATGTCAGCTCTTAGACGCAGCCGAGGGTAAGAATTATTCATTCGTACAACACTACAAAACATGTATTTTTATTTATTTGACGACCTCTGTGGCGCAGTGGGTGAACGCCCGCTTGTGAAGCAAAAGGTTGCGGGTTGGATCCCCGCGGGATAAATGTTTGTATGATCTGCAAATATTTATCTCGGGTCTGGGTGTTTTATAATATGTATTTACAAGTGGTTCCCATAGTACAAGCTTTGCTTAGTTTGAGGCTAGATCTTCCCCCCCACTCCCTCCAGACATCATAATATGAGTGTACTCGAGTAAAACTCGGTATACTCTAAGCACCCGCCTCGAGACCCTCAGGGAAAAGGTTGCTCAGACTTGCTCTCGCTTTCATTTGTTCCCCCCCCCCCCCCCCCCCCCCAAAGATTGTGAACTTTACTGATGATTGTGACTGTGTGTGTGTCTGCCGGCTTCTGAATGATGTGAATGTTAATGTGTGAATCTAATTTTGTGCAATATCTATGTAAACTTTTAGCTATAACTCCTGTGGCGCCGACATTATATCATCATACATTATTGTTACGTGCTGGGGTTCGTCGATTCTGAAGATAAACACTAGGTATAACTTTCGAAACTTTATTACACACTGATTTACTCAAAACACACTTTAAAGTTATGAACAGTCGCACTGAATAACACTGGTCACTATTCACTTTGTTATATCACAAGTTGACTCACTCGTAATTCACAATGAACTGATTTGTGACGCGCAAATCGCCCGTTTATATACCCCACAGAAACGCCTAGAACATTCACCGTGGGAACTCTCTACAAATAAACAGGAAGCTTCTATAAATAAACAACAACACGTGACAAGCGACCTTGAACCTTATACACTTGTAATAAGGTCGCTTGTCAGTAGCGCCCAACAAATATGAGCCTTAAGTCCAGGTATTACGATCCAATTGTTAATTCGGTATGTCTAAGCGAGAATATTCGTGGAATCTATCCCGCGCGCGAGTCTTCTAGAACGTTCGAGTGCTTGTACGTTACACTGCCCCCTCCTTAGACATGCTCGTCCCGAGCATTATCAGTCCCGTGGTATCGCGCCAGTCGATCCACATGAACAATCTTAGGAGCACTTCGACCTTTCTGTATGCGGTAGGTAACGTCATTGATTTTGGTCACAATTCGATAGGGTCCGTCCCATTTAGCTTGTAACTTAGGAGATTTCCCTTTGCTGCGAACTGGGTTATGTAACCACACCAGTGAACCTTCGTCGAAACCTTTATTGTTCACCTTCCTGTCATAACGGGTTTTCATCTTCTCAGACATTTGTTGCCCTGATTCCCTGACATGCTCGTGAATGTCATTCATCTTGTTGCGTAAGTCATTCGCGTAATCGGTTATATTGCGTGGCGCATCAGGAGGTATTCCTGTGATTAAGTCTGCAGGCAACCGTAGTTCTCTTCCAAAGTTCGCAAAAGCTGGTGTTACCGAAGTACTCTCGTGAACTGCACTTCGGTATGACAAAAGAAACGGTTGAATGTGTCTGTCCCAATCCTTTTGCTTGTTTTCCACAACTTTTGCCAGATATCTCTCCAATGTCTGATTGAATCGCTCCACCATTCCATCAGATTGTGGGTGGTAAGAGGTGGTCCTGGTTTTGTGGGCACCCATTACTCGACATGTCTCCTGGAATACTTGAGATTCGAAATTCCTTCCTTGATCACTGTGAATCTCTAAAGGCACTCCGAAACGACAAAAGACTTCATGTACTAATTTATCGGCGACAGTTAGCGCTTCTTGATTAGGAATGGCAAAGACTTCTGGCCACTTCGTAAAATAATCCATTACAACCATGAAGTATTTGTTCCCAGTTTCACTTTCAGGAAATGGTCCCGCAACATCCAGGGCGATTCTTTCCCATGGTGCACCAACATTATACAATTTCAATGCACCTCTGCTACGTGTATGGGGTCCTTTCACACCCGCACAACTGGTACATTTGCGACACCAGTCTTCAACATCCTGGCGACAGTGAATCCAGTAGAATCGCTCTCTTATCTTTAATAGAGTCCTTTTTACCCCCATGTGACCCCCTGAACATCCATTATGGTAGAGCTGAAGAATATCCGGTACCTTAGCTTTGGGAACAACCATTTGCAAGTGGCAGCTGTCTCCTCGAGCATTTTCCCATTTGCGGCACAAAACTCCGTCCTGGATAATTAAGCTGTCCCACTGTGCCCAATAACTTTTTGTGGTGGAACTCATCGATGCGACGTCACTCCACATGGGTTTAGGTGCACTGGTCTTAATCCATTCGACGATCGGCTTAATGTCTGGATCACTCTGTTGTGCATGGCGTAGACTCTCCTTCCACTCGTTACTAAGGTCTGTGTTTAGCATCCTTATGGGTACAGCTTCTTTTATCTCTTGCCTGATACAGTGTTTGCAGTCTTCAGGGCATGGTCTTCTTGACAATGCGTCCGCATTACCATGGGATTTCCCACTACGATGTTCAATGACGAAGTCATACTCTTGTAGCAGTTCAATCCATCTTGCAACTTGTCCTTCCGGATTCTTGAATTGTAATAGCCATTTCAATGCAGCATGGTCAGTTCTTAGGTGGAATTTTCGCCCTAGTAAATATTTGCTGAAATGCTGCAATGTCTTGACGACTGCAAGTAGTTCCCTTCTTGTTACGCAATAATTCCTTTCTGGCTTCGATAAGGATTTACTGAAGTAAGCTATGACAATCTCTTGATCACCCTTTTTTTGAGATAGCACGCCGCCAAGTCCAGTATCGCTGGCGTCTGTGTCTACTACAAACTCGTTGTCTGTATCAGGATATCCCAAAATGGGTGTATTGCATAAACGCCTCTTCAACTCCTCAAAAGCACTGCTACAGCTTTCGTCCCAACAGAACTGTATTTTATCTTCGGTAAGCTTGTGTAGAGGTCTAGCAATCTCCGCAAAGTTCTTCACGAATCGTCGATAGTAGGAACACAGACCTAAAAATGCTCTGACCTGCGTCTTATCTTTTGGTATTGGCCAATCTTTGACGGCGATGATCTTCTCTGGATCTGTTTGGACACCTTCTTCCGACACTACGTACCCCAAGAAACTTACTTGCCGCTTGAAAAATGAACACTTCTTTGGACTAAGCTTGAGATTGGCACTCCGAATTTTTGACAAAACACGTTCCAAGTTTTGAAGGTGCTCCTCAAACGTTCGGCCCACGATGATGATGTCATCCAAGTAGACTAGACAGGTGTCTCCAATTAATCCGGTGAGTACTAGTTCCATCAACCTTTCAAAAGTTGCCGGCGCGTTGCACAAACCAAACGGCATAACTTTGAACTGCCACAGGCCTTTTCCAGTTGAAAATGCTGTTTTCTCTTTATCCTTGGGGTCAATTTCAACCTGCCAGTACCCACTCTTCAGGTCCAGTGTGCTAAACCACTTCACTCCTGTCAGCATGTCCAGCGTGTCATCGATTCTTGGCAAAGGATAGCTGTCTTTCTTTGTAACGTCATTCAAGCGACGGTAATCAACACAAAAACGCATGCTGCCATCTTTCTTTCGTACCAGTACTACAGGTGAGCACCATGGACTAGATGAAGGCTCTATAACGCCGTCCTTCACCATTCCATTAATCATGTCTTCCACTTCCTTTTCTCGTGCTACCGGTACTCTCCTTGGTCTCTGGCGGATTGGTAACTCGTTCCCTGTGTTGATTTTGTGCTGAACTAAGCTAGTCTTCCCAATGTCAGCATCATTTGAAGAGAAAACATCAGCGTACTTGATTAACATCTTCTTTGCCTTATCCATTTCATTTTTGGACAAAACGTCACGACAGTCTCCTAAAAGTCTTGACACGCTTATTTGTGCATCCTTGCTGGTGGTTTCCGTGATCAAATCTTGGCATTGTCGCATCCAATCCACTTCCTCACAAATGCCAACCGGTGTGCCTTTTTCAATTACGAACTCCTTATTGCATGGATTAAGTACACGTACTGCTGAAACGTCGGTAGCTCTCACCAGGGTTCGGGCCATTTTCCATGGAAGGTCATTGTTCAACCTTTCTAGGAGAACACATCGATGTTTCTGTCTGGAGTTGTGCGGAAGACTAACTGGCACAATTGTTTCTGATCTCGGAGGCAGAAAGATCTTCTTCAAACTGTACACTTTTCCTGATAGTGCCCCCTCCATGAAAAGTTCCTCTTGACCACACTTCATTACTCCTTGTTTAACATCGATCTCGCAGCAATGCTGCCGCATAAAGTCCAAGCCCAAAATGCAATCGTCAACTATGTCAGCCACGATTACGTTATGTGGGTATATTCTGTTGCCCAACCCTAGCTCAATTTTCTTCTCGCCTCGAACGGTTATGCGCTGACCGGTAGCTGTAACTAAATTTACTCGTTCTCGGTTGTTTGTGGAGTCCCCAAGGACCCGATTCGCTAGTTGGGAACTGACAACCGTGCGTGAAGCTCCAGTATCAATAGTCAGCTTACATGGCGTTCCGTTGACCTCGCCCTTGATGACCAGACTGTTCCCATCATGGGTTTGTGAGATCGAAATCCTTGGGGCTCTTTGAACCTCAGCCAGCACCCGCCCCGTAGTCCTGGCGTTTATTCGTTTCCCTGCGGTTTCTGGGAGGTGATGTCAGCCGCCCTATCCTCTTGAGACCGATCTTCTATTCTTCCCGTGCTTCGCTTTGGGCAACTCGATCGCAGGTGACCCTTTTCCCCACAGGTGTAACATCTGGGGCCATAACCTCGTCCGCGCAATGGTGGTACTACGACCTCTCTGAGTCGATGGGCGCGATGGTCCTGTCTCACTGCCTCTACTTCCAATGCATGGGCTAAGGCGTCCTTGAGTGTCTCATGGTGCCCAAGTCTCACAGCAGCCCTGACTTCAAGGTCACGAATCCCGTCGATAAATGTTTGCACTAGATTCCCATTAATGAGCGCAGGTACAGACTGGTATGCTTTTCGGACCAGCTTTTCGACTTCCAGGGCCCATTGTTGTAGGTTTTCACCATTGCGTTGTACACGATCCTTAAGTTGTGCACGAAACACGTGCTCCAGGTGGGCGTCACCATATCTAGCTTCCAATGCCTCTAGTAGTTGTTCGTAAGTCACTTCTTGCCCGAGAGCTTCTAGAACAGTCAAAGCCTGATCTCGAAGGCCTAAGGTGAGTGCAGTCATAGCTTGAGCCTTATTCCATCCGTTCGCCTTCATCACGGCCTCAAACTGTATCTTGTAGGCCGACCACGAAGATGTCCCGTCGAATGGTGGCACCTTGAATCCACGTATTGAAGGTGCGGCAGCTGTAGAAATTACAGTCCCGTCTCCATCTTTGAGATTACCTAAAGCCTTCTTCACATCAGCAACCTGAGTTTTTACCTCATCAATCCGGGTTTCAGCTTCAGTGAGGCGTTCTCCATGTTGATGGACTTGATCCTTCATCATCTTGAGCTCCTTGTTGAACGTCGCGTGGAGATCTTTCATGAGGATCATCTGTTCCTCCTGTCGGCTGGCCTGCTCCTTTTTGTCGCGCTGTAATTGTTCTTCTAAGCGACGGGCTTGTTCCTCCTGTCGGCTGGCCTGCTCCTCTTTGTCGCGCTGTAGTTGTTCTTCTAAGCGACGGGCCTGTTCCTCCTGCCGACGGGCCTGTTCTTCCTGCCGACGGGCCTGTTCCTCCTGCCGGCGCGACTGCTCTTGAAGCATCGCCATCAAGGCTGCAAAGTCTGGAGCTGCAGGCACTGAAGTCGCGGTGGAAGGGCCGGCTTCTATTGCTGTCAGCTGACCACCCAACGATTGCTGCGAAGTATCTCCAAATCGTCTCTGATCCGTCTCTTGCTGACGATGACTCCGAGTACGGATACCGTCCGTGTCCTCCTTTGGTAGAATCGGCATGATTTATCCCACTTCTGACACCAATTGTTACGTGCTGGGGTTCGTCGATTCTGAAGATAAACACTAGGTATAACTTTCGAAACTTTATTACACACTGATTTACTCAAAACACACTTTAAAGTTATGAACAGTCGCACTGAATAACACTGGTCACTATTCACTTTGTTATATCACAAGTTGACTCACTCGTAATTCACAATGAACTGATTTGTGACGCGCAAATCGCCCGTTTATATACCCCACAGAAACGCCTAGAACATTCACCGTGGGAACTCTCTACAAATAAACAGGAAGCTTCTATAAATAAACAACAACACGTGACAAGCGACCTTGAACCTTATACACTTGTAATAAGGTCGCTTGTCAGTAGCGCCCAACAAATATGAGCCTTAAGTCCAGGTATTACGATCCAATTGTTAATTCGGTATGTCTAAGCGAGAATATTCGTGGAATCTATCCCGCGCGCGAGTCTTCTAGAACGTTCGAGTGCTTGTACGTTACATTATTATATTATTATTTCTTTATAGGTATAACAGCGGAACAGCTAGACGATTTCGCAGCGCGCATGATGAAAACAGTTCACATCGAAGCGTTCATGTTCGGTAACCTTACTAAACAGAGGGCGCTGCAGGTCGCGGATAGTGTGGAAAACAAGTGAGTAGGCAGTGCCAAGTCCATTCATAAATTACCAGGTGCGTTGGGCATTTTTGAGATGGGAGAAACTATTGAACTCGTTACCACCATCTCTGACAGTTCTCTTCGGCAAAGATCGACAAACTTGTTCTTAATTTCGTCAAACAATCAGCATGGATAGCGGCGAGTGTGGTCTGAACTGCAGTCTACCCTAGTTATTATTCTAGTTTTAAGTACCTACCTACCTTGTTTACGTTTTACCAAGTTTTCGTAACAAATAAGTATATCAAGCATAGGCGGATCCAGTCAAAATATCGTCTAGGGGGGGGGCACGTGCCCCCGTGCCCCCCCCCCCCCCCCTAGACGATATTTTTGTGTACCTACTAACTACGAAAAATTAATAAATTGTCAAATTTTTGACAGTTTTTGTTTCTTGTGTCCCCCCCCAGAAAAAAATCCTGGATCCGCCCATGATATCAAGTATAACATAAACAATAAGATCTTGGCTTTAGCCATCTTTATTATATTCTACTCTCTAGCAGCATTAACTACTTAAATCTGTCTTACAACAAAATGTGGAAAATGTCGTTGACTGCATTATTATTATTCGTTGCATTTTTCTGTAAATGTAAGCTAAGTTAATGTAATTTATAATGTAGTTGTTTGTTTTCCCGAAATAAATAAATAAAGTGTATAGAGCTCTACTTCTGAGTGAGACAACCGCGACTTCAAGTCCCACTAGACAGTAACTTTTTTTTTCACTTTTTTAAATATACAGGGTTATTTGACTATTAAAATTGTTTTCAGATTACCAAAAGACGCTGTACCGTTGTTAGCTCAACAGTTGATGCTGTTCCGAGAGATTGAAATCGAAAAGGGTAAGGAGTGAAGTAAAAGGGTATGAAGGGTAAGGAGTGAAGTAAAAGGGTATGAAGTTATTATACAGGGGGTAAGGAGTGAAGTAAAAGGGTATGAAGGGTAAGGAGTGAAGTAAAAGGGTATGAAGTTATTATACAGGGGGTAAGGAGTGAAGTAAAAGGGTATGAAGGGTAAGGAGTGAAGTAAAAGGGTATGAAGGGTAAGGAGTGAAGTAAAAGGGTATGAAGTTATTATACAGGGGGTAAGGAGTGAAGTAAAAGGGTATGAAGGGTAAGGAGTGAAGTAAAAGGGTATGAAGTTATTATACAGGGGGTTAGGAGTGAAGTAAAAGGGTATGAAGGGTAAGGAGTGAAGTAAAAGGGTATGAAGTTATTATACAGGGGGTTAGGAGTGAAGTAATAGGGTATGAAGGGTAAGGAGTGAAATAAAAGGGTATGAAGTTATTATACAGGGTGTTTTTTTGTGTAAGGAAGCAGTATTTTAATGAAGTCATTAAAATACTCCATGCACTTATGTATACAGCGTGTTTTTTTGGGTAAGGAAGGAGTATTTAAATAAAGTTATTATACAGGGTGGTTTTGAAACTATGGAATAGAAAAGTCTTCTGGGTAGGTTCACTCCATCGTAGACCTCATTCTTACAAAAAAAGTCGTCAAAGGACATGCCCTCGATTTATATGAAATCAGGGCCACGACTGTATCCCCAAGGCGCGGTAGACATTCTCATAGATCTTCTATGTATTCCAGATCCTTTGAGAATGTCTAAGGGGTAGTCAGAGGCATGTCCAAATACATATTTGATGCAAGCCCACATCTTGCAGAAGTTGTTAAAAAAATAACTGTATATAGGGTCTTTCATTTTATTAACATAATTCAGGAGTTGGGTTAACAAATTAATTATTAAATATTTATGAAATGTTTTTTTTTTGTTTTGTTATGAAAATCCATCAATTGATAATGTCTATCCTTTAAATTCATTGTTGCTTCCTGTATAACTTAGTCCATTCGAGCGTGCATAGTGCGCTCGGATGTAGCCGGGCTGCGATTGGTGGAACGTCTGTTCTCCTTGAAAATCATTATGCAACATGTCCTAAATCAATAAAAGATAAATTTTGAAGTGAAAACTTATATCGGCTTAGGAATTAAATTGATACGGTCAAACGTCTATTTACAACCCAAAAATTAGGCAGTCAGTTTGTGTAGTTTAAAATGAAAGACTCTGTATTTCGTTTTTTTATTAAATACTAGCTGTCCGTCGCGGTGTTATCTGCGTTCCCTCGGGAAAACATCACTTTCCCGGGATCAAATATAGCCTATGTTCATCGGGGATAATGTAGGATTCTAATGGTGAAAGAATTTTTCAAATCGGTCCAGTAGTTTCGGAGCCTATTCAATTCAAACAAACAAACATACAAACAAATCTTTCCTCTTTATAATATTACTAGCTGCGCTCCCGCGGTATCTCGGGTTTTTTTCGGGATAAAAATTAGTCTGTCTTTCCCAGGTATACCAGGGAACCTTTATCCATGCCAATTTTCGGCCTACTCTGTTCAGCGGTTTCAAATCAAATCAAATTTATTTATCATCATCTCCCTGCCCTTCTCCCACATTACGTGGGGTCGGCACAACATGTGTTCTTCCATTCTCCTCTATCAGCCGTCATCTCAACACTCACTCCTCCTTACTCATGTCATCCTTCACACAATCCATCCATCTTTTATTTGATAAGTTTTTAAGTACAATTTAGGGGTCTTCAAATCAAGAGTAAATAGGTTCCTTCTAGGTAAGCATGCTCCATTTTAGACCTCACTACTGCTTAACATGAGGCAGAGTGAGGTATTTGACCTCACTCTGCCTCATGTTGACCTATTTAATTAAAAAAAAAAGAAACAAATTATGATACACATGTTTATAAAAGATGTTAAAAATAGGTTATTATTCCCACTGTGATCTGCCAGTCGGCGTATAAATTCAGCCATGTTTTTTTTATTATTATTAAATATTTTGTTCGCAGGTGCATGGTACTTAAGAGAGACACACAACTCTGTCCATAAGTCGTCTTGCGCGACTTTGTACTATGCGTGTGGTCTCAGGGAGACGCGACAGAATGTCGCTTTGGAACTACTCGCGCAGACTCTGTCCGAGCCCTGCTTTAATATACTTAGAACTAAGGTAAATATACTTTGTTCTTTTTTTTTATGATTAATGGGTCTGCTCTTGACCTCGAAACTAACATAAACTAAACTAACTTACAGCTCTGGTGCCATATTAACAAATACTAAGACCATGTTCTATTAGAATACCGCACTTTTAGGATTCCGTACCTCAAAAGGAAAAAATGGAACCCTTATAGGATCACTTTGTTGTCCGTCTGTCTGTCAAGATCTTTTATCTCTGGAACGCGTGGAGGTATCGAGTAGAAATTAAAACCGTATATAGACGGTCTCTTTAAGATGTAAAAAAAAAAACTTATACCTACGTTAACGCAAAAAAGATACGGCCGTTTATGCCGCAAAAAAACGTGTATTAACTCATGAAAATGAATAGTTAGATGTAATAGTTTTCGATTTAATATCGAAAATAAGGGTTGCAATTATATAGATTATATATAAATAGGATGGCTGAGCGCCAGACGCAACTTTTTACCATAGATTTTTTTTTGATGATGATTTTAAAATGAATGATAAACATTGTTATACGTTTATTCTCACTCATAAATAAATCCGAAGTTAAGATTTTTGTAACATTTTTTACTTTGGTGTATGCAGGTAGGTAGGAAGTAGCAGTTTACACTGTAATAAATAAATAAATAATGCTAGACGTTTTCACACAGCATCATCTAGCCCCAAAGTAGCAGAGCTTGTGTTATGGGTACTACATGACTGATATACTACTTATATACTTTTTGTTTGTAAATACATACATATTATACATAGAAACACCCAGACCCGAGACAAATATTTGTAGATCATACAAACATTGGTCCCGGCGCGGCGATCGAACCCGCAACAATTTGCGTCACAGGCGGGCCTTCGCCCACTGCGCTACAGAGGTATTATACGTACCGACTTGTTCTTTGTACGGAACCCTCGGTGGGCGTATCCGACTCGCACTTGTACGGTTTTTTTTTGACCGGCTCAAAATGGATGATGTCATTAAGTTTTTTTTTTTTTTCAGGAACAACTAGGCTACATAGTATTCAGTGGTGTTCGCCGATCTAATGGAACTCAAGGTTAGATTATTTAATTGTGAATGAATGAATGAATGAGAACTATTTATTTAGATTCTTAAACAAATTGTTCGATGATCTTCTCACTGGAGCTTCACCATTTGTTAATAATAAGTTATTTAAAAAAAAATCAACAAGTACAAGCTTTTAATAGGTTAAGTTGAGCTGATTGAACTCACCGATGTAAGTACAAAATTTCATTTCAATCAACCTATTTTCTGAGGAGTTCCGTTCTCCATCATCGGATCAGCTCGCAGTCATCATATTTCAAAATTTTAGATGATACTTAATCTACGAACCGAGTTTCAACTCAATCGGCCTATTTTCTGAGGAGTTCCCTGTAACAGCTCTTGACTCCATCAGATCAGCTCGCTGTTACCATATCATTGCATTGTCACCGAGGTCTCATAAGTGTACCAAAATTCAGCTCAATCGGACACCGGGAAGGTCAAATTAAGCTTGCAAGATTTGACCCGGGCAACACATACATACATACAAACAAACCTATCTAGGTAACTCCTTGCTCACTTGATAAAGTATTGCCACGAACATAAAGTCGTGTGTTCAAACATACACATTCGCGCACTTATCAGACATTTTTATGATTTTGTCATTTTACCCGATAAATAGATAGATGTGTATGGGACAGCTGGAAGGGGAAGGCCTAGGCGAACCTTCTTGGATCAAATTGGCGACATTTTGGAGAAGGGCCAGGTCAATACCCTAAACCGACGAGCATGTATGAAGAATGTAATGAGAGTGAATGAGGCGAAAGTTGTGTGTCAGGATCGTAGCGACTGGAGATCCGTGGTCTCTGCCTACCCCTTTGGGAAAGTGCGTGACTTTATGTATGTATGTATGTAAATAGATAGATTAACACTTAATGTACACAAGAACATAATACACGGAAAATATAAAAATAAAGACATTGTGCAATGGGCGGCCGTATCGGTAATAGCGATTTCTTCCTGGCAACCATTTGCATGGACAGGATAGTCGAAACAGAAATACAGCGGTGTACACAAATTAATCTCAGAAGAGAACAGTAATGATCAAAAAATTCGATTGCGACGTTAAGGGTTCCGTGGCCGAGCGGTAAGGCACTCCGGCATTATGAGGATCGTCAGATCGAATTTTGATAAGACTTTTCATTTATTAATGAAATATTTCGCTTAGCTTTGTTTCTTTAGTAATGAACTTCTTTAACTAACTTTTCTTACTTACATTTTAGTATGTATTGAATTTTTTTTTCTCAGGTCTTCGAGTGATAGTACAAAGCGACAGACATCCAGAATACTTGGAGAGCAGAATCGAAGCATTCCTCGAATCTGTACAGGTATTATTAAATAAATAAATAATGCTGGACATTTCACACAGCATCATCTAGCCCCAAACTAAGCAAAGCTTGTACTATGGGAACCAGATAACTGATATACTACTTATATACATTTCGTAAAAACATATTATACATAGAAACACCCAACCCGAGATAAATATTATGCAGATCATACAAACATTGCTCCCGCGGTGGGGATCGAACCCGCAACCTTGTGCGTTACAAGCGGGCTTTCACCACTGCGCCACTGAGGTCGTCAACGTCGAATATAGTCAAAATATTTTTTAATTAATTTGTTGAACCCAATTCCTGAATAAAGTTAGTTTAAAATGAAAGACCCTATACAGGGTGTAAAAAGACGTCTACCGAAGCCGAAAGGGGTAGGTACAGCATACCAATAGACAACCAAATCCAAAAGGATTTTCCGAAATATGCTCTAAATCCGGAGAAAACAGCGTTTGAAGAGTACTGTTTGCGTATGTTCTGGGCGCATTTTTTTACGTAGATTGCTGGATTTTGAGTTTTAAATGTTTTTTTCTTTTATAAATGTAATTATTAGGTAGGTATGGTCTTATTATGTTGTAATAGTAGTAAATAGCCGAAAATAACATAGCATGACGAAGCTAAGTCAAAAAATTTTTTTGCGATTTTTTTCGCTAAATATGTTTAGAATCATGGTCTGATTACAACCCCTCAGTTTTCGGTAGCAGTCTTTTTACACCCTGTATAGGTATTTCTATTGTAAATTATATACTGTGCGTCTGTGTTCGTTTATTTATGTAGTTTTATCTGTAATAAACATTTCAGAGTTACCTAGAAACGATGCCCGAAGCAGAATTCGCGAAGCATCGCAGCTCTCTGGCAGCACAGAAGCTTGAGAAGCCGAAACGGATGTCCAGCCGAGCTGCCCAGCTGTGGGCAGAGATTACTGCACAGGTACATGGCACAGTCACGAATCGCAACAACGAATTTCTTTTTTTTGTAATTAAATAGGTCAGCATTTGACCTCACTCGGCCTCATGTTAAGCAGTAGTGAGGTATGATGGAGCATGCTTACCTAGAAGGAACCTATTTACTCTTGATTTGAAGACCCCTCTAATGTACTTTTCGGGAAATACAGAGCCCGGCAATGAGTTCCACAATTCGGCGGTGCGTATGAAAAATGTAGACTCAAAACGCTTTGTACGAACTCTGGGAATTTACTATCAGTTCCACTTTTTATCAATGAAAAAAAACATTAAAACAACGAAAAGGTGGCCTGGAAGAAATCGCTTTCATAAGGCCGCCCATTGTACTAAGAACTTGTTATTGTTTTAAATGTTTTGTTTTTATTAATTTCTTGGTGTACACTAACAGTGTCACCAATAAACACTATGTAAAGTTTTTCTTTAGTTCAACTTAAGAATAAGCAAAATGGCTACCAATAAACCATTTAGAAAGTTCCACCTTGCATAACTTTGACATTTCTTTCATACAAACGCTATTCCGAAGTTCCACCAGCTAGCACCCTTGTTTAAATTTAGTGTAACCACAGAATACATATTAGTAGGTACTGTAAAAATATTTTCATAGGTACCACCAAAGAGTTCGTATATATTTTACTCGTACATACAAAGGAGTTTTTGTTTAAGTTCTTCCAGATAAATTTACAGGAGGAAAAAAATAACTTATCTGGAACAAATCTTACATTCCAATAGAAGAGGTAGCATGGCGAGAAGGTTTTATAAAATAAAAATCGTAATTTGATAATAAAAACGAGCGCGGAAATCAAAAATGATTTTGTAATAAAAAAATTACATGTGAAATATTGGCGAATGCACAAAAAGTGCGAAGCCATTATGAGAAAAAAAAACAAGAATGACAAACAAAATGACCAATTCAGTCAGCTTTCATAGACAAAATGATACTTATTTTGAGGTTTCTCGTTGGATGCGATGTTGCCGATCTGTGCATCTTCACGTAACAGAAGGACAGTTACCTCAGAGTTCCACCTTGTTTATTGGTCAGAATTTTTTTCTGACTTATTCTGAATTAACGCAAGGTACAGCTATGCGATGTGTAAATTTGATAGAACTTCGGAATAACTAGTTTTTATTGGTGAGACGGTAAGTGTTCATTCATTCATAATTTACTCCGAGCAACAAAACATACATTTCTTTGCAAAAATTGATCCTTATCATATCAGCAATAAAATCCACCCAGCTGAAGTGGCAGTGGGCTGGCCGTATCTGCCGAAGAACCGATAACCGTTGGGGTAAACGAGTTCTTGAGTGGAGTGGGCGACTCGTGCCGGCCACCCACGATCAAGTTTACCGTCCAGTCTGCAGCGGACTGGATGCGGCGTCCAGTAAACTTGACGGTGTATTGGGATGGGTGTGCACGACAAGCGAAAAAGAACTTCGTTCTGCCGACTTGATCAAGTTTGCAGCGCTGCAAACTGGACGGTAGACTGGATCGTGGGTGGCCGGCATCGGCAAACGTAGTGTAGAACGCCTTCCGGCCAGGTGGAGTGTCGATCTGCTGCTGGCAGAAGCTGGATGCCGAGAGCCGAGGACAGCAGTGGCGCTCATTAGGGGAGGCCTATGTCTAGCTATAGGCTGATGATGATGATGAGGAACAAAATCCATTAATTCAATAATAGCCTTCAAGAAAAGAGCCTATTCCTACCTCAAAGGCCGGCAACGCATCTGCAGTGCCTCTTGATGCTGCAGCTGTCTGTGGGCGGTGGCAATCACTTACCATCAGGTTTGACACCTGCTCGTTTGCCCCCTCTTCCATAAAAAAAAAAAAAAAATAGAATAAAAATACGGGTGTCTAAAAAAAAAAAAAAAATTAAAAGATTAAAAAAACTAAATATTCCGTATTTTCGTATAGCCGTGTTGGCCGAATGGGGTTGCACCTCGATTTTCAATCCGAAGGTCGTGGGAACGAATCCCGGCCGTGCATCAATGGATTTTGCGTTTCGTAAAATTTATATGCGCTTTAACACGTGCTCTGAACCGTGAAGGAAAACATCGTGAGGAAACCAGTTAGTGTTCTGGTGGCGATGGGCTTGCAACCTGTCACGTATGGAATACTAACTTCTGCAAGATGTGGGCATGTATCAAATGTATTTGGACATGCCTCTGACCTTAGATTTTTATGTGATCCAACAACATGAGGTCCATAGTTACTTTGAAATGTTTTTTCGTTATCAGACAAACCATCCGAAAATGCATAATAATTAAAAAACATAAAATACATTTTGTATGAAAACTAAAACGTAAGATTTAAATTTTTCCAGCAACATTAGAACCATAGTTGTTGTGGAGTATTTGTTTGTTATCAGATAGAGCATCCAATATTGCTACAAAAAAAATCAATTTTCTCGAAAAATAAAAAACTTTTTGCATTTTTTTAAATGCGAACCATTTAAAACTTCATTTTATCAAAATCGAGCACGTAACTCCTTACATGACTTTTCGATAGCTCTCACTCCAGAATTAACCTCAGTGGCTGGCCCTGAAAAAAACTCACCCTGTATATTTTTTACAGATGTACAACTTCGACAGGCAAAGAATAGAGGTTGAACAACTGAATACGATCACCAAACAAGAACTCATCGAATTCTACAAGGTAATTATTTTAGTGTCTCTAACTACAAGAAAATATTTTAGATTCTTAGACATTTTCAAAGGATTTTAAACTCCCTATTGATCGGAGGAAATGTCTACCGTACTCGGGGATTCAGTTGAGATCCGATGTTGCTTTTCCACGCTGAAAAAAAATTATCCACTCTACAGGGTGTAAACATATTTAGCGAAAAAAATACGCAAAAATTTTTTAGCTCTGTCATTTTAAGTTATTTTCGGTTATTTACTACTATTACAACATAATAAGACAATACCTGCCTAATAATTTCATTTATAAAAGAAAAAAACAGTTCAAACTCAAACTCCAGCAATCTACGTAAAACAACGCGCCCAGAACATACGCAAACAGCACTCTTCAAACGCTGTTTTCTCCGGATATAATGATTTTTCCAGAAAATCCTCTTGGATTTGGTTGTGTGTTGGGATGCTGTACTACCCCTAGCGGCTTCGGTAGACGTCTTTTTACACCCTGTATATGTAACATCCTGTACAATAAATATTAACTTATGTACACAGAAACACATAAGCGCATCATCTACAGAGAGACAGAAACTGTCTGTCTATGTGATATCTACGGCGGAAGGAGGTGCGGGACGGGACGGTACAGGGACGGAGGGGACGGTACCAAAGGGACAGAAACAGGTATAATCACTTTAGATATCAGACGGTTCACTCGAGTGATCGCATCATTCGAGTGAATAAATAAATAATGCTGGACTTTTCACACATCATCTAGCCCCAAAGTAAGCAGAGCTTGTGTTGTGGGTACTACATGACTGATATACTACTTATATACTTTTTGTTTGTAAATACATACATCTATACTAATATTATAAAGAGGAAAGATTTGTTTGTTTGTTTGAAATTCTTTCACCATTAGAATCCTACATTATCCCTGATGAACATAGGTTTATCCCGGAGAAGTGAAGTTTTCCCGAGGGATCACGGCGGACAGCTAGTATTACATAGAAACACCCAAACCCGAGACAATTTGTAAATCATACAAACATTTGTCCCACGGGGATCGAACCCGCAACCTTCTGTCGCAGGCGGGCCTTCGCCCACTGCGCTACAGAGGTCTTCATTACAAAATACAAACAGAAATAGTGACAATTTATTGAGAAATGAAAAGTCTTATCAAAATTTTCCATTCCGACGGGAACCTGCAACGATCAAACCTCCTAAAGCCGGAGTGCCTTACCGCTCGGCCACGGAACCCTTAGTCGTCGCAATCGAAATTCTTGATAAGCTCATATTTATCGGTTAATGTGTAATAATGAAGCGCTCGTGGTCGTGCTTACTTAGTCGTTCTTGATAGATCGTCGAAGTTAAGCAACGTTCTAAACGGGCTGTAAGTGGATGGGTGACCGCCAGTGGCATTTTCATCTGAACGCTTCCGTGCTTCGGAGGGCACGTTAAATTGTCGGTCCCGGCTATTTAAGTCGTCAAGCCATGACGGAGGCCTTAAGGCGGCCTAAAAACTCCGTCACCAGAGTTGGCCACTGACTCATACGAACTTACTTACTTTATCGGTTAATGTGTAATGACAATTTATTGTTTCAGCCTGTGAAAATAACTGACTTAGTGGACTTCAAATCCCGTCGACACTTATACCCGCACCCGGCTCCGTTCATGAACGTGCCACGCAAAGGAGCGCACTGCAAGCTATAATATTACTTTAATATAGCTATAATATACGTCAATGAACTATAGTTGGTATATTTCACGAAGGCGGCTTGGTCGCAATAGGCATGATGACAGTAATCAAGTTTCGCCAAAATATTTAACCTCCTGGATTCTAGGATTTAGAAAAATGCATTTATTGTCCGAATAATGTCGAGATTATAAAATAATTCAATAAAATAAATCTACAAAATACAACAATCCGCCATTATAGCTGTACACCAATCAGAGCGCGTGACGTCATTACTCATTATAATAGACCAAAACTGCGCCTTTTGTTTCCTTTGAGCATTAGTTTTTAAGCACGCAGTTTTTGCTGTTGCAGTGGTGAGGTGTGACGTCATAACAACCGCCATGACACCGACGAGCGTTTTTATTAAACTTTTTAAACTTTCGTGATTTGGTGACATAATTATAGCGTTTTTATGTTTGAAAACCTTTATTTTCTACTGAAATATGATATTTTTTTCACATAACAAATCATTCTGAACAACATAGAACAGATTTTGAAAAATTGTCATAATGCCTATTTCCACGCGCTTGTAACCTATCTATATTTTATATCATTGTTGGAACCAGTAAAATAATTTTAGCAATAACCTTTTCTTCTAGCAATGTTTGAGTGCATATAGCACATAGCTTTATTAATAAAATTAAAAGACAAATTGAAAAAAATTGTGTGTGCACTAGTGGGATTTTAAAGATGTTAAAATCTGATAAGAAAATCGACTTATACGATAATGTTTTGCAAGAAAATTACAAGCAAAGTTTGACAGGAAAAGTTTCAATTTAATCAATTTATTAATAAATAGTAATACAAAATCTTTATTTAGGAAACAGTAAAATTATTAAATAATAACTTGAAAAACGGTGATGTCCGTGGTAGTAATAATACTGTCTTAGAACATCAACGCCCTCTTCCGTGTTACATAGGAAATTCCAGAATACAAAAACAACAAAATAAGTAAGAACAAAATTCGACATAGCTCAGAGAATGAGCAAGCTGAAGTGGCAGTAGGCTGGCCTTATCTGCCGAAGAACCGATAACCGCTGGGGTAAACGAGTTCTTGAGTGGAAACCGCGACTCGGCAAACGTAGTGTAGGACGCCCTCCGGCCAGGTGGAGTGACGATCTGCTCTGGCTGCTGGCAGAAGCTGGATGCGTCGAGCCGAGGACAGGGCGCAATGGCGCTCATTAGGGGAGGCCTATGTCCAGCAGTGGAGTGCTATAGGCTGATGGTGATAATGATGAATGAAAATAAATAATATTAAACCTCATTCTTTGATATCTGTTAAAAAACGGCCTAGCCTAAGCAATAAATTATATCGATACTTACGGATATTCTGTGTGCACAAATATTTTTAAATATAAAATCTTAACAACAAAAAAATTTGCAGTTTTATGCATAAGAATCGCATTTTAATTATTGCTTCGTGTTCCTTCAAAAATATTATTTTTGAAATGATAAAAGTACAAAATAAGGCTCATTGCAGACTTAAAGAACTTGGAGAACCTTATGAACAATGTTACAAGATATAGAAACGCTTGATAGAATTAACGACGCGCGACCGCGCGAGACTGTTCGAGCCGGCGCGAGGCTTCGTTCATTCTATATCGTAACATACATGTCTCGTCGCGTCGCTGCCAATTCAGTCTGCATTGCTAAATCTAGCCACTTACACTTCGCCCAAAGGATCTCTAGGCATTCGTGAAGTTAGGCTGTGTCCCCAGTAGGCAAACTGTTAGCGGCCGAGCACTGAGATAGTCGGCGCGCGTAACGCTGCAAACTGCGTACAGTGAGCGCAAAACTAGCAAACTGTGGACACTCCATTTCAAATATATGGAAGGGCGTACTAAATCGATACGCCGCAAACTCAGTCGGCCGCTAACAGTTTGCCTACTGGGGACATAGCCTTAGTCGTTGTCTGCGCAGAATTTGTATGAAAAAGCACTCTGCGCAGACAAACGGTTAACTTCACGAATGCCTAGATCCGTTGGGCGAAGTGTACAATGCCATAGCCGTGGCTAAGTTTTTGATGGATGAGTTTGTAGAAAATAAAAGATGAATCAACGCGATAAAATCTTGTGTAACTCAAGTTGTCATCGCGAACTTTAAGGAAGACTAAACTGTATACAGTAGGTAACTGTTTATAGGGTCTTTCATTTTAAACTAACTTAATTTAGAAATTGGGTTCAACAAAAAATTAAAAAATATTTAGTCATCTTCTTGCCCTTGACCCATGATTGATGAGTCAATGATATTTTTTTTTATTTTGTTATGATAATCCCGAGAAAATCGATAAAGCCTATCCTTTCCATTGATTGTTGCTTCTTGTACAACTTAGTCCATTCGAGTGTGACGTGATGTATGTGCGATTGGTGGACCTTGAAAATCATTATGCAACATGTCCCAAAAAATTAATAAAAGCTAAATGAAGTGAAAACTTATATCGGCTTAGGAATTAAATTGATACGGTCAAACGTCTATTTACAACCCAAAAATGAGGCAGTCAGTTTGTGTAGTTTAAAATGAAAGTCCCTGTATCTATCTCATTGATAAGTGCAAAATGAATGTGCCTATGCAGTTTTTAACCAATTGCGCGTCTTGATGGATTCTCCCATGAATTGTTTTACAAGATTGTATATATTTTCTTGTCAATTATTTTATTTTTGTTATATGTTGTTTTAAGTTAAGGATATGAAATAAAAAACTAATCTTAACATGTGTTTTATTATTGAAAAACTATTCTAAGTACTTAAACAGGGTGTAAAAAGACATCTACCGAAAGGGGTAAGTAGGTACAGCATCCCAACACAACCAAACCCAATAGGATTTTCCGAAAAATCATCATATCCGGAGAAAACAGTGTTTGAAGAGTACTTTTTGGGTATGTTGGGCGCGTTTACGTAGATTGCTGGATTTTGAGTTTAAATTGTTTATTTTTTAAATGAAATTATTATACAGGGTGTAAAAAGACTGCTACCGAAAACTGAGGGGTTGTAATCAGACCATGATTCTAAACATATTTAGCGAAGAAAAACGCAAGGTACGCATAGGTTCCTGACGCTGATAAAAGTCTTTTTAAACCACATTGACTGAACGAATCTGGATGAAACTTGGAATAGATGTAGATCGTAACATGGAATAGTTAGGCTATAATGAACCTTGCTATTACATAAAAACCTGCAGTTCAAAAATTTGCCCTGGTGCGGAATCGAACCGGCACCTTTACACGAGGAAGAAATAAAACAATTCATTGATTCTGACTCATTTATTAGGAATATAAGATATTTTATACCTTCACTTATTAATAAATGTGTACATACATACATAGATAAGTACGTTAAAACATATGATAAATTCTCACTAGTTTTATTAACAAATTAAATTAAGAGAATTTTTTTTTTAATTAGATAGGTCTGCATTTGACCTCACTCTGCCTAATGTTCAGGCGCGGTCCGAGGGGGGAGGTCACGGGGGACATGACCCCCCCAAAATCGTACACGTCCAATAGTAAAATCTTGTGTATTGTGCAATAAAGCCTAATATTAGTGTAGTGACCCCCTCCCCAAATTTCAGTAGTGTCCCCCCCCCCCAAAATTTCAGGCTGCGACCGCGCCTGCTAATGTTAAGCAATAGTGAGGTCTAAGATGGAGCATGCTTACCTAGAATTAACCTATTTACTCTATGCTCAATGCAGACTGTATTGGGAGCGACGCGACGAGAACAAGACATTATACACCTTATGAACAATGTTACAAGATAAAGAAACGCTTGACAGCTCGTGTAGCGACCTCTCCGATATTGCCACATAAACTAGTTATACCACCTAGCTAAAACAGTACTTACTTCAATAACAGTATCACTAGATGGCGCTGAGATCACAGATAAGCGGATTCCCATACAAATGTCGCTAAATGTATAGAAATCCTGAATTGCGCTTACGAAGTTTTCAAGCACAACTAACCTATATAGAACTATCCAACTTTAACCGTTGGCTGTAAGGCCAGCCAGGTAAGTGGGCCAGATGGGCCGACCTGGTGAGGGGAGCTCTACCTCTTTGGGAGAATTCCACCCCGCCGAGGCTTCGCCACACCTCTTTCATTCTATATCTTGATACATTGTCCTTAAGGTTTATAATGTCTTAAAGTCCACGTCGCAATCTCGTTTTTCGATTATCTAAATTTCTATTTTACCATGAAACTTTGAACTTTATCTTCAACTAGTGGCTATCAATTTTCTATCGTTCGAATTTTGATTCGGTCTTAAAACTTAAACTTAACATATAAAAATTAAATATAATATTTTTTTTGTAGAATGGTAATAAATTATCACAATATAATCATTATAAAATAGGTACTTAACTTGCTCGAACAATATAATTATGTATAACTTTTGTACTAATAAATTATAAATATAAAAACGCAAAATATCTTATAATAACTCATAATATTAGTTTACTTGGTAGTCAGTACTTCAAATAGAATTTTAATAAACTTTTAAGTGAATAAATGTTTTATTTTTTCATGTGTGAATACCATGTGATATTATGACATATACCATAAATAAACATATGCAATAAATTCGACCAAAAACAATAGACAAATAATAATTAAAATTAAAGCAAATCTCACTTCCATAAACTATTAAAAACTGGATCACCACTGGTATCCCAAGACATTCTCTCAGATCTGAAGTTAAAAATCGTTTGAAATCTAAGAGTGTAGTCAAGGGCAAGTCCAAATACGTACGATCAGCGTCACCAACTAGTAAACCCCCTAATAGGCCTTGTTTAATACAAACAATAGATTTAATATTTTATCTGTAGAAAATTTATGCTCTGTGGCCAAGTAGCGCCATCTAGTAGTAAATACTAAGTAGTAGTAAAAAGAATGTAAAAGTAAAAAACGTGAATAAATTCTGTTCTACCAAATATTCTACTCTTTATGTGTTTTGCACATAAAGAAATGGTCCTTCGAGTTTAAAAGAGTGAATCAGCCTCTCGGTGAAGTGAGGGTGAAGTATATTTCTTCGTGCAGCGTACATAATATTCTCCTGCATTACTTCCTTCCCGGGGTGAACTTCTTGCTTCTTTTGCACGGCCCGCCATCTTTACTCGGAGCTGACGGCGAAGCAAGAAAAAATTGAAAAATAGGTATTTCGAAGAGCGTGTTCCAATACCTAATTACGGAGGAGGCGTTACCTACGATACCTACAACCATAAAACCTGGAAATATCTGCGAAGGAGCAGCGGTCGTGAGTCTTTCTAGTAGCATATTGGTGGCATCGTCCCTGAAGAAATATTACCCCTTACGTTGTGTGCAGCTATCTCACACACGCGGTACTTCAGCTTGGATCTACAACCCATCTACGTGGAGCTCCGACTAATCCAGAAAAAACCTAGAAGTTGAAGTCATAACCTAAAAATCCATCTTCCTAGGTCATAAAATAAATCTTAGAGCGGTCCTGTGTAAGGTGCGAACGAGACAGCATATTCAGCAACTTCATCCATTTCAATGAGTAAGAAAAGGACAGCAATAGTCAAGCCCCGCGTGTGACAACAAGATCTACCTAGGCGTCGGAACGTAATCTCGCGTAGGCGAGCCGTTACTCTGTGGGCGAGCCATAGACAATAGTGTTCTACAAGGAGTTTCGGCCAATCACAGTGCGGTGTGCGTTTGTTTGACATTTAAAGTCTGTTCTCTCATTGGACACTGGTAAATCGCAAAGTTGATTTTATTGGAAAATCGTAATTGTAAAAGTTGTTGTCGTTTTCGTAAAATCGCCATTTTGTGGTGTAAGCGTTCTATTTTGTAAGATTGTAAAATTAATAATTTAGGCTATTTACGCCAATAACATTGTACATACATACTGCGTCTAAGCTTACTGCATATTTTAAGGACGGTGTGTGTACCTAAATAAAAAAGGTCTCTTTAACTTATAAGGTAAGAAGGGAAAGCTAAATCTTCTAACTCCACCTGTTGCACGAATTTTCTTGTCATGCATTTATTTCGTTTCTCGTACTAACTTTGCATTCGGCATTTGCTTTTAAGGCTTCCACCATGACTGAGCTTGCGGAATTGGTGGCCAAGCGCGGTTACATCAAAGGCACTATCACCCGAATCGCAAATTTTTGCGAGTCGGATTTGACAGAATGTTCTCAAGAGCTTTTGAAAGAGAAGCGAGGCCGGCTGGTTAGTGCATTCAACGACTATGAGCAGCGGAATATGGCAATTCTCATGCTGGAGCCAGCAGACAAGGAAAATTACTCTGAGGTTGAAGAAAAATATTACCAAAGTGTTGCAGTGCTGGATGGACACCTAAGGCCTGTTGTGCAGGAGAAATCAGTTGAGTTTGAGGACCGTAAGGATACTATTCCTACTGGTGAGTTTAAAAGATTGCCTAAAATTACCATTCAAGGTTTTGATGGAAAAAATGAGGTGGATTACTATCCATTTATAAACTTATTTACTTCGGTAATCCACTCAGATAAAAAATTAAGTTCTTGCGAGAAGCTTTATTACTTGCGCTCGCTGCTTAGTGGTGAGGCCTTGGATATAATTAAAAACTTAACCCTAAATGATGCAAGCTATTCAGAAGCTCTAACACTTCTTGAAGCTAGATATGCAAATACTTCCAAAATTGTAAACTTTCACATTAATAACATTCTGGAGTTACCCGCCTTCTCAAAATGCACAGCTAAAAACTTGCGCTCACTTATTGGCAATGTAAACATGCATTTAGCAGCACTGAAAAATCTTAAACAGCCTGTGCAGCATTGGGATACTTTGCTAATCAATGTTCTTGCAAAAAAGGTGGACAACTACACAAATAGAGGCTTTCATCTTGAGAGAAATTCTAAGGAAGTTCCAACATTACTTGAATATCTTTCTTTACTAGAAAAAAGAGCCATTGCTCAAGAATGCTCCGGAGAAGAAGAACAAGCATCATATGCAACGAGGGTAAAAAAGGCACCGGTCAGCGCAGTAGTAGCAACTAAGACCAAGAAAAATTGTAAGTATTGCATCTCTAATAATCATAAATTATATGAATGTCAGAAATTTAAAATGGCTCCAGAAAAAGAGAGGTGTGATTTCATAAAGAAAGAAAATCATTGCATAATATGCATGAATGAACACCGTGGTAAATGCATGCTGCGAATTAAATGTAATGTGTGCCAAGGAAAACATAACACACTTCTGCATCAATTGTCATCTATTGATAAAAATAATGCAGGATCCTTATCCAGCAATACTGAAAATGTAGAACATGCGGTGGTCAATATGACAAACACTGCACACTCAAAAGATGTCCTGTTGCCAACGGCAATTGTCCAAATCAAAGGTAAAAATGGTGAACTCATAAATGCTCGGGCGTTGCTTGACAGTGGGTCACAAATATCTTTTGTAACCGAAGACTTGGCAAATACCATCGATTGTAGTCTAATAGATTCAACCCAGAATATTCGGGGAATATTGGATGGAGCTCATAAAGTCACAAAATGTACCAAATTGTCCTTCTCTTCTTTAGTGACAAACTATTCCACAAAAGTTTCATGCTGTGTAGTCAAAGAGATAACATGTAACCTGCCTCAGCAAAGCTTTGACATATCTAAATTCAACATCCCTCCACACATCAAGATGGCAGATAAAAACTTCAATGTATCAGGGAAGATAGATCTCTTATTGGGTTGCGACATATTCTTCCAGGTGCTGCAGCGTGAATCGTTGCCCGTTACGCCGTCCGGCCCATACCTGATCAACACTGCACTTGGATACATCATTGCGGGGAGTCTACCTGTCTCAGCTGGCCAGGTTTACACATCTAACTTATGCCTCCATGTTCAAGGTACCAACTTTCATAATATTGCACACAATGTGAAGGATGATGATCCCGAGCTGCACGAAATTAGGGACTCCATTTCTAAATTATGGGAATGTGAAAAGGTACCTACTGTATATAAAGAGGGCGCTAGTGAGCATCACTTAGCTGAAGAATATTTTCAATCCTCGGTCAAATTAGAAAATAAAAAGTTTTCTGTAGGCTTACCGTTAAAGCTTGAGTTGGAAAATGTGCAGCTAGGAGATTCTTTCTCCTATGCACTGCAGAGGTTCTATAACCTTGAAAAGCGTTTTGCTAAGGATGAGTTACTCTCTCAAAAATACAAAAACTTCATTCATGACTACATTGATCAAGGGCATGCTAAGTATTTCGATATTCAATATTATAATTTAGATAGTGGTCAAGTATATTTTCTTCCACATCACCCGGTGTTTAACCCGAATAGTAAAACCACGCCAGTGCGTGCGGTATTTGACGCGAGCATGAAAACAAAAAACGGTTTATGCTTGAATGATATGTTGCTGAACGGTCCGGTTGTACAAGGTGAACTGTTTGATATACTAACGCTTTTTCGAACATATAAGTTTGTCCTTCTTTGTGACATAAAGGCTATGTACCGGGGAATTTTAGTAAATGACGAATTTTGCTGCTTGCAAAACATACTGTGGCGGGACTCGACTCACGATTCAGTGAAGTGCTTGCAATTGCAAACGGTCACATATGGCGTCAAAAGTTCAGCTTTTCTAGCAACTCGATGCTTGTTGGAGCTTGCTAAGCTACATAGTGATAAATATCCCCTGGCTGCATCAGTTATTAAACATTCCACATATGTTGATGATATCCAATGTGGTAGCAATGATTTAAATGAGTTAATAGCTACAAAATTAGAATTAATTGAAATAATGAAAGAAGCTAGTTTCACGCTACACAAGTGGTGTGCAAATAATAAAGGTATTTTAAAAGATATCCCTTCGAATTTACAATGTTTTGAAAATGTAGATTTTGATAAAAACAGCATGTTCATGAAAACACTAGGCTTGACCTATAACGTGGGTTGTGATACGTTGAATATGCAATGTCCTGAAAAGCAAGTGCGGAATGTTTACACTAAAAGGCAAATGCTGAGCTTTATAAGTAAATTCTTTGATCCTTTAGGACTGGTAGGTCCATTGCTAGTCCAAGCTAAGTATTTGATGCAACAGGTGTGGTTTGCAGAGCTGAAATGGGATGATACTTTGCCTGATAATCTCAATAAGCAATGGGTTGAGTTTGCCAACGAATTAGTTCAAATGGAGTGTATTTCAATTCCTAGAAATATCAATGCTCAATCGTCCAACTCATTAGAGATTGTTGGTTATGCGGATGCTTCAAACATTGCTTATGGCTGTTGTTTATACTTAAGGTCAGTTAATGCAGATAATGTTTGTCAGGTAAATCTCTTATGTTCTAGGTCAAGAATTAACCCAAAAAATAAACAATTAACCACACCACGCCTTGAGCTTAACAGCGCTTTGCTATTAGCCATGTTGGCTAAAAGGGTTCATGACACACTCTCCTTGAAATATGCAGTAAAGGTATTTTTGTACCTGGATTCACAAATTGTGCTTTGTTGGTTAAATATTGCGCCTGTGCGGCTGACTGTGTATGTAGCTAATAGGGTCCAGATAATTAAGGAATTGTCAGCACAATTTGAATGGAACTATGTGAAATCTAGTGAAAATCCAGCCGATTGTTTGTCACGTGGACTGTCCCCAAAATTATTGGAGACAGAGGTAGGTAGGTTGTGGTTCCATGGACCTAAATATTTACAAAGTGCAATGTACATACATCCTAAGGCTAAGGATGAAATTAAAATTAATAACATTCCTGAATTGAAACCTGTAATTAAAGCATGTAATGCATGTAAAAAGGTAAATGACCTTACTTCAGTACTGGATAAATATTCTAGTATTGAAAAGCTAACAAGAATAATTTCTTATGTAAAAAGATTTATCTATAATTGTAAAAAAGATAATGCCATTAAAAAGACAGGAAAATTGTGTCCAAAAGAATTGACAGCTGCCTTGCATGTTATAATAAAAATTGACCAGGAAAGATATTTTAGTGAGGAAATAGGTTGTCTTCAACAACGGGGTGATTTGTCCGGATTAAAAACTGGCTTGAGTGGTTTGGCCCCATTCCTTGATTCCAGGTCCATGCTGCGAGTCGGTGGGCGATTGCAGAACGCCAGCGTCTCATATTCACAAAAACATCCATTAATATTGTCAAAAGGTTCGAATATTACAAAATTAATTATTCACAATGAACATTTACGGCTCAAGCATGCAGGACAGAAGTTAATTTCAAGTAGCTTAAATGAACAATATTGGATCATAAATGGCAGTAGAGAAATAAGATCAGTTATACACAAATGTATAATTTGTTTTAAACTTAAGGCTAGGGCTGCCACACAGCTCATGGGTTCTCTCCCAACGGACCGTGTGAATGTTTCGCGGCCGTTTCAAATAGTCGGTACAGATTATGGAGGGCCTTTTAATGTAAAGCAATCTAGAATAAGAAAACCAGTTATTACAAAGGCATATATTGTAATATTTGTATGTTTTGTCACTAAGGCAATACATATTGAATTAGCTTCAGATATGACAACAAACACATTTCTAGCTTGTTTAAAACGGTTTATATCTCGTAGAAATAAACCTACTAAAATACATTGTGATAATGCAGCTTACTATAAAGGAGCAAATAACACACTTAATGAGTTGTATGATTTACAGAATTCTGCGAGCCATCAAAATACGGTGAATGATTTCTGCAATACAGAGAGAATATCTTTTAATTTCATTCCGTCGTATTCACCAGTATTTGGCGGCTTGTGGGAGGCTGGTATTAAGAGCGTTAAATACCACATAAAACGTGTAATCGGTCAGGCTGTCCTTACTTATGAAGAGCTGAATACAGTTCTGGTTCAGATTGAAGGAATTTTAAATTCTAGACCTTTGACACCTATGTCAGCTGATCCTGAAGACATGTCTTACCTGACACCTGCACATTTTTTGACGGGTTCTACTTTGACCTCTTATCCAGAATTAAATTTGGTTGGCGAAAATGTTGGAAAACTTTCATTTTGGAAACAATGTGTGCAAATGCAACAATCCTTTTGGGATCAATGGCACAAGCAATATTTAGTTATGTTGCAAAACAGACCCAAATGGAAAGGAATGCAACCAAACTTGCAAGTGGGCACATTGGTTATTATAAAGAACGATAATGTATCTCCTTTGCAATGGCCTATGGGCAGAATTGTTGAAGTAATGCCGGGTCGAGATGGCAAAGTGCGTGCACTAAATGTAAAAACTGCAAAAGGTTTCATTTTAACCACTAGTGTAATGAAAGTGTGCCCTCTGCCGCTTGAAAATAATTAATTAAGGTAACCTATTGTTTTGAAGTAGGTATAATGTAGTTTCTAAGTAAGTTTCACATTGTAAAATTAAAATTTATGAACATTATTTGTATAAGGGCACCAGGTTATAATTTTGGCCTGGGCAATATGTTTAATACAAACAATAGATTTAATATTTTATCTGTAGAAAATTTATGCTCTGTGGCCAAGTAGCGCCATCTAGTAGTAAATACTAAGTAGTAGTAAAAAGAATGTAAAAGTAAAAAACGTGAATAAATTCTGTTCTACCAAATATTCTACTCTTTATGTGTTTTGCACAGGCCTCCTGCGAGCCTCGTACGAGGGGGTTACCAGTTTTAAGATGGATCACCTAAAAGAATGCTAGGCCCCAAACCGTGTCTGTTGCCCTGAT
This sequence comes from Epirrhoe alternata, assembly GCA_963565295.1. Taxonomy (NCBI): domain Eukaryota; kingdom Metazoa; phylum Arthropoda; class Insecta; order Lepidoptera; family Geometridae; genus Epirrhoe; species Epirrhoe alternata. The sequence goes on from OY751402.1 coordinate 2,812,050, forward strand.
TCTTCACGGTATTGGTCGCGCAAGAACAGGAGTCAAATTAGTTCTAAGACTATTCTAAGTGATCCCAGCGGTCCTACTGAATAAATGCTTTTTGACTTTGACTTTGGTAACGCTGACTTTACAGTACCCTATGTACTGCCTAACGGATGGCAAAAATTGTCCTCCTTATATTATATAAAAATATATAATTATGTATTAACTATAATTATGTATTAACGATTAAAAGCTACTGACACTAAAAATAATAAACTTCCAGCAATTTAAGTTATCTAAGCTTTTAGCGGTTTTAAATAAGGCTATAACTTGGCCAACGACGTAAGTTCATGAGATTGATGTTTTTATTTTCTTCGAAATATTAATTTTGATAGTACTAATATTTGCACTTGTACTATTATATTTATTTGTACTGTACACATGAGCCCGTGGACCCATTAGGCGAACTGTGAGCGGCTGACTGAATGCGTAATGTCACGTCGCGAGTAATGAGTATGGAGAAGTATATTCCGTCTCAACTATCGGCCGATAGAAAGTCTGCAGTCTGCGAGGAGGTTTAGTGAACTGAGCCGCCGACCGCGAGCATCGTTCGCTGGGTCTCAGCGGCTGACTAACCCCCGGTTTCTATATTCAACGGACATTCGTAGGTAAGAGCTACGACTCGTTTCCACATACAAAGTTTGACAGCTAACTTACGCCCGGTTTCTAGCTGTCAAACTTTTGTATGTGGAAACGAGTCGTTGCTCTTACCTACGACTGTCCGTTGAATATATAAACCGGGCATAAGTAAGTCGAAACGTCACAAACTGCGTACAGTACGCGCTGTATGGGCACTCCATATTAAATCCCTAACCCTGCAAAGCAAAGTGATCTCTTTCGCTTCAATTCGCGCCGCGCCGCAGCGCACCGCTCACGTAGGACACTTCCATAGTAAATCGACTGTTTATTGTTTCCGCGCCGCACCTTGCCGTATCGCGTTCGCTTCCAGATCGCCCACATAAGACGCAGGGTAAGTTCGCTCACAGGTCGCCTAATGGGTCCACGGCCTACACACTTGTCCCTTAAATCATGATGACAATGAACTTTAAGCTCATAATCATGGACTTATGTCACTGACAATTACAAAAATTAACATATCACATCAATTTAACAATTAAATATTATAGGTAATTTAATGATTATTATAATAAGTACATTTTATAAAGTAACTATTTTTAACCGACTAGAGCAACTTAAAACGATTTCATTAGTTTTAACTAAATTTTTTTCTGTTATGCCAGTTCCACTACTGATAAACTGTTATCAGACACTTCATCTACGACCTACCCAACAGATAGCGTTCAAATTGATATCTCATAAGTTTCTTTTACATCCGCACTCCGAATCGTTGACGGCTACTTGAATCCATTCCTTAGTTTATAAAGTAAAGATTTTATATGGGAAGTCTTTACAGAGAAATACAATTTAAATAAAGGCTTTGAAGAAACTCCAGGCCGTAATTAATAGTGGTGTAAAGTTACGATTGTCCGAATCTTAATTAGCATAAGTTTCTCTGTAAGTGAAATGTAAATTTCTTTGAGAAATAAATATCTCTAACCTTACTCCAAAATTACACAAGGCGTAACTTTACACCACAGTTACTATTTTTATTTCATTAGGTGTTTTATCTGCAAGATATGTATCAGACACTTTATCAGTAACCCTGCGTCTTACGTGGGCGATCTAGAGGCGAACGGCGGCGCGGTGCGGCGCAGAAACAACAATCAGTTGATTTACTATAGTAGTGTCCTACGCGAGCGGCGCGGCGCGTATTGACACTTCAATAGTAAAGCTAGAAACATATTATCGGACGCGGCTTACAGCCGCGACTGATAGGTACGCACAGTACAAAAACATCCATCAACCAACATCCCCCGTACCATGGCGATTGTCTAGGTATCGGAGAATAGATAAAAATGACAGTAATGACATTAGTGTGGATAAAACGGGTAGAAAAGTAACTTTTTTCCACTTTCTACGCGTTTTATCCACACTCTAATGTCATTACTGTCATTTCTTTCTATTCTCTGGTACCTAGACAAACGCCATGGGGGGCTGCGCGCCAGATCGTTGTCGGACGTCCGAAAGCTCAAGGACACGTCCGCGACTTACGTCCGATAGTTTGCACAGCGAGTATACAATCATTATCCAGATCGCGGCTGTCAACCGCGTCCGATAGTATGTTTCTAGCTTTAATCGACTGTTTTTTGTTTCCGCGCCGCTTCGCGATCGCTTCGATAAGACGCAGGGTAAGAGGATTGGACCTATGCATTACGTATGTTATAGGTACCGTAGGTTCATTTGATTTTGTTCACTGAGGTGTCAGTTAATCATCGTATTAATGGTCCGAATGACTTTTGATCATCATCATCACAATATTTTGTAAGAAGCTCTACGTCTAAGGCCGTTTAAAAAATAACAATCATAATTCAAAAAATTCTCTAAATTGTTCTAAATATTTATGGCTTTATATTATGCAATATAATATTCACCTTCCTACCTCTGATGTAGGAAAAAGCTATTTTATCCCTATTTTAAGTCGAGTTTCTTTTAGTTTTCAACGTTATTATGACACAAATAATGTTTGTTACAGTGGTAACGATCTTAGGTAGCATTGGGTGCCAATCATTTTGTATGAAGTACTAATTTATATTTTATACGTCGAATTTGAACTATATTTAGACAATCACAAACATAATAAAAAGCCTCAACTTTAAGATAGTATAATAAGAGCTTATCAAAAATTTCGGTTGTGACGAATAGAGTTCCGTGGCCGAGCGGTAAGGCACTCCGGCTTTAGGAGGATCGTCTGATCGTTGCGGGTTCTAATCCCGTCGGGATCTAAAATTTTGATAAAACTTTTCATTTCTTAATGAAATAAGCCTAAGTGTGGTTTAACACTTGAAAAATTACAAAAAATTAAGATAATAGGTAAACAGTTCGACCAAGATATTAAAATTACGTCAAATCAAACTACGAAGTGTGAAAAATATTGGCGCCCCAACGCGGGACAGAGTGGCGCCCAACGTGGTATAGTATTTCGATACAAAACGCGATCTTTCATTTTGTAATAGATTTATAACTTACTATAATTTCCATTGTATTTTACCTCTACTTTTAGATAGTAGGTTCACATAGTTCTACCAAAAATGTAAATAACATCAAACCTAAATCAATTTTGGCGCCCAACGCGACGTGAAAGAGTGGCGCCCAACGTGGTACTGTATTTCGATACAAAATGACAAACTTCAAATGCCATCTTTCATTTTGTAATCGATTTGTAACTTACGTATACTTACTATTGTTTTCATTGTATTTTACCTCTACCTTTAGATAGTAGGTTCACATAGTTTGACCAAAATTTAAATAACATCAAACCTAAGTCAATTTTGGCGCCCAACGCGTGACAAAGTGTAGACAAAGTAAACATAATTTTGCAGCTATAGTATAAAGTAGTTGTTATAGAATTTAAATCCATTTATCATCTTTTTTAGCGCCATTTAACAGCGGTGTTGATTCCTCCCTCTCTTTGACTGGACTGTCAGGTTTGCCGTTTTTATATTTAGCGTGACGGGACACTGTGTAGGGGACACCTGATAGTTCTGATGAAAGAGGGTTGTAGTATTGACGGTAGCAGAAAATGGCGGTTGAGAAGCCGATTATTGATCCAACTAGGATGTCTGGAAATAAAAGTTATACTTAATAGCAATTATAAGTCGAAATTTTAACATGAAACTGCAACTCTTTTTGTTTGATTGGCAATTACCTAATTTATACAGGGTTATTTTTAAAACACCGGTAACCTCTCAGGACTTTATTATTATCATTATAAACAAAATATTTATTTTCCAAAAACAAACATTCAAGATTTCCTATCTAAAACATTGTCCTATCGAACACATTTCGGCCCCCGCCGCCCGAACCCCGCTCCCTTCGCTTTGTACTATCGCTTTTTTTTGTTTCGCATAGACTTCGTAACATTTAGAGCGTTCAATTTAAATATTTTTATTTTTGTATCAAAATCTGACTAAAAAAATAATGATGATATTTTAAAATTCATAGAACAAAAGTTGTTCCTTATAAATACAGTACTGAGAGGTTACCGGTGTTTTACAAATAACCCTGTATATGAAAGGAGGCCCTCGTCTGAGGTGTAAATCGCACCCACCACTCACCAGTAATCATACCTTGCCAGTGATGATACGTTACGGAAGTTCACGAGAAATTTCATGACTTCTGCCACTTTTAGGGCTAAACACTTGTCTTTAGAGCTAGGTATCTCCACATTTTAGGTCCAAACTAGTGTTTTCTTTCGTGAATATGACATTCCTATTGTGTGTAAAGGAGAGATGTTTCTTTTCATACCAGCTGTATGGACATACCTTGCCAATGATGATGGTAATCAGCAGATCTCGACAGTGCCACCACCGCGGCCAGCAACAGAGGCGCTAACGCGGCAAGCACGCGTACAGCCCGCCCCCGCCCTGCGGCCAGCACGCCCAGCCGCCCGCAAGCCCACAGGCTGCCCGCGCCCAGAGAACACCACGATACTGGTGATGAAAGGATGTATCAGCCAAAGAAGGAAGAAGAGTTTAAGGGCAAAACTGAGACAGATAGAACACAGGCTACCTGCGCCCAGAATAATATCAGACAAAGAATAGGATGGATTCAAGGGTTGTAAAATTACGTGAAAATAAAGACAGAACAAACAAAATGGTATGGAGCAGTGGCGGCGTAGCGCGGGTCGGTTGATACTCAATTCACAAGTACCCAGAAGCTATGGCACCAGTTCCTTTACTAGAAAACATGCTCGAGATTGTCAAAGTCAATTAATCAAAAGGGTCCGGAATACTAAGGGCGGTTTTCAATTGAGCACACACCCCCCCCCCCCTCGCCCCTCCCCCAACCAGAAAATTTTAATATTTGTTTTTCCAGAAAACTTAGATTTACAAATCGTACGGCACCCCCTAATCGCAATTTTCTAGCGAAGTGAGTATCTTTTTGGGCGAGCGAAGCGAGCCGATTTTTTAATATTTTTTTTGTACATTTAGTTCTTGACGATAGTAAGGTAAAGAGATACTTCGACCATAAAAATAAAGACGTCGGCCTTAAAATTCCGTCACCACAGGTTGACCGCTAAACTAACTATACACCGCTATTTTATGACTACCAAAAAAAATTTAAGGACAGTTGCAGCAGGTGCAGAAAATGATAATGGCATGGTCAGAACTTTTTTTTATTTAACTATCACAAAGTTATCGAGGATTGTAGTCAACCAAAACTGAACAAAATTTTATGAAAACTGTACAAATAAGTACTACAGACAACAATTGCGTACAGAATCTCATTCGAACTATGCTCTCGTATCATCCCCAGTCAGTAAAACCGCAGTAGCTATCAAAAATCCATGTCTTTCCTTTTGAGGTTATAATTTTTTTTTCTCTTTTTTTGAGTTTTATTTACAGAAATATGATCAGTAACAGACACCGAGACCATGGTTAAATTTTTTTTGGTAATTAAAAAGTAGGGGTGTATACGAGCTTGCTAACATACTTGTTTGTTTCTCTAATAATATTTTCAACCTCTGTGACGCAGTGGGCGAAAGCCCGCCTGTGACACAGAAGGTTGCGGGTTCGATTCGATCCCCGCCGCGGGATAAATGTTTGTATGATCTGCAAATACATATTTATCTCGGGTGTATTTATGTAGGTATATTTATCGGGGTGTTTCTATGTATAATGTATGTATTTACAAACAAAAAGTATATAAGTAGTATATCAGTTATCATAGGCGGATCCAGGAGTGGGCACGGAGGCACTTGCCCCCCCCCAGACGATATTTGTGTGTACCTACTAACGACGAAAAATTAATAAATTGTGAAATTTTTGTTTCTTGTGCCCCTCCCAGAAAAAAATCCTGGATCCGCCCATGTCAGTTATCTAGTTCACATAGTACAAGCTTTGCTTAGATTAGGGCTAGATGATGTTGTGTGAAATTGACCAGCATTATTATTATTATGTACTACGAGTAATAACTTGGGTCCGTCGTAATGTTTGTTTGTAGTTGTGTTTGGTATAGAAAATACTCACAACTGCTGTGCCCACTTGGAAATGACTTCCGTCCCTCCATAATTTCCTGTACATCACCGGAGCAGACCAGGTCAGCTGTCTCTACACCATCGGGGAAGCAACGGTAGTAGAAGTCTGGTCGCGGTCTACCTGAAATTCAAGAGAATATTAAAAACTAGCTAAGAGATACAACTATTAATGTATAAAAGAACCAAAAGATAAATGACTTTATCTGGCTATTGAACATTGATATGTTTAATACCAGTGTTCCCAAGGCAAGGCGATGCCTAGCATTACATTTTTTTAATCCAGAAGTTTAACTGTTTAATTTTTATTATATATTTTTCTCCAACCCTGACTGTGACCTGTTCAGTGATAGCTGGTCAAAAATATTAACTGAATGTTTGTATTTTTGTGAGCGTCTTTCTTAATGCTAATTATTATTGTAAATTGTGTATGTCTTTATTTTTACTTAATACTATTTTGACTCATAATTCATTCTGACCATGTAATATTTTTAATCATTATTATTTTTATGTAATTTCTTCTTTAATTAATGTAATTGGGTGTATACCGTGTTAATTAAAGTAAATAAATAAAATAAATAAATTCTAAGTATCTATAATAAGATAGATAAGTATGTATACAAGTATTAGTGTTCACATTTTTTCTAGCTATTCTACTAGTATTAGCGAAGACCTGTAATTGGCTCACTATTTCTATTGTAGTTACTAAGGACACCATGTAATAGCTGTTGGTTTTCCAATAAATAATTAAAACTGTAGGTAGGTAGGTAGGTACCGACACACTACATGTTCATTTTTTAACAGAGAATTATTTCTCAACTTTGGTAGGCAAGGCCAGTGGCGTAGCTATCGGAGATAGGAGTATTATTGTTCTGTGTATCTGAGGGCTAGGCGGTGCAGTGCACCGGGGCCCCCAAGCTCAAGGGGCCCTCGGACTTTGCGTCAGAGCCCGAGAGTCCGGAAGGTTTTGTTCTTAGGAAACTATAGGTATGATTATTTTGAAAATAAAACAACTGCATTTAAAAAAAAAACTTTTTACAAACAATTCAAAATACGTTAACATTTTGCCGCATCCTGCATAAAAGGTTGCTATAAGGTTATATAAGGTTTGCTGTAAGGTTGTCTGGAAGAAATCGCTTCTAAGCGATAAGACCGCCCATTGTACATTGTCTCGTTGGGTTTTATTGATTCATAAGTGTATGTTGTGTAATTATTGCTTGAGACGCAGCAGGTTGCGGGTTCGATCCCCGCCGCGGGATAAATGTTTGTATGATCTGCAAATATTTATCTCGGGTCTGGGTGTTTCTATGTATAATATGTATGTATTTACACAAACAAAAAGTATATAAGTAGTGTATCAGTTATCTGGTTCCCATAGTACAAGCTATGCTTAGTTTGGGGCTAGATGATGCTGTGTGAAATTGTCCAGCATTATTTATTTATTTATTGTGTACAATAAAAAGTTTTTCATTCATTCATTTTGACTTGATAAAACCTGAACCGTTCAGTTAGGGCCCCAGTTTATTTTGCACCAGGGCCCTTGGCTACTTAGCTACGCCACTGGGCAAGGCACAGAAACTCCGTCACCACACCACAGTTGGGCTAACTCACATGATCGAACATAAGTTTTTATCTCGTTATCATTATCCTTTACCGCTTTTGTTCCGCTTACTTTTTTTTTCCATTATTCATCTATTCTTAGCATCTAAAGTGGAAACCTGTAATTGGCCATATTCCTAGTATCTAAAGCCTATTTTTAAGTTTCTCTGTATCGCTGTTGGTTTCCCAAATAATAAATAAATAAATAAACAAAAAATTTAGAAAAAAATTACCAGCTAAAAGTTTGATAGTATCCGTTAGGACCCCATTGATGCCTAATGCAAGCGACCACGCTAGAAGAAACTGCAAAAAAAAATTAGGAATATATGAGTGAACACTGTTTGAAGACACGTCAAATCGGCGTTTTAGTGACGATTACTGGTCTCAACACATACAAAATAACTACGTAGGTACCTACTAAAATTACACAGGACCCCGCACTAAGCATAGCTTGTGACGCGTATTGAATTATTTATGGGTGTTTGTTTCTATGTATAATATACATATGTATTTACAAACAAAAAGTACCTATATAAGTAGTATATCAGTTATCTGGTTACCATAGTACAAGCTTTGCTTAGTTTGGAGCTAGATGATGCTGTGTGAAATGTCCAGCGTTATTTATTTATTTATTATTATTTATTTATCAACCAGTCATTATGAATTATTTATTAACCAGTTATTATGAGTTAGGCTCCATTTTGCCGCAACCTTAAATTTTGTTACTCTCTTTTCTGTTGTGTTATGTAGGTACTTATTGCGGCAAATAAAAACTTATTCTATTCTATAAACTATTTATCAACCAGTCATTATGAATTATTATCAACCACTCATTATGCGCTTAACAAGAGCTCTGAACGGTGAAGGAAAACATCGTGAGGAAACCAGTTAGTATTCTTATAGGCGGCGATGGGCTTGCAACCTGTCACGTATGGAATACTAACTTCTGCAAGATGTGGGCATGTATCAAATATGTATTTGTACATGCCTCTGACTACCCCCTTAGACATCTTCAAAGGATCTGGAATATAAAGATCTGAGAGAATGTCTACCGCGCCTTGGGGATACAGTCGTGACCCTGTTTACGTTTACTCATTATGAATTATTATTATCAACCACTCATTATGAATTATTATCAACCAGTCATTATCTAACCTCGAGTGCATCATTACAATCATTACAACCGGCCCAGGCGATCAGTGACACAGCACAAGGCACAGAGAGCACAATAGACCATAGAACTCCTCCTGGAACGTACGATTCTTTGCGTGGATACTTATATTCCGTCTGCAGATCGTTTTGATGGATGACTCTGACGAATGGGGACATTGTTTCCATGTAACTGAAAAATTGAAGAATAATTAAGATACCTACTTCAACAGTATGACATGAGCTTTAGATTATCTCGATTGATAATTATATTTGTAATGTAAACATTGTTCGAGACCGGACCATTTACGCACGGGAGTAGCACGGGAGGTTTGTGCGCGGTGGGGTCCCGAAGGAAAGTGGTTGAGCGTGGAGGGGTTGCGCAGGCGTTGGCCCACAGCGGCCGCGATGACGTTACAGCCTCCCCGCACAACTCCTCCCGTGCGTAAATGGTCCGGTCTCGAACAACCATGTTGGTATAACTCGCGTCATGTAAAAATAACGCTGGAAAAAAGTGGAAGGGGTATGTTTGCGCATGGGTACACTCGCGCACGAAAGTACTCAACTTACTGTTTTATTTTTGAACTAGCCTTTCGCTTACGGCTTCGTATATTGGTTATTGGTAGGTATATTCAAATATATTAGATAGAGTAATTATTAAATAGAATTAAAGACATATTTAATTCCGTAAAGAATATTTAATCATAATAAAAACATTAAAGATAATGTTGAAAGTTGAAACTCCTTCCACTAAGTCGTAGTGGTATTCCGAATCTTTTGAACCTTTTACAATTTTATTTGTCTCACTGTAGACTCGGAACGTTTTGTTGCCTTTGTTGTCCGTTTCATACTTTGTTTTACAATATCAAATGCATTATTATCAACCTCTCTTTTCATACAGCAATATAACTTCGTCATAAATAATTTTATGTAAAACGATTTCGTAATTAAAAACTTTTGTGCGCGATGGTATTTTGAGAGAAAAAGTAACGTGGACACAACGCGGAAGGCAAATGCAAACTGACGAACCAATAGCGCGCTGGCAAGCGTGTGGCGCGCGACCATCCCGCCCCGCGCCTCACCCCGTACCGTCAAATGGACCCTTAAAGCGTCCATGGCGCAGCTTGATAGCCAGCGTTCTTTTTACGTGACGCGAACATATGACAATGCTGTTTAACATAAAAGGTATTTTTTAAATATCACTTGTTTTTACAGTCTATTAAAGAATGGTACAGTACTGAGAATAGGCATTTGTGAAGTTAGCCGCAACAATGTGCAGTAGATAATTTGTAAAATTCACAGTGCTGTATGTACAAACAAAAAGTATATAAATAGTATCAGTTATCTGATTCCCATAGTACAATCTTTGCTTAGTTTGGGGCTAGATGATGCTGTGTGAAATGTCCAGCATTATTTATTTATTTACTGACTGTACTATAGTATGTGGCATTGTCTATGTACCTATTTACAAAGATATCATTTTAATGTCAATTTAAAGTACAAGTTAGATAATAGTTCTTATCTGTTTGGTTAAATAAATATTTCCAAGATAAAATAGTAATTTTCAAACCTAACACAACTGCTTAAGGATAAATATACACTGACAGCAATTAAATAACATTAGAAAACAACGTTTATCCTCAACAAGGTTTTTTTATTTAAAAATATTTGAATGCTAATTTCTAATACATAATCTAGTAAAAAATATTCAAGAAAATACATAAATAGATTGAAAATATGTTACAAATATATTTTTCATGAGGTAAATATTAAAAAATGTTTAATTATTGAAAGATTTAATTGATAAAATTTAAAAACATGAACATGGTGTAGTAGAAACGTATGGAGCTAACTTACCAAAAAGCCGACATTAATAAGATGCGAAGCAATATTTCAATAAATAGGTTGAAGCTGGCAGATCGGATTAAAGGCATTTTTGTTGCTATTTATCACAATTTTCACAGTAAAATTAAATAAAACATTTGCACGAGCCACGAAGGATTTCGACAAGATGACGTAGTAAATTTCGTTCAGAATTATTAGCAAAACATTGCAGAGTTGTGACAGTTCGCAACCTTGTTCTACTGTTTTTGAACGAAATTTGCGTTTCGATTATGCTAAATAGGTCAGGAAGAAAAAAACCGGTGCAGCCAACGCATAAAATAAATCTCCCAAATTAGCTAACTTTTTGCATTAAAGGCCAGGAATAAAAACCAAACTATAGCAAAAAACAATATTAAAAATATTTTTATTGAACGTTTTCAGTTGATCTTAAAGGGCCTACAGAGCCGAATCGAAAGAATACCTACTTACCTAATAAAAAACTATTTTCCTACCTACCTATTATATTTACGGATTGGGTTTTATGCAATTTCAAGGTGTGACATCATTATCACTACATAGTATAAAACAGTCGCTTTCTCTGTCCCTATGTATGCTTAAATCTTTAAAACTACGCAACTGATTTTGATGCGATTTTTTTTAATAGATAGAGTGATTCAAGAGGAAGGTTTATATGTGCATAATATGAGATGTCGTAAATAAACAATTTTTTTGCGCTTACGTTGCAAACGCTGGCTAAACCCTAATATTTAGTATCAGCATTGCACCCATGCGAAGCCAGGGCGGGTCGCTAGTAGAATGCATAAAAAGACGTTAAGGTTGAAAACCTTCATACTTCTTCTTGGTGTGCAGTAAAACACAATGTTTTGTATATAAAGTTTTTATTTTTATTTACTATGGTGTTATTTACAGGTACCATGTTATAATATTATGGTAACTAGAAATAAAGACGTTATAAAAATTAACATCTATTTAAATACTTATCGCAAAACCCGTCGCGTTGGTCGTACCTTCTATAAAAAATAAGCTAGCAAAAAAACACGTTGGCAATTCATAGTAAATTAGTACTTAACACATAAACCTTCACATACTTCACCGTGTTTTGATTAAAACTAATTAGAAAAAATATACATCCAAAAAAACACGGCATAAAAAATATTAGAATTTTGTGATATATTTAGAGTATTTGAAAAATAACCAGATCTTCAAAACAACGACACAAACAAGCAAGAAATATATTACTTAAGTATAAAAAACTTCTTAAGTACAGAGTGTAGCACATCTCGTTTAAAAACTACAAATCAATCACAATAAATGCCAAAGGATAAAATGCAATTTTGTTATATCAATAGAAAACTCATTGTGCCACCTGCAAAATTTTGTTACGAAATTAATTAAACTCATTTTTAGTTCATTTTATGCGAAGATGTCGAGTTCCTAATCACATTCTTTTAATGTAAGTAAATAAAACAATAATATTTGATTTTGGGGCTAAAACAAACGCTAAGCCATTTTTTGTCACATGCAAAAAATAAATAATTATCAGGCAACTCTAAATTCAAAATTAGAACGGAACAGATAACGATTCTAATACTCGAAATGAGAAGTCCAGATTTGAAATTTAGAATGTTAATCCTAAATTTTTTTAAGGAATCGGAGAGCGGTCATTTTAACCCTTTCATAATGATCTCGCTACTACATAATACATAGCAAATAGCTACGTTAAACTAGGAAAGGCACTGGATAATCAAAAAGTATATACTGTGACTGTTCTAGTCTGGAAGAATCCCTAGTAAACGTGATAAACAATATAGAACTATCATAAAGCAATATAATGAACGGCCTAATAGATATCCCTGGAAAAAAGATCGATTCTGCACCAAGTTTTGATCGATTTTTATTTGAAAGAAAATTGAGATGGTTCCATAAATATTTCTAATGGATTAATTCTTCCCTAAAAACGTACATGGATACTTAGGTACTTAAAGTAACGATTTACAAGTAATATCCCATAGAATGTGCCCTAGCATTCTTGTAATAGTCAAAGTACTCGAAAGGAGACGTTGAATGTTTCTTCACAACTTCATCTAGTTGCATCTGGTCACCCCAATCAGCCTGAAAAACATATTTTTTTTTAATTATTAATTCACCCCTACTTTCATGGGCCATATTAAATTGGAGGAACAGGAGTAAAATCACCTAGCTTTATGACAGTGATCCCAGCGGTTCTACTGAATAAATGCTTTTTGACTTTGATATAAGAAAAACGTACTAAATTCCAGGAAAATGGGAACAAGTGATTGAAATACAAGCATCATAAAAAGGAATTGTAGTGATAATTAAATTAAAAAAACTGTAGGTACCTATCTATACAATCACTCTAACTAGAGCATTAGAGGCAAGTCCCTAGCATAAGAGAATTAATATAAAGAAAATATCTAGCAGCCGTCATCTCAACACTCATTATAAATTAATATATTCAATAATTGTTATTCTTTCAGGCAAACATTTAAAAGAAGTATATTCTTGAATTACGTTACACTTACAAAGTTCGGGAAGAGCGAACGTTTTTGATCAAATTTCCTCTCGTTGACACATCGCAGTAGGTAAAGCCGTTCCACCCATGGCCAGATCATGTAGTCCAGCATACCTGGCTTGTTGCCACCGAAGTAATACGTACCTTAAAAAACATAGGAAGAAGGTTTCAAGAATCATAATTAATAATTGTTTAATAATTAATTAATAATAATAATAATTTCATCAAATAATAATCATCATCAAGATCTTTTAAGTATTTCTGATCCTTTGAAAATGTCTAGGGTAGTCATCTACAAATACATATTTGGTACCTACGTTTCACAGATTTTTTTTATGGAAGAGAGGGCAAACGAGCAGGTGGCACACCTAATGGTAAGTGATTGCTACCGCCCACAGACAACTGCAGCATCAAGAGGCACTGCAGATGCGTTGCCGGCCTTTGTGGTAGTAATAGGCTCTTTTCTCACAAATTAACACTCTTTAGGAGACATGACAAGGCTGCAAACCCATTGTCACCTATTGACCATGAAATGCATTTCAATATATATTTTCTATATGTATTTTGGATTACTACTTACCTAACTGGTTTCCATAATAAGGTGTTTCAAAAAAACATTATTATAATTGCCTATCGTTAGGTCAACATGGCTCATCTTCAGTAATTACCAACAAAACTAAAACACCTTCCCATCCCAGCAGTTAGTAGTACCTTTGCAATATTATTATGATTCTGAATTATTATTATTGAATCTGAATTATATTATTATTTCTTACCTCTAGCAGCCAATTCCTTCTCTAAAATATCCAAAGTTTGAATTATCTGCTCGCTGCCAAACGCGAAGTTGGTGTCGAAACATTCTAAGCTGCCTTTTATTAACTGAAATTAAAAAGAAAGTATTTAACCTTACATAAAATCTCGTTTTCCCCGTTGGTACTATGGACTAAGCTAAGACCACAATCACTCAAAAGGATCCAGACAATCTACCTACATTATTTCGCCTCATTCTCCATAACACAGGCTAAAATCAAATCAAATTTATTTCAGGCAACATTAGTCAAGTACAAGGTTGATATTAAAATATGTACAGGCTTACCATAGAACGTGACATAAAGTTATTCCACCGAATAAATCAAGAATAACATATTACATATACATTTTGACAGTTTACACTCCGGAATAACTTTATGTCACGTTCTATGGTAAGCCTGCTAGTAAATAAACGAATGTCTGTTTATAATTCTGTTTCCTCTGTTTATGATCTCCCTTTGTTGGTCTCTCAGGAGTACTTATAAACAATTTGGAGTCCTACCTATCCTATCGCGGTTGTTGAAAATATGCTTTTGCCTTGCCACAAAATGTCAGTCTATGTATTCTAGGAATACTTACTTCATTAAATCTCTCGATCAGCAGACGGTCCTGCGCTTTTACAAACGGATCTCTAGAATGCAGTGGGTTCCTTGTGTACTTCTCATCCAGGTAGTCGCATATCACAACACTCTCGAACAAGTATCTGTCTCCTTGGTCTGTCGGTATCTCCAGCACTGGTATTTTTACTGAAACAAGATGGTATTTTCAACCCCAACGCAAAACGAAAATGAGGGATGTTAAGATAGATACTTTAAAGAAGGACTTAGATGAGAGTACAGGGCCAATTGGAGTGGAGTTGAGAGAAAAGGCTTGTCCAGCAGTGGGCTATCATCTAAGCTGCCAATGATGAAGCTTGTCAGGTTCGCCTACGTGCCACATTTCAAAATCATCATGAAATATGAAAGCTTGCATATTCATATTACACACGCACTAGTAAAATTGTACTGGTAGTTTTGCCAGGAAGTAGGTATGTCGTTTTTATTAGGATATAACATAAGTAACTACTTCCTGGCCTAATCTAGCTGATTGGAATCCCATAGGACACTATTGCAAATAATAATTCGAAACATTTCAAAGGCATTAACATAACGGTATTGCAGCCATTATTTAATTCCCAAAAGGCGTGAATAACTCGAGCGTGAATATAGGTACCTACAAGCGCAAAAAGTTATAATTGCTGATAAAAACTTTAAAACTGACTCATTCTTGTAAGATTTCATTTCAGCTGCTGATGATTCTAGCATATTCCTTTACAAACAATAGCATAGTCTCCTGACGTATAAAATCATTAAAAGATTAGAGATCTCCACTTGCTAAATAAAGTGAGTGTATGATAATAATATAGACCATCAACAACCTATACGACAGGTAACTTCCAAATTCATCTAAGTACGTAACAAGTTCTTGATAATTCTTTCAAACAGCTAAACGAGTCTTGATGTCACAGTCTTTCTAGAAATGAAATGAGCCTGCTTTTCAATCAGGCAGATGTTATAACACCTAGATTGTAGATGGCAGGACGCTTTGGATGTGCATCTACTAGACTGGCCAACTATACAGCTAAGGCGGGAAAGCCTGGAAAACAAAAAGGGAGGATTTTGCCCTGCAATGGGACCTGGGCTACAAATAAATAAACAAGCCTCTTTATCAGCGAGGAGTTGGCCCTTAAACTCACATCTAGGATTATTAGCTCGGAACCAGTCAGGCAGCCTCAGGGGATCCAGTTTGTAGACCTCATACTTCGTCTTCTTCGCCTCCAGGATAAGCAGGACCCTGTGCCCGTATGGGTTCATCTCCACGTGGTATAGACGGAGCTTGTCTGTTAGAGGTGGTGGTGGAGACGATCCTGGGGAAACCAGATAAAATAATCTTACTACGATTTTACTATTTTACCTACCTAGATCAGAAAGATTGATAGATAGATTTATAAGCCATATCGCTTTGAGCGATCTCTTCCTGGCAAACCTTTAATAGACAGAGATACAATACAGCAGTGTACAAAAATCAATCACAAAAAAAGTTTGGATGGATGTTGTTGCTCCTTCACATTGAAATGGATGGATTATATGCTAGCTTCTACCATGAATTATAAAGGCTAGGTTCATCCCTTATGACATGCCCATGCTAACTCTTCATCTTCAATTATCAGTAGGTACGTCAATACTTCCACCTTTCTGGCTCGAAAAAACTTTTGCATGACAAGAAAAAAATATTCATCTATTTACCTACTGTTTATGATAAGACTACGTTATACACACTATACCTATTTGTGACAAGTGTCAACATGAGGAGTATTATAATAAGATTAATCAATTGACAAGCTAGGTGTGGTTAAGTGATCGTCAAAGGTCACAACATGGTCACAATTACAGCCTTATGGGCTCTAAGTGGCACGCCCGTTTCGATCGTACCTAGTCCAAGCGAGATGGTAAGATTAAAGTTTTTTGTAAGTTCGTATTCAGATAGATAGATAGAAGATAGAATAACAAAGATACAAGAAAACAAAAAAAAAGCGAAAATAAAGCGAAGTACAATGGGCGGTCTTATCGCTGTGAGCGATTTCTTCCAGACAACCTTAGGATGAACTGGATTAAAGGAAGGCAAAAAGGCGGTTTAGTGGTAGTGACCAACTCTAGATCTCTCTCCATACAGAGGTTGCCTGGAAGAGATCGCTTCTTAGCGATAAGGCCACCCATTGTACATGTTTATCTGATTTTTCTTTTGTTTTTTGTATTTTATTAATGGTGTGCAATAAATAATTTTCATACATTTATTCTAGTGACGGAGTTTTTAGGCCACCTAAAGACCTCTAAAAGATTCTTGTGAAAAAAAATACCTACAGGTAGGTAAGGTACATACATACCTACCAAGCAAAACGAAGTTTTTATATATTGTGATATAAAATAATGCAACTACACACACACGCATAAGGATCCTGCAAGGGGCTCAAATTCGGGTATTTTCATTCTCAGATTCGTTGTTAGTATAAGAAGAAACAGTTATCTTTGTTGGTGGCTTAAAATGCTATTATAATCAGGCGTCTGTCTGCTTTACCTACTTTCTTTTAATAGTGCTTATCGATCAAACAAGTGAGCTCTGGCAATTCTCACCCACATTGCAACTAGGTCAAGGATTTTACTAGCATTAAGAAGCGCACGTTACTAAATAAACAGGAGTGTAACAAATGGAGTTTTTTTATGACAGAAAGCTACATGACACATTAATTTAAAAAAAATTCTAAACATACTCTTTGTAAATACTCTAGAAATCTAGAAATAATCCTAGCTAAATACCTATACCTAGCAGAATCAGAATCAGTATAATTTTATTGCGTAACTGTTGTATAAAGGAAGGTCTTATTTTAAATAGGTACAGGTTTCTACAGTCTATCCATTTCGGATGTGCAACATCAATGGTTAGTAACCTAAACACAAGCACAAGTAGGTAGGTAGGTAAAAAGGTAGTTATACCTTTTGAACCAAAATTAAAAGAAACAATAGGTAGTACCTACTCAAATGCGAACAAATACAATTACTTAGGTACTAAAATTAAAAATACATAAGTATGTAGCTTTACTTGTTCAAAACACATTACCTGTTGTAATACTCGTCTAGACTATAAAATAGCCTAGATTAGAAACAATTTTGCCCTAGGTACAGTAGGTACTTAGTATAAAAATTAAAAAACTAACAGAGCTAGCCAGTTAAATAAAATTAGGAAATTAATGTTAATTAGGTAGGTACATACCTACTCAGTTAGGTATTTAATGCAGACGGTAAATAACCTTGCAGTTTGTAAGCTGTACAAACTCCATCCATTGTTCAAAATTGAATGTTTGAATTGAATGTAATTTTATAAAACAAAACTTTGTTTATCTTTAAAATGTGTGGTGAATTGCATTTTTTCTCATTATAAACCGGATTTCTGTACTATGGTAGGTAGGTACAATATTTAAAAGCTTTTTATAAAAAACTCTACTTCTATAACTATCTACCTAGAGGGAAGAATAATAAAATAATAATCATGAAATTATGGGAAACTCGAGCTGGCACAAACTGGAGCAGAGTCATATTATCTTAATAGACAGAAAGCAATGGAAATGCTTGCAAGGCTTTGCCAGGAGGCACTCAACTCTAGAGGCATCTTCTGGGAAATTTTCAAAGGAGATTGTTTTTGTACCTGCTTAGGTCTACTTAAAAATTTCAATTCTGAATTAAATTATCTAGCTTTACAAAACTAAAATCTACATTGAAAGCGTTAATTCATATTTCTATGAGACAAAAATGATTTAAAATGAGAATGTCACTGTGCTACGATATTTTATTTGCTTGGAAAGAGGTCAGAACTGCAATAACGAAACGTCGCGTCGCCGACTGCTTGGTCAATACCATGACGTCATGTTTTGTAAACAGCTGTTTTTTGTACTTTATTTATTTTAGAGTACTGATTGACTTATAATTTTTATAGTACTTATGTAGTTAGGGATACACTTCATTAACGCAAAAAATAAATGATGGTCCTAAATTTGTACATTTTATTAAATTAGGCCAAAACAAATATTAGGTACTTAATAACTAAAATATTTAGATTAAAAATAGAAAAATCTAAAATGTTCAAGTGGAAAAAATCCAAAAAGGTGACTACGCACGTCACATAAAATAACACTGTAACTACCTAAAAATTAAATAGATAAAAATATAGCTAAGTGTTAAAATTTTCGATACTCACCAGCTATCTTTTGTTGGTAATATGACATTTTGAACTAAAATTGTCGCTTTAATTTGATAATCTTGTTCCACGTGAATCCGTGTTCGCACGTTCGTTTATACCGGCATTACTAAAGGCGATTGGTGACTGACTACCGACTAGTGACGTACGTACTTCAGTGAGCTGAATCAGATTTGTTCTTCATTCACTTTTTACTCAGCGTTGTTAAATAATCACTCGATTGAGAAACTGCGTGAAATTGTGCGATGTATGATTAGAATACTGTAAAAGAACCTAGTTTCTAGACCGCAGAATACTTAAATATTTATTTCATAAAAAAAATAATTTTAAAAATAAAAAAGATTTTAGAAAAGAAAATAATTATTATTCCACTAACGATAATTTTTGATAGGTACCTTAATGAATTTGTTTTGTAGAGTTAGGACCTACCTACTAATCAACTTTACTGACAGGTAAACTTCGTTGCACCTAATGTAAGTAGTACGGTAACATACCCTCCAGAAGGTAGGTACTACTACTATGGTTAACTATCAAATTACTTAGCATTTCTTAACTGATCAAAAGACATGATCCCATCACTACGTTTGAATGTTGAAATAGTAGAGATCGACCGGCGAGCGACGTCACTTTTAAAATTATAGCATCTACCTCAATGACATCATTCTTTGGTTTTGACCCGATTATCAGCAACGCGACCGATTGCGATACACCAAAACATAGAAGATATTAAAATAGACACTTACACCTCCTGAATTTAGTGGTATTATAAAAAGAAGGCTGTGTTCTATGTTTACCTTCCTTTAATTTAAGTAGGTAGAAATATGTTAACAACACGTTGACAACGAATGCTTTGCATAAATAAAATTAAGAAGGTAGGTAAGTATACCTACAAGTTAGACAGGATAATCAATGAGTCATTGACTTCTATGCATAGCTACATGTCATGTAGGAGGTACCTACGATATAATCGAACAGTTTTTGTATATGTAGGCATAAACTTATTTGTAACAAAAATGTAAATTCAATTCTCTCATATAATAAGACTGTAAAAGATATAATCTACTGTGGTAGTGAATTTTACGTATTACCATACTAAGTATTAGCTATATTGCTGATTATATGAATAGGGGAATATATTTAGGGAGATCAATAGTTAATTTTTTGAATACTGCACTGTGTTAATTTCCCAAGATTTTGGGTAATAAACAAACACAAAACACAAGAACAATTCTTGCAGTAACAGCATTAACAAAACGCATGACAGCAACGATTGTTTTTTGTTTGTAAATTTTATTTTTTTGCTAGCAACATTGCACGTAAATTGACAAGCCGTCAAGTTTAGAATGTCAATGTCATAGAACACTTATTTTTTTCATTGGCTATTTCTTTCGCACACACGTTATTTTTCTTGTTTTGTCTCATTCTAATGCCATTTTTTACTGTTTATTTTATAAAATCAGCTTTTTTGTTCCAATCCAACTTTCCATTCCAAAGAATACATACAACACACGGCAGGTTGACTCCATACAAACAAATTGGGAATTTTGTCTATGGGACCTCTAATAGAATCGGAATGAATTTGAACGGAACCACAGATGAAACAACCTCGTCTGTGAACTTCTGTGAACGGAACGAATGTCTTTTGGTAAACTTTCCGTTTCCGGAGCCGTGGTGCCGCGCAAACGCGTATGTCCGCTAACCGCTTCCGTCAGCCATTTTGTTTGTATTGTGATCGAGTGAAGTTTTGTGTTGATTAATTTCCGCAACTTATCCTCTCATAATACCACAGATTAGGTAGAGATAAATCAGATGGTCATCGCAGGAACATTTTGCTGAAGACTTGTGTCATAGCATGGCTAATAGTTACTTACTCCTGATTGGCTATCGGAAACAGAATAGGTAGAAGTTACTTGCTCCCTGATTGGCTATCAGAAAATGATGTATGACAAGTGTACGACGATTCTTTTCTTTTTTACGGCACTGAGCAGAATGATCATTCTACCAAACAAATGAATTTGGTGGTACCTACCTACTATTTTCGTTCATTTCAATATATACCTAGGGTAAGGAAGGTGTTGTGTCGATAGAAAACAACAAAAGTACAAAGATAATTATTTATTTTGTTTTTTACATTTTTTCTTATATTTAATAAGTGCTTTTTTTTGCATTTCAGGAAGCACCCTGTTTTCTAATATTACAATATCGGTACCTTTTAGAATTTTTGAAATTACATTACACCAGTTGTGTATTGTCATTTTTATAGTAATTCGAAGCAAGGCGTCAATAACAGCCTCGCGGTGGACTCGGCAGGATATTCGGTCGAAAGTATTGTTTTTCATAATTTCTTCAGTGATTTCTTTCGAAATATTTTGTTGGCTGGGATTTGTTTCTAAATATTTATTCGTTTCACCGAATATCGTGCCAAAATATCGCACAATGTGCTCAGCAGGGTAGGTCAATTTGTTTTCAGCTAATTCTTTGTATTCTCTATAACTTATCCATTTGTGGACTTCTGTGGTTTCATTTGTGGTCAGATCATTTTTACATGTAACACATTTATTATCAATTCGAGAAATAATTTTCCTAACCACCCACCCAGCAGTATAAGCACGCGCCTGTATATTGAGACGTTCACGCCTTGCTTCAATTGAAATTGGATGAGTCTCAATATGAGATTCAGTTTCACCATGGTCACTGCATCTATTATTTCCTGACAGCTTATGATCAAATAATTTTTTGATTTTTACAAGCTGAGTTGCTTGGTCACTTTTACAGTTAAATGTTCCATGGTGAAACTTTATGAATCCCGTAATTAAAAGTGCTTTAAAAGTATTTTTGAAATTGTGGCAATTGGGATTGATCACTCTCGAGCTGTAGGACCGAACCTGTCCAAAATAATTTTCTATTGCATCGGAATTGATATAACATGGTCTCATAATTTTTATATTTTTTTCTTTCAGAAATTGCCACATCTTCTGAAAACTTTTTAGAGTACTCATCCAATTTTGTAGACTTGGTACACTTGTTTTTCTGTTATTTTTATCTATAAAAAAAATGTAGTGTACACTGGTGTCTGTCACAGCCGACCGTAGTTTTTTCCCTCTTTTTTGTTATATACTGCGTTACCGTTCACACTGTCGAATAGATCGTCGAAAAAGTTCACAACTTCAGCAGTATTTTTTAAAGTCGCGCTTACTTCTCTTCCATCGGAGTAGTGAGCTGTAAAAATAAATAAAATAATTACTGTTCTGTTCTACTCAAGCAAAAAAAATCAAGAGTTTTGTCTAAACTGAAATAAATAGTGCTAATCATGTTTTATCATCTAGCCCCAGAGTAGACACATAAATCCCACTCATATAATAAAGCTCAGTTTGTGAGTTTGTTTAGATGTTTGGATGTTTGTGTATCAATCACGCCTAAACCAGTGAACCGATTTGGATGAAACTTGGAATAGGCGTAGATAGTGACCTGGAATAGCATATAGGCTATTCAAAATGTTGGTACCACGCGGGCGAAGTCGCGCGCAGAAGCTACATAAATTAAATACCCAAGATAATAATATTTTCAGATCATTCAAATTTCTATCTTAGTTTATTAACATTTTAATATATTTCTCAACTAAAAAAGGAGTTATAAAATATAATCACTAATTATAAAGACCACAATTTAGGTAATACACGACACAGGCTAGACCTCGTGCGGGGACCTCTAGTAATAGTTTATAACTTGTAATATCTTTTGGAAATAAATTTATTTGTATTTGTAATAGATAGAATAGAGAAGACTTATTCTAAGAGTAATTATTAAACAATACTTACAAAATGCTGAGGTGAAGTTTAAAGCCCCTGCTACTGTCTTGCTAAAAACTCGAACACAATTCTTAACCTGCAAAAACAACAGTAGGTATGCATTAATCACGTCATGTGAACGTACAAGCAGATTATAGTAAGTGTAGATTTAAAATGGCAAGTACCTTCATTTTTTTTATCTTTTCAGGTATAACATGCTCGTCGTTTAGTTTATGTAACAATCGAGTTTCTCCGTGTTTACAATCTGTCTGATAGACATCAACAATATCAGACCACTTTGCTTTTTTGTCGCTGAACATAATATCTTTTGTTAAAAAGTTATTACGCAACCCCTTAATTAAATGTGGTGGATCAAAGAACACATGTAGCAGGTTCCCATTTATGTTTATGGTGTCATCTGTAAAATTAGGAATAGTTAGAATTTTCTGATGTAATAATATATTAATGTATAATTATTATCATAAACATTTATTTATTCACAAAGTATTTATTTCGAATGTGTTTATAAGTGGATCAATTATTATCATTTCAACTTTTTCAACTTCAAATTTAAACAACTACATTTTTTTACCTGTATTTTTGTTTGCAAGTATTTGCTCTCTTCTAGTATCCTCTTTTAAACTTTTCAATGCAGACTGGAATGAAGCTCCCTGATCTGAGACTAAAGCTATTGGTATCAGCCCAGTATCGCCAACAGCAGTCACAATGTTTTTCAAAATTTCTTTGAGTTCACTTCCGGATGTAGAACCTTCACAAAAATAATATGCGATAGGCTGCTGCCATT
This sequence comes from Epirrhoe alternata, assembly GCA_963565295.1. NCBI lineage: Eukaryota > Metazoa > Arthropoda > Insecta > Lepidoptera > Geometridae > Epirrhoe > Epirrhoe alternata. The sequence goes on from OY751402.1 coordinate 2,835,494, forward strand.
TATGCACCACTCCCTTTATCATAAAAACTAACGCATGGTCAGCAAACTGTGGTTTCCTTTCGGATAACTCGGTAAATCCAGATATTTCATCTTTAAATGTGTAGGTCACTGCTGCTTCTAGAGACATTTCGTCGAAGATGACACTACAATATTTTTTTTCTTCTGACCATGTTTGAACCTGAAATCAGAATATTACATTATGTATGTTATAATTTCTGTATCATATGATTATTTATGTTTATTTTAGTTTCACTTAATAGGAACTTACCTCCTCTTTGATGCATTCAAAAATTTGGGGATTGAGGCCAGAATTTAAATCTAATTTGGCAACTGTTTTCTTTAATGTTGTCAGTGATGGCAGGATAAAAATCTTTTGCAAAAATCGGTAAGATTTTGGCCCCTGTTTCAAAATTGACAAGCTTATAAGCTTTTCATCTAGAGTGAACCTTCGTGCTTTCTTATGTTTGGTGCACATCTTGATTTGCATGTTGAAAATTTTCTTTGCGTATGGATTCATGCCTGCCACTTTTTCTTCAAAGCACTGTTCTTTAGAAAATCTTAATGCTTTATTACACCTGCGTTTGAATTGATTCATCAGTTTACTTGATTTTCTATATTCATTGTAGATTGTTCTACATTTCGGTGTCAGTGTTTGAACTGCGGTCACAACTTTACACTTTTTGTTGCTTAGTGTTTGTTCATCTGAAAAGAGCATAAATATTTATAACCTTTATTTGAATTAGCAGGCATAAAGACTATGTACTAGCAACACACACAACTCCACAAGCAACTCGTAGATAAGCTGAATGGTAATGAATAAGACAGCCACTTGTTAACCACCATTTCTTTAATTATTTAATTGCAACAGGTGAAATGTCAGGAAATAAAATAAGGTAATTGTACGCGATAAATTTCGTTTTAATAAAACATAATTATGAATAGTGATCGCAAAAGTTTAAGAAAGACTAATCTAATTTAGATATTTTTTTGAATAGGTACGAACCTGATAACTGAGCTTGACCTAAAGATGGCTCTTTTTGCACTTCTTGTGATGATGTTGGCATTAAAATTTCATGAGGTGACAACGGCACCTCTTCAGGTGTTAATGGTGTTTCAGGTGACAATGGCATCTCTTGTGGTGATTCTTCTTGAGATGTAGAAGGGCTGATGACATGGTCTGAAATGGCGTAAGGTTACAATATAGTTACCATCTAAGCAAAGCTGTGGGCAGAATCTAGTTCATTAGAATTTGTGAAGTAGATTGACATCTTTTTGGTATGAAATCCAATAAAACCATTAACATTGTTATTATTGAATAATCATGTACCAACCTGCGATAATAAATCAAATTGTATTTGATGTATTCTAAAACTCGCAAACCTAATAGTCTCACCTGTGTTGAAAAGCTCCTTTCCACAGTATGAGTGATCTATGTGCTCCCTTCTTGCATATGGATGATCAGAATGGACTGGATTCACACTCTCTGCTGTAAGTAATATCAGGATTATGGATTTTTCATATTGTAAATATAACAACAGAGTGAAAGGGAGATATTAAAGTCTTACTTTCTAGCTCATAGAATGCAGTATTGACCGTTCGTCGGCACAAAATAGATTGAATGAAAGGCTATTTATTTTAAACTACAAACTTACCGTCAGTTGAGTTCAGCGGAATTGTATTGCCATCCAAGAACAATGTAGGGTATGCATTGATCAGGAGACGTGATTTAGAAGTCACAAATCGGGCCTCAAAATGCCTGTGACACACTTGGAGTCCTGAAATCTCGTTTAAGCTCTTGTTTCTCAACGTATCACTGTTTATACAATCGAGCCACTGTTTGAGTCTTTGACTACACACTGGGAATTTATGTAACATAGCGTCCTTTCGCAAATTTGTGCAACCTGGCACAACACAGCACTTATAATACATCGTACTGAAGGTACAAACCGTACATTTGCAGTTAAATGTGGAACAGAAATAGGCGGAAATTAATCGACGCAAATGCAACAAATGCACAGTAAACAAATTCGTAATTTCGTTCGATAACGGCCAACACAGATTATCTATAGTAGATATAGAAACCATTCATTCAATACATCGAAATCGTTCATTATACCAAAATAGCGACTCATTCGTTGTCATACATCATTTTCTGATCAAGCACAGATTAAATACAAGTCCTCACTTGTAGTTCGCAGCATTTCGACCCGTGCATAATACTCAAAGATGTACACAAGGTGCTGTGTTGTAAATTGTGATAGTAGGCGAAAGAACGTCACTCTTTATAAGTTTCCCAAAACTGAGATAGGACTCAAGAAGTGGTTGGAGTTTATCAATAGTGATAGTTTACGAAGCCTTAGCTTCGACCGGCTTCGAAGGCATTACGTGTGTTCGAAACATTTTGAGAAGCGGTTTCGTACAGCATCTCGCTTGAAATGCCGTCTTCGCTATGATGCCTATCCGACGTTGTTCACGGACAACGAGATAGCAAGTGGAACTCCTGAAGCATCTTCTAAGGACACTGGTGAGTACAGCTGCTTACCCTTTTGTACACCCCGGCCCATTATTTTAAAATACTTACATCTCGAAAGACTAATAATGTTACTAATGTTATTTACAGGGTATACGATGAAGATCTCAGATCATGACTATTCTCGAAAGAGAATTCATATTGAACATTCCTATTGTAAAACCATGCCGAAAGAAAAACGTTTGCGGACTGATAATGGTGAGCATTTAATTTAAATATCTAAAAAATATTCAATAGAAACCAGGATAGGTAGACGTACACTTCGCCCAACGGATCTAGGCATTCGTGAAGTTAGCCGTTTGTCTGCGCAGTGAGCGCTTTTTCATACAAAAATTGTGTTCTGGGCAGACAAACGGCTAACTTCACAAATGCCTAGATCCATTGGATGAAGACTACCTCTACTTCTGGTTGGTAAAAAAAAACTAGACTCATTACTGCCTAGGCATTGATTTAGAAGAGTAAGCAATAATAAATAGTGTTAAACATCTGTTAGAAACAGCAGGATTATGGAATTATGGCTTCCGGGAAGTTTCTCCATTTCGATACCCCTGAAATGTTTATGCAAAGTTTCATAATGATTGGTTGAATATAATAATTAGCATGATTAGATAATATAACTAAAATCTATTATACGAACTTACTTACTAAAATCTTACCATTTTAAATATTTATTTTACCAATATTTCCATTTCAGATGTAACGGGTATGACTTCCAGTTCTGTACCTGTGCAATTTGTGCATGAAGCTGTTGAAAACCCAGCTTCTAAAGGTAATAAATGTAATAGCATGGATAAAATCTTACCATTTTTTCGAGTATGACCCCGCTGTGGGACAAATGTTTGTATGATCTACATATATTTGTCTCGGGTCTGTTTTCTATTTATAATTATGTATGTATTTACAAACAAAATGTATATAAGTAGTTTCAGTCATGTAGTACCCATAACACAAGCTCTGCTTACTTTGGGGCTAGATGATGCTGTGTGAAAAGTCCAGAAATAAATATTTTACCAGTATTTCAATTTCAGATGTACTGGGTATCACCTCCACTTCTTTACCTGTAAAATTTGTGCATGAAGCTGTTGAAAACCCAGCTTCTAACGGTAAGAAAAAATATAGTACACAGTATGTATTTTGCATTAAAGTTAACATGAAGTGTTTTTAAAAGTTGGAATAAACTTTATCATTAAAGTTTTCATAGAATGTTTTTCTGTGTTGAACCTTAAATTATAAATTATTGAATCTATTAATACATTTGCAGAAGTACCTGCACATCATACTCCTAAACGACTGATGAGGAAAAAAATAATTAATAAGAAGAAAAGTCTTACTCCTAATTGTAGAAGACTTTACAGTGCATTTGTGAAGTCAAAAAAACAATTGGACTTCAGCCGTAGAGCCAGAAGAGCCATGGAATTCACAAAAGACGAATCTTTCGAAAAATTGACCGACAACATGAATCCACTTACAAAGAAAATAATGTGGATGCAAATTAAACAGTGCACCAAACATATCAATGCCAGAAGATTCACAAATGAAGAAAAATTGATAGCCCTATCTATTATGAAGCAGAGCCCAAAATGCTATAAATTTCTGCATCGAATATTTATTTTGCCTTCGAAGCAGACGCTGAACAAAATGATCTCAGAGTTGAACATAGAACCTGGAATCAATAAAAAAATATTTGAAGCTGTAAAGCAAGAGGTAATATTTCACCGAACTGAGACCAATATATTTAATTTCAGAATAAATAAGTTTTTAAGTTTTCTGCGCTGAACACAATTTTGTGTGAAGAAGCGTTCACTGCGCAGACAAACGGCTAACTTCACGAATGCCTAGATCTGTTGGGCGAACTGTAACTTAAGATTTTTAATGATTAAATTAATTAATTATTACTTTACTAGCCATAATTACATCTTATTACATTTGTTGCAGGTCTCAAATTGGGATGAAAACAAAAAATATTGTTCTATTCTGTTTGATGAGGTAGCCCTGGAGCCAGCTGTTTCATATGACAAAAACAAAGATAAAATTAATGGTTTTGTTGAACTCAACGAAAAGTCAAGGGATTTCGCAGACCATGCCCTTGTTTTCATGCTAAGGGGCGCTCTCTGCAAATGGCAGCAGCCTATTGCATTTTACTTTTGCAAAGGAGCAACCTCGGGGGTTCAGTTAAAAATTATTATTAAAAATATGGTAACAGCCATAATAAATGCTGGTCTACAACCTCTGGCAATAGTCTGTGATCAAGGGACAGCATTCCAGAGCATGATTAAAAGTCTCCTGGAGGATACAAAAAGAGAACAGATACGTGCTGATAAAATTGTTGGTAAGTGTTTGAGCTAAAAAAATTTTCTTAATTTTGAACCATGATATACATACTATAGCTGGTACCCGCGACTTAAATAACATAAGTAGGTACCTACTTGAAAACCTACAAAAAGAATGGAAAACTAGTAACTAGTTTATAATATTAACTTAACTTGAACTTAACTTGATTGGTTTATGTGTTTTTATATGCTCTTTAATTTAATTGTCACTATGTACTGTTTGTTTCCCAAATAAAATAAAAAAAAATAAAAAAAAAATATTAGTAGGATTTATTGTTCAATATAATGTGAATCTTATATCAAGTCATATTGCAGATGAAGTTATTGAAATCAACGGACATGTCTTGAGTGTGATTTATGATCCACCACACCTAATTAAAGGGCTCCGAAACAACTTTCTTACAAAAAACATAATATACCAAGGCAAGATATCAAAATGGTCTGATATTGTTGAAGTATACAAAACAGATTGCAACCATGCACAGATGCGACTACTGCACAAGTTAAATGATGAACATGTCATTCCAGAAAAAATTAAAAAGATGAAGGTTAGTAATTTCTCTCTTTTGAATTTTGATTGTAATTATATGTAAAAATTTCTTGCTTTTAGTTTCAGCGGTAAGCTTATTCAACTATATTTATGTTTCAGGTAAAAAACTGTACTAGAGTTTTTAGTAAAACGGTTGCAGCCACTTTGTCTTACACCGCTCAGTTTGGTAAGCATTTTATATAATACTAGCTGCGCTCCCGCGGTGTAACCCGCGGTCCCTCGGGATTTTTCCGGGATAAAAAGTAGCCTATGTCCTTCCCTGGGATACAACCTTTATCCATGCCAATTTTCAGCCCAATCTGTTCAGTGCTTTTGGCGTGAAAAGGTAACAGACAGACAGACAGATAGACAGACAGAGTTACTTTCACATTTATAATATTAGTATGGACTAGCTGTCCGCCGCGGTGTTACCCGCGATCCCTCGGGAAAATTTCACTTCCCCGGAATAAAATATAGCCTATGTTCATCGGGGATAATGTAGGATTCTATTGGTGAAAGAATTTTTCAAATCGGTCCAGTAGTTTCGGAGCCTATTCATTTCAAACATACAAACAAATCTTTCCTCTTTATAATATTAGTATAGATAAGAACCAATTTAGTATGTAAGCTTAAATTTCCTTTAAGTACCTAGTTTCATAGTAAATCAGGAAACTACTATCCGACCCTCATAATAGCCATGATCATCATCATGTAGAGCGAAGCTTCGTTTTCGCATATTAATATCTTCATTTTTTTTTGTTGCAGCGCAATATGCAGATGGCAGTCCAGTGAGCCCTACATTAAAAAATACCGCAGAAGTGGTATCATTTTTTGACGATTTGTTCGACTCAGTGAATGGAGCGAGTTTATACTCAAAAAAATCAAAAGGCAAACCGCTAAGACATGCAGTTACAAAAAACTCAATGCACCACACGTTTTGGCGAGATGCTATAAAAAAACTTTCAGAAATAAGATATGTTGATGAAAAAGGAAAAGAAACATCTGTACCTTCTTTGAAAAATTGGATTGTAACATTAAAAAGTTACGAAAGGGTGTGGCAACAGTTGGAAAAAAAAGAAATTAAAATTATGCGTCCGCGATATTTTAACTCGGACCCAATTGAAAACTTTTTCGGTCAAGTGCGGTCGTATAATTTCAGAAATAATGACCCAGATTGCCACACCTTTATAAGCACATTTAAATCACTGCTAATCACTAGATTTATACAGTTTCACTCAAAAAATTATAATTGTGAAGAGGATTCAGGGGTCCAATTGTTAAAATTGCAGGCTTTGTTTAGCACCACCAAGGAAAATGAAATTGAAAATAATGATAATGTCCCTGAATCCTCTGAAGTAGGACCAGAAATATTTCCTACATCTATTACAAGTAGGCAAGAAAGACTACATGTACACTCACGTGCATATACTGCAGGGTGGGTTATAAGAAAAATATTAGGAAAAATTAAATGTCGGCAGTGTGAGGATGAGTTAACCGCTACAAATTTGAATTTTGAAACAGGCTCCATCCATAATTGGATATCTTTTAAAGAATACAAATCCGTAAAAGAAAAAAAATTAACCTACCCTTCAGAAAATGCCGTGAGGTTCTTTGGTATTATTACTGAGGAAGCCAACGAATATTTAGAAAAGCAACCACATAGTAAAGAAATAATTAAAAGCATCAAAAATAATATAGAAGCTAAATATTCGCTTGACTTTCTCCATTGCGAATTACACAAAAATCTTGTAAAAGATCTATTTCTGGGATTCACGTTACGTTTAGCAGTATTTAACTGGTGCAATATAATAAACCGAATTTTAAAAGGTACGGATGTTGTCAGATTAGCCAACAAGACATTACCTGCCATGCAGGCAAAAGCTTATAATAAATATAAAACTAAGTTAAAAAATAAAAAAATTAATAAATGATCAATATGTTAAATTATTTCTTGCCTTTCACAACACCTCCTAATTACCTAAGTACATTGGGCCTTCGGCTCATGAATAGGAAAGAATAGAAATAGAATGAGTGATTGGAATGAATGAGGAAAGAAATCATTTATTATCTACGGTGGTAGCACGATGCTTTCTTCAATACTCTGTGGTTTCATTTGTCAAAATCTATGAGATGTGGCCCACAGATTAAATTACGGCGAGTAGATTTGTTCCTGAGTTTTCCGTCTGATACGCAGTATCCCTAGTACGTCTGTGTTGTCAGCCGACCGAAGTTAGCAAAATAAAATCATTTGATGCTAAAAAAATATTATTCCAAAATTGTATTAAAAACACACAATAACAAACAACAATAGTGCAGTAAATAATCTCTCTGGTATCTGATATCATACAATCTTGTAAAATGTATGTTGCGCGAATTTGTTTTTTCTCAAATAACATTTATTTTCGATTTTAGCTATAATGGAAGGCGAAAACCTCGAAAACATTGAGGTAAAATGTGAAATAATTGAAATATCTGACGAAGAAGTTGATGTTGGATCGCTAAAACCAAAGAAAAAGTGAGTTGTGTTGATGTTTTATAATTTTTGTAACATTATTTAGAACCTTTGCTGTTCTATGGGCCATTTATGACATCAACGTGGACCTAAATGATTACTACACTTTCAGGAGAATTAAAAAAAAACCAGATCCCTCTAAGAGAGTACAATGTGACCAATGCTCAAAATCGTTTGATAACAACACACTCTTGAAGCGGCATATCCGATCTCATGTTGGTGAGAGGCCATACATGTGTATGGAGTGTGGCAAGACATACACACAGCTTGGACATCTTAGTATACACGAGTTAAAGCACAATGGTAAATATTAAATGAAAAGTCTTATCAAAATTTTCGATTCTGACGGGATTCAAACACAAGATGATCAGACGATCCTCCTAAAGCTGGAGTGCCTTTGACCGCCCACATTATTTTGTCCCCAAACATTTTTATTAGAACGTTCTTGGTGGACTGGCAACTTGACGACACAACCAGAGGACACCAACACTGTGTCATGTGAGCGAAAGCAAACGTAAAAGAAGCTAATTACGGTAAAAAGTGCCATCTAAATGTTTCCAGTTGCAATTTATGAGGGTAAACAGCATACAAATTCTAGTATGTCCTATCAAAATTCGTATACTGAGTTACCCTCTTAAATATCGACTAGAAACACTTAAATGGCACCTTTTACCATAATTCGCTTCTTTTGTCATTGTTTTCGCACGCATGGCGCGGTGGTATCCATTGGTTGTGTCTTCAAGTTGTCAGCCTGCGAAGAACGATCTAATAAAAGCGCTCGATGACAGAATTGGGTGGGTAAAATAGTTCATTGATTTACTGGTTAAGAACTGGTAAAAAAGATTGTAAATATGACAAACTATTCAGGTAGGTATAGAAATCCCCTTTGACAATACCCTGCGTCGGGGATTTTTAGATTACATTATGGTACAAGTAGTAATTTAAAAACAGAGAAGTAGTGTAGCCATCATCTCTATAGCTATAGAACAAGCTTTGCTTAGTTTGGGGCTAGATGATGCTGTGTGAAATTGTCCAGCTTTTTAATAATAATAGATTTAATTAAAACTAGCGACCGCCCCAGTTTCGCGCGGGTGTAATGCTGATGCTAAATATTAGGGTTTAGCCAGTATTTGCCATGTAAGCGCAAAAAATGTATTAGTAATTCACGACATCACATTAGATACTTCTAAAATTATCAGTGTTCCTCTACTTTATTAATTATCTTACTAATATTATAAATGCGAAAGTCTGTGTGTGCAAATGTTTGTTGCCACGTATCTCCGTGACGACATAACCGATAGTAATTAAATTTGGAACATCAATTATACATACTCGTATAAACCTTCCTTTTGAATCACTCTATACTTCTCGCATCAAAATCCGTTGCGTAGTTTTAAAGATTTACGCATACATAGGGATATAGGGACAGAGAAAGCGACTTTGTTATATTCTATAAATGATTTAGGGGATTTTTAGGCCTTTTGTCTAAAAATCGTGATCCTAAAGCCTAAATCAGATTAAAAACCTCAACTGGATAGCACCCAATATGAACTGTAGATCATTTATATTTTTTAATTTTATTTATAGGTGTGAAGAAATTCAATTGCACTGAATGTGAATCAGCATTCTACCGCAAAGCAGACCTCGACAGGCACATCAAAATTCACACCGGAGAAAAGAACTACTCCTGCGAAATTTGTTCTAAGCGTTTTGTTCAGAAAAACAACTTAGTTATGCATGTAAAAATGCATATAGGTGATCGGAGATTTGAATGTGAAGTGTGTAGTAAGAAGTTTATTACTAATAGCAAATTGGTGCAACATTCAAAGCGACACGCAAAAGATAAAAAGAAAAAAGCAAGGGGGCTGATGATGATGCCTGAAGATGATGACTCTATTGTTGATGGAAGTATAATGGGAATGTAGTTCTGTAATGGTAACTAGATGGCGTTGTGTAAAAAAGAGTGGCTCGCAGTATTTTTGACTTGGTTGACTAAAAAATTGAATGGATGATGAAATTATTATTATTATAAATTGAAATGAATTTAAAGAAAACATGTGAATCAAATTATGTTGATAATTGATGTATTGGGTAAGACTATAACGCATCATACGCTCAAACAATTATCTGTAATGATCCGCTGGTTTACGCCATCTAGATGACAACTGAGAACTATTTAAGATTTGGATATCACACTGGTTGTGATCCCCTATTGTTATTAATTTGTGCCTATTGCCATTTAATTTGCAATTTATGACATTAAATGAATGCCATGTCAGTGCGCAAATTGGCGACGCAGGTCCGATTATGTATGGGCTAGAGTGTAGCAATTGTTGTACCATAATATGTAATACCCAAAACGGGTAGATAGAATATGTTTGTTATGGACTTAAGGGGAATAAAGCAATTATGTTAATATTATGTAAGTACTTACTTAATTCGAAGTTACATTCAATATTAAATTAAGTTTTTCATTATTATTACCAGCTTCTTTTATTTCTACGTGAAAATAGGATAGTGTTTCAATACATAATAAATATTTGTTTTAGAACTTGGAGAAGTTCTTCAGCGGTAAGAAGGAAGTTGTTGACTGTAAAAGACAAAAAAGTGTAAACGAGTTCAAAACCTCTAGAAGTTGCAGTGCCATTTATAATTCGAAAATTTGACAATAGATGTCGCTAATACCTATTTTATCTAACTGCCATTCTAGCAAAAAAAAATATTTTGCTTCATCTAGCAATAATTTTCCTAGTTTGTGGCAGCCCAAGGATATTAAATAAACTTTATATTTTTAACATCATTGTGGCGACCATTTTGTTGTATAAATTATAATGATCGAAAATAGTGTTTTCCCGGCTCATTTCAATTTCATTTTATTTAGCTTTGTATTCACCAAACCGTTTATAAAATGCTTCGAGCTAGGTTGGTCGGTAGCCGAGAGTAAGTGTTCTTTGGTCGGTAGGTACCAGGTACCCCCCTATTAACGAGGCCTATCATTACTGAAATTAAATCTCATGAAATTGTTCTGACTGACACAGCTGTTTACCCGACTAACTGCCTGATTTAGTGGATAGTCGAAGAATAGTCAATTTTGTGGCAGACTAGTTGGCAATACTAAAATGACGGCTTAGTTACCCATCAAGCACGCTGGCAGACAGCAGACGTCATTAATCCATCTGTCATGTCAATTCATCATTCTGATTTCTGATGACATCGGCTTAGGCTGGTCGGATTTATTTATTGAGTGAATTTTATCGTTTTCCTTTAATCGCAGTGATAAATTGTGACGAAACAGCAACGCAAGACTCCGAGCCGGTGATCTAAGTGAGTATTTGTGCCAAAATGCAATACTGAATGATAGTAAATGATAAAAACGATATCGCCGTATCGGTCTCAAATAAATGCAGATTTATACAGTTTTAAAAGAATTGATTTGATTAGCAGGCTTATGCCGCACTTCTACTTGGCCGTGATTGTGTTTTATTCATAGCATATTTAAATATAGTGATAATAAGTCTTCTGTATATGAAAAAAAAATCGGTTACGTTAGCTTTCTTTGGGACACTTTCGATAGCCTACTTTCTATTTTTATACAGTTTTTTTATGATTCTGATAATGATTTATTTATATAACTGTAGATATTGTAACATATTCCTGGAAATCTAATACTGCGAATTAAATTAGTAAGTAGGTATCTACGTAGGTACTAGCAGTGACATTGTATGGTTCCAGTTTTTTTGGTACTTGTAAACAATTTGATACTTACCACTTAAATGCTTACAAAGCTTTAGGACTGTGACTACATTATTATTATTATCTATACTAATATTATAAAGAGGAAAGATTTGTTTGTTTGAATTAAATAGGCTCCGAAACTACTGGACCGATTTGAAAAATTCTTTCACCATTAGAATCCTGCATTATCCCTGATGAACATAGGCTATATTTTACCCTGGGAAAATGAAGTTTTCCCGAGGGACCGCGGGTGACACCGCGATGGACAGCTAGTTTATAATACACAGGCAGCTCTCAGAGCTGATGCATTTGTATATCTTAGTCCTTGTCAGTGCACTTTAAATATTTGTCCACTCTATTCTTGAAAGAGTTCACTGAGGGGGCTAACCGGTTCCCGTTAAGCATTCATTATTGATGTGTAAGAAATTATTATGGGATCCATATTAATAATAAATAATAATAATATATAATGCTGGACTTTTCACACAGCATCATCTAGCCACAAAGTAAGCAGAGCTTGTGTTATGGGTACTAAGATGACTGATATACTGCTTATATACTTTTTGTTTGTAAATACATACATATTATACATAGAAACACCCAGACCCGAGACAAATATTTGTAGATCATACAAACATTGGTCCCGGCGCGGGGATCGAACCCTCATAAATAACCATAAATCAAATATTGTTTTATGTTTACAGTATATTCATATGAGTAGGTCAGTTGCAGTTTATATGCCGCCTTAAAACCTCCGTCGACGCTTAAAATTAATGATATAACATACTTACAGGACATAGGATACATATTGTGTGCAATGGCCGTGTATTTGCAATTTGCATGATTATTATAGCTTTATTTTTCCACTTAACAATACATTCTTATACATAAAAATCACTTGGTTTCCTTCTATTCTATGCTAGGTGGCCCCCTTTGGGGTAAAAGCCTCCTCCTTGCAACTTGCATATCTCCATATAATTATCACATATATAAACTAGTTGACTACACTCCTGTTAAATGATATTTTATTGCAAAAATGATGGTTAAACTCAGATTTCATTATCAGATGAGATCTTAATCTTGAAAGTCAAACGCAAGTACCAGTTTGATGATTAAAAACTGTCGTAAAATCTAGATCATTCTCCTTCAGTTTTGCAACCAATATCATGAAGAAGCAGAACAGACACAGCTTAGGGCAAGTCATTGAAGGCTTCAAGATTGATAGAATATTGATAGAGTTATTTTTATCTATACTTATAGTTTAATATTATAAAGAGTAAAGATTTTTTGTTTGTTTGAATTGAATAGGCTCTTAAGTGAGTGGAAAGTGAAGTTTTCCCGAGGGACGGGTAACACAGTGACGGACATCTAGTTACAGAATAACTTAGTACTTACATACATACATACATAAAGTCACGCCTCTTTCCCAAAGGGGTAGGCAGAGACCACGGATCTCCAGTCGCTACGATCCTGACACACAACTTTCGCCTCATTCACTCTAATTACATTCTTCATACATGCTCGTCGGTTTAGGGTACTTTTGACCTGGCCCTTCTCCAAAATGTCGCCAATTTGATCCAAGAAGGTTCGCCTAGGCCTTCCCCTTCCAACTGTCCCTTACTTACTGGTACTAAATAACTTAGGGATTAAATTGATTACTCTAAATGTTAAATATAAAAATAATAACAATAGTAATGCCTTTAGAGCTAGTTACAAGTAGAATACAAGTATAAATTATTCATTACAACATCGTTCGTTTGATGACTATTCGGATGCTTCCTACCACGATTTCTGACTTCAAGGGCCAATTTTTCAAACGTTACGGTCCTAACCTAGGACCAATCTTAATCAGAAATTGGAAAGAAATGGTGCTCTATAATATTAAAACTGTTTCACAAATTTCTGACACTACCTTCAAAGCAATCTTGCTCGTAAAAGCTTTGAGCTCTAATCAGTAAGCAATCATCATTCCCCTACCCTTAGCCCACGCTGGGGTCAGCACAAAATGTATTTTTCCTCCATTAACTCCTTGCATTCTTCACATTCATATCATCTCACACAATCCAATCACTTCTCGAAGCGAAATGTGAAACTTGCTTTGTCATTCTTGATTGATCGTCGAAGTCGCAACGTTCTTAACGGTCAGTAAGGTGGACGGGTGACATTATCAGAGCGCTTCCGTGCTTCGGAGGGCACGTTAAGCCAGTCCCAGCTTCCATGACGGCCGTGAACGTAAACAGGGTCACGACTGTATCCCCAAGGCGCGGTAGACATTCTCTCAGATCTTTATATTCCAGATCCTTTGAAGATGTCTAAGGGGGTAGTCAGAGGCATGTACAAATACATATTTGATACATGCCCACATCTTGCAGAAGTTAGTTCCATACGTGACAGGTTGCAAGCCCATCGCCGACCGTCCATCGTGACGGCCGTGAGCGGCCTAAAACTACGTCAACAGAGTTGACCACTGACTCATACGAAATTTACCACTTCTTTGGCCTTCTACTTGCATACCCCTCATATTAATCTCTTTTAGCGAGTCAACAATCAGATCAGACCCTGAAATACCAAGGTTACATAGGACGCGGCGACTTTCACGCGACATTGCGGGTTGGTAGGCCAATCGATAACCTACTGAGTTGAACTGCCTATCAGGAAGACGCGTTAAAACCAAATAAATGATAAGTAGCAGATTTGCTTCGCTCATCATGCAGCTTAAGATTGCTATGATTACTTAGAATGGTCTTAAAACTAGGTAATTCTACTCCTGTTCCTTCGCGGCCAATACCGTGTAGCGACCTCTATCGGATATCGCCAGTGGCGATTCGCCACATAAACTAGCTATTCCACCTAGCTTAAAGAGTACTTACTTCAGTACCAGTATCACTTCAGTATCACTAGATGGCGCTGAGATCAAAGATAAGCAAATTCCCATACAAATGACAAAATTTGTACTGAATCCTAGATCGCGATCACGAAGTTTTCAGGCACAACTAACCTATATAGGACTATCCAACTTCAGCCGTTGGCCGCAAGGCCAGCCAGATAAGTGGTCCAGATGGGCCGATCTGGTGAGGGGAGCTCTACCTCTTTGGATATAATTGGGGGAATTCCTTCTACCCCCAAAACCGTGAAGATCCAGGACAGACGGTTCTACAAGTATGGACCAAGTCTTTCAGCTGAGATGGTTTAGGTGCTACGAGTAAAAGCATAGTAGGTAGTAGGACTCTGTAGTTATTAATCACTACCTGCGCTCCCGCGGTGTAACCCACGGTCCCTCGTGACTTTTCGGGATAAAAAGCCTATGTCCTTCCCTGGGTTACAACCTATAACCATGCTAATTTTCAGCCTAATCTGAACTTTCAACTTTATTTATTTAACATCAAATAGTTTACAGTGCAAATTAAGACTAAAGAAAATTATGATTACACACTAATTACACTGTAGGACTTGTTGCCCTGATTTTCTGTTTCCCGATCCTCAGTGCCCGCCCCCGAAAAAACAAAACCATATCAGTAGTGTGAATGTAGGTACCTATCTACATACAAAAACAGGTAGGTAGGTTCTAAATATTAACTTAATTTATACGTAACTAAAAATTACCTACTCACCCGAAGCCCAACAACAAATACTTACAACAACTAGGTACATAAACAGAATTGGGCGTGAAAATTTAACAAACAGACAGACAAGAGTTATTTTCACATTTTTAATATTAGCATGGATGTAGTAAAAATACAGCCTGACTGTAAATATTAATCATGTAGTATGTAGTAAAGATGCGGTCTACGTTTTTGTTGAACTCATGACTGAATCTATTCTGTCTAAGATTTGTTTTGTTTTGTTGTTGAACTCATTAACTGAATCTATTTTGAGAGGCACCTAAGGTTTATGCTCACGCAACGTAAAATCAGCAATGCAACTAGGTTTTTTCAAAAAGGCCCATTTCATTTTTTGTTAGTTAGGAAATAGATTACTATGCAGGTGGCCTATTGAAATGGATATGTATTAAAACTTATAATTCTTAACAATTCAAACTATCTAGATCAGTATGCTTTACGTAATATTAAGACTCGTTTACACAGCGACGTGGATCCGTTTTTAAGTTCGTTTTTTAAAGTTTAATAACCTCTGTAGTAAATCTATACCAATATACTCCTGTACTATTCCCGTGAATTTTTGCCCAGCAGTGGGACACAATAGGTTGACAAAAAAAAAGTTGACCTAACTAGAAGAAACAAATTAGAATATAGGTACCAAATTCATCATAAAAAAAATTCTTGGGAAATTATTACGCACTTTTATCTTCAAATATTAGTCAAAAATTTGGTCATGATGTTGCGGATTTCGGAAATGTTCAGAATGTAAAAGAGATTTGTGATTCAGAGTTCATTCATTCATTCAAAAACGGATATGTGCGCAGTGTGCATGTGTCTTTACTTAGGCTGTTAGGCTTGTTGTTGTTGACTAAAACAACTTTTACTTTAAGTTAGGTCGTACTATTAATAGATTCCATTGCCAAATAATACGTACTACCTTTCTATAAAAGGTAAAAGTTTAATATCCAACTCTTGTGACGGATTTTTTTGTCTTGAACATCAAGGCTGAACGAATTTATACCGAAGGGAAGCTTAGATCATAAAGACGGGATGAGCCTATACCTTGTATTTCCCCTCTGCCAAAATGTACACGATTCCGAATCATGTACGTCTTGTAGTGTTATTAAAGTCATATACGAAATTTGCAAGAGTGTGCGTAAGAATGAGTTTAATGAAATGGCTAGGCGTTTAATTGAACGGCTGATTAAACCGCTTTTTAGCGATAAGACCGCTATATTTTACTTATCTGGTGTGCCAAGTATTTTCTATCTATTTATCTCATCATCTTCCTGCCCTTTTCCCACATTATGTGGGGTCGGTACAACATGTGTTCTTCTTCCGTTCTCCTCTATCAGCCGTCATCTCAACACTCGCTCCTTTCTTACTCATGCCATCCTTCACACAATCCATCTTTTCTTTGGCCTACCTCTACTCGTGAATCCATCATTCATACCAAGCACTCTCCTAGTTACATGACCTTCCCTTTCTATCTCTCTCTCTCTCTCTCTCTCTCTCTCTCTCTCTCTTCCCGACTATTTATCTCACATGGTGGTGGGGTCAGCCTTCCTAACACTCTTCCTCTACTTCGCCCTATCCATGACGTCATCATAGGAAACATTGCATGCCTCCATATCTCGTTCCAACACAGCTATCTAATATAAAGAAATACAATTATTGTAGGTCACAGCGAAGCAAAAGCTTTCAAATGACCTCCACCAATGTCACGCACGATCTAAACATGACATGTTATCATTGTCTTATGTAAATGTCACTGAGTTAACTCTGAGAATATCACAAGCTCGCGATAAATAATCGTTTATGAATAATTGCATTAAAATATCTGCAGTACGGCCAGTGGATCTATGTATTAAAAGTTAGCCATTTCGAGAATATAGACAATTTCGTAGGACTTCTGGGATCACACAAAATTCGTGACCACCTCGGTAGAGCGCAGAGCCAAGAGGCTCATAGGTGAAGACTATCTTGCCGAAGCAAAACTCTACAGTCTGAGCCATTGTCGTGAGGTAGCGAGTTTGTCGGTCTTCTACAGATTGTACTACGGTGAGTGTGCCCAGGAGCTACACGACCTTATTCCAACTTCAGACGCACAGCTGATTATCATCCACACCTGGTAGATATTTCACTTATTAGAACTAAGCGCTTTCAAAGTTCTTTTATTATGCGCATTTGGAATCAGCTTCCCGCGTCTGTATTTCCGCTGAGCTACGACCCTGTTGTTTTTAAGAAGAGAGTTAATAGGCACCTTCTGGGTAGGCTCGCTCCATCGTAGACCTCATTCTTTCCTATGTAAGTTTCGAGGTCAGGAGTCGACCCATTCATCATAAAAAAACCAATACCGCGAAGAATCAGAGCAACTAACACGGTTTGGGGCCTAGCATTCGAGGCTCGTCAAAGTTTAGATGCTCATCATCATTGGCCTGCCCTTATCCCGCTCATGCGGGGTCGGCACAACATGTTCTCCTTTTCCACTCTCCCCTATCACTCGTCATCTCTGTATCAACTCCTTTCTTTTCCATATCTTCTTTCACACAATCCATCCATCTTTTCTTAGGTCTACCTCTACTCACACATCCACTCACATTCATTTCCATCACCCTTTTAGTAACATGACTTTCATCCCTCCGCATTACATGCCCATACCACGCTAACCTATTGCTTAAAGTTAGATGCTCATAAGTAAAAAACCTTAGATAACAATTCGAAGTTCTTGCGAAGGAACATCTACAGAAAAAGAAAAAGGTTAACCTTATCGAAGGTCAGCTAGCTGCTAGCATTATAAATAACATAAACTTAGAATTGCCGTGGTTCTAAGAATCGAAGCTTGCAGCAAAAACGTCCTAAATATTATAAACTTACGCTACGTACGGCTTCGCGCGCGTTGTACCAACATTTTTAAAGCCTTTAAGCTATTAAATAATGCTGGACTTTTCACACAGCATCATCTAGCCCCAAAGTAAGCAGAGCTTGTGTTATGGGTACTATGATGACTGATATACTACTTATATACTTTTTGTTTGTAAATACATACATATTAAACATAGAAACACCCAGACCCGAGACAAATATTTGTAGATCATACAAACATTGGTCCCGCCGCGGGGATCGAACCCGCAACCTCTTGCGTCGCAGGCGGGCCTTCGCCCACTGCGCTACAGAGGTCGTCATTCCAGGGGCCGTATTCGCGTTCCTTTGTTTCTTTCGTTTGATGAATATTCGGATGCTTCCCCCCACGATTTCTGACTTCAAGGGCCAATTTTTCAAACGTTTAAACACGATCCTAACCTAGGACCAAATATTCCAAACCGAAAAATCTGTCTATCTGTCTGTCTGTAACCTTTTCACGCACAAACCACTGAATAGATTAAGCTGAAAATTGACATGGTTAAAGTTTGTATCCCAGGGAAGGGATACAAACTTGGCTACTTTTTATCCCGAAAAAATCCCGAGGGACCGCGGGAGCGTAGCTAGTATCTATACAGGGTTATTTGTAAAACACCGGTAACCTCTTAGGACTGTATTACTATCATCATAAACAACAACAACAAGTTTTTACAAATCATAATACATTTACCAAAAACAAACATTCAAGATTTCGTTTTCCTACCTAAAACATTGTCCTATCGAACACATTTCAGCCTCCGCCGCCCTAACCCCGCTCCCTTCACTTTGTACTATCGCTTTCGTTTGTTTCGCATAAACTTCGTAACATTTAGAGCGTTCAATTTAAATATTTTTATTTTTGTATGACAATCTGATGAAAAAAATTATGATGAATTTTGAAAATAGAACAAAAGTTGTTCCTTAT
Organism: Epirrhoe alternata; assembly: GCA_963565295.1. Lineage (NCBI taxonomy): Eukaryota > Metazoa > Arthropoda > Insecta > Lepidoptera > Geometridae > Epirrhoe > Epirrhoe alternata. The sequence continues at coordinate 2,854,555 of OY751402.1, forward strand.
GATGATAGTAATACAGTCCTGAGAGGTTACCGGTGTTTTACAAATATCCCTGTATAAAGAGAATATTTTTTTTTTTCATATGCACCGCCAAATTGTGGAACTCATTGCCGGGCTCTGTATTTCCCGAAAAGTACAATATAGGGGTCTTCAAATCAATAGTAAATAGGTTCCTTCTAGGTAAAGTAAAAAGTAAAAATATGTTTATTCAGAACAAATTACAGTTGAGCAAAATTACAATTAAAACGATGAAACTGCAAAAGTTGTAAAACTGTGAAGCAGTTTCAACGCCCACCTCCAGAACTGGTGAGTAGATTCTGATGGAAACTATATGTAAAAATTTATTAAATAAAAAGAACTAAAACTAAACAATAAACATTGAGTTGTGCAATGCGAGAATGTGAGAAGTGAAAGCAAAAATTTAAGTTAAAGGTGAGTGTGTGAGTTGGTTGTGTATGTGTGTGTTAGTGTGTGTGTGTTTGTGTGTGTGTGTGTGTGTGTGTGTGTGGGTGTGTGTGTTAGTGTGTATGTGTGAGTGTGTGTGATAGTGTATGTGGGAGTGTAGTGAGTTCCTTCTAGGTAAGCATGCTCCATCTTAGACCTCACTACTGCTTAACATCAGGCAGAGTGAGGTCAAATGCTGACCTATTTAATGTAAAAAAAACTCAATCCATAAAATAAATAAATGATGAGCGTAAATTACTTAGATATGTTGGAAGTTACACTAGCATCAATTTCATTCTATTGTTCTTACGAATTTCGTGCATTGCGATCGTCTATTTGATTAGGTTACTGATTTCCTAATAATTTAGCAAGAACCTGTATGCTAAGCTATTTACCTAATTGCGTATAATGAGGGGATATTGCGATGTACTTTCAGTTGTGAATCACGCAAGTTAATAAAATTTAACAAAGATATTGAATTGATTCAGGCGTGACTTTTTTTTTGTGATTAGCGGATTGGTACATACAGGGTGTAAAAAGACGTTTACCGAAGCAGAAAGGGGTAGTTATAGCATCCTAACACAAAACCAAATCCAAAAGGATTTTCCGAAAAAAACATTATATCCAGAGAAAACAGCGTTTGAAGATTACTATTTGCGTATGTTCTGGGCGCGTTTTTTTACGTAAGTTGCTGGATTTTGAGTTTTAACTGTTGTTTTTTATTTTATAAATGATGTGATTAGGTAGATATGGTCTTATTATGTTGTACTAGTAGTAAATAACCGAAAATAACATAAAATGACTAAAGCTAAGTCAATTTTTTTTGCGTTTTTTTTTTCGCTAAATATGTTTAGAATCATGGTCTGATTGCAACCCCTCAGTTTTCGGTAGTTGTCTTTTTACACCCTGTATATTTCCTTACTATTTAATAAATTTCCTTAATATCTTAAAATTTAACAATACTGGCTGGTTTGAAACATAAGTGGAACTGGGCGGGGCACCAGAGACACAAGAGATGGATTTATCAAATGACTAAATGGCAGGGCCCAAAAGGCAAAAGAAATGTGGGAAGACAGAGAAAAAGATGGGCTGATGACATAATAAACACAGCAGGAGAGCTGGATGCAAACAGCCAAAGACAGGGAAAGGTGGAAAATTATGGAGGAGGTTTTTACCCTTAAGAGGGCCACCTAGCATAGAACAGAAGGAAACCAAGTGATTAATTATTATACACCCCTATTTTATAATTACCAATTTAATTATTTTTTTGCAATTTGTGCACGTCACATTATGAGCCAATTATTGTTATCGCGATTTTCATTAAACCATCATAATAAAAACTTTTCCTGTAGATTTTCTTAAAAGCTTACTTGATATTAACCATGACCTTCTCCCAGTTATCGTGTCACTAGATCGTAGTACTAGTAGAGCCGTGTTGGCCGAATGGGGTTGTACCTCGACTTTCAATCCGAAGGTCGTGGGATCGAATCCCGGCCGTGCATCAATGGATTTTGCGTTTCGTAAAATTTATATGCGCTTTAACATGAGCTCTGAACGGTGAAGGAAAACATCGTGAGGAAACCAGTTAGTATTCTTATAGGCGGCGATGGGCTTGCAACCTGTCACGTATGGAATACTAACTTCTGCAAGATGTGGGCATATGTATCAAATATGTATTTGTACATGCCTCTGACTACCCCCTTAGACATCTTCAAAGGATCTGGAATATAAAGATCTGAGAGAATGTCTACCGCGCCTTGGGGATACTGTCGTGACCCTGTTGTTATTTTAGATCGTAGTACTTACGAACTGGGATGGTGAAAGGTCCCTCCCTTCTATTTTAGGAACCAGGGTGGTGATAAGATTTTAAGGTGAGGAATGAATACATATTAGAGGAAGTCTGAAAGTAGCGCCGGTGACTGAAAAGTTGAGGAGCAATAGGTAAACATGGTATGGGCACGTAATGCGTAGGGATGAAACTCATGTAACTGAAAGGGTGATGGAAATGAATGTGGATGGATATGTGAGTAGACGTAGACCTAAGAAAAGATGGTTGGATTGTGTGAAAGAAGATATGGGTAAGAAAGGAGTGGATATGGAGATGACGAGTGATAGAGGAGAGTGGAGGAAGAGAACATGTTGTGCCGACCCCGCATGAGCGGGATAAGGGCAGGCCAATGATGGTGATAGGATTTGAAGTGTGCCTCTAGTCTCCCTGCTCTTTCATGAAGGGAGACCAAAACCTGTTAGATCCATGTCAACTATGTTCTGATGAAATTTGTAGAGTCATATTAAAGTGAGGCTCATACATTCGTCTCTTAATTTTATTTATGAAAAAATATAATCAATGTTTTGTAAATAGAATGTTCTGTGCGTGACTTTCGTTCGGGACCATCAACTTTGACCGAAATTCGATAACGGTTCGTGTATAACATGCTTGTACTGTACGGGAACGCAACGTGTGACACTTAATTTATGCGCCAGCGCATGTCCACAGTTCACCTATTGGCTTGCGTTTATCAGTCACGATCGGGACTCTTTGCGGGAAGGTCGTGCGTGTTAAGTTTTCGATATCGTTTTTATTCGCTGTCTCATTCAGTTGCTTGGCGGAAGTCGATGAGAGTAGGCGCGTCCGGCCTGCATTTGAATTCGCGATTCAAGTTCGCCGTCCTTATCGTAATCGATTAATTAATAATCAGTCGCTCTCGCGCCACCGCCGGGAGAGGACGTGCGTCGACACAACTAAATTCGCGAGTGTTACGTGGATTTTTTTGTGAATACAAATTTGGATTTTAGTCACTTGCTACGCAAGCGATTATTTAAATGTAAGTTTAACTTAGCATATTATTTTAATTGTCTACAATGTTAACTGATTAAAATGAAGCACGTTGCCGAGCGAAAGTGTATATTTTTACAAACTGGTTTTTCGAAAACAAATAATGTGATTTCATATCATACATTGATGGAATGTGAACAAAACAGGTTTTTGCTCAACTAGTATTGAGTTGAGGCTCTACTCTCACTATACCCCGCAAATTTCAAATGCGGGTTGAAGTGAGACAGAAATATAACTTCGGTTGTGCTGTCGAGTGTTTGAATGAAATGCAAGAGGTGAGATTTCGATTTCGCATCTCGCAGTAGGACAAATTGCTTGATTTCTCTCCAGATCGTTGTACGGTATCTGTTTCTGATAATAGAGTAATCCTAGTGTGTGATCAGCTTTTGTTTAATTATTTCTTCACGGTATTGGTCCCGAAGGAACAGTAGTAGAGTCACCTAGTTTTTAGGACTAGGTACTAAGTGGTCCTAGTAATACTAAATAAATGCTTTTTGACGACTATGTAAACAATCCTGTTCCTCTTGCATATAATTTGCGTAGAAAACTGTCAGTTTGTTTTATCGTATTAAGGAAATATAGTCTTATAGTCTACTAGCTATCCGTCGCGGTGTTACCCGCATTCCCTCGGGAAAACTTCACTTTCCCGGGATAAAATATCATCAGGGATAATGTGGGATTCTAATGGTGAAAGAATTTTTCAAATCAGTCCAGTAGTTTCGGAGCCTATTCATTTTAAACAAACAAACATACAATGTTTTGTAATTTTTATAGTGCTAATCCACACTTGGTATTTCATTAAGAAATGAAGTCTTATCAAAATTTTGGATTCCGACGGGATTCGAACCCGCATCGATAAATTCTGTGGCCGAGCGGTAAGGCACTCCGGCTTTAGGAGGATCGTCTGATCGATGCGGGTTCGAATCCCGTCGGAATCCAAAATTTTGATAAGACTTTTCATTTCTTAAACAAACAAACAAATCTTTCCTCTTTATAATATTAGTATAGATATAGATGATTATCATAGGGATATAACGTCATAGAGATATATAGTCATGTAACGAGAAGGATGTTAGGTTTGAATGTGGAGGGATGTAGCAGAAGAGGCAGACCAAAGAAAAGATGGATTGACGGCTGATAGAGCGGAAGAGGAAAACCTGTTGTGCCGACCACACATAAAAGTGGGATAAGGGCAGGGAAATGATGATGATTATCATAGAGATATACAAAAAATATATACTTTAACAAACACTGGCGCGAACAATTAGAAGTAAATCTCCAATGAATTGGCTAATTCAAAACCTCACAGTAGGTATAGGTAAATTCAATTAACTGGATGACCTTCCTTACTCAATCCTACTAATATTTTAAATACGAAAGTTTGTATGTTTGTTTCAATCGCGCCTTTACCAGTGGACCGACCGATTTGGGTTAAACTTTGAATAGATGTAGATTGTAACCTGGTTAAAGGCTATTTCCAAATCTAGTTACCACGCGATTTTTTTTTCTTATTAAACAATTAAACTTAATATATTGTATATTATAAACAGTTTTTTTCGTGAGATTTAAATTAATTAAAAATGTTTAATGACGAAACTGAACCGATTGTATTTTTTTATTTTTAACTCGAAACGAAATAAATCTATTCTTATTCTTAAATACGTTATTTTTCTAGGATAAAAATGTTAATTGCACTCACTTCTCTATACTCGGAGTAGACAAGGAAATATTGTATTGCAAGCTATAGAGAACAGAAGAGGAAAGATGATGGCATCTAAGACCCCTCGCAGACTACAGACTTTCTATCGGCCCATAGTGGAGACACGTATGAATACATATTGGATTAAAATACACAGCGTCATCTAACCCCAAATTAAGCAAAGCTTAAATAGGAAGTAGTAATTGATAGAATACACAGATGAGAGGTACCTATGGATATCTAAGACATTCAAATAAATATTAACACCCAGAGAACAAACATCCGTGATAGGAATCGAACCCAAAATACTATGCGAACTGCGGAGACAGTTTACTTTAATGTAGGCCATACACGCTACGGTCTACCGGAGAGGTAATCTGTGCAGGTATGCCTGCGCAGGTCAACCGAACAATGGTAGCGTGTATGGGTGTATGGCGTTTACGTTCCGGTGTATCGGAGCGGTCACAGGTACACCGTACGGTGTCACTCGAAAGAATCGATTCTCGATCTTGCGCCGGTCGCCTGTGCAGGTTCAAAAACCTGCACAGGTCTATTCCCACACACATTCCGGTCTACCTGCGCAGGCATACCTGCACAGGTAGACCGTAGTGTGTATGGCCGGCAAGATGGTTCACCTACAAGCTCAGCCTCAAATACTGTTTTTCTTCACGTTATTGGTCGCGAAAGGACAGAAGTAGAATCGTCTGGTTTTGACATTATTCTAAGCGATCCCATCGGTCCTACTGAATAAATACTTTTTGGAGACGTGACCAAGTGTCTCCAAGCACGCCTTGACAACGATGTCTTCGTTGTTTCGGAAGTAGCGATATCACCGAGCGAACTCAATGACATAACAACACCGATCTAGTCATTGATAAACTAACAATGACTAGAGGCTCGGCCTTCATACTATTCACCGTCCCGAATGGTCTTGGATTATCTTTGTTTTTTTTTATCTTGCTGTTGTAAAAACTATATTACTACCAGTTGTGTGTATAGTACAGTTTGTGAGATCCTTGTATTGTTTTATTCCGCGGTGTTACTTCACTTTTCCAAGATAAAAAAGGCTGTATGCTCTTCCAAACTATAATCGATCTCTGTGCCAACTTTTATCCAAATTCATACGTTGCGTGAAAGAGTAACAAAACCAACATTACACAAACTTACGAATTTATTTATTTAAGGACATCCAACGGAAAAATCACATAAGTATTATCAATTTCTTAACTAAGCTACTTATATCTAGTGTTTCCCCAGTTATAGGATGAAGGTAAGTAGAAGTGTTCCCGCCATTTCCCTTAATGGTGTTGCCTAGATTCTCCATAAAAACTCCCCATTTTTTTTTTGACGGCCTAAATGCTGATGGCCTTATGGGCCTCTGTTAGCTTTACCGGACTTTGGTGTGCGCAGAAGGCGCCGGTACCGAGATAGGTAAGACAACATGCTCAAGGTCACCCTTAGCGGGTACGAACCTTGGCTTGGGCTGTTGCCTGAGAGTGAGAGTCTGGTTGGTTTTCCCGCCCTAAGGGGGCTCCTGTGATTATTCTTCTACACTAATATTATAAAGGAAAGATTTGTTTGTTTGTTTGAATAGGCTCCGAAACTACTGGACCGATTTTGAAAATTCTTTCACCATTAGAATCCTACATTATCCATGAAGAACATAGGCTATATTGTATCCCGGGAAAGTGAAGTTTTCCCGAGGGACCGCGGGAAACACCGCGACGGACACCTAGTGATAAATAAGTCCTTTCAAATGATACCAACGATATTGCCAAATATCGAAATCTGTTCAGCGGTTTAGGCATAAAAATGTATCACAGACAGATAGAGTTACTATCAATAATTTCTGTATGAATGTGGATTTCTGTGGATGTAGCAGAAGAGGCAGACCAAAGAAAAGATGGATGCACTGTGTGAAGGATGATATGGTTAAGAAAGAAGTGAGTGTTGAGACGGCTGATAGAGGAGTGGAAGAAGAAAACCTGTTATGCCGACCCCACATAAAAGTGGGATAAGGGTAGGGAAATGATGATGAATGATGTATTTATCCCGTAAGCGTAACCCAAATTCCAAAACAACAACAAATAAGTTTTATATCTTGGAACTTTAATATATTTTGATACTTTCTGTGATGGTTAGATATCGGTAGTTGGATGTTTGTTGAAAAAAATGAGATGAATTTTATTGACTCAAACTTTCTACGTATCTAATCTACTAGTATTATATTATATGGGGCAGTATAAAGTCGTGCAAGCCTACGTTGTATACATTCTTTACAGATTTTAGAATGTATTTTAAAACTAATTATCTCGTTTTTATAGGCAGTTTGTGTATTCAAATTTTTATAAGCACGTGTATTCAATTGGCGACTACATGTAAACTTACGTTATTAACCTTTGGCACTATTGACGTAGCACGTTCTACTCCTGTTTCAACGTAGCGAATATATTAAAACACTAGTGACGGCGTAAGACCTGTCGTATTGTATGGATCTGAGTGTTGGGCAACAAAAGGGACGGATGAACAAAAGGTGCACGTGGCTGAGATGGATGTGTGGAGTGACGCGAGAGTAAGGAATGAGTACATAAGAGGAAGTGTGAAAGTGGCGCCAGTGAATGAAAAGAAGGAGCAACATGCTAGCATGGTATGGGCATCTAATGAGAAAGAAAGAATGTCATTGCCCTTGCGACTATTCAAATCGGTCAAGTAATCCAACTGCAATCTGACGAATTAAAATACCACCCTTGATCCATTATCGCACTGTCGTCGGCGACATTGATATTATCTTCGGCCCTTCGTGCTGTCCAGCAATAAACTTAAGTAATAAAAGAAAAATCAAACTGACAGATGCAGACAAAATCACAGTTAAATATAGATACACGACCTTCAATAAGCAATGATTGTCCAGTGGTCTTAAATATTGGCTAATGTTGTCTGTATTTCCGCTGAGCTACGACTCTGTTGTTTTCAAGAAGAGAGTTAATAGGCACCTTCTGGGTAGGCTCGCTCCATCGTAGACCTCATTCTTGCATATGTACGTTTCGAGGTCAAAAAGGTTTTTAGTGCTTAGAACTTCGTTTTTTTTTCAGCTTATATCGTAATTATTATCAACACTTTGTAACCTAATTATCTACAAGGAAAACCCTAGCAGATCAAGGTCACAGCATCATACATTGTGTATTTAATCGACGTGTAAAATTACGTCATATTACGTCACTTTACTAGCAGTGGCCCGCGGTTTCGTATAATTTATAAATGCAAAAGTTTGTAGATGGTATGTTTGTTACTTTTTTTCACGCTTTACTGTATGAATTTGTATGAATTTTGGGCACAGAGATGATAAAAAAAGAAATGACTTCAAAAATATTAAAAAGGGTTTTTTTTAAAAGCGTTTCTATATCTTGTTATATTGCTCATAAGGCTTATAATGGCTTTCTATAAAACTAATTGACGCGTCGCTTTCCAATTCCATGTGCATTGAGCCTAAGTAGAAGAATAAAAATCCCGACGAATAATAAAAAATCCCGCAATCCCGGGATTGTAAAACATGCTCAGGATTGTATTCTCTAGCCGTAACGTAAAGACGTTGTCTAAATCTAAGTGTACCGACATTTTATTACAGGCGACTGTACCTACCTAAGCAACTAATTTGGTAAAAAAGAACCCGTTATAATAGCTGTACTTATAACTATATAAAACATGATTCAGACGTGAGACGCTCTGGCGTAGTGAGAGGTAGTTAATTTAGTCAAAGTCAAAAAGCAATTATTCGGTAGGACCGCTGGGATCCTCATCATCATCATCATTCATCATTAGCAGCTCAAATTATAGCCCACTGCTGGACATAAGCATCCTCCCTCAAACGCCACTCCAATCAGCCCTGTGCTGTTCTTATCCAAGTCTTTCCCTCTATGGCCTCTATGTCGTCCACCCATGTGACTGCTGGCCTGCCCCGGGATCCTAGAACAGTCTTGAAACTAGGTGATTTTACTCCTGTTCCTTCGCGACCAATACCGCGAAGAACCAGTTGAGGCCTAGCTTTCATTTAGGTGATCCATCTTAAAACTAAATAGCCAAGCTCCAGTGGAGAGACGCTTTACAAAATATCGTAAAAAAAAGTAAATGAAAGTATCGTAAGAAAAATGTATGAATGTTGATGGATTTACAAGTAGAGGTAGGCCAAAGATAAGATGGATGGATTGTGCGAAGGATGACATGAGTAAGAAAGGAGTGAGTGTTGAGATGAAAGAAAGAAAGAAAGAAAGAAAGAAACTTTTATTTTGTGTCACAGACAGAAGAATATACATATAATGCAGGTAGATTGTAATATTATTGAATTAGATGACGACTGATAGAGGAGAATGGAAGAAGAACACATCGCACCTTCGGGATCAGAGGGTCACTTCTGCATGTTTTCCAACTTTACAGGAGGAGCATTTTAAAGTTTTTTTTTACGCAATTTTTTAATTACTTTGTGCTGTTTTAGAATATTAAGGTGTTTCTCATAGCCTTAGATTGGTTAGTTTTTCAGGTATAATCGACGCTATTAAAAAACAAAAAACAAGAAGTAGTTTTTGAGAAACAAGTCGTAAACTGAGGGAAGGGTACCAAAAGTGGCTTTTTGTTACAAATCCCTAACTGTAGTAATGCAGAAATGACATTTAAAAAATATTAATAAAATCATTAAAGTACGTACAACAACATGTTTATGGATGCTGTATGTTTATTTTTAGTAAATATGTATTTTATAAACTGAAACGAGCAAAACAAGGAGCATTATCGCTTAATTTAACGGTTAAATAGAGGATTATTAAATAAAATAGGTGATATTATCAAGCATTTTAATTTGAAATGCAAACAAATGGCACATAAATGAAAAACGATAGTAAACATTTCCAAATAAACTACTAAAAATGGTTTTCAACTTATACAACTTATGAAACCTTAGTTTAAACTGAATAGTTAGTTATCACGACAGCGCGCGCTGTTCTAGTATCTTAAGTCTTTATAGAAGTTAAAGTTGTACTTATCATTTAAAAAGGAATCAAATTAATCTCTAAAAGACATCTCTCTGAAAGTCTTAGGTGCATGGCATAAATAATCTAAACAAAATAGGCATAGTCTAATTTCAATTTAATAATCTATTAAAACTAGTATTTACAATGGAAACAGTTGAACTAACTTTATACAGTATGCAACAGAATGCAGTTAGCTCAATTGTTTCTATTGTAAATACTTTAATAGTTTTATTATCTTAAACTATAGTCAATAATCATCAGTCTTCTTAAGAAAGTAATCATCTTATAGAACGAGAAAGGCGGACAAAATCGTAGAAGATATTAATAAATTTAATATCTGCCTTCTTTCTCGCTGCTAAGGGAATTTTATCCTCATAAGCCTGTTTTAATGTTACTTCGTGAGGTTGTTGGACTCTTGTGCTTCGTGTTACTGTTTGATTACGATTTACTTCAATCCAATCGCCCTCGTATGAAGTTTTGAAGTAATAAACATCACTACCTTTAGTAAATTTCAGCTGACTTATTTCTGTTACTTTAACAGCTTGTGCATTTTTGGCTTTGGTTACATTCAAACTGATATCTTCGGTGAGACTCTTGAGATTATAAAAGTCAGTGAAATTCATTTCTTTTACATAGAAAGGATTACCTGTCTTTTTTTCAGACCTTATCAGTTGACAATATTGGGCTGGGACGTAAATGGGGCCAGATTTTTTGGCCCGTCTAACAGCTTTCTCTATCACAGAATGGGCATTATCAGCCGCACTTTGTGTGTGCCCTCGAATGAGGAATTTGTGTTTGATGGAATTTATTTGCAATGAATTTACTGCATAATAATACAGGTTAATCATAAATCTGAAATCAAAACAAAACTAATTACTCAATAGGTTAGTTCCCACTCGATAATCAATCTAAGTAATAATGTAAGTAGAAATCTAGTGATGATTATTTAGACTTAATACCATTGAGGGATACCTTTGCTCAACAGTGAGAAGACGTCTTTAAGGTGAAATGATAAAATATACCAAGCATAAACTACACTTACTTGTTTTTTTGTTGTCCACAACAATTATCTGAGTAGAATATTAGGTCGCAATTAGGATATTTCTGAGCATTTTGAATCCGAATATTTTAACCAAAAACACACTTGTATACAAAAATAACATATGGTTACAATAAAAATGCTAATGATTTCAAAATTAATGTTACTTTTATACAGAAATGACGTTTTGGTTCCAATGAAAATCAAAATTTTATGCTATAATGTAATTTTTAAGTAGAAGTGCCGTTATGTTTACAGCAGACAAATGCCATAATTTGGTAACAAAACGTGAATTGTGTTTAGAAGTATCATTATTATTGCAAGAAGTGTGTAAACAAATATGTCATTACTTACCGTAGTGCCTCTTCGCCGCAAACGCACAAGATCATCCTTCGGCTGTCAACACTTTAGTGACCGTTGACACGTTTTGTTACAAACAAACGGGCCAATCACGCAAAATAACAGAACGTTCCCCCCGCCCTCAAAACGATGTTATTCATGCGATTGTCACCGTTTTTGCTGAGTACATAAAGTCGATTATCGCGGTTCTTTCTGCATATTTAGGTTGTTTTTGTAAAATGTTGCAGAAGTGACACTCTGATCCCGAAGGTGCGACATGTTGTGCCGGCCCCACATAATGTGGGAAAAGGGCAGGAAGATGATGATCGTAAAAAAAGTTCGTATGAGCTAATAGTGGCTAATACTATTGACGGAGATTTTTGGTTATAGGCCTATGTCAAAGTTGCAACGGACAATTTAACGTCTCCTCCGATGTACAGAATAGTTCCGTTGATAATGCCAGAATATGGCCGTATTAAATATTTTTCGTTTTTATATTTTTTTATTTTAGTTTGCACAGCTCATTATCCAGATCGCGGCGGTCAACCGCGTCCGATAATATGCTTCAAGCTTTACATACTTGAACCTACGTAAAAGATAAGTCATTGGTCATGGGCAGTTTAAATAGGTCATGGTCAAGGACAGTGGCAAGCAACGAGTACACTTCGTTCAACGGATCTAGCCAATCGTGAAGTTAGCCGTTTGTCTGCGCAGAGCACAATTTTGTATGAAAAAGCGGTTACTGCACAGATCGAGGAAGTGTACTCTACAGTTGTAACCGATCGGACAGTGGCGAGTCAACATTTGTATAGGACCACCACTTGTCACTATAATTCCACTTATTACTTGCTGCTGACCAATAAACTGCCCCTAAGCTTATTATTTCGCGACAAATTCTTAAAAAAATATTTCCGTTATATCGGGAGAACTCAATATTGTTGGCAACTCAGCATACCTGCGCGAGCATGCGGTCAGTGTAAAGTGTAAACACACGAGAATCGCGCGATGCCGTACGATGGGAATTCGACCAATCCAAGCGCGCTGTGTCCGTTCCCGCCAATTATGTCGTAGGTTTTTTTGAGCGGCAAAAATTAGCACCGAATTGTTTTTTTATTTTAAACCATGCCCCGTTATGATAGATCGTGTTATGCTTTAAATAATTACGTTATAAAAACTAATAATAAAACCGACTTCAATGTTGGATTCAAGTCTTAAATTACCTATAAGGATGAAGTTTTTTGAGCTCTCAGGAATAAAATTTATACGGACCCCCTTGAGATTTTATAAAAATCGGCCAAGTGCGAGTCGGACTCGCGCACGAAGGGTTCCGTATCTATAAAAACGGCAAAAAAAATCACTGTTGTATCGGAGCCCCATTACATATTTATTTTATTCTGTTTTTTAGTATTTGTTGTAAAAGCGGTAACAGTAGACAGTATGGCAGACAGTATTCAGTATGGTTAGACCGAGAGGTGTGGAGAAAGGGGAGGATGGCCTTTGCCCTGCACGGAGCAGGCTTAAAATAAATTGTTATATTTATGAATTTGGGAATCACAGTAAAAATAATGTACGATCTAATAATTACTTAATTCGACGACCTCTGTAGCGCAGTGGACTAACACCCGCCTGCGACGCAAGAGGTTGCGGGTTCGATCCCCGTGGCGGGACAAATGTTTGTATGATCTACAAATATTTGTCTCGGGTCTGGGTGTTTCTATTTATAGTATGTATGTATTTACAAAAACAAAAAGTATATAAGTAGTATATCAGTCATCTTAGTACCCATAACACAAGCTCTGCTTACTTTGGGGCTAGATGATGCTGTGTGAAAAGTCCAGAATTATTTATTTATTTACTTAATCTTGTTTTTTTATCGCAGTACATAATACCGTGTTATGTTTTAACATGATAACATACGTTATAGAAATTAAAGGGAAAGACGATTGTGTTGATTATGTGATTACTCGTAAAATTCCTTTAGCTAAAATCATGAAAGGCAAAAATATTTCTGTTTCACAAGAAGATATCACTCACCGGTAATTGTTGTGCTCGCAGCTGAACAATTTATAGATAACTAGCCGTCCGCCGCGGTGTTACCCGCGATCCCTCGGGAAAATTTCACTTCCCCGGGATAAAATATAGTCTATGTTCATCAGGGATAATGTAGGATTCTAATAGTGAAAGAATTTTTCAAATCGGTCCAGTAGTTTCGGAGCCTATTCAATTCAAACATAAAAACAAATCTTTTCTCTTTATAATATTATTATTTATAGTGTAGAAAAAGTGCACCCTATTACTTTCGTTCCGTCGTGGGTAAAAAAAGAGATTAAACTTAAAAAAAATAAGAACGTTCAATAAATAATTGAAAAAAAAACAAAAAAACTCAAAAGTTCCAATTGCTTATTCTAAATTATGCCATGTAGATATAAAGTAAAGTAAAAGTAAAAATGTATTTATTGTTTTTTACAAGTGATTTGCTTATACTAGGGTTGGGAACTTTTCATTATTATATCGTCAGCGAAGTTTATGGTCAATTAGAGATTTGAAAGCTACATTTTCATCATGATTTGTTGGAAAATTGTATTTATATTTATTTCACAAATAGTAATGATGCAAGACAAAGCTTCAATATAAAGTTTTAGCTACAACCCTACGAGCTCCGAACATAAAAGATTAAACAGACAGAGGGACAACTATGTGATCTTTTATGGGTTCCGTTTTTTTACCTTTTACGGAACCCTAAAAACATCAAATTTTCATTAACTTCCGTCGCTGACCGTACAGCGAAAAACCTTTCAAAATAACATTAAATAATTAAAATAATAGATAATTTTATCGCCAGTTTTTTTAATGCAATTTATTATTTTCAGATTACCCCCCATCCATATGACGTAGAAGGTTAACGAAAAAACGAAAAATGTCTTCTAAAGCTATTTACGAGGCCTCAGGGAAGGACCTTATTAATAGGTAAGTGAAAACTGGATTAAGAACAGCATAGCGATTCACACTTCAGCGGGACGTTCCGAGTCGAAACTGTTCCGACCGCAACCGCAGGAAACGTCAGTTTTGGACGGATTCCACGGAAAGAATTTCCTATTGTTAATATTTGCACCCTCAGGTTCCTTTTACACACTTTAAAATGTTAAAGAAAGATGGTTTGGGCATGTAGAGAGAATGGATGACAGTCGTTTGACAAAGAAAGTGTATGAGGCGAGTGTGTATGGGACAGCTGGAAGGGGAAGGCTTTTTTTTTTTTTTTTGTCGCTGGGTAAAATGCGTTACGCATCCCCTCCGCCGGGGGGCGAGAGGGATATGTGGGACTCCCGGGGACTCCCGGTATACCCACTAAACATCCCAGCGCCTTTCCGGCGTCGCCTGGAATGGAGGGGGCCCGGGCAACCGGCAGAGCCTCTACATCCAGCCCCCCTCCGGCGATCCCCGCCCTTACGGCGGGCCCCGCGTCGTGGTGAGCAGTGCAAGGCGGACGAAGGTGCCCCCGCATCTAGCGTCCGCTACTCACCACTAGAGCTCTCCGCTCCCTTCGTCCACTGCGCGCTCTAATTAAAGAGCTGCGCGTGGAGAAGCCTCCAAACGGCCGCAGAGGACAGGGAGAGCGGCAACGTAACACCGACACTCCTCTTCCACTGCGGCCCCACCGCCAACGCAACAACGGTGCGCCACCGTTTGGTCGCGGAAGATAGGGCGAACGGCAACGAAACACCGACACGCCTCTTCTCCCGCGACCCCTCCTGACTGCGGGGGACAGAAATGACTCCGTCCTCCGCACCCGCCTCAGACGCATCCAGAGCGGGCCCAACCGCAAGCCCGCTCGGAGCGTCCCCGCCTGGGATTCCTGTTAGCTTTGCCGTGGGTGACCAATCCACGGCTACTAAGCCCCCCCATCGCGACAAGATTGGAATCCTTCGGGGGGGGGGGGGAAGGGGAAGGCCTAGGCGAACCTTCTTGGATCAAATTGGCGACATTTTGGAGAAGGGCCAGGTCAAAAGTACCCTAAACCGACGAGCATGTATGAAGAATGTAATGAGAGTGAATGAGGCGAAAGTTGTGTGTCAGGATCGTAGCGAGTGGAGATCCGTGGTCTCTGCCTACCCCTTTGGGAAAGAGGCGTGATTTTCTGTATGTATGTATGTTAAGAAAGAAAATAACGGCGTCGTAAGTTATGTGGTGTGCAAAAACAGACTATGACTGCAAAAAAGGCTTCAATAAATATTAAGAGTTTTTCTTTTACGTAACTAAAAAAGTAAGTTCGTATGAGTCAGTGGCCAGCTCTGGTGACGGAGTTTTTAGGCCGCCTAAAGTCCTCCGTCATGTCTTAACGACTTGAATAGCCGGGACCGACAATTTAACGTGCCCTCCGAAGCACGGAAGCGCTCAGATGAAAATGCCACTGGCGGTCACCCACTTACAGACCGTTTCGAACGTTGCTCAACTTCGACGATCTATCAAGAACGACTAACCCCCACTTTCTGCATTCGTAGGTAAGAGCTACGACTCGTTTCTACATACAAAAGTGTGACAGCTAACTTACCGTCGGTTTCTAGCTGTCAAACTTTTGTATGTGGAAACGAGTCGTAGCTCATAACTACGACTGTCCGTTGAATATAGAAACCGGGGGTAAGCAAGCACAGCCACGAGCGCTTTACGAAACTAAAACAGAGCGAATTGGTGTTATTTGTTTGTGTTGGTACACTATGACATAATGTTTCCAGGCATATAGCATCAGGTACAGCGCTGGTGCCATGCCGGATCGCTACCTTCGAGCAGGGCACCATCTGGGAGGATGAGATCGGCAAGAACCCCTGGCTCACTAAGGAGGTAAATGCAATGGATATTCTTGTGTTCCAGCATAGCGGTTCATACTTTACAACGCATCCTTGATAAAACCATTCCGCTGTTCAAACGAACGCAACCAATCGCAGGAAACGTGAATTTGGAAGAATAGGCATGATGTCCATTTTTCAAAATCTGATCTATGTTGTTCAGAATGATTTGTTATGTGAAAAAAATATCATATTTCAGTAGAAAATAAGGTTTTCCAACATAAAAATCAAATTTAAAATTAAAATTTGAAATTCATGCCAAAACGCTCGTCGGTGTCATGGCGGCTGTTATGACGTCACAGCTCACCACGGCAACAGCAAAAACTATGTGCC
Organism: Epirrhoe alternata; assembly: GCA_963565295.1. Lineage (NCBI taxonomy): Eukaryota > Metazoa > Arthropoda > Insecta > Lepidoptera > Geometridae > Epirrhoe > Epirrhoe alternata. The sequence continues at coordinate 2,871,104 of OY751402.1, forward strand.
TATACTGCACTACTGACTAAGGCTCAAAGGAAACAAAAGGCACAGTTTTGGTCTTTTATATTAAATAAATAAATAAATAATGCTGGACATTTCCACACAGCATCATCTAGCCCCAAACTAAGCAAAGCTTGTACTATGGGAACCAGATAACTGATATACTACTTATATACTTTTTGTTTGTAAATAACATATTATTACATAGAAACACCCAGACCCGAGATAAATATTTGCAGATCATACAAACATTTATCCCGCGGCGGCGAACCCGCAACCTTCTGCGTCCCAAGCGGGCTTTCACCCACTGCGCCACAGAGTTCGTCAATTGTGTTAAAATAACTGTTCTATACATATAACAATTTCACAGCAACTAGTGGTTAAACCCGATCAGTTGATCAAGCGACGAGGCAAGCTTGGTCTCGTCGGTGTCAACAAAACGGCGGCCGACGTTCGAAGATGGCTCTCCGAACATATGAACAAGGAACAACAGGTTCGTGAACTTGCATTCACTCACTCTTGTTCATTTACTCATCCACTAGGAATCACTTAAGGTGATGTAGGTCTGTTATTTTACGATAGATGTCAAAAATAAAAGTTTTTTCTTTCTTTCTTTCAAAACTCACTGAACGTCAAGTCATTTTTAGGGCATAAAAACACCGATTTTTTTATAAGTTTTTGATGACAATAAATAGTTTAGGATATTAGTTTATTAGTTATGGGAGTTGAAACATGATTGACTTAATTTGACTCGATTGAAAAAAATCACAGAGTTACCTCTAAATCTTCATCATAAAGCAGTTTCATTTGCTGGTTGTTTAAATTTTTTTAATGAAATTTCGTCTACGTGTTCCCTAATAAAAACGGTAGAGGATTACGGAATTATTTTATTGCAAAAAATATATTTATAAATAACGTTCAGTGTAAAAGGGCGCGGGTTGGCCAGAAAACCTCACGCAGACCTCACGCCAGAGCGTACTTCACCTTAAGCTAGAAACATACTATCGGACGCGGCTGACAGCCGCGATCTGGATAATGCTTGTACACGCTCGCTGTGCAAACTATCGGACGTAAGTCGCGGACGTGTCCTTGAGCTTTCGGACGTCCGACAACGATCTGTCGCGCTGGATGTTTTTGTACTGTGCATACCTATTAGTCGCGGCTGTCAGCCGCGTCCGATAATATGTTTCTAGCTTAACTCTTCGCACTTACTCGCATTCATTCTCACTCACTCTCTCTTGCACTCAGGCGCGGTCCGAGGGGGATGGGGTCACAGGGGACATGACCCCCCCCCCAAATCGCACACGTCCAATACTAAAATCTTGTGTATTGTGCGATAAAGTCTAATATTAGTGACCCCCCCCCCCCAAATTTCAGGCTGCGACCGCGCCTGCAGTTGCACTACTCATAAACCACTCACTCACACTGACATTCATACATTTGCAGCCACTTTCACTCACTAGCACACGCTCATTCATTCAAAATAGTTTGATTATTCAACTATGATTTTTTTTTAATTTTAGGTTGGCGCAGCGACCGGGAAATTGAGGAATTTTGTCGTCGAGCCTTTTGTAAAGCATGAACCCGTAAGTTATCTATACTATCTTACTTATACTATAATATTATAAAGTGGAAAGATTTATTTGTTTGTTTGAATTGAATAGGCTCCGAAACTACTGGACCGATTCGAAAAATTATTTCACCATTAGAATCCTGCATTATCCCTGATGAACATTGGCTATATTTTATCCCGGGAAAGTGAAGTTTTCCCGAGGGAACGCTGGTAACACCGCGACGGATAGCAAGAATGTAGAATGAACGAGATCTGGCGAAGCCATCTAGCGGGCCGAGCACTTTCGTGCGGTTAATTCTACAAGCGTTTCTATAACTTGTACCATTGTACATAAGGTTTATAATGGCTTGCTATAAAACTAATTGACGCGTCGCTACCCAATTCAATGTGCATTGAGCTTTACTTGCCCCCGATATCGCATCGGCGTCCGATACCGATATCGGATCGGATGTGTGGCTTTCTACTTGCTCCAACTCAATGGATCCATGGATCACCTAAGAATGCTAGGCCCCAAACCGTGTTTGTTACCCTGATTCTTCACGGTATACAATTAGTTTTAAGACTATTCTAAGTGATCCCAGCGGTCCTACTGAACAAATGATTTTTGACTTTGACTTTGACTCTTTTATCATTATTTGACGAGATGGAAAGACGATCTTGTAAAGGTTGCTGGGAGCCGTTGGGTGGCTGCATAAGATCGACCGCTGTGGAAATCTATGGGGGAGGCCTATGTTCAGCAGTGGACGCTAGATGGCTGAGATGATGATGTTGATGATGATCATTATTTGATAGATTTTGTCCATTACAGAATGAAGAAATGTACCTTTGCATCCAATCCGGTCGTCGTTCGGACACCATTCTGTTCCATCATCAAGGCGGCGTCGACGTGGGTGACGTTGACGCTTTGGCCGTGAGGCTCGAGGTGAGCTCTTCTTGATTATGTGCGCCTGGTACTTTTTAAACGATTTAAAAAACACCGTGGCACTCCAGGAGTGCCGACAGAAGTGAAAACTTGAACTAGGTTTTGGTAACAGTTCTAAATTAAAAAAAATAAAAGTAAAAAAAAAATTAAGTGCAAAAAGTTAGTGTGCTACTCTAGGATTTGAACCCGGAGCTGTCTCACTCAGAGGCGAAATCTGTCTCACTCACAGAATGTAATATAGTTGAATCTTAAATCTTGTTTGATATTTTGCTCCTATCCCAAAAATGCCCAACGCGCCTAAAGAAGTTTTCAATTCAAAAATTCAAAGCATTTTATTATTCAAATTGCCATATTGACCAAAGTTTATAAGAAAATTTGGCCACGTTGCGCATGATGTGTCTTGTTATGGTCGCCTGGTATAATCTTTTTCACGCCGGAACGTATGCATGACACATTGAATATGTTTCGTTTCACGTTGTGTAAGTTCACAACAATTTTGAAACAAAAAAATCAAGAAAAATAATTTAACGATAAAACATACAAAAAAAATGATTTGGTCTATTTCCTGTTTCATTATTTCATAAATTATTATAAAC